>JAECXR010000014.1:7200000-8435076 GCA_018153035.1 Drosophila pseudoananassae pseudoananassae | reverse complement strand
AATTTCAGGGAAATTTCAGAAATTCATATTTTCATGTGGGATATTTAAAAAAAAGGTTGAAATTAGCAATGCTGCAAATGCAATGCGAGCATTAGTAATGCAATTCGAAATCTGCCAAGTATCATCGCTCTCATGGGTATTTTCCTAAATAAAATGGGGCATATTCTTACGAAATTTTAGAATTTAGCATAAAAATCAAAAACTCGTCAAGGTTTTTGTACTTTCCATTTTTTTAAATTTATTTAGCTTGCATTCACAATAGAGAAAAATAAAGTAAAATATTTCGACCATTAAACAAACTTTTTTGCGTAACTATTAAAAATAAGAGACTAAACAAGTGTGCGGCAATAGGAGGCGGTTCTAAAGGATTAAGGTTCCAGGGATCAAGGATCGTGGATCAAGGGTTAGTGCAAGGAAGTCTTTTTTTTTGTTGTTGCTTCAGTAAAAATATATAACTATATATATACAAGTATGATTCGTTTTGGACTTGTGCCTCCATTACAATGCGTGAAAAGTAAAGGAAAAGGGCTCAAGGAGGAGGTGATGAAGAGGACGGGACTGGATGGGATTAGGGTATCAGAGTTCGTTTATATGCTACGCTAAGCCTAAGTCTTGGTTGCTCTTAAAACCTAGAGGTTAACATGATCCTTTTGCCAGTTTGCTGGAGATTGGTGATTGGAGTTTGAAGTGGATTGAGTTGGATTTTGCATTGAGTGGTTGAGTGGGTTGAGTAGTTCTTGTTTCTGGGGTTCTGTGGCCTGGACATCCTCCTCTATAGCCTAGTTTTTGGTTTCGTTATACGCGCCTCCCTCCTTGTTCTCCTTGTTGTCCTCGTTTCCTTCTCCTCGATTGCGCTGCTCCTCCTCTACTTCCGGATTCTCCTGTAGTTCCCCTTGCTGCTCCAGTTCCGGCTTCTGTTCTTGTTCCTGCTCCTGTCCATCTCCCTTCCGGTCCAGATTCGTTGGCGCCATTACACGTTCAGTCTCGTCCTTGATCCTCGCGATCTCCACAGTCCGCTCCTGCTCCAGCTTATGGAATTCCCTGGAACGCATGCTGCCTCTCACGACCGACGTGGCCGCGGAGTGTATAGACTTTTCGGTTTTGCGTTCCAGCTGCAGGTCCAGCTCTACATCAGAGTCCATCTCATTCTCAGAGAACGACAACGAGTTGCCGGCACGTGGCACTTGGATTCGCCGCCGATCCTGGTGGGGCGATATGAAATGTAGGGAACAGGAAAGAATATCAAAAAGAGTAGAGAGCATTCTTTATTGGCGAAGACAAAAAGAAAATAATAAAAATATAGTTAACACTCCGCTAATCGCCGTTGCTTGAGCTCGCGCTGCATCACCCATTAATAGCTGAGATCGTGAATCTGCACCACCAGCACCACAACTTGCACTTGCAACATCATCACCGGCACCTACCGTATTAAGCGTCGTCGGTTCCGAGATGTAACCATCACAGTCTTCGTCCTCGCTGAATAAGTCCGCTGTATTGCCGGCATTCGTCTCCGGCAATCGGCACACAATCTGGGCCAGATCGATGAAGGTGTACTCGTTGAGGGACGCGTGGTTGCCACGTTTCGGTGGCTCCTTATTAAACCACTGGTTAAAGCGACCTAGTCGCCCGGCCTTGGCCATGTTTTCGAAGTAGTTCTTGCCAAAGACGTAGCCCACGTCCCGGATCTCGTCGAAGCTGCCAAATGCCAGAGTCTTGTACTTGTCGATTGGTGGCCGGATGTATTCACAGTAGTCCGAGTTCTTGACCTCCTGTAAGCGAATATATATGAGTATTCTGGAATGAAACAAGCCAAGATGTTGTACCTCCAATTGGCGGACGCAGGACACGTAGGCAAGACGGGATTGAATATCCGGCAGATCGGGCACCTTCACTGGCGAGGTGAACGGATTCCACTTCTTGTAGAGCAGCCACCAGCCACTAAGATCGTCCCCGTAGTTAGTCAGATCGGTGTCGTCCTGGGATCCCACATCGATGGCGATAATATGGGCGGCGCCCAGGTTGTGCATCACATCGGCTATCGTGGAAGTGTGTGGGGCATGCAACAGGTGTGGGGAATGGATGGGGATTTGGTTTGGTTTTGGGAGTTCGTTGACAATGTGGTTGTGGATAAATGTTTGGTTAGTTTTTCGTTACAACCATGCAAGAGTTAACGATTTAACAAGTTTCTTTGACAACTAATTTCGCGATATTTACGATTTCTTTACCATAAAAGTAAAGAAATCATAAGTTTTTAAAGATAGAAGCTTTCCCCAGGATCTAAGGATCTACACTTTTCTCCAAACACAATAACCCATTTAATGGGAATTTACGAATCCTTAGATGCTGAGAGTCAAGCCGAGCTAATGATTTTAATTTGATTCCCAAATGGAAAACGGACGCAGGGCGGCACAGAGCGTTAGAATTTAAAACGGAACGGAATCTGGATGGATGCTGGATTGGTTGGATTCTGGGATGGATCCCTGGATCCTTACCTGGCACATTGTTCGTGTAGCAGCCGTCGAGGAGCAGGTGGCCATCACGATAGTCGCAGAAGGGCGGGAAGACGCCGGCAATGGACATGCTGGCGCGGCAGTATCGCCACAGCTGACCTTCAGGTCAAAGGTCGCCCAGAGACAAAAACAACAAAAGTGTCACAGTATCACGGGCACAGAGGTGTGGAGTGTGTGTGTGAATTGCATGGTGAATTGTGGAGTGGTTTTTTTTTTTTTTATTAATTTTTGAGATATTATTCATTTATTTGGTGTGTGAGAGGTAAATAGAAAAAGAGATAGAGAGAACGAGATAGACAGAAGTTTAACTAACCAAATGGGATTTTTTTCAAGATATTTTAAGACTTATTGAGGTGACTAACTACAAATTATACAAAATACAACAACAGAGGGACGAAAGGGTCATAACAAAACAAGGAGCAAATCAAGGAGCAAGAAATACCATTTTAAAAAGTACGCATACCACAAAAAATCAATTTTCAAAAAACTAGAATAATTTACAAAATTCTTTTTTGGGGAATAGAAATAAAAAGAAACATTGTGCACTTGTGTCTGTGTGTGGTGGGTGTGTTTTTGCGATGTGTTTTGGGGGAGGAATGGACTGTATATATATATTTACACCAGAAATTGTCGAGACTCTCCAGGATTAGGTTAGAAACGGAATGGAATGGAACGCGAAACGAAACGCAGCCGGACATGACCGAACATGATCGAACAAGAGGATTTTCCAACACTCTGCGCGCTCTATGTGCCATTGGCAATAAAAAAGATTTATAGATTGAATTTGATATTAAACTTCACGCTCGGGATTAAATTTATGTTTATTTATAGTTTTAGTTTTAATTTTATCTTTTTTTTTTTTGTTAAATCGTATTCTATGTGCTAGTTGCTAGTTGGTATTTTTGGTAATTACCTGGCAAATTATTCACATAGCCGCCATCCAGCAGGAGGTGTCCATCTTTTGGATCGCACAGAGGCGGCATATAGCCGCTGAGCGACATGGAGGAGCGTACGTAACGCCACAGAGATCCTAGTTTTTGTTGGTGGTGGTGGTGATATTATTTTTTGGTTTGCAATCAACGACAGAAGACATGCCAGCAATGATAAAGGTGTTAAGGTGTTGGTTTTAGTGTTTTTAGTCGTATTTTAATTTTTTTTTATCGGGGGAAGAGAGAAAAAGAGAAAGAAAATAGCTTTGAGCGATCTTTTCTTAGATTTTAAGGATTTCATTTTGGTTTTTTCCAATGGAGCTGGGAGCTGGGATGTGGGGTTTTCAATGAGGGAACAATTAGAAGTGTGCGATGGAAAAGGGAGGTTAGCCTCTAGCAAAAAGCACAAGAATTGGTTTTCGAATCGTGTTTGACAAAAAGCTCCAAAACATCAACATCAACAACAACAACAGCAACAACAATGAGAATTTTAAATTCAATTCAAATTCAAAAGTAACGGCACAATTCCGATCGACAGCGCAGCAATCGATAAACTAAGTATAATTATACAAAGGTTCGATTTTCGCATTGAAATGTGTGTGAAAATACCTCTAATAGAGTTTAGGTTAAGGCGGACCATGGAATGAGGCTGTGGTTGTGTCGGGGGTGTACGTGTGTGTGCGTGTCACATTGTCTAAGGACTCTTTTAGCTCTAAGGACATTAGGAACCAAAGAACTATTACAAAAATAGCATAAAACGAAGTAATATGGTTATGGAATTAAAAGTGCATCAAAGCCAAATGAAAAAGGGGGACTCCCCGAGCCATTACCGTTACAATTCAAAAGCCAAAGTTATCGAAAAACCAAAAAACTAAACCAAATAATAATACAGCGGATATCAGTCGAGAGAGTGAGATGGATAATGAGTACAGAACGCAAGTACAGTCAAGCCCAAAAGCAACGGGATAATGAAACAGAAACATGTTACAACTTGTACATTAAGATATTTTTTAAAAATAATTCCAGGCTGATATCCACTGCATTAGCAAAATAAACCATAGACCAAAATAGAGACTAACAAAGGAATAGAGGGAAAGACAAAGAGAGGTAGATAGAGCGAGAAAGAGACACCAAGAGGAAAAGAGAGAGAGAGAGAGAGAGAGAAGGTAATTGGAAAGCGGGCATCACTCACCATTGGTGTGAATGCGATGGCAACTAGCCGTTATATCGGTGGTGAGGGTGAAGTAGGGTATCCACAGGTCCTCGATGCTCACGTCCCCGAAGGTGTCGTGGATGGTCTTGTTGAACTCCCGTCCGGAAAACATCGAGGTGATCGGGTAGGTGAGGTCCAGCAGTTGTAGGAACCATTTTGTCATTTTCTTAAAAATAAATATTAGATTTTTAAAAAATTTAAGTTAAAAATATGTAGAAACCTTACCTTTGACCACTCGCGCGCTTTCTGGGTCACTGTGGTGATGTTGCGCTCGGAACACCAGAGCGCTCCCATCAGGGCACCGATGCTGACGCCGCCCACCATGTCGATGGGTATGCCCGCCTCCTGGATGGCCTTCAGCATGCCGATGTGAGCGGCTCCGCGAGCTCCGCCACCGCCCAAAACCAGGCCAATGGAGTTGCCCGTCAGCCAGCGGGCGAGGCGCGAGAAGTCGGAATGCATGTTCGGCTCCGAGAGCAAGACGCGACTATAGAGATCATTCTGCAAGTAGATTCGACGGGTCATCAAAGGCTAGGTTGTGGAACGGAGTCTTAAACGACCAACAATCTCATTTCCCAATTTAGTATCTGTACCTTATCTCCAACATTCTGTCAGTCATAAAAAATATCTGCAAGGTCACGTCCGATCTACGACTATCTAATTTTTATAACAAAGTTACTCTGAGGTGCTTTGGAGCGTTCTTGATTAGCCACGAATGTTGGGGACAGGACTGTGCTAGCTAGCCACCCCAAGGTGGGGTGCATCTAGCGGTCTGGCCAATCTTAAGCTTACATGCTATTGTTAGTTCCTGGCGAATAAACCACACCTATGTACATCTGAATAGGACTAATCTTATTAGTACGTGTCACTCACAATGCGGTATTGGCTCTTGCGGGTGAAGATGCGCTTCACGCAGAGCACATGGTGGTGCTTCGTTACCCAGGGCCTGGCATTTAGCCAGCTGAGCGTGTTGGCCGGCTTGGAGTTCGTCGTCTCTGGGTAGAGTAGCACCAGCTCCTTCTGCGTCCGCATCGCCAGGCGATCGATCTCGCGCTCAAACTTGCCCACTGTATGGGAGCCATTGCCCAGGCCCACGATCAGGATGACGTCCGCCTGCCGCATGCAGCGCTGCGTCCAGGCACTCAGCGCATTGTCGCACTGGTACAGGGTGATGATGTTTCGGTCCTCCTGCTGCGCCAGCCACGAGGTCAGTCGGTATTCGTTGGCGGCCTCAAAGATGTTGGGGCCCAGCTGCTTGCGCACCACATCGGAGGTTAAGCGGAGGACGGGACCTGTTTTGGTTGGATTCCAGTATTCTTAATAGATTTTTTGCGTTTTGAAATATTTGGAGAGCTTACCTATGGCACAAAGTGAGTGGTAGAGCTCGTAGGTGAAGGGTGTGAGCGGCACCTCGTCCGTAATGGGCACGAGAGCCACCGTGGAGTACTTGTGCGTGACGGGATTGGCCTCGACGGGTCCACCTGGCGCCGCGCTGCTGGAGCGCGTCTGCATCGTGCCGAGGAAGCGGTGGCTGAGGAAGCTAATCAGCTTCGTTACCACTATGGGGTAGCGCAGCTTGATGGCATTGAACAGGCCCTCTGGCAGCTTGGCCAGCTCCGAGTCGCGCACGGCCAGCACGGTGGTGGTGCGCGACGTCTCGGTGATCATCTCGACGATGCCAACCAGGTCACCCTTGCCGTACTCGCCGATGATCTCCTTCTTGCCACCGGGATGCGTGATCACAGATCTCATTCGTCCGCTCAATACAATATAGGTGCTATCGCTGATCTCGTCCTGCCGGTACACGGCCCGACCGGACTCCAGGAAGATCCAATCAAGGGCGTAGTCACACTGCCGCACCAGAGGCGAGAGCCGACGAACCACACCATTGCCCAGATCCAGAACGATGCGGGGTCTCTGCCGCATGATCCTGAAAATAAATAGCCTCTAGTTAGTTCAGGATCCCATTCGTTTCGGTTACCACTCACTGGTAGATGGCCGCACGCCGGATGAAGGCCACCCGACTATTGTTCCTGGAACGGATGGTGTAGGCACTGGCCTCGCCCGTCAGCATGGCCAGTCCGCCGACAATCTCGCCCGGATGGACAAAGTGGATGAGCATGTCGTTCTTCTCTGTCTGCTGCTTGGCCCGTGCTGCGTCCTGGTTGGCCTGGTAGACGGCCAGAGTGCCGGTCATCACGAACCACACGCACACATCGTCCGAGTTGCCCTCCGTGATGAGGGTGACATTCGGCTCCAGTTCCCGCACCTCCACGAACGACTCAATGATGTGGGCGTCCTCCTCGGGCAGGCCCAGCTCCTTGCGCAGGCTGTCCACAGCGGAGGCGTGCACCAGTCGCATGTCTATGGTGGATACGGGTGCTCCACCTATCACCGGAGGTGCTCCCGCCGGACCAGGTCCCACGCCCTGACCTTGCCCAAGCCCGTGCTGCGACAGTGTCGCCCCCAGATCGGGAGCCATTTGGGAGATGGAACCACGTCGCGTCGACAGATTGCCCACGGAGTGCTGGTGCTGGTGGAACACGTCCACATTCGGCGCATCGCCGTGCGCCTCGGCGAACATGTTGGTGCCGGAGGCGCTGCCAACGCCGGCGTTTATCGCATCCGGATTGGGATTGGGATCGGAGAGA
Source organism: Drosophila pseudoananassae pseudoananassae (assembly GCA_018153035.1). Classification (NCBI taxonomy): domain Eukaryota; kingdom Metazoa; phylum Arthropoda; class Insecta; order Diptera; family Drosophilidae; genus Drosophila; species Drosophila pseudoananassae. Next base: position 8,427,773 of record JAECXR010000014.1, on the reverse strand, counting down.
GTGTGCTCCTCGCGTGAGTGGCGCGACGGCGAGACGGGAGGCCTGCCCGACCCAATAACGCCATTAGCACCGGCCAAACCAGGGTGAACTGCAGTGGCAGCCGTGGGCGACGGCGTCGTGGTCGTGTTCGAGGACGTGGGAGCGGGCATGCCGAGCGTCGGCTGGGAGCCGTTCTGGCGCGTGGATGGGCAGGATGGCATCATTATGGTGCTGCTCTTGAAACGCATGTGATTCTGCACCAGTTCGGCGTTCAGGCCGAGGTAGTTCCGCAGAGCTGTGAAGAGCACGCGCTGCAGGCGGATCATGATCACCTGAATGACCCGTATCATCACGTCCGGATTGTCCTGGAAAACCTCCTCGAAGGCCTGCAAAGAGAGCATGTGAGAAATGGAGTAAAGAATGGAAAAGTCAACCCACCTCCATGGGCAGCCGGATCACCACGGACTTCTCTATCGCCTTCGCCGTCACCGTTTTGTAGTAGCTGGGATTCCCCGACAGGACGTCGATGAAGCTCAGCAGCGACGTGACCGACTCTCCCTTGCGCACCGTCTTCAGGGACAACGTGCTCCCGTCCGCATTCGAGATGTACACATTGATCATGCCCGACTGGACGATGTAGACACTGTCGTCCGGATCGGTGATCTTGAACAGATAGTCGCCGGCCATTAGCTCGAGAAGCTGGGTGTGCTTGCAAAGCCGCAGGAAGACGGGCTTCTCGAAGTGGCCGAAGATGCGGATGCTCTGCAGCATGTACAGGGCGTCCGGCGGCACGCGGTCACTGCCGTCGATGGTCTCCTCCAGATACTCGGCCGGCGGCTCCACGGTGCGCATCTCCAGCGGCATGTTGTCGCGCCTCAGCTGAAGGATGCGCCGGGCGAAGCGCATCACGGCCCTCCGCTTGTAGCCCTTGCCGCTGCTGTACATCTGGCCGCTGACGTTCTTCATCTTGCGCAGCATCCGACGGCCGTAGAACAGCATCTTGTCCCGCTTCCGGAACCTCAGGCCGCGCAGGTCTCCGCCGGACGAGGAATTGATGGCGCTCATGGAGCGAGAGGCTGCGTCTTGAAGCCGAATTCGGGCCAGGCGCTTGAAGTACATGAACCACGCCAGGAACACCACCGACAAAACGCCCAGAGCGCAATACAGGTACATCTGAAAGATGCAGAACAGAGCTTCTAGTATCTTGTGGATGACTTCCATTAAATCTATTGAATTTTAAAACTATTCCTTTATGTTTCAATAATAAGTAGGAAGTACTTTGCGTGCGGCTCTTGTTTAATTGACATTTAGTAGGCGTTTGCTGGGCTATTTCGAGCGCGTTATGGCTAAATTATAGGCATGCCACTTATTCTCTGAATTATTCAGCACGAACGGACACTTGTAATTTCCCAAAAGCTGATTTCCAGCCAGTGTCACGCCCGTATAATCCAGCTCATCAGCTGTCTGGTTGCACTTTTGTTCTGCCCCCAGCTCTTGGTCAACCGTGGAGGCGGTGCCGAGGGCAGGGAAACGCGAAGGGTCTAAGGAGTCTTGGAATAGTTGTCCCATTAGTCATAAGATTGGAAAAATGAGACGCAATTTAGTCATTAGCCTGTGAGGAATTTTTTTAAAAGGGTAATTTAATCCCCAGAGACCCCCCTGCCACCTGCCGCCAGCCGCCTGGCTCTGCCTCTGATCGCCGTTCTGTTATTGCATTTTGACATTGAAACGTCGACGCGACGTCGCTGCCGCAGCACTGCCTAGTGCCTAGAGCTCTTGTCATTGTTATTGTTTGCCTCTCTTTTTGTAGTTGTTGGTGTTGTTGTTGTTGTTGGTATTGCTGTTTATCAAGATGCATTCGTCGTGTGTTGTGGTTGTTGCTGTTGTTGATTTTCAGCAGTTTCCGCATTTGGCGCTCGCTCTTTGATATTCCCTCCCCCCACCCCCTTTCCCTGTTACTCTTATTCTAGTTATTGTTGCTATTATTAACTTGTTGTTTGTTTGTTTATTGTTTACAGTTTATTTTTGCAACAGGTTTCTTTCAGCTCATAGCTGCATTCGTCCAAGAAACGTAACGAATTCCGATTGCCAGCCAAGCTGGCTAATTGGAAACCGAAGCACGCATTCCTCAGTGATCCAATTGGATTGAATTGGATTTGCAGTGATCCGATCGGATTCGAATGGCCATGGAAATGCTGGAAAAAGCTGGGAATTCTACACAGTCACACGGACGTCGGACGATGGACGATGGACGGAAGGCTAAATTGATTCGGCCCCAAGGGGTTAATTGAATTATTGAAAACTGATTTGAAAGAAGGCCACCCGCCACCCCTTTCCCCGCCTCCACCCCTCCACCCCTTGAAACCAGCACCTCCCACACATGCACGTGCTTCTGATTAGCTATCAGCTATGCGACGTCTAATCAGCCCCTTCTTGGGGGTCATGCTGTTCGGGTTTTAGTGCCTCAGTGCCACTATCAATATTGGGCCCTGTGCTTATCATGTGGCTACTGAAGTGGTGTTGCGGGGCTTGTTTTTTCTTTCTCGGCCGGATTTTGTTCTTGTTTTTTATGTAAGGCCAGGCTATATACACAGAACGATTTCGTTCTGAAGGCCTGAAGATCAAAACACGGATGTGACGTAAAGATTAAGGTGTAGAATGAAAAGGGGGCGAGGAGGGGGACACCAGCATCAGCTGCCAATTATTGTCGAGAGTAGTTTGGAGCTATGCTCTCTGGCCCTCTCTTTAGCGGGGTTCCGAACCCAAGACAGCTGACAGAGTCCTGACCAAGTGAAGGTCACACCTCTAGGGGGAAGGCAGCTGATAACATTATAATCTGAGATAGCCTAGCTTCTTCTAAGCATATGCCTTTAACCCGTTCTATATCTCTTTCCCGCATTTATCGCACCACTGACTCACGATCGCTTTGAACAATAAACAAAGAAAGGGGTGAAGTTTGGAATGGCACTTACCGAGTTAGTGATCTGATTGGAAACGTACTGGCACCACGCATCTGAAAAGAGAGCCGTGTAGCTGCCGGCGGCGCTGGCGCGCATGAGTTCCAGGACATCCATGACTGTCTTTGTTTCCCGTTTCTCTTAGACTCGTCGACTATCTGCTTCCCTCGCTGATAGTTGTGGGTGACGACGTTGTAGTTCTTGTTGTGTTTTGGCTTATTTGGTAAACACGGAAGTGTGAAGGCAGCGGGGGCTTGCGTAGCGGAGAGACGAGTGGGGCGGGGGCCTGGGCGGGTGGCCAAATCTCGGTTGCTCCGTAGCTCTATCTCACTTTAGCGCGCGCGCGCTCTCCCCCCGCCCCCTATGTTGACGCAAGTTATTTGCAATTATAGTTGTAATAATGCACGCGCCGCCAGCTTTCTCACGCACACCCTCACACACACCTGCACATACGCACAGCACTATCGAGCAAAGTTTTTTGGATTTCCGTCTATTTTCCTTACTATAAGTTCTCTTTTTTTGTTACGAGAAAAATCGGGCAATTTTGTTTTTGTTCCTCCCACTCTTTGAGTCTTTCGTTTGGCTTTTGTTTGCCTCGCTTAATTATCCTTGTTCTCGCTTACTGCTCTTCTGGAGCCTGCTGCGACAGTCTCTGGGTTGCGGGTATTGTGGGGGTGTAGCCTCCTTAATTTAGTATCGGTCTAGACCAGAATTTTGCTATGTACTACAAACTAATAAATCAAGTCAAATGCACTCTAGAAATTTTGTTATTGGTTCTAAGTTCTAAGTTAGGGATGGAGAAACATGACGATAAGCACTATCGACAACACTATCGATCATTTCGCGGCCAGAGTTGCCAGTATGTACGCCGCATGTTTTCAATAAGCCAATAAAATTTATTTATTTCTCTCTTACAATATATGTAAAACAGATTAAAACCTTTTATATTTTATAAGCTTCAAGGTATATTTTTACCTTTGGTTATTAGCAGTTTCTGTAAAGTGTGACAACGCTATATGTCGATAGTTCTGTTGAGGTGACAAATTTTGGCGCCTGCTGTTAAGGTTTTTAAATTGAAAATATATAGCTTGGATCGAGGAATGGCATGCAGTTGAACATTAATTTGCGGCGCATAATTAACTGCGCTTAAGATTTCTTGTAGCCAAGGAGCCGTGAAGAGCGGCCGGCGGTAATATTCAGTGATTAACAACTGTAAAATCTGTATAAATATTCATGTGTGTTGATTTAAAGGATTTTGGTGAAATCCAAAGCGACTGCGACTCCGGATCCGAATCGGAGGTCCGAAACTAACGTGCAACATTTAATAAAAAAGCAAGTGCATCCAAAATAACTGGAGCGTGCCGGGCTCGGGGCTCAGTCTCAGTCTCAATCCGAATCTCGAATCTCCAATCTCGGCAAGCCAAGCAAAACGACAAAGACGCGTCGTTTGGGTGGCCAGCTTCAGGTGTATTTTAGCTGCAATTATATATGCAATGCACTTAAGTTATGCACATTTCCTTTGCCCAGGCACCGTTACCGTTACGATTTCAAATCCCGCGCGAAAGTTAACAGCTGCTCAACAGCCGGAGAGGGCGATTAGCAGCGTCTTAACAGAGAGAGAGAAATAGAGAGTTGGGCATCTGTAAGCCAAGGGCTGTTGTTTTAGCTTTTTCGCGCAAATAGCCAAAAAAAATAAGTTTTTAAATATTAATTAATTAAATCTATCGAAAAAAACTAAATACCTAAAAAATAAATTTGCATGTGCTAATCTATCAGTTTTTTATTAAATCCATAGCAACGGTAATTCTGACTCTATTTATAATTATATAATTCATATTTATTTATTAATATATTAAAACATCAACTACAATACTTTTAGCGGAAAACGGCTAAATGTTGACACCCCGGTTAGGTTAACAGCGAGAGACCCGAGAGAGAGAAGAACTAAGCAGCGGAGAGAGCTCGGGGTATATAAAGCCCATCGCGGAACATTTGAATCCAAGAGGTTACCGTTAGTTAAGAGTTCAAGAGTCATCCAGAGTTAGAGAGTAGAGATTCACACAGTCCCCTCTCCGAGAGCGAACCGTAGCGCATGTACGAACCGGGTACGAATCGGGTACCAGAATCTGGTTGCGCCAACCTCGAACCTAGTTAAACCTAGTTGGATCAAACATTATCAAACAGGCGACAGGTGAACTCAGTCAATTCCAGGCACTTGTAAGTCGTCAGAGCTATCAAAAGGAACTACCGTACTTTCGATATATCACGATATAAATATATCACTTGCACACAAAGCTGGTATATTGATATTCTGATATAAAATCAGCAACCCTAATAACTTTTCAAGAAAACAATCAGAATCAGGTGAACACAAAACCAAGTCGTGAAAATCTGCCATCTGCCGTGAATAAAAAAAAGCCGGATAACACTCACAAAGCAGCCGCAGGGTTCAAAAAACTAAACGGAAGAATAATTAATCGCTGGCCGTGATTTGTTTACGTTTTTTTCTTGATTTTTTTTGTATTGTGTCAGTGACAAAAAGCCGAAAAACCTATAACCAAAAACCGAAAACAGAAAACCGAAGGGTGTGACAGACGTAAAGGTAGAAGAAGAGAGTGCTACGGAGCGAGTGCAGAAAAGCAGAAAAAAAACAAAAAACGCAAACGCAGCACAGGATAACACCTGGAAAAGCTAACTAATACTACAAACAGGCGCAGAGGATCCCGAAATCACCGGTAATTAAGTGACACCCCAGCCAGCCAAAGAGGGAGAGAAAAAAAAGCTCAAAAGCAGCCACACAACAACAACAACAACGTTAGCAGGAGAGAAGGAGCAGAGAGAGAGCAAAGAAAGTAAGTGGAATTCCTTGCCCAAAGATGGCTCTCTCGCGCTAGCTACATACATCCCTCCCCTGTCTGTCTGTCTGTCTGTCTGTCTGTCGCCTTCTGTGCAAATTAGACGGAGAAGCGCTCCATTTCCAGGTGTTTTTTCCATTTCCCACAGGCGGGCAGAAGATTTGGCATTTGGGGGCCAGCCTACGCAGATTCCAATCCAAATGAATACCAATGGGTTTTAAATTGAGTCGCCTCCGGCGAAGCTAATCCACGTACCCCTTGAAAGTTTCCCTGGCTCCGCCCCTGCCAAAAGCCAATGGCCACGCTCTCTTGCAAGTCATAAAAGTTGTCAGTTCGCTTCGCTGCTCCTTCGTCTTCGCCAGCGCCGCCGTCTCACCTCTTCGCCACCTTCATGCCATTTTTTCTTAACTTTTTTCACTTTAGCATTTCATTTTGAGCTCTCCTTCGGCGTGCTCCACCTTGTGTTGGCATTGTTTTCTGCTGATTTTTCCAACCGGCTTTTGGCTGGCTAATTGCCTTGACATTGGCATCCAATGCTCTCCGCTCGGCATGGCTCCATTCCTCGGGCCACCCGTCTCCCGCCTGCCGCCTGCCGCCTCCCACAGCCCGCCACCGTCGCCGCTCTCTTTTTGGACCATCTCTCTTTTTTTTCTTCTTCTTTCACCTCTTCTCTCTGACTCGTTTCAATCATTCAAGTTCAACTATAAACAGACATAAACACGCAGTCATGGTGCCCCCAAGGGGGCGGGGGCCCATCGCCTTAGTTTCTAACTGTTTTCCAGCTCTCTTCGGGCATGGTTCTCTTTTCGGTGGCTGGCTGGCTAGTTAGTTGCTTGTTTTTGTTTATGTGTTCTCACCCTCCTTTGTGGCTCCTTTCTTTGTTCCCGGCTCGAAAACGCATCGAATTCGCATTCGCATCCGTGTGTGTATGTATCCTTCCGGCGTTTCGTCCTTCCCTCCAATTCAACGGATGCGCGCAGCAGCAGCAGCAGCGCACTGTGGTTGCCAAAATCCCAGCACCAGCCAAAAAATAATTCAATTATTTTCGGTCTAAAATATGGAGTTTTTTCTTAATATTTTTGTAAAAATGAAATATTTGGTATTGGGTTACCTGTGGGAAGTGAATTGGAAAATTGCACTTTAGCACCCATGGTGAGCTATGGGTATTCCTTTTGTGTTCCGTCCCCGCCCTCTGGGTCGGGTACGTTGTTCGTTTCTGCCTCATTTCGTTGGCAACGCACTCCCCTTTTTTGGAATCCTTTGTATCCTGCCCTGCCCTACGGCGAAATGGTAAATCAATAATTTTCAATGAGCATTTTGCATTTTAGGCTAGCCATCCAGCCGTTCACCCATCCCAGCCAGCCAGCCGGTTTTTAGTCTTGGACTGGAGTACCGGGGATCAATTAGTATGCCAGGAGCATCGAGAGTCGAGACTCCATATATTTAAAACAAAGAACGCCTCTGAGAGCCCGAGTCACGTTTTGTTTTTGTGATTTGGCTGCGCTAATGGCAACGTCTCCCATATCTTAGCCACCGTCTCCTCCTCCTCCTCTTTGTCCTCCTTCCACTCCCACTCTTTAATTTTGTCGCATGGCAATCGAATGCTTCCGCTGCGCCGCCGGAAATCAGGTACGCCAGCCGGCCCCCACCCCCCATCCACAACCATTCCTGCTGTTTTTTTAGCAGCCAAGCCATTGTGGCAACAACAGCCGGCTCAAGACAAAGTACATAAACGTAAACAGAAGCCGAGGCAGGGGAGACAGCTCGGGGCAGTTGTCTAGGAGCGGTTTCTTAAATCTAAAACTCAAATCTCTGGGTAGAATTCCTTAAAAAATACCTACATCTGAGTAAGATTCTTTGAATACTGGCCCTATTTGTGTGCCCGCTGCTGTATGTATTCCGCAGCGTGTGCCCTATGTACTGAGTCTGTGGATTTTGGCTGCACATGCCGTCCATACACACCCCCGTACTTGCCGTACTTGTATCTGGTATCTTGTATCTCGTGGATATAGATGTGGATGTGGATGTATCTTCATCCCGCCCCGTCTGTATCCGTCCGTCCGTCCGTCATCAATTGCAGCTGTCGCCCGTCCTTGAACGCACTTTACGCACTCCCGGTGACGGGGGCGGGGCGCCCTGGGGTTGAACGGAATGCCAGTCAGTGGATGAGCTATTTTCGTACGAATATCCCCCAAAGGCCAAGTGTCTGGAGTGTGTCTTGCATTTCTTTGTTCGACTTTCCATTTAATTTTATTGCTTTTGATTAACTTCCAAAGTATCTATGCATCTATATGTGTATCTATGTGGCTTCAGTTCGCGATGGGTTTCTTTTATTAATCAGAAGCATATTGTCTTGATTTTGACTCTAAAAAGAGGCACTTTGTTGACTTAGTTTCTTTTTTATAATCAGCCGCGTCCTGGTAATGAACATAATCCCTTCGGGGCTTCGGAGGCTCTTTGTTGGTGGCGGAGACACCCTCGAAGCTTTCTGTATTCTCGTATCTGTTGCTGAGTCATGTCGTCGTCGGTTTCGGTTGTTTTGTGTCCAAGTTTTTTGTCCCAGGCCTCTTTTTCGAGTTACTCCTTTTTTTCTCGCTTTTCTCGCCGACTGGTTTCGCTTTCAACGGCACGCCCTGACTACCCCCAACCCCCAATCCCCTTCCCCAGTCCTGGCCGTCCTCCCCCTCCTGCCTGCCTGGCATGTGATTCATGCTGGCTCCTTTCCGGCCAACTCTAAACTCCATTATGGGTCATATATCAATGGCCCGGGCTGACGCGGTGGCATTATCAATGCAAATGCGGCATGGCCAGGGTGTGGCGGACTTCTGGAGGCGCCCATCTGTCGTCGCCCCACCACTTGCCTCCTTTTTAGCTCACAATACAAATAATTGATATGCTCCGAGGGGTTCAGTGACCCATCTTGGAAGATCTTGCCACTTCCGTTCCGATAAAGCCAAAATGCATGAATATCAACACCACATTTCCCTTCACACTTTCCTCTGTCGATAGGCCACGACACCAGATAACCCATCCCAAGAGGAAGCCCTCATCCACGCCACTAACCTTTCAGATTCCGCGAGATATCTTCGGGATTCAAAATAATATTTGTGTAATTCAATCTGAGCTTAAGTGTCTGGGGTTGAGCCTGGCATTTATGTCTCACTTGACAACCAGCTGGACCAGTTGCTGCAATCCGATTTGGATTCGGATTCGGATTCGGTTTGGGATGAGGATGAGGATTGGGAGTAGCAGTTGCACTACCAGTGCCCGCTCCCCAATCACTTCACCCAAAAGCATCTCTGGCATTGGCATCTATCTGGTTGTGCGAATAGATGCCAGCTACTGCAACAAGTTTGTTGCAACTGGCTCTTGTGGTGAGGCATGCCCCCGAAAAGCCGATTGAACAAAATGAATTTGTTGCGACACCTCTGGCTCTTAGCCGACTCTAATTGAATCCGCCAGGGTGAAAACTTTCCAGCGAATCCATTCAAGTTCATCATTCAAGAAAAATGGATAGCTTGGGCCGGACATGGTTCTGGACGGCAGTGCTGATCTGGAATCGGTAATACCTCGAATAGAGCGAATAATAAATTGGCAATAATAATCATAAATTACAATTGTATTGAAAGCCAGCAGCAGCAGGAGACTCTGCCATCTTTCTGAAGAAGGCCCGCCAGGCATTTCTTCTCTGCAATTTTCATGGCTCACAATATTTATGCGCATTGTTATTATGTATTGAAAATGCGAACAAATTATTAATATGCCCGGCAGGGGGGGAGTGGGGAGGGAGCAGATCTGGAGAAGATTTTCCAAGACACTTTCCCGCGCTCTCTGCTGTCGGCGTTCATGTAATTGGCGCATAAATCATTGTACCAGCGCCTTGCCGAGAGCGCGGCGGTAATTTCAGAGCTAACAGAGCTCTGCCAGAGTTGCGACCGTTACCATCGATACATTTGTATCTCACAGATGCGTTCAATAAACCACAACCTCGACTTAATTGCAGGCCTGGCCGAGACCATCCCCCAAAAAAAAAGAAAAAAATAATAAAGAAAGAAGAAAGCACGACGAAGAAACCGTTTTGTCTTGTTTGGCATTTTGGCTCTTTTATTTCGTGGCTTTCATTGATTTCTCTATTTGAAATCACTCCACTTCATTATTGATTTTGATTTTTGATTGCCAGCCGTCCGTCCCAACTGTAAACTGCAGTGGATCATCAAATCCGATGACCCCGCATACACAGAGAGAAACAAACTCATGCCTCTAATAATGATCGTTTCCGTCCACGCCACAATAGGAAACGAGCCAATAAACCCCCCAAATATGACTCTCCTCATTTCCGAGACACTCACAAATTTTTCTCCACCGTGCATCACACTGGTCGGACTGGTCTTTGTTATACTTTGGTAGCGCCGTTGGGGATTCCGTTCGCCAGTATGGTGAGCCTCATCATAATCATCTACCCAAATTTGCATAACAATCGATTGCGAAGCTGTTGCTGTTCTAACGGTTTTTGGCGGTTCGCCAAACCACCAACTATCCCAGCCTCCGAAAGACTTTTACTTTTCGAGTCGAGATACTTGGCTGTGTCAGTAGTAATAACTGAAGTGCTGCACTTGTTTCGGCGCTTTCTAAAAATGCAAGCTCCCGAGCCAGGCCGGGAGGAGAGCCAGAGCCAGAGCTATGTGGTCGGTAATTACAAAACAATTGGAAAGGTGACCCGCCATCGATCGCGTTCGGTCCGGGCTGTGCGGTTTGTCCGATGATCTTCTAAGGCTTCATTATGAATATGGAGGAACATGACACATGTGGGTCCGTCATTATCCTAACACTCATCATCTCACTTCTCGCTGGGTGAATTGTATCTGGCAGATATTAGTCGAGAAAGAGAGAGAGAGCATGTATGTAAATTCCTCGCCGACGAAACATACATGATGAAAGTTGTTTTCTTTTGTTTTCATCCGATGGCAGGGGAGGGGAAGAAAACAAATCAAAAAACCGCAAAATGTTTTATAAATAACGGGCCCAAGGCAACTCATGAGCTGGCACAAGGGGAGGGGGTGGAGTGGTGCGGTAAACGCTTTTGAATCTCACTAACCACTAACCACTAGTCACAATTCACATTTTGAGTATCTCGGGCCGAGTTACCCTAAAACACACATGGGGTATATGCTATCCCAGGGCAGATTTGGAGGAGCAGTACCGGGTATCATCCTGCAGATACAGTGGCCCTTCCCTACAAAAAATAGGGTATATCCCTTGCGAGATACAGTTTAGAGGCCTCTCTCTTTCGATGGCTCTTCAGTTTGCTGACATTGCCCCGCATTCCTGACAGCCGTTAAAGTCGCAGCACGAACACAATGCAATATGCAACGCTTGAGAGCGCGTGCGCGCGTGCGTCTTGCCACTGCCACAGGCTTCTGAAGAGAAGACTTGTCTGAGTAGAGTGGCAGTGAGTATGGAAGACACGAGCACATCGTTAACTGTGGCAACTGTGGCAACTGTAGCAGGTGAGCTGGGTGGGGAAATGTTTCTATTTCTTCTCGCCAGAAGAAGCCAAGAGAAGCTCCGGCCGAGAATCTTGAGGCCCCTGTTAATGTCTTGTTATGTGGCATGGGTTGTACATACATATGTGCTGGTGTGGCTGTATTTTTAGAACGCTGTTGCCGCCGATGGTGCTCCATTTGCTGCATTACAGTAAGATATACCGTATGTTGCAGCATACTTTGCAAGAAAATAAAAGAAAATCGCACAATCGATCGCGCAGTCTGGTCTTTTGTCGCTGATTTATGGCGCTTATGAAGAAATTTCCGAAAAGCCCGACTCTTTTCTTGTCTTTTCTTTCATTGTGGGGTCAGCGAAAAAAAAGACCAACGCCAGAAATTGGCAATTCACAAGCTGGCAAGTCTCATTATGTCTCATTTTATGTAATCTTTTGAAAGGTTCACCAACTAACTGCAACATCAGCAGCTTGAGCTCTTTTCGGGGGAATTATCGGTGGCGTAACTGAAGCGAGGTAGAGTATCTGGCGAGGCACTATTTTCACAAACTATCTTCTCATTATTATTCCGCTGCTTGGCTCTGCTCGCAAATCAATTAAATTACACTATCAATATCAGCAATTGGATGTCCGCCGTACCTGTCGCTGTTGCTGTCGGCTGTGCATGTGAATTTCTGCTGCTGCAGATACAAAGATACAAAGATACAGTATCTGCATGGGAGTGTGTGCGCTGGCAATTTCGTATCTCTCCCTTAGTGGGTGTGTGTGTGTGGGTGTGTGTGACATTATTAAAACGCAATCTAATTAAATGAAATTGCACACGCACACCGCCCCACCACCCCACCACCACACCACACACTCAACTTAGGCCGAGTTGGGGCTTTTAGCAAATTAGGAAAAAATGTAAAATATGAAATGGAAGCTCTAGCATCCAGAGCGCGCACCTTTCACCAACTTCTCAGGTGTTGCTTTGCCGGCTAGATACTCACTGCTCACTGCTAGATACTCACTCCTTCCCCGGCTTTTGGGCCAACCTGCTTTTATTCTGCGTGTGTTTCGCTCGCATGCGTGCTGCCCCTCAGCTGGCTTGTTAATGATAACGGTAAAGCTGATAAACGCACTCGCATTCAAACAATGCCATACAGATCCAAAGATGCCCCAAAGATTTTTAAATTAAAAACTAAAAATATATTTAAGCTCTAGCCCTCAAATTAAATCGAAATGATGGACAGAGAGAGCCTTCTCATTCTGGAGAAGATCAGAGATCCAGATGGACTTGGCAACAGGTTGAAATGGACATGATGGCGTGGATGTGGTGGATGGGTTGGATGCGGATTGCATTTGTTCCGCTTGGCGCTGCCCGGCGGCACTCCATTTGCAGTAATTGGATGATAATAACGATGAAGACGATCATGATGTTGGTGCAGCTGTGGCTGTTGCAACGGTGCTTGGCTAACTGCATTTCTTTGTTTCTACTAATTGTTAGAGGACGTCTAAATCAAATCTTTCACTTAATATCCACACATCAAGAGATATCCAAGACGTCTGACCCCAGGGGCAGAGAAAGATACAAAGAGAGAAAGATACAGAGAAAGATACAAGCCTCGACGTTTGCATAATTAATTATGATTTGCACTGCTCAAGAGCGTGGAAATTGTTGTTTTAAATGGCCACCATTAATTGTCCAGCTAACTTGTTCAATGTTCGTACATTTTCGCCTATCGAATCGCATTCAAGTTGCAAAATTAATGACGAAACAGGTAACAGCAGGTAGAGTTGGCTTTCCAGCTGACTTTGCTTTTTGGTAGTTGGCTCTGCCAGTCGTTGACTTTGTTGGCTAAAAAGCACACATTTGCTTGGCTAATTCCCGCTGTTAGCTAGCTGTTTACTTTTCGCATTTTCATTTTCATTTTCATTTGATGCTAATCTGGCATCTGCGATTTGCTTTTAGCCATTTTTGCTTTTAGGCCAACGCCCAGGCCATCGTCCCTGCCACGCCCTACCGCCCGGCAAGATGGCAGGAGCCAACGCCTAGAAAATGTTACATCCAGCAAGTGCTGGAGTCGCTGTCACGCTTTTGTCTTTATCGCCCCCCCTTTTTTAAGAAATTAGAATGCGAAATCCAACCAGGAGTGTGTCCACCTTTCCACAGGTGGCACAACCACACACTAACACACTTTTTGTGGCATCAACTGTTTTTGCTGCCTATTTATTATTATTATTATTATTATAGTTGGGCCGTCCCCCTGCCCCGTTTTATATATGTGTATATATATATATTTAATGTTTTTGTAGCTGTTCTTAATTTATGTTTGGCGTGGTTTATATTTTTTATCGCCGGATGAGTCAGAAAGCCAGCAACCCGGCCAGAGATTCATAAGCTCTGATTAGCAGGCACGCGTCACGCTAATGAGTTGTTCTCCTTTACTCACTTATTTTTCTTAGCAGCTTTTCAGCTTTTTGTATCTGGTTCTGGTTGTGGCTGCGGTTCGGTTTTTGTTGCAACAGCAGTTTCTGTTCTTAATGTGGTTCATGTTGCTGCAGCTGCCGGGACCCGCCACTTAGTAGTTATCGGTTTACAGTTGCAACTGTCTGGAGAAACTTCTGTTTCATATGTCTGCCGCGAAAATATAGGCTGGTCTGGGTGGAGACTTCCAGTATCTACCTACTCTGCGGGATGGTCTGAGGTTTCCATTCAGTTAAGCTCTTTATCGATAATTATCGATAGATCGCGGCTCAGCCAGAGAAAGGTATTGTGCAAGGTGTGATGCAGAACAGACACCTGCTGCCGGCAATCGAAATTCATCAATGTGCTATCGGTGTCATCGATAGGAGTGTCATCGGGCCTCTGACAGCTGACTTCTGCCTGTTGAGTTTGAATTTATTGGAGGCGACCGAGCGGAGAACGCGGGATGCGGGATGCGGGACCCGGGACGCGGAGCGGACGGAGAGAAGGAGCCGGATCAGCGACATGTGTCGCCTTGTAATGCAAATGTTATCTGCATTTCCTGTTGCGTTGCCATTGAAATGGCAGACCGAGCTCCCTGCCACCTCCCTCTCCTGCCCCCGCGGCCCACTCGTCACTGCTTAAAATGCATACAGCGCACACATGGCCAGACAGTACAGTGGAGATCCCGTCTGACAGGCGGAGAAGGAGAAGTCCCAGTCCAAGTCCAAGTCGTAAGCTGAAGACTTGAGACATAAATCTTGCACGCAGCCTTCGCGTTTTTTCAAGGCCCCTCCCCCCATTGCTCCCAATCTTCTTCCCCTTCCCCCGGCCATGACAAAGTGTTCATCAATCATGTGGATAGTTTTACATAATTAAACGCATAATCAATGCTCTCCCCCCAGGGGCGATGCAGGGTAGACTCTAGGGAGGGGACTATAATTGCCCCAAATGTAGTGTAAATTGTGTTTATTTTTAGAGAATATTTATAAGAGAAATATAGACTTGCAGGAGTTGTGGATCTGGAAAATTAATAAAAAAAAACCCTATCCTATTGTATGATTTCAGCTCGCGGACACTTTGAAACTCAGAATGGCTCCCATCAGCACCATGAACGGCCAGGGCCAGGGCTGCGAGCTGGGCCACAGCAACGGGGACATCATCTCACAGAACCAACAGAAGGGATGGTGGACCATCGGCCTGATCAACGGCCAGCACAAGTACATGACCGCCGAGACCTTCGGGTTTAAGCTCAACGCCAACGGCGCCAGTCTGAAGAAGAAGCAGCTTTGGACCCTGGAACCCTCGAACACCGGTGAAAGTGAGTCGATACTCGATAGTAGTACCCCCTTATTGTAGCTTTCTATCTTCTAATCGATGACACAACCTCAAACGGCCATCTATCTTTATCTGCGACTCTGTATCTGCAGGCAGATAAGCAGTTATGTTAATCCAACGAATGCAAGTGATTATGGCTGGCACTGGGCACTGAGTTGCTTGTGAAGTGAGTGAGTGGTGGGGGGAGGGGCTCGTGAGCCAGTTAGTAATTGGCCAAGAGTCAAGAAACCATTTGCCAGCCGTAATCACCATCATCGCGGCCGGTTAGTGGCGCTCTTTCCCCCATTTCCCCCATTTCTTCCAGTTTATTATTTGAGTTTCTTGATTTTTGTTTTTGTTGTTTTTGTCAGAAACAACATAAATCATTTGGGGGCTTGCACACCGAGATACGGATAATTCCAGTTGCACTAATTTGACGTGCCGGAGAGTAGAAAACAAAGCGCCTCACGAATTTGGCATCATTTATCAAGTTGCTGCATTGGAATTGGAATTGGAGTTGGAGTTGGAATTGGATTTGCAGTTGGACTCCAACTCTGACTCGGTCTGGGACTCAGACTGTTGATGTTGAAGCTACTGCAATTACAATTAAAGCTGGCCAAGCAACTGGTTTTTATATATAGCGCCGATCTCTGGCCGTTACCATTGGCAATTAATAAACATTTTCTATAATACCAAAGCCATAAGTCAGCCCCGCGTTCGCCTTGGCCATTAAAATAGCTCATCCAAATTGAAAATTTCTTGCAGCGCTTGTTTCTCTCATTTTCCGAGCTCCAATCTCCGCCTGGAGGAGGAGGTCTTGGCCCGACCAAATGGCTCAATAGATAATAGCATTCAAAATGTTTGGAAAGCGAGCCAAATCCAAATTCCCGGCTATCGATAGCCGAAAGTGCCATCGCCAAAGAGCCATGGCAGCCTTTCCGCGCCATTTTGATTGATTTTTCCATGCACTGGGAGAAATACTCCGTGACATTTTCATATTCTTTTACAAAAAAAAATTAAGTTCATTCAAAAATTGATATAGGCGTGGAACTGGAAATATGGACTCCTTCGGAAGCTATATCTCAGCCAATATTGATTCGATTACTGAGCGGAATACCTTAAACGACTTATAGGTTCATTATCTTTGGCACCAAAAATTAAATACAAAATTTTCAATCTGATTTTGTTAATGGAAACCCTTTAAAAATTGGAAAATTCCTGGGGATGGAAATATGGCCCCTTGAGGATCCTATATCTTATATTTTTCTGATGGACCCCCTTCTATAATCCAGATTTCTTACACTTGCCCCAATGTCGGGTCGGAACCTTTGCTTGTATCTTTATCCGATCTTTAAGAGGCATTCCTTAAACGATTTGTAGCTCAATTCCCCTTCCCCTCATCTGCCAGTGATTAATGTCGTTAATTTTCAATTGTAGGTATTATCTACTTACGATCTCATCTGAACAAGTACCTTTCGGTCGATCAGTTTGGCAACGTGCTGTGCGAGAGCGAGGAGCGGGACGCGGGCAGCCGGTTCCAGATTTCGATCAGCGAGGACGGCAGCGGACGCTGGGCACTGAAGAACGAGTCGCGCGGCTACTTCCTCGGCGGCAATCCGGACAAACTCGTCTGCACGGCAAAGACGCCCGGGGCAAGCGAGTTCTGGACGGTCCATTTGGCTGCCCGGCCGCAGGTGAATCTCCGCTCGATTGGCAGGAAGCGGTTCGCCCATCTCTCCGAGTCGCAAGACGAGATCCATGTCGATGCCAACATTCCCTGGGGCGAGGACACCCTCTTCACTCTGGAGTTCCGTGCCGAGGAGGGCGGCCGCTATGCCCTGCACACGTGCAACAACAAGTGAGTGATCCGGACAGATCCTGATATGAAATAAACAAACTGATAGTATTACTTGAATCCCCACTCAGATATCTGAATGCCAATGGAAAGCTGCAGGTGGTGTGCAACGAGGACTGCCTGTTCAGCGCCGAGTATCATGGCGGACATCTGGCGCTCCGGGATCGCCAGGGACAGTACTTGTCGCCCATCGGCTCCAAGGCGGTCCTCAAGTCGCGCTCCTCGACGGTGACGCGGGACGAGCTGTTCTCCCTGGAGGACTCCCTGCCGCAGGCCTCCTTCATCGCCGGCCTCAACTTGCGGTATGTGAGCGTGAAGCAGGGCGTGGATGTGACCGCCAATCAGGACGAGGTCGGCGAGAACGAGACTTTCCAGCTGGAGTACGACTGGTCGGCACACCGCTGGGCTCTTCGCACCACCCAGGACCGCTACTGGTGCCTGTCGGCCGGCGGTGGTATCCAGGCCACCGGAAATCGGCGCTGTGCCGATGCCCTGTTCGAGCTTATCTGGCACGGAGACGGTTCCCTGTCCTTCCGCGCCAACAACGGCAAATTCCTGGCCACCAAGCGTTCGGGACACTTGTTCGCCACCTCGGAGTCCATTGAGGAGATAGCCAAGTTCTATTTTTACTTGATCAATCGGTAAACCCACGCTCTAAGCTCTTAGGAAGCACAACTCAAACATGTATCTCCTTCTTTAAAGGCCCATTCTTGTGCTGAAGTGCGAGCAGGGATTCGTGGGATATCGCACGCCCGGAAACCTCAAGCTGGAGTGCAACAAGGCCACCTACGAGACCATCCTGGTGGAGCGCGCCCAGAAGGGTCTGGTGCATCTGAAGGCGCACAGCGGAAAGTACTGGCGCATCGAGGGCGAGAGCATCTCGGTGGATGCGGATGCGCCTAGCGATGGCTTCTTCCTGGAGCTTCGCGAGCCGACCAGGATCTGCATAAGGTTGACTTTCAGGATAATTTGATTGTATCTCCATACTAAGTCCATTTTTGTTTATAGATCGCAGCAGGGCAAGTATCTGGGCGCCACCAAGAACGGAGCTTTCAAGCTGCTCGAAGACGGCACCGACTCGGCCACACAGTGGGAGTTCTAGGGCGGGACGACGTCCCCGAAGCCCCAACCGGGTCCATCAGTATCAAAGTATCACATTTCCCATCCAAACGGAGGCGAAGTCTTGCGCCTCAAGCTGGAGAAGTCGCACAACAATTTGATCCTAAAGCGCAGAGTTCACGGAGACGAGAGATAAATGGAAAACATGGAAAACTTCAAGATGAAAAAACTTATATATTTATATATGAAAAGATCTACGTATACATGAGGGAATGAGAGATTTTTTAACAACCTATTTAGCTTTTTATACGTTTTTATACGATGAGAACCAGCAGCAAAAAATAAGAAATTTTTTAGCATAGACAAGTCAAGTTTTGTCGCGAGTCCTTCCGTTTTTATCGAAAATCGAAAGTAAAAAGAATATCAGCAAAAATGGCATAATGGTTACGCAAGCACATCATATATAACACTATATACATATTCGATTCGTAAAGCTTAACGAAGAAATAAAAAACAAAAACAAGAAATAAAGAATTGAAAATGAAATGAAATCAAGAAAATAAGAAAACATAAAAATCAACACATATTCCTATAAATTTATTTATATATATTTATATAAAAATATTGATATGAATGATAAAACACTGACACGATCACACTTTAGCCCCTCACATACGTACCCTTACCCTCACACCCTCAACAATCCACCAACACACTCACAAGCAAGCAATTTTATTAAACAAAAATTAAAAAACAAACATGAAATTTAGATCCTAAGCCAACATTAAAAGATTAATCTGTAATAAAAAAAAAAAAAAAAAAAAAATGAAAAAAACATGGAACCATCTCCACACTATATCTATATATATATATTTATCCTAACATATGCGTATATTGACTTAGTTTTTTGTTATTTATTTGCGTCAATTCTTAATTAATTAATTAGTAACCTTTTTTTTTAATTTTCGCACTTAAAATTGAAAACGAAAAACAACTCAACCCATTTTAGTTGCTAAAAATCTTAAAATTGAAATTTTGTATGATACATATGAAATATATACATATATATACATGATCCGCGGGGCTTTTTATTTGGATTTGGCGCCAACTTTATCCTTTGACTTTCAGTCCTGAACATTCTGGCAGCGCTGAACCCTCTGGCAACGCTTATTTAGTTATCGATAGTTACCGCAACGGAAATTTAAATATTAAACTTTCGATTCCTGAAAATGAGGAATAAAATACGAGTATAATACATAAAAGAGAATAAATATGAGTATAATTTGTTTTAAAACTTTTTTAAAAAGCAAAATAGCCACCACAAAGACAGTTTCTAATTGACTTGTGGAGAAACGGGTTGACCCCTTTGTGGCGCCACCGACCCACCTGCAACGTGTGCAGAAATTGGTGCCAACTGTCATAACAAGATGATGCACCCACACTCGTTTGTGGCACCGACACCCGGGAACAATGGGGGTGGAGAGAGGTGCTGCCACCGGGTCAAATTTGGGGGCGTGGAACTGGCGTCCAACTGCCTCTGTCAGGCAATAATAATTCGCCAGTCATTGACAATGTCGGAGCCATAATGGCCCAGCTCCGCTTTGCACCACTCCGCCCTGTTACACTTGGCAAAAAAAGGGTTACTTTATGGTCATATTGAATTTTAATTTTAAATATATTGACATCCAATGATTTATATTTCTATTTACAGCAGAAAAGTTGTAGTCACGATAGGTTAGTAATTTTGTTGGGCTTTGCCCTGTTTTTTTGCGAGTGTTCTTGTGCCTGATCCTTGAATATCCTTTGCTGCACTGCGTCGTGGGCGCTGACAAAAACGAAATGACAGAGGGCGCGCACCAGACACCTACAATTGTCAGCGTCGCCTAAATGAATGAATTAAGTCAGCCATGTGACATAACTGCAATGGCAGGACTCTGGACTCGAACCCCAACTGGGATGGGGTGGTGGAAGTGGGGAGTCCCAGCTACCGACAGCACCCCACCAGTCGCCACGTTGCACATTTGCCACATTGTTTTGTTGCTGTCATCCTTGATGTTGCACACAGTGGTGTTTACTTTCGTTTTTTTGGAAAGGATAACAAACAAACAAGATTTATTGCCTATAAGGATGCAATTTTTACAGAATATGGCTTGAAAATTATTCTATTTTGTTTTGGATTTAAAATATAAGGTATACTAGCCATGAAAATGAAAACTTTATACTTTTTTAAGTAATTACATTTTTAAAAGGATACTTTTTGTTAGTATATCCTCTCCAAGCTATTACTTAAATATGTATATTACTTCTTCCTGCTCAATAATAGATTTTAGAGTTCCAAAAATACCGTTTCGATGACTCATTGGACGGATATTGGATGGAATTGGGCTTATGTCCTGGGGACAGTGTCCTGATTACGTAATGCACTTGCTGCACAATGGACAGCGACGATGACAATGACGCCGGCCAAGTTATATGGCACACACGTAGCACGTGGGGCTGGCTACTCCAAGCCAGGACGAGGTGGCGCTGCGCCCACATCCTGCCATCGAAATCCTGGCAGGCCAAACGACTTGGCGCAGGACAATGGCGGAATGCAAATGGCGCACGGACGTGGGATAGATGAACACGGCGCGAAAATTTATATCCCCAAGTCGGCATTGGGGCGGGAGCTGGTAGTGGGGATTCAAAGTTACAGGAGCCAGGATCCGGAGCACGTAGCTGGTAGCATCCGACGATTTGTGGCAGTGCACGGACGATGGCGCGGCTCTCGGCCGCCGGCCGCCAATTAAGCAACAAAAGGGCGGCGAGTTCGCCTTCCACCTCCACCTCATACTCCGCCTTCGCCACCCCCCGCCGCTAGGATCCAATCCTGAACTGCCATTAAAACGGGGCGACGTTGCGAAATGTTTGTGACGAGGCGAAACAAGTAGCAGAAAGGGACAGGACAGGAGGGAGGCAGGACCCCCCGGACTCAATCTGGGTCTGCAACTTTCTCCGGCGGATTTTTCCTATTTTTTTAGTCTTATTTGCTGCACATTTCGCAACAAAGTTGCCAGAAGCACAGCAGCAGTGGCAGCAGAAAAAGTCTCTACACGAAAAGAAAAACTGCTCGATTACAGATTATATTTTAAGATAATTAAAGTATATATTAACAGAACAATAGCTCAAGAGTACTTGTTACATTTTAGATCCTCAATATCATTTATTCGGAATTAATTGTATTTTTCGAGTGTCCTGAAGCCAGGCAAACGCTCTGCCAAAGTCACAAACTTTATGGCTCCATTGCTCCAACTCGGGGCTTTCAATTTCCTTTTTGCATTTTTATTGTTTAGGAAAATGTGTAAGGACATCTCGAGGCGACTGCAACGATTAGGGGGCGTGCAGGGAGTGGGGAGGGGAGGGGCTTTGGCCAACAAGTGGCATCCCCCCAGCTCCACCCCAGCTACTGTGCCACTTTTGTTGTTGTTGATGGGCGAGTGGGGGCGACGCTCCCAGAGTCTAGGACCTGCCATGTGGACGGTCTAATTTGCTAAATTACCGTCTGAGGCGCCTTAACACCGAAAAGTTCACACAAT
Source organism: Drosophila pseudoananassae pseudoananassae (assembly GCA_018153035.1). Taxonomy (NCBI): domain Eukaryota; kingdom Metazoa; phylum Arthropoda; class Insecta; order Diptera; family Drosophilidae; genus Drosophila; species Drosophila pseudoananassae. The sequence goes on along the minus strand of JAECXR010000014.1, from coordinate 8,406,233 downwards.
TTTCACTTAATTAAAAAATATATACAGGTCTCGTTCGCAATCAAACGAATCAAGTAGTAGATTTAATACATTTAGTGAAGTTCAAAGACGGCTTAGGGCCTCTCGCCACATGTAATATCCGCACGACTCCCGGCAGCTTTCTATTAATTTAATTGCCCCCCAGCATTCATAAGGGTAATTAAAATGTTTCCGCCTTAAGTTTGTGTCAATTTTTGGCAAGTCTTTGGAGTTAAGTCAACAATTAATTACATTAATTGCAGAGGGCAAAGGTTAGCCCTGGGGGCAAACTGTAAACATAAGAGTGTAGTTATAAGTGTGTGCGTTATAAAGTTTTAAGGTTCAAGTGAAACTTTCAAAGTTGTACTTTCATTTTAATATTGTATGATGCTGTGGCTAGGATTTCTTGCACTCTACTTTTGGCTAAGGATACAGGAATTTTTTATTACCTGATTTTCAAGATTTCATGGCAGTTTGGTATGTACTTTCAGATAAAAAGATACCTGACATGTGATACTTCTATAGGAGATTCATCTTAAGACTAGCTCTTATTTTCCCATTAACGGAATTAAAGAACATTTTATATAGTAGTTGATTTAAGGAAACAACTCGTATTTAAATCAAATAATCGAATATAAGTCGATTTATTTTTTAAATGAAAAAAATGATCGCTTTAAAGCACTGTGATTATGAGCGCTTCCAACGCTAGATCGAAGGAGCTCCTGGCTTTTCTCCTAAGCTAAGAAATACTTTTCCAAAAAAGAGAGTTGAATGACATACATATATGTAGATCGTTTATACGATCTAAAAAGCCTAAATCGCCAGATAAGTCGTAATTTTATACATTTGGAGGTTCGATTGTTTTACATCACAGGTGATCATATCCCTGAAACTGTGATCCCGTGGGGAAGGCAGCTGGTCATCAAATTCGTTCTAGAGGGATTTCAACTTTAACTCGAGAATATGTAACTCCTGGGAAGATCTCACATACCCTCCCTGATACATGGGACCCCAAATACGAGATGACTCGGATATTTGATCAGCCTTAGAAGCCATAGTCTCTAGAAACACCCTCTTCTTCCGCGTTGTCGGCCAATCTAGAGGTATTCACTTCCTTCTAAAGCTAATAGTTTATGATATTTTTGTAGACTGGCTCGCATCGAAAGCTATCCAAACTTGCACGTGTGCGGGTGGAGCGCAATGTACACCTGGATATCCTTTCACGTTGCGTTTCAAACGGGCAATCCAATTAGTTTTGACCGTGTAAACAAGTGGCGTGGGCAGCTCCGTTCCCTTCAAAAGCCGATGGGGAAAAGAAAGGAAAATTGACAGAGCCGGAGCAGGGCTAGTGTTGCCGTATTTTCAGGCCATAAAGAACCTTTCTCAATGTTTGACAATCGGAATAAAACAATTAAAATTCAAAGAGCTGCTATTATCGATTTGTAATCATAAAAATTGTAAATTGTGAAGCTCATAAATGAAGTTTTCCAAAGACTACCAGAAAAGATCTATGCTTCGAGGATATAGTTATCTTTGAGTGACTTTGACTGTCGAATATATCGAAGTTCCACTAAATATTCTTACTTTCTAGCTTGTTTTTTGCCTCTCCATGCAAAGGATAATGTGGAAGCACTGCCAGCAGCCCATGATCCGAGCCGCAAACACACACCAATGCACAAGACAAACAATTACAGCCACACACAAGGACAGGGAGCGAGGGCAGATGCAGGACACGAGCAGGAAAGAGCCCATGCCCCTTCTCTGCTTCACAAACCGCCCCAGGTCGTGGGGGACTAGGAATAACATTTTTATTTTCCCGTATTCTCTGTCTCTTAACTATTTATGAGGTCCAGTTGTTTGTGCAGTTTGATTATTTTGCTGCCAGCCGAGCCACGTTACCTGTGACTTTTCATAATTCAACATTTTAGGCCCGACACACAACAATGGCTGGAGTGGGGGTGTGAGTGTTTGGTATATTTATTCAAACATGTGTTGTGTGCTTCCTTTTTTTTCAATTAAAAATTGCTTACTGCAGCTACACAGGCATAAAAAATAAAATGCAAAGGCAACCAGCCATAAATGAAATTGATTTTATTTGTATAAATTGAAATTGTTTTCAACAGGGTCGGGCGCCCAGGCTCAGCTTCCAGTTTATGAATAAATTTCGACGAGACAGTGAGATGAAAATCCCACGCAGGTAGGTCCTACCTACAGTAGGTAATACTAATAAAAGTAATACTCTTAAGACTTGACTAGTATATTTTAAAAGGATTCGAAGGTGTATACTGAAGAATCTGCAAAATCTGGAATATTACTCGGAAACCGCATGGATGGAAGGAGACTGTTGAAGGCATTGTGGCAGCCACTGTTGCAAAAGTATTTTATTGTGGTAATCGAGGAAGCTGTTGTTAACTGTTGCCCCATCAGGACGATAATGATGATGATGATGATGGAGCTGCAGGATGTGAAGGTAAAGGCGTTACACCTGGCACGTCGCTTACTTCCATAGCTTCCCTAGCTTCCATAGCCAGCTTTAATTAAAAAGTTACCTGGCAAAAATGTTTTAGCTATTTGCCTGGCAGCCAGGAGCAATTCAACCTGACCCGACCCAACCTCGAACCCTGGCTAACCGAGCTGCCAGTCAACGGTTCGCTTCCTTTTGCTGCACAAACTTTCTATTGGATTCACTTTTCCAAACCCTAGCCAGCCACCTAGCCACCTGGCCACCCATCTCGATTGAGTCCTGGCAAGACCTGGCTGGTATCGATATCCCGTGTAAACTTCGATTGACAGCCTGCAGCGGGAATCATTCGATTGGATTTGGGGTTGGATTGGTTTCTCTTTCGATTCAGCCCGGCTTGGCCAGAGTTGATGCGTTCAAGACTTTCGTTTCCTCCAACTGGAAGCTCATAAATGTATGCAACAACAATTTTATTTGCCCCGAGTTCGAATTTCCAACTTTGTGATGGAATTTCAAAACGAAAACTTATCGTTTAGCTATGAAAACTTTACGTTTCCCTTATGTCGAATGCACTTTCACACGCAATTAAATATCATTAAATTTTAGTCTCCATTATTTCGAAACTGAAAAAAAATCACAAAAAAATTCCATTAAAAAAATTACAACAAAACATTAAAACAACAAACAACATTACAACAAAAGAAAATATTAACACAACAACAAAATGAAAGCCAAAAAAATTAACAACATTTACATGAAAGAAAATAATTTCCCGAATTTTCAGGCTGGCTTAAGTGCAACCTGTGAGAATCGAGGAGGAGGGCGCTTTTATTTTTAATGAATTATTTTTATTTTTTTATGGAATTACAAAAAAATTAAACATATCCTGCAATGGTCCTTTGATTTAATAAAAGCTTTGAAACTGCCTCTTTATTTTTATACTTCAACCCCAGGATTATCTGGCGATTTTCAACATCGACACATAAGATATTTTTTTGTAGCTATTATTATTCTACTTTTTTAATGTCTGTCACTGTTGTTTAAGTTCCTTCATGGTAACAAAAAACTCCATATTATACAAATAGCAGGACCATTTATTTCAAATCAATATGTCAATAAATGAGATCGATTAGCTATGAAAACTTTTCCCAATGCATTTTCACACGTAATTGAATATCATTGAGTTTCCGTCTCTATTATTCAGAAATTAGCCATGACAGGGGAATGAACAAATTTTTTGAATTCAACATTCCGCTTTGTCTTTTTACACTTCCATGGGCTTGCATAATTTATCATGTGAATTCATTAATTTTGCATAAACAGTCCATGGCTCGAAGCGGTTGCATAGAGGGGCATACCGAAGGAATCATGAATTTCGTAGCATAAACGCGGCATAGGACTTCGCGTTGAAATGTCACCGTTCTATATGTACACAATACAAAATATTGCATTTGAATGAAGCTCCCCGGGGATCGCAGGATATAAGTTGGGAGCTGGAAGAAGCTATCCTCCGGGGGGCTATTTTTTTCACTCCGCTTGCCAAAAGGTTCTTCGGCAGCTACTCAGGACGATGGAGATGAAGATGGAGAATTTTTTAATGATGTTACTTTCAGGAGAGCTCTCAAATCGTTTGAATACAAATTGTTCGCCGTCTCCACGGTCCTTCGTTTTTTTTTTTTATCATACCCATACCCATACATAAGTACACATTCATACATATATACTTATATATTTCATGAATTCTTTATCTCATCTGCCTGCCTTGCCAGTTGGCAAGTTGTGAAAGTGAAATGCGAGACATGTCCCCCGAAAATCCTTGAGGCTTCGTCCTGGCAAGATATGTTGGCCTGAGGAGCGCCGGGTGGCGGGTGTCCTATTGTCAATGAACCCAAAAGTTGTCCCAGCCATGCACAAGTTATGTACATTTAGAGAAATACATGCTGATCATTTGAAACTAATAAAATGCACAAAGGGTTGCATACGGTATTGAATATTTCATAATTCTTGGGGATAAACACGTTGCAAGTTTATTTTAGAAACATGTCCTTATTTTCTTTAGTGCACACACGAGAACCAGCCCAATTTGAGGTATCGAAGGAATGTCGGGGCATGTCAGTCTCGTCCTGGAACACCTGCATCCCTCCGTTTCCGCCAGGTGACACAACATTCTCCGGGCGAAGTGCAGCCGTATCCGGAGCAAGTGTTTGTTGCGTGTTGCCGCGAGATGCACCACCTGAAGCCACCAGCACCCACCCACCCACTTGAAGCCGGGACGGGATCAATCTCAATTACCTCAGTTCGGAAGCAGTTCAAGTTTGAGCCATGCAGCTTGAGGTCGCTTATGGAACTAACTTGGCCAGGACTTGGCGCTGTAAGTTCAAGTTTGAGTGGTTTCAGTTCAGTACAGTTCTGGGTTTTTTATGCATCAAGGCACCCTCGAATATTGCCATCAATTAGTAGTATCATTAAGGTATTTGTGGCATAAAAAGTTTTTGATGTTTCGGTTATCCAGGATGCTGTGCTGTCGTAAGGCCTGGCTGTGATGGCATAAAGTGAACACTCGTAAAGCACTCAGCAATCCGGCAAAAGGCAAAAATGCAGATGTCCGTTCTGCGTGTGTCGTTTATATTTGCCATTAATCAGGCATATCCATTTACATGTGATGAACTTTATCCCTTAACCTGTTTACATGTAAATTACTTGCTGCTCATTTTATGTTGAACAGGACAAACACACACGTATAGGGATGCACAGACTCATCACACAAAAGGACATACAGTTGTAATTCTGAAAACGGCTAGAACAGAGCTATTTTCCCCTTTAAACTTTAGTACTTTAATTGGTTTATTGCAAGGCATTAAGTTGAGCTTACGAACGAATTAAGTCGCAAACCAAACCATTGAAAATCGATCATAGGAAGCTGCGCCTGTATGTATGCAACGTTGCATGAATAATTGAGATCCTGACAATGCAAGCATTGCGATGCATTTTTCATATTTACATTCACCTGGGCGCGGGGAAAGAGAGAGCCAGAGACAGGGACAGGGACATGGGAAGGATGGCAGGAGAGGCAGAAGACAGGAGCTCTGGAATGGCATACTTACGGGTTAAATAATATCAGACATATGCAATTGCCATTACAACATCCTTGTAATTGCCAAAATAATGGGAATTATGCCTATGAGAAAGTCAAATAAGCACACACACACACTCGAAGCACACCCGGAGAGACACAGACGTACACCCGGACGGATAGTTAATTGAGCTGTTGGCTTACAATTCAAATTGCGGCCTTTTGTTGTTCCCGCTCCCGCTCCCGTTACCGTTCCCGTGCCCGATGCCGTTGTTGTTGGGCGTCATTAATGCGAGTGTTGGCACTTTCGCACGCACCTTGCCTCCTGCTCTCGCCTACGCACACTCGCCATGCCAGGCCATGCCCCTTCGCGCGCTAAAGTTTGCTGGTAAACACATTCATAAAGCAAATATGCAAACACACTCACCAACACACGGGCACGTGTACGTACCAGTAGTCGATGGCATCAGACATATGCTAAACGAACCGAAGCCAGGCTCTCCTTCCTCTTCCTTGGCCCGTCCCCGCCATCTGCGCTTCGCCTTCCGCCATGCTCCAATCCTGCTCACCCGAAGCTCGGCCGAGCCCCAGTCCGAGGCTTCGGCTCACTGGCGGCGTATAAAAGCCGCTGCTGACGGCGCCGTCGGCTGCATTCTGCGTTCGGCGGCGGTGGACGCTACTCTCCGACTCACTTTGCTCTCCAGCGCGTCTCATTGTTTGGCGCGGCAAAAAGCGCGCGCAAAAACAAAAAGCCAACTAACTAACGGGACAAAAGTCGCGCGCGTATCTCGCGTAAGCTTGTTTACTTTGCCATTATAAATCCGACGGCGGGCGCTTTGTTTGTGTTTGTGTTGATGTTGGTAATTCTTGTGTTTCCCTCCCGTCTGCACTTTTTTTCTTCTATTTGTTATTGTTCTTATTGTTGTTGTTGTTGTTATACAAACAGTGCCAAGGAAATAACAGGAACAAAAGCTAGTAAAATAAACGGGAATTTTGCTAAAGAAAGTAAAAAAAAAAAACCAAAACAAAACGAAAAGCGGAAACGCAAAAAGGAATAGTGTTGCATTTCCGTCGCTTCTCAGCGAAGACTGTGTGTGGTCGCTGTTGCTGTCAGTGTTGTTGTTGTTGTTTTAGTCTCTCCCTTCCATTACCGTTAACATCTTGGCGAAAAAATGGCCGCAGGTGTTACCAACAATTGGCACACAACAACAAAAAATGGCAGTAGAGTCAGATCTGTGTTATTTTTAAATTTTTTTAAAAAAGTTTATTAATATTCTTTTAAAATTTAATTTAGTTTTGCATGTTAATATCTTATCTTTCCATTATTATCTTAGTATGGGAAGGGAGCCTGCATTGAAGCTCCACTGTATCCAAATTGCTACAAAAAACAGATCCGACAGGACCTGCCTGGAGCGAGGGAGGCCCGACCTCCCGCCTGGAAGAGATAGAGCAGAAACCGCAGTCGAGTGTGCCTGGCGGGAAAAAATACCCCAAATGGCATCATAAAATCATTTAATTGATGATTTAGTGCAGTTCGTGATATCAATATAAAATTCAACATTATCAGCCATGTTAGCTACGCCTCGCCCACCGCCCCACCGCCACATTAGATACATTTTTACAAGGATATTTCAAATAGCGTTAAACCATGAGGGCGGCTGGGGCATTACGAACACCTGCGTTAAACATTTATGTTTTTAGCACTTTCTGCCGTCAATTTGACACTCCGCCACTTAACAATGCAAAGTGGAGAATCTCGTTAAATGTCTGGCCAACTCCAGAAGTGAAAATAATCGTTAAAAACACTTTACTCAATGGCATGTTGTACGTCCATATATATTTTATGGATATTGTTTTAGTCTGACAGGTTTTTTAGGGTTAATGAGTTTTGAAGTTGCCTTCAACGCTTTCTCGCCGTGCAGCAAGCTTTCGGGCACTAGTGTCAGGAAGATCCTTTTTGGGGATCTCATTCTCGAAAGTTTATACAGCCCAGAAATCTCGCTAGAGAATTTACGGAATCAACTAATCAAAATGGAAATGCATTCTCTATTAGGGGGGGAGCGGCTTTGAAGCGCCAACGTAAAATTAAAATCAAAAAGAAATACTCGTACTCTTACTCGAACAGAAGTTTGCAAGTTTGGCTTAAAAAAAGAGGAATTTAAGTACTTTGGAAAAGTATCTCGCTCGGCGTGCGGCTCAGAGAGAAGATGGCCGAAAACTTTTGGCACAAAGCGTTTGGAAATTTCATTTTAATTCGTTTTCAATTTGGTCTAACCAAGTGGCAGGAGACAGAAGACAGGAGCCAGGAGCCTGCAGACTGGAGGAGGGGGGCGACTTAATGCCTCTCGGATTGCTTAACTCATGCCAGAGTTGACAAAAAATGTGCAGATCCTCCCGCAAGGCGATTAAACTTGGCACGGCTACAGGACTCGAATAGAATGTTGGCCAAACTCCATTCCTAAAAAACAGCAACAGCAAAGCTTGTTTATTACATTTTGCTTAAAAATATGTGTTTCAAGTAAGAATCCTAATCACGTTGTATTTTTTTAGATGCATTGCATCTGTGTTCCGAGGCTACGTAACTGAAAATCCTATTATTTTCTCGGTAAATCCCCAAAAACCAGGACACGTGGTGCCTCAATAATGCTATACAAAAAATATAGCATACTTTTGCGGGACTTGGTTCCAGACGGAACGAAAAGCGAAAAAACAGACAGCCGGATGTAAAAATGCTGGAAGCAATAGTAATTTCTTTGTGATATATCTTGTCCATTGCATTTTGATGCCACTGTTGCGGCTTTCGGCAGAAAGTTTGGCCCCAAAACCATAAAGTTACAATTTGATATGAGAGGCAAGAAGTTGGATGGATGACTTGCGAAAGTAAACCGCAAACTGATTAATGCCATTTATGCCCAACAAATCCACCGTTCTGTAGCCCAATTTCCGCAACTTTGCCACAAGGAGGCAAAGGCTGCGAAAGAAAGTGAGTGAGTGAGTGAAAGTGAGTTACTTAGCTGCTGTTGTCGTCACACGTAGCTGCTGGCACGTTGAGAACTTTTTGCGGAACAAGTTGAAGGATGTACACGGGACACGGAATGTGGCAAGTCGTAAAACGGGTCGATGCTAAAAAGTATGCCCCCACCACAGACTCGTATTTTAAATACAGCCAGTCAGGCTCCAATAAAAGGCCACCTTCTCCCACACCAGGACCCCACGGACGCACTTTGTGGCATCTCTTTAATATTTCGTCTCCCATGCCACCGAACACCATCCCACCATCCATCCATCCATCTCGATTGTGGCAGATAAATTTGTCATGTAAATACAATACAATGAACGTGTAAACATTTATTATGTGCTTACATTTTCGTTGTTGTCAATTTTAAAATCTGTCATTGGTCTGATTTAAATTGAACACGGATTTGTTTTATTACACCCGCTGTGCGAAATGTGAGAGGGTATGATGGATGGTTCTTCCGGCTAATGACAATTTTAAATATTAATTTTTGGGCCCAGCCTTGGGGGATTAGCTACTAAAAAGTGATAGCCCCTTTTTTATTTTGGTCTAACCCTATTTATAAGGTATAGTAGATTCGTTACATTTATGTTTCTGTTTCTTTTTTATTTTCGATTTCGCATGAAGAGTATATTTTGTGGCATACATTACAGATTTGATTTCCGAATAAATTGGTTTTTTCCAATCGCAACATCAACATTCACAGCATTAGTGACTGCAAGGAATTGCCAACGATTCACGATAGGCGATAAGCGGCAAATCGATAAGCGATAAACGATAAAGAAGCGATCACTTCATTGGACAGGCTCAATCTCGTTAAAAAGCTGAAAATGACGCTGCAGTTGAGCAGCCAAAATGGCATTTGTCCTGTCCAACAACAGGCTTATCACCATCGCCAGCATCGCCACCAGGGCCAGGAGTCGAAGCCAAAGTTGAGACAGGACCAAAGCCAAGTCCTTCAAGGACACTCGATGCCGTTGCTGCCAGTGATGCTGCTCCTGCTGATGGCAACGCTTCTCACTCGCCCACTTTGCGTTATTTCCAATCGTAAGTAGAGTTTTTAAGATAAAAAAAAATATTCTATGACATTATTTGTATAAGGATGGAATAATGATATTTACGAATGTCTAATTATATTATTGAAATACATATTATTAAAATATTACCCTATTGGTTTTTAGGTTATTGTCGGTTATTGTAGGGTTCAGTTCTAGAAGTTGTATAATTTCGATTGATCTTCAGCTTAATCGATAATTCCTGTATTCGATTAAAGCTCACGCTTCCATCTCCAATACGCAAATGCATAGGCGGCACTCCGGCAAGTTCACTCCGTTGTTTGCCTGCTTGTTTATAAAGCTGTCCGTCCGGATGGATGCCTATCTGTCTCCCCCATCACTGCCTTCGCCCCAATCTGCCTGTGTGTGTGGGTGTGTGTGTTGGGTAATTGCGTGTGTTTGTGTGTGTGGGCATGTGGAAGCATGCGTGGGGCATTAAGTTATCAAGTGGAGCGATGGGAATGGCATCGCCAAAGAAGATGGCGGATTTGCGGCCAGTTCTGTTCTCCTCTCGACTGTGACATGTTTGTTTGTTTCTCCGCTACAAGCATTAAAATTCGCAGGAATTCTGGGCCGAGTGGGGGGGAGGTGTAAAGGGGCCAGAAGCAAGGACAAGCCAGGAGCCGGGCGGAGCGGAGGAGGGGCAGTCTCCGGCTGGCTGAGTAGGTGGCTTCGTCGTAAAGTTCATGGCTTGGTGGCTTGTTTCTACAGACGAGTACGAGTACGACGGTGACGGAGACGACGCCATGGCTGGCAGCAGAAAGCGTGCATTAAAAATCAATAGAAGTTACAAATGTATCCTTCCATTCGGCAAAAAGGGCAAAACATTTGTGGCGCCATTTGTGCGCTGACAGCCAGAATGGCTGACTGACTGACTGAATAACTGGCTCCATGCTTCACTGGCCGGCAACTCGACAAGGGATTCCGCCAGAGGACAGGTGCAGGTGCTCCAACGTCATCGGTCCGGAGATTTAACAGATCCTTGAGAACAGGACTCCAAACAATAAGCAGACCACTGCCGACATTTCAAGGTTCCTTAAAAACGAAATTCCAGCAGGGTTACCTCTTCAATTTCAAGCGAATCCATTAGGCTTACGATAATCTGCGTCTTACAAGCTACAACTCCATTCACTTAACTGGTAAACATATCGGTAAGTTAAAGAAAATCCATTTACTGGCTGCCAGGCCATTCAGGACAGCCAGGACATTCGGGCGATGCTATGCAAACTCCCGCCAAATGCCCAAACATCGATTCCAAGGCAACAAGTCCAAATTTGTGAAGCGCTCGAGTTTCGTTTGCCATTTGAGGACAGTTCATTGGTCGGATGACAGCAACAAAGAGCATCCATGAATCATAAATGGGACAAACATTCTTAATGGCCATCCAAGATGGTCTGCCCATATGAACCACTGAGGGAAATAGTGTCGAACATCAAAAAAGCGGCTTCGAAAAAAGAACTGGCAGGACTTAAAAGCTGGTCTCGCATTTTTTCTCGGTGTAACTGTTTGTTTGTGTTACCAGTATTGGCCATTCATTGGTTGTCTATAAAACAAAATTTGAATGCGTATCGTAAACATGGAAATAAGCAAAATAATTTGTTATTTTTATGTCGTCCTCCCCACTCTCCACACTCCACTTCCCAGTCCCGATATCTTCCGCTCAAATTACGTATACGATGTGTGGTCCCAAATCCGACACAAGTGTCTGATTAGTGCCGGGGCGCCTCTCCAATCTCCGATCGAATCCACTCTACATATTTACCTTCGGACTCATAAATCCATAAGGAACTGACAAAGCCCTCCTTTTCTCTTCCTTTTCCTGTCCGGCTTTTTAGTTCTTTTTCTCCGTATTCATATAGCCCGGTCGGCTTAGAAGAGATTTGCGTCAGCGGGACGCCACTTTCCCGGAAGCCCCATCCAGGATAGAATTTATATCCGTATGTATATGTTTATGTAGCGTTGGACGCCCCAACGCTCCACACGTCCTCGACGTTTCGCTTGGGCATTTTGCTTACCGAACAATTCAATTTATATAATCCAATGGACAGTGTTCCAGGCAGTTCCAATTCCATTTCCAGTCCAGGTTAATGTGTCACCGACAGACGTCCTGCCCATCCTGGCCATCCTGACCATCCCAGGCTATCCTGGCCAACAGCAGGATGCGAATGTCACGTTAAACGTATCACGTAACCGGATGCGTGTTACATACAGCTTTCCTTCGTTTTATTTATTTTGTTGTTGTTGTTGATTTCTGTTTTTTTGTTGTTTTTGTTGTTGTTGTTGCTGCCTTTTGAGCCTTCAAAGTTGCAAAGTTGCATGCCCCGCGCGTTGCATACGCCCCAGCCGCGCATATAGCCCTTTTTATGTAAACGTACATTTGATTGAATTCTGAATCAATTGAAAACCTCTCTGTGCGAGGTGAAATCTGATGATAAAAGCGTTTTAAAGTCCCCCAAAAATCGTGTTGTCGGTCCTCGGTCCCTGCTACGAAAAAAGGCACAAAACTATTTTTAATTGCCAAATCCATTTAGTTTTGGCTGGATTGTCTTTGAAATCAAAAAAACACTAAACTTTTAAAGGGGTAACTGCTCTAATTCCTTACGTTTCAAGTATTTTTGCAGCAAATACCAAACTCCACACTTAAATCACGCATACGCACCGTTGTCTTTCATCAAATGGCTTAAATGGGTGGAAGGCTTGTATTAATCTTTTTAAGGCTTTAAATGATTTGTTTTACAAGCTTAAAAGTTTAAAAATATTTATAGATTTTTTTGCGTGTCTGGATTCCCTCTACATATTGGAATCACGTATACGCACTGTTGCCTGCAAAGAAAGGGCCCTGTTAGATGAATTATTTCAATAAAGTAGCTTTAATCCCTGTAAGAGCCTTAGTCCTTGCTTTTTTTAAATGCCTAACTATTATTTTTATTGATAGTTCTTCTCCATTTTCAAATTTAAATCAAGTATACGCAGTGTTGCCCCGAAAGAAATACTTGTTTTTAATAGTGCTTGCTTTGCAATACTCTAAATAATTAAATTCGCAAATTAAAAGGATTCTGGCCATCCATCGAATTGAGAGCCCAACCTTTGGCATTTGCCCGTCCACCTTTCGCTGTTGTTGCTCCGTTTGTTGTTCAACTTTCGCTCACCTGTCCTGGCCAACAACTGGGACTCCGGCTCCGGCTCGGGCTCGGACTCGGTCTGCCACTCGTCCTGGTCGCGTCTGTGTTTATTTAATTCGCGTAAATTTTTATTAATTTTAATTGAAAGCTTTACGAGCGTTTAGCAGCACGCTTTGAGGTCCGATCCTTTCGTCTGTCTTCCCCCTCGCTCTCTCTCTCTCTCTGTCTTTGTCCCCCACCCTTTTTTAAACTGCTCCTTTGTTTGAGCTTAACTTTGTTGTTGTTTTGTATATTTTATTTCTTTTGGTGTATTGTTTTTGTTTTATGTGCTCAGCTGCAGTCCCATTGTTGTTGTTTTTTGTGCTTTGGCCCTGTTTTAGTGTTGATTTAGTTGTTGTTATTGACTGTTGTTGTGTGCAAAGTGCTGCCGTTTGTTGGTTTATTTAGTGTTTTTGTTGCCCGGCACTAAGCTGACTGGACTGGACTGGACTGGACTCGACTGGAATTAAGGGACTGGAAGACGAGAAAAGATGTCTCGCAGGAGACAAGAGCCGGAAGGAAAGCAAGCCAGACTTGCCATACGCCATTTGCCATGTGCCATACGCAAGGACCTTGCCATACCCTTTCAATATATTTTTATTAAATTTGTTCATCAGCAGTGTCATTGTTCGCTTCTATCGCTTGAATCAAAGCCAAAGCACAATGTCATTAATTTTAATCGCATACCAAAATGGCAGCCCTCCGCCGACCCATAAAAGTATGCTACAGTAAATGTGAATATGCAAATTAAAGGATTCGCGCCAAATATCAATATTAATGATGCAGCCGCAATATTTAATACACTCGCAAATAAGCAATTAATATTTACGATATATCAATTCGAGTCGCCTGAACACCTGAAACCTCTGGGTCCTTTATTTGAAAATGTTTCATTTATCATTGCCGGCATGTTGTGAATATTTCAGAAACAGTTATCTAAGCCGGCGCCAGGATATAATGGCAAATGATTTGGCCAAAAGCACTGCTCCCTGGCCACCTTTTTCCTGCCACCTGCGATGGCCCAGAGCGATTTTAAAAGTTATTACCTTTCTTATCGCCGAATCGTTTTTTGCTTAAACACTTTCAGCAAAATATACAATGAAATATTTATTTGAAAATATTATTTATAGCAGGTGCAAATGTTCTCTTATTAAATAACACTTTGGAATAAATAAATATTTAAAATTCATAAAAAACAAGAGTCTGCGTGATTTCTTCGAGTGTGTTCGAGTCAAAAGCCGAGCATTCCCCTGACAGCAAATTTCCTTGCTAACTTTTGGATAAGCCCAGTCACCTGGGCTCCCTGCTTTGCGTACTTTGTAGTATTTTGGCCTACTCATCCGACCCTCTGCAATCAGTTGACAATCGGAACAAATCATTCGCCAAGGCGACGCAAAAAATGAGAAGGCTAAAGGCTAATGAGCATATAGATAGCCATAAAATGAAGCCACACATAGGGAGACGATGGATGGACGTGTATTGGATTTCGGTGTCAGGCTGAAAACTTGACTCAATAAATAATAAACGGCGAACCGAAAAGTTTTGGGCCAACATTCAGCGGAGTGACTTGACTTGGCCAAGTAAGCGACAGAAGGCGAAAGCGTGGAGAAAACTTTGGCAACCCTAATATGTTGTGGGGCTTACGTGAGGTGTACGTGGATATCGCAGCAGCAGCACCACCACCAGTAGCAGAAGCAGTAGCAGCGGCAGGAACCGGACCAGGTCAGGAGAGGCCAATGATGGCCATTCTGCGACGTTTGCCAATTTCAGTTCGATTTATTTAGTGGAAACCAATAAATAACCAATGATGTATGTCTCGCTCACACACTTGCGGAACTCTGTCCCATGAGTGCAGTATGGACAGTGGAACAAAATGGCGCAAACGAAAGGATATTAGAAAAAAGGACATTAGAAAAACGAAAAACGAGCTGACAGGGCGTATGAGTAATGAATCTGGAAGCTTGCTCAAGAGCCTTTCAGGTTCGATTAGTTAGCCAGAGGAAATATTGGAAAATAATATTCAAGACACTGTCGCGGAGTCCTTGAGTCCTTGGCTTGCCTGCAGCGGGAATTGGCCCAATCTCCGTTGTCTTGCCAGCATTCTGTCATTCTTTGGCGAACACAATTTAACACTTTGTCGCTGCTCAGGGGGATAACTAGGGATAACTTTTGCTCCTGTTTTCTGCAGCAGCATCGATTCGGATTGGGAATCTCTATACCCCAACAGGACTCCTACGCCACCGTCTCCAGTACCAATACCAATACCAATCGCAGAACGAATCCCAGCAAATATGGCGTCATTCAACGCATTTCCGTTTACATTACACGCTCATTTCCGCTCCGTGTGGCTTTATTAAGCGTCTCGCTAGTTTTTGTGTTGCATTTTCCGGACTTGCCCGCCATGTCGCTTTTTCCACCATGACTTTCCGCCAACGTTCCCCCCAAAGGAGTGTGTTTTCAAGCAGCAGCAGGATGTGTGTGTTCAGGCGACTTGAAGCCAAACGCCACTTGAAATGCGTTCAAGCAAGCCAAAGCTGTTGAGGGAAATTTTCTTTGAATTTGCTCCAGTTAGTGGAGGAATCGAAATGTTTTGTCCGCTCAAAAAAACCCGGCAAGCTAACTCGCATATATGTATATACAGTACCTCCTATGTATATATCCTTCTATATATGCAGACACTTATGTCAGCAATTTAAATTGGGCAAATCATTTGATGCAGCTTAATCCAAGAGGGTGTGGGTGTGGGTATGGGTATGGGTGTGAGTGGGTCTTGTGCGAAGGACTCTGTTGCTGGCGAAGGAGACTTTAATGCGATTTAAGATGACCAGAAAGGAAAGGAAGGATTTGTCAACCGCGAAAACCTTCACGGATTGCCATCCGGCGGATGCTAGATAGCAATAGCCCCTCCAAGGACATCTTGTCGACAAAAGAATATGCTCTTCAAAAGCAGGATATTATTAAGTTCCAGTTATAGGATTAAAATACTCTCTGACTCGCAAGTGAAGTTCTCACTCGATTGACTAAATTGGCATCCTGATGGCCTTCACTTTAATATATTTATTGCCCATCGGCACGAAGTGAAGTGCTTAATATTGAGATTTTGAAATCTTTTGGTTTTTGGGTTACTCGGTTATTTTATTCGCTCGTAAGAAACTTTTCATTACTTTTTGCACCCCAAACTGCTGCATAAATATTTAGATTCAATTCAAATTGCTTTCCACTTGCGAATTTCTGCCGTTTCGCTGCCTTATCCTGCCCCCGCCTTTCCGCCACCCCCCGCGCCCCAGATCCGGCCGGTTTGGGCCCCCACTTTTGGCCACTTCCCTTGTTGTTTGTTTATTTGCTTTGTTATTCCGCCTCGGCTTCCACTTTTGCTCGGGCTTTATGCGGACGATTGGCAACAAAAGCTGCCAATTTGTATTTCAATTAAATTTGAATGTATTTGTGGGCACTTGGCTGCTGCTTTTTCCTTTTCTTTCTCTTTATCCCTCGGCCTTCGTCGCCTCTTCTCCCGCTATCATCTCGCTCCTTGTTTCTTTCTTTTTGGCGACTCGATACCCTTTCACAGGATATCTCCATTTTGTGCAGAAGGCAATCGAACCGCCAAATCTCTACCCTACTAACCATATTTAGTAAGTGCTATCACCCATTAGCCAAACCAATATTACTAACGATTAATATTTTAATCTAGCTAGGATACATATTTAGCCTTTTTTGCAACCGATTACAAAACAGAATACTATTTATGAATAAAATCTCGAATTGCCTTCAATCTGCATCAGAATAGTGCAAATATTAAACAACAAAAAATTTGGCAAATTTTTGTCCAAATAATGATGGCACCCCTAAAAGAAATGGCGAAAAATAGGCCAGAATTTTTGATGTCAGGTTTTGACTGAAAATGATTCTACAATAAGTTCTAAGATGGGGAAGGTATAAAATTTATGAATCAGACAAGTACTAGCCGAGATATACAGGTTTTCCTTCAGAAAATAAACAAAAAAATGGCAACGCGTTTTTAAAAAATTAATTTTATTTCAAATTCTGATTTTTTATGCACTTTTCAGTAGATATTTTACTCATTTTGCAACCGATTCCAAAACAGAATACCAATGAATTAGGGCTCTTATCTCTTTATACATATATGTATCCAAATATCACAAATATCAAACAAACAAAATTTGTGTCAAAAATCCTGATGCACTCCTTGAAAAAAATTTAAAAAAAGGGCTAGAATTTGTAATGTCAGGTTTTAACTGAAAATGATTCTACTATAAGTTCTAAGATCGGGAAGGTGTGACATTATTTGATAGGACCAGTTTTGGCCGAGTTAAGAAGTTGGCAATAAAGAAAAAAGTCTATTTCTGTCCATATGAGGATTGGAAATTAATGATTCAAATTAACATCTCACATTTGTACATACATATGTATGTACATATATCTTATATTTCTGCTGTGTATTTAAGCATATGTGTACTTAGTATGTGTTTAAAGATGACTTATACGCCACCTTCGATGAAAAGTGCCATAATCTTAAATGTTTAGAGTGCATTCTATATATTCTATTTTTTTTTTTCCATAATTATATACTCTATTATATTCTATAATCTGTAATATTCTAAAAAATACTTATAGAGAATTATTTAGTAGTATTAGTAATGCTCATATATCGCAGGGTATTTATTAGTTGCTTGATCACCACTTTGTTTACAATTTACGCTTGAAACTTAAATCCATCAAAGGCGCTAGAAAGTAAGGGGGAGGGGCTGGATAGGGGGTTCCCGGCTTGGCCCAGACCGGAAGGAGTGAGCGGGGAGGGGGGTGTGGAATTGCCGCCGCCAGCCAAGTGTCAAAATGGCGCTTCCAAGTAATTTACTTATGTCTAAACAACTTTTATTGTTGCTGTTGGTGTTGCTGCCACGGCTGCTATGTTACGTTTTCTTGTTATCGCCTTGTTATTGTTATTGTTTTTGTTTTCGCTTTTGGCCGCCTCTGCTGTTGTTGTTTGCGAGGGCGTTGAAAAGCGTTTAATTAACTAACTGCTCTCCATATAGCTGCGTTTAGTTTTCGACAAATATTTGTTAATTTTCAAAACCCCCCACTGCCTCAAGGGAGTTCAGTAGAAAGGAGGGAGCGGGGTGCAGGGGGCAGTGGGCAGTGGGCGTGGTAGCCGCCACCAAGGATGCCGCTTCTTTGCCTCAATTAGCGCGACGAAGCAAATCTATTTCAAATTGATTTTCGCTGCCTGATTAAATTGAGTTTGCTTGAGCCACGTTGCCAGGATACCCGTCCTCCGGCCTTCCTCCCACACCCCCTTTAGGGCTTGTCCTTGCGGTATATAATTTCATTTTTGAATCCACCCTCCGCCCATCGTCCTGCCGCGTCCTTTTCGGCGAGCCAATTACAAAGTGCTGCCGGGCTTCATTCCGTTCTGAAACATGTTCGCAACTCATTACCAAAAAATACAAAGCTTTATACCAATTTTAAATCGTTTTAAAACCCCTATTTTAACTTTAAAAAACTTTACAAATGAAATGGTTTAATTACAATAATTAAACATGCCACGGAATATATAAATTTCTAAATAATATTGGTGGGTCTTCTGTAGAGAACTTTTTTGATATTCGTACTTGTGGGTCTTCCCCTTTTTCCCCTTTATTCCACACTGTCTATGGAGAAATTGAAAATGAGGCAACGAATCCTGGTGGAGTGGAAGGTCCTCCAATTTTTGGGTCAACTATGTGGCGCCCACATTAAAGAGGGGCGGAAAAGCATTTGGAAATCGGGAATCATCCGAAACACCGAACCTCTGAGGCACATCCTTGCCACCGTTCGAGTGCCATGCATCAAGCGCCAAGTGCCCCCAAAAAAGAGTCCAGCGGCAGTTTGGAAGAATGGTACAAAAATCAGGATATGGTTTTGCGTTTTTCCTTTTTTGTTTTGGGGGATTTTTTGGGGGGCTGTGGACGTTTAATGGGAGTGGCAGTGGGTACTTTCATTGAGTACTTTCCATTTGAAACTCATTAGTGAGAGTTCAGCGTGTGTGGGTGAGTGGGTTTTGGGTCCTGTGCTTTCGGGGGCGCTGAGAGCCAGGCGGGGGCGTGTCAATGTCTTCATTGCAACGAAATTGAATCAAGGATGTGTGTGTGCTGGTGTGTGTCTGTGCCCGGTATGCAAATTTTCGACCATTATTAAGTCATCCTTGCGCTAAAGACCCAGAAATGCAAACTCTTTATAAGCTTTTTCAATAATTCCATAGCCAAAGGACCTGAATTTGTGTGTGCTGCAACATTTTGCACATTTAATTTAATTCAGTTATATTTGAAAGGCTCTTGCTTTGTTTGTCTATTTTAATTTTATTTGTATTTTTTTGCGTTTTTTTTTTGCTTTTAATTTATATTTCATTTACATTTCTTGCTTGCTTGCCAGAAAATACCCAAGAGGCTGAAATGTTGTTCTGGGGAGGAAAGAAACGAATGAAAAGGCGACACAACGGCCAGATGTGAATGGGCAGCATCCTGCTGCATTAGCACAAAGCCAACAAAAACAACAACAACAACGACAACAACTACAACAAATGCCACAGACAACAGTTGCTGCTAAAATAATTCAACCAGAGCTCAGACTCGGTGGTTAGCTGGAAGGATAAGCGAAGGATCTGAGGGGGCGGCCAGGGCGGCGTGAAAACAACTTTCATATGCACAGACAAGCGGTAACATGAGCATCAAAATACACACCGTAACACATGCCTACACTGCCAGAAAATCTTACAAAGTTATTAATTAGTTAATGGCAAGGACTAGCATAGAGAACTAGGAAAGAAATCCACAAAAAATTGTGAATATATGCCTTAAAAAAATCCTAAAATATAAATTACTTCAAAAATGTTTTGAAAAACAAAAAAACTAAATGCTTAAAAATATTTCAAGTTATGTTAATTTTTAACTTAAGCTATTAAAAAATAAATGTATAATTTTGAAGACATTGTGAATCACACCTATTCTTCACCGTGCTGTTTGAAAACTTTATGTGTCAGTTGAAAAGTATCTTGGAGATACTTTCTTGCCTCCTTCTTAGTCATGCACGCTGTCTCCCTCTCGCCCTCTGCACCACCCCTCTCGGCCCCACTGTGGCTCCCTTTTTGTGGCTTTTGGCGCAGCAACCGCCACAATGTCATTAACCAAATGAATGGCTGACACTGCAGATTCGAATGACTGGAATGGAAGGAGCAAGTGGCACTGTAGAAAGGGACAGGCATATCCTGGCTAGGACAGGCCAGGACTCTGTGACGTCGTTTTCTTGTGATTAAGTCGGTTACCCGCAACGCCCCTCCCCTCCGGCCGACACCTCCTTGGAAAATACTTGAAGTCCTCCACCCACTTTCCGTTTAGCCGTAGATTACCTAGCGACTTGTTTTTTCTGACCTTTCTCCCGAACTTTCTCCTCGGGCCTAAACAAACTGAGCACCAAAAAAAATAAAATAAGACAAAATGAAGAGCTGGACTCGAGCTCGGACTTGATACCCTTTTCAAAGGATCCTTGTCTGAGAGACTTAAAGATAAAATATATACCAACACACTGTATGTGACGAGCTTTTAATATTTTTATCAATTTAATTAAATATTATATTATTATATTACCAAGAGCTAGAGTATTTGTTAGCCTGCTTCAGAAAAGAATTTTTTGTTGGCCAAGTGCCCTTGGCGTTGGTCAAATGAGGCTCGCAGGAATGTTAGTGATGACAACAACTTAATGGAAATAGCTGCACATTTATAAGTGACAACTTTCTCTCAATGTGTCTGTGTGTGTGTGCGTATCTGTGTGTGCTTAAATGTATCCGTGTCCCAAGGACCTGTGTATCCAGGACCCTAAAGAACGTGTTATTTATGGTCAAGGCGTGGCAGACAAATGGCCGGCATATGCATGCTGAGATAGACGCTTTCACTAATACACACACACACACACTGGCACAGTGTCTTACACATACACGTGCTTCTGTCGAGTAATAACTAACGGTAAATTAGTTTGCAAACAGAGTGCAAAAAAGGCAGCAAAATAGCAAAAGGAAAATTGCCCAAAGATGAAACCTAATTTACCCAGCACGCACACTCACACTCACACAGACCCAAGCCCAAACCGAACCGAAACACACACACACAGCCACGAACTGATAAGAGGTCCTGGCCCTCTTACCCCCTACCTTCATGTGAGAGTGCCATGCTGCCACATCAGGCAGAGGACTCAGGACTTCGGGATACATCATAAAACCAAATCCAGTTGCAAGCTAAAGAGATTATCCCAAAAAAATTAAATAAAATGAAAGTTCACATCGAGACTTCGAGAGGGAAAATAATGGAGTCCTTAAAGCCCAGAAACTCCGGCCATTAAAAGCCATATTTAATTTTTAATTAGCAAGGAAAGTTAATTAGCTCGAGGTCGACTTCCGATTCGTATATAGCCATCAAAATTCAATATCTTCTTTTCTGTTGAACTTGTCTTCTTGACTTGTTTTTCTTTAGCCTCTTAGCCGATTTAGACGCTTCGGCCATTGGCGTCAAATAACCGAATGAAAACATGGCCATGATTCGGTGTTTTTTTTTCTTTTTTTTTTCTCCAGCACGTTTGCACTTTGTGGTATCTGCACCTCCCTTATCCTTACGGCTTTTAGCCATGGCTCTTTTTGCCCTCAAAGTGCCACGATACTCTAACACTACAGTTCCTATTGGTTATAGTTAGACTTGCATGCTTTTTAAGAAAGATGTTTAAGAAAATCCTTGTTGACAAATCGATGCTGTAAGTCGCCAGATATACCTGGAGATGCAGTTTATAATTAAAGAGAAGATTTTTACGTTTTTTTTAATTATAATTATATTGCTGAGGTTATTTTAATTTGATCCCAACTTAATAAAAAATAAAATAATTAAGTTAAAAAAAATCGGGCCCTGCCCCGCGATTCTCATAGGCTTAAGTGCAACCTATGAGAATCGAGGAGGAGGGCCACAAAAATCGGGAAAAATAAAATTATTATTTAATTAAAAAAAAAAAAATTAATTGAAAAATAGCGCCCTCCTCCTCGATTCTCAAAGGTTGCACTTAAGCGAGCCTGAAAATTCGGGAAAACTATTTTTTTTATTGTTATTTTTTTTCTTTTTTCTTATTGTTGTAATTTGTTGATGTTGTAATTGGTTGTTGTTGTTGTAATTTTGTTGTTGTTGTAATTTGTTGTTGTTGTAATTATTGGTTGTTGTAATTTTTTTTGTTGTAATTTTTGTTGTTGTAATTTTTTTTGTTGTAATTTTTTTTTGTTGTAATTTTTTGTTGTTGTAATTTTTGGTTGTTGTAATTTTGTTGTTGTATTTTTTTTGTTGTAATTTTTTTTGTTGTAATTTTTTTTGTTGTAATTTTTTTTTGTTGTAATTTTTTTTTGTTGTAATTTTTTTGTTGTAATTTTTTTTTTGTTGTAATTTTTATTTTTTTTTTAATGTTTTGATAGACTGACTTAGTTAAAAAAAAAATTTTTTTTGTCAGCCATATTAGAGTGTTCGTAGATTCGTCTAGTAGCTTGTGGCGACTATATTTTTTTCCAGATTTATCAATTTTTGTTTAGGGCTTGTGGCTTTGCAGCTTCGCTTTCGGCCATGGCTCTCTCTCGTTTTTGCCACTTTTGCCCGCTTTGGGCCGAGCTGTGGCCACGCGTTGGCGGTTTTTTGTCGGCTCCCTGGCTGTGGCCACACATGTGCCTTCCCCCTGCTCTACCCTGATCCCCCAACCACCCAACCTAACCGTGGTCAGCTTTATTAGGTTCCAGTTTCTAGATGGGTAGGAGGGTAACTTTTGGGCCATTCCTGCTGTTTTGCGTGTGCCTTTTAATTTATTTATCAGAGGCCGCAGTCGCCACCGCATTCTGAGTTTTTTTTTTTAGGCTCTATGTTTTTATTTTCAGTTTTTTTTTTTATCCTTTTGGCCAACTGTGGCCGTGGCAATTTGGCGGCTTTGTTATTTATGCAGCAGCCTGCGGCTGTTTACATTCACGTGCGTTTTGCCTCCTCCTCCTCGTCCTTCGTCCTGCTCACAGGACACTGGTCACTGGTCACTAGTCACTGGACACTGGACACTGCTCACTCGGCATATGCAGCTCCTGTTTCCCACAACCGGCCATGCCAAATGTCGCCTTTGGGGGCTCTCCATATGCCTCGCTGCAACTCCACAAAAACGGAAAACAAAATTAACGCCCAAAAAACTAGGAATTTATGAACAATCCTGGAATTGTATTTGTTTAAACTACTAATACGCCGAAAACCAATAGTTTTTTGTTTAAGAAAACTGACAGATTGTTAGGACATGGGTTTTAATTTCCACATCCTCGTACCGCCCACCCGACCCCGAAAACTAAACGGCTTCGTCTTCGGAGAGGCATTAGGGATTCATAGGGCTCAGTGTTGGCTGTCTTAATGGATTATCGACTTGAGAGTGTCATTACTCAATGTGTCATGACAGTTTGTTGCGGTCGCAGGACCCTCCTGCGCCCCCTCGAAAAGTTTGCCCCAAAATACACCCTTTTCCGCCCCCTTCCGGATCGTTCGTCATTATTATTATAGTCGTTGAAATTATCATTACCGAAAGGTGGCACAAAGTGTTGGCCATAAATAAGCCTTATGATAGACAACAGTGTGTGGTAGTGTGCGGAGAGGGCGGAGGTCAGGGGTAGGTCTATCAAAGTGCCAATATAAGGAAGTGTAAGGTGTAAGCAGTGCAAACCATAAATCCCCAATAATTTATTTGCAGTCTCGACCACATTTCCCCCGGTTTTGGCCCGGACAGGAGAAAGTTTATCTAAGCGAAGGAGAAATTTGTACAAATATTTGTCTCAATCAGAGAAAGGGCATCACATGACAGCGAAAGACGAACTGGACTTACCCCTTGATTTCATAAAATAAATAAATTAAATAAAACCCATGAAAGAAAAGTAAAAATTAATATGATTTCTGAACAAGAAAGTATTGGAAATCTTGTGCCCTAAGAGGTATTTGAAGAGGTCTTCTTAGACGTAAAGTTTTGTCGCATTTCAAGCCATTTCATAACTCAAGCTGGCAGGAGAAAAGAAAGCAGAAAGGACGCAGGACGAAGGCAGGTGGCACTCAATTTATATTATGAGCCAATGTCCTGGACATGGACAGATGAGAGCGCGGATAATGACAGGGAGTAGAGCAAGAGTAAGAGTAACAGGGCCAGGAACAGGCACACAAAAGGAATTCAATAAAGTGTTAAGTGGGGCAAGCGACGGGTGGCAAGTGGGGGCTGGGAGAAAGTGGAGAAAGCCAAAGCAAGCCAAAGGCACGAAAGCATTTCATTCCCAAGATGCTTTTGCGTCACTTGAGCGGCAATTTGAATGTACGAATGGGAATCGGAATCGGAAACGGAATGCGCCATTTTCGGGGTGGGGTGACGAGCATGGAGTGGGCTGGAAAATGGCGGAAAATGTGGCGGGAAATTTTCCCCGGAAAGAGCGGAAGAAGGACATTCGACCGAAAGCCGAGTTAAATCGTTTGCAGGCCAAACCGATAGTCGATTTGTGCATATAACATTATTATAATGACATTATCCTTCAGCGAACAAAACCCAAGAAAGGACTCTGCAAAAAGGATATTAGAGAAGCTTTAAATTTTATAGCTTAATTTAATTCATGTTGTCACCGGATAAGTATTTAATGATATAATTTGCTAAGGAAAAATTCAAAGGACTTCACTGAAGAGCGGAATAGCTGGAAATTGGAAGGACATGCCTCCGAGTCGCGCTTGTTCGCTTGCAGTAAATAATAAGAAAATTCCTGTGCGCTTTGGCATTTCCGCGCCAAACATCCTCATCATTCTCATCGTGAGAACTATGCGGCTCACATCCATACAATGGGAGTCTGAATCCACCCAAAGGACCTCGCCTCACTGGCATTCCTGGCACAAGCCGATGGGGAAACTTTTCGATTGGAAAGGCCGCGTGGAGAGCAGTCGAGCAAATGCAATAAACTTCAAGTTTATTAAATTTTATCACACTCCATGTTATCGGGCATTATTGTTTGTGGGTCGAATCAAATGGCCAAAAGGCCAGACAAAGTGTTAAATTCCAGAGGGCCAAAACGGGAGGGCAGCGGGACAGGATGTGTGGAGAGAAGGACCTGCCTCTAGCCTTTTCCTGTCCAATCAATGCGAAATCAAATCAATTTGGCCACCGGCGGAATCTACAATGAACTGGGCCAGCTCCAACCGGCCAGGCTATGTAACAGGCAACCCAAATTGAATTACTTACGTGAACGGATCTGATGGTCCTTTATCCTTTCGGGCATAATACGGCTATTTAACAGGGCTTATTCGAATAAATGCATTCAAAACTCAAGCATTCCTTCATTTGAATTGAAAGCCAAGAACTATTATTTGGCCAAAAATGTCGGACGAAAAATGGCCAATAATTACCGATCAACGGGCCAATTATGAGTTTCTAGTTCTCCGCATCCGCATCCGCATTCGCATCCGAATTGGATTCCAATTCGATTGGAAAAGCCCGGAACAATTGGAAAACCGGAAAAAGCAGCAACAACAACCTAACCGATTTGTTCCGTATTACCAAAGTTTTTCCAGAGCAGCTAGCAGCTGGGGGGGGTGGGGTGTACGGAAGGGTTAGGGTTACGGTTCGTTGGGGTTTCTGCGGTTACGGGGCCGAAATGTTTACGGGTTTTCTGCAAAACTGTCTGTAAAACGTGAAGTGAGACATATGTACGGTAACAAATCAATTTTAGTGGCCAGCACACACATTCTCCTACGCTCTTTTGGTAGTAGAGGGGGCCGTTGGCAAGGGGGGGTGACAGCCAAACTCCCCAATCTCGTTTGGGCCATATTACTTCCGCTGAACTTGATTGAACTGCTACATTTTCTGGCCCGGACAGCGAGCAAGCGGAAAGCGAAATTCATCAACGCACCATTGCCCGGAGAGTCTACCATGGCCCAGACCCCTTCACCCCTTCACCCCATCACCTAGCCATCCTAGGCAGTCCCCCTGTGGGGAGGGTATCGTGTAAAAAAAAAACCACGAACCCCTGTCACTTTTGATTGTAATCGAGTGTTTTTATTGTCGCTCTCTCGTTCTGGCTTTGGTCCTGGATCCTTTGGCTTCTCCTTCTGTGTCTTCATCTAGCTACACTTGGAGAAAATAATGTTTTCAAATCATCACAGTTCGGGCAATAAATTAGCTACTTTGGTCGTTTATTTTTCTCCCAGTGCATGTTCACTGACAAACAGTTTGATATACTTTACGAACTGTGCTGCAAAGCCATATCCACATCCACATCCACGTGCCATCGCACCACGTCTTGTCCATCGTCCTGCGATTCGCGTCCCTTCAACCTGCCCCTACCCCACCTCCTCCCCATTCCCGCTCTCGCCTTGTTCTGTGTCCTGTGTAACCTGCGTCCTGCGTCCTCGATCTCGGCGTGTGTTTGCCAATTGGATTTGACATTTTATTGGGTTTTCTTTCGCTCTCGTTACTGCCGCTCCACTGGCTGCTCGATGGCTGATGTTGTTCTTGTTGTCCTGCCCGACTGGCTGCAGCTGTAATTGATGTCCTTCCCTCCAGCTCCCGGGCATCCTGATCCTGATGCCTCCTGCCAACATAAATCCACAGCCAAACTCCACGGCCCATTCCAAGGGCTCCCACTTTACTCTACCAATTGTTGCCAAGTGTCCGAGTTGCTGAATTCCTGAAAGCAGGAGGAGGTGGAGAACCTGGAGTAAGAGCAGGAGCCACACCAGGAGCAGGAGCTGGCAGATTCTTCGTTTTATTTGGGTAATTAGGACAAGGCAACTTGATTATCGCGACGGTGAAGGATTGGAGGATGGGGGACTGCTGCTCTGACTGAGGTTGAGGGTAACCAAAGCAGCATAGCCAGCTTAATGGCATGGTCATAACTCCGGAGTAGCAACTGCTCCGCACAACATTTTTAATCCTCACCATAGTAATTAATCTTTGTGAGAAATTGAACCAGGACCTCTTCTCGATTCTCTTTCCCTACAGGTCTGTCGGACACGAAGCTGCACGAGATCTACCTGGACGACAAGGAGATCAAGCTGAGCTGGATGGTGGACTGGTACAAGCAGGAGGTGCTCTTCCACCTGCAGAACGCCTTCAATGAGCAGCACCGATGGTTCTATCTGGGATTCTCGAAGCGCGGCGGGCTGGCCGATGCGGATATTTGCTTCTTCGAGAATCAGAATGGATTCTTCAACGCTGTAACCGACACCTACACCAGCCCGGACGGGGGCTGGGTTCGCCGGGACTACCAACAGGACTGTGAGGTGTTCAAGATGGACGAGTTTACACTGGCCTTCAAGCGGAAATTTGACACCTGCGATCCCCTGGATTTGCGACTCCATGTAAGTCCAAAAATCTTAATTTCCAAGGTGATTCTAAAGCGAAGACCATTAGGAAGGCACCATGTACGTGGTGTGGGCCCGGGGCGAGTCCGAGCTGGCTCTGGAGGATCACCAGTTTGCCCTGCCCAATGTGACGGCTCCCCACGAGGCCGGCGTCAAGATGCTCCAGTTGCTCCGCGCCGACAAGATACTAATTCCCGAAAAGTAAGTGGACGCGGATGTGTGCTTTTATTGCTTCTTTTCACGGCCTATTCGTAGCGATCTGGACCAGTTTGAGATCACCTTGAAGGAAGCGCCCATTCCCGCCGAGGAGACCACCTACTGGTGCCATGTCCAGCGCCTGGACAGCGTTATACAGCGACGCCACCACATCGTTCAGTTCGAGCCGCTGATCAAGACGCCCGGCATCGTCCACCACATGGAGGTGTTCCACTGCGAGGCCGGGGAGCACGAAGAGATCCCCCTATACAATGGCGACTGCAAGGAGCTTCCCCCGCGGGCCAAGGTCTGCTCCAAGGTGATGGTTTTGTGGGCCATGGGGGCCAGTACCTTCACCTATCCTCCGGAGGCGGGTTTGCCCATCGGCGGCCCCGGCTTCAATCCCTACGTCCGGCTGGAGGTTCACTTCAATAACCCGGACAAACAAGCAGGTGGGTACGGGGCGGGAGGATTTTAAGGGGCTTCTATATCGCCTCTATTTTCTGGAACAGGTCTCGTGGACAACTCCGGCTTCCGCATCAAAATGTCGAAGAGACTGCGGCAGTACGATGCCGCTGTGATGGAACTGGGTCTGGAGTACACCGACAAGATGGCCATCCCACCGGGACAGACGGCCTTTCCGCTGAGCGGCTACTGTGTGGCGGACTGCACCCGGGCCGCCCTGCCGTCCACCGGCATCATCATCTTCGGCTCCCAGCTGCACACCCACTTGCGGGGCGTTCGCGTCCTCACCCGGCACTTTCGCGGCGAGCAGGAGCTGCGCGAGGTGAACCGGGATGATTACTACTCGAATCACTTCCAGGAGATGCGCACCCTGCACTACAAGCCGCGTGTCTTGCCGGTAGGGGATAAGTCGTCCGGATATGGTTTCTTGATCTAGCTGTGTGTGTCCTTTTTAGGGAGATGCTTTGGTCACCACTTGCTACTACAACACGCTGCAGGACAAGAGCGCCGCCCTCGGCGGATTCTCCATCAGCGACGAGATGTGTGTCAACTATATCCACTACTACCCGGCCACCAAGCTGGAGGTCTGCAAGAGCTCCGTCTCCGAGGAGACGCTGGAGAACTATTTCATCTACATGAAGCGGTAACTGAAGTGCAGATCCTTTAAAGCGTCCCCGGTTATTCAGCAATTATAAACACCCAGGCGCATTTGAGGCATTCTACCCATTACATTCCTTTCCATCCCCTGCCCGTCCATCTAATCCCAGGACCAGACCAGGACCCATCCGTCCCGCAGGCATTTTCCTTGCTCGCTAATGGAAGAAATATTTTTTAATCTACGCAGCGGAACCGACGACAGATGACAAGAGGGGAGGAAGGGGAGGGCTAACGTTGTGGGTTTTCATTAAGGGGTTTATGCCACCTCCAAGTCCTACCCATGCCCCCTCGTCCTTTACTCCTTGTTCCTTGTGCATCAAAGACAAACTTTTCGGCATTCCTTTTCGGCTGGCTTTCATCGTTTCTGGCCCGATTCCTTGGCGCATTCATAACGGCAAAATGCTTTTTGTTCTACACCCCCACCCAGACCTCCAGGGTCCTCCTTCTTCCACCACCCCCCTTGCCTACCATTTGCCAGCATTTGGCCCAAAAGGTGTTCGCTAATTGCCAACTTTAAGCAGGATCGGGCCAAAAGTTTACATTAGATTAGGGCCACCGCAATGAGGCATCCTTAGAATGCGTGGAGTCCTGAGGGTCCTGCGAGTTCAGAGCATCGTGAGCCGCCTTCATCGCCAACCAAAATATTGGTAAAAGGTTAAGCTATTGTTGGTAACACACATACCAGTTCCTCTCGGTTCTCATTATTCCTTAACTGAGGAAGATTTTCTGAGGATGATTTGGGAATTCCAAGGCATCGGAGCTTTTAACCTAAAATGATAATTATTTTTTAAGGAACTAAAATAATTAAATTAATTAAAGATAGCTCCGAAATTATCTCTTAAAACTAACTCCCCATTTTTATCCCTCACTTCGTATTCGCAGCAAGGAGCACCAACACGCCATCCACCTAAACGGAGCCAGGTCCGCCAACTACCGGAGCATCGAGTGGAGCCAGCCCAGGGTGGACCAACTGTATACCATGTACATCCAGGAGCCGCTCAGCATGCAGTGCAACAGGTCGGACGGCGCCCGCTTTGAGGGGCGCAACTGGGAGGGCGTGGCACCGACGCCCGTCCAAATCAGGATCCCCATCCACCGGAAGCTCTGTCCCAACTACAATCCCCTCTGGCTGAAGCCGCTGGAGAAGGGCGACTGCGATCTGCTCGGCGAGTGCATCTACTAGGGATCCACTAGGGAGGATATCTGGCGAGGGCATGGCATCTCACACACACACCCACACAGCTATTAATCGACCCTGTGTGACTAAATGCAGGCACTCTCACACACACATGCACAATTGCACGGATAACTGAAGGACACTTTTAATTTTGGGCCGCAGTCGAACCTCTCTTATCCTTGGAAACTAATATTTTAAATCAAAGGGGAGCTAAGAAATATGTAGATATGTTTCCAGTTATCCTTTTGAATTCGTCCTGTCCGGTTTCCACTGTGGCTATCCTTTTTCGACGCCGCCAAGTAAAAGCTGTTGGCCAAAACAAATGTTTTCACTCTTTTTGAATAACTAATGCATTTGCCCAGCCACGCCTCCTTTGGGCCACCTGTTTTCCCCGCCTCCATCCATCCTTTTTTAGTCCTTAGCATTTATGATATGCCCTTTGCCCTTGTTGTCCTGGCCATCCTTTGAAATTTGCCGACTGACAGCGCCGCCAGGCTAAACGTTTAATACAAAGCAGCTTACAGTCCCGCACACATCCCTGCGAGCACATATGCATACGCACCAAAAGCACCACCCACACATACACCCCCAACCTAGTACACTGAAAACAGTTTCTTCCTTTCTATCCTTCGACTTGTGTTTTCTTATTTTGTTCTTCTTTTATTATTTGTTTGTTTTTGGTTATTTATTTCACATATCCTTTAGATCGAATGTCCTTATTTTTAGAGTGCATACGAAATTTGTAGCATACTTCTCAGCGTCAGCTAAAAAATTAAATGGCCAACTCGAATAAAAGGAACGGAACGGAACGGAAAAAGCAAAGGAAATGGTCCAAAGCCGTCGAAAACGAAGGCCAAGACCCCTTCCCGCCCCTCCCTCCGCCATGCCAAAGGCCAATGGCGCTGTTTATACAAAATAAATGAGCAAACTTTTCCAGCAGCCAAGTCTAATTACCAAGAAGCCCCACAAGAAAAGGGCACTGAGCCAAAAGAAACCTGCTCTTTCATGTGAGAGAGACGGCAGTTTGTTGAGAAACAGCTGGACTTTTGTTTCGAGTGTAGAGCGGAAAGGAAATGTGGAAACTTTTCGGCCACTAGTGGGATGTCAGTTGGCAGTTGGCAGGACATGGAAGATGGGCTACCAGCAGCCAGGAGCCCTCGATCCTTCATTCGAATTGGTAGCCACTACTATTTGTTTCCGTTATAATTCATTTGTTTATGATATCCTTCACACACACTCACACACAAACACAAACACAAACATACATATGAGTAAACATGTAATGGATACGTTTTTGTAAGTGTAGCCAACATATGTAAGATGTGATAATTGTTCTATGGCTATAAAAGAAATATATATACATATAAATATATAAACTATGTAGATGAAATATTTATAAAAACGGCAAGCGGAAAAATCGAAAAAAAAAAAATTAAAAAATTCGCAAAACCACAAAAAGCAGAGACAAAAAAAAAGTAAAATGTATAATTTATCTAATAAAAAACTGACCACCATACCAGAAATGTGACTTTTTCCATTAAAAATGCCATTCTTCTCAAAAGGTTACAAGGATGGGTTGGACGCTAGCGGGAATTGTAATCGAATATCCTTCAAACGGGATTATTTTACAAAATCGCGATGCTTTGTGATTTTTCGGGAGGATTTAAAAAAAGTGTCGAAAGCGCTTAAATATGTTTGTTTTTGCCTTTTATTATTATGGAATATTTTATCCTTCAACGAGTTGACGGACTAGCGGCGATTTTAATTGATTTTTCAGTTTTGTGACCAACATAAAGGGGAGTGGATCGCAGGACGAAGGACGATGGGCGAGGGCTGAGCGACAGTCATGAGAGTATTAAAAACGCTTGCAATCCAATTAAAACTTTTTAACGAAACAACAAATATTTTAATATTCATTGGCGCCGTCCAACCAGCTCACATACCAAAATATTTTATCCAAAATGGGAGGAGGGTAGGGGGGAGAAAGCCGAGGAAGGGGAAAGCCAGAAACCCCATTAAAAAACGGTAGAGAAAGGGAAACACTAAAAAGTGCAAGATGGTGTTCCCCAAAAAAACATATTGAAACATAAATATGCAATCTGAAATCAAGGAACTTTGGGCTGCTAAAAAAGGAATATTTACATTTTTAAGTTTAATTAAAGTTAAGCCTTTTGATAGTAGGAAAGTTTTAGGAACTAATCTGTATACCTTTTTAGAGTTGGATGTTTACTGCCCAAAATGTAGACATGGTTTGGAGACATTTAAGAAAATCACTATTTTTACAAGGGGCTTTCTTGCCATAAATAAAAAAACTTTTTTTTTAATAAAGCTCTGATTCCTAGGAAGTAAATATAGAAATCCTTTGAGATATTCCGTTTAAGAATCGGGTGTATATTACATAAGATATAGGCATCCTTAGAAGAAGACTTTAAATGGCCTTTAAAAAACCCTCGAATTTCATCCAAAGGAGAGGAATTTTCGAGGTCTTGGCTTTCTTCTCAATTTCTCGGCCAAAGTGTTGCAATGGCAGTCTCAAATTTTGGTTCCAACAAAGCGCGCTGACTTTCCTTTCCAGATTCCTTTCTTCACCAAAAAAGTCAAGTGGCATACGCGGCGTATGCGTAACGTAATGGCGTACGTGAAGGACTCGCCCAGAATTTTGCGTATCTTTGTGTGCTAGTGTGTGTGTGCGTGTGTAATCTCCTGTTTCGGGTTGTTGTCATTGCATTTTCACGCTCCCACAGACACACACACAAGCACACACGAAGGCAAAACATTTAATCAACCCAACCTTCACCTGGACCGCCTTTTTTCTGGTTAATGTTTGGGGTTCTTCGTACAGTGAAGCCTCACAGTGTCATGAAAATTAAATTATTGATTTATTATGCTATTTTTTAAGTATTATATTAATATTATATATTAAAATTTCAGAGATTTATATTATTAAACAACCCAATTGTTTTATCCAACCTCTCTCTATGGAAGCTCCACTGTAGATGTGTTGAGGTTGTTGCTTGGTTCGGAATTCTCGCGCCCGCGTAACATCATTACTGTCATCGGCATCTTGGTTCCCGGAGTCCTAGTGCCTCGCCATGGCCCCTGGTACTCCCTGGTACCATCTCGTACGCCCCTGTACTCCCTTATAACCCCTCGTACCCACTCCTACGGCCTTTTAGCCAACCGCAGTCTCATTCTGCTTAAACATTTATCTGCGGCCCCATCGCACTCGTATGTGTGTGTGTGTGGGCGTGGCTGGAGTAAGGCGGGCGCCACATTTAATGTCACAAACTTTTGATGTGTTCTAATTTATATACAAACATACAAATGGACAGAATTCCAGACTAAAATCAGAGACTTCTTCAAAATTGTTTAAAAATAAATGTACCTTTTATTTAAAATAAATAAAAAGAATAAATTTATCATAAAAACACCTTTATTTTGAAGGTAAGTGTATATATAATTCGTTGTAGAATAATTTATTATTGGGGGTGAGAATAAAGCTTCTTTATGCCCCTCGTCCTGGCCATGAATCGTTAAAGTAAATTTGTTTTCACGCTTGATGGCGAATCGCGCGACCCCCTGGCCCCTTCCCCTTCTACCTCTCCAGTTATTACCCCTTATAAACCCCAATACCGCCCTCTTCGCGCCAGAAGCCCCTACGTACGCACTCACTTTTCTTGCATTGAACATTTTTTGAGCGAGTGTTGCGGCGTTCTTGTTAATATTTCATATGTCATGGAAAGAAGGCACCGCTCCCCCACTGCCTCCTCATCAGCCTCTTCCAGCTCCCACGTCTCGATTCTCCCGAATATTCGTTTTTCCCGGTAAGCGGCCACAACTCTTAAATCGCTTGCGTTTAAAAATTTGATTATGTGACATTTTCGCTGAAGGTTTTTTTTTCCCCAGCTTTTTGTTTTGGGTTTTTGTGTGAAAAGCGTAAAGGAAAAGTCGAAAAATTTAAAAACCGAAACAAGGAGGAAAAAGCGCCGCAAATTAAATTTGTACAAAGATTCAACATATTTGGTAAGGGCCCTGGCACCAGAGCCTGTGGTAATTTCATTTCATTGTATGAAGGCTTTTCAGATTTTTTTTAGCATTGAAAATAAAGGTTTATAATAATTGAGGGTTTAAATACTTTTAACTTAAAAATATTTTTGAAATACATTTAAATAAAAAATAAAAATTTATATTATTCTAATTTTATGAAAAAATTTTTTCAAATTTTTGACTTTTGAAGGTTTTGACTTTAATAAATAATTATTTATAATTATAATTTATTATAATTATAATTATTCAATAATGAAACAATGTAACTTTATTTAATTTAAAGTGTTTTTTATTTAATTTTTGGTCGCTTTGAGGTCCAACAGTGCGTATGAGTGATGCCTTTAGGAGGCCAGTTCGTGTGTGGGTGAGTGTATTAAGCGACTTAAATCGGCTTTAATGTCCTTCTGCCATCCAATCAACAGGGACTGAGGGTCTGAGGGTCCGAGGGTCCTGGGATGAGACTTTGGGGAGCAATTGCGGATTGTTAGCATTTTTTTGCGTTGTTGTCGCTTTTGTTTTTATGCATAATTTATGCAAAATATCCAAGTACAAATTGACATTAATCAGTATGCTTTATTGACTTGTCGCTGGTCGGTCACTGGCATAAAGAATTGTTGAGATAGCGAGTGCTGCCGCCAGGACACCCATTGGCGAAATGTCAAAGTCGAGGGATAAAACTCGGCTCTGCAAAAGGCACGCTGACATTTCTGGTTTTGCTTCGCTTAGTCCCGACCCGACATTCCTATTACTTAATCAAGAAATTCCGTTTGCCTTTGACTCTACCACAGGACTCTGGGCCTTGCCCCTGCCACCCTCCCTCCGTCCAAGCACTGTGTTAATGGCCCTCGATCCCATTGTGGCCTTTGGCACGTCCTGGTTTTGCGGGCAAGGGTATCGCCGGCGAATTCCAGCCTCCAGCACACCCCAATTATAAATTTTTGAAAGTTTAATAAAGAAAAAAAAACAAACACATGATAACTTATACTAAATCTGAATCAAAGCATATATACAAATTTAAAGATATTCCATATTTTTCAAAAGACCCTTTTCCTCTCCTCCCCAAACAGCGTATCCTGACATTCGTTTCCGTACAATCCTTGCCGTTCGCCCATCTTTTGTTTTGTTGATAATGAAAGTGACTTGACATTCCGCCCCTTGTGGCTAGCAGTTGTATTCGCTGACCTCTAACCCCAGCCCCATTCCACCTGCCCTTCCCTTTCTCCCTGCCTACCTTCTGCCCTTCCCAGTCACAAGCAGCCGGAATTTGCAATAACCGTTACCACACAGCGACAGTCCATTTGACCCCATACCCACAAAAGACACAACTCCCCCCGGACCAGCGTCTCCGGACGGACATTTGAAAATAAATTCACCCCAAGGAGCGGTAGGTGAGCGGAGAACCATAAAGCCAAATACATTATATTAGCCAAAGAGCTAAAAACTGGCCAAGATACACCCAAGCCTTGGGATCATACTTGAAACCAGCGATTTTCTCAAAGGTGCTTTATAATATTTCTAAACAAATTAATCCAAAATTTCAGAGCTATATTTCCCATTAATGGAGAATAGATCAAGTAATCGAATAAGGTATTCCCCTTGATGATCACATCAATATTAGCAGACATACATATATCCTTCGGAAAGGGTCATATTTTCATCCCCATGCATTTTCCCAATTTTGAAGGGGGACCATCAGAAAAATCCAAAAAAATTAAATCCGAAAATTTGTTTCGATATTTTGATGCAGATTTGTGGAGAATCGATCTACAAAACGTTTAAGGTATCCCGTTTTAGAATCGGATAGATATTGCCAAAGATATAGCATTCGAAAGGGGTCATATTTTGATCTCCATGCATTTTCCCAATTTTGAAGGGGGACCATCAGAAAAATTCGAAAAAAAATAGATCCGAAAATTTAATTTGATATTTTGATGCAGATTTGTGGAGAATCGATCTATAAAACGTTTAAGGTATCCCGTTTTAGAATCGGATGGATATAGGCAAAGATATAGCCTTCGGAAGGAGTCATATTTTCATCCCCATGCATTTTCCCAATTTTGAAGGGGGACCATCAGAAAAATTCGAAAAAAATAAATCCGAAAATTTGTTTCGATATTTTGATGCAGATTTGCGAAGAATCGATCTACAAAACGTTTAAGGTATCCCGTTTTAGAATCGGATAGATATTGCCAAAGATATGGCCTTCGGAAGGGGTCATATTTTCATCCCCATGCTTTTTCCCAATTTTGAAGGGGGACCATCAGGAAAATTCAAAAAAAAATGGATCCGAAAATTTAATTTGATATTTTGATGCAGATTTGTGGAGAATCGATCTATAAAACGTTTAAGGTATCCCGTTTTAGAATCGGATAGATATTGCCAAAGATATGGCCTTCGGAAGGGGTCATATTTTCATCCCCATGCATTTTCCCAATTTTGAAGGGGGACATCAAGAAAATTCGAAAAAAATGGATCCGAAAATTTAATTTGATATTTTGATGCAGATTTGTGGAGAATCGATCTATAAAACGTTTAAGGTATCCCGTTTTAGAATCGGATAGATATTGCCAAAGATATGGCCTTCGGAAGGGGTCATATTTTCATTCCCATGCATTTTCCCAATTTTGAAGGGGGACCATCAGGAAAATTCGAAAAAAATGGATCCGAAAATTTAATTTGATATTTTGATGCAGATTTGTGGAGAATCGATCTATAAAACGTTTAAGGTATCCCGTTTTAGAATCGGATGGATATAGGCAAAGATATAGCCTTCGGAAGGGGTCATATTTTCATCCCCATGCATTTTCCCAATTTTGAAGGGGGACCATCAGGAAAATTCGAAAAAAATGGATCCGAAAATTTAATTTCATATTTTGATGCAGATTTGTGGAGAATCGATCTACAAAACGTTTAAGGTATCCCGTTTTAGAATCGGATGGATATAGGCAAAGATATAGCCTTCGGAAGGGGTCATATTTACATCCCCATGCATTTTCCCAATTTTGAAGGGGGACCATCAGAAAAATTTGAAAAAAATAAATCCGAAAATTTTGTTTCGATATTTTGATGCAGATTTGCGAAGAATCGATCTATAAAACGTTTAAGGTATCCCGTTTTAGAATCGGATAGATATTGCCAAAGATATGGCCTTCGGAAGGGGTCATATTTTCATCCCCATGCTTTTTCCCAATTTTGAAGGGGGACCATCAGAAAAATTCGAAAAAAATAAATCCGAAAATTTAATTTGATATTTTGATGCAGATATGTGGAGAATCGATCTATAAAACGTTTAAGGTATCCCGTTTTAGAATCGGATGGATATAGGCAAAGATATAGCCTTCGGAAGGGGTCATATTTTCATCCCCATGCTTTTTCCCAATTTTGAAGGGGGACCATCAGGAAAATTCGAAAAAAATGGATCCGAAAATTTAATTTGATATTTTGATGCAGATTTGTGGAGAATCGATCTATAAAACGTTTAAGGTATCCCGTTTTAGAATCGGATGGATATAGGCAAAGATATGGCCTTCGGAAGGGGTCATATTTTCATCCCCATGCATTTTCCCAATTTTGAAGGGGGACCATCAGAAAAATTCGAAAAAAATAAATCCGAAAATTTAATTTGATATTTTGATGCAGATTTGTGGAGAATCGATCTATAAAACGTTTAAGGTATCCCGTTTTAGAATCGGATGGATATAGGCAAAGATATGGCCTTCGGAGGGGTCATATTTTCATCCCCATGCTTTTTCCCAATTTTGAAGGGGGACCATCAGAAAAATTCGAAAAAAATAAATCCGAAAATTTGTTTCGATATTTTGATGCAGATTTGTGGAGAATCGATCTATAAAACGTTTAAGGTATCCCGTTTTAGAATCGGATGGATATAGGCAAAGATATGGCCTTCGGAAGGGGTCATATTTTCATCCCCATGCTTTTTCCCAATTTTGAAGGGGGACCATCAGAAAAATTCGAAAAAAATAAATCCGAAAATTTAATTTGATATTTTGATGCAGATTTGTGGAGAATCGATCTACAAAACGTTTAAGGTATCCCGTTTTAGAATCGGATGGATATAGGCAAAGATATAGCCTTCGGAAGGGGTCATATTTACATCCCCATGCATTTTCCCAATTTTGAAGGGGGACCATCAGAAAAATTAGAAAAAAATAAATCCGAAAATTTTGTTTCGATATTTTGATGCAGATTTGCGAAGAATCGATCTACAAAACGTTTAAGGTATCCCGTTTTAGAATCGGATAGATATTGCCAAAGATATGGCCTTCGGAAGGGGTCATATTTTCATCCCCATGCATTTTCCCAATTTTGAAGGGGGACCATCAGGAAAATTCGAAAAAAATGGATCCGAAAATTTAATTTGATATTTTGATGCAGATTTGTGGAGAATCGATCTATAAAACGTTTAAGGTATCCCGTTTTAGAATCGGATGGATATAGGCAAAGATATGGCCTTCGGAGGGGTCATATTTTCATCCCCATGCTTTTTCCCAATTTTGAAGGGGGACCATCAGAAAAATTCGAAAAAAATAAATCCGAAAATTTGTTTCGATATTTTGATGCAGATTTGTGGAGAATCGATCTATAAAACGTTTAAGGTATCCCGTTTTAGAATCGGATGGATATAGGCAAAGATATAGCCTTCGGAAGGGGTCATATTTACATCCCCATGCATTTTCCCAATTTTGAAGGGGGACCAGAAGAAAAATTCGAAAAAAAAATAGATCCGAAAATTTAATTTGATATTTTGATGCAGATTTGTGGAGAATCGATCTAAAAAACGTTTAAGGTATCCCGTTTTAGAATCGGATAGATATTGCCAAAGATATGGCCTTCGGAAGGGGTCATATTTACATCCCCATGCATTTTCCCAATTTTGAAGGGGGACCATCAGGAAAATTCGAAAAAAATGGATCCGAAAATTTAATTTGATATTTTGATGCAGATTTGTGGAGAATCGATCTATAAAACGTTTAAGGTATCCCGTTTTAGAATCGGATGGATATAGGCAAATATATAGCCTTCGGAAGGGGTCATATTTTCATCCCCATGCTTTTTCCCAATTTTGAAGGGGGACCATCAGGAAAATTCGAAAAAAATGGATCCGAAAATTTAATTTGATATTTTGATGCAGATTTGTGGAGAATCGATCTATAAAACGTTTAAGGTATCCCGTTTTAGAATCGGATGGATATAGGCAAAGATATGGCCTTCGGAAGGAGTCATATTTTCATCCCCATGCATTTTCCCAATTTTGAAGGGGGACCATCAGAAAAATTCGAAAAAAATAAATCCGAAAATTTAATTTGATATTTTGATGCAGATTTGTGGAGAATCGATCTACAAAACGTTTAAGGTATCCCGTTTTAGAATCGGATGGATATAGGCAAAGATATAGCCTTCGGAAGGAGTCATATTTTCATCCCCATGCATTTTCCCAATTTTGAAGGGGGACCATCAGAAAAATTCGAAAAAAATAAATCCGAAAATTTAATTTGATATTTTGATGCAGATTTGTGGAGAATCGATCTACAAAACGTTTAAGGTATCCCGTTTTAGAATCGGATAGATATTGCCAAAGATATAGCCTTCGGAAGGGGTCAAATTTTGGTCTCCATGCATTTTCCCAATTTTGAAGGGGGACCATCAGGAAAATTCGAAAAAAATAAATCCGAAAATTTTGTTTCGATATTTTGATGCAGATTTGTGGAGAATCGATCTATAAAACGTTTAAGGTATCCCGTTTTAGAATCGGATGGATATAGGCAAAGATATGGCCTTCGGAAGGGGTCATATTTTCATCCCCATGCATTTTCCCAATTTTGAAGGGGGACCATCAGGAAAATTCGAAAAAAATGGATCCGAAAATTTAATTTGATATTTTGATGCAGATTTGTGGAGAATCGATCTACAAAACGTTTAAGGTATCCCGTTTTAGAATCGGATAGATATTGCCAAAGATATGGCCTTCGGAAGGGGTCATATTTTCATCCCCATGCATTTTCCCAATTTTGAAGGGGGACCATCAGGAAAATTCGAAAAAAATGGATCCGAAAATTTAATTTGATATTTTGATGCAGATTTGTGGAGAATCGATCTACAAAACGTTTAAGGTATTCCGCTTAAGAATCGGATAGATATTGCCAAAGATATAGCCTTCGGAAGTGGTCATATTTTCATCCCCATGCATTTTCCCAATTTTGAAGGGGGACCATCAGAAAAATGTTATCATCCTATTAAAGGGGGATTTTTGGGGGAGATTACAAAAATTCGAGAAACAAGGATCCAAAATATTGTTTTCAGATTTTGATGGTTTGAAATTTTGATTGGAATCAAAATTTTGATGGAAATTCTTGATGGAGATTTTGATGGAATCCATATAGAAATCTTTTAAGATGTACCACTTAAGAATCGGAGCAGTAGTGGCGGAGAAATTGCTTCTCAGAGTCATGTTTTCATCCCCATCCCGTTTCCCATTTTTGAAGATCGAAAAATTCGAAAATTCAAGGTATTACGAAGAAAAATGGAGCTAGTAGATCGGGTGGAAGAGGGAACGTATATATAGACTGCGTAGTGAATTTTGTAGTCTATAATGTTTCTGCGGTTACTTGTTTTATTAAGGAAGCTGGCATACATAAATAGTTGCACTGATAAGAGTGAATTGTACTTTTGCGGAAACAAACGGAAGGAGCTGCTCAAAAATACTATTCACTTGGCTCCAGGAAGCTTCTCGGAGTAACCACTTAGGGGCTCTGTGGGTCTTAGAGACCGCCCTCGCCTACGTAGGCAACCACTGAGTCTGGAACAGGAGTGGAAGTAGTTGAGGCGGCATCGCCGGTGGGACTAGCCGTCTCAGTTACGAACGCGCCCGGGAAGTTGTCCAACTTGTGAGCCACGTCCTTCACATGGCAGCACTGAACCAATCCGTATGCCGGGTACTCACGGAGCCTGGCGAATAGCGTATCCTTCAGCCAAGACACTTGATGGCACATCGAGGAACAAACTTCAGTGGCATTAACGCTCTGGAATTGGATGGAAAGTCAGAGTATTCCTAGCAGGAAAATACCAAGACTTACAAAGGGCGAGTTGTGGCCAATTATTACGAACTCGTCCTGGCCACCTGCATGTCCCATGGGCTTAAGGGTGTGGACGTGGGCCCAAATGTAGGCGGGTACCGGGACGGAGCTGCTACCAGGTGCTTTCGACTCAATCACCAGATGTTCGGTGTAGTTCATGCACGGATTCATCGAGGTCCGCGGCAGATTCAAGGTTCCGGAAACGCCAAGCCGAATGTCGAACTGGGTTCCCGCCTCTGTGGCCGCTCGCAGGGCATTGAGCCACAGCTTCCAGCTACCAGTTCGCAGGTTCTTTAACCAGATGATATTGAACATGTCATCGTAACCGATGAGAGACTTTCCGGCCGATTCGTCCTGTAACAGGTTTTTGTATTCGAATATCCCGTTGCCGAACAGTTCGGAAAGGTGCCTCTCCTTTTTGAGATACGTGTCAATGTCATCCTGACTACTCGACGCAAGTATTCATTTTATATTAGTTTTTAATTACATATATGTATTATTTAAAGTGTACCTGAAGTTCTTTACTAGATTTTTCCGATAAGCCACGCTAATGTCAAGTCCCAGGTTGTTCAGCTGCCCTGCTTGGTTCTATATACAGATATAGAATCATTTTAATTGTTAGGAACTAGTATACTCTCGGGGGGTTATCAAATTGTATTCACATACCTCCTCGATTATTCGCTTTCTGGTGGAGAATGAAGTATAGCTGATGTACTTGAGCTGGGCCTCCAG
Organism: Drosophila pseudoananassae pseudoananassae; assembly: GCA_018153035.1. NCBI lineage: Eukaryota > Metazoa > Arthropoda > Insecta > Diptera > Drosophilidae > Drosophila > Drosophila pseudoananassae. Next base: position 8,364,683 of record JAECXR010000014.1, on the reverse strand, counting down.
AATATCATAGCACATGGCAGCGTTCTTAATAGTGCCCTTATCCTGGAAGTTGTAGGCCAGCACGAGGGTCATGTAGTTGCTACACTTCGGTAAGCTGGTCTTACTCTCAAACATTTGAGAGACTCGCCCCTTGCAGCTAACTTCCAAATTTCTAGCAGTGTCACCGTTAATATCGAAATAACTTGAAAGACATTTCAGCATTATTTGAGGTCCAGCACTATTATATTGACTACCATATCCACCGTCACTGCACATATGTATGTTAATACAAATTCAAAATAAATAAGATGAATAATTTTGTATTTTAATTAAGTCAAGGTAAACTTAACGTTATATAATTCATGTCCAATCCACTGCCGCAAAATAGATTAATTTCTTCTCCGTCTTCTCGTTCGTATGTTTCGGAAGATTCAGACAGAAGTAGCTTCGATCCGAATTCGGTGGTTACAACGGGAGGATAGCTGGTTGCTTTAAGCGAGCATCCTGCCAACGCTCTCTGCGGCTGGCCAGAAAGGACGAAAAGGCTCACTAGTATGGGATATGGTAACCGCACCATCGCGACGGCTTTTATTCACAAACTGGTTGAATGGCATGGCGAGGGGCTTTTTATAGCCCAAAGGAACTGCTGATTGAGCGATTCGGCTATCGCTGCATTGGATTGCACCGCACCCATATGCATATGTACGTACGTACAAGTACAGTCTCCGGCAGCTTAATCTGCGCCTTATCAGCAGTCTATGTAACATAGATACATCTATTATTTATTTTTATACGCGAAAACTGATCTTGGAGGGCCAACATTTCGGGGAGTTCCCCGTATTCCAGCTCTGGGATGGACTCGGTAAGAATAAATGTGTAATCTTGTACAATTTCATGCGATGTCTGTTCGAAAATTATCGCCGTGGGTCTTTTCAGTCCATTCCCCTATAGTATGCACATATTTTATATTTTCACATGTTAGCAATTATAATATAGTATAAACTGATTATATGTACATATATATGTACATAGAATGAGCTATAGTAAACATACATAGCTATAGTAAACTTTAGCATTTGCTAAGTATTATCTAAGTTTTTACTTTCTTCCACTTTGAAAATCATAAAGTTAAAACCATCTTCCGACGATTTAACTTTTTTCAAAATATGGGTTTTGTATTCACTTCCTAGCGGACATTTTCAATATTTTGCAACTGATCGAAACACGGAATACCATTTATGAATCGGAGTTCCAGTCCCCTTCGAATCAAAATTCTTCCAATATTAAAAGAAAAAAAAATTGGTCCCGTTTTTGGTAAAATTATGACTTACCCCTTGGAACATTTTAAAAAAATAGCTTAAAATTGCAAAGTTTTTATTGAAAATGATGGTACTCGGAATTGAAAATGGTTATGGTTGAGAATGATTCTCCTCGGAGTTCTAAGATCAGGAAAGTATAACATTGAAGGATCTGTCAAGTATAAGCAGAGTAATGAATATAACTGCTTTAACTAAAGTGTCTTATTTTTATACCCTTGCAGAGGGTAGTGAAGGAGACATCTCCGACCTTATAAAGTATTTATATTCTTGATCAGGATCACCTCCTGAGTTGGTATGAGCATGTCCGTCTGTCCGTCTGTGTGTTTCTACGCAAACTAGTCTCTCAGTTTTAAAGCTATCGTCTTGAAACTTTGCACGCACCCTTCTTTCCTTCAGTATATAAGTCGGAACGACCGAGATCTGCCGACTATATCCTATAGCTGCCATATAACTGATTGATCGGAAATGGTATAACTTTTGTGTTTTTAGAGTTAGAGAGTTCAAATTTTGTATGAATGCGACTTTTAGCAAAATAATCCGATCCGAACCAAATTTCACAAGGATCGGCCGACTATATCCTATAGCTGTCGTATAACTGAACAATCGGAAATGACCCAACATTCATGTTTTTGAAGATAGAAAGCACTTCTATCTAAGAAGAAAAATAGAACTTCGTGCAGTTTCTATAGATGTCCTATAGCTATAGGCAGAGTTATAGCCAGTAACCAGCTTCCTGCAAATAAAATATTTTGTATTTTTTTTGGCGATTCGGAGATATGACGTTTTATAGTGACAAAACTACGCCAAAAAATCCATATATATCCATATCCATATATACATATTAGATAGAAGTTTGTGACTTTTTTTAGATTTTGTTTTGTAATGAATTGGTTATATTATGATATTCTCAAAAGGATCGGCCAACTATATCTGATTTTTTCGATATATGTATATCCGGTTGCAAGGGTATATCAAGTTAGCTTTCCTTTCTTGTTTTATTTATTTTAGAAAAGTCTGGTTTTTAAAAATTCTATGTTGGAACAATTCCAGAGTCCCCGAGTCGAAATAAAACACTTAAGTGAAATATTTTTTATGAACTTTTGTTTATTTTTTTGTTGGTTTTCTTGTTTAAATTTTTTTTCTTAAATTTTTTGTTTTATATTTTTCTTAATTTTCTTTTGCTTTGTTTGTAGTTCTTCGCTCTTGACGGCCGTTTCATTAACACTAAGTGTACGCATTAAAGGTAAAATATTTGTTTACGTTTTACTTGTTAATTGGTTTCCTTCGGTCTCCCCTTCATCAATTTATTATAAGTAGGCTTACTATGAAATGGTGTATATATTTAATTATTTAGTGAATGCTAAACGGGGCGGGGCTAGGAGCCGAACAAGTTACAATAGGAGGAGCCATTGATGGGGCGTGATGGACTGTTGTATTGGCATGTACCTGCACACGACTGCACTGCCCATTCTGCACATTCCTCACTCTTTCCCCTTTATCTTGATCTTTTTTTATGTACTATATATTTGTTTAAATTTTCATTAATATAAGTGGTTGCATTACGGCTCCGTAAGTCGCGTAAGACGTTCTTCCGTTAGTGCTTGGATTTATGTTGTTGGTTTAGCGATAGGCGCTTAAGGCTAAGATCGTCGCTTACATAATAGAAAAGTGATTCTTTAGTGAGTTTTCGCTATATATTACATACTCTTCCGATCCTGATCCATCGTCCCTCTAGTGAATTCTCTTGATTCGTGCTTTACGTTATGTAACAACAAAAGTACAACAATTAATAGCTAAAATGCCAAAATGCATCTCCTCGAACTGGACAAAATGAAGCATCTGATCTGCATCTCCTCAGTAGCCCCGATCCGCAGATCGTATCATTATCGTATCCCTGGCTAGCGGCAATACAAATCTGATTCGGGTGAATTAAAAACTGTGGGGGGTTTTTGTTTTTTAATCGATTCTCTTTTCTTTCGGTTTTCCCAATTTTTATTTTCATACATTCTTCTTCTGACGCCTTCTTCTCGTTTCTTTTTTTGTTGATTTCTTCTTTTGTTTTTTGTTATAGTTTTCAATTAAATGCTAAAACTAAGAGTAGAAAAAAAATGTTTGCTCCTTCGTATAGGTTTTGTTTTTTTTGTGTGATTTTGTTTTGTTTTTTGTTTTTTTTTTTTTGTTTGTTTGTTGTAGTATGTTCTATATATATGTTTATATATATATATATATTTATTTACTTTAATATATTTAATCATTAATTTATAGATTGGGGGATTCTTTTGTAAAATCCTTCCTCCTTCCGTCGGCTCCTCTCTCTCTCTCGATTTTCATAAAACTAATTTACACGAAACGAAATGACGTCTTCGCAGATGGATGCGGGCGAGGGGTAACAACATAAGGACAAGGGGAGAAGAGTCAACTGCCTGTATATACAAGGACATCCCACATAGCACACAGCACACCAGGAATCAGATTCGGAGTCGGATATCAGAGCTGATGGTCCCAAAAAAAAGTGATTTTGTCAAACAGAATAAAAGAAAACAAATAAAAGGGGGAAAGGATCTCGTCGACCTATGACCTATGTACAGGGACTCTGGATGCACACATCCGTAAGGACGAAGATGAGGACAAGGACTCGAAAGGGGCCAACTACATATAGTACTACTACTTTTCTTTTTTTGTTTTTGGAAGACGCCACAAACTGGCTGAACTTTACTGAATTGTCACTGCAATGGTTTCGGTTTCGTTTTCTATTTCTCTCGGTGTATCCGGGGTTTTCCAACTAAGGTTCGTTTATAAAAATGTGCTTGCTACTTAGACGCTAAGTCAGCAGCGCACTCTTGCAACTACTTCGAGGAGGAGTCTCTCGGGGATCCTGGGGCCTGCGTGTGCATCTTTCTTGGGAGCTTTTGTGGCCACGATCCTGATCGGGATGGGAGTGAGGGGGTAGGGGGTAGGGGGAGGGGAAGATACTCGTAGAAGGAGGTGGACTATATAGCATATGACATTTTTAAAAGTTAACATTATTGGATTGTTTACAGACAACAATTCTTTCACTCGCATCCCCTATATCGAATGGATTTTTTTTGTTAATTTTTTCTTAAGACTGTGGTTTTGTTTTTTTGTTGTGTTTTTTTTTTGTGTTTAAATTAGTTAACAATTCTAAGCATAGGTGTGTGTGTGGGGGTGTGTTGTGTGTGTGTGTGTGTGTAGGTGGATACAATTAGGAAAAAAAATATTCTTTATCAATTAGACTTTAAACTTACGAACTAAACATGCCTAGGCAATCAATAATATTAAACATTAATAAGCATTGGGATCTCCACGGTCCTCTCATCATCATGCTAATCATAATTATAAACATTATCGTTATGATCATTGTAATCGTAATACATAATAATAATAGTAAGTTGTGTTAAAAAAAAAAATAGATATATATATATATGTATAATGTGAAGAATCAATTGCTAACCAAAGGAAATTTGCCTTTTTCTGTTAATTTTGCCGCTGGTGTGGCTGCCGTTGCTGCTCCTCATGCTTCTCATGCGGCTATTGCTGCTGCTCCTGCTGGGTCCTTGCATCCTTGCTGATCCTGCTCCTCTTCCCTCCGTATATGTTTACATGCATATATAGATACTCACTAAATGTACGTATTTTATTTACGCCTTAGAACATTGCTTATGTTTTTCTTTTTGTCGCTCGCTTGTTATCTTTTTTGTTTGTTTCCTGGATGGTTACTTGGTTGGTTGGTTGTATTGGTATTGGTATTTTGTATCTTGTATCTTGTATCTTGCTTGTGTTAACAATTCCTTTTTGGAACTGCCGTCGATGTCCTAGCCAGTTTGCTATCGCCAGCTGTTGTCCTTGGTTTTCGGTTCAGTGATGCTGATGCTGGTGCTGGTGCCGCTTGAAACGGCGCTGCTTCTTTTGGGCTCCGGCAGAGATGCTGGTGGTGGTGCAGGATGAGGTTGACGAGTTCGACTTCGTCTTAGAGCTGACCCTTCGCAGGGCCTTGGCCTACAGCGTCTCCTCGAAGGCAGCCATGAGATCGCTCTGCATGTTCATATCGATTTGGCCAGCCAGCTGTTGGAAAATTAGAAAGAATTAGTCACTTCCATACACCTCGTACCCGCATGAAACTTACTGCCTCGCGCCTGCGCCGCTCCTGCTCGGCCCGCCGCTGCTCGGCGCGCTTGGCGGCCGCTCGATCCTGCGGCGATTGCTGCGCCGGCGAGCTGTGTCCCTGCCCGCCCGGCGACGCCTTGATGTCCTCCACCCGCGATATCTGTGGCTGGGCGTCGTGCACGCTTTTCCTGCCAAACGAGTAACATGAATTGGGTTTCGTTTCCACGAAAATGGGGTTAATGGGCCACTTACCTTCCGCTTTCCATGGCGCCCAGAGGCGAGGCAGCCAGTATGGCTTGGGCGGCCACAGCGGCGGCCACATGCTGCGCCTGGGCTTGGGCCGCAGCCTGTGTCAGGACGGCCACCTGCTGGCCGTAGTCGAGGGCCCCGCCGCCACTGCTGCCCTGGCTGTTGGAGCCTGGGCCGCCGCCACTGCCCACGATGCCGCCCACGCTGCTGTTGCTGTTACTGCTGGCAGCGCCGCCGCTGCCCACGCCGCTGTTGCTGTTGCTGCTGACGTTGGCCAGCGCTGGGCCGCTGTTGCTGTTGTTGCCGGCGTTGCCGCCACTGTTTGGTCCGCCGGCCCCTCCAGCGCTGTTCGGGCCACTGCCTCCGCCGCTAGCCGACCTTCCGCCGCCGCCGTCGCTTCCTGCGCTGCCGGGCCCGTTGCTGTTCGCCGAGTTGCTGCCGTTGCCGCTGCCGGAGCGCTCGCGGTCGCGCTCTCTATCTCTCTCCCGCTCCCGTTCCCGTTCGCGCTCCCGTTCCCGTTCCCTGTCCCGATCACTGCCGCTGGAGCTGCTGCCGGAGGGATTCGCCCCGCTAGAGGCAATCGCCGCCACTGCCGCCGCTGCTGCTGCCAATGCCTGGGACGCTACCGCCTGGGAGGCTGCTGCCTGGGAGGCCGACGACTGATTGGCAGCTGCCTGGGCGGCCGAGGAGCTGGAGTTGGAACTGGAGGACGAGGAGGACTTGTGATGCTTGCGCTGCTGCTCCTTCTCGGCGGCCTCCTTCTGGTGCTTCTTCTCCTTCTCAGCCGCCTCCAGCAGCTTGAGGCGGTCGCGTTCTTTGGCTTTGTTGCGGAACTGCTGGAATGAGTCCATCGCCGGCTTGGTCTTGCCGCTGCTCGAGCTGCTCGACGTGTTCTGCGGGGAGCTGGCCGAGGCCAGCGACGACCACGAGCTGGCGTTCTTCAGGTTCTTTTGGGCGGCCGCCGCCGCAGCTGCTGCTGCCGCCGCTGCAGCCGCCTGTCCGGGATGCAGCTTGAGGTCAGATGGCGACTGCTGGGGCGGCAGCACCTTCTGCTGTTGCTGCTGCTGCTTGTCCGGCGGACTGGGCATCATCGACTCGATGGGCTTCGGTATGATGAGCATCTTGTTGGCCACTTGCTGCTGTTGCTGCTGCTGCAGCTGGTGGATGTGCTGGGGCTGCTGCTGCTGGAGCTGATGCTGGCCCTGCTGCTGGTGTGGCTGCAGCTGTTGGCTGTGCTGCTGGTGCTGCATTTGCTGGTTGTGCTGCTGCTGCTGAAGCGACTGCTGCTGGAGAGACTGCTGCTGCTGCTGCAGCGTCTGTTGCTGCTGCAACTGCATCTGCTGCTGTTGGAGGGTGTGCTCCAGGTCCATTAGTGCCGAGGCCACCGTCGTGCTGAGACCATCGAATCCGGCCATACTAAAGTCGGCCACGTTGAATCCGTTGTTGTGCGCCTGCTGCTGCTGCTGCTGTTGGGGATGCTTCTGCTGTTGCTGCTGCTGCTGCTGCTGGTAGGCAGCCGCCGCCATGTCCATGTTGAAGTTGATGCCTGCCAGGTGGTTGCCATTCATGCCGGCCACACCCTCCGTCCCCTTGGATAGCAGCTCCGTAACATAGTCCATGCCATGCTGCTGCTGCTGGGATCCTTGCTGCTGCAGCTGCTGGTGGCCTCCGAATGCCGGCTGCTGCTGTTGCATGGGATGCTGCTGCATCAGAAAACTATCTGTCAGCGCGGCGGCGGAAGACTTGCCCGTGGAGCCGGTGCCGGCGCTGAATTCCAGCGAGGCCAGCGACTGCTCCACGGGATCATCAAACTGTGGAATCTGTTTCAGGCCGGCGGCGAGCGAATCCAGGGGATTGCTGCTGCCGGTGCTGCCATTGTTGTTCCCATTGCCGCCGCCCAGGGATGTCAGGGCAGCCGCCAGTGCTGCATGGTGGTCTCCCAGATCGCCGGGCTGCTTGTGCAGATTGCTGGCTATCCGAATGCCTCCTCCTCCACCGCCGCCGGCACCGCCGCTGCCGCCGCCAGTTCCGGCTGCCGCTCCAGGGAAGTTGTGCGGGGGTAGAGAGGCGGCAGCGGCGGACGCAGCGCCGACGACAGAGGACGGCACCTTGCCCAGATCGTTGGGTCCGTTCTTGTGGGGCGCCACACCGCCTGCAGCACCGCCGGCCACCGAGGGAGCGTGCAGCATGTTGGGCACGCTGGTCGCCCCACCGAAATTGCTGCCCGGCAGCTTGTTATTGTTGTTGAGCATGGCAGCCGCCGTCAGAGGATTGGCATTGCCCAGCATGGCTACAAGAGGACCAGGATTCGGGCATGGGGGCATGGGGAGAGATGGAAGACGATGGGTATCGAAATTAGTCACTTGAAGGAGAGGGGCACGCACTATTACTTACACATTTGTGATGTGGGTGCATTGGGGTTCAGCACGTTGTCCAGGCTCATGAGCAGGGTCGAGGTGATGCCGTCAAGGCCGCCGCCTAGGTTCGGATTATTTACCTAATTCGGGTCCAATGATGGGAATGCGAGCCGGAGGAGGGCGGAGTAGGAGAGCGATGAGAGGGGAAGAGAAGGGCAGAGAAATGGGTTTAACACAAAGTCTAGTAATCACAGCATGCCGATATCTGATCTGACCAGGGTGGAGGGGATATATCACCTCAAGATCAAGATCCCCTCTCCGAGGTCAGCCTCTAACCTGGCCCAGGAACGTTTCTTGAAACCCGACATTTGGTACTCACATTGCTGCCATTCGAGTCGCGGGACTTTTTCTTGCGCGGCGGTCTCTCGTCGCCGTCACCTGGGAAAAGGGGAGAGCCAAGAAAACGGAAAGGTTAAAGGTTAAATTTGGCCAAGGATCGATGTGCAGGAGGAGCAGGAGGAGACCAATACGTCCAAAGAAGGATAAGAAAGCAGCAGAAATGAAGGCAAGCATTAGGAGAGAGAGGAGCTCCACTCCCAGATGGAAGGACCTGTCCATCCATCCATCCAAAAGTGGGTGGGCAGGGCGGAAAGTGACAGAAAGTAACGGCTTAAATCATACTTATAAACATACAGACAGAACAAGAGTTTAGTTTAAAGCTCAAAGCATACAGTATATGGGGGTACATTTACAGTATAGATCAGTATATAGTATCAGGAAATACCTCTTACAGAGCCGATCGATCGATGAAACAATTGTGTTGGTGGCGTGGTGGATGCATGGCGGCGGCTAAGGACACGGTGCTGATCCCATCCCCAACCCCATCCCGCTCCCATCCCAATACTGGTTAGTTACTTGCTTAAACGAACTGAAAGAGAAGCGCCAGCAGAGCCCGGCCGAGATTGCAGTTCTCGCCCCGAGAATCTCCGGTTCTCCGGATCTCCGGATCTCAGGTTCCATTCCATCCGCCGTTGCTGTTGCACCACCGCAACGGGGGCAGCCAATACTTGTTTATTATTATTAATATTTATTTATTTGTTTATTTTAATATTGCCTGAAAGCCAGGGAGGGGTAAATGGGCGAAATTGGCAATAAAGAACCGTTCGAAACCAACAATCCGCAACCGAAACCGAACTCGAAACCAACCTCACAGATATCTCAAGAGAACCTATTTTAGTTTGAAATTCTTTTTTTTTTTTTTATAATTTTCCAGTTTCTGTGAATAGAAATATGTTTTTTTTTTGTTCTTCTTTGGTGGGAATGAGGAAACACAGGGGTTTTTTTTTTTTTTTTTTTTTTTTTTTTTTAATAAACATTTTCTTTTTTTTTTTTTTTTCTTCTTTCATTTTTTGTTTGTTTTGTTGTTGTATTCAATGCAGTTGTTTGTTTTTTTTTTTAGTTTAGTTTAGTTGTTGTTGTTGTCTATTGTTTTGCTGCAGCTGATGCCATTTTGTAATAATAAATATTATTATTATTGTTTTTACTATAAATATTTAAATGTATGCTTCTCATAATGCTAGATGTGTGTGTGTGTTGTGTGTTTATGTGTGTGTGTGTGTGTGTAGTTCGTGTGTTTTAATTTAGTTAAACTTTAGTTAATGTTTCGTGTTCATGTTGGGCTCCGTTCCGTTCAGTAAGGTGTCCCTATCTGTATCTGTAGCTGGTGTATCTGTATCTCTGCTCTCGCCCTCCATTGCCATTCCCTAAGATTTTCACTATTTATCCTTGCGGTTATTTTATTTTATATTTCATTTTATTTCGGCTCTCCCCTACTCTCTTTCTCTCTCTCTCTCTCTCTCTCTCTCATCTTGTGTCGTCTCGTCGTTCTGTGCGAATTGAAACCAAAAATGCATTTTTTTTCTGTTTTATGTGTTTTTCGTTTTTTGATTTTAATATTTTGGTTTTTTTTTTTTACAACGTTCTTACAAGACCTTTGAGCGTGTTTACATGTGTGTGTGTGTTTGTTTGTTTGTGTGTGTGTGTCAAGGGTCAAGGGTGTTATTGCATTTCTCTGATCTGCCTCGACGAGCCTTCGAACTACCATAGTACATACATACATGCTAAAAAAAAGACTACACTTAGAACAAAACAATCTCAATGCAATGCGGAAGGGAGTTGAAACGTGAATCGAGTCGCGATGCCTGATTATCCTACAAAACACAAGAGTTTGCATCCTTTTTGTGCATGCACGAACATGAACTTTCGTACGAACTTTCAGTCACAAAAATTAAAAAACATAAAATATATCAACTTTCATGGATATATGTAATTCGTCTATAGAGCCCTTAAGAGTGTTGCGTTTTAGATGAAACAAAAAAAATAAAAATAAAATAAATCTCGTGTGTTGCTGAAGTTGTTGTTGTTTGTCGTTCATTATTATTATTATTTGCATTTTCTGTTTGTGATTTCAATTGATTTATTTATCTCATGTTTTAATAGTAAAAATTTATATATTTAAATTGATTTTATGCAATTCGTTTTGTTAATTTTTCTTTATTTCCATTGCATCATCATCATCTTCATCATCAATTCTCCTCTTCTATGCATTCTTTTTTGTATGTTTTCGTATATATATATTTTTTGTTTTTTTTTATTTTAAATTTTATTTTGAAAAAAACGTGCAAACAATGTGTAAAGGGGAAAGCCGACAGCCGAAAAATAAATAATAAAATGCTTTCAAAATACATTTAATTATTTTTCTTTTTTTTTTTCTTAGTTTTTTCTTTTTTTTTTTTTTTTTATTTATACCTCATCATGTTATTATGTATATAGCATACGTCTATGTATATATGTACACCTATATAGCTATGTATATAGTATATAGAACTAGTTTGAGTTTGAGAGTTCAGCAAATAGAGCAAAAGGACTCTATGTAACGTACGCTTCGCTTTGGAGTTTTCTAAAGTTTCGATCTGTTATCTGTTTCATACCCGTTCTGTTCCGTTCCGCTCCTCTCCTGCCGAAATTACCGTTATTAATACAACTACAGACAGAGACAGACAGTGACAAGGACACACAAAGCGCGAGGGCGCATGGGAGCGAGGACGAGGACGAGGACGAGAGAGCCAGAGAGCAAGACCCCCCTCCCGAAATGAAAGCTAACGGTCTTTAGTAACATAACTGATGTTCTTATACTGGAAGATGGCTGGAAGCTTTTTCTGGTGTTTTCTTTTCTTTTCTTTTCTGCATGTTTTGTTTTCTGGTTACTGGTTTCTGTTTATGTGGATGACAGTTTACGTAGTCGAAAGGATACGTTTCGTTATGGCGTTACACAGTTTAAATAAGAAGTATAATTATAAATAGGAATTAATCAATGTTGCTACTTGATCAGTACCCCTTTCTAACTCTCTCTCTCTCTATCTGCCTCTCTCGCTTTCTCTCAACGCATCTCTGTCTTGTGCTTTCTTCGTCAGACTTTACGATTACTTCTCTTACGTATTACGTATCGTCGCTCCTTACGTTCATATTACACTTTACGCTTTTCAGTGTTTTTTTTTGTTTTGTTTTGTTTGTTTTTGTCTTGACTTTGTTTCTGATCTTCCAAGCTTTTCATACTTTCTTTGTTTTTACACATTGTCTGCAAGTGTATCGAGAATTTCATATCATTTTTTGTTTGTTGTTTTTTTGTTTTTGAATGATTTTGCATATTTTAGACATATATGGTAATTTTTCTTGCATTTTTGGTCGTTTATTCTGTGATTTTATTTTTGTGAATTTTTTTCTTATTGATTTTTATTGATTTTGCCTTTGTTTTACTATCATTTACCGTTATTGTTTTGTTACTTTGTTACTTTTTCATTGCTTCTTTTATTATTATTATTATTATATTTACACATACGAGTTGTTCTGTGAGGTTGTTGTGTAGGTATGATGTGTGTCTATAACTTACTCAAAAAAAAAACAAAAAAAAAAAAAATTACATTACATATATAGGTCATGTCAACACGAAAGGTCATGTGGATTAGGATGCATCGAGAAGTTAAGACTAGAAACTCAGCATGGAATTGGCACAGAAGTCGGATAAGAGATTTCAGTTCTCCATGGACAGTAAGTAAGTGGGGTGGTGGTGGTGGTGGTGGGGGGGTGGGTCTCTCTGATCGGATCATGACAAGTGCATCCTTGGACAGTGTGAGTGTGATTGTGGGTGTGGGTGTGGGATGGTAGATGATGTGTTTTTATTTCGATTTATTCATTGACCTTGTCAATCATGCATTGTTGTTGCTCTGCTGCTATTTTTTTATATATATTTTTTTTTTTTTATAGATTTGATGGAGAGTTTTGGTTGATTGGTTGATTGATTGATTGATTGGTTCGATTGGTTGGTTGGAGTTGGAGTTGGAATTCATTAGATTTGCTTTTCAGATTGGCTGCCCCCAATACACAATTGCTTCACGATTTTTTCAGCATATTCTCATAATAATCATAATAATAATAATCATAATAATCATAATATTGGTAATAATAAGGTTTCTTCTTTTTCTTTTAAAAGTTTTGTTTTTTTTTTTTTCGTTTTCGTTTTCAAAAAAGACTTAAAAGTAGTAAAGTGCTTGTGGTAAGCTGGTTTTTCTTATTATTCTCATTTTTAGATAGTTGTGTGTGTGTGTATGTTGTGTGTTAAGATATTTGTTTTTCTTTTCTGTTCTGTTCTTTCATTTACAAATACAATTCGTTTAATACCTAAAAATGCTTAAATACAATATATCTATTCGCATATGTGTATATGTCTATAGATATATGATTTACATATATATATATATATATATATATATATATATACGGGTGTGTTTGTGTGTGTGTGGTTGTGTTGTATATATAATTAAGTATATACTAGACCTATTTGTTATACATATATATTTATATATATATATAGATTATATCAAGTTTTGCCGTTGCGTGTTGGTCGTTTTTTGCGTCTGTATCTGTATCTGCATCTGAATCTATGGGATTGCGAACCCGGAAGAGGGACTGGGGGGGGTATGGGGGGGGTATCCTTCCTCAACTGCCTATGATTATCTATGATTTGTGCTCCAACTCTGACCGTGATTTCCGAAACTAATACAGAAACAACAGCAAATTTGTTAAACAATTCTGCACTTTAGATCAACTTTCAAGCTCAAGTGGTGTGGGTGTGTGTGTGCCGAAAGATTCCAATAAAAACTATCTCGAAACTAGCTCATTTATTAATTTGACAATTTTAGTCGCTTCCCCCCAACCTTTGCGCATTTCTTTCTTGGATTAAATGCATATTGCACTTTGTCGTATGAACTTGGTTCTTTGTCATTTCAAAATAAACAAAAAAAAAATAATTATAATTATATATAGTTCTTTCGTTAAAAAAAAAAATAAAAAATAGTAAAATTTCGAAAGAAAAGAATGCACAAAACTGCCAAGGATCCACAAATCAGAGTCGGATTAGGTTCTATTCTGGTGATTCTACAAAAGTGGGTTTTATTTTCGAAAATTTCCTTCATATTCTGATCGTTTTTTTTTAGCACACAAAAACATAAACAAAATGCGCTAAATTCAATAAATTAAAAAAAGAAGTGCCGGTCGGTCGGTCTGTGGATGCCATCCTGCCCCCAGATCCCAGATCCCAGATCTCTCACTATCTATCATATCCATCCTGACAATAACTTAACAACAATGCTCTCGCTCTCCCTCTCCCTCTCCATCTCCATCTCTTTCTATTTCAGCTGTGTATTGGTGTATCTGTGTTTGGGGTTCACTTTCCTCTGATCTTGTTTCGTATTTGAATCTTTGTAGCTAACTTACAAAATCATAAACTAAGTTTAGAAAGATGTAAACACAGGAATAACTCTATACTCTATATATATATGTGGGCGTGCGCCAGGGGTTGGGGTGGCGGATAGGGGGGGGGTTAATATTAAAACTAGATAAACCTATATCCAATTGAATTAATTAAGCAAACTCTAAGACCTAAACTCTAAAAAAAACGCTACTCGCTACGCTCTGTTCAAATCCCTCTCTCTGATCATAATCCTCGCTATATATATCCAGTTATATATCCTTCCCTAGATCCTAGTTACTAGTTACTAGCTCCCTACTCCTTAATCCTAAACTGTTCATTGATTTCTCTCATAATGCTCGGTTCTCTGACTATCTTCTGGTTCCATTCGCCTCCCCCACTTACACTTTCTGCTTACAAAGCTAAACGATAAACGATAAAAGGGATTAAAGAAAAAATCATAATGCAACTGTATCCGTAACTGTAACTGTATCTATGCATCTATTGTATCTATGTATCTATTGTATCTATTGTATCTATGCATCTGTAACTGTTTAGTACGTGTTCTTGTCCTAAACAACGCATCATCTCCATCTCCATCTATATATATATATATATATATAATATTTTGTTTCTTAACTTTGTTTCGTATTGTATATGCATACTTCTAACTGTAGACTAATCAAAAAATAAAAAAAAAAATATGAAAATAATCAATAATTTTATAAAAAATAAAACAAACAAACAAATCGCGTCCTAACCTGCTTCACTGTCGCTCGAGTCACTCGAACTGCTATCACTCGAACTCGACGACGATGAATCGCTGGAACTGGAACTCGACGAGACGGGATTCGTTGGCTGCACTGCCTCCACCTTGTTCGAAGCAGATTCATCTGTAGAGTCACATTACATTAGTTTCTGGCATTACGAAAGATTCAATTATAATGATTACCTTTCTTGGAGGTTTTCTTGCTGGCACCCAACTGGCCAGTGACATCCTGGAGTCGCTTCTCCAGCTCCTGCTTCTTCTCGGCCATTTGTTCGTCCTTGGACTTGCCGGAAGGCTTTTTGTCTGCGGATAGAAGAGGTTAGGGCGTGTGGTTAGGCTGCGATCTCATCCTGGTGTCAGTCAGTGGGGAAGGGAAGCAAGTATGTATATAGTTCCGGGGGGGTGTCATGCTCAACAAAAGTAGTTCTCACTGCGGGATGGGTTCTCACACAAGCTACTATCGGATGGGGGTATCGGATGGGGGTTGGGGATTGGATTTCAATGGGAGAAGGTCTCTACATGCACTTTATAGCAAACTACGGACAGATTGGGACCTCGGTGTGGCTTAATCCTAGGCGATATACTAGTTTAACTAACTAAACTAAACACAACCACTAGGGATTCGAAATCAATATTGAAAGCACAGACAGCAGAGCCAAAATCTTGATCTTGGGTCTTGCATCTCATGAGATATATGGTCTTTCAGTATTCGGGGAGGGCCTGGCCTCTCTCGGATGCTTCCTAACACTTGGCTTGGGTCTCCTCTTGGTCTTGCTCTTGCTCTTGCTGGTTGTGGTCTCGGTTTAGTTACAAACTTACAATATGGCTTACGTGTTTTTTTGCGCAAACACGACGCCACATAGCTTTCTAGCTCGCGCAGCGTCGACGGTTTCAGCGTCTCAAAGTCGATCTCGATTTCGTCGGGATTGGAGTCACGCAGCGATGGCTCCCGGTTCTGGATGATGTGCACCACACGGCCCAACTTGTCACCTGTAATATTGGATATCGGAGATCGGAGAAGTCGTTAGTGCGCCAGTTCTAGTTGAAGCTCTCATCGGGTAGGTCGAGAGATTGGGACTATTTCGAAGGACTCACCTGGCAACTTGTTGATGTCGAGCGAGAGCTGGCGCTTCTCGTCGTACGACATTGGCTTGGCCGTGTCCTCCTCCTCGGAGTCAAAGTTCATCACCTGGCTGGGCTTCTTCTTGCTGCTGCCGCGGGCCCCGGCATTCGCACCGCTGCCGGCATTCGCGCCGCCACTGGCACCGCCGGCGCCCGCCGAGCCACTGCCCTTGGCTCGCTTGGAGGCATTGCCGCCGGCTGCTCCACCGGCTCCGGCCGGTCCACCCATTGCACCGCCGCCGGCTGATGCTGCCGCTCCGCCAGCAGCACCGCCCGCAGCAGCTCCGCCGCCGCCTGCGCCGATGCCGCCCGCGCCGCCCTTGCCGCCGCGCTGGCCCTTGCTCTTAGCACCTTTACTGCTGCCGCCACCGGCCGGGGTGCCGCCGGCGCCCGCCGCTGCACCCGCCGCCAAGGCGTTGGCCAGGCTGCCGGCCTTGCCGCCCGTCGCTCCGCCCACTGCCGAGACTCCAGTGCCAAAGCCAGCACCTCCGGCGGCCCCGCCGCCCGCCAGCTGCCCGAAGGCCATGGCCACGTCGTGTGCCTGGCTGTGGAGGGCCGCACCACCGGCGCCGGGTACACCGCCCACGCCAGCTCCGCCAGCGCCCACCAGGGATCCGGTGAGCAGAGCCGACAGATTGGCGCCCGCCGCTCCTCCGGGTCCGAGGGAGCCCACGCCGCCGGGCATGGAGACACCGCCCCCATGTCCGCCGACGCCGACGCCGGAGCCCATGCCGCCGACACCCTGGTGCGAGGCAGCCGATCCTGAGCCCGAGCCCGGGCCCATTGACTTCTTCTTCTCCTTGAGCTTCTTCTTGGCCTTCTTCTTGGCGGAGGCCTCCTCGGACAGCTTGCGGATCTCCTCCTGCAGGCCCAGGAGCTTCGATTCGAGCATCTTCAGCTTGGCGCTGCGCTCCTCGTCCGAATTGGACTCGTTCTCGGTGTCGCTCGAGTCCTCGCTGGATGAATCGCTGGCGTCGTGCTTGAGGGATGCGCCGCCATAGCCTCCATGCCCGTGACCGTGTCCATGACCATGGCCGTGCCCGTGGCCGTGCCCATGGCCGTGATGGTGGGCCGCATTGGCGACCGGCTCGTCGGGTATGTTGGCGTAGCGCATCTCGAAGACGTCCTGCAGCTTCCGGCCCATGGCGACGACATCGTGATCTGGCGGATTGTACTTGTAGCAGTTGGTGAATATTAATCGGACGTCGGCGGCGAATTCCGGCGCGCTCTTGTACTCGCGATTGTCCATTTTCCGCTTGACGGTGCCCAGATCCATTGGCTTCTTGATGATGTCGTGGTAGTCGTGGAGGCCGAGCATCTCAGCGTCGACGGGCTTGTAGAAGGGCCAGGCATAGCCGGAGTGCTTCTTGGAGAAGAGCTCCTTGAGGATCTCGTTGCAGGACTTGAGCGCATCGGATAGCTTCTCCTTGGACTTGGCCATCGCCACACCGGGCACTCCACCCGCGCCCATACCGCCCATTCCGGGCACTCCGGCGACGCCCAGCGGCGACATGGTATAGCCCGAGCCCTGGAATGTAAGATCCTGTTTTCAGTGGATGATGGCCATCGTATATCCATTGAATGATGTGGTTTGTTTGTTTTTTTGTTGTTGTTGTTTGTTGTTGTTGTTGGTGGTGGGCGTGGTGGGCGTGGTTGTGGAGGTGCAAACAAAATCAGGGCCAAAAGGGAAATAAAAAGAAAAGAAATAAAGAAGCAAAGCGAAATGAAGGTTAGTATCGAAGAAAAATGAAAATCGAGTGATTCCATGGACGCTGCGGACGGGCTGGAGAGCTCTACCCGCAGCTATCCACAGGATCTGCCTGGACTAGTTACCCAAGAAGGTCGTCGTCCTCTTCGGATAAGCAAGAACAGGCTCATGAAATGGTTGAAGAGTAAGAGGCAAGGCAGCGTATTGTGTATGACTTGATTTCTGTTTCTGTGCATTGGGATACTGGGATACTGGACACTAGGAGACTAGGAAACTATGACACTTGGACATTGGGATACTGGCTATTAGATGACTCCACTTTATTCATTTAATGACATGAACTCAAGCTTACAATCGAATGACTTTTTAAAACACAAGCTGGAACATATTTACAAGCTGGAGGGGATTGGATGGAGGGATCTGATCTGGACAGAGCTCGGGTAGCTAGTTGCACACTCATACACTCATACTTCATACAACGACTGGCAGTGCCCTTTACTCTTACCTTCTTGCCAATTACCTGACGATTCGACTCCCGCCGCGTCGCTATTTTGGCCGATTTGGAGTCCATCTGGGCGTAGGGCGACTCGAAGGCATTGGCCGTCGGCGTGGTGGTGTCCGCCTTCCGCTTGACGCCCTTCTTCACCTTTGTGGGCTGTTGCGGTATCACGGTATCGACTCCGACCCCTACTCCGACCCCAACGCCGACGCCGACGCCCACTCCCGCCGTACTATTCACATAGGCCTGTACCGCGTTGGCGGCGTTCACGGCAGCCGTTGGTATTGTCACTCCGCCCGCCCCAGCTCCGCCGACAGCTCCGCCGGCACCGGGTGCTCCTCCCAGTGAGCCGGGTGGGCCTCCGACCGCCGCTGCAGCTGCTGCCGCTGCCGCCGCCGCAGCTACACTGTTGGCGTCCAGTAGCGATGCATTGTTGACCGCCGTCTGGCCGGGATAGCCACCGACCTGGCCGGGATTGAGGAGGCTGGCCATGAGGGCGGCAGCGGGGGCAGCCGCTCCTGCCCCGGACATCGCCGTCGTAGTGGTGTTGGTGCTGCCCGGCACCGTGTGCGGTGGCATTGTGCTAATCGGTGGTATGGACGGTGCTCCGCCGGCCGTTGATGAAACCGTGCCGCCCATGGCAGATACGGGCCGGGAGGCAGGCGCCCCGCCACCGGACCCCGCTGCAGCGGGTGTCGCTGATCCGGCTCCGGCTCCCGTCGCCATGCCGGGCAACTGTTGCGCAGATGAGGCGGCAGATACTTTATTCGCGCTACTGCCGCCGCCGCCACTACTGACCGTCCCCGCGCCCGGGGCTACAGCTCCAGAGCCCGAGGATCCGGCTTTGGGGGTGGCCGGTGCCCGTTGCTTCTTCTTGCCACCTTTGGCCGTCACCGGCTCCAGTTCGAGCTCCTCCTTGGGCATCAGCTCGACCTTCTGGAGAAAGACCTTCTCCAAAGTCTGGGCCATCACGACCACATCCTCGCCGGGCTTGTTGTAGACGTAGCAGTTGTTGAACATGGTGTTGAAGTCGTGAATGGCCTCCTTGGCGGACCAGTAGTAGTTGTTCTCCAGCCGCTTCTTGATCGTGCCCATGTCCATGGGCTGTTTGATGATCTTGTGGTAGTCGGGCAGGTTGAGCTTCTTGGCATCGACGGGCTGTTGGAAGGGCCACGAGAAGTGGTGCTTCCATATCACCTTCATCACCGTCTTGATCAGATATTGCAGTTGATTCGTATTGCGGCCGGGTCGCTCCGCCGGCGGCACCACCGGTGGCTGTACAATGCCATTGACTGGCTCCACGGGTGGCTCGTAACGGGGCGGTGGCTCACTGGACGACATGGTGGTGCTGATGCTGGTGATAGTGCTAGTGCAGGAGGTTGTGATTATGGTGTTCTTTTGCGATTTCTTCCCACAATCTTCTTAATGAATTAAGAATCTGGAGATCCTGCTACTCCTAATATTGTTGTTGCTGTTGTTGTTGTTGTTGTTGTTGCTGCTGTTTCGAGCTCGACTGAGACGGCCAACACACACACGCTGATACACTGGGCACACACACAAGCTCACGAGCCACAAACACACACGCCCGGGCCGTCTCCGTCTCCTCCACGCTCCGCTCCTCCGGCAGCTCCTGCTCCTTGTGCAGTTTGTGCCCCTCGTGCTCCTTGTTCAGAGTGGGGTGTGGGATGGGGGGGGGGGGGGGAGAGGATCTAGTCTTATGTGGCCGACGACCACCTCCTCCTCCTCCTCTGATTGGCAAATCTGTCAATGCCACCAGATGCTCCTGCTCCTGCTCCTACTCCTGCTCCTTTGCCTATTCCTTTTCCAGACGTTTCCTTAGCTCCTGCTCTGCTTATACGGCTTGTGATTGATACTAATCGACTGCTGATTGAGGGATAGTGCTGCGTAGCTTCAGTCCGTTGCTTCATGCTCGGCAATATCTGTTCACTGGAGGCGGAGGAAGAAATGGGCGGCATTAGTCGATACTACACTCCGGAGAGGGTATAACACACAAAATCTACTTACCACCCCTGCTCCAGATACTCAGCGCTCCGGCTCCTCTCATTAGAAGGCGCGGGAGCCGACAACAGATGCTGCTCCAAGGGCCGGCAATAGTACTACTACTGGAGGCATTCTGTTTCCTTAATTATATTACGATGCATGGACTCCAATTACGGACCAACCGGGCGGCGAAGACCAAGTCTGAAAGGCATAACAATAAATCAGTTTTTGCCGGGAACTATCCATGTATGTATATATATTGTTTATATATTTTGCAACTCTGGTCGATCTGGCACATTTCACAACACTCCTCGCGTGTTACATAAACAAAAAATAAATAAGAAATTAGAAATTAGCGGGGGCAGCATTATCATCCGAAAAACCCCAGACGCGGCCCCAGCCCCAGTCCCAGCCCCATCATCCAAAACCGCGAAACCACAATTTAGATTCTACAATCGAATCGGTCGGTCGGTCGGCATTTTCTTTCGTTTGGCTTTCCATAAACAAAATGCGAATGCGACAGCGAATATGTGGAATGGCCGCAAACGGACGGAAACACACACAAAACAGAACCGAAAACACCGAGGAGAAGATCAAAGACTTACACAAAACAATCAATTCCCGAGTCCAGACACTTTTTCCCCATAACCCGGGCCCAATCAAATCCCGGCTGGGCACTATTTGCGTATATTTGAATTAGTATTTATTATTTTACGCGCTGGCTTTGCCCTTTATTTTGCTGTTTTTGCCGTTTTCGCCGTTTCCCTTCCACCGTTTGTCGCGTAGTTACTTTGCCGCCGTTTTGCCACTCAACAGCGAAAATAGAGAAGAGCCAGGCCGTCGACGAGAGAGTGCCTCTGTTTTCGAATTTCGAAAAGTCAAATCGAGAGATTTTCGAAGAGCGGAAGAGAGTGCCAGTACGCGGCTCCCTCTCTCTCTCTCAAACACACACAGCTGTACAGCGCATTGACAATACAGCTGTCCCACTCCCCCTCACTAGCGGCGTTATCAAATCTACCAGGGCCAGCCAGAAGCTGAAAAGCGCTGGGCTAAAGGTGCCAAATACTCTGCAATCGGTGTTAAAACATTTAAAAACTTCCATACACAGAATTAATATCCATTAATGCGACCGAACGAGCCGAATATGTCCCAGCCAATTCACACTCGACCCATACACACAGATTCTGAGTATATGCGTGTGTGTGTGAGTGAGTGGCGTGTGTTGTGTTTGCAATGGACGATGGCTGAATTCACCACACCGCACATTTCAAGTTGAATTCTTGTCGCACAGCCCAGCATGATTCACTCGCTTTGTTTGTTATTGCTATTGTTGTTGTTGTTGTTTTGTGGTACACACCAACGCAAATGGGACACACCATACCAAAAGGCAATATTATGCACGTAATTCCAACGTTATTAACGTTTTAACACCCTCGACTAAAAACGACAGCGTTGGGGCTCGCTGGCTGGCTAGCTGGGTAGCTGGGTTTGGTGGGTGAGGTGAGGAGAGCAACGCGCGCACACACTAGTGCAGAAACACTCACTTCCAACTCACACAGATGGGCGGCGAATAGTTTACAGTGGAACAAAAATTGCATTCTAGCCAGAACTATTATTGTACAGTTAGGATAGTGATAGTTGTTTACCTTTTGGATTTATTTATAGGTCAAGTGACAAGCAGAAATATTTATCGCTAATATTCAGATAGTATATCTTCTCCCCAAGCTGTTGAGTTTGTTTGCCAATTTATTTACACTCGCAACTGGCACATACAATCAAAATTCATGGTACATGTGTGCTGCCGGCCGGCAAACGCAAACAACTTTTGCCGCTCTTTGCGTTTATTTTTATTTATTTATTTTTTTTTATCGCTTTCACTTTGGGCGCAGAAAATAGTTACAGTTAGCATGTGGTGCGCCGGCTGCCGTGGCCCGGGTTAGCTAGCGATTTAAGCTGCGATTAATTACACGCTCTGGCCCACTGTGTTTTTGTTAGTTGCCAAGTGTACGTGTTCTGGCTGGCGTGTACATATATGTGTGTGCGTGCGAGTGTGACGCAAAATTAAAACGGAAGAAGAATGAGGCGAGGCGAGGTTGAGGCTAGGTGATCGGACACAGACAGCAAGGCCAGCCAGCCAGCTAGCTAGCCACCCAGCTACCTAGCTAGCGACGTACACATATGACGTATTCCACATTCTAGACTCCCCATTGAAATTGGAATATTTGAAATAACAAATATTAAAATCCGAAAGCAACACCAGAAGGTAAACTGCAATAGCGGGCGGCTCTCTCTCTCTCTCTGTTCCTCTCTTCGTGCTCTCACAACAAAACAAAACATTAACTGGCACACACACACACAAACACAGAGAAAGAGAGAGAGAGCGGACGTGAGCGGGAGAGACAGGGAGTGTGAGCAAACGAACGTGCGGTTGTAATTATGTAGTACAGTTTTGAGTTTTCTGTTGAAATTTACGTAGAGAATTGCTTGTGGAGAGAGCCAACAGAGGAAGAAGCAGAGCAATGGCATGCATTGAAAACGGAATTGGAAATTGAGAATCGGAAAAGGAATCGAAACCGAAATGGAAATGAAAATGGAGAAGGGAGTCAAGTGACTTATTAACTAACTTTTAGCCGCCAGCCATACAATTGAAGGCCTAGCCCCAATACGAGCCGCCACTGCCTCCAGAAATCCAACCTAGAGTTCACTTCCTCCCTCGCAAATAAACAAAGGTCAGCGATTTGCAATCGAAACGTAGCAGGGAAACTAGAACCATCTCGCCCCCCATTTCTACGCACAATGCGGCGGGAAATTCATCGAATTCATTGAGGAGTGCAATTAATGAAATATTTGTATTTTTATTTTCGCTAACATGCACTTGAACTACGGGCGGGCAAACATGAAATTTATTTAAATAAATAAAATCCTCAAGTGAGGCGCACACACACACACACACACATCCGTATCCGTACACGCATACTGGCATGTTGCAGCTGCTGCCGATGGGTCAGAAGCGTGGGCCAAAGCGAGACAACAGTAGGGCCAAATGCAAATATGGCGGCATATCGACACACACCAGCGGCAGAGCGAGCGGGAGAGAGAGAGCACAGTTGCCGTTGCTCGTCGCCGTCGCCGCTGTGTATCTGCAAGTATGCCGACACATCCAAGAGATACCAGCGCGGATGGGAGAGGAGAGAAGAGGAGAGATTGGGGCAAGCTAGGTTAATAAATCGTGCTAATAGTGGCACGAATTTAAAGCCGGTTTACATGGCAACAACATGGCAACATGCAGCATGAGGCAGTGCGCATCTCAACCAGAAAGCATCAATGAAATCGATTCGAGAGAACCAGCTAGCTAGCCAGCCGCTTATTCAGCTTATTTGCGATAAACAACGTCTTCTTCAAGTAAACAAACGAATCGCGATGCCACTGCCGTTCCCACAGCCGTTTCCGTTGCCGTATTTACGCGGCAAGCCCGAAAGTGCAACAACTTGGAGCCACAAAATTAACAAAAAAAAAAAAAAAAAACCGAAACGAAAACAAACAAACAGCACTAAAGTAGCCGGCAACTAACCACTGACCCAAACCGACTGAGAGTAGATACGAATCTCAAAGATGCGAATGCTGATGCCGATGCAGATACACAGATACAAGATGCAAAACGATCGCAGTTGACTCTCAAGAGTTTCCAAAGGGGTGGCTCTAACCCTAGTGGCCTATTCCGGAAAATATTTTGTGGAGAATTCTTCTGGAAAAGCCCTCCAATGACTTTTGTTTTGAAAGCGCCACGTGCTCCCCTACTTTTCCGCCCACAACTTACTTTTCTATATATATATATACATATATATATATAGGTGTATATCCAATATCCGGCTAATGCACTTGGTTAACAACCGATTCTGGTTGTTGTTTGTTTTATTATTTTATGAATGGGGAGCCAGGTTTGGCTTTCGTAGTATTGTTGTTGTTGTTGTAGTGGTTGTTGTTGTTTGTCGGTTTTGGTAAAAACTTCTTGTTGCTGTTGTTATTGTTGTATTTAAACTGAACATATACAACATTCAGAATTGTACTGTTATAAGTGCAACTGTAAAACAAATATAAAAAAAAAACCAAATAATTTAACACTTTAATCATCATTATCATTTCGGGAGGCACTTTTGAGGAGTTTCTTCGCGCGCGAGAACATGGACAACAGGGAGGAGGCGGAGAGTCCCGTAGAACGTAACGTAACCCATAACGTAACGCAGGCCCTCAACGGAAATGGATGAGAGATACCGACCGAGATATGTGTTACTGACGGCGCCGCCAAACCGCATAAATAATAATAATAATAATAATACAATAACAATATAGCCAAAGTATGGTAGTACGTTTCGGTTGGAAGGAAAAACAAGCAACTACTAAAATTTATTCGCCGCGAGTGAAACTTTTTTTTTTCGCATTTGGCGCGCGTCTCTGTGTGCTGCGTGTGTATTCCTCTTTTTTTTTTTTTTTTGGTTAATATTATTCACTTGGTGACTGCACACACACACACACTCATGCTACCGCCGCCGCTGTCCTCACACACACACTCAATCGTCAGAGCCTCTGCTTCTTCTTCTTCTTCGTTCGTTCGCTGCTTGCTTTTGTTCCACCACCGAAAAAAAAAATGAAAAAAATAAGAAAAAAAAAAATTGTCATGTCCATTGAAGTCTCACATTTTTCAAAATCATTTTTTGGCGCTAAAATCGGCCTTTTCTCGGACTTTTTCGATACGCTTCGGATGGCCCGCAATTAGCACTTGACACTGATCACAAATTTATATAATTTTTGGCGAGTTTTACCATCATTTTTTAGTAATTTCTACACACCGATATACGTACGCGATACGATTTTCGACAAACGCGCGTTTCTTGTGAGTAAAGCAGCCGAACCGTCGCTGTCGCCATCAAATATACAAAAATTTTTTCGAAATTACTGAAATGCGAATACACACGCACACATGCTCATTTCGGGCACGAGGCGCACGCGCCTGCTGCCTACTGTTGCGCCGCTCTAACTCGCGGCCCCGGCCAACCGCGTGGGAGAGAGACGGGCATTGTTGCGCTGCTACTGAGAGCAGAGAGAGCGCTAGTCCCATGTGTGTGTGGTGTGGAGAGCGAGAGAGCGTGGGAGAGAGGCGCCTCTCTTCTAAAATCGACGTGTAAGCGAGCGCGCATGAAAAAATGCACGATGAATAACAGCGGCGTAACAGCAAAAAAGCGAAACAAAATGGCGCTGAGCGGAGCGTGGAGGCCGTCGTGCGGTTTCCCGGTCTTTTTCCACGTTCGCCTGGCGCATTGGAGACGATCTTTCAACTGAAATCCACGACTAGTTCTTTCCCCAGCGCGATTTTCGCGGTTTTAAGCAGTTTTCCACGTTTTTTACCGGGGAAAATAGTTCAGAAAATTTTTGTTACCTTCGACCATTTGTAACACTGAAAAACACCTCGCTTTAACAGTGTTAAGCAGCGCTGTTAAGTTCGTTGTGTTATCGATTATCCAACCGTTTTGGTATCGAACTTTCAACACTAATCTTTTTAAAGATTACCGCCAAAAAAATTAAATAAATAAATGGTTGAATATAAAATGAATTTCTTGCTTTGTTTTTAATAGTTAATTTGGTATTTTTAAGACATGCTTGAAAAATCTGGCAGCCCTATGCGAGTAAAGAAAAAATCTGGCACCTCTGCCAAAATGTGGCAACTTCCATCAAAACTATAAAACCTTGGCCACATTACGGGCTAGCAGCAAAGTTGGTAACACTGCACGGAACGGCAAACAGCGAACGACAAAGTAATTATTTTCCTGTCTGTGGGTTTCCGACCAAGTTATTGTTTTTTGAGTGGCGAACGGTAAAAGTTAGTGACTAAACTTGCAAAAAAGGGGAAGAACACAGTCGAGGCCTTGTTCAGGGGATTCCGGGACGTGCGTGTGTCCCCCCACAGCGCGAGTGTGTGTGTGTGCAACTCCACAAGTGTGTGAGAGCAATCAAAATAAAAAAAAGGCATTAAACCGCCCTGATGGAAATTGATTGTGCGAAATGCCAGCGAAAAAGTGATGAAAGCTTATCGGGGAACCCTTCAGGGGCCAGAGTGCGTCTGAAATAGGGCGGGGCGAGGCGGGTTACGTAAGAAATCAATGGATTCCGGCTGCATTTGGCCAAAAAAGCGAAACGAAGTCACCGAGAAGAGCGCTCTTTGATGATTTCATTCCCCCCAGTGACGACACACACACGCACACTGTGCTATCACTGTGTCTGCTGTGTTTGTTGAGCTAAATAAAAATGAGTCCTCCACGACTGAAAGATATATTATCAATTATGGGTTTTCAATTACATACTACGTACATAAGTTGGCAACAAACTTTCAACTACCTTGGTAGTGTGCCACTTCCCAATGGCGGGCTAGGTGACTAGATGGCTAGAGGGGGGCGGGCAACCAGTACGCCCACATCTGGGCGGCCCAGATGTTGGTCTCTCGCACCGATAGTGGGCGTCCCTCCACACAGTGATCACTCTATGCTGCAGATCTCGTTTTATATTTTTGGTTTTTTATGCAAATTGTATCTATGTGTGTTAGTGTGTGTGTGTGCGTAGGCGTCTAAATATAGATGTATGTTTGTACATACAACCGATTGCAGCAAGAGGATCTAGCCCTTCTTCCATCACCCATCTTACATCTCCCATCTTACATCTTCAATTTTCCATCCATTGAATTTTCGAGCGAACGGGTATATTAATAAATTATGATTGCCTGATTGAGTGAATCATTTGAGCCTCGGGCCGATTCAACGGAAGTCAACAATGAGTAGTCATTGTCCCGCTCCCTCGGCCTTTGTTTACATTTCGGAAGGAGACCCACACGTACATATGGGAGAGTCGGAGATGTGGAGAGGCGGTGGGAGCGTTTTGGGGGAGAGTGCTAACGGAACGTGCTCGAATGAGTAATTTGCGGTGCTTATTGACAGCTTGCCGTGTTTATCACAGTTCCTTGCTTCCTTCCTTCCTTGCTTGCTTCCTGCATGGGTCTCTTGTTCTTCTTGGATTTGACGCCACCACCACCTACATACATAATCTCTCACATAATCGCATTGCCCTATGCGTGAGTGTGAGTGTGGTTTTGTAGGTGAGATGACTCATCTCTGGCCGAGTTGATGAGAAAATAAAATTAAACATTAAGGTAGAAGCAGAGGTAAGAGGAGAAAAGCACAAAAAACAGAAAGCGAAAGAAACTGAGGGGCAGCAGATGTGAGGCCACTTGGAGCAGAAACACACACACATACACTTCCAGTCACAAATCCACAGTTGGGGTCAGCACTTTTAATGCATTTTTGTGATTTATTGGGAAATATTTTACATAATATAGTTAGTTGGCAACTATACTATTTATTAGACAGGAACACTAATGGAATAAAGGACAGGGTTTCCACTCCATTCCAAGATCGCAAAAGCTAATCAGAACTATGTATTTCCATTACAGCCGCGCACTAAAGCGACAGAGAAGGCAAGAGAGCGAGAGCGAGAGAGAGAGAGCACAGTACACGGTTTACCCGCTGCACTCACCCACACCCACCCCCGCACACAGTCATCCCAGAGGAGCGCAGCCATGATCCTTGGGAGCAGGGCCATCCTACTGGCCATTGTTCTGGCCGCCGTCTTGGGCCAAATCGACGGACAGAAGGCCGGTAAACTCACCCAGAACCCGTGCGGAGCCAAGGACAAGTGCCACACATGCATCCAGACGGAGAGCTGCGCCTGGTGCATGCAGCCGGACTTTAAGGGACAGTCGCGATGCTTCCAGCACACCAGCAAGGTGTGCCCCGAGGAGTTTGTCTGGAATCCGGACACCTCCGAGCAGATCCTGCTCAACAAGAACCTGACCCTGGCCTCGGTGGCCGGCGGATCATCTGCAGCTGGCTACGGAGCCGCCGGATACGGAGCAGGAGGTGGCTACGGAGCAGCAGGCTACGGAGCAGGCGGTGGCGCCGGTGGTGGATACCTTTCCGGCAGCAGTTCCAGCTCCAGCCACTACCACTCGTCCTCCTCGTCCTCCATGTCCGGCTCCTATGGATCGGAGTACTCTGCCGGCTGGTCGGCCAGTTCCAGCTCAGAAATCGTCCAGATCAAGCCACAGTCCGTGAAGCTGAAGCTGCGTATTAGTGAGTGTGGATATTCTTGGCCAATCTCTTGAAGAAACTCATTTTGCCGCTCCCTTTCAGACCAGAAGCACGACCTCAAGGTGAGCTACACCCAGGCCGAGGGCTATCCCGTGGATCTGTACTACTTGATGGACTTGTCCAAGTCCATGGAGGACGACAAGGAGAAGCTCTCCGCCCTGGGCGACAAGCTCTCGGAGACGATGAAGAGCATCACCTCGAACTTCCGGCTCGGCTTCGGCTCCTTTGTCGACAAGGTGCTGATGCCCTATGTCTCGACCATTCCCAAGAAGTGAGTTTGGTTCCGGGTGGCGTCCAACCCGGACTAGTTCTAAAGAGTACTCTTCTTTTTTTAAACCTGAATTTGTTTTTAAGGATTTATGTTTTTGTGAAATCGAAATTGTTCAAGTTTCCGGTATTATTTAAGCTTTTTATTTATTTTTTAAGAAGTATAGTTGGTAAGCTTAGTCAGCGATCCCACCGACGTGTCGTGAGTAATGAGACGCGACAGAGTCATGACCGAACCGGTTGGTCACCTAGTATAGTATAGTATAGATAACCCTCTCTCGATATCATTGCGCCGCTTAGCCTTTAATTTTAGTAGTGTTCTCTCAAGTACCCTGTACGTCTACGTCTAAACGATTAATGCCAATTCTGAGCTAATTTTATCCAATTTACTTACAACCACACCATGAACACCACCATCACCGACAACGAACCGTATCCGTATCCGAATCCGAATCTGTGTTATCCGATTCTGTAGACTCGAGAATCCCTGCGACAACTGCAAGGCTCCCTATGGTTACCGCAATCACATGCCACTCAACAATAACACCGAAAGCTTCTCTGTAAGAGACGATTAATCAATCACACTTACCTAGCCACCTACTCTATCTATCCTAGCCTATATGTGCCTGTCCTGCTCCCCATCAGCTCCTCGGTAGCATGCCTCCCCACCCATCTATCCCATCACCTATGCATATGATATATTGTATCCCATGTGTGCACCTCTCTAGTAGTCCTAAGTAGTCGTAAGTCGTGTACTGTGTGTGCTTTTATGTTGTACGCTGCCATCCAGGTGATCGGACAGCACATTGCATATATACTTTATCCGTATCCGTATCTGTATCTATATCGTAATTTATCTGCACTCCTCGATGTCGTCGAACATTACTTATCTTTTATATTTTTATTTCTCTCTCTCTCTCTTCTTCTATCGATATTTATTTATTTGCCTCATTGTGAACTCATCTCTTATACTCCATCTATAACTATATATATCCTTATATATATATATATCTCGTACTCGTCCCGAAAACAAAATTGTTTCAACCCGTTGCTTGAAATTCGAAAACCAAAATTAGCCTGCAGGAGCCGTGCCCCAAATGCGATGCTCCCTACGGCTATCGAAACATCATGGGCTTGAGCACGGACACCTATAGATTCTCTGTAAGTGGTCACCGTCATCCCCATCCTAATCCGAATCCGAATCCGAATCCGGACATAAAA
This sequence comes from Drosophila pseudoananassae pseudoananassae, assembly GCA_018153035.1. Lineage (NCBI taxonomy): Eukaryota > Metazoa > Arthropoda > Insecta > Diptera > Drosophilidae > Drosophila > Drosophila pseudoananassae. The sequence continues at coordinate 8,335,069 of JAECXR010000014.1, read as the reverse complement.
CTCATACGATCGATCCGTCATCCAATATCCGAGCATTTCGGCCCAACCCTCATTCATCCTAACACTGTTTTCATTTCGGGTTTTGGGTTATTTCTAACATGGTCTTGGAGCATGCTACTAATCCACTGACTTGTTGTGGTTGTGGCTACTGATCTGTATTGGTTGTAGAGTTCCTTCGATGGTCTTGCGTAATCTTAGCTTGGTGCTTGTGTCCTGAACCCCGTATCTTGTGTTATCCTCTGTAATCCCCCTTGTAGAAACGATGGCTGGCACCCTCCGATGAGTAACTCTCCAAGAAACGATCTATAAGTAATACCTTTCGAGCAATCTTGACCCAAAATAGCCATTGCTAAGTGTCCAGACTTCCAAGAAACCTTCCAAGAACCTTACTCGTTAATCATAAATTGGCAGAAATACCGTACATATCTTATCGGTAGTCGTTGTTATCTGTTGACTAACACTGATAGACCACACCCCAACTGATCCGGAGAGTGCCAGTCAATAGTTCCTCCTCACCCTCCTAACCCGGGCACGGTGCAACTTGGAACTAATCCTGCATCCGCCGCAAAGTCCGCCTCCTAATCGTTTATCTCTCTGGCAGAACGAGGTAAAGGATGCCGCCGTGTCCGGCAACTTGGACGCACCCGAGGGTGGCTTCGATGCCATCATGCAGGCCATCGCCTGCCGGCAGCAGGTCGGCTGGCGTGAGCAGGCCCGTCGCCTCCTGGTCTTCTCCACGGACGCCGGCTTCCACTACGCCGGCGACGGCAAGCTCGGAGGAGTGATCGCCCCCAACGACGGCGAGTGCCATCTCAACGCCCAGGGCATGTACACGCACTCGGTGCTGCAGGACTACCCCAGCATTTCGCAGATCAACCAGAAGGTCAAGGAGAACGCCATCAACATTATCTTTGCGGTGACCTCCAATCAGTTCTCCGTCTACGAGAAGCTCAAGGGCCACATCCAGGGCTCCTCGGCCGCCGTGCTCTCCAACGACTCCTCCAACGTCGTCGACCTGGTCAAGGAGGAGTACGCTGTAAGTGCAGAAGATGCCGAATCCCACCGGTTCCTACTCATTCCTCACATTTTCCATCCCAGAAAATCTCATCCTCCGTTGAGATGAAGGACAATGCCACCGGCGACGTAAAGATCACCTACTTCTCCTCCTGCCTGACCGGCGGACCCGAGATCCAGACCTCCAAGTGCGACAACCTGACGGTCGGCCAGCAGGTGAGCTTCACGGCCCAGATCCAGGTGCTCAAGTGCCCCGAGGACCCCCGCGACTGGACGCAGCACATCCAGATCTACCCCGTCGGCATCAACGAGAGCATGCTCATCCAGCTGGAGATGCTGTGCGCCTGTCCCTGCGAACAGCCCGGCTCCACCGGGTACGAGGTGCACTCGCGGCACTGCAACAACTTCGGCACCTTCATGTGCGGCATCTGCGACTGTGACGAGCACCACTTCGGCAACAGCTGCGAGTGCTCCGTCTCGGACATGAACTCGACGATAAACAACGACGCCAGCTGCCGGGCGGACAACACCACGACGACCGACTGCTCCGGCCGGGGCAACTGTGTGTGCGGAGCCTGTGAGTGCTTCAAGCGCTCCAACCCGGAGGAGGTGGTCTCCGGACCCTTCTGCGAGTGCGACAACTTCAGCTGTGAGCGGAACAAGAACCAACTGTGCTCCGGCCCAGATCACGGAACCTGCGACTGCGGCCGCTGCATCTGCAAACCCGGCTGGACGGGAACGAGCTGCGCCTGCCAGGCCTCCAACGACACCTGCATGCCGCCCGGCGGCGGAGAGATCTGTTCCGGACACGGTGTCTGCGAGTGCGGCGTCTGCAAGTGTGCGGTGAACGAACAGGGACGCTACTCCGGCCGGCATTGCGAGAAGTGCCCCACCTGCTCGGGCCGGTGCCAGGAGCTGAAGGACTGCGTCCAGTGCCAGATGTACCACACCGGTGTGCTCAAGGACGTGAACGATTGTGCCCGCAACTGCACGACCTTCACCCCCATCGGCGTGGAGAAGGTGGAGATCGACGAGCGCAAGGACGAGCAGATGTGCACGTTCTTCGACGAGGACGACTGCCGGTTCGAGTTCAAGTACAGCGAACAGGGTGAGCTGATCGTGCACGCCCAGGAGGAGAAGGAGTGCCCGCCCAAGGTCTTCATGCTGGGCATTGTCCTGGGCGTTATTGCGGCCATTGTGCTGGTGGGTCTGGCCATTTTGCTGCTCTGGAAGCTGCTGACCACGATCCATGATCGCCGCGAGTTTGCCCGCTTCGAGAAGGAGCGCATGAACGCCAAGTGGGATACGGTAAGTGCTCGGATAAGTCTGCTCTCCCATGGTACCTCTTTGATGATAAAATATCTTATACTTTATAGGGCGAGAATCCCATCTACAAGCAGGCCACTTCCACCTTCAAGAACCCCATGTATGCGGGAAAATAAGTGCGAGCTCCCAAGATAACTAAATATTAGTGAATATTATATGTCTGTCTGTGCTTGAACCGGAAACCAGAAAAATCCAAAAATCCAAAAATCCAACTAATAACGAAACAGAAAGATCCAAAAATTAACCAACCCATGTATCGACTCCGAATCCATCGACAAAGCTGCTATGCCCGGGTGGAGATGCCACCACGGAAGTCAACTGCCATTGAAACGCGTTCTAAACTAAGTCAACCCTATATATCTAAATATATCTAAATACATATATATATGTATATCTATTTATATATACAACGTTTACACACAAATCCCCTGACGGGCCGCCTTTATACAATGTGTATACTTAACGAGCAAATGATTTTGTGCCTTGCAATATACTTTAGACTAAATATGTATACCAATATTGAAAACAAAAAAAACGTGGACATTTTTGAGCGGAGTTACAAGAACAGACACGCACAAACACGCAGCAGCAAGAAAATATTAAAAATTTTAGAAGAGTGGAAGAACTATTGAAAGAATCAAGAGCCAAGATTTACGAAGATTAGTTGTAGTTATGATTCTTGAGTTCTTTTTTTTAGCCAGGACATGAATTTGTATTTTATTTTTGTACTCTTATTTTGTAATCTTTTATGTTTTCGGTCGCCCTAACTTTATTTAAACTTAATAATTTAATACTTCCGATCCCCCGTCCGAAACTGCAATCGAAAATGTATTTAAAAGTGAAGAAGTCCGGGGAACCCCCAACCGATCTATGTGTCCCTCCCCCCCCTCTATGTGTTTTTCTAAATGTGTTTTTTTTTCTACTTGTTTTTAAAGCTAACTTTACATTTAATAGTTAAGCATATTAACATTTAAGCTTGTAATTGTTAATTCGAAATGCAAGAGAGTGCCCGCCCGGAAGACAAGACACGACCTGTGAGGTGAACAGAAAAGCAGAGTGTTTCGTATTCGTAGTCTCTTGTGTGGGTTTTGTTTTATTGAATTTCGACCATTAATAGTAAATTAATACTACTATGTAATAATATATATCTTTTGCCATTTGTACTGATTACTGATTAACAATTTTAAAAGGAGTGTAATGCAAAACAAAATGTGGAAACATTTTTCATAATTTTATTGAAATAAAAACCGAATACAAAACTAGGTGGCAACACTGGCAAAAATATACAAAACTATAAAAAATGAAAAATAAAACTGTTTCAAGCTAATTTTAGTGAATAAAAATAATGAGAAGAAAAAAATTAAAAGTTTGGAGATAAAAAAAAAAAACAAAGTCATTTCCTCAGACTGTATTCTGCATTCGGAACAGAGATCGTCCGGGCCAAGCAATCGGACGTTCTTACAACATATATACTCGTACATATATATACTTTCGCAATTTTTAACTAATATATATATCGTTGTACACAAGAGTTTTGTTTTCGAAACAAGTCTAGGCAAATCGTACGTACTAAGTAGTGCTTAAATCTTAAATCAGAACTGGGATCGGGAAATGGGGCTCGCTGGGATCTGGACTGACAGAGTATGTGGTTGTGTATGTACAGGACAATATCCAGGCCGAGGACGAAGCGGTCCAGTGGTTCTTCGCGTCTATCATCTTTGAGTGTGTGGACTGTGGTGATGGCTTCTCTAGCTTTAAGTACAGCTCCTCCATTTGGTGTGTTGTGTGTTGCTTTAAGTGGATGCGAGTCGGATTTGTGGCTCCTGGATTGTGCCTCGTCCTCCCAGGACATCTCAGCAATTGGCTCTTGGAGCACGGCGCTCTTCCGTTTCCGTTTCCGGTTTCCGGTTTCCCATACCTTTCAGTTTCCATATCCATTTCCTTTTCCATTTCCGTCTTCAACTTGGATTTCATCTTCGATTCCGGTTCAGATTCCGTTCCAGTTTCCGTATCTGTATCCGTTTCAGATACCGATTCCGATTCCGAGTAATGTATCAGCACAATCGCAGTCAGCAGTCAGCAGTCGGCATCGATGGGCTGGTCAGGCGGCGTCTGGCCAGGATTGGGTCCATCCCTCATAGTCACTATTTCGACATGCTCTTCAGTGGAAGATCAGATCCGCATCGGGCGCGCCCTTCTGGTGCTTAAACTTGTGCTTGTTGGGCTTCTGGTAGTAGCTCTGCGTGAAGTTGCGCTGCTGCGGCGGCAGCAGTGACTCCTGGTAGTCCTCCTCCTCGATCCGCTCCGTGATGTTCAGCGTCAGCCGCTTGACCTTCTCCTTCTCCTCGCGGATCTTCTGCTCCTGCAGCTTCAGGTTGATGGCCAGGTGCGAGTCGGACGGAGCCACAAACGACTTGAACTGCTGCTTGCCGCCCTTGTTGCCGCGAACCATGAGGACGAAGGGCACGGCTCCGGCATTGCCGGCATTGCCAGACTTGCCAGCCTCCGGCGGGTCAGTGCCCGGCGAACTGGGCGTGCCTCCACTGCCGCCTCCGTTACCGCCTCCGCCGCCGTCTGCCTTTGAGATCTGCTGCGATGCAGTGGCGGAGACGTTGCAGTTCGTCAACTGCTCGTAGGACTTCTTCTGCAGGCGGGCCGTCATCGGCACGGGTATGTCCTTGGGCGTGGCCTTGATCGGCTCCTTTAGCCGCTCCTGGTACGAGTCCGTGGTCATCTTCTCGTACATCTGCTCGAACTCCAGGTCCTCCTTGGACTTTTCCACGGGCAGGGGCTGCACTGGCAGCGGCTCCGTCTCGTTCTCGGTCCAGTCGTTGCCCTGCTCCGGCTCCTGGCCCGCCACCTGACGCTCCCTCTGATCGTTGGACGAGCCCGAATCCTCGTCGGTTGCCTGAGTGGAACAAAGTGTGAAATAAGGACAATTCTTTGAGGGAATCACAACACTCACGGCATCGTCCAGCTCGCTGATTTCGCTGATGGTGGTCAGGGAAGATTCCTGGTTGCAGTTGGTCTTCAGCTGCGGATACAGCTTCTCCTGGAGCGCGTCTATTGCGGCCTTGGCCTGCTCCATGCTCTTGTAGAGCTTCAGTTTAGGGCGCACGCTGGTCAGGCAGTCCCGGTAGGTGTGATCCACCAGAATGGGGAACAGGTCAGAGGTGTTTTCCGACTTGCTGAACACGGGGTGCGACTTCTTGAACCAGTAGTAGTGCTGGAAGAAGACCAGGAAGTAGTCCAGTCTGCAAATAAAGGGGGAGAAAGTACTGGTTAGTCTGGGAGGAGAGGAGGACAGGGTAACCCACTTTTTGCGCGTCGCTTGGCTGGTGAAGTAGGGCCCACATGTGTCCAGCAGCATGCAGGCCAGCTTGAGCCGGAACAGGCTGTCCGGCGGATCCAGCGGCGAGACCACATTCTGATCCATCGACACGCCCAGCGAGATGATCGAGTACAGGGTGTTGAGGATGTGCGTGGACTCCACCAGCTTGTAGTTGTACATCTCGCCCAGGTACTTGGCCATGGCGATGCGCCGCTGGGCCATTCGCGGCGAGTGGATCTCCAGGCCGGCGCGGATGTCCTCGAACACGTTGTCGATCACAATGGTCACCGCGCGCGGCTGGTAGGAGCTCAGCCCGGAGACGAGATCGGCCAGGCAGCGCACCAGCGGGAAGCGCAGCAGGTAGGCCTTGCTGAGGCACTTGATGGCGTAGCTGCTGGTTTCCGGATCCTGCCAGTTGATGCGCCGCAGCATCTTGATGCAGCGCTCCACATTCTGCTTGCACAGCTCCTCGAAGATCAGGTGGCGGATGTACTCGTGCATCGGCGGCCGTGGCGCCGCCTCCTTCTTCGAGGACTCCGGCGGCTTCACCAAGTAGTAGACACTCTCGATTTGGGCCGCATGTCGCGAGTCCATGGCCGTGGCCGTCTTCAGGCGCAGCATCTGGTCCAGAAAGACGTTCATCAGCAGCCGGGCGTCGCGGCAGTTGTACAGATAGACGCCACTGACCTCGATGAAGGCGCACGCCATCTCTATCTGGTGGTGCTGGAAGTCGCGCAGCAGCATCTTCAGGCAGCCCAGGGCGTCGAACTTCTTGAAGAGCCCGAACTTGACCAGTTCCCCGATGAAGCGCACAATCTTCAGCTTCGACTCGATGTTCAGCTGGTTCTTCTTGCGGATGTGCCACTTGAACTCCTTGCGCAGCAGCTCGGACAGATCGGCGGCCACGTCCGTGTTGCACATGTGAACGATCGCCACGAAGCGCGACAGATACGGCAGGATGTCCAGACGGGTGCGCTGCACGGAGAAGATCGTCCTGGTCAGCTTCTTGCGCTGGGGCTTCGTGTTGAAGTTCAGCAGAAATTCGATGGCCGCCGAGTCGATCAGCTCCTTGTTGACGCAGTTGAAGAGATTCACCAGGAACGTGTCGAACTGCTGCCGCAGCTGGGTCTGATTCTGGTTCTGGGTCTGGCCATTCTGGTTCTGCTGCTGCCGTCCGAGCTCCATCAGGGCGCTGCCCATCTTCTGGGGCTTCACCTCCTCGCTGATAGGCGCAGTGGGTCCGGCACCCGCTGCTCCCGGAGCCCCTCCTGCTGCTGCTGCTAGGGACTCCTCGCTTGGGGGATTGTCGGCCGAGTCAGATGTGGTGGAGGGAGGATCGTCGAGTTCCATTTCTGCATCCAGATTGGCATCAATGGCCTCCTCGGTCAGTTCGCTGGGCTCCTCCATCTGCTCCAGGTCCACCTTGGGCGCCGAAAAGTTGGGCAGAAACTGTCGCAAGTCCGGCAGGTCCGTGTAGAAGGAGCGAGTCTCCTCGTCGCCCCAGGGGTCGAGCACCCCGAAGGCGGCATTGTCCAGCATGTTGTCGATGACGGTGCCCGGGTTGCAGCACTCCGACTCCTTGGCCAGCTCTGGCAGGGGCTCGCCCAGGAGCTCCGAAAGGGACTGAGCGGAGGCCAGGAGCTTGTCGAAGCTGGCCTGCATCACTTCGCACTTTTCCCGCTTCTCCGTGGAGATCTCGCCCTTGCACTCCATGGTGCGCCGGATGTTCTTGGTCATGTTCATCAGCTCCGCTTGCTCGGCCAGGACGTGCTTGCACAGCGCCTGGAAGAAACGTTGGGATTATAGAGGATAAGAAGATCGAACTCGCGACTAATCCTACCTTGAAGTAGCCCTTGAGCATGTTGCGCAGGTTCAGCTGCTTGTCGGCGGTGAGGAAGTCGGACTTGGGCACCTCCACGCCGTACTTGTTGGCCAGGTCCTGCATCTTCTGCGGCACCAGGCCGGCGTACTCCTCGCCGCAGTGCCGGCAGAACGACAGTATGATGGAGAAGTTGCTGTGGTCCTCCTTGTCCTGGGCAATGAGATGCACCAGAACCACACCCAGCTGGGCCAGGCCCGGCTTCATCTGTATCACGCCGGAGCTGACCAGCTCGGCGAAGAGGCGCAGATCGACGCGCAGCTTGCTGGGATTGTTGATCTTCTCGGTGGCCTTTATGTTGAGGGCCTTCTGCCAGGCCTCCAGGAACTGGACATCGAAGTCCGCGTAGGTGCAGTGCAGCCGGGAGGCCAGAGTAACCACCGCCGGCACATCCGTCATCTTGAGCTTCGCCTCGGCCAGGGCGGCGCATATCTCCGATATGTACTTGGTGAGATTTAGGGCGGACAGCTCCTTGAGCAGCGCATCCAGCTGGGTGGCCGTGAAGAGCTTCAGCTTCTTCACGAAGGCGGTGTTCTTCTTGAGATTGGAGTCGAGGCGGGCAAAGTGCTCCTCCCCGGGCAGCTCGAAGACGGAGTTTTGATGGCGCAGCTGGCGCTTGCTCTCGATTTTGTCGCTCAGCTCCTGGACGAACTGTTGCAGCTCCTCGCGCTCCTCCGCCTCCTGGGCGGCCTCGTCGACGGCTGATATAACCATTTCCGTTTCTCCGGCTGTGCCACTGGCATCGTCCAATGCAGAGGTATCCTCAGCTGGGACGGTGGCCGCAGGTGGCTCATCTTTGCCGTGGTCATCCTGCGGTGTGGCATCCGGCTTTGTTGTTGTTTTGGTTGCGCTGGCAGCGGCGGTTGTCGAATTGCTTGCATGCATGGCGGCAACTCGGCAGCTTGGCTCGGATTTGGTGCGACGACGCTGCGGTACTCGGATTCCGGTCTTATGGAGTCCGTTTTCCGGATCGAGGGTTACCTGGTACAGGACGCACTTCTCAGTTTTGAAATTCAGTGCGAGTATTTCGATTTCATCTGTTTAGTTTCTTTTTACTTTTTTGGTTCTTGCCTTCCCTAGAGCATGCTGGTGTGGCCGTTCGCTCTTTCGGCCGTCTCTTAAAATCCCGAACATCAAAAAGAATGGTCACACTGTGCAACTGTTTCCGCTTTTCCAGTCCCGGGCTTTCCCCGGTATTTATGAGGCATTTCCGGTTAAGGATAATGCTAGCAGGAACTCAATTAAATAGTTAATATATTTCACTTTATTTTTCCATCAAGTTTTAATCAAAAAAAGATAAGAAAATGTCAGGCACGCGGGGAATAAGGAACGCTATTTGAATTTCTTAATTTTAACACTAAAATAAAATGATTAAATTACTACTGAACTCTTTGTTTTTCTTTTCACTTCAAAAATAGACAAAAATCATAAACAAAATAACACAAAATCTTCTTAAAAACAAAAAAAAAACACCACAGAAGACACACAAAGGACACACTTCAGATACACTTGATTCCTGACCCTTAACCCTTAACCCCCTAACGCCTAGCACCCTCGCCCGCCATGTATCAGAACCAGTTCATCTACTCCCGGGAGCGACGTCGGTTTGGGAGGCAGTGCCTCTTCCAGGATCGCAACGAGCTGATGGTTAGCGTGAATCCGAGCGGGAAACAGCGACTAAACTACATTCTCCGCAATCCCAGCGTGCACCAGACCCAGCTGTGCAGCCAGATGGCACTGACCATCATGGAGACGGAGAACGTGACCCTGGACCACCACGGACTGTTCCACTACGAGGGTGGGTGGCCCCGTGAGGTGAACATTAACGACGAGGAGCAGACGCTGCGCCACCGCAAGAAGGTGGAGCGCGAGGACAGCTGGGGGCAGCAGGTGCTCTCGATGATCAGGTCGTTGATGAGGGTGGCGGAGCAGAACAACGCTCTCAACATATATCAGGACTTCTTTTCGGATATCCCGCCCGATGTGGGCCACGACATCCGGATGAGGTACAGGGCCCGGATTGCAAACATGTTCCACGATCTGTACCTCCCGCCCCGCCAGATGAACCTTATTGAATGGATGCCCAACAACGAACGCCAGTTCATGGCCCAGTTCAAGAATCAGTTCCGGCAGGGCCAGGATCGACTCCGGCTGCTCACCGATGAGCCGTTCGGAGCGGAGAACGCCTTCTACACCTGGGACGTGAAGAATCCCCTCAAGCCGAAGCTCTTCTATGACTCCAACGAGCCCGTGTCGCTGGCCAAGATCTGCCCGAAAGACGAAAACAACATGGTGGGAGGCACTTGTTCGGGCAAGGTCTGCCTGTGGGGCACCTTCCGGAGCGGGATGCCATTGCGCACCTGTCCGCTGGAGGCGTCCCACAGGGAGACCACCTCAGCCCTCTGCTGGGTCCATTCCAAGTCCAACACGGAGTTCTACTCGGGCTCGCTGGACGGCTCTATCAAGTACTGGGATACACGGGATCTGACGATGCCCGTGCAGGAGCTGCTCCTCGAACCGGAGCCCCAGGAGCGGCAATCGAGGGAGAACGCCCATGGAGTAACAGTTTTAGAGTTCGAGTACACCATTCCCGTTCGGTTCATCATCTGCAGTGACATGGGTCACGTGTTTGTTGGAAATCGTAAGGGCATGACCCCGGTAGAGACCTTGCTGGGTCACTATCCCCTCTTTGCCGGTCCCATCCGGAGCATCAACCGGAATCCGTTCTTTGTGAAGAACTTTCTAGTAACAGGCGACTGGCGGGCCAGGATCTGGTCGGAGGAGGCCAAGGACGGGCCAAGCACCATGTACTTTCGCAAGAACGCGCAGATCGCCTGCGGGGCCTGGAGCACGGGCCGCTGCTCCATGTTTGTGACGGGGGACATGAAGGGCGTCGTGGATTTCTGGGACTTGCTGCTCCACCAGCGCAAGCCCATTCTCTCCATCGACTTCAAGGTGCCCATCAAGGATGTGGTCTTCCGGCCGGATGGCGATTTACTAGCCATCGCCCTCCAGAACGGGGACACCGCCATCCTGACCCTCGACGAGGCCATGCGCCAGGCCACGGGCAAGGAGAAGGCTCTCATGGCGGCCGTAAGACGGGATGGGGATTTCAGGGAACACTCTAAAGATGTCTTCCACAGATGTTTGAGCGGGAGATATCCCGGAGCAAGATCCTGGAGGCTCGCGTGGAGGAGATGAAGCTGAAGAGGCGCACCATTCTCCAGGCGGAGGAGGATCGCTTGCGACGCGAACAGGATGTCTCTCCGGAACTCGAACTCGATCCGGATAACCCCGATCAGTTCGTAATGATGATCGAGGGCGACGAGCAGTTCCGAACGGCCATTAGCGACTTCCAGGACATGATCCTGGCCGTGGAACGGAAGCGCTCGAAGCGCCAGGTCATTATGGAGCGCACCGTCTTCGAGTTGGCCGAGGCAGATGAGGAGCTTCTGAAGGGCCTGCCTGTACTGTATGCCTCGCCATCGGATGCCCCGGCCCCGGAGCAGCCGCCCCAGGGGGGCAGCCAAAGGATCTCGGGCCAGGCCCAGGGCTCCACCAAAGATTCCTTGGTGACGTAGACGGTACAGGTGAGTCTAGGGCTTCCCCTCCCACGAAAAGTATGAAGAGTAATCTTGTTTTTGCCGGACGGCCGCAGCGATGAGAGCAACCTGACCCCCCAAGTGAACCATTTCGTCATCCTAAACGGAGTACTCTTTGGAGACTTTATTACGTACCCACACACACACGGCCCTAATTAAGTAACAACCTTTCTAAGTCTTAATTATCCAAGTGGAGCTGACTAAGTTCACTTTCATACAGCAATTACGAGTAGTTGCATTTACACAGCAATTAAAAGCAGATAATCACACTAAACAGTGACGAAACAAAAAAAATCTATAAAAAAAAACAAATTAAAATTATGCAGACGACATTGTCAGTGTGTTCGGAGCTCTGCAGGATGAGGGAGCTCCTCCGGTGCCCTCTACTGCTTGTCGGTGTCCACGCCCGTGTCGAGGAAGTCGTTGACGAGACGCATCGCCTTGCGGGGAATGAAGCGACCCACCTTCTCCACGCTGACGAAGTGGCGGGGAATGGAGGCCTCCTCCAGGCCCTGGCGCTGGGCCTCGATGATGGAGGCGGCGGCCACGTCCGGAGCAATCAGCTTGAACAGGTTGGGGAAGCGGTAGCGGGGGTTCTTGCACAGACCAGTGTCGATCATGTACGGGAAGATGGTGGTGAGTTTGATCTGGATTGTGGGGAGAGTAAGGATCTGTCTAGTAAGAGTAAGGAAATGCCACATTCTTACGTTGTTTTGGGGATTCTTCTGACGCAGTTCCTCGGCCAGGGCGGCCATGTAGCCGCGGACGGCGAACTTGGTGCCGCAATAGGGCACCAGGTTGACGAGACCGAAGAGTCCGGCGCAGGAGGAGAGGGCCACGATGCTGCCTTCGTTGCGCTCAATCATGTCCGGAAGGAAGGCCTGGATGATCTGTGGAAGCCAAGGAAGAGGAGGAAGATTAAGACCAAACCCGAAGAGATTCCAACAAGAATACCTACCCAGTAGTGGGAGACCACGTTGATGTCGTACATGAGACGGATCTCGTTCTCGGTGTGCTCCAGCAGGGGATGGCAGGGCATGATGCCGGCATTGTTGACCACCACCGAGACGAAGCCGTGCTCCTTGCGCACCTTCTGGGCCAGTTCGATGAGCTCGTCCCGCTTGGTGACGTTACAGACGTAGCCGAAGGCCTTGCCGCCCTTGGCCTGGATCTCCTTGACGGTCTGGTTGTTGGTCTGCTCGTTGACGTCCCAGCAGAGGATGGTGGCGCCCAGCTGGGCATACTGGAGAGCCATCTGCTTGCCCATGCCGTGTCCGGTGCCGGTGATCAGAACCACCTTGCCGCGCACCTCCTCCAGCGGCGGGGGACGGAAGAGTCCGACAAAGGCCTCGGCAATGGTGTACCAGAACTTGGCGATCAGCACCAGGATGTCCACCACCAGGAGCACAATGTTGTAGACGTCATTGCCCTGGGGAGCACCGCTCTGGGCACTCCCAGCACTACCGGAGAAGGACAATGTAATCTCTATTAGCTCGCTAACTGTATTTTGTCACAAAGTTAATTGAAAAAGGGAAAGCACTTTGTGTATTTTTTATGTGGCCATTAAACTGTCATAGTTTTTATTTTACAACTCAAGCTGGGAACCCAAAAACCTAAAAGCAAAAATCTGGATAATAAAGCCGAGATGATGCCATAATAGAACTATGTACATAAGAGGCGTTTGTTTTTAAAATTCCCTTTAAAAATTACTATTTCTGTGAACAAGCTCTGTTTTATTCACTTTTTTGAGTGCGTGATCCACTTCATCATCATTAGCGGCTGGAGATGGGGGCACCTATGGAGGAATTGAACCTAATCCGGCCCAGTAACTCTTGCATGACCCATGGGCATTATCTCAAAAAATATATAACAACCGACAATCGGCCTGACCTTTGGCATCTCCTCTTAAATACTTTTGTGGTTGTTGCTCTGCTCTGCTTTGTTTTTTATTCTATTTTTTTATTCATACAAATATGTATTTATTTATATTTTTCGGGGGGTCTTCTGGGGTTGGGGGTGCGATCTTAGGTCAGCGCTTTTTAGCCGCTTTCAGTTTTTTTTGTAATTATACAGCTTTGGCTTTATTTTTCAGCTTTCCAGCTGCAGTTGCGTGAGATCTTGATAATTTCAAACTGTTTTGTGTTTTATTTTTAGTTTTATTTCTGTATTACGTATGTACGATCAGCACAAATGGGGCATACAGAAAGTCGGAATATATACACCCATCGGTGTCGTAATATAGGTATGGAGAGACCCAACCCTGACCATGACCGTGCTTCACTCCCCGGAGATAGTTATTATCCATTTGGAATGCTATTTTTATAGCAGATCGGAAGACTTTCTATAGCCCAACAGCCGATCTATATTGATGCCATTATAGGTCTGTGTATAGGTCTATTGAGTGCCATTTTGGTCTGGGGGTTTGTCAGCCCTTCTTACGAATCACGATCTTCGAACAGGCTCTATAAAAGCTTCATCTTATTATACACGTATACCACCTTATATGGACCAGGGGCCAAGCTTATCTCAACTAATCCCTATTATAGATTCTAGATCTATACGTTGCACAACGTTCAAAGGTTTCACCAATTAGGGAACTGCATTCAGATAGTAACCCCTATATAGAGACGCATATAAACCCTGTACAGAAGCCCCTATAGCAGGAAGCCCTATTGAACCCTGATCTTGGGAGTTGGCACTTTTGGGTTCTTCTTTTTGGACTCTTAGATAAGCCGTAAGCTCTATGTTATCGCCGGTAATTACTACAGCTCACTATATGTATTATATATCTGTTCCACTGATAAGCAATCACACTCTCTGTTGCCAACTCTGGTTTTTGACGAATCGTCTGTTTTTTTTTATTTTTCTACTAACCTTTGCGACACTTTCGACATATTTGATTCTAAGGATCAGATCGGATCGGATCAGGGTGCTACTTTATGTTTATTTTGTACGATTCGTTCGGAGCAGACCGTAAAACCGTAAACCGTTAGCGGCTGTTAACGAAATCGGACTGATTTTTCAGTAAAGTAAACACTACGCACCGTACCGTACCGCCACGCCGGTCGTATGAGTTATTATTTGAAATCTACTCGCACACTAGTCGGCTCTTATACTTTCAGATACGAATATACAGTGAGTTCTCTATAGATACAGATAGGGAACGCCGACTGAGGCAGCAGCCGCAGCAGCAGCAGCGGCAGCGCCAGTGGCAGAGTTCTATAAACATTTCTACAACACATGTTCAATGGGCGATCCAATCCGATCCGATCTATATAGAACGACAACGATACTGCACGTACACGGTTCCAAAAGTCTTGAAAGACCAACAATTTTTACAAAAAACCAAAAAATTTTTTTTAATTATAGCCATTTGTATATCAACCAAAGAGGTTCTTTGATTTAGAAAACTGGAAGTTAGAGTTCTATACATGTTTTTTTTTCCAGTGTTCTCTGCGCAATGGTTTCCGCTCTGTGCATTTTTTCCAGCTTGCTAATGTTTGTTTTTCGGTTAATCAGACTTAGATAATAATTCGCCAGCTAATGTGGGGGCACTTCCATGTAATACGCCGCCCTGCCCCCACATAACGTAAGAGAATGAATATTTATATAGCTTGCGACCCCCTGAACGCCGAGATACAAAGATTCAGATACAAAGATACTCACTGTGAGACACTTTCGCAAAGCAGATGCCACCACCTATTTCCAGATGGCGCTTTCAAAGATATGGATTGCTCTTCTGATCCCCAGTGGAACAAAAAATCTGAACAATGCCCCAACAATTTTGTAATTTTGTATTGTAGAACTTTTAATAGAACGTACACTAATCCAAAAGACCCCTGAAGCACCTTTAGAGATTAGAGTCCTTGCTATCTGTGAGGCAATATATGATCACTCACCATGAGTGATCACTTTCCTGTCGACTAAGGGGTCAAAGTTTTAAGTTCCCAGTGTGAACCTCAACCGAACGGAACTTAACCCGTCCGATAAGGCTCTTGATTAATCAAACCACGTTCATTTATATTTATATTGTGGAATTACTACTAGTCTACAGGTTTAAATAAAACTTTATTAAGATATGCATTAGTTGGGTAACAGTGATTGCTAAATGGTGGAAAATGTTTAATTGCGAGTTCAACAAGCATTTCCATTGATAATTGCAGGTAATTACATGTGACTGGGTTCAAGAATTTTTCAACTCAAAATAGGTCTCTAATATTCCAGTTCAATTGATATATCTACTAAAGTTATTCTACCAATATTGGCTCAGATATAGCCTCCACAAGGGGCCATTTTTTCATCCCCATGCATTTTCCCACTTTTGAAGAGGGTCCACCAGAAAAATTCGAAAAATATGCATCCAAAATTTTATTTCTAGATTTTGATGCAGATTCGTTAAGAATCGATCCAGTAACCGTTTAAGGTATTCCGCTTAAGAATCGGATCAATATTGGCTGAGATATAGCCTTCGCAAGGGGTCATTTTTTCATCCCCATGCATTTTCACACTTTTGAAGAGGGTCCATCAGAAAAATTCGAAAAATATGGATCTAAAATTTTATTTTTAGATTTTGATGCAGATTCGTTAAGAATCGATCCAGTAACCGTTTAAGGTATTCCGCTTAAGAATCGGATCAATATTGGCTGAGATATATATTCCACAAGGGGTCATTTTTTCATCCCCATGCATTTTCACACTTTTGAAGAGGGTCCATCAAAAAAATTCGAAAAATATGGATCTAAAATTTTATTTTTAGATTTTGATGCAGATTCGTTAAGAATCGACCCAGTAACCGTTTAAGGTATTCCGCTTAAGAATCGGATCAATATTGGCTGAGATATATCTTCCACAAGGGGTCATTTTTTCATCCCCATGCATTTTCACACTTTTGAAGAGGGTCCATCAGAAAAATTCGAAAAATATGGATCCAAAATTTTATTTCCAGATTTTGATGCAGATTTATGAACAATCGATCCAGTAATCGCTTAAGGTATTCCGCTTAAGAATCGGATTAATATTAGCTGAGATATAGCTTCCACAAGGGGTCATTTTTTCATCCCCATGCATTTTCACACTTTTGAAGAGGGTCCATCAGAAAAATTCGAAAAATATGGATCTAAAATTTTATTTTTAGATTTTGATGCAGATTCGTTAAGAATCGATCCAGTAACCGTTTAGGTATTCCGCTTAAGAATCGGATCAATATTGGCTGAGATATATCTTCCACAAGGGGTCATTTTTTCATCCCCATGTATTTTCACACTTTTGAAGAGGGTCCATCAGAAAAATTCGAAAAATATGGATCTAAAATTTTATTTTTAGATTTTGATGCAGATTCGTTAAGTATCGATCCAGTAACCGTTTAAGGTATTCCGCTTAAGAATCGGATCAATATTGGCTGAGATATAGCTTCCACAAGGGGTCATTTTTTCATCCCCATGCATTTTCACACTTTTGAAGAGGGTCCATCAGAAAAATTCGAAAAATATGGATCTAAAATTTTATTTTTAGATTTTGATGCAGATTCGTTAAGAATCGATCCAGTAACCGTTTAAGGTATTCCGCTTAAGAATCGGATCAATATTGGCTGAGATATATCTTCCACAAGGGGTCATTTTTTCATCCCCATGCATTTTCACACTTTTGAAGAGGGTCCATCAGAAAAATTCGAAAAATATGGATCTAAAATTTTATTTTTAGATTTTGATGCAGATTCGTTAAGAATCGATCCAGTAACCGTTTAAGGTATTCCGCTTAAGAATCGGATCAATATTGGCTGAGATATATCTTCCACAAGGGGTCATTTTTTCATCCCCATGCATTTTCACACTTTTGAAGAGGGTCCATCAGAAAAATTCGAAAAATATGGATCCAAAATTTTATTTCCAGATTTTGATGCAGATTTATGAACAATCGATCCAGTAATCGCTTAAGGTATTCCGCTTAAGAATCGGATTAATATTAGCTGAGATATAGCTTCCACAAGGGGTCATTTTTTCATCCCCATGCATTTTCACACTTTTGAAGAGGGTCCATCAGAAAAATTCGAAAAATATGGATCTAAAATTTTATTTTTAGATTTTGATGCAGATTCGTTAAGAATCGATCCAGTAACCGTTTAAGGTATTCCGCTTAAGAATCGGATCAATATTGGCTGAGATATATCTTCCACAAGGGGTCATTTTTTCATCCCCATGCATTTTCACACTTTTGAAGAGGGTCCATCAGAAAAATTCGAAAAATATGGATCCAAAATTTTATTTCCAGATTTTGATGCAGATTTATGAACAATCGATCCAGTAATCGCTTAAGGTATTCCGCTTAAGAATCGGATTAATATTAGCTGAGATATAGCTTCCACAAGGGGTCATTTTTTCATCCCCATGCATTTTCACACTTTTGAAGAGGGTCCATCAGAAAAATTCGAAAAATATGGATCTAAAATTTTATTTTTAGATTTTGATGCAGATTCGTTAAGAATCGACCCAGTAACCGTTTAAGGTATTCCGCTTAAGAATCGGATCAATATTGGCTGAGATATATCTTCCACAAGGGGTCATTTTTTCATCCCCATGCATTTTCACACTTTTGAAGAGGGTCCATCAGAAAAATTCGAAAAATATGGATCCAAAATTTTATTTCCAGATTTTGATGCAGATTTATGAACAATCGATCCAGTAATCGCTTAAGGTATTCCGCTTAAGAATCGGATTAATATTAGCTGAGATATAGCTTCCACAAGGGGTCATTTTTTCATCCCCATGCATTTTCACACTTTTGAAGAGGGTCCATCAGAAAAATTCGAAAAATATGGATCTAAAATTTTATTTTTAGATTTTGATGCAGATTCGTTAAGAATCGATCCAGTAACCGTTTAAGGTATTCCGCTTAAGAATCGGATCAATATTGGCTGAGATATATCTTCCACAAGGGGTCATTTTTTCATCCCCATGTATTTTCACACTTTTGAAGAGGGTCCATCAGAAAAATTCGAAAAATATGGATCTAAAATTTTATTTTTAGATTTTGATGCAGATTCGTTAAGTATCGATCCAGTAACCGTTTAAGGTATTCCGCTTAAGAATCGGATCAATATTGGCTGAGATATAGCTTCCACAAGGGGTCATTTTTTCATCCCCATGCATTTTCACACTTTTGAAGAGGGTCCATCAGAAAAATTCGAAAAATATGGATCTAAAATTTTATTTTTAGATTTTGATGCAGATTCGTTAAGTATCGATCCAGTAACCGTTTAAGGTATTCCGCTTAAGAATCGGATCAATATTGGCTGAGATATAGCTTCCACAAGGGGTCATTTTTTCATCCCCATGCATTTTCACACTTTTGAAGAGGGTCCATCAGAAAAATTCGAAAAATATGGATCTAAAATTTTATTTTTAGATTTTGATGCAGATTCGTTAAGTATCGATCCAGTAACCGTTTAAGGTATTCCGCTTAAGAATCGGATCAATATTGGCTGAGATATAGCTTCCACAAGGGGTCATTTTTTCATCCCCATGCATTTTCACACTTTTGAAGAGGGTCCATCAGAAAAATTCGAAAAATATGGATCTAAAATTTTATTTTTAGATTTTGATGCAGATTCGTTAAGAATCGATCCAGTAACCGTTTAAGGTATTCCGCTTAAGAATCGGATCAATATTGGCTGAGATATATCTTCCACAAGGGGTCATTTTTTCATCCCCATGCATTTTCACACTTTTGAAGAGGGTCCATCAGAAAAATTCGAAAAATATGGATCCAAAATTTTATTTCCAGATTTTGATGCAGATTTATGAACAATCGATCCAGTAATCGCTTAAGGTATTCCGCTTAAGAATCGGATTAATATTAGCTGAGATATAGCTTCCACAAGGGGTCATTTTTTCATCCCCATGCATTTTCACACTTTTGAAGAGGGTCCATCAGAAAAATTCGAAAAATATGGATCTAAAATTTTATTTTTAGATTTTGATGCAGATTCGTTAAGAATCGATCCAGTAACCGTTTAAGGTATTCCGCTTAAGAATCGGATCAATATTGGCTGAGATATATCTTCCACAAGGGGTCATTTTTTCATCCCCATGCATTTTCACACTTTTGAAGAGGGTCCATCAGAAAAATTCGAAAAATATGGATCCAAAATTTTATTTCCAGATTTTGATGCAGATTTATGAACAATCGATCCAGTAATCGCTTAAGGTATTCCGCTTAAGAATCGGATTAATATTAGCTGAGATATAGCTTCCACAAGGGGTCATTTTTTCATCCCCATGCATTTTCACACTTTTGAAGAGGGTCCATCAGAAAAATTCGAAAAATATGGATCTAAAATTTTATTTTTAGATTTTGATGCAGATTCGTTAAGAATCGACCCAGTAACCGTTTAAGGTATTCCGCTTAAGAATCGGATCAATATTGGCTGAGATATATCTTCCACAAGGGGTCATTTTTTCATCCCCATGCATTTTCACACTTTTGAAGAGGGTCCATCAGAAAAATTCGAAAAATATGGATCCAAAATTTTATTTCCAGATTTTGATGCAGATTTATGAACAATCGATCCAGTAATCGCTTAAGGTATTCCGCTTAAGAATCGGATTAATATTAGCTGAGATATAGCTTCCACAAGGGGTCATTTTTTCATCCCCATGCATTTTCACACTTTTGAAGAGGGTCCATCAGAAAAATTCGAAAAATATGGATCTAAAATTTTATTTTTAGATTTTGATGCAGATTCGTTAAGAATCGACCCAGTAACCGTTTAAGGTATTCCGCTTAAGAATCGGATCAATATTGGCTGAGATATATCTTCCACAAGGGGTCATTTTTTCATCCCCATGCATTTTCACACTTTTGAAGAGGGTCCATCAGAAAAATTCGAAAAATATGGATCCAAAATTTTATTTCCAGATTTTGATGCAGATTTATGAACAATCGATCCAGTAATCGCTTAAGGTATTCCGCTTAAGAATCGGATTAATATTAGCTGAGATATAGCTTCCACAAGGGGTCATTTTTTCATCCCCATGCATTTTCACACTTTTGAAGAGGGTCCATCAGAAAAATTCGAAAAATATGGATCTAAAATTTTATTTTTAGATTTTGATGCAGATTCGTTAAGAATCGATCCAGTAACCGTTTAAGGTATTCCGCTTAAGAATCGGATCAATATTGGCTGAGATATATCTTCCACAAGGGGTCATTTTTTCATCCCCATGTATTTTCACACTTTTGAAGAGGGTCCATCAGAAAAATTCGAAAAATATGGATCTAAAATTTTATTTTTAGATTTTGATGCAGATTCGTTAAGTATCGATCCAGTAACCGTTTAAGGTATTCCGCTTAAGAATCGGATCAATATTGGCTGAGATATAGCTTCCACAAGGGGTCATTTTTTCATCCCCATGCATTTTCACACTTTTGAAGAGGGTCCATCAGAAAAATTCGAAAAATATGGATCTAAAATTTTATTTTTAGATTTTGATGCAGATTCGTTAAGTATCGATCCAGTAACCGTTTAAGGTATTCCGCTTAAGAATCGGATCAATATTGGCTGAGATATAGCTTCCACAAGGGGTCATTTTTTCATCCCCATGCATTTTCACACTTTTGAAGAGGGTCCATCAGAAAAATTCGAAAAATATGGATCTAAAATTTTATTTTTAGATTTTGATGCAGATTCGTTAAGTATCGATCCAGTAACCGTTTAAGGTATTCCGCTTAAGAATCGGATCAATATTGGCTGAGATATAGCTTCCACAAGGGGTCATTTTTTCATCCCCATGCATTTTCACACTTTTGAAGAGGGTCCATCAGAAAAATTCGAAAAATATGGATCTAAAATTTTATTTTTAGATTTTGATGCAGATTCGTTAAGAATCGATCCAGTAACCGTTTAAGGTATTCCGCTTAAGAATCGGATCAATATTGGCTGAGATATATCTTCCACAAGGGGTCATTTTTTCATCCCCATGCATTTTCACACTTTTGAAGAGGGTCCATCAGAAAAATTCGAAAAATATGGATCCAAAATTTTATTTCCAGATTTTGATGCAGATTTATGAACAATCGATCCAGTAATCGCTTAAGGTATTCCGCTTAAGAATCGGATTAATATTAGCTGAGATATAGCTTCCACAAGGGGTCATTTTTTCATCCCCATGCATTTTCACACTTTTGAAGAGGGTCCATCAGAAAAATTCGAAAAATATGGATCTAAAATTTTATTTTTAGATTTTGATGCAGATTCGTTAAGAATCGATCCAGTAACCGTTTAAGGTATTCCGCTTAAGAATCGGATCAATATTGGCTGAGATATATCTTCCACAAGGGGTCATTTTTTCATCCCCATGCATTTTCACACTTTTGAAGAGGGTCCATCAGAAAAATTCGAAAAATATGGATCCAAAATTTTATTTCCAGATTTTGATGCAGATTTATGAACAATCGATCCAGTAATCGCTTAAGGTATTCCGCTTAAGAATCGGATTAATATTAGCTGAGATATAGCTTCCACAAGGGGTCATTTTTTCATCCCCATGCATTTTCACACTTTTGAAGAGGGTCCATCAGAAAAATTCGAAAAATATGGATCTAAAATTTTATTTTTAGATTTTGATGCAGATTCGTTAAGAATCGACCCAGTAACCGTTTAAGGTATTCCGCTTAAGAATCGGATCAATATTGGCTGAGATATATCTTCCACAAGGGGTCATTTTTTCATCCCCATGCATTTTCACACTTTTGAAGAGGGTCCATCAGAAAAATTCGAAAAATATGGATCCAAAATTTTATTTCCAGATTTTGATGCAGATTTATGAACAATCGATCCAGTAATCGCTTAAGGTATTCCGCTTAAGAATCGGATTAATATTAGCTGAGATATAGCTTCCACAAGGGGTCATTTTTTCATCCCCATGCATTTTCACACTTTTGAAGAGGGTCCATCAGAAAAATTCGAAAAATATGGATCTAAAATTTTATTTTTAGATTTTGATGCAGATTCGTTAAGAATCGATCCAGTAACCGTTTAAGGTATTCCGCTTAAGAATCGGATCAATATTGGCTGAGATATATCTTCCACAAGGGGTCATTTTTTCATCCCCATGTATTTTCACACTTTTGAAGAGGGTCCATCAGAAAAATTCGAAAAATATGGATCTAAAATTTTATTTTTAGATTTTGATGCAGATTCGTTAAGAATCGATCCAGTAACCGTTTAAGGTATTCCGCTTAAGAATCGGATCAATATTGGCTGAGATATAGCTTCCACAAGGGGTCATTTTTTCATCCCCATGCATTTTCACACTTTTGAAGAGGGTCCATCAGAAAAATTCGAAAAATATGGATCTAAAATTTTATTTTTAGATTTTGATGCAGATTCGTTAAGTATCGATCCAGTAACCGTTTAAGGTATTCCGCTTAAGAATCGGATCAATATTGGCTGAGATATAGCTTCCACAAGGGGTCATTTTTTCATCCCCATGCATTTTCACACTTTTGAAGAGGGTCCATCAGAAAAATTCGAAAAATATGGATCTAAAATTTTATTTTTAGATTTTGATGCAGATTCGTTAAGTATCGATCCAGTAACCGTTTAAGGTATTCCGCTTAAGAATCGGATCAATATTGGCTGAGATATAGCTTCCACAAGGGGTCATTTTTTCATCCCCATGCATTTTCACACTTTTGAAGAGGGTCCATCAGAAAAATTCGAAAAATATGGATCTAAAATTTTATTTTTAGATTTTGATGCAGATTCGTTAAGAATCGATCCAGTAACCGTTTAAGGTATTCCGCTTAAGAATCGGATCAATATTGGCTGAGATATATCTTCCACAAGGGGTCATTTTTTCATCCCCATGCAGTTTCACACTTTTGAAGAGGGTCCATCAGAAAAATTCGAAAAATATGGATCCAAAATTTTATTTCCAGATTTTGATGCAGATTTATGAACAATCGATCCAGTAATCGCTTAAGGTATTCCGCTTAAGAATCGGATTAATATTAGCTGAGATATAGCTTCCACAAGGGGTCATTTTTTCATCCCCATGCATTTTCACACTTTTGAAGAGGGTCCATCAGAAAAATTCGAAAAATATGGATCTAAAATTTTATTTTTAGATTTTGATGCAGATTCGTTAAGAATCGATCCAGTAACCGTTTAAGGTATTCCGCTTAAGAATCGGATCAATATTGGCTGAGATATATCTTCCACAAGGGGTCATTTTTTCATCCCCATGCATTTTCACACTTTTGAAGAGGGTCCATCAGAAAAATTCGAAAAATATGGATCCAAAATTTTATTTCGAGATTTTGATGCAGATTCGTTAAGAATCGATCCAGTAACCGTTTAAGGTATTCCGCTTAAGAATCGGATCAATATTGGCTGAGATATATCTTCCACAAGGGGTCATTTTTTCATCCCCATGCATTTTCACACTTTTGAAGAGGGTCCATCAGAAAAATTCGAAAAATATGGATCCAAAATTTTATTTCGAGATTTTGATGCAGATTCGTTAAGAATCGATCCAGTAACCGTTTAAGGTATTCCGCTTAAGAATCGGATCAATATTGGCTGAGATATATCTTCCACAAGAGGTCATTTTTTCATCCCCATGAATTTTCCCACTTTTGAAGAGGGTCCATCAGAAAAATTCGAAGAATATGAATCCAAAATTGTATTCCCAGATTTTGATGGAGATTTATGTAGAATCGATCCAGAAACGGCTTAAGCTAATCCGCTTAAGAATCGGATGTATACGTCGGAAGATATTGGGGTCGTTGGGTTTGAATATTAACCTCAAGTGAGAAATAATCGAGTTCTGGTTTTAATATACTACAGCTCAAGTGCCGGGGTTCATTATAATGCCAGATTTAATAAATAAACCATTTCAAGTTCTAGTGCAATCGATTGGTTACATAATAATATATAATTCCATATTATGGCATGGATGGGTATTTATAGAATATACAGCACTAGAGGAGACAGCCTGTTCCAGGTAGTTTGAACTTGGACACCTTACCATATATGCTGGAGGGGAAAATGATATCTGTGTGCAAGTGGCAGTCATTCCGGTTCTCCGCCAACCCAGTCCACCTTCCACTCACGTGTGGCGGCCGAACTGGAAGGGGGACACAATTTTGATGGAGGAACCCAATGAAACAAAACAATTCCAAATGGAACGAGCTTTGGGCGTTGCATGAATGCATTCAATAGATGGAGAAGATTCGTGACAATTTCGTCTGTTTGCAGTGTCCGAGTATCTGTATCTCAATCTGTAGCTTAGACACATCTCGGTCTATATGTTTTGTGTTGGTTTTTGGGTGCACTTGTGTGTGGATGCGGCTGGCTAATCGAATAAATTAGCTCGCATTACCGGACCGGTTGACTGGTTTATTGTTTTCGCTCGACACTTGCACAAATATGACGACGCCTTGAAATCGCCGACTTGCAACTAGCATCTGTGTATGTGTATCTGTAAGATGCCTCTGCCCAATCCAAATCCAAATCCAGTGCCGGCAGCAAACTGCATCTCTGCCGTCATCATAGTTCGAGGTCACCCATTGCCCCCTTGTTAACCGTCCACTATAATTGCTGCTAACTTTTACTGCCAATCAAAACTTGCTTTCGAATATAAAAAATAGATAAACGGATATGTAATATATCTAATAAATCGTTCTCAAAGTATCATGTCATTCAACTTTAAAGATAAAAGTAAATCAAGGCCTCAAGATAGTCGATGCAAAACATACAAACTATTCGATACCCGATACTCTCTCCCGAAACCAAAACTCACAAGCTATTATCATTCAACGTTTTATTAGAATTTTCTCACACATTTTGTTCAATAAATACACAAGTCAACATATATTTGGATGCCGGTAGGGATAGTTAGGATCCTAAACCTGAAGAGTGGAAAAAAATGAGACCACAGCACTGTCCGTGGGCAGGCACTGCCCAAAGGCTTCGATTAGCAGCGGCTCCGCCGTCACAGTGCCCATAAAGTCCTCCAGGGACACCTTGCCATCCTTGTCCAGATCAAACTTTTTGAGGACTATCTCCACCAGGTCCTTGACACCCTCGTCGGGATCCTCGTCCTGCGGCTGCTTGATCAGACAGTTGCGGAGCAGCGTGAACATCTCGTCCTTGGTGATGAAGCCGTCGGTGTTCAGATCGTAGACGCGGAAGCAGAAGGCGGCCTTCTCCGCCGGAGTGCCCCGCAGGAAGGTGGAGAGTCCGATGAGCCAGCCCTCCAGCCGGAGGGGCAGTCCCTCGTGGGCTTTGTCCCAGCTGCAGAATATCCGCTCCATGAGGATCTCCTCCGTCACGATGTCGAAGGTGCTGTGCAGGAGCTCCCTAAAAACAATCCGATCTATGCCCTGAATTGGGGTTTCATTAGTTATAACGAAGGATAAACTAGAGAAAGGATGCAGACCTCCACGGCGGCATGGGGCTTCGCGATGGCAGCACTGGATGAACTGGAGGCCAGAGTCTTGGCCGCGTACTGGCAGTTGGAGACCAGTTTCCGGTAGATCCTGCACAGGGCATCCAGCTCGTCCCTGCTTGGAATTTATAGTTTCTGTCTAGAGCTTCGCGTGGGGATGTACTTACTTGGTGAAGCGGGTCTTCTTGCGGAGACTCTCCAGCAGTTTGGGATTGATTTTGCCGCTCAGCTCGTCCATCCTCCGTTGCCGCTGTTGCCGTTTGTTTTGCAGGGCTTTGTCCTTCGACTGTTGGTTGCTCGAGTTGCGCTTGCCGCTGGCGAGGAACACGGATACCGTTTTCAGTATCGTTTTGTTGGCATGTAGTGTGGATCTACCGACGCTGCCATTGCCATTGCCTCCTGCCGCCCCTGTTCCTGCTGTTGCTGTGGATGCCGCTGCACCTCCTCCTCCGCCCCCAGCTCCGCCTCCTGCCGCGCCACTTGGCTCCCCACTCCTGGCGGCGGTTGGTGTTGGCGAACGACCCTTGCCGGCGCCCGCCTTTCCTGCAACAAAATTTCCACTACATGTACACGGCAAGAATTTTGTGTCTTTTGTAGGATCCTATATGACCTACAAGCTTCCCATAGGTGTTACCCCATTTCGTGCAGTGTATCCCGGACGGTGCGTGTGTGGGTTGCTGTTTTATGTGTCAAAGTCGACACGCTTACCCGCCAAACCCATCCAACCATCCATCCATCCATCCATCCACCTACCAGGCACTTCCACGGAAAAAGCCCTTCAAATATGTATGTGGAGCAGAGCAAACAAAAGGCCCGAAATGCAAATGCTCCATGCGGAGCTCAGACTATGCCACACCATCATCCTAGCCAGTCCCAGGACCCACTCCATGCCCATTCAGGGCCCATCTAAATGGGTAATAGCGTTCACATTCTGCCCAATAAATTGTTTCAGCCGGCGATTGCGATTCAAAGTGCACTGGGAGAAGGCTCTGTTAAGGGCAGAACAGTGCCTAATAATGGATATACCTCTTTTTTTTCAGTGCATTCATTTACTTTTGTGTTCACTTTGATTTCAATCTAAGACCTCCTCTGCCTACGCCCCCACCTGGTCCTGTCATTGTTTTGTGTTGTGTCGTGCTCGCTTTTGAGAAAAATGTTATTATCTGGTGATTACCCATATAAGTAGAGCTCCATGGAGGTCCGGGTCTAGCCCTCCGGCTGTCTGCCTTCCAGGCACTATAATTTTATTAGCATTTCGAAGGGGGATGCGTGCTCCCTACATATATGAGGCATGTATGGAGCTATCGTTTAATTTGTTGATATCGGGGTTGCCCGGTTGCTCGGTTGCCGCAAAGGACGAAGTACCCGCTGCTGCCCCCCATCCCCATTGGCCAAATCAAACATGTTTGGACCTGACATACTGCACCGCCTTGCCAGCCATTATTCCATCACAGGCGACAGGCGGGGCATCCTGGCCGGGCTTGGTCCTTTCTTTATTCTTTTTCTATACATGTTTATTGGCTTTTTGCATTATTGGCCAATGATTGTCTTGCCAGGATAACGATTCAGTTGCCAATTGGCAAGCCAAAGGAATACAATGGATTCTGTTGCCGTTGCAGGACTTGGCATTCTTAGACATTCCGAGATTAAGGTGGCCAGCAATAAAGGTAATCCTTGGACGGTTAGGGGCTTAGCCTTGAGAGCTTGTAGCTTACTTTAGTTTTAAATTTGTCAAGGATCTTACAACATTAAACTCTTTTTATTGTTATGTAAACACTGGTCTTAAAAATCAGAATTGCCATGGCAACATTTTGTTTACTTCGGAAAAAGGTGCCTTTGGAATTTGTGTCAATTACTTGGAGTTTTTATCAAATTTAACTAATTAATTAAAAGAAGATGAATCTTCTACATCTCATTTGAGAAATTGAGTATATTTTAGGGAATCTTTTACACTTTTTATGTCATCATTTAAGCCACATCCTGCGGAACATCACTGAGGGTAAGTCGAACAATGCTTTATATTTTCTACCATTTCTTGGAACTAACATTACATCACCGCAGGAAATTGGAAAGGTAATGAGCCTCCAGGGGTTAACTTTTCCAGGATATAAGCTTGCCATTTATTTCTGCCGTTTTTCAGCAGTTCGGCCTAAAGGATAACAAAACTTTCGCCCTTTGGAGTTCCGCAAAGTTTGTGGACTTTCTGCGGGCGCTGCAAAGTATGCTATGGAATTGGCGAAAGGGCGGTTGCAATTCCAGAGCTGTAATTACAATTTTGCCAACAAATACCCGCGCACACACACACACCGCTCACACACCCAAGCACACACTCTAGTTGTTGTTGCTTTTTTTATAGATCTTTAAAGTAGATACCCATGTCGTATCCTTGTTGTTGTTTTGATGGCGCGATTAACTCCACGCAGGAGAGCGTTAAACCGTGTCCCTCGACAAAAAACAAAGGAATCAACAAACGGCTGAGCCGAGGAATTGGCGAAAGGAGTTTCCAAGGAGCGCTGGCAGATGGGCGTGCCCCACACCGCCCACCGAATGTGTTGACAATCCCCATTCATTGTCAGTTGGAATAGGTAAGGGTCCCGCACCCGCACCCGTAACCGCACTCGCACCTGCCACAGGACCTCCTGGCCGTGCCTGGTGCAAGAATCAAACTATTGACAAAACAAGGCCAAGACATAGAGCCACATAGTCTACTGGTTCTAGTTTTGTTCTGTTTCCGCTTTTATTTGTTAGATTTCACTTGCTTTTTGTAACAACATGTTTGCTTTTCTTTCTTTTTCTTTTTCTGTTTTCTTCTCTTTCTCATCGCTTTAGTCCCGAGTGACTTCGATTGCTTGGATTACGAATTAATTATTGTGTGTCCTGATTATATGTATGTACCATATGTATGCATATATAGGCGTGTATTTGTGTGTGTACTTATATACAACTATCAGATATTACTCTTTAAACTTTAATTCTGCTGTTAGACTTAGGCGTACGTATTGTTATAGTGTTAGTACATAGTACAGTAGATCGTAATGTCTATAAATCTGCACTTTGATTTGATTTCGTCCCCCTCGACCGCGCTAGTGCCGCCATCGTGCATCCTTTCCAGATCACAGATCCCAGATCCCAGATCCAGCCTCTCATCCAAGGGGTCATCTCCAAGCTAGCTTTGATTAACAATGTTTGAGAGATAGATAGATAGATAGAGAGAGAGAGAGAGAGAGAGACAAATATAATGGGATAAACATTAGGTGTAAATCAAAAAAATGTATTGTTTATAATAATTTATAATAAAAGTAATAATAATTACAAACTCAAACAAAAAAACATAATCGGACTTGGTTTAAACACGGGTGGCATAAGTTAGACATAAGAATTATTGCATTTAATTACATGATCAATTCGAATCCTATTTTAAAACATTACATAATAACCGTACAATAATATTAATTAACAAGAAAAAGAACTGCAACATTTAATCTGTATTCGTCTCGGTCTACATCTCCATCTCCATCTCCGTCTCGGTCTCCTCCTTCGCGAATGCTTCCTCTAGGATTTGTCTTGTTTTTTTTTTTTTTTACTTTTAACTTTTCTCTTTAAATATTAGTTATATTTAGTTTCGATCGTCGGATGGGCGCTGTACTATACTGCAGTTAGACCTTATAACTTTCTCGGATGTAAAATAAATTGGATTCTTTTTTAGTAAGTTTTCGGGGAGAACAAAATAGAAAACTCGATGATCTCTGGTTTTCGATAAAAACTGGGTTTCATTTTGTTGTGGTGGTACTTGTTGGTGTTGTGTGTGTCTGAGTGTGTGTCTTGTAAAGATACATTTTTCATTCTTAACCTTTTTGTTTTTCTTTTAAACTCTAAAGAACGGGCATCGACGTCTGTTTAATGCCAGATCAAGGCCAAAAGCAATACGATTTTGTTATACGATCGCACGTCATACATATGTATATTGCATGTGCTTGTGCACTTTTTACTTATTTTTTTGTTTTGTTTTCTAGAACCATTCTATATTTAATTAATTGCGTTTGCATCTAATTTAACTTTCTGTTTCAGTTTTCTGTTTCTGTTTTCTGTTTCCGTTTCCGTTTACGTTACTGTTTCTATTCTGCTTTTTTGTTTCCATTTTGTTCTCCTCTCGGGTCTTCACCGATCTTCGTCCTCTCTCCAGCATACTCTTTCTCTCAAGAGCTCTTGTTATCCTCTCCTTCCGTTATCAGCTACTGATGGCTAAACTAAGAGTTTTCAAATCTTGTTTTTTGCTTAACTTAGTCAACACATATACATATATGTATGTGTATATATATATATGCAAATGTATATATTTATATGTATGTGCGTGGGTGCGCAGATCCACACGCCATCATCCAATCACTTTATATCTTAAAATCCAATTACCATATATATATATATAAGTCAATATATATATATATATATGCGTGTGTGTGTGTGTGTGTTTATGTATATATATTGTTGCTTGTTGCTGTTGTTGTCGCACATTCTTAGGCTGTTGTCAGCGTTAGCTTTAGCGGTAGCTTCGTCGTCGTGGGATCCAACCGATATTATAACTCCATGTCCCTGGCCTCGTCCTCGCTATAGTCCGACATGCTGGACTCGCTGTCGCTGCTCTCGCGCTCCTGCTGCGCCGCCCGCAGCGCATCCTCGGTGGCATAACGCTGCACGTAGTCGGCCACCTTGCGATGGTACTCCTCCGGCTCGTGCAGGTACAGTGCGGCCGCGTCCCGATTGAGCGGATCCACCGGATTCGGGTAGGTAAGCAGCTGCGGCAAGAACGATTCAAAGATGTTGGAGAGATCGTAGAGCGCCGTCCAGGCCTGATTGATGACGTCGAGGCAGACGGTGCCGGAGGACTCGTCAATGTTCGGATGGTAGATCTTGTTCACGAATCCGATGCTCGGTGACTTGAACGGGTAGTTGTCGGGCAGGTAGACGCGCACCTTCCATACACCGCCCTCGTAGGGCGTCTCTGTGGGGCCGAAGAACTTCACATGGAACTCGTTGAGGCCGCCGAGGATGGTTACCTCGTGCTTGGACTCGATCAGCTTGATCACATCGTTGTCCATGCGACGCTTTCCAGCACTGGGCGAGGACATTGTGTAGCTTAGCTTGTAGAGAGATTTGGTGGCAAAGACTGAAGATGATAATCTTGGTTGTGGATGCACTCCTCGTTGTCAGTTATCTAAGGCTGGGGCGGTGTTCTTTTCTATTTTAGCTCGTTCCGTTTGTCCCGTATATTGCTATTGTGGCTCCGCTAATCCACGTCCTGTTGCTCAGCTCCTCAGCTCCGCCGGCACCTTCGGGAACTCCTCCGCATTCGTCAACTCTTATTGGCAGGGTCCAGAGCAATTAGTCAGCTGTCTGGAAGAGAAATGTGACTTTAGCTTGGAGTTCAAAAGGATAAATAATAACAACAACCATGTCTTTATTTGTGTTTCTTTTTTAGAATATAATATAAGATGGTTTGACTCCGATACGATCCGGAGGATGTTGTTGCGCCTTCTGAGTTATCTACTATATACTCTATATATATTTATATTCATGTCAATGTAGGTCATACCAAGCCCAGCGAATCTCTTGACTCGCTTTTGCACACACACACACCTACATATTTGCATATAGACATTGCATACTTGGCCTAAATGAGGAAACTATGTCAGAAATCTGTGACGTAGTTGCCTCCAAACCACCCTCTCCACCTCGGGCTTGACGCGCTCTCTACTACGTCATTGCCGTTTGCAAAAATTTGTTGTCCTTCGAAGCGGATTTTCTTGGCGGACTTATGCTGCATACTTTCGGGATACCGTTAAGCTCACCCTGCTCCCTATTCACCGCCTCCTGCTCCATCCTCATCCACCAATCTCATGGCTGTTTTATTTCTTTTGGTTTTTGCCTCTATTCTGGTTGACTTGGGTTCAATTTCAGAATCGTGTGGCAGCAAGTATGTGGCAGGGGGGGGGAGGTCAGATGGTTAGGTGGCTGTTGTTTTCAAACAAGCTCAGCTGTTTAATGTTGTTGCTCGCTTGAAAGTCACGCAGAGCGGGAGAGAGAAAGCTGGGGAGAGAGAGCTGAGCGAATGGGCTTCCGCGAGAGGCATCCCCCAATAGTCTTGAAATCAACAAATATACAGTGGGGTCAACGTGGTATCAGGTTGATAAAAGCAGGTTGATAGCCCTGTGAAATTAAAGACGGGCCATAAATGGAGGGCTCCCAACTATTTTGATAAAGGCAACATGAAGCTGATAGGGTCTCACTTTGGAGATAATCACGCCAAATACGGAGAAGTCTGACCGGAAGTGGAGAGCGCCAAAAAATGGATTCAGTCTGCGAAAGCCTGAGTGGCCCCACTGTGCCTCCAACTTCTGTCCCCGTTCTGAGACCTGGCGCTCTCTCTCTCTCTTGTGTCCCTCCATCATCCACTTGGCCTCTCCTTGGGATGAGCTAATTCTGCGCTCTTCGCACTCTTGCCCGACTCCCTCGCCCGCGCCCCCTAACTGCCATGGACACCCCCTCTTACCAAAGTCTTCCCGTTTTTTTTTGTTGTCTTTGCCACGGTTTGGCTTCGTTAGTTTAACAAATTGTGAAATTCTCTTTCGATTCGTTTTCGATTTGTGTGTGCGTGTGTGTTGGTGTGTGGAGAATTGCTGTTGTTGGGGGGAAAAAGCGAAGTAATACTGTAGGCTCCATCTTGCTCTGTGGTTGTTGGGGCTTTTGTAATAGGCGTTACTTTTGTCAGTGTATGTGTGTGTGTTTGTGTGTTCGCGCTTTTGATGCGCCCACATGGAAGATCAACAACAACAACAATAACAACAAATATACACCAAAACGAGAGTCAGCTGCAATTGGAGAATTTGTTGTTGCTGGACGCTGTCTATTGTTGTTATTGTGCTTTTCGAAAGACCCTGACTGGTGTCTCTATTAAAATAAGATTGTCTCATTTTAGTATTTTTGGTATCGCCCATTTTATGCGTTGTATGTACGTTGGAGAAAAAACACAAAGGCCAGATAAAACTTTTAAAATGAACACATTTTGCTTGTTTATCACATCGACCACAAATATTCGACTTTAATACATAATTATGAAATTTGTCTATATATTTTGTTGATTTTTTTTCTTTTTGGATTTTGTTATTTACTTGCAACTGTTAGCTTTGCTGTTGTGTTTGCTTCGACTCCGTTATGCATATAGTGGATAGTGGATGGTGTGTGCGTGTGGGGTTCGCTCGTTTTGTTGTCTACTTCAACTAGTTACTGAAAATTAACTGGCAACAGAGTTTCGAGCCCCCAGCAGAAAGCAGAAAGCAGAAGCAGCACGTTGGAGAGCACGAGGCAGCAGCAGCAGCATAAAGAGAGCAAACCTTGCGCACACACAACAAAGCGAGAGGAGAGCGCCAAAAGCGCCAAAGCGCCAGTGATAGTGAGTGATACGGAGAGCGAACTTGCAGTGCCCCTTCACCTGTCCCTCGCACCGCTCCCCCTCCACCCACAAGCGCCTCCCCAACGATTACCCTTCAAAGCATATGCAAGAAAGAAAAATCATAATAACAAAGCGAAATTAGAGGAGAGCGCGAACCAGAAACAGCAACAAAAATCGTTCTGTCAGAGAGCAAAGGAACAGCTGTAAAGTCACATGCACACAACCACACACACACACACACACCTGCGATCAAAGCCAAAATGCAGCAAAGCCAGTGCAAAGGCAAAATGCAACGAAAGAAGCTATCTAAAGAAATGGGGAGGGGGGAGGCCAGTGGTGTAGAGTTGAGGGGGAATGTATTTGATGAGTTTGTGGTTTAAAAATATATTCATTAAATTGACTTTTTTGTATGGGAAAGGCTGTGACCCTAAGGCTGTGAGGGGTGGCTGTGGGGCGAACAGACGACCCCCCCTGCGAACGCCACTGGGGGGGCCGAATGGAGAAACTGAAAATGAGGGGAGAGGCTGAACAAAGCCGAAGTGCCGATGCCCTTCAAAATTGCGATTTTGCCATGACGCACGCGTGTGTGTGCAGTCTAGCAATAAATTCAGCGCTCGTTTAAGGACGACGTTGTTCCGAACGAGGTCAACTGCAGCCAGCTAGAGGGTTAAAAATAATGCAAATCAAATTCAAAGCCAAAATTAGGGAGACATCTTTGTGATTGTTTTTGCAACATCCCCCCCTCTCCCACACACGCCCACACACGCACATGCACTCGGTCATTGACTGCGCATTACAGTGCTTGTGTGTGAGTGTGCAAAGGGGAGACTTTCGTACATGTATTTGCACATACATACATTATATGTACATACATATACAAGTATGGGTACATTGCCCAAAGGAAGCAAATCTTTTGAAATTTGTTTTTATATACAACAACACATGTCTGTATATATTTCAGTTCGCATTTCACATTTCAAGCACGCCAGCGTGCATTTAATTATACTGATAAGATTTAAAACGCAAAAGCAAAGCCAGGGGGAGAGCGAGAGAGACCGATAGGGGGGGCGAAAAGAAATAGGTAAACACAACGCAATAAGCAGGCCAAAAGCAAAGTGCGTAGTTTAGGGGAGTGGAGAATAAGTGGGGGACCAGCACAACAAAGAAAGGCTGCACCACCTAACGGGACTTGAGGGCAGGCAGGAACACAGGAGCAGGAGTAAGAGCTGAAGAAATGGCAACTACTAACGGTGGACAGGGTGCAATTACTGGGTAGACCGAACGAAAGACCGAAATAGAGTAAATAACAATTGCTATTTTGGCTTGGCACGACACACACTTACTGGCAAAAACAATAAGATGTGGGGGAGGGGGAGATCAAGAGCAGGAGAGCAAGTGCTACAGAGAGGCAGGCATGTGCACTGGAAGTCGTACTTTGCCTTTGATTTTGGGAGCAATTGGGAAATGGTGGGGGGGAGAGTTGGAGCGACGGCTAGTGGAAATGGCAAAACATTCACAGCTGTGCGGGGGGGTCGAAACTGCTGTTGTTGTGGTTGTTGCTTTTATCAGCAAACACACACAGACGCAGGCACACTCACCCACTACCAAGATGATGAGAATTTTCAAACCTTGGCCATATAAAAAATGCAGTAATTCTATTTCGTGAAACAATTATACATACACACACGATCTTATTCTGTACCTTTTATTATGATTTCTCTTTTGTGTGTATTTCTGTGGTCGCTGTATATGTTGTTGTTTGTTGCTCCTGCTGCTGTTGCTGTTGTTGGGTGCTCCGTGGTGGGGTGATGATGGCTGGCGGCCGCCTTCGATTTTTACGCTTCGATACTTCTCCACATTGTTGTTAGCACCGACCGCGATCTGTGCATTATTTCACTCTCGGTTAGCCCGTTTGCCTCTTCCGCTGGCACTCGTCGTCCGTGGTCTAGTCTTTGTTTTTTGATTGCTCAACGGTTCAAAAATCGACTCTGTTTGTTTGCTTTGTTGTTTTGCCAGTGTTGATAACAACACTGCTGGCCACCGAGTTGCCAGATGGCCAACAGATGGCAATGCAGGGAAGTGTTTTCACCCGCTGCCAATTTGTGTGGGGTTTTATTATAGCGTATTTCTCTAATTTTAACATTAATTTAAGCTCATATTTCATTTGACTAATAAAATTCGAATAGATTTAAATTTCATGATGGGGTAACGTTTTTTTTAAAATAATTGTCTATCGATCTTGTTTTACAATCGATAACTACCCTCAAATTTTAAAGGAATAATTATATTGCCAGGGCGTTGTTAGGGCGTCTTAATTTTGTAGTGTTTTTCAAGTAATTTAGACCCATTGTTAAATAACATTTATTAAAAGGAATTTGCAGAATCGATTATATCGACATCGACATCGATATTTATCCACCTCTACTGGTCACTTCTTCAAACCGTCAATTGTTCAATATCCCGCAGCTCCTCCGACAGCTCCAAACAGCTCCACCGCTACTACTCACTCGGAACAGTTGTGTTTACGCGCTCCGCTGCTGGCTTTAGTGAATTGTTTTTTACTTTTTTTTTTGTAGTTAGTTTCTGAACGCCTCTCGGCCAGGCGGCGTCGCCAGCCGTCCATTAGCCATTAGCTACTCCGTTTGCCTGTACTCCGTCCGTTATTTTACGGCCGTACTTAATCTTATCGCAAATCAAACCGCGGGCATGAGTCGAGGCGCAAAGTGTAATTGAATTTCGGCAGCAGTTCGATTTCGCACACCCCTCTCCCCCCAGTGAGAGAGACAGAGAGTCATAATCCCAACCAGAGCTTGAGCCAAGGCCATAACAAAGGAGCACCCCAAAGATGCCCGTGAAGACGGTGAATCGCCAGCAGAGCCAGTCGCCTGCCCAGCAGCTCCAGATGCAGCAGCAGCGGGACGTGGAGACGGGGCTGTACCCCACCATACCGCCGGAGCGCCGATCGCCGCCCTCTCGCCCGCAGACCCTGCGCCAGGACACCGTCGACATGGAGGAGATCCCGCTGAACCAGACCAACGGCTCCCAGGAGCCGGAGGATCGCCGCAAGATGCGCGAGATCTTCGATAAGGTAGAGTCCCCGTGGGGTTGTGGGGTGGCTCCTTTGGCTTTAGTTTTGGAAAACAATGCCCAGCCATTGTTTGTGAGTGGAGGCATTCCAACGCCGGAAAATATTGCGAAATTAGAGATTCTTGGAATCGTAAGAAAATTGAAACTCGAACTGGCACCAGTTGCAGAGCTGGTCCATGTGCTGGCCTTGGAGAAAGTTGGTGTTCTCTTCTCTTGGTGTTCGTTGTTTTGGTTTTCGTGGATGAATCATGCCGAGCATCGATCCACTGCCGCCCTGACCCCCCCAAGCCACTTGCCACTCAAGCCAGCACCTAGTGTGTTTTATTTCTGCAGCAGTTTGTTTTCCTCACATTGAAAAATCTTGGAAATGTGGTGGGCCCGGGAATGGGGGGACTTCTTATCGTGACAGCGAAGTGAAAAAAAAAAAAAAAACCGGTTATAAATTATTGTTTGCTTGCTTGAGTTCTGTCTTCGTTTTTTGTGTGTTAGCTTTGACGGGCATTTGTGTGGCGTTAGTCACTTAACCCCCGTATGTCCTCCTCCCCACCCGACCGCCCGTCGGGGTCTGTGAACCCACCAACCCGCCACCACCCACCTAGCTATCTGGATTTGTCGATTTTCGGATTCTCTCGGGTCGCAATTATAAACCAGTTCCAGGTCCAGAACGTAAACCCCACATTAGCATAACAGACCCGCTTTCTCCGCGAGCTCCGGAGTTTGGCAATCTAATCGGATCACCTATGCTCCCAAAGTACAATCCAATGACATCAAGCCCTCTTCGTGGGACTCTTCGGACTGTTTTGATGCTATTTTTAGAGCCCCCCTAAGACCTGGTAACTACATTAGGGGCATGTACACACAGCGCCAGCCATCAAGTGACAATGACTAAGCTCCAATCCCCGCGAGAAATTATACTTGGTAGCTTATCGCCGGGAGGCCGGGAGGCGGGCATTTAATGAGCAAATAGCGTAGTCCGTGTCGGGAATCTCTGGGATGCCAGCCCAACCCATGTAGCTCTATCTAGTATCTATATCTTTGGGCTTTGTTAGCTCTCTCTATGATTTAATCAAATGTGCTAATTTTCCGAGCGGTTTCTTTGAAACAAAGCTACCATATATGGTGTCTAGAACTGTCGGGGGTTTGATGGACTGGCTGTGTTATCTTGGAAGGTGTCACTTCCACTATGGACTTCCCCAAAAAACAAAACTAAAATCGAGATAAAGGCAGAATTGGCTTTCGATTAGGGTAGGCCCATTATGGTTTCCCTCCTCTGGCATAAGTCCAACATAGTCCGCCTTGAAACCCCCCTCTTTTGGCGAGATTCTCGTTCGGATTCCGGGCCTTTTATGGCCACAGCTTGGAGTCCGCTTTGGAGCCTGTAATGCTGCAACTGTTGCGTCACAAACTCGCATGTTTTTTTTTTTTAGTTTTATTTCGTAATTGGTGATTGTTGACTCAAAATTTTGGGTTGATTGTGTAACGTAGTGGGTCGAATAAAAAGTTCCTATTCGGCTTCCGAGGGCAAGTCAAAGTAGATCGAGTTCTGACGTTGTGGCAGGGACACCAGCTGAGCAGGGGCCTGGCCGGACGGGGGCGGATCCTCGTCCACCGCATCCTGCCAGTCCGCGTTGAGCTGCTCCTGCTGGTGTTGCTCCTTCTCCTGCGTGAGATAGTCCTGGTCCCGGCGCAGGCGCATCCGCAGGCGCTGGCGGTACAGGGTCGTTGGTCGTCTGGGGGCGGCCACCTGCTGGATCAGGTCCGGCAGGGTGGCCAGCCATTCCGAGGGGTGCGGCATCCTGCCGGCGGCTGCGGCGTTTCCACTGGGGCTTCCACTCCGGCGCACAGTGCCACTGCGCCGGGTGGCCTGGAGTTGGCGCCTCTCCAGCGCCGCCAGCTCCGGCTTGGCCCGTCCCGTGCAGTGATTCACGACCAGGAAGAGTACCGCCATGGCCACATAAAGCATGAGCACGGTGGCCAGGCCGGATGACTCCTGGGCTAACTCGTCGTCCGCCGGAAGGCAATCGCAGCCAGCACCACCGGCCTTGACCGGACCGGGAGTCCAGCCAAGCCAGGTGGTCGCGTGGCGGGCCATCTGCACCAGCTGCAGCATTCCGGATGCGTGTGGTTACCTATCAACTGGATAAGGAGCATCGTTACTTACACATATCCTCCGGCAGCGCCTTCCGGGGCATACTTACTGTGAGTCGTATTGTTTCCTAGCTACTTTCACGATTTGGTTGGGTTGTAGGGCCTAGTGGTAGTATCGTACTTGTCGTGTCATTGGACCGGGTTACTGGGCCGGTGTGTCACATTTGGTTATACTTGGGTATCGGGAGGTGGTCATGTGAATTGATTTTTGGATTTTTTATTTTTTCACAATTAATTTTGGGGTTTTTATGAAGTCCGAAGTCGGGGGGCTAGTCCTCCCAGCATGCGAGACTGCTGAGAACTGAGCTCCGAACGGCCGGACCTAAGGGCCTTCCTTTCAAAGTTCCAGGCAGAGCCTACTGGGATTGGTTTGAACAGTCCATGGACTACTTGGATAAGAATCTTTTTTTGGATTCGAAACTCATGCTGTTTCCTTATCTCATATCAGCACGACTCCGACCGCGATGGCATGATCAACACCCACGAGCTGAAGGAGCTCATCTCGAACGGCTACTGCCGGGACATACCCGCCTACATTGCCGCCCAGATCCTGAAGCGCGCCGACCAGGACAACGACGGGCACCTGGACTTCGAGGAGTTCTACACCATGTCGCTGCACCACAAGTGGATGATTCGCAACCTCCTGACCCGTTACTGCCGCTACGTGGTGCCGCCGCCCAAGCCGCTGGAGGGCGACGAGCCGGACGGCGCCTACGAGAAGCAAATGTCCATCTGCCCGCCGCCCCTCACCATGGTGCTCTTCTCGATAATCGAGATCATCATGTTCCTGGTGGACGTCATTCACTTCCAGTAAGTACTGCAATGGGAGGAGTCTCCGGTTTCAGTCTGCACCTGGAAACTGGGTGTAACGGATCCGCCGAGTCTCCATTCCAATTCCCAAGAAAGGCTTCCCAAGAATAGCTTTGTTTTGAGGAAACAGTTCCAAAGAATCGACTCTAGAACGTATCACTTTCCGCAGAGACGACCCGAACCACCAGGACAGGATTGGAGAGAGCACCAGCGGCCCGGCGGCCACGCTGTTCATCTACAATCCCTACAAGCGGTACGAGGGATGGCGCTTCGTCAGCTACATGTTCGTCCACGTGGGCATCATGCATCTGATGATGAACCTGATCATCCAGATATTCCTCGGCATAGCCCTGGAGCTGGTGCATCACTGGTGGCGCGTGGCGCTCGTCTACCTGGCGGGTGTGCTGGCCGGCTCCATGGGCACCTCGCTGACCAGCCCGAGGATCTTCTTGGCGGGAGCCTCCGGCGGAGTGTACGCCCTGATAACCGCGCACATTGCCACGATCATCATGGTGAGTGGGAGATCTCCTGGAAACAGTGGACATCCTCATCCCTAATCCTTGTTTTCCTAATTCAGAACTACTCGGAGATGGAGTACGCCATCGTCCAGCTGCTGGCCTTCCTGCTCTTCTGCTTCACGGATCTGGGCACCTCGGTGTACCGCCACCTGACCGACCAGTACGACCAGATCGGCTACGTGGCGCACTTGTCCGGCGCCGTGGCCGGCCTGCTGGTGGGGATCGGGGTGCTCCGCAACCTGGAGGTGCGTCGCTGGGAGCGCATTCTCTGGTGGGTGGCCGTCATCGTCTACTTCGCCCTCATGACCACCGGCATCATCATACACGTCTTTGTGCCGGACTACTTCCCCAAGCAGGAGTACAACTAGCCATTCTAGCCGCTAGCCGCTAGCCCTAAGTCCCTAGCTATATAGCCCTTCTAGCCCATCCAAAGTGCGCTTTTGGGATGCGGATACACGCACAGTACAGATCCGAGGATCCCCCCAACGCCGACCATGTGCCTACGTAATTTATTCTCCCCCACTCGTACCGTACATCGAGCGCAGGTGTATCGTGCCTATTTATATACTAAAGATATATATCTTCGATCTACATGACGCCGCGAAATGACGCTGGAGCCGACACAGACCCAACCTCAGTTGCATTTCGTCTATACTCTTTTTGGAAAAAAAATAAACCAATCTTTGGAATACCTTTGGAACCAATCTTTGGGATACCCAATTGTATATTTTTGAGATATATTTTAAGACTTTACATCTAACGATGAAAATCTAATGAAAATGCAAATAAAAGTAACGAAGTAATGATTATTTGCTCTTCCTTTTTATTGTAATTTATCAAACCGCTTTACAGTAATATATATAGATATAGATTAAAGACAACATATTCTAAATGGGGGTGTCACTTTGTCACTTCAGTGTGATTGGGAGGCAGAGCGGCGTTTCGAACGCTCCGCTCTCGTTCCTTCATGCGGAATTGGGGGACTCCCCAAGTGGGTTACATAGTTCGTATAAGAAACATATTAAAAAAAAAACTAAAAAAATACATAAACTCCCTGTTTATAGCCACCTTGCAGCTAACTGGGTTAAGAACACAAAATAAACTAACTAATACTCTGCCCGTTCTGTCGGTTCCACTTCCACTTCCTCTTCCTCTCCTTCCTTTCATGATGATGCTTTCATTCTTGAACTTTAACATAAGATTCTCGCTTTCCTTCTTTTTTTTTTGTATTTCTGTGATGGCTCTCGAAGACTCAGTCTTGGATTTCTCTGTAGGTGTAGGTATAGGTGGTACTTATGGGCTAGTAACTATTTCCCTGAGGAGGCCCTCGGCACTGGGACGGGGGAGCCTTGCGGATGGGGCAGGAACTGCAGCTTGGTGGTGTCGCACATGGCCACCTTGGCAACGGAGAGCCAGGCCTGGGGCACCATGTGGTGCAGGATGGCCTCGAGACGTTCGACGGGCAGGAAGGCAACGCACTGCGAGTGGTCCGATGTCTCCTGGCAGTTGTCCTCCGGGGAGCAGCGATTGAGCGGATCGTTGGCTGGAATGCCGGGCACTGGACGGCGTACGGGTATCACATCCTTGCCGGTTCCCCTGTACAGGTTACCGGTGACGCTCAGCAGCTGGTTCACCAATCCCAGGCGGAACACTCTCAGCTGCTCGCTGTTGCTGCTGACGGCCTGCATCACGGCGTTTATCATGTTGGCGGCATTGTGCATGCAGTTGGGGGTCAGCAGCAGCTCCTTGATGGTCGGGCAGCGGGCGAGCATGTCAGTGAAGCAGTCGTCCACGTCCACGTTGAGCAACTCAAGGCGACGCACTTTTCCGATCCGGGCCAGGCCACCCATGATGTCGTCCACTGGGAAGAGGGACATGCTGCGGTGATCGTTCTCCAGGCGGAAGGTGTGCAGGGCCTTCATGGCCGGCAGCACGTCCCTGCCCAGCTTCACGCAGTCAATACCCTTGCCGAAGCCCAGCGTGAGCACCTCCAGGAGCGGCAGTGTCTTCAGCAGCTGCAGCGGCATCTTCCCCAAGTTGGTCACTCCGCGCAAGCTCAGCTCCCGCAGGTGCTTCATCTTGGACAGGGTGGTGAACGAGGCGACCGTGCCCTTCGGGTCAGCCATGCGCAGGCGCAGGATGCGCAGTCCCTCCAGGCGGTCCAGATTGACCAGGCTCAGGGTGCTGCTGGTGCAGATCGTGCGGAGCTCCAAAAGATGCGGCAGAGTCTTGAAGATATGCTGCAGGAACTCGGCATCGCATGGATCTGTGCGCAGCACACGCATAGCCTTCAGGACGCGCATGTCTCCGGTCATTCGGATCTGGGGCTTCTTCATCACCACGCCCATCATGTCCAGCTCGCGGGTGCGATGGCGCGCCATTTCGCGCAGCAAGTATAACCAGTTGTTGATCTCCGTATCCCGGAGGGAAACCGAGCGCCACACGCCCATCTCGCGGCTGACCATGGCCCAGGTCTTGCACACGCGCGACATGTTGGCCCGATCCTGGAGGAAAAGAAGGCTTAGATTGGACGAAGCATACGGGACGGGAGAATCGTGAAAACCCACCTGCAGGCTCAT
Source organism: Drosophila pseudoananassae pseudoananassae (assembly GCA_018153035.1). Lineage (NCBI taxonomy): Eukaryota > Metazoa > Arthropoda > Insecta > Diptera > Drosophilidae > Drosophila > Drosophila pseudoananassae. Next base: position 8,292,878 of record JAECXR010000014.1, on the reverse strand, counting down.
GGTCTTCACGACGGCCGTCAGAATCTGGCAGCTAGTTTGGGCGTCGGACAGGGACGCGACCAGGTCGAAGCCCCGCTTCTTCGACAGAATGCGCTTGTTGTAGATTCTATCGTAGCTGGTCAAGTCCGGAGGTTTCGGGATCCTGTGGAGGAGAATAGAACCATGTTTAGAATCCGAAGTGGGATGTGACAGTGCCGTCCAGGGTTTTGGAACTGAACCGACTCACAATTTCATGCGCGGACGTGGCGGGTCTGCGAGAATGGCGATGGCCTTGCGGCCGCCAATCACCACCACCTCCTGCTCGCGGGGCGAGCGGCACCGCGGCATCATATCGGTGAGAAGCTGAGCCGGCGGCTGCCGGCCGGGCACCTTGATCTCCTCGCTAATCTCCATCAAGCTGGAACCGCTGACAGTGTCGTCCTGTTCCGGAGAAAACGCGTGGGCATGCATCAAGTTGACATCGACATCCATTGGCTCGCCGGCAGCAGGTTTCTTCACCAGCCTGGACTTCCAGCAGTTCTGCAAGGAGAGCATTTCAGGGTTTCTGTTCGGCTTAGGGATTAGGATCTTTACTCACCAGACAGATGTTACTCTTGGGAGAGCCCAGCTGCTTGGGCAGCATCAGTGGTCCCTGGCAGGTTATGCAATTCGGTCCCTTGATCGGGGTCTTGGAGCTGCGAAGAAGGAGGATTAGTAGATTGCGAGGTGGACTTTGTGGTCAGCTATGTACCTTCGCTTGCGGGCAGGGGCCGATCCCGACGGTCCAGGTCCAGCGCCTCCTCCGGCTGCTCCGCCGCTTCCGTTGCTGGCAGCCAAGACTCTGGCGTTGCCCTTGACCGCGCTGGTGGCGGTCCAGCCCTCGTAGGGCGGACTGGCTCCTTTCGGCACCTTCGGCTTGGAGACACGCTTTCCTGTGACAGGCAAGGGGACCGCCTGTATGGGCGGCGCCAGTGCCTGGGATTTGGCGCGCTGCGGTGCGGGCGTGGCCCTACGCACCAGCTCGAACTCCGGGCCCACCTCCTGCGCCTGTCGCTGAAAGCAGAAATGCTCAATGGTCAGTTCACCTTCTAACAGCGGAATGATGTCCTCGCGGGAGCGCAGCTTCCTGCCGCCGGGGGCGATGAAGAAGACATCGCCGGTGCGACGCTTCGGATTCCCGTTGCTGGGCAGCACCAGCTCCCTTTTCCAGCCGTAGGCGAAGGGCAGGCGATAGAACTCGTCGGTGGCCTTCAGTTTCAGGTTTCCCAATGGGGTGGGAGGTGCCTCCACCTTCGGGGCGGGCTCGGGCTGAGCTTCCTTACGGTATTCCAGTTCCAACTCAGACACAGGCTTGGTCTGAGCCAGTTGGGGCTCCGCCTTCGGAGCGGGCTCGGGTTGGGCTTCGTTACGGAATTCCAGTTCCATCTCAGAGACAGGCTCGGTCTGAGCCAGTTCGTTGGACTCCTGAGTGCTCTGTGACATGTCGGGTTTCTCCAAGTCGCTGGGAGTGTTAGCTCCTTCTTGGTTGGGACGTTTGGGCGTCGTGGCCAGAACTGGCTCCAGCTTGGCCAGACTCTCTTGGGGGGAGCTAGCGGCTCGCTTCAGTGAACGAGTTGGTGACAAAACCATAACCACCTCATCATCATCGTCATCATCATCAATTTCAATGACCAATGCCTGGCTCGGCAGCTCCACAATCTCCAGCTCCGCCTGGTTTGCTTCCTCCTCCGGCTGCGGTTCCTTCTCGGCTGGCTGCTCCTCCATCTTGACCTGCTGGATCTCCGGCTGGGGCTGGGGCTCCGGTTCCGGCTTCGGCTTCGGTACCTGCTCCGGCTCCGGCTCCGGCTCATTCTCATCTTCATCCTAATGGGGCGACACAAGCGAAGAGAAGGTCAAAGGGTTAGTGGATACGTGATATTCCCGGCGTTAAGCATAAAAGTTTTGTTGGGGTCTCCACCTGGTTGTCTAACTCTGTTTGTTGCATGTTGGTTGGACTTTGTGGCGTCGGGTTGGAGTTAGTCGTTGTCACATTTGTACTAGTTGTTTGAACTTCTGGTTCTGGTTGTGGTACTGGTACTGGTACTGGTTCTGGCACGGGCTCGGTTTGGGTATCCTGATCGGTTGGTTTCAACTCCCGATCGGATTGTGCTTCAGTAGCCGGCGGCGTTGCTGCCGCCATGCCATTTCGCTCTGAATCGAAGCTGGAGGACATAGAGGACTCCGGCGATGGAGGCGTGGCAAGCGACTGCTGCTGCTGTGGCTGCTCTTGGTGTGGCGGCGGCGGTGGCAGCTGAGGCTGAGGCTGCGGCTCTGGCTGGTGTTGATGCTGCTGCGGCTTCTCCACCTTCATCTCCTCTTCATCCACTGAGGCACCCACTTGGACTTGGCCTTCAGCTGGCTCTGCCATCTCAGGTCCCTGCAACGCTTCTCTGGGAAACACCCGTAGACCACTGCTGACCAGGGCACGCAGCTCGACTGCCGTCTGGTGTTCGGTTGGAATTGCCGTTTGGTTGGTGGGTTGTGTTCGAGGTGGAGGTGGAGATGGAGATTCGATTGGATTTCGATTCGAGTCGGGTTGAGATTGGCACAAGCACAAGCACGGGCACGGGCACAGGCACGGGCACATACAATAACAACAAACAGAACAAATAAAGTGCTGTTCGCATTCTATAGAACTCTCTAGTGACACAAAACCAAAGCAGACGCTCATTAAATGGAAAGAAACAGGCGCCGGGCATCACCCACTGTACACCGCCGACTCGGATGACTGGCGGCGATCGGGTCTGTCTAAACATTGGGGCGAGAGCCCGACCACTATCAGATTCGAGACTGCATAGACGGGGTGGTCTCACCTTCACCACCAGACAGCAGACAACAAAGCCCTACGATATCGAATTTTTGCAGTGTTTATATTGGACACCCAGGAACAGCTCCCACTTCCCCCAATCCGGATAAGCCAAGTGATAGGAGCGCCTAACAAGCCTCGCCACTACCACGAGATACAATCAGAGAGATGGGATAAGCTTCGGACGCCCGGCTCTGCCTGCCCCGGTACTCACCTGCGAGTCCTGGTCCGAGCTGCTGTCGACGCTGTGCGAGGTGGAGAGCTTCGGATATCCCCCGGTCCAGCCGATGAGAGCAGCTTCTCCCGATACCAAGCGTTCTCGCGCCCTCTTGCTCTTCTTTTTCTTCTTGGCACCTATTCCGGGAATTAAACGATTTTATTGAGAAACTGTGGAAAGAAGCCAGCACCTACCATTCATGGCGCCATTTTCCTCGCCGTTTATGCGCGGCGACGATGAGCCAGTGGAGTCCTCGTCTTCCGAGCTGACGGACTTTTCCCTGGTCAGGGCATTGGCCACCAGGAGGCGGTCACGCAAGTTGCTGGGTCCCACGCCGACGGCAGGACTGCAGCCTCCGGCTGGGCTGCGACCATCACTGGGGCTACTGGCGTCAAAATAGCCGGGCGAAGTGGCCTCACCGTTGCTGGCGGCCGGACGGTCGGGGAGGAATTCGATACTGGAGCTGCGTGAGGAGGACTTTTCACGCTTTATGGCGTCTGACTTCGACGGTCCGGGGATGTCGTCGGGCGAGCTCATGGCGCTCTGGAAGAGATTCGCGGAAACAGAAGTGAGTGAGGGTTGGTGATTGATTTGATTTCGGCTTGTTGCTTTTAAGCAATGCTAACTGTACTGTGAATGCTGCATGCAACTCGCCAAAAGCTGCAGGCCAGTGTGCGTGTGTGGGTGTGTGTGTGCGACCGAGACAGCCTCAACAAATCTTGACCTAGCATGTGCTTATTCTAGAAGCTAGATTTTCGCTTAGCATGAAAGACGCTTCTGCCGGTTCGAATGAAAGAGGGAAACTTGAAAGAAGCGGGCCCTTCTAACGGTTTCGTGGCGCCACTTCCCGCGAAGTGCTTGCAACGCAGATTGGGCATTTCAGGCGCCCCCCGCCAGATTGCGCTTTCCAGCCAGTAATTATTGCCCATTTTGCTTGGTTACTGCGTTTATTGTTGGCGGCGCCTTCCAAACTTGTCCCTTTCGGTGCAAAAGTGTGCGAAAAGTCTCACACGCGTGTGTGCGTAAGTGACGCCAAACAAAAACGCAGCATGAACGGATTCGCCTCCCTGCGAGTCGTATTCTAATATTCGGCGTTTCAAACTTACCGCGTTTGTTGCACTGTCTTAGAGAACAATTTTAACACAAAAGGAGGCTAACTACCTCGCAAATCACCAAAACGTATGTTTGATGGTGGTTCCACGCAAAGAGAACACAAAGCCTTGGGCTCGAAGCGGCGGGTAACTGGTCCTACTGCTTAACAGCTGATGGCTTCCAGTGTTGGTAACCGATAACAAACTTGATAACTTTAGAGCCGGCTATCGGTCCATCTCTATAGTTGAAGCACATGGCGAATGCTAGTTTTTGGCGTTGGGTGCGAAATTCGGAATAATTTGGCCGATTTGAAACCAAACAAGCCGCCAACATGGGCGGCCACCACAAGAAGAACCTACGGGCGGAGAAGGCCAAAGTGAAGCTAAAAGGCGCCAAACTCCCCAAGGGCCTGAATGTGACCAAAACAGACTTCAAGGTGCGCAAGATCGAGATTCGGGAGCAGCTGAAGGAGTCCTCATACACGGAAACCGGTCTGCGGCAGTTTAATCTCAAGGAGACCCTCTCCCGGTTGAAGCACCACAGCGTCAAGTTCCGTCAGGATGCACTGCGTAATGTGAGGGACTCGGTGAAGGCCGGCAGTGCTGATCACTTGATCGGCCATCTCAACGACCTGTTCCAGGGAATTGCTGCCGGAGCACTGGACATGGAGCGTTCAGCCAGACAGGAATCGTTCAAGACTCTAGACGTGCTTCTGGAGGCACTGCAGCCATCGTCAGTGGCTCCCTTCTTCCATGTGATCGCCACATACTTGCGTTGTGCCATGACCCACGTGCTTCCTGCCATCCAGGAGGACTCCTTGCTAATGCTAGATGTGCTGCTGCAGCGGGTGCCACCGGCTCTTCTGGCGGAGCGCAGTGCCAGCGTCATCATCGGCAACTTCATTGACATGATCTCCCGCTCACGCCACGACAACGAGAAGGCCAACCGCACTCTCACTTTGAATCTGGGCCAAGGAAAACAGACCACTGTGAAGTGGCGCACCAAAGTGCTGATCCGGCTGCACCAGATACTGGCCACTCTAGCTCACCAAGGCGGCAAGAACCAAAAATCCGACCCGAGCCGACTGATTACATTCGAGGAGCATCTTCCTCAGTTCTACAACGTTCTGGCTCCGCATCGCCAGGACCTTCGAGACCTGCACGCTATCCTAAACGAAAACAGCCTGAGCGCCGAGGGCTCCCGTCTGCAGACCTACGTTGAGCAGCTGATGCCTCTGCTCCAAGACAACTGGCTGGAGGTGCGCCCGCAGATACAACAGCCACTGCTCTCCCAGGATGCGGCCGCCAGTCTCCACGTTGTCGTGGGCTTGATGACCCTGCTGTGGACGCTGATTGGCCAGCATGAAGCCGCCAATAATACCACCGACCTCAGCGAATGGCTAAAAACCAACTACGCCAAGAAATTCCTCCTCAACTTTCTGGACAAGGACGGTAGTCGCTTTCCCTACCAACAGATCCTCGGCACGGCTAAGAAGTCTTCGAAGGAAAAGGGTCCAGCCGATGGTGGGGAGCTCTGCTTGCCGCAAAATCTCGGCATCGTCCAGCTAACCTGTCACTTCCACCCCAATCCTACCCAGAAACAGGGCCAGCTCTTTGGCCACCTGGTGAACTACCTGCAGCAGAGTCTGCAGCATTTGGGATCGCTGCCACCAGAACAGCAGCTCCAGCTGGTTGAGGCCCAGCGCCCGCTGCTCCTGGAGAACGCCAGAGTCCTACTGGACATTGTGCCTGAACCATTGACCAATCTACTGACCGCCTCCATCCAGGCCTACGTGGGACAGAAGTACACCACGCGCGAGGGCGTGGCCACCCGGGTTCTTAGCCTGTTCTGCGATATCATAGAACGTGCGGATCTCTATGCCAGCTACGGAGGCGCCGAGCGGTTTGGCTCGTTCCTGGTCTACTTGCCTCAACTGCTCCTTAAGCCGACTGTGGGCGAGGGAACGCTGCGCGCGATGGCCACTCTGTGCCGGCAGTTGAACGCACCCTTCATGTCTGCCCTGATCCAGGCTGCCCCGGAAGTGGTCGGCCATCTGGGAAAGTTGCAAGTCACCGGCGACGCGGAGGACGAGGACAAGTTTGAGAACCAGAAGCGCGTCCTCAATCTCTTCTACTACGCCAGGGACTTGGACAAGCACCAGAAACTGGAGCAGGCCCTGAGGAAAGTGGAGCAAGACGGAAGCCAGGAAGCCGCCAGCTATCTGAAGGCGGTGTTGAGCTTCGATTAGGATAACCTTCTTAGATTTTAAGTGACTGTAACTATATTAGTTTCTAGCTTTAAGGTTGGCTTAACACTTTTATGTGGCACTCCCGCATATTTCAGGCTGTCAGTCGTGCAACAAAGCAACTAGCTTTCGTAGATTAATTATCCTTATCGTTATCATAGGTTATAGCTTATCCCTATCCTCTTATGTGGAACCCCGCATATTCTGGCTGTCAGTCGTGCAACAAATCAACAAGCAAAGCCACTAGCTTTCGTAGATTAAATATCCTTATCATAGATTTTAGCTTAGTTCTACCCTTAAGGACCATGTACATACAAAAATAATGTAAGATTACTCTGTAAATATGTATTATATTCTTAGCCTAAGTGAAATTTCAGGATTTTTGCTTTTTCGGGGGCTTGGGCTTAAATCTATCCAACACGGAGGGCTTGGCCTTTTTGGTCTTCACAGCAGACCCGCCTTCCTTGGAGGAGTGCTCCTCGATGACGCCCTTCTTGGCCTCCCTCACCTCGGCAATGAACTCCTGCGGAAATGGGAAACAATCATTAATATTCTGTTGGAACTCCAATCTGATATCCGACTCACCTTGCGCTTCAGGTCCTTGACGATCTGCTTGTTGCGAGCCGCATTGGCGCTGCCTCCTTTGCCCTTCATCTTGTGGCGGGACTTCATCTTGATTTGCGGCGGCTTCAGGTGGAAGAGCTTCCTCTTGGCATCGATCTTCTCCTGCAGCGTCGGCGCATCTACTCCGGTTATTTCGTGCGGATTCAGGGTGATCAGTTCGGGCGGAATCTTCTCCAGCAGAGCGTGCACTTCGTGTTCGCGGCGCTGTTTCGATGTCTCGTAAGGATTGGCCTCCATGGCATCGAAGTTGGGCTCACCCGAGCCGGGTACAAGCAGCGATTGGAAGCCCTTGGCCGTGGAGACGCCGAGCACATCTTCGTACGGGCAGAAGCGCAGGCCGTGGACGAAGGCGTCGCATCGTTGCCGGAGGTACGGAAGCTTCTCGAAATGGCCGGTGCCGCCGCCAGAGAGCAGATCAGCGTACGTCTCGAGGTAGGTGCCTTGCGAAAGGGCTAGCATGCCGCGTTGTGAGACATCCAACTCGTTGGCGGGCAGACGCAGTTGGAAGTGGGCCAGTGGCTTGTCCTGCACCAGGTTGCGTATGTCCCAGACCTTCACCGCGCGGTCCAGTCCCGCCGTGACCAAATACTGGCCTCGAGGATCCACCGCCAGCGCCGACATAGCTGTAGAATGGCACAGCAGTTTCGCCAGCGGCTCACGCACTTTGGGCGACCACATCGATACCACGCCCTTGCCGCCGCCTATGCAGAGCACACCGTTGCTGGGATTGTGGCGCATTATTCGAATGTCGCCGAGGTTGGTCTGGAAGTTGCCCACCAGCTCACCAATGGAGACGTCCAGCCAGGAAGCGTAGCCGGCCGTGTTGCCAGCGGCGAGGAGGAAGTGGTAGGGCAGAAAATCGAGACGATTCACGCGCGCCAGCCGCTTGACGCAGTGAAGCTCAGTGCCTTTGTTGTCGTAGAAATAGACCCAGGACTTCTGGGCCACCGCAAACATCGTGTTGACGTGCAGCCACTGGACATCCTCGATGCTCTCCATGGCGTTAAACTCGCAGTGCAGTTTCTTCGTCACCCAGTCGAAGGCGGCGATGTGTCCACGCCTTCCGCCGAGCAGCAGATGCCGCCCGTTCTTGGTGTAGCGCATGTGGTACGGACCGAATTCCATGTTGAGACTAAAGTGCTTTGCCGCCGACTGGAGATCCACGTTTTGGGCTATCTGCCCCTGCCGGTACTCGGCGGTGACTTCGCCCTCATCGGCCTCGATCTGGCCCGCTGTTTCTTGCAGGAGCAGCTCCGTACGTGCTGCCTGTTCGACGGCATACTCCAAGTACTTCTCCCGGCGGGTCTGCTGCTCCTTAAAGTGCCGCGTCTTCACACCCTTAGCTTCTACCTTCTCGCCGCGTGAGTATTTTTCCAGCAGCTCCTGGGGAATGGGATTTCTCTTAAAGTGTGTCTCCTCCTCAGCTTCCTCTTTTGGCTTGTCCTTGGGTTTGGGCTTTAGGGCAGCCTTCTTGGGCTTGTCCTTTTTGATTTGTTTCTGCATTTTGATGAAATCGCCAACAAAGTTCTGTTGGCTCTTGCGTTTCAGTGGCTTTACTTCTTCCAGGTCATTGTTTTCCGGCTTCTTCGTGTCAAAGTAGCGCTTAAAGGTTGTCTTGGGCTTAGGGCGCCCTTTCGGCGCTGTCTTGGTCATTTTAAAGGCCCTCTTGGTGAAATAATTCTAAGCTATGGTTATAAAAAAAAGTTGCCTCTTTGAATTTGACAACAACGTGCACGTGCTGCTTCTTCTTCTTCAGTCCAGGGAGTCAGCTGCTTTACCAATTATTCGATAACTTTGTGCAATTTATCGATAAGAATTTAAATTTGAAATGAAACGTGTTTTGAAACAGTCTGTTCTGTTTTTAAATATATTTTTATTTAAGGTAGTAAACAAAAAAAAAAACATATATCTTAGGTTGTATATTTAATAATGTAGTTGTGATTTCGTTGAATTTTTCGTTTTGTTTAGTTGAAACTTAAAACTAATCCGAAAAGATATTAAAACACATTTTGGGCGGCAAGCAAAAACGATTTCAAGATCCTTTCGGGCAAACATTTATAGTTAGAATAGTTAAGTTAGACCTTATTTTGGTACCACACGAACGCTCGTTAGACGAATCCGTCAGTCTCTTCTGGGAGGCCCCTTTCCCGTTTGGGATCTCGGGCTAATAGACCCGTCCGTAAGGCAGGGTATTGGGATAGTAGGGCATCAGGAACTTGCCGCCGAACCGGGTCTGCGACTGTGCCGACTCGCTACTCGAGGAGAACATGGAGGTGCAGATCTCGGCCCGATCCCGGTGCAACCGGCTGCTGCTGTTCGACGTGCTCGTCGTCCCCGCGATGCCAAGTCCCAGCCCAAGGCCCAATCTCAGTCCACTGCCGTGGCGCCGCTCTCGTCGACGGGCCCGTATCAGCGAGAAAATAGCTACCACCACGGCCACCAGGAAGATCAGTCCCAGGACACAGAAGGAAATGGCCAGCTTGGAGATGGAGAGGCAGAGCGTGCCCTCGCCCGGAACTACCTGTCCACGCAGATTCGCTGGATAATCCTCTCCTGAAAGAAGGATGGGAAAAGATATAAGAAATAGATCCGATCAGGTTTCTATTGCCAGAGCTGCGATCTAAACAGTTCGAACAGAGGACACATTTTTGGAATCTGAGAAATCTGAGTTTAGAGCCGATTTGTTTAGAAAACATGAACCCTTATTTAGGTGTTCTGGCATCCGTGACTACTCACCGCTCATGTTGTGGCGCCTGTCGTACCGGAGACGGTCCACCTCGATCTGGGGAGCTGTCACGGCCAGCGAGTTGAAGACCTCGATCCGTGCCAGGTGCTGATCCGCACTGAGGGATGGCGGCGCCTGTCCCGGAGTCTTCTGTCGGCAATTTAGCTGCAATTCCATTTCAAAATATTAGAGGAATGTAATTTTTCGATTTGGTGACAACCAGCTGCACCGGAGGAGCTGCCCCTCTTCCGCACCAGTTGCAGTGGATGAGAGGAAGGTAGGTTCGAGGAGGAGGCAGCTAAGTGGGTGCGCGGCTCCAGTTGGATGCCTTTCGGTGCAATAACCACATTAATTAGCAGACGCAACAACACGCTACACTGGGCAGAAGCCACAAACAAAGACCAGAGCCCAGCCAGCTCGAAAAGAAGGTAGCAAGGCAACACTTTCGTTTTCGTTGCAATTAATTGAGATGCATAAAAAATGCGGAGCTGAATTGTTGCACAGTTGCATACTCACCGACGGGCACTTCCCCTTGCAGAGCTGCACGCCACAGCTGACGTGGAGCCGCTCGCGATCCGGGAACTTGAAGGCGGGAAATGTGGCGGCGAACGTCCGCTCGACCAGGTCTTCCTCCAGCTGCTTTGACCAGCCCTCCTCCGCCGGCCGGTGGTGGGTGTGAAGGGCGGGCATTACCTGGAAAATGATTAGAATATATAGTCTTCCGGTTATGTCACAGTTATGGCCACTTAAACGGAGCAGAACCTGCTGCAACCTGCCACCTGCCACCTGACCCTGAACCTGAAACCTGTTCCCCCCCCATTCAACCCGCCCTCTCTCTTTACGGGCCATGGATTATACAATATTTGGGTGACAAAAGTACATACATACATACGTTCACACGACGCCAGTAGTTGGCTTTCAGCTTTTCGGCCACTTCCGTTAGCGAGCCATATACCAAGAAACCTCGGCCAGAGCCAAGTTCAATGACAACAAAAAACCCGGGCACAGTTACAGATACAGATACAGATACAGATACTCTGTGTATCATCTAGACTCTGTGGGAGATGCAGATATGATGCATGATGCATGTATAAAATTACAAGACTGGCTGCGATTTGCATCTCCATTGTAACTGGAAACGGAAGGCAGATACCCCCGGCACCCGGAGGCGGCTCCGACGGATTCAATTTACACACGTGGAGCACGTGGAGGAGCCATGTGTGTCGTGGTGACTTGGTGGGTGCGAAACTTGAGACAATAACGTGAAATTGCTGCGGAAGTTCAAACGAGTTCACGTGCAAAAGTGCACCAATCCGGAGAGCTGGAGCTTCCTCATGGCAGTCATATGTGTCTTTTGTTGGAATCTTAATAAATACCAGGATGTGGGCTTAATTTTAAAGTCAAATATAATGTAGGATAGCCTTTTAAAAGCCAGTATTTCCACTCTTCTTGCAACGCATCCGCCTTCGGACTCGCATTCGGGTCACAGATTCACATTCTAGAGATTCTACCCCAGAAAGTGGGTCGCCGCATCTGAGGAGACAACAGCCCGAAGACAGAAGACTCCAAACAGAAGACCGAGGCCAGAACTGCCAGACGGGGCCCAGAAGACAAAAGACTGAAGACGGGGCGGCGCTTCTAAATCACTTTTCCTCCACGCTCTGACCCAGAAGTGTTTCTAAACCAAACAAATCAACCCGTGATGGGTGCGCGCATAAATTTGCAATCGCATCTACTACAGGTGCCTGTGTCTTTACAGGCAGCAGATACAAAGAAAATAAAAATAAAGGTAAAAAACTGTAAGAAAGGGGGCCAGACAATAAACAAACGCAGATGCGAATGCCAAAGAAAATGAAATGTGCTAAAACGGAAGGCACTGGGGCCGAGGCACAATAAAACAAACATCAAATGCAAATGCCTCTCCAAATAAAACACAAATTAAGCCGTGTGATTTTTCTGGCTCTGCCCTGACCATCAGCAACAACAACAGAAACAGTAACCTCTGCCGTCTTCAACAAAAAGATACAAATGTATCTGAGCGAAGAGCCAGAGCCAGAGCCAAAAGCGTCAGCGAAAGATTTGTTTGACCCATTTTGGGACCGTGAATGAAAATGAATGACATGTGCACACCGAAATGCAAATGCCCGGCAATGGCATTGCCCACTGTGGCACAGTGGGATGCAGTACAGATTCTGTGACTTAAAAGTACGATGTATTCACATAATTACCCTTTGTTCTACTCGACCTTTCAGATAACTTTGGTATCATATACCAGAAGTTATGACAGGATTTCAAAAAGAAGTTTAAAGATATAGAAAAGTATAGGACGTTTAAAACATCTTAGTCTTATTAGAGGAATATTATTTGTGAACTATAGAAGAATAATAATATTAGGGTTTAAGGTACAAGGTTTTTAAAAAAACACATTCGAAAAGAGTATATGTCTAAGACCAGGTAAGAAGTCTGAATAATTTGAAGTAATTTTTAAACTTAAAAATTGGGTATACCAACCACTGTATTTGGTCGTCGTTGGGTGGAAGATTGAAAGATTGTGGTGCCCCAAAAGGGAGGGAGTCGGAGACGGCAACGGCGATGATGAGGCAACCACAACAGGGGCACGTCAAAATGCTAAACGATAAATATTTCTATGTATTTCACTGTTGGCTAATTGTTGTGACCTCCTAATTTACTCAAGAAGAACCGAACCCCTGAAGAACCGAAGAACCGAAGAACCGAAGAACCTGAGAGAACAGTTCGCAGGCTTAGTTGTAGTTTTTAGTGTTTTGTTTTTCTTCGTGTTTTTAATGACTTTTGGCTGGGCTTGTTGGGTTGGCTAAGCAACGAAAACTGTTCTAACGATGATCGCATAATTACGGCTAACAGTTTTGGCTTCTTTTTTTTTTGTCTCGCCTCCGTAGAAGTCGGTGCTGTAATAACTGTTACAATTAATGAGGCGTTTTCCCCCATTACCGGTAAGGAGTTGGCAAGAGGTTCTATACCAAATATATAGTATTAATGGATCAGTTAATGGATTACAGGTTTCACTTTCCTTTGAGATTGAATATTGCTAATCTAAGAGGTTAAAAACAAGGCCGTAAAGTTAGCCAAAGTCTTGGCCAAATTGAGTTGTGACACCGTCAAGCTGAAAACTATCCGAATAACTTTTTATGGCCTAAAGAGCTGTCTTCTAAAACTGTCTTTTGCCCATTTCTTCAATGTCTTTCCGTTAATTTGGAAAATGCAATTTCTGGAACCTGTTTTGTGAATCTGTAGCGTTTCCAAAATACTAAAATTAGATTCAGTCAGGCACTAGGAATACCCATAGATACCCACTACCCTCTAGATTTCTTGTCTATAAAAATGAAAGTTAAATGCGATCAATCCAAGATCGCCCCACAGCATCTCAGCCATCAGCCATCTCTGCAGGTTAATTAATGACTTTCCGTTTGTTTTTAGATTGTTTTTTTTTTATTCGATCTTTGGCTTCTTCTCCCGTCTAACGGTCCACCGCAGAATGTTGCCCGGGAGGCACTTATGTTACGCAAATGAATGGACTCACCTGCTCGTCAATGGGACAGCCCCGGGCGTCGAGGAGCTGCTGCGAGGACTCCCCCAGTCCGTCCAGGGCGGCGCAGTCCACCACCCGCACTCCGATCGTGCCCGGAACGATGGCTCGCACGGTCAGGGTGGTGGCCACGCCCACCTCAACGGAGCCGGTACCATTGGGACCGCCCAGTTCTAGCCAGATCCTGACGCGTGGAGTCTCCATGTGGTGGGCAGGAGCTGGGGCACCGCCCGTGGCGGCGGCCAAGGCCCGCATTCTCGCATTTCTGTTAGGAAGGAATTAATGTAGAGCTCTAGTATTATCTTTCCAGGCTATCCTACCTTTCGCGTCCATTTTCCGCTCGCCAGGAAGGCAGCGACATGCCCATTTCGGTGGCCGGCAGCTGACATCTCACGGAACTGAGGATGTCGGTGCTCTGACGCAGTTTCTGCTCCATTTGAAGCATTACCCGGACCGAGTACTCCAAGCTGCCATCGTCCAAGGGCTCGGCTCGAACCCCGCAGCCGGAGGTGGGGATACGGAGGTTCAGGTGGGTGGAGTCCAGACCGCGAGTGCGGCACTCGAGCGGAAAATCCTTGGCATAGAGCAGGCCCCGAAACGGACGGCTCAGTTCCAGCTGCATCTCGAGGAGATCCCGGCTGCAGTTGACTTGGAGTGCTTGGATTTGCATAGAATTGGAGGGGGCAGTGGCGGTGGAGGAGGAGGAGGAGGAGGAGGCGTCGATGGCGTTGACTGGCGTTCTGGTTGCCCAGCCAGCATGACACACAAAATGCGGCAGATGCAGCACTCCGATAACGGCCACCAGTCGCAGCCAGTGGAGGTAGCCGGGACTCGGATTGGGGGATCGGTGGTGGTCAGTAAAGAAGAAGAACATGTTTCCGATTTCCCGTTCCCGGCCCAGACCCGCCCGCCGATGAACGATGCGAAAAAAACCGCAAAACGATGCCACTTGTTGATGATGTTGCTGATGATGTTGCTGTTGTAGCCACTGCAACACCTGCCGCCTGCTGCCTGCTGACTGCTGCCTGTCTTAATTGGCCTACTCCGAGTTGGCCAAGAATCTGGTGTGTCTGCAAAATGGAAAAAAATTTGATTTTGGGTAAGTTTCTAAACCGAAATTACTTTCTTTCCTTAGGTTTTATTGCCAATTGTGAATATTTTTCCCGCAAAAGTCAACAAAGATCCGGAAAACTAACTGGCCGAAAGGTAATCAGCCATTGAGAGCAAATAGAAAGGGGATGCCAGGCTATTGTATAATTTCAGTATAATTTATAATTGCCAAATAAACGAGAGGCCATCGCATTGGGAAGGGGCCCTTCCCGAGATGCCAATTCCGTGCTGAAAGCGGGTCAAGTTTGGCCCATATTTGTTGATTGAGGCAGATGTTGCAGCACGGCAGTACGGCGAACAAATAAGCCAGGCCGACAAATAAATAAATAAATACGATACAAGCCAGACATCAGGGCTTAAATCAACATCAGCATAAAGCGTTTGCAACTTTGCGTAATCCTATTTGATGTTGTAGCTCCGACGCTCGGCCGCTTGTTATTTATATTTTGTTGTTTGCTGTTTTTATTTGTGACTTCCATCTCTTGTAATCAGCCCAATTAACAATAAAGCCCAATGAATGCCAATAAAAAGCAAATATGGGCGCCTTTCAAAGTCACCATCGAAAGCTTACCTGACCTTTGCTGATGTAATCCTCTCTCCTAATCGTATCCTTTCACTTTACAATCTGATCCTTTCAGAAGGATGTTAGATTCCCGTCAGAATCCTTTATGAACTGCGGTTAATTTTCTCACAGAACAAAAATAAAATTAAATCTTGCACAATCTCGTGGTAGAACCGCAAACTTTTTAAATTGGTTAATAAACAGCCACTACGCATGCACGAACTTCACACGCTCTCGGATGCCAAAGCGAGAATCAAATAATTTGCAAAAAAAAATTGAAGAAAACAAGCTAAGTTACTAACACTCGAGCTGAAGACGAGCGCGCGCCACCGAGTTTGCAGATGCAATGCATTGCCGGTGTGCCACCGACCGGGCCAATTCCAGAAGTTAGCCAAGTTAGTTAGTCGCGGCACACAAGAGGCCGTTGAGCATGCGCACTAATTTTTGATTTGGCGCCAAAAATCGTTATCGGTCTATCGGAAATTCCAGGGACGGGACAAGCTTTCACCAAGTGCTTTGCTCCCGTTTCTAACGAGAAGGAGCAGTCTTTCAAAATGAATTGCAAAATTAATTCCTTTAACCAAGTAGGCAGGTGGAAAGGAAACTGTCAACTATATTTCACTCCGTTTTCGTCTTTTAACGAAGTTAGTTTACCGTTCTAAAGGAATTTACTTGAATTTTATGGTAAATATTGTACCCATTATAATCTAAACATAAAATAAAATGTGTTATCCAGGTAACATGCTGGACTTGACTGAAGTAAGACTGAAAGTCGATGAGATTCTCGCTTGGAGACCGACTGAATTTCCCTCGTCGACAGAGCCCGAACCACCCCGAGTACCTTCCCTGTTTAAATTAGCTGCTACGGTCCTCTCAAAATTTTTTGAAAAACCGAATATTGACAATGTTAGGGATCAGAATCCGCACGATGCAGTGGAGTCCCCGCCGGAGCTGGAATCGGGGCTGAAGATGAATGGGTCAGAACGCCAACAGTTGCGGCAAATGAAGGAAAATCAGACAGAGCCAGAACCAATCCCAAAAAATGCAATGCCAAATAATCGTGGGCATAACTCTGGATCAAAAAGGAAGGTGAATTACCGCCAACATTCAGAAGATGAAGATTCTCAGCGTAACCCGGATGAGCGCGGCTCTAGCTCCAAAAAGCTAAAAAAATAAATCTGATAGGGGCACTGAGCTTTTGTTAAGGGTATTTTAATTTTATTAAAGAATTTACCTACTAAAACATGTTTAAAATCAGGGAATTGAAAAATAAGTGAGAAAAGTTTATTTGAAAAGAATCACATTTTTAAATATTTCCTCATGGAGCCGTAGGGCGCGAAAATACCTTTACGATAACCTCTTGAAGACGTTACCCAACACTGTCGATTTTCTTTTGCCCATCTCTAGGAGCTATCTCTAGCTGCCATTTCTAGCTCGTGTGGCCAAACAGAAAATACCGAAAATTCATTCATAATTAAATTTAGTTGTATTATTGTGAACGAAAATAGTACAGCGGCCCACGGTGACATACTTTGTCGTGACTGTCCGGTGGGCCCTGTCGAACTAATTTTAAAGTCGGCAATAATATAAAACAAAACAAATAATGGTATTATCGATACCTAAACAACATCTTGTGGCGATATCAGAAATATCGATAAATTGATACTTCTATTCATCTATTCCTATATTTTTATACTATCAACAACCCTGCCGGCCCACGATGGACCTGGATATGTCGGATACAATTGAGTTCGTTTTACCCTCCAGGGGCGAATATTCTGACGAGGAGGATGGTGGCGTCGTAAGTGGATCCCGGGTTGTTGGAGTGGGTGGTGTAGGGGTCGTGGATAGCGACGATGCCACTACCTACGTGGTTTTGGACGGACTGGGCAACGAGTACGACGAGGAGTTCCTGATAATTAGCGAGGACGGCGTCGATGGCGATCTTCTTGTGGATGAAATGCAGCTACAGCAGTTTGAAAGTTGCCAAGAGCTGCTGGTCGCCGGGTCACCGCGGATGCAAGTTCCCGGCGACCAGCATTTTCAATACCACCCGGACGACCTGGACGAGCAATTTGTGGTGACCGAAATGTCTGAAGTGGATGAGCTAGTAGAAGTGGACCAGGATGACTTCGGTCTCGAGTATAGCTCGCAGCTCCCCGAAGAATACGAGGAGGAGGAGGAGGAAGAGGAGTTTCCTTCGTCATCGCTATCTCCGCCACCAGCTAAGCCGCCTCCAACGAAACCTCAACCCGCACTGCAAATCAGCCGTCGCAGCTTTACTGGACACGACGAAGAGGAGGAGCTTAAGCACGAAGTGAAGCCCAGCGACAAGATGCTAGAGGAGTTTAAGGGCCCGCGACGCTACCTGCTTTTCGACGACCTGGTAGCCACCATTGTGGATTTTGACGACGAAAACACACCCATTGTCGAGTTCTCAATGATCAGCAGTATCCTGGATGAGAAGTTGCCGGTAGAGTGTGGAATCTGTCCCGATGTGATGCACAAGTCCAAGCTTTCCAAACATCAGAAGACTCACCTGGTGGCGGGGACGAACCGCTATGCGTGCATGTACTGCTCGGAGACGTACCGTGACTGCAAGTACCTTGCCGGACACGCTCGTCGCCACATGGGCATCCGGCCGTACGTGTGTGAGGTGTGTAAGCTGTACTTCTCCACCAAGCAGGACCTGCGTGTCCACAACCAGCGTCGCCATCTCGAGAAGGAGCACATCTGCGAGATGTGTGGCAAGACGTTCGCCCAGAACACGCAGTTAAAGCGACACCGGGAGACGACGCACGAGAAGAAACGCCGCTACCAGTGTCAGTATTGCCACAAGGCCTACTACAAGAACTTCTCGCTGCAGGAGCACATCCGCAACGTCCACATGGGCATGAGGCGCATGCTGAAGTGCCCGTTCTGTGGCATGCAGTGTCGCGACGCTCACAAGATGGCCCGCCACCGCAAGGAGATGCATCTGAGTCAGGGTTCCTATGTGTGCCACCTATGCCACGAAGAGTTCACCGACATCAACTACTTCGATGCCCACAAGAGGTCCATTCAGTGTCGCAGCAACACCCGTCGCCTGGTAGGCGACGAAGACCCCGACGTGGATGCTCCGGGATTGTTACCGGGTTCCGGTTCAGTCACCGGCGATCTGCCGGGCGAAGCCGCCCCCTTGGGCCTGTTGGATGACGAAGAGCTGGTTGAGGATGCGGGTCTGTTGGTGGACGATGGCCAGTCCCAGCAAGAGGTTCACCACTATCTGTCCACTGTAGAGGGGGGACCGCACTATGTTCAGATATCAGACTACGACGACCAGCGCCTCCTGGTCGAAAACGTGGTCGTTAAGGAGGATATCGACGATGAGGTGGGGGAGGAGCTGCTCACAGAGGAGCAATATATTCAGGCTGTGCAACAGCAGCAACTCCAGCTGCAGCAAAACCCCAACCAGAGTCACCATTTTAACGACGAGCTGATATATGAAATAACCCTTAAGACTGAGGATAACTAAGTGCGGCTTCCCCATTCCCGAATTACTCCCCCATTATTGGCTCTGAGCTCCAAATAGGTTCATTTCGATTGCGTTCAATTGAATACTATGTAAACAATTTAATATAAACAATTACACACATACATATTACATATATGGCAGATATTGTATATTTTTTCGAATTTCCCGCGCAGGGATGTATTTCGTGGGACATCAATCTGTTGAATGCAACCATTGGGGGCGCAGGGTCTTAGGCGAAGGTTAATCGGTGCCTTGCACCGGCTTCAGGCCGATGCAACCTACGGGTGACAAGGTCACGTTCAGAGTGGAAAATTTCCATTCATTTTGCAATTGGCAAGGTCAGGTGACGTCACGGAACCGAACAGAGAGCCGTATGAGCGAGAGAGAGCAAGTCGATTACTGCCTATCGATAAATCGCTAAGCGGGGCGGGGGCTATGGGCTGGGGGCTTGGGGCTGGAATGTTTACCAACAAACAACTCAACCACCCACCCATTCAGGAAATTAATATGAAAAACGTCACCATGGCAATCCAGGATCCTTCGATCAAACTTTTTGAGTCAAACGTAGCCACAGACCCCAGACGAGAGCAACCGGAAATTGAAAACAAGGATTTCATTTTGTACAACATATATTTTTCACCACCACCATGGACGACAACGAGGACGAGCTGGAGGAGCACCAGGAGGACCTGCTCAGTGACGTGAGCGGCGAGGAGGAGGAGGAGATCGAGCAGGAGGTCGGCCCCACGGCCAGTTGGGAGTCCTTCAATGAGCGCATCGACGGCCTGATTTACAATGAGCACTGCGACAAGTCGGTCAAGAAGCTGGACGAGCGCCGGCTGGCGATCCTCAACCGAGTCCGCCAGCAGTTCCGAGAGGCGCCCAAGGGCGTGGTGGAGCGCTGCCAGGCCCAGAAGTCGCCCATCGACCAGCAACTGGAGCTGTCCAGCGAGCGTCTGGACGAGCTAGTGCGCTTCGGCAACGAGCTGGTGACCAATGTCCGGGTAGCCAACGAGCGACGGGAACTGAATCGCCGCCTCTTCGAGACCACGCAGAAGAACCAGGTGCAGGTGAAGCTTCAGCGCGAGAGTATGGAGACCATGGCCCGTTTCTCGGATATAAAGGTACGGTTTCCATTCAAAATTGAACGAATTACACAATTTGATGTCTTTTGCAGGCCCGCTGGACGGAGCTGGAGGAGATCAACGAGCCGATGATGCTGTGGGACCAGATCGAGGAGCAGAAGAAGCGCATCGCCGACATTATGGCCCGCAAGGACGAGATGATAGCCGCCTGTCAGGCCGAGGTTGATCGCATGAACGCCAAATACGAGTTCGACCGTGGGCGGCAAGCGCAGGACCTGTGCTGTTTGGTGGAGCGCGTGGATCACCAGGTGGAGACGCTGAAGGAGGCCTACAAGCAGCACCTGCAGATGCTGCGGCACACCATCGAGGAGGAGCGCCAGATTTTCGCCGTGAGCGCCGTGGAGAAGTGGCGCACCTTCTTCGATGCGATGAACGCCAACTTCGACGAGAAGGCCAGCCTGGTGAGGGCGAGGGAGCAGTTTTATGCCCGACAGACCCAGCAGATTAACGAGTCGCAGGAGGAGCTGACCAAGAGCACGCGCATCCGGCTGGAGAAGGAGTGCGAGCGGCTGGAGCTCGAGCTGCGTCGAACTCGGGACAATGTGCTGATGAACTCCGAGAAGCTCGACTACAACTACCAGGTGCTGCAGAAGCGCAACGAGGAGAACGTGATCATCAACAACCAGCAGAAGCGACGGGTGGCCAGGCTGCACGAGGCCATAGGGCGCACCAGACGTGGTCTGAAGAATCTTTATTTAACCGGGAAGCGGAACATTGCCCGCCTCTCCTCGGACATCTACAAGCTGCACGCAAACATCAACGACATGGAGTCGAAGGCCCATCAGGCGCGCCTCAACAACCGCGAGAAGTTCGACCGCATCTGGGAGATAAACTACCAGGAACTGAACCTTCTGGTGGACCGCGTCTACCACATTGATCGCATCATCCACGAGCAGCAGCTGGCGATGCCCTGGAGCCGCCCGGTGGCACCGATTCCCAACATCAACAAGTCCCAGAAGAAGCGGAACAACATACTGGAGAAGTTCGATATGCGAATAGGTCGGGTGCCCAAGAACCGGGTGGTGAGCAAGTCGGGTCCCAAACACCGGCCGGACATCAAGGAGCTGCCGCCAGAGTCGCTGCGTCTGATGCGCAACCTCATTCGAAAGCTGTCCGATCGTGGCGGATTCCTGATCGAGGAGCGCCTGCTGAAGATCTTGGAGCCTTACTCCGAGGAGGACAAGTGCCTCGTGAGGATCGACAACATCTTTGCCGCACTGCGCATCCGTCATTTGCGGGACGTGAAGGAGCTGACCAAGGTCTTCATGCCGTACACGTACTGTCCCAATTGCCAGCCCCAGGGCCTGAGTCCGCGAAAGTGCGCCGAGGTGTTCATGAAGGACCAGAAACCCAACCGACTGCACCACGCATCGGATGGGGGCGTGCACAGCGAGCACCGAGACAGCGACCGCAATGAGGTCTTCCAGAAGAAGCGCGAGGAGATGGCCAAGAAGTGCCACAACCACTACATGGTTATGGAGCCGGCTCTGTGTCTCCATGCCATGAACCTATTCACGTCCAAGATGCACAAGCAGATGTACGAGCACGAGCCGGGCAGCAACACAAACGCTGTTAATCTTATCCAGATTTCGGACAACCAGATCCGCGACTTCTGGCGACAGTTCTCCGCCTGCTTTCCGGCCTCCAAGTGCAAGCTCTGGAAGACTCTGGAGCACGGACTGAACCACTACGTCGAGGTGCTAAAGATGCGGGTGCAATACGATGCAGAGGTGGTCTTTCTGCGTCGCCAGAACGAGGAGCTGCGCCACCTTCTCCAGAAGTTCACGGTCTAGGTTCGATCTCTAACCGGAGACCCAAGCCCACCTGAAATACCCCAACCCATTGCTGTTTAATGAAAATTATAATTGTGCCCTAGTCTGGCTCTTTAAGATCATCTTATAGTTGTCTCCCTTGGGGTGCCCTCCGCTTCGTGAGTCTCCTTCTTGAGATCTTTCCTCTCGTTCTAATCTGGGAAAAGCTTTGGAGCTACCTCTCCCAGTCATTGCTTAGCTTTTCAGGGGCTGTGGGAGGGGTATTATAAAATATACCTTAATGGCTATAAGGTTTGTACCCCTATCTCCTCCGCTCATGGTGTACCTCAAAGCCCAGATCAGATCAGATAGACTGCTCTTTGGTGGATTCTGAGAAGGGGTATGTGGTTGTAGGAATGGGACCAGTCCCCCCAAGTGGCTCAAAGTACGTCCCGCCCACGTTTAAAGTGCAAAGCAAACCGCCGGGGGGACTAATCACTCATTTATCGGCAAATTTTATTAGACAGCGGACGATAAAATAGAAAGAACGTCACCCAGAAGGTTCGCCGGATTCCCGAGTCCGATTCGAGGCCGATTCTGATTCCAGGGCCAGCTACTACAGCCTGTAATAATATACTACATAATTAAACACGGCGTAATCTTATCGTGGACTTCGGGTCTTTTTTCCGTTGTGGTGTTGTGGTGCCACCAGCGGCGGAAGTCTTGGGCAACAGTTGGCGAATTCGAACTCAGCAAACCGGACGAGGGCGAAGCCACCACCATGGAGGAGTTGGACCACAACAACAACGGCAACTACGGCTTTTGCCTGGAGGAGTTCAAGCTATTCGCCCAGCTGGACGATGATTTGGCGGGAGAGCTGTTCAGACCCAGCCCTGAGTTGGATCTCCTCGAGATGGACTTCGGTCTGATCGAACCATCCCCGGTCCAGGACGAGCAGAAGCCTGCAGTGCCACCCAAGAAGCGCTCTCGGGGATCGGTGAGCGATCACATCTGTGACGTGTGCGGGCGTCGGTTCTCGGAGGCCTACAACCTGCGTATCCACAAGATGACCCACACGGACGAGAAGCCCCACCGGTGCCCGGAGTGCGGCAAGGGCTTCCGGCAGTTGAACAAGCTCCGCATCCACGCCGTCACCCACACCGAGGATCGGCCCCACAAGTGCGACATCTGCGGGAAGGGGTTCCGCTACGCCAATTACTTATCCGTCCACCGGCGCCTCCACACCGGCGAGAAGCCGTATCCCTGCCAGGCAGAAAACTGTGATCTCTCCTTCCATTCGGTGCACGCCCGCCGGATCCACACGAAGCTCAGGCACCCGGAGGACCACGAGCACGAGCAGACCTCCTCCCTCAGCTACACCTGTCCGGTGTGTGGCCGGGTTCTCACCGACCAGTGCTACCTGAGCACCCACCTGAAGCGGCACTACAACCAGCGGGACTACGCCTGCCCGCATCCGGAGTGCGGCAAGCGTTTCTTCAGCGCCTCGGAGCTGAAGCACCACCAGATCGCCCACTCCCAGCTGCGGCCCTTCGGGTGTCCTTTGTGCGCCGCCCGCTTCCTGCGGAAGTCCAACTTCAAGCAACACCTCAAGGTGCACGAGAGGTGAGGTGAGAATCATGAATCTTGAAGATTGGACAGTTGGAGAGAACCTGATCCCCACAGAAATCGGACGCTTGCCGAACAAGCAGTTCCACAGAATATAATTCCATACCGGACGCCCTCGGGGAACCCTCCTCCCATTCATAAGGGGTTTCTGTTTAATAATATAAGTGTTTATTTAAATATACGATTTGTGTTTGTCTTTATCTGCATGCTTGCATATTAGATATATGTATATATTTGTATTTGTATTTATACTTCGTAGATGTACGGTATGGTACGGTACGGGAGCGGGTACTTGTACGGATACGGATACGGGTTCGGGTGGCTGGGTTCTCTGGCTCTCAGATCCGAGGACTGTTGACGCTGACTGTTGCTGTTCGTTTAGGCATAACTTAAGGATTACATTACATGATTAGCGATAATAAAAAAAATGTATCTTTACTGCTAGGGACCGAATCGGTATACCCACCCACTGAGGCGCGCGAGACTTTAAAGCAACAAAAAAATCATGTATTATAATGGTATATTATAATAGAATCAATAAAGACAAAACTTAAACTATAGTTATTTTTGGTTGTAACAGCGAATGACAAAAAATTATAATAATCAATAGTCAGTAATCAGTTAACTGTAATCAGCGGAGATTGAAATGAAACCAAAAACACAATCTGCTCTTGGCTCTCGCTGGTCTAAATTGGTAAAATGTCAAGATAAGCTAGCGAATTTCGTTACATATATAGACTTAAGATCTAGACCCAAGAAAAACGCGCACTTGCCGATCAAAATCCGGCCCTATATCATATTGCAATTGGTTCTAATACATGCCCAACGTATGGCTGTAATTGACACTTGAGCTATTGTTTCCAAAAACGAGTCTAATCGGTAGATATTGGTTTCACTTTCTTTAAGATTTAAATGCAGTTCCTGAAGCTGGACCTCGGCGAGGTCTGGGGGAGGAGACTAGGCCTGAGTTGTGATTTTGTTGGGCAAGTGCTTTACATACATATACATATACATATATATACCTTAATCGGCTTAATCGGATTTTGGTTTTGGGAGTTGACAAATTTTAACACACACACATACTAAGCGAAAATCGAAACGTTTAACAACCATCGTCATAAACACATATATCTATATATATCCATCCCATGCTCGATCCAGTGGAGGTCCTGCGTGAATATGTAATATGTCAGTGGTAATGCCCTTGCAGAGGCTACTTCATCTTTCCTGCAAGGGCATATCAACTTCGGCTACGCCCGAAGATAGCCTTCCTTTCCTGTTGGCTTTTGGTCTTATGTACATTTGCAATGTATGGTATCCGAGTGTGTGTGTGTGTAAGCTTCTAGCTTGATAAATCCCAGTTCCTGTTTCGCTTATCCCTTAGCTGTTATCCTTCTTACTTCCGTTTAGTTCCAAATCACCGTTGTATGTTTTGCTTCTTTCACAAAGAATTTTGAATCTCTCTCGTTATCAACGTTATCAACTCGCACAGATCGTGAGGGGGCTGGCTTTCAGTGTTATTTTATTTCTATGGTCGTCACTTTGTGTGTAAAATGTTTCAAAAAAATTGTTTTCGGAGCTGCTCCATCTTATAGCTTATCGAAAAATGTAACTTTCCACGTACGTTCCATAATATATATATATATATACGCCTGTAAAGATATATGTGTGCTCTTTGTATATAGATATATATATATATCTGTTGCATCTGTTTGTTGTATCGGGTTTTCGTTTATACCACACTCGTATATATAATTTGCCTGAACTTATTTCATATGTGCTCTCAGAATTTTTCTTGGTTTTTGTTTGTTTTGGAAACCACTTCCCATTCATTATCTTTCGACTTTCGACACCCCCAGTGCCCCAAAATCGGATCTGATTCGAAGCAAAGGATGTGAGAAATCGCAGGCAAATGGCAATGTCTACGATTTCTCCAGCCTTCAAGCCTTCACGGGGATCTGAACAAGAGCTTCTCCTCAAGGACTAAGTTTCTAAAACCTGACTGACTATTTTAAAATTAAAAAAAAATAATAACATTTTAGATGTTACCCTTGAAGGTACAAATATCTTGTACATTTGAAATTCATTTAAAAACTTTAAGGCTTAGGGGCTACTCTTCAGATACTCAGAGGGCTACGGACTCCGATCAGCTCCGACTTGGGAGCACTCTACAGCGTTCTCCGCTCTTTGTAGTTGCAATTTAAAAACCGGAATCGGGTCACCGCTTTATGACATGGAACTGCACGGCAGCCGCGGCGATCCCATCTGGGTGAGGACGCGATCCAGCCACTGGAGCGGCCCGTTTAGGTGCAGCTCGATCCAGCAGGGCGTCGAGGTGACCGTCTGGCGGCGATACTCGGCTCCCCAGCCCTTGACGAACGACATCCGGATGGTGCACATGCGCGTGAGCTGATAGACCGCCTCGAATCCCTGCGACACGGACTGGGACAGCAGGGCGGCGAACTCCTGGTTGTTGAAGATCTTCAGGTTGCAACCGGGCGGGATTTTGCAGACGGTGGCCGGATGCCAGCCGTAGCGCTGGTTGCAATTGGGGCTCTGCACGAAGATGGACGAATCGCTGAGGCACTCGGCGAACACCTCGCCGCCGATGTAGTAGAGCCGCACACCCTTGCCGATGTGACGGCGCGTCTGCTCGACCACCTCGTTGCGGTTGACATTGGAGAGTAGGCCGAGACAGAAGCGCTCCGAGTTGGAGGGATCGGTGAAGCCGTCGACGGTGATTGAGGGCTGCGAGGCGTGGAAGGTCTCGCCGACCCGCGTATTCAGCTCGTAGTAGCTGATGGAGCACCAGAAGGCCGGCTCATGGTACATCACTGGTGCGGCGTCGGCTGGCGGCGTCAGCCGGGACATGTTCATGTTGTCATTGGGATCAATCGGATCGCCATCCTCGCTCATGTAGCCGGGCGGCGGGGTGCCCGTGTTGGGAATGCTACTGCCCACGCTCAGCACACTTGATTGCGAGTCCATGTTCTGGCCGAAGGACAGCTGCTGCTGCTGCTGCTGTTGGTAGGATGAGGGGGAGGAAGATGGTGCCCCAGAAGTTGAGCTGGAGGTGGCAGCACCGGATCCAGAGCCGGAGCCACCCAATTCCATATACTGCGGCGGACTCAGTGAGGCGCTGCGGATTATCGCAGCATTGTAGTCGGTGTTGTTGGGTATCTGGTGTGTATGGTTATCCAGCGGATAGTCCACAATGGAATCGGGCGGCGTGGGCAACGACTTTGGCACCAGAATCGACAACTCTATCTTCTTGTAGTGATACGGATTGATGCAGATCTCGTCCTTGCGCAGATGGAAGGCGTATTCGCAGTGGTCCAGGGGCTTCAATTCATTCTGAGACTGGAGATCCGGCCAGCGCCACAGACGGCAATAGATGACGTGCGGCAAACCCTTCCGCAGATGCTCACCGGCGGGTGCGGGTTTACTGCGCGGCACCGTCACGCACCGCGTCTGGCAGTTCTGCGTGGATATTGCCCGCTCTAGCTCCTCCAACTGCGAGTTCTTCTTTATCTTCTTCACGAGGTTCTTGACGGCCTTCTCCGACCACTTGCCTTCGACGCTGTTGTCCTCGCTGCCTTTTTTGAGTGCTAATAATCGCTTGACCACCTGCGGTGTGAATGGCAACATTTCAGGATCTCTCCGGGCTCAGCTCCGCCGCACCAGCTGCTCCTCGTGTTCCTTGGAATGCTCGCTCCTGTGCTCTCCTCGCCTTCTTCTTGTTCCTTGATTTTTGAAGTCAGCGTCTCTAAAATATTTGATACAAGTTTAGTTTGTTTTTCTTTCCTTTTTATTATTTCTTTTTTTTTTTAGTGCGTGTTGTGGCAATTAAAACCTGATAATTGGCATGCATGTGTGTGATGATGTCTGACTGGCCCTCCCACCCCTTTCCCACTTCTCCTGGCTGTGCTTTGGCTTCGGCTACTGCTGATGCCTCTGCTTCTGCTTCTGCTTCTGCTCCAGCCGGCTGGATCTGATAAAAGCCCGAGCCCGACCCTGGTGACGGCGATGTTTGTGATAATTGCCAGCGCGTGTGTGTTTGTGTTTCGGTTTCGGTTTCTGTTTCTGTTTCTGTCGAGTCCGGAATCGAAATCAGTTTGTAGAAATCTCTAGCCATTCTTATTAGAATCAATAACTATATTTATGAAGCCCATTTTTTGAAGATTACGTTTTTGGCAAAATTTTCGACATGGATATTATGGAACTAGACTTCTAGAGCTGTATCTTTGAAGCTCATTGGCGGAAGCAAAGCACAAACTTCACGGCATTAACGGTATCTCTATAGAATACATACATACAGGGCGATAGGGAATCGGAATGGGTTGGTAATCTAACAGTTCTGCTCAAGATTCCGATTTCGAATCTCGCAATGTAATCGTCTGCGTGGGCGAGTGTCGTCTGCGTTGTTGTTATTTTTCTTATTGTTGTCCGTTTCCCAACAAGGTCAAATGTCTGCGTTTGCAGACGCTTTTTCTATTGTTGTTGTCGGCGGTTGGGCTTATTTTTTAGTGCTTGTGCTTGGTGCCGTGGCTTTTGAATTACAGCAGCCGTTTGGGCTGCTAGAAGAAAGACAAGAAACTCTGTAGCTGTAGGCTGTTTGGAATTTTTAACCTTATCGAAGGTTGAATTCTGTCGGGGATGAATAGTCACCGGCAATAAATAAAACCAGGCGGGGGGCTGGCGGCGGCGACGACGGCGGCAGGAGACGGACGACGGGAGACGGGGGCGGAAACCACAATAACGAAATGTGCAAGAAACATGAAAAGAAATTGCATGCTCACAGATACAAACACACACACACACAAGCGCGCGCCAGAGCTTTTGAATGTATCCAAGTATCCACATTACCTGTATAACGGCACCGGCTCCTGCTCAGCTCCTGCTGCCTCTCTCGATGCAGGTCCCACTCCCTCCTCCTGTGGCACTCTCACTCTTTCTGCCGCTCTGCTGCAGTGGAAGAACGGTAAGCAAACGGCACCGGAACCGGGCGCACACATCCAGGGGGGGTGGCACTGCTGGCGATGGAGATAGTGGGTGGGGGGTGGTGTCCACCGTTCTCGATTTGTGTATATCTTTAGTGCGCGCCAGAAAGTGACAGCTAGATCCACACAACACACACGCACACCGTAGCAACTGAGAATTTTTATTTTACTTTACGCTCCTTGCCGTCTGCTTCTTCCGCTGACCTTTCGCACTTTCCGCGGATACTTTTCTAGTTCCCTTTCCACCGCCACAGCTGTTTTTGTCACTTCCCGACGCCGCCAAATGCCAGTTGTGAGTTTTTCTCGCGATTTTTGCTGAATGTGCGTTAAATAAATTGCGTCTTTTTGCCTTTTGCGATTTGTTCCAGTGTTGCCAGATGGCCGAATCGGATTTCCGACCAAACCCCGTCAAGCTTTTAAAACCAACTAAAAAATCCTACTCTCAAAAGTATAATTCAAAGTGCGCTAAATTTAAACTTAAAAATTGGCAGTACTGGGTGACGTTTTATTGTTTAATGTCGGAATCAATTATCCGCTAATTGTAAATAATATATTTCTGTTTCCTCAAAATCACTTCTTCGACACCTTTTTCCGCATGAATTACACGATTGTATTATGTTGGTTAGTTTTCTTAGTTTCATTTGTTTTCTTTTAAAAAAACTTCCTTCTTTTTCGTCAAAAACCTAAAAAATATATGAACAATCTAGTCCGCTGGCCCCTGTTATCTTAAAAACGACACCACAGGAGTGTGGCCATGCGGCGCCAGGGGATTGTCCAGAGCTTTTGAACTTGCGCCATTATACCGTGTGGTCACACTCTCGCCGGCAGTGAAATTCAAATTCAAAGGCGCGTTTAGTTTTTGGTGTAATTTTTATTTGTAGAATAACAACCAAGTATTACTACACGTTCTTCTTAACATCTGTAGCTCGCTGCCTTTTCTGCTGGTGCCACCTCTTGTGCTGGGCGTATCCCGCGGCCTGGGCAAAAGACTTGTCGCATTGGGAGCACTTATACCGCTTCCCATCCTCGTGCAGTGGACGATGGTGATACAAAGCTCTGGAGCTGGAGAATCCTAGATTACAGTCAGTGCAGATGTGTCGCCGCCGCCGCTCGCCGATGTCCTGGTGTCGCTCCAAGTGTGTTTTCAACTGATATCTCGCCGCGAAGCTGGCTTGGCACCTGTCGCAACAAAAGGGCTTTTCA
Organism: Drosophila pseudoananassae pseudoananassae; assembly: GCA_018153035.1. Classification (NCBI taxonomy): domain Eukaryota; kingdom Metazoa; phylum Arthropoda; class Insecta; order Diptera; family Drosophilidae; genus Drosophila; species Drosophila pseudoananassae. The sequence goes on along the minus strand of JAECXR010000014.1, from coordinate 8,263,675 downwards.
CCAGTGTGCCGCCTTCGGTGGATAGTCAGATTCCAGTGTATCCTAGTGCGGTAGCCACAAAACTCACACATCAACAACGGGCTATCTGCATTCGCGTCCTTGGTGATCCTCGCCCTATATTGGTGTCTTTGGCTCTGGTCTGGGTTTGGTTCATCCGCTGCCATGATCGGGCACTGCGTGTGCCAAATCTAATCGGCGGCACTATTGTTAGACGCACGTTTTACCATTTGGCATTTGGGATGCCGCCACCCGACCAATTAATTGTTGTCAAAAAACGCAAGCCAAACCAAATCGGCTAAATTTAATTTTAAACACGACCCTCTCGAGAGAGCGCCGCTAATTCAGTTATATTTATCAATACAAAAAGATGTTAACTGTTGAAATCCGTCTGACGAGGATTTCCGATTCGATTATCAATATCGCGGTGTTCCCTGTCATATAGTTGTTAAAAATAATATATGTCTGTACAAAAAAATCATTGAATTAGATGAATACCTAAATTCAATAAATACTATCCGTATTTTACATTATTATACTGTCTAACAAAGGTGTTCTTACAACTAAAGAGTTAAGATAGAGTTTAAAAAAAGATAGTTTCAAATCACCGTATTTCGTCAACAGTTTTTAAGATTGGGTGAAAGTGGAACGGACGTGTTAATCATAATATATAAAAAAAAAACCAATACGAAACAATAACAAACCTACTTATACCCCATCCAGAGGAGAGGTGATTGGTTCGTCCTATAGTCTATGCCTGAGTTCTTAAAATTATTCGAAATTGGAAGATTCAATTGATTTTTCTTCAACATACAGCCGTCATCTAGCCGTTGAGCTCGTCGTTCCGGTGCTTCCGCATGTGTCCCGCCAGTCCTGCCGCCTGGGCATAGGCGTTGCCGCAAAGCTTGCAAACGAATTGCTTGGTCTCCGCATGTAGAAACTTGTGGTGGTACAGGCCCTTTTGGCGTGAGAAGGTGGCCCCGCAAACACCGCACACGTGAGGTCGCTCGGTCGAGTGCATGGCCATGTGCTCCCGGAGGCCGGAATGTGAAGGAAAACGCTTGTCGCACACTTGACAGCCGAACGGCCTCTCACCCGTGTGGCTGCGGATGTGGACGCGCAGCGTCTCCTTATTTCGGCAGCTGTAGCCGCAACTTTCGCACACAAAGTTCTTTTGTTCCGTGTGCACCTTGCAGTGATTTCGCATGTGGCGGACAGTAAAGAATCTCTTCCCACAGCCTGCGTGCGGGCAGGGCACGTTTCTTTCCGTGGCATGCTTCGTTTGGTGACGTTTCAGCTCGTGTCGTGTCTTATACCGCCTATCGCAGACCACGCACGCGACCCCACCATGTGCCTCGACCATGTGCTCGTCCAGTAATCGTAGGCGGGGCAGTTGGGTATCACACTCCAGGCATGTGAAGCTTGTGGGCCCCTCGTCACCCGGGACATCGTGATCCCTTTTTAAATGCTGTCGCAGGCTGTACTTTCCATGGTAGATCTTCCCGCAGTGCTCGCACTTATGCTCCTGGGCTGGTTTGGTGCTAGTCTCCTTGGGTGGCTCATAGTCAGCATCATCGCTGTCCGCTTCTAACGAAGCTACATTCTTGTGCTGCCGCATGATATGTCGTTCTAGAGTCTTGCGGCTCTGGTATGTCTTCGAGCAATATGGACAAGGATTGGGCGATTTGAGAGATGTAGATTGTCGGCTCTCTACTTCCAGATGCAGAAATGCAAGGTCGTCACACTCCTGGTCGGAATCCTCTTTGTAGTCGACTTTCAAAGCTCTAACCTGGCGCAAGCAATCGTAATTGGAATTGTCCCACTTCATGATAGCTTTTCCAGGCAGCTCCTCCGCGTCTGCTGCTGCTGCCGCTCCAGTTTCATCCTCGCTCTCGTCCTGCTCGACCCCACCGATTTCGTACCATGCAAAAGGATTCACCTGCGCTACAATCGGCACGGGAGATATTTGACTATCCGCCAGGCTATCCCGCTGCTCCTGCTTCAGCTCCGTCTCTGTCGTTTCCGTTTTGAGCAGGCCGTTCTCAAAGTGAACGTTCTGGACGTGAAGCAGGAAGTCACCAAACACGAAGCTCTTCATCTCGCAGAAGGCGCAGTCAATGCGAAAGCTGTTCAGGCTCTGAAAGTAGATCTCTCCGCACTTGGCGTTCGCCATGCCGGCGTACGTGTCCGGCTTGAGGGACTTTAGCATGGTGCTGCTGCCTGCGGTCCACTCCTCGCCAGGATTTCCTTTCTTTTTCGAATATTCGTGAAGCCACAACACGCAAACTTTTCGAGAGGCTGTGCTTGAACCAGCTGATTGGGGGCCACAGGTGTTGGCCAACACTGGTCTCCCCTCTGACACTGCACACTACCAACACTGACAGCTTTTAAGGTTTCCAACACCACCGGCACTCTTCCTCTTCCTGCGTTGTGGCAACACGAGATTCTTGTTTCCGATTCCAAATATCGGAAATTATCATCACATTCAGCCGCTAGATCCTTCAGCGATGCATCCTGATCTCACGGAACGAATTCTCCAGCACCTGGAGACTGTCGACCAGGTGGACACTCTGGACCTGGCCTCGAAATTCGCCGTGGACCACCAGAAGATCGTCGGCGCCTTGAAAAGCATCCAAGCTCACGGAGATCTGGTCAACGCTGAGGTGGCTACCCACAAGAGCCTTGGCCTTACCGATGAGGGGCGATCTGTAGTGGAGCATGGTAGTCACGAAGCGCTTGTTTACGCTGCCGTTCCGGAGGAGGGCATTGCCCAGGCAGCTCTGATGACAGCTGGAGGTCCCAACGCCAAGGTGGGCTTCAGCAAGGCCATGTCCCAGGGATGGATTCTCGTGGATAAGACCGTAACTCCACCTCTTGTGCGTCGCAAGGTGGAAAAGATTACGGATTCGGTTAAGGAGCAACTCAAGCAGGTGGCCGCCGGCAAGGTCGATGCTTTGCCCTCAAAGGATGTTACTGATTTCAAGAAGCGCAAGCTTCTTCAGGAGACCACTACCAAAAGCTTTGTACTCAGCCGTGGTCCGGAATTCGCGACTACCTTGACCAAACTGGAGACGGATCTTACGGTGGAAATGCTTTCCAGCGGATTGTGGGAACAGCTCAAGTTCAAGTCATATAACTTTGATGCCTTAGGTGCTCCACCATCGCGCGGTCACCTGCATCCTTTGCTGAAAGTACGCACTGAGTTCCGGCAGATATTCCTCGAGATGGGCTTCTCCGAAATGCCCACCAACAATTATGTGGAATCGTCTTTCTGGAACTTTGATGCCCTGTTCCAGCCACAACAGCATCCGGCACGTGATGCTCACGACACTTTCTTCGTGAATCATCCCGCAAAAAGCCATAAGTTCCCGCAGGAATATCTGGAGCGTGTGAAAAAGGTCCATTCGGTGGGTGGCTATGGATCGAAGGGATATGGCTACGACTGGAAAGTGGAGGAGGCTCAGAAGAATCTACTGCGCACCCACACTACGGCCGTGTCGGCAAGGATGCTGTATAAACTTGCTAACCAGGAGGGTGGCTTCAAGCCCGCCAAGTACTTCAGCATAGACAAAGTGTTCCGCAACGAAACACTGGACGCCACACATCTAGCAGAGTTCCACCAGGTTGAGGGAGTTATTGCCGATGTGGGCCTAACCTTGGGCGATTTGATCGGTACTCTCTATGAATTCTTCCGCAAGCTGGGCATAACCCAGCTTGAGTTCAAGCCGGCCTACAATCCCTACACAGAGCCCAGCATGGAAATCTTTTGCTACCATCCTGGACTTGGAAAATGGATCGAGGTTGGCAACTCTGGAGTATTCCGCCCAGAAATGCTACTGCCCATGGGACTGCCGGAGAACGTTAATGTGATCGCGTGGGGCTTGTCACTGGAGCGACCCACCATGATTAAGTACGGGATCAACAACATCCGCGATCTGGTAGGTCCTAAGGTGGATCTGAAAATGGTAGAGGAGGGCCCGATATGCCGGCTTGATCATGTTTAGAACCTTCGACTAAAATAAATTTTTTTTTATACGATTGTTCCAACCCAAAAATATTTATAAAAATAAAAACAAAAAAAATATAGTTTTTGCGGCAATAGTTTAAATATTTTGGGGTTAGTCAACACTAATTGGAAACAGCTGTTTTCTATAGCAATACAGCTCATAGAAATTTCGTGGATATATTAAAGCCAACAATATAGGCATTAAGCAAACTGTTTCAACGTACATAATATAACAATAATATTCCAAAATTTATGGGAAAACATTTCCAACGGATTTAAATTTATTTGCGGTCTGGCAGCTCCAGGCGATATCATCAGCTACTACAAAGAAAGTTACAAACAAAAACAAACAAGCAACCAAATCGAAACAAAATAACAAATTTACTCTAAAACTGACACTTTCTCGCACATCCCGCTGGAGAATACGGAAAAATGGAAAATAATCCGAGTCAAACTCTCCACCAGGCGATCCAGAAGAAATTCGGCTTGATAAGTGCCTGCGAAGGTGCCAGTTCAAAATTATTTTGTGACCCTGAAACGAATTCAAATCCCCTACAGAGCCACCAGTTTGTCATACCACAGCTGAGGGTAGCTGAAGACATAGCCACCCAGGAGCGTTTGCGGCAAGCGGCGGATGCTCGAAATGAAAAACTTCTCAACGAGATTAAACGCCGTCGTCAGTGCAGCGAAAACGAAAACAACGCTTCTGGTTTTATAATCCCCAAGTTGGGAGCTGTACCCGGGGAACCTCTGGGAGAGACCAAGCTGAACATACCGCTGTTGGCCCGTTTGGAGCAAGGTGTGGGCCAGTTACAGATAAGTAGCGGAGACGGTGACAGAGCGGGTAACTCGATGCTATTGTCGATGCCACCAACTATTGGTCCGACTCCCCTTATTGACCTCACGTCTACAGTAATAGCCGGAGTAAAGGATGCACCTCCCAAGGAGTCCGCCACCAAAGCGAAGGAGAAGCAAAAAAGACAACACACTGAGAACTTTGAGATTCCATTCATTGCATGCAACCCGGATCGTCGGAGTAAGCTCTCCGGGGGATTGCTAGCTGATCGAAGGCGCTCCCAGCACGATGAGAAGCTAGGCGATTCGGAGAAAGGGAAAATCCTTGAAATAAAAGAAGAGCCAAGTACGGTTGGCAGCATGCTCGACACCATTGTGGGCTACCCAGAACCAAGACGACCACAGCTAGAGTATGCCGGGACTATGGTGGAGCGTCAGCACTTGAAGTTGTGTCTTCGGCCGGACTATGGCACCCAAATAAAGCGATTCCGCTTCGACACACCTTCTCCGGACGAGCTGGTTAAGCAAGCGCTGCAAAAGTCCTGGCGCATATCGCGCACCTGACTCTACTGTACAATAAATTGACAATTACCAATAAGTAAATAAAAAATAAATTCAATTAGGTCAAAAGATTGACAAGGACTTTGGCATTTTAAGATATTTCAATATTTAAGCCTTTGCAAAGATACCGATAATACAATTTTTTTTTAATTTAACATAAAAGAAAAGTTTGTATTATTTACGATGCAAATTTATATCCGATCCGAAACTCTTAATCAAATATTGCTTTAAAGTAATTTTTAAAATTGTCGAATTTATTCCAAGTAACCCAAATTATGGGTTTTCCCAATTTCCCCACTTTTGCTCCTCCCGATGGCCATAGCTCTGCCAATTTGTATCCGATCAGGAAATAAAGTACCATTTGGTAATCAACGAACCCAAAAGCAACTTTCCTCATAAAACATTGCTTAAATATCGTGTTTTAATTTTTCGAAATTTTCCAAGGGTACTACAAAAATGTGGATTTTCCCAATTTCCCCACTTTTGCTCCTTCCGATGGCCTTAGCTCTGCCAATTCGTATCCGATCAGGAAATAAAGTACCATTTGGTAATCAGCGAACCCAAAGCAACTTTTCTCATTCAAAACATTGCTTAAATATCGTGTTTTAATTTTTCAGAAATTTTTCAGGTACCCCCACAAAAATGTGGATTTTCCCAATTTCCCACTTTTGCTCCTCCCCGGTGGCAATAGCTCTGCCAATTTATGACTTCGATCAGGAAAAAAAAGTACCCATTTGAGTAATCAGCGAACTAAAAAGCAACTTTCCTTATTCAAAACATTGCTTAAATATCGTGTTTTAATTTTTCGAAATTTTTCAAGAGGTACCCCACAAAAGTAATGGATTTTCCCAATTTCCCCACTTTGTTCCTCCCGGTGGCCTTAGCTCTGTAATTCGTATCCGATCAGGAAATAAAGTACCATTTGGTAATCAGCGAACCCAAAAGCAACTTTCCTTATTCAAAACATTGCTTAAATATCGTGTTTTAATGTTTCGAAATTTTTTCAAGGGGTACCCCCACAAAAATGTGGGTTTTAGCAATTTCTCACTTTTGCTCCTTTCGATGGCCATAGCTCTGCCAATTCGTATCCGATCTGGAAATCAAGTACCATTTGTTAATTAGCGAACCCAAAAGCAACTTTCCTCCCATTCAAAACATAGCTTAAATATCGTGTTTTAATTTTTCGAAATTTTTCAAGGGTACCCCCACAAAAATGTGGATTTTCCCAATTTCCCCCACTTTTGCTCCTTCCGATGGCCATAGCTCTGCCAATTCGTATCCGATCAGGAAATAAAGTACCATTTGGTAATCAGCGGGCAAAAGCAACTTTTCTCATTCAAAACATTGCTTAAATATCGTGTTTTAATTTTTCGAAATTTTTTTCCAAAGGTACCCCACAAAAATGTGGATTTTCCCAATTTCCCCACTTTTGCTCTCCGGTGGCAATAGCTCTGCCAATTTGTATTCGATCAGGAAAAAAAGTACCATTTGATAATCAGCGAACCCAAAAGCAACTTTCCTTATTCAAAACATTGCTTAAATATCGTGTTTTAATTTTTCGAAATTTTTTCAAGAGGTACCCCCACAAAAATGTGTGTTTTCGCAATTTCCCCACTTTTGTTCCTCCCGGTGGCCTTAGCTCTGCCAATTCGTATCCGATCAGGAAATAAAGTACCATTTGGTAATCAGCGAACCCAAAAGCAACTTTCCTCATTCAAAACATTGCTTAAATATCGTGTTTTAATTTTCGAAATTTTTCCAAAGGGGTACCCCACAAAAATGTGGGTTTTCGCAATTTCCCCACTTTTGCTCCTCCCGATGGCAATAGCTCTGCCAATTCGTATCCGATCAGGAAATAAAGAGTACCATTTGGTAATCAGCGAACCCAAAGCAACTTTCCTCATTCAAAACATAACTTAAATATCGTGTTTTAATTTTTCGAAATATTTCAAAGAGTACCCACACAAAAATGTGGGTTTTCGCAATTTCCCCACTTTGCTCCTTCCGATGGCCATAGCTCTGCCAATTCGTATCCGATCTGGAAATAAAGAGTACCATTTGGTAATCAGCGAACCCAAAGCAACTTTCCTCATTCAAAACATTGCTTAAATATTGTGTTCTAATTTTCGAAATTTTTCCAAAGGGGTACCCCCACAAAAATGTGGGTTTTCGCAATTTCCCCACTTTTTGCTCCTTCCGATGACCCATAGCTCTGCCAATTCATCGCTATCCGATCTGGAAATAAAGCCATTTGGTAATCAACGAACCCAAAAACAACTTTCCTCATTCAAAACATTGCTCAAATATTGTGTTTTAATTTTCGAAATTTTTCAAGGGTACCCCCACAAAAATGTGGGTTTCGCAATTTCCCCACTTTTTCTCCTTCCGATGGCCATAGCTCTGCCAATTCGTATCCGATCTGGAAATAAAGTACCATTTGGTAATCAGCGAACCCAAAAGCAACTTTCCTCATTCAAAACATTGCTTAAATATTGTGTTCTAATTTTTCGAAATTTTTCCAAGGGGTACCCCCACAAAAATGTGGGGTTTTGCAATTTCCCCACTTTTGCTCCTCCCGATGGCCATAGCTCTGCCAATTCGTATCCGATCTGGAAATAAAGTACCATTTGGTAATCAGCGAACCCAAAAGCAACTTTCCTCATTCAAAACATTGCTCAAATATTGTGTTTAATTTTCGAAATTTCAAAGGGATACCCCCACAAAAAAATGTGGGTTTTCGCAATTTCCCCACTTTTGCTCCTTCTGATGGCCATAGCTCACCAATTCGTATCCGATCTGGAAATAAAAAGTACCATTTGGTAATCAGCGAACCCAAAGCAACTTTCCTCATTCAAAACATTGCTTAAATATTGTGTTCTAATTTTCGAAATTTTTCCAAGGGTACCCCACAAAAATGTGGGGTTTTGCAATTTCCCCACTTTTGCTCCTTCCGATGGCCATAGCTCTGCCAATTCGTATCCGATCTGGAAATAAAGTACCATTTGGTAATCAGCGAACCCAAAAGCAACTTTCCTCATTCAAAACATTGCTCATATATTGTGTTTTAATTTTTCGAAATTTTTCAAAGGGGTACCCCCACAAAAATGTGGATTTTCGCCATTTCCCCACTTTTGTTCCTCCCGATGGCCATAGCTCTGCCAATTCGTATCCGATCTGGAAATAAAGTACCATTTGGTAATCAGCGAACCCAAAAAACAGCTTTCCTCATTCAAAACATTGCTTAAATATTGTGTTTAATTTTCGAAATTTTTCAAAGGGGTACCCCACAAAAATGTGGGTTTTTCGCAATTTCCCCACTTTTGCTCCTTCCGATGGCCATAGCTCTGCCAATTCGTATCCGATCTGGAAATAAAGTACCATTTGGTAATCAGCGAACCCAAGAGCAACTTTCCTCATTCAAAACATTGAAATATTTTGTTTTAATTTTTCGAAATTTTCAAAGGGTACCCCCTTTGACACCCCCCTTAAACACAAAAATGTGGGGTTTTGCAATTTCCCCACTTTTGCTCCTTCCGATAATATAGCTCTGCAATTCGTATCCGATCTGGAAATAAAGTACCATTTGGTAATCGAACCCAAAAGCAACTTTCCTCATTCAAAACATTGCTTAAATATTGTGTTCTAATTTTCGAAATTTTTCAAAGGGGTACCCCCACAAAAATGTGGGTTTTCGCAATTTCCCACTTTTGCTCCTCCCCGATGGCAATAGCTCTGCCAATTCGTATCCGATCAGCAAATAAATTACCATTTGGTAATCAGCGAACCCAAAGCAACTTTCCTCATTCAAAACGTAGCTTAAATATCGTGTTTCCCAATTTTCGAAATATTTCAAGGGGTACCCACACAAAAATGTGGGTTTTCGCAATTTCCCCACTTTTGCTCCTTCCGATGGCCATAGCTCTGCCAATTCGTATCCGATCTGGAAATAAAGTACCATTTGGTAATCAGCGAACCCAAAAGCAACTTTCCTCATTCAAAACATTGCTTAAATATTGTGTTCCTAATTTTCGAAATTATTCCAAGGGGTACCCCCACAAAAATGTGGGTTTCACCAATTTCCCCACTTTTGCTCCTTCCGATGGCCATAGCTCACCAATTCGTATCCGATCTGGAAATAAAGTACCATTTGGTAATCAGCGAACCCAAAAGCAACTTTCCTCATTCAAACACTGCTTAAATATTGTGTTTTAATTTTTCGAAATTTTTCAAGGGTACCCCACAAAAATGTGGGTTTTGCAATTTCCCACTTTTGCTCCTCCCCGATGGCCATAGCTCTGCCAATTCGTATCCGATCTGGAAATAAAGTACCATTTGGTAATCAGCGAAGCCAAAAGCAACTTTCCTCATTCAAAACATAGCTTAAATATCGTTTTTAATTTTTCGAGAATTTTCCCAAGGGAGTACCCCACAAAAATGTGGATTTTCGCCATTTCCCCACTTTTGTTCCTCCCGATGGCGCTAGCTCTGCCAATTCGTATCCGATCTACGGAAATAAAGTACCATTTGGTAATCAGCGAACCCAAAAGCAACTTTCCTCATTCAAAACATTGCTTAAATATTGTGTTTTAATTTTTGAAATTTTTCAAGGGGTACCCCCACAAAATGTGGAGTTTCACATTTCCCCACTTTTCTCCTTCCGATGGCCATAGCTCTGCCAATTCGTATCCGATCTGGAAATAAAGTACCATTTGGTAGCGAACCCAAAAACAACTTTCCTCATTCGAAACATTGCTTAAATATTGTGTTTAATTTTTCAGAAATTTTTCAAGGTACCCCCACAAAAATGTGGGTTTCGCAATTTCCCCACTTTTCTCCTTCCGATGGCCATAGCTCTGCCAATTCGTATCCGATCTGGAAATAAAGTACCATTTGGTAATCAGCGGGCTTAAAAGCAACTTTCCTCATTCAAAACATTGCTTAAATATTGTGTTTTAATTTTCGAAATTTTTCAAAGGGGTACCCCCACAAAAATGTGGGTTTCACCAATTTCCCCACTTTTGCTCCCTTCCGATGGCCATAGCTCTGCCAATTCGTATCCGATCTGGAAATAAAGTACCATTTGGTAATCAGCGAACCCAAAAACAGCTTTCCTCATTCAAAACATTGCTGAAATATTTTGTTTTAATTTTTCAAATTTTTCAAGGGTACCACATGACACCCTTAAACACAAAAATGTGGGGTTTTGCAATTTCCCCACTTTGCTCCGCTCCGATGGCCATAGCTCTGCCAATTCGTATCCGATCTGGAAATAAAGTACCATTTGGTAATCAGCGAACCCAAAAGCAACTTTCCTCATTCAAAGCATGTGCTTAAATATTGTGTTCTAATTTTTCGAAATTTTTCAAGGGGTACCCCCCACAAAAATGTGGGTTTTCGCAATTTCCACTTTGCTCCTCCGATGGCAATAGCTCTGCCAATTCGTATCCGATCAGCAAATAAATTACCATTTGGTAATCAGCGAACCCAAAGCAACTTTCCTCATTCCAAAACATAGCTTAAATATCGTTTTTAATTTTTCGAAATATTTCAAAGGGGTACACAAAAATGTGGGTTTTCAATTTCCCACTTTTGCTCCTTCCGATATTGTAGCTCTGCCAATTCTGTCCGATCTGGAAATAAAGTACCATTTGGTAATCAGCGAACCCAAAAGCAACTTTCCTCATTCAAAACATTGCTTAAATATTGTGTTCTAATTTTTCGAAATTTTTCAAAGGGGTACCCCCACAAAAATGTGGGTTTTCGCAATTTCCCCACTTTTGCTCCTTCCGATGGCCATAGCTCTGCCAATTCGTATCCGATCTGGAAATAAAGTACCATTTGGTAATCAGCGAACCCAAAAGCAACTTTCCTCATTCAAAACACTGCTTAAATATTGTGTTTTAATTTTTCGAAATTTTTCCAAGGGGTACCCCCACAAAAATGTGGGTTTTTGCAATTTCCCCACTTTTGCTCCTCCCGATGGCCATAGCTCTGCCAATTCGTATCCGATCTGGAAATAAAGTACCATTTGGTAATCAGCGAACCCAAAAGCAACTTTCCTCATTCAAAACATTGCTTAAATATTGTGTTTTAATTTTTCGAAATTTTTCCAAGGGGTACCCCCACAAAAATGTGGGTTTCGCAATTTCCCCACTTTTTCTCCTTCCGATGGCCATAAACTCTGCCAATTCGTATCCGATCTGGAAATAAAGTACCATTTGGTAATCCAGCAGCCCAAAAAGCAACTTTCCTCATTCGAAAACATTGCTTAAATATTGTGTTTTAATTTTCGAAATTTTTCCAAGGGAACCCCACAAAAATGTGGGTTTTTCGCAATTCCCCACTTTTCTCCTTCCGATGGCCATAGCTCTGCCAATTCATTATCCGATCTGGAAATAAAGTACCATTTGGTAATCGAACCCAAAAGCAACTTTCCTCATTCAAAACATTGCTTAAATATTGTGTTTTAATTTTCGAGAAATTTTTCCAAGGGGTACCCCACAAAAATGTGGGTTTCGCAATTTCCCACTTTTGCTCCTTCCGATGGCCATAGCTCTGCCAATTCGTATCCGATCTGGAAATAAAGTACCATTTGGTAATCAGCGAACCCAAAAGCAACTTTCCTCATTCAAAACATTGCTGAAATATTTTGTTTTAATTTTTCAAAATTTTTCAAAGGGGTACCCCCCTTTGACACCCCCCTTAAACACAAAAATGTGGGGTTTTGCAATTTCCCCACTTTTGCTCCTTCCGATGGCCATAGCTCTGCCAATTCGTATCCGATCTGGAAATAAAGTACCATTTGGTAATCAGCGAACCCAAAAGCAACTTTCCTCATTCAAAACATTGCTTAAATATTGTGTTCTAATTTTTCGAAATTTTTCAAAGGGGTACCCCCACAAAAATGTGGGTTTTCGCAATTTCCCCACTTTTGCTCCTCCCGATGGCAATAGCTCTGCCAATTCGTATCCGATCAGCAAATAAATTACCATTTGGTAATCAGCGGACCCCAAAGCAACTTTCCTCATTCAAAACATAGCTTAAATATCGTTTTTAATTTTTCGAAATCTTTCCAAAGGTACCCACACAAAAATGTGGGTTTCGCAATTTCCCCACTTTTGCTCCTTCCGATGGCCATAGCTCTGCCAATTCGTATCCGATCTGGAAATAAAGTACCATTTGGTAATCAGCGAACCCAAGCAACTTTCCTCATTCTAAAACATTACTTAAATATTGTGTTCTAATTTTCGAAATTTTTCAAAGGGGTACCCCACAAAAATGTGGGTTTCGCAATTTCCCCACTTTTGCTCCTTCCGATGGCCCTTAGCTCTGCCAATTCGTATCCGATCTGGAAATAAAGTACCATTTGAAGTATCAGCGAACCCAAAGCAACTTTCCTCATTCAAAACACTGCTTAAATATTGTGTTTTAATTTTTCGAAATTTTTCAAGGGGGTACCCCCACAAAAATGTGGGTTTTGCAATTTCCCCACTTTTGCTCCTCCCGATGGCCATAGCTCTGCCAATTCGTATCCGATCTGCAAATAAAGTACCATTTGGTAATCAGCGAACCCAAAAGCAACTTTCCTCATTCAAAACATTGCTTAAATATCGTTTTTAATTTTCGAAATTTTCCCAAGGGGTACCCCCACAAAAATGTGGATTTTCGCAATTTCCCCACTTTTGCTCCTTCCGATAGCCATAGCTCTGCCCGAATTCGTATCCGATCTGGAAATAAAGTACCATTTGGTAATCCAGCGAACCCAAAAAGCAACTTTCCTCATTCAAACATTGCTTAAATATTGTGTTTTAATTTTTCGAAATTTTTCAAGGGGTACCCCACAAAAATGTGGGTTTTCGCAATTTCCCCACTTTTTCTCCTTCCGATGGCCATAGCTCTGCCAATTCGTATCCGATCTGGAAATAAAGTACCATTTGGTAATCAGCGAACCCAAAAGCAACTTTCCTCATTCAAAACATTGCTTAAATATTGTATTTTAATTTTCGAAATTTTTCAAGGTACCCCCACAAAAATGTGGGTTTTCGCAATTTCCCCACTTTTGCTCCTTCCGATAGCCATAGCTCTGCCAATTCGTATCCGATCTGGAAATAAAGTACCATTTGGTAATCAGCGAACCCAAAAGCAACTTTCCTCATTCAAACATTGCTTAAATATCGTTTTTTAATTTTTCGAAATTTTTTCCAAGGGGTACCCCCACAAAAATGTGGGTTTTTCGCAGTGCCCCACTTTTGCTCCTTCCGATAAACATAAGCTCTGCCAATTCGTATCCGATCTGGAAATCAAGTACCATTTGTTAATTAGCGAACCCAAAAAGCAACTTTCCTCATTCAAAACATTGCTCACTCCTGTTGTGTTTTAATTTTTCGAAATTTTCAAGGGGTACCCCCACAAAAATGTGGATTTTCGCCATTTCCCCACTTTTGTTCCTCCCCGATGGCCATGGCTACATAAATTCGTATCCAGAGCTGTCCTAATCCCAACATTTTGTGGGGTGCCTTGGAAAAATTTCAGGCAAACAACGATATTTAAGCAATGTTTTGAATGAGGTGCACAGTTCGCTGATGGTACTGGGTGGGTCGTGGCGAATATGGCATCGGGAGCTGGGGAAATGGCGAGAATCCCATGAGGCCCTTGCCCAGGAATTTCGAAAATTAAAAAACGATATTTAAGCAATGACAGGTGAAAGTTACGAAGGGCTAAACTGATTACAAATGGCTATTAAACTATGAAAAAGGACAAAAGTGGGAAGCTCGAGAACCCCATTTTGTGAGTACTGCCACTTACGATGATGTTTGAATAAGAAAGTTGCTTTCTAGCTATTTCCTGATCAGATACGAAATGGCGAAATATATCGGGAGGAGCAAAAGTGGGAAATACGGGAAATCAACATTTTGTGGGGAACCTTGAAGAATTTCGAGAAGAGTCTAGCAATGACGAGGTGAGAAGTAGCTTTCAGATCAGACAAATTGGCAGGGTACTGGCCATCGAGAGAACAACGAAAACCCCACGTGGGAGTACCCCCTTGGAAGAATTTCGAAAAATTAAAAAACGATATTTAAGCAAATGAGAAGATTACTTTAGTTCATGATACAAATGATCAGTCACAATAACAGATAAGAGACAAAAGGTGGAAAATTCGAAAACCCTTACTATTCCGAAACATTAAAACACGATATTTAAGCAATGTTTTGAATAAGAAGTTGCTTTAGACAGTACCAAATATTACTGCCCCTGATCGAATACAGGCATGTGAAATCGGGAGGAATGAAAGTGAGAGTGCAGTCACGTGAAATTGCTGGAAAAGAATTTCGAAAAGGGTAAAACGTATTTAAGCAATGTTTTGAAGAAGTACTTTTGAGACTACTGTTCTTCAGATCGGATACGAATTGGCACAAGTAACCATCGAAAGGAAAAAGTGGGAAAACACTACTATTTTGTGGGGGTGGCTGTTAAATTTACGATATTTAAGCAATGTTTTGAATAGAAGACCTTTGCTTCGCATTACAATGTGCCTGGCCTGCGAATACGAGTGGCAAGTATTCCATCGGGAGGAAGGTAAAGGAAATTGCGGAAATCAATTTTTGTGAAATTCCCCTTGGAAAAATGTCGAAAAGTAAAACGATATTTAAACGTATTTTTGAATGAAAGAGATTGCTTTGAAATTCACTTACCAAATGGCTGGCCCCAGATCAGTGAAATTGGCAGAACTATAAACCTCAGGAAGGCAAGGTAAGTACAGCTCAAGGTACTGGAAAATTTCAGAAAACACAATATTTAAACATTAAACGAATGAGAAAGACAGGCTCGCTATTTTCAAATGATATATTTCCTGATCAGTGCAGACCCAGCTGGCCCCATCGGGAGAAGAGCAGGAAGCTGAAATCCCACACTGTGGGGGGCCACGGAAAAATTTCGAAAAACAAGCGATATTTAAGCAATGTTTTGAATGAGAAGACTGATAATGTGCACTTATTTCTGATCAGCTACGAACCCAGCTTTAGAGCGCCATCGGGAGGAAACATGAGAAAGCCCATTTTGTGAGCAGAACTCGAAAAACAAGCCTTATTTAAGCAATGTTTGAATAGTGCTGGGGCTATGACACAAATGGTACTGTCAGCTGCAGAGGCAACAAGAAACCATCGGAAAAAAGGGCAAAGTGGGGAGAACGAAAACCCGCAGCTGTGAACCACGGAAAGAATTTCGAAAACAAAGCATATTTAAGCAATGTTTTGAATGAGAAGAGATTGCTGGAGACTAAACACAAATAATTACTATTTGTCCGGAAGCTACGAAACAATTGTACCATCGGGAGGAGCGCAAAGGTGAAACCAAATCCACATTTTGTGGGGACCCTTGGAAAATTTCGAAGAACATATTTAAGCAATATTTGAATGAGAAAAGGAACAATGGTACCTTCCTGTCAGTACATTGTGATATTACCGGGAGGCAAAAGTGAAGTGCAACCCATTTTGTGGGGGTACCCGTTGAAAAAATTTCGAAAAATAAAACACGATATTTAAGCAACGATGCGAATCGAGGAAGGTCCGCTTTGGGCTCGCTGATTACAAATGGTACCACATTTCAGATCGGATACGAAGGAGAGTTGGCCATCGGGAGGGTAAAAGTGAAGTACGGAAATTCACTTTTTGTGGGGGGCCCCCCGCTGGAAAGAACAAATTTCGAAAATTAAAAAAACGATATTTAAGCAATGTTTTGAATGAGGAAAGTTGCTTTTGGGTTCGCTGAATACTTAAATGGTACTTTACTTCCAGATCGGATACAAATTGGCAGAGCTATGGCCATCGGAAGGGAAAAAAGTGGGAAAATTGCGAAAACCCACATTTTGTGGGGGTACCCCTTGGAAAATTTCGAAAAATTAAAAAACGATATTTAAGCAATGTTTTGAATAGAAAAGTAGCTTTTTGGGTTCGCTGATTGCTAAATGGTACTTTATTTCCGATCGGATACAAATTGGCAGAGCTATGGCCATCGGAAGGAGCAAAGTGGTGGGAAATTGCAAAAACCCACATTTTTGTGGGTAGTACCTTAGAAAAATTTCAAAAAATTAAAAACAATATTTAAGCAATGTTTTGAGCAGGAGTAGTTTCTGACAGCCAAACGGTACTTTTTTCAGATTAAAGTAGCCTGAAGGAAGGGGGGGGGGAATTGGGAAACCCATAGGAAAATTTGAAAAATTAAAAAACGATATTTAATGAAAAGTCTTTTGCGAAAATGGACATCGGATAAATTGGCAGCTTTTGGGGAGTCCGGCGTGATTGGACAAAAGATGCAATGAGGAAAGTTGTTTTTGGGTTCGAATGCTGGTACTTTTATTTCCTGATCGGACACAAATTGGCAGAGCTATTGCCATCGGAAGGAGCAAAAGTGGGGAAATTGCGAAAACCACATTTTTGTGGGGTACCCCTTGGAAAATTTCGAAAATTAAAAAAACGATATTTAAGCAATGTTTTGAATGAGGAAAGTTGCTTTTGGGTTCGCTGATTACCAAATGGTACTTTATTTCCCGATCGGATACAAATTGGCAGAGCTATGGCCATCGGAAGGGGAAAAAGTGGGGAAATTGCGAAAACCCACAATTTTGTGGGGTACCCCTAGGAAAAATTTCGAAAAATTAAAAAACGATATTTAAGAAAGGTTTTGAATGAGGAAAGTCGCTTTTGGGTTCGCTGATTGCCAAATGGTACTTTATTTCCCGATCGGATACAAATTGGCAGAGCTATGGCCATCGGAAGGGGAAAAGTGGGGAAATTGCGAAAACCCACATTTTTGTGGGGTACCCCTAGAAAAAATTTCGAAAAATTAAAAACGATATTTAAGCAATGTTTTGAATGAGGAAAGTTGCTTTTGGGTTCGCTGATTACCAAATGGTACTTTATTTCCTGATCGGATACAAATTGGCAGAGCTATGGCCATCGGGAGGGGAAAAAGTGGGGAAATTGCGAAAACCCACAATTTTGTGGGGGTACCCCTAGGAAAAATTTCGAAAAATTAAAAAACGATATTTAAGCAATGTTTTGAATGAGGAAAGTTGCTTTTTGGGTTCGCTGATTACCAAATGGTACTTTATTTCCCGATCGGATACAAATTGGCAGAGCTATGGCCATCGGAAGGAGAAAAAGTGGGGAAATTGCGAAAACCCACATTTTTGTGGGGGTACCCCTAGGAAAAATTCGAAAAATTAAAAAACGATATTTAAGCAATGTTTTGAATGAGGAAAGTTGCTTTTGGGTTCGCTGATTACCAAATGGTACTTTATTTCCAGATCGGATACAAATTGGCAGAGCTATGGCCATCGGAAGGAGCAAAAGTGGGGAAATTGCAAAACCCACATTTTTGTGGGGGTACCCCTAGGAAAAATTTCGAAAAATTAAAAACGATATTTAAGCAATGTTTTGAATGAGGAAAGTTGCTTTTGGGTTCGCTGATTACAAATGGTACTTTATTTCCAGATCGGATACAAATTGGCAGAGCTATGGCCATCGGAAGGGAGAAAAAGTGGGGAAATTGAGGAAATTCACAATTTTGTGGGGGTACCCCTTGGAAAAATTTTCGAAAAATTAAAAAACGATATTTAAGCAATGTTTTGAATGAGGAAAGTTGCTTTTTGGGTTCGCTGATTACCAAATGGTACTTTATTTCCAGATCGGATACAAATTGGCAGAGCTATGGCCATCGGGAGGAGCAAAAGTGGGGAAATTGGGAAACGCACATTTTTGTGGGGGTACCCTTTGGAAAAATTTCGAAAAAAAAAAAACGAAAAATATTTAAGCAATGTTTTGAATGAGGAAAGTTGCTTTTGGGTTGCTGTACCAAAGTACTTTATTTCTTCAGATCGGATACGAATTGGCAGAGCTATGGCCATCGGAAGGAGCAAAAGTGGGGGAAATTGCGAAAACCCACATTTTGTGGGGGTACCCCTTGGAAAAATTTCGAAAAATTAAAAAACGATATTTAAGCAATGTTTTGAATGAGGAAAGTTGCTTTTGGGTTCTGCTGATTACCAAATGGTACTTTATTTCCAGATCGGATACAAATTGGCAGAGCTATGGCCATCGGAAGGAGCAAAAGTGGGGAAATTGCGAAAATCCACATTTTTGTGGGGGTACCCTTGGAAAAATTTCGAAAAATTAAAAAACGATATTTAAGCAATGTTTTGAATGAGGAAAGTTGCTTTTGGGTTCGCTGATTACCAAATGGTACTTTATTTCCTGATCGGATACAAATTGGCAGAGCTATGGCCATCGGAAGGAGCAAAAGTGGGGAAATTGCGAAAACCCACATTTTGTGGGGGTACCCCTTGGAAAAATTTCGAAAAATTAAAAAACGATATTTAAGCAATGTTTTGAATGAGGAAAGTTGCTTTTGGGTTCGCTGATTACCAAATGGTACTTTATTTCCTGATCGGATACAAATTGGCAGAGCTATGGCCATCGGAAGGAGCAAAAGTGGGGAAATTGCGAAAACCCACATGTATCCCTTGGAACAAAAATTCGAAAAATTAAAAAACGATATTTAAGCAATGTTTTGAATGAGGAAAGTTGCTTTTGGGTTCGCTGATTACCAAATGGTACTTTATTTCCTGATCGGATACAAATTGGCAGAGCTATTGCCATCGGGAGGAGCAAAAGTGGGGAAATTGGAAAACCCACATTTTTGTGGGGGTACCCCTTGGGAAAAATTTCGAAAAATTAAAAAACGATATTTAAGCAATGTTTTGAATGAGGAAAGTTGCTTTTGGGTTCGCTGATTACCAAATGGTACTTTATTTCCTGATCGGATACGAATTGGCAGAGCTATGGCCATCGGAAGGAGCAAAAGTGGGGAAATTGCGAAAACCCACATTTTTGTGGGGTACCCCTTGGAAAAATTTCGAAAAATTAAAAAACGAATATTTAAGCAATGTTTTGAATGAGGAAAGTTGCTTTTGGGTTCGCTGATTACCAAATGGTACTTTATTTCCTGATCGGATACAAATTGGCAGAGCTATGGCCATCGGAAGGAGCAAAAGTGGGGAAATTGCGAAAACCCACATTTTTGTGGGGTACCCCTTGGAAAAATTTCGAAAAATATAAAAAACGATATTTAAGCAATGTTTTGAATGAGGAAAGTTGCTTTTGGGTTCGCTGATTACCAAATGGTACTTTATTTCCTGATCGGATACGAATTGGCAGAGCTATGGCCATCGGAAGGAGCAAAAGTGGGGAAATTGCGAAAACCCACATTTTTGTGGGGTACCCCTAGGAAAAATTTCGAAAAATTAAAAAACGATATTTAAGCAATGTTTTGAATGAGGAAAGTTGCTTTTGGGTTCGCTGATTACCAAATGGTACTTTATTTCCAGATCGGATACGAATTGGCAGAGCTATGGCCATCGGAAGGAGCAAAAGTGGGGAAATTGCGAAAACCCACATTTTTGTGTGGGTACCCCTTGGAAAAATTTCGAAAAATTAAAACACAATATTTAAGCAATGTTTTGAATGAGGAAAGTTGCTTTTGGGTTCGCTGATTACCAAATGGTACTTTATTTCCAGATCGGATACGAATTGGCAGAGCTATTGCCATCGGGAAGAGCAAAAGTGGGGAAATTGCGAAAACCCACATTTTTGTGTGGGTACCCCTTGGAAAAATTTCGAAAAATTAAAACACAATATTTAAGCAATGTTTTGAATGAGGAAAGTTGCTTTTGGGTTCGCTGATTACCAAATGGTACTTTATTTCCTGATCGGATACGAATTGGCAGAGCTATTGCCATCGGGAGGAGCAAAAGTGGGGAAATTGCGAAAACCCACATTTTTGTGTGGGTACCCCTTGGAAAAATTTCGAAAAATTAAAACACAATATTTAAGCAATGTTTTGAATGAGGAAAGTTGCTTTTGGGTTCGCTGATTACCAAATGGTACTTTATTTCCAGATCGGATACGAATTGGCAGAGCTATGGCCATCGGGAGGAGCAAATGAGGGGAAATTGCGAAAATCCACATTTTTGTGGGGGTACCCCTTGGAAAAAAATTTCGAAAAATTAAAACACGATATTTAAGCAATGTTTTGAATGAGGAAAGTTGCTTTTTGGGTTCGCTGATTACCAAATGGTACTTTATTTCCAGATCGGATACAATTGGCAGAGCTATGGCCATCGGAAGGAGCAAAAGTGGGAAATTGCGAAAATCCACATTTTGTGGGGGTACCCCTTGGAGAAAAATTCGAAAAATTAAAACACGATATTTAAGCAATGTTTTGAATGAGGAAAGTTGCTTTTAGGTTCGCTGATTACCAAATGGTACTTTATTTCCTGATCGGATACAAATTGGCAGAGCTATGGCCATCGGGAGGAGCAAAAAGTGGGGAAATTGCGAAAAACCCACATTTTTGTGGGGGTACCCTTAGGAAAATTTTCGAAAAATTAAAAAACGATATTTAAGCAATGTTTTGAATGAGGAAAGTTGCTTTTGGGTTCGCTGATTACCAAATGGTACTTTATTTCCTGATCGGATACAAATTGGCAGAGCTATGGCCATCGGGAGGAGCAAAGTGGGGAAATTGCGAAAATCCACATTTTTGTGGGGGTACCCCTTGGAAAAATTTCGAAAAATTAAAAAACGATATTTAAGCAATGTTTTGAATGAGGAAAGTTGCTTTTGGGTTCGCTGATTACTAAATGGTACTTTATTTCCTGATCGGATACAAATTGGCAGAGCTATGGCCATCGGGAGGAGCAAAAGTGGGGAAATTGCGAAACCCACATTTTTGTGGGGGTACCCCTAGGAAAAAATTCGAAAAATTAAAACACGATATTTAAGCAATGTTTTGAATGAGGAAAGTTGCTTTTGGGTTCGCTGATTACTAAATGGTACTTTATTTCCTGATCGGATACGAATTGGCAGAGCTATGGCCATCGGAAGGAGCAAAAGTGGGGAAATTGCGGAAACCCACATTTTGTGGGGGGTACCCCTAGGAAAAATTTCGAAAAATTAAAAAACGATATTTAAGCAATGTTTTGAATGAGGAAAGTTGCTTTTGGGTTCGCTGATTACCAAATGGTACTTTATTTCCTGATCGGATACAAATTGGCAGAGCTATTGCCATCGGAAGGAGCAAAAGTGGGGAAATTGCGAAAACCCACATTTTTGTGGGGGTACCCCTTGGAAAAATTTCGAAAAATTAAAAAACGATATTTAAGCAATGTTTTGAATGAGGAAAGTTGCTTTTGGGTTCGCTGATTACCAAATGGTACTTTATTTCCTGATCGGATACGAATTGGCAGAGCTATGGCCATCGGGAAGGAGCAAAAGTGGGGAAATTGCGAAAACCCACATATTTTGTGGAGGTACCCCTAGGAAAAATTTCGAAAAATTAAAAAACGATATTTAAGCAATGTTTTGAATGAGGAAAGTTGCTTTTGGGTTCGCTGATTACCAAATGGTACTTTATTTCCTGATCGGATACGAATTGGCAGAGCTATTGCCCTCGGAAGGAGCAAAAGTGGGAAATTGCGAAAACCCACATTTTGTGGGGGTACCCCTTGGAAAAATTTCGAAAAATTAAAAAACGATATTTAAGCAATGTTTTGAATGAGGAAAGTTGCTTTTGGGTTCGCTGATTACCAAATGGTACTTTATTTCCAGATCGGATACGAATTGGCAGAGCTATGGCCATCGGGAGGAGCAAAAGTGGGGAAATTGCGAAAACCCACATTTTGTGGGGGTACCCCTTGGAAAAATTTCGAAAAATTAAAAAACGATATTTAAGCAATGTTTTGAATGAGGAAAGTTGCTTTTGGGTTCGCTGATTACCAAATGGTACTTTATTTCCTGATCGGATACGAATTGGCAGAGCTATGGCCATCGGGAGGAGCAAAAGTGGGAAATTGCGAAAACCCACATTTTTGGGGGGGGTACCCCTTGGAAAAATTTCGAAAAATTAAAAAACGATATTTAAGCAATGTTTTGAATGAGGAAAGTTGCTTTTGGGTTCGCTGATTACCAAATGGTACTTTATTTCCTGATCGGATACGAATTGGCAGAGCTATTGCCATCGGAAGGAGCAAAAGTGGGGAAATTGCGAAAACCCACATTTTTGTGGGGGTACCCCTTGGAAAAATTTCGAAAAATTAAAACACGATATTTAAGCAATGTTTTGAATGAGGAAAGTTGCTTTTGGGTTCGCTGATTACCAAATGGTACTTTATTTCAGATCGGATACGAATTGGCAGAGCTATGGCCATCGGAAGGAGCAAAAGTGGGGAAATTGCGAAAACCCACATTTTTGTGTGGGTACCCCTTGGAAATATTTCGAAAAATTAAAACACGATATTTAAGCAATGTTTTGAATGAGGAAAGTTGCTTTTGGGTTCGCTGATTACCAAATGGTACTTTATTTCCTGATCGGATACAAATTGGCAGAGCTATGGCCATCGGGAGGAGCAAAAGTGGGGAAATTGCGGAAATCCACATTTTTGTGGGGTACCCTTTGGAAAAATTTCGAAAAATTAAAAAACAGATATTTAAGCAATGTTTTGAATGAGGAAAGTTGCTTTTGGGTTCGCTGATTACCAAATGGTACTTTATTTCCTGATCGGATACGAATTGGCAGAGCTATTGCCATCGGAAGGAGCAAAAGTGGGGAAATTGCGAAAACCCACATTTTTGTGGGGGTACCCCTTGGAAAAATTTCGAAAAATTAAAACACGATATTTAAGCAATGTTTTGAATGAGGAAAGTTGCTTTTGGGTTCGCTGATTACCAAATGGTACTTTATTTCCAGATCGGATACAAATTGGCAGAGCTATGGCCATCGGAAGGAGCAAAAGTGGGGAAATTGCGAAAACCCACATTTTTGTGGGGATACCCCTTGGAAAAATTTCGAAAAATTAAAAAACGATATTTAAGCAATGTTTTGAATGAGGAAAGTTGCTTTTGGGTTCGCTGATTACCAAATGGTACTTTATTTCCTGATCGGATACAAATTGGCAGAGCTATGGCCATCGGGAGGAGCAAAAGTGGGGAAATTGCGAAAACCCACATTTTTGTGGGGGTACCCCTTGGAAAAATTTCGAAAAATTAAAAAACGATATTTAAGCAATGTTTTGAATGAGGAAAGTTGCTTTTGGGTTCGCTGATTACCAAATGGTACTTTATTTCCTGATCGGATTCAAATTGGCAGAGCTATTGCCTTCGGGAGGAGCAAAAGTGGGGGAAATTGCGAAAACCCACATTTTTGTGGGGGTACCCTTGGAAAAATTTCGAAAAATTAAAAAACGATATTTAAGCAATGTTTTGAATGAGGAAAGTTGCTTTTGGGTTCGCTGATTACCAAATGGTACTTTATTTCCTGATCGGATACGAATTGGCAGAGCTATGGCCTTCGGGAGGAGCAAAAGTGGGGAAATTGCGAAAACCCACATTTTTGTGGGGGTACCCCTTGGAAAAATTTTCGAAAAATTAAAAAACGATATTTAAGCAATGTTTTGAATGAGGAAAGTTGCTTTTGGGTTCGCTGATTACCAATGGTACTTTATTTCCAGATCGGATACAAATTGGCAGAGCTATGGCCCTCGGAAGGGAGCAAAAGTGGGAAATTGCGAAAACCCACATTTTTGTGGGGGTACCCCTTGGAAAAATTTCGAAAAATTAAAAAACGATATTTAAGCAATGTTTTGAATGAGGAAAGTTGCTTTTGGGTTCGCTGATTACCAAATGGTACTTTATTTCCTGATCGGATACGAATTGGCAGAGCTATTGCCTTCGGGAAGGAGCAAAAGTGGGGAAATTGCGAAAACCCACATTTTTGTGGGGGTACCCCTTGGAAAATTTTCGAAAAATTAAAAAACGATATTTAAGCAATGTTTTGAATGAGGAAAGTTGCTTTTGGGTTCGCTGATTACCAAATGGTACTTTATTTCCAGATCGGATACAAATTGGCAGAGCTATGGCCATCGGAAGGAGCAAAAGTGGGGAAATTGCGAAAACCCACATTTTTGTGGGGGTACCCCTTGGAAAAATTTCGAAAAATTAAAACACGATATTTAAGCAATGTTTTGAATGAGGAAAGTTGCTTTTGGGTTCGCTGATTACCAAATGGTACTTTATTTCCTGATCGGATACGAATTGGCAGAGCTATGGCCATCGGGAGAAGCAAAAGTGGGGAAATTGCGGAAAACCCACATTTTTGTGGGGGTACCCCTGGAAAAATTTCGAAAAATTAAAAAACGATATTTAAGCAATGTTTTGAATGAGGAAAGTTGCTTTTGGGTTCGCTGATTACCAAATGGTACTTTATTTCCAGATCGGATACGAATTGGCAGAGCTATGGCCATCGGAAGGAGCAAAAGTGGGGAAATTGCGAAAACCCACATTTTTGTGGGGGTACCCCTTGGAAAAATTTCGAAAAATTAAAACACAATATTTAAGCAATGTTTTGAATGAGGAAAGTTGCTTTTGGGTTCGCTGATTACCAAATGGTACTTTATTTCCTGATCGGATACGAATTGGCAGAGCTATGGCCATCGGAAGGAGCAAAAGTGGGGAAATTGCGAAAACCCACATTTTTGTGGGGGTACCCCTAGGAAAAATTTCGAAAAATTAAAAAACGATATTTAAGCAATGTTTTGAATGAGGAAAGTTGCTTTTGGGTTCGCTGATTACCAAATGGTACTTTATTTCCAGATCGGATACAAATTGGCAGAGCTATGGCCATCGGGAAATTGCGAAAACCCACATTTTTGTGGGGTACCCCTGGAAAAATTTCGAAAAATTAAAAAACGATATTTAAGCAATGTTTTGAATGAGGAAAGTTGCTTTTGGGTTCGCTGATTACCAAATGGTACTTTATTTCCAGATCGGATACAAATTGGCAGAGCTATGGCCATCGGAAGGGGCAAAAGTGGGGGAAATTGCGAAAACCCACATTTTTGTGGGGGTACCCCTTGGAAAAATTTCGAAAAATTAAAAAACGATATTTAAGCAATGTTTTGAATGAGGAAAGTTGCTTTTGGGTTCGCTGATTACAAAATGGTACTTTATTTCCCGATCGGATACGAATTGGCAGAGCTATGGCCATCGGGAGGGGCAAAAGTGGGGAAATTGCGAAAACCCACATTTTGTGGGGGTACCCCTTGGAAAAATTTCGAAAAATTAAAAAACGATATTTAAGCAATGTTTTGAATGAGGAAAGGTTGCTTTTGGGTTCGCTGATTACCAAATGGTACTTTATTTCCTGATCGGATACAAATTGGCAGAGCTATTGCCATCGGAAGGAGCAAAAGTGGGGAAATTGCGAAAACCCACATTTTTGTGGGGGTACCCCTTGGAAAATTTCGAAAAATTAAAAAACGATATTTAAGCAATGTTTTGAATGAGGAAAGTTGCTTTGGGTTCGCTGATTACCAAATGGTACTTTATTTCCTGATCGGATACAAATTGGCAGAGCTATGGCCATCGGGAGGAGCAAAAGTGGGGAAATTGCGGAAATCCACATTTTTGTGGGGGTACCCCTTGGAAAAATTTCGAAAAATTTAAAAACGATATTTAAGCAATGTTTTGAATGAGGAAAGTTGCTTTTAGGTTTGCTGATTACCAAATGGTACTTTATTTCCAGATCGGATACGAATTGGCAGAGCTATGGCCATCGGGAGGAGCAAAAGTGGGGAAATTGCGAAAACCCACATTTTTGTGGGGGTACCCCTTGGAAAAATTTCGAAAAATTAAAACACAATATTTAAGCAATGTTTTGAATGAGGAAAGTTGCTTTTGGGTTCGCTGATTACCAAATGGTACTTTATTTCCAGATCGGATACGAATTGGCAGAGCTATGGCCTTCGGAAGGGGCAAAAGTGGGGAAATTGCGAAAACCCACATTTTTGTGGGGGTACCCTAGGAAAAATTTCGAAAAATTAAAAAACGATATTTAAGCAATGTTTTGAATGAGGAAAGTTGCTTTTGGGTTCGCTGATTACCAAATGGTACTTTATTTCCTGATCGGATAACAAATTGGCAGAGCTATGGCCATCGGAAGGAGCAAAAGTGGGGAAATTGCGAAAACCCACATTTTTGTGGGGGTACCCCTTGGAAAAATTTCGAAAAATTAAAACACAATATTTAAGCAATGTTTTGAATGAGGAAAGTTGCTTTTGGGTTCGCTGATTACAAAATGGTACTTTATTTCCTGATCGGATACGAATTGGCAGAGCTATGGCCATCGGGAGGAGCAAAAGTGGGGAAATTGCGAAAATCCACATTTTTGTGGGGGGTACCCCTTGGAAAAATTTCGAAAAATTAAAAAACGATATTTAAGCAATGTTTTGAATGAGGAAAGTTGCTTTTGGGTTCGCTGATTACCAAATGGTACTTTATTTCCAGATCGGATACGAATTGGCAGAGCTATGGCCATCGGAAGAAGCAAAAGTGGGGAAATTGCGGAAAACCCACATTTTTGTGGGGTACCCCTTGGAAAAATTTCGAAAAATTAAAAAACGATATTTAAGCAATGTTTTGAATGAGGAAAGTTGCTTTTGGGTTTGCTGATTACCAAATGGTACTTTATTTCCAGATCGGATACAAATTGGCAGAGCTATGGCCATCGGGAGGAGCAAAAGTGGGGAAATTGCGGAAATCCACATTTTTGTGGGGTACCCCTTGGAAAAATTTCGAAAAATTAAAAAACGATATTTAAGCAATGTTTTGAATGAGGAAAGTTGCTTTTGGGTTCGCTGATTACCAAATGGTACTTTATTTCCTGATCGGATACAAATTGGCAGAGCTATGGCCTTCGGAAAGGGAAAAAAAGGGGAAATTGCGAAAACCCACAATTTTGTGGGGGTACCCCTGGCAAAAATTTCGAATAATTAAAAAACGATATTTAAGCAAAGTTTTGAATAAGGAACGTTGCTTTTGGGTTCGCTGATTACCAAATGGTACTTTATTTCCTGATCGGATACGAATTGGCGGAGCTATGGCCATCGGGAGGGGCAAAAGTGGGGAAATTGCGAAAACCCACATTTTTGTGTGGGTACCCCTTGGAAAAATTTCGAAAAATTAAAAACGATATTTAAGCAATGTTTTGAATGAGGAAAGTTGCTTTTGGGTTCGCTGATTACCAAATGGTACTTTATTTCCAGATCGGATACGAATTGGCAGAGCTATTGCCATCGGAAGGAGCAAAAGTGGGGAAATTGCGAAAACCCACATTTTTGTGGGGGTACCCCTTGGAAAAATTTCGAAAAATTAAAAAACGATATTTAAGCAATGTTTTGAATGAGGGAAAGTTGCTTTTGGGTTCGCTGATTACCAAATGGTACTTTATTTCCAGATCGGATACGAATTGGCAGAGCTATGGCCATCGGAAGGAGCAAAAGTGGGGAAATTGCGAAAACCCACATTTTTGTGGGGGTACCCCTTGGAAAAATTTCGAAAAATTAAAAACGATATTTAAGCAATGTTTTGAATGAGGAAAGTTGCTTTTGGGTTCGCTGATTACCAAATGGTACTTTATTTCCTGATCGGATCCAAATTGGCAGAGCTATGGCCATCGGGAGGAGCAAAAGTGGGGGAAATTGCGGAAATCCACATTTTTGTGGGGGGTACCCCTTGGAAAAATTTCGAAAAATTAAAAAACGATATTTAAGCAATGTTTTGAATGAGGAAAGTTGCTTTGGGGTTTGCTGATTACCAAATGGTACTTTATTTCCAGATCGGATACGAATTGGCAGAGCTATGGCCATCGGAAGGGGCAAAAGTGGGGAAATTGCGAAAACCCACATTTTTGTGGGGGTACCCCTTGGAAAAATTTCGAAAAATTAAAAAACGATATTTAAGCAATGTTTTGAATGAGGAAAGTTGCTTTTGGGTTCGCTGATTACCAAATGGTACTTTATTTCCTGATCGGATACGAATTGGCAGAGCTATTGCCATCGGAGGGAAAACCCACATTTTGTGGGGGTACCCCTTGGAAAATTTTTCGAAAAATTAAAAACGATATTTAAGCAATGTTTTGAATGAGGAAAGTTGCTTTGGGTTCGCTGATTACCAAATGGTACTTTATTTCCAAAGGATACGAATTGGCAGAGCTATGGCCTTCGGGAGGAGCAAAAGTGGGGAAATTGCGGAAATTCACATTTTTGTGGGGGTACCCCTTGGAAAAATTTCGAAAAATTAAAAAACGATATTTAAGCAATGTTTTGAATGAGGAAAGTTGCTTTTGGGTTCGCTGATTACCAAATGGTACTTTATTTCCAGATCGGATACGAATTGGCAGAGCTATGGCCTTCGGGAGGAGCAAAAGTGGGGAAATTGCGAAAACCCACATTTTTGTGGGGGTACCCCTTGGGAAAAATTTCGAAAAATTAAAAAACGATATTTAAGCAATGTTTTGAATGAGGAAAGTTGCTTTTGGGTTCGCTGATTACCAAATGGTACTTTATTTCCAGATCGGATACGAATTGGCAGAGCTATGGCCATCGGGAGGAGCAAAAGTGGGGAAATTGCAGAAAATCCACATTTTTGTGGGGACCCCTTGGAAAAATTTCGAAAAATTAAAAAACGATATTTAAGCAATGTTTTGAATGAGGAAAGTTGCTTTTTGGGTTCGCTGATTACCAAATGGTACTTTATTTCCAGATCGGATACCGAATTGGCAGAGCTATGGCTATCGGAAGGAGCAAAAGTGGGGAAATTGCGGAAATTCACATTTTTGTGGGGTACCCCTTGGAAAAATTTCGAAAAATTAAAAAACGATATTTAAGCAATGTTTTGAATGAGGAAAGTTGCTTTTGGGTTCGCTGATTACCAAATGGTACTTTATTTCCTGATCGGATACGAATTGGCAGAGCTATGGCCTTCGGGAGGAGCAAAAGTGGGGAAATTGCGGAAATCCACATTTTTGTGGGGGTACCCCTTGGAAAAATTTCGAAAAATTAAAAAAACGATATTTAAGCAATGTTTTGAATGAGGAAAGTTGCTTTTGGGTTCGCTGATTACCAAATGGTACTTTATTTCCAGATCGGATAACGAATTGGCAGAGCTATGGCCATCGGGAGGAGCAAAAGTGGGGAAATTGCGGAAATTCACATTTTTGTGGGGGTACCCCTTGGAAAAATTTCGAAAAATTAAAAAACGATATTTAAGCAATGTTTTGAATGAGGAAAGTTGCTTTTGGGTTCGCTGATTACCAAATGGTACTTTATTTCCTGATCGGATACGAATTGGCAGAGCTATGGCTATCGGGAAGGGAGAAAAAGTGGGAAATTGCGGAAATCCACATTTTTGTGGGGGTACCCCTTAGGAAAAATTTCGAAAAATTAAAAAACGATATTTAAGCAATGTTTTGAATGAGGAAAGTTGCTTTTGGGTTCGCTGATTACCAAATGGTACTTTATTTCCTGATCGGATACGAATTGGCAGAGCTATGGCCATCGGAAGGAGCAAAAGTGGGGAAATTGCGAAAACCCACATTTTTGTGGGGGTACCCCTTGGAAAAATTTCGAAAAATTAAAAAAAACGATATTTAAGCAATGTTTTGAATGAGGAAAGTTGCTTTTGGCTTCGCTGATTACCAAATGGTACTTTATTTCCAGATCGGATACGAATTGGCAGAGCTATGGCCATCGGGAGGAGCAAAAGTGGGGAAATTGCGAAAATCCACATTTTTGTGGGGACCCCTTGGAAAAATTTCGAAAAATTAAAAAACGATATTTAAGCAATGTTTTGAATGAGGAAAGTTGCTTTTGGGTTCGCTGATTACCAAATGGTACTTTATTTCCAGATCGGATACGAATTGGCAGAGCTATGGCCATCGGAAGGGGCAAAGGAGGAAATTGCGAAAACCCACATTTTTGTGGGGGTACCCCTAGGAAAAAATTTCGAAAAATTAAAAAACGATATTTAAGCAATGTTTTGAATGAGGAAAGTTGCTTTTGGGTTCGCTGATTACCAAATGGTACTTTATTTCCTGATCGGATACGAATTGGCAGAGCTATGGCCATCGGAAGGAGCAAAAGTGGGGAAATTGCGAAAACCCACATTTTTGTGGGGGTACCCCTTGGAAAAATTTCGAAAAATTATAAAAACGATATTTAAGCAATGTTTTGAATGAGGAAAGTTGCTTTTGGGTTTGCTGATTACCAAATGGTACTTTATTTCCAGATCGGATACGAATTGGCAGAGCTATTGCCATCGGGAGGAGCAAAAGTGGGGAAATTGCGGAAATCCCACATTTTTGTGGGGGTACCCCTTGGAAAAATTTCGAAAAATTAAAACACGATATTTAAGCAATGTTTTGAATGAGGAAAGTTGCTTTTGGGTTCGCTGATTACCAAATGGTACTTTATTTCCTAGATCGGATACAGAATTGGCAGAGCTATGGCCATCGGGAGGAGCAAAAGTGGGGAAATTGCGAAAATCCACATTTTTGTGGGGGTACCCCTTGGAAAAATTTCGAAAAATTAAAAAACGATATTTAAGCAATGTTTTGAATGAGGAAAGTTGCTTTTGGGTTCGCTGATTACCAAATGGTACTTTATTTCCAGATCGGATACGAATTGGCAGAGCTATGGCCATCGGAGGGAGCAAAAGTGGGGAAATTGCGGAAACTCACATTTTTGTGGGGGTACCCCTTGGAAAATTTCGAAAAATTAAAAAACGATATTTAAGCAATGTTTTGAATGAGGAAAGTTGCTTTTGGGTTTGCTGATTACCAAATGGTACTTTATTTCCAGATCGGATACGAATTGGCAGAGCTATGGCCATCGGGAGGAGCAAAAGTGGGGAAATTGCGGAAATTCACATTTTTGTGGGGGTACCCCTTGGAAAAATTTCGAAAAATTAAAAAACGATATTTAAGCAATGTTTTGAATGAGGAAAGTTGCTTTTGGGTTCGCTGATTACCAAATGGTACTTTATTTCGACGGAGACAAATGGGCCGGATGGCCATCATCGGGAGGGCAAAGTGGGGAAATTGCGGAAATCCACATTTTGTGGGGTACCCCTTGGAAAAATTTCGAAAAATTAAAAAACGATATTTAAGCAATGTTTTGAATGAGGAAAGTTGCTTTTGGGTTCGCTGATTACCAAATGGTACTTTATTTCCAGATCGGATACGAATTGGCAGAGCTATGGCCATCGGGAGGAGCAAAAGTGGGGGAAATTGCGGAAATTCACATTTTTGTGGGGGTACCCCTTGGAAAAATTTCGAAAAATTAAAAACGATATTTAAGCAATGTTTTGAATGAGGAAAGTTGCTTTTGGGTTCGCTGATTACCAAATGGTACTTTTATTTCCTGATCGGATACAAATTGGCAGAGCTATTGCCATCGGGAGGAGCAAAAGTGGGGAAATTGCGGAAATCCACATTTTGTGGGGGTACCCCTTGGAAAAATTTCGAAAAATTAAAAAACGATATTTAAGCAATGTTTTGAATGAGGAAAGTTGCTTTTGGGTTCGCTGATTACCAAATGGTACTTTATTTCCAGATCGGATACGAATTGGCAGAGCTATGGCCATCGGGAGGAGCAAAAGTGGGGAAATTGCGGAAATTCACATTTTTGTGTGTACCCCTTGGAAAAATTTCGAAAAATTAAAACACAATATTTAAGCAATGTTTTGAATGAGGAAAGTTGCTTTTGGGTTCGCTGATTACCAAATGGTACTTTATTTCCCTGATCGGATACGAATTGGCAGAGCTATTGCCATCGGGAGGAGCAAAAGTGGGGAAATTGCGGAAATCCACATTTTTGTGGGGGTACCCCTTGGAAAAATTTCGAAAAATTAAAAAACGATATTTAAGCAATGTTTTGAATGAGGAAAGTTGCTTTTGGGTTTGCTGATTACCAAATGGTACTTTATTTCCAGATCGGATACGAATTGGCAGAGCTATGGCCATCGGGAGGAGCAAAAGTGGGGAAATTGCGGAAATTCACATTTTTGTGGGGGTACCCCTTGGAAAAATTTCGAAAAATTAAAAAACGATATTTAAGCAATGTTTGAATGAGGAAAGTTGCTTTTGGGTTTGCTGATTACCAAATGGTACTTTATTTCCAGATCGGATACGAATTGGCAGAGCTATGGCCGTCGGAAGGAGCAAAAGTGGGGAAATTGCGAAAACCCAATTTTTTGTGGGGGTACCCCTAGGAAAAAATTCGAAAAATTAAAAAACGATATTTAAGCAATGTTTTGAATGGAGAAAAGTTGCTCTTGGGTTCGCAGATTACCAAATGGTACTTTATTTCCTGATCGGATACGAATTGGCAGAGCTATGGCCGTCGGAAGGAGCAAAAGTGGGGAAATTGCGAAAACCCAATATTTTGTGGGGGTACCCCTAGGAAAAAATTCGAAAAATTAAAAAACGATATTTAAGCAATGTTTTGAATGAGGAAAGTTGCTTTTGGGTTTGCTGATTACCAAATGGTACTTTATTTCCAGATCGGATACGAATTGGCAGAGCTATGGCCATCGGGAGGAGCAAAAGTGGGGAAATTGCGAAAAGCCACATTTTTGTGGGGGTACCCCTTGGAAAAATTTCGAAAAATTAAAAAACGATATTTAAGCAATGTTTTGAATGAGGAAAGTTGCTTTTGGGTTCGCTGATTACCAAATGGTACTTTATTTCCTGATCGGATAAGAATTGGCAGAGCTATTGCCATCTGGGAGGAGCAAAAGTGGGGAAATTGCGAAAACCCAATATTTTGTGGGGGTACCCCTTGGAAAAATTTCGAAAAATTAAAAAACGATATTTAAGCAATGTTTTGAATGAGGAAAGTTGCTTTTGGGTTCGCTGATTACCAAATGGTACTTTATTTCCTGATCGGATACGAATTGGCAGAGCTATGGCCATCGGGAGGAGCAAAAGTGGGGAAATTGCGAAAACCCACATTTTTGTGGGGGGTACCCCTAGGAAAAATTCGAAAAATTAAAAAACGATATTTAAGCAATGTTTTGAATGAGGAAAGTTGCTTTTGGGTTTGCTGATTACCAAATGGTACTTTATTTCCAGATCGGATACGAATTGGCAGAGCTATGGCCATCGGGAGGAGCAAAAGTGGGGAAATTGCGGAAATTCACATTTTTGTGGGGGTACCCCTTGGAAAAATTTCGAAAAATTAAAAAACGATATTTAAGCAATGTTTTGAATGAGGAAAGTTGCTTTTTGGTTCGCTGATTACCAAATGGTACTTTATTTCCTGATCGGATACGAATTGGCAGAGCTATGGCCATCGGGAGGAGCAAAAGTGGGGAAATTGCGGAAATCCACATTTTTGTGGGGTACCCCTTGGAAAAATTTCGAAAAATTAAAAACGATATTTAAGCAATGTTTTGAATGAGGAAAGTTGCTTTTGGGTTCGCTGATTACCAAATGGTACTTTATTTCCAGATCGGATACGAAATGGCAGAGCCATGGCCATCGGGAGGAGCAAAAGTGGGGAAATTGCGGAAATTCACATTTTTGTGTGGGTACCCCTTGGAAAAATTTCGAAAAATTAAAACACAATATTTAAGCAATGTTTTGAATGAGGAAAGTTGCTTTTGGGTTCGCTGATTACCAAATGGTACTTTATTTCCTGATCGGATTCAGAATTGGCAGAGCTATTGCCATCGGGAGGAGCAAAAGTGGGGAAATTGCGAAAATCCACATTTTTGTGGGGGTACCCCTTGGAAAAATTTCGAAAAATTAAAAAACGATATTTAAGCAATGTTTTGAATGAGGAAAGTTGCTTTTGGGTTCGCTGATTACCAAATGGTACTTTATTTCCAGATCGGATACGAATTGGCAGAGCTATGGCCATCGGGAGGAGCAAAAGTGGGGAAATTGCGGAAATTCACATTTTTGTGGGGGTACCCCTTGGAAAAATTTCGAAAAATTAAAAAACGATATTTAAGCAATGTTTTGAATGAGGAAAGTTGCTTTTGGGTTCGCTGATTACCAAATGGTACTTTATTTCCAGATCGGATACGAATTGGCAGAGCTATGGCCATCGGGAGGAGCAAAAGTGGGGAAATTGCGGAAATCCACATTTTTGTGGGGGGTACCCCTTGGAAAAATTTCGAAAAATTAAAAAACGATATTTAAGCAATGTTTTGAATGAGGAAAGTTGCTTTTGGGTTCGCTGATTACCAAATGGTACTTTATTTCCTGATCGGATACGAATTGGCAGAGCTATGGCCATCGGGAGGAGCAAAAGTGGGGAAATTGCGAAAACCCACATTTTTGTGGGGGTACCCCTTGGAAAAATTTCGAAAAATTAAAAAACGATATTTAAGCAATGTTTTGAATGAGGAAAGTTGCTTTTGGGTTCGCTGATTACCAAATGGTACTTTATTTCCAGATCGGATTACGAATTGGCAGAGCTATGGCCATCGGGAGGAGCAAAAGTGGGGAAATTGCGAAAACCCACATTTTTGTGGGGGTACCCCTTGGGAAAAATTCGAAAAATTAAAAAACGATATTTAAGCAATGTTTTGAATGAGGAAAGTTGCTTTTGGGTTCGCTGATTACCAAATGGTACTTTATTTCCTGATCGGATACGAATTGGCAGAGCTATTGCCATCGGGAGGAGCAAAAGTGGGGAAATTGCGGAAATCCACATTTTTGTGGGGATACCCCTTGGAAAAATTTCGAAAAATTAAAAAACGATATTTAAGCAATGTTTTGAATGAGGAAAGTTGCTTTTGGGTTCGCTGATTACCAAATGGTACTTTATTTCCAGATCGGATACGAATTGGCAGAGCTATGGCCATCGGGAGGAGCAAAAGTGGGGAAATTGCGGAAATCCACATTTTTGTGGGGGACCCCTTGGAAAAATTTCGAAAAATTAAAAAACGATATTTAAGCAATGTTTTGAATGAGGAAAGTTGCTTTTGGGTTCGCTGATTACCAAATGGTACTTTATTTCCAGATCGGATACGAATTGGCAGAGCTATGGCCATCGGGAGGAGCAAAAGTGGGGAAATTGCGGAAACCCACATTTTTGTGGGGGTACCCCTTGGAAAAAATTCTGAAAAATTAAAAAACGATATTTAAGCAATGTTTTGAATGAGGAAAGTTGCTTTTGGGTTCGCTGATTACCAAATGGTACTTTATTTCCAGATCGGATACGAATTGGCAGAGCTATGGCCATCGGAAGGAGCAAAAGTGGGGAAATTGCGGAAATTCACATTTTTGTGGGGGTACCCCTTGGAAAAATTTCGAAAAATTAAAAAACGATATTTAAGCAATGTTTTGAATGAGGAAAGTTGCTTTTGGGTTCGCTGATTACCAAATGGTACTTTATTTCCAGATCGGATACGAATTGGCAGAGCTATGGCCATCGGAAGGAGCAAAAGTGGGGAAATTGCGAAAACCCACATTTTTGTGTGGGTACCCCTTGGAAAAATTTCGAAAAATTAAAAAACGATATTTAAGCAATGTTTTGAATGAGGAAAGTTGCTTTTGGGTTCGCTGATTACCAAATGGTACTTTATTTCCTGATCGGATACGAATTGGCAGAGCTATTGCCATCGGGAGGAGCAAAAGTGGGGAAATTGCGGAAATCCACATTTTTGTGGGGGTACCCCTTGGAAAAATTTCGAAAAATTAAAAAACGATATTTAAGCAATGTTTTGAATGAGGAAAGTTGCTTTTGGGTTCGCTGATTACCAAATGGTACTTTATTTCCAGATCGGATACAAATTGGCAGAGCTATGGCCATCGGGAGGAGCAAAAGTGGGGAAATTGCGGAAATCCACATTTTTGTGTGGGGTACCCCTTGGAAAAATTTCGAAAAATTAAAAAACGATATTTAAGCAATGTTTTGAATGAGGAAAGTTGCTTTTGGGTTCGCTGATTACCAAATGGTACTTTATTTCCTGATCGGATACGAATTGGCAGAGCTATTGCCATCGGGAGGAGCAAAAGTGGGGAAATTGCGGAAATCCACATTTTTGTGGGGGTACCCCTTGGAAAAATTTCGAAAAATTAAAAAACGATATTTAAGCAATGTTTTGAATGAGGAAAGTTGCTTTTGGGTCCGCTGATTACCAAATGGTACTTTATTTCCAGATCGGATACGAATTGGCAGAGCTATGGCCATCGGGAGGAGCAAAAGTGGGGAAATTGCGGAAATTCACATTTTTGTGGGGGTACCCCTTGGAAAAATTTCGAAAAATTAAAAAACGATATTTAAGCAAAGTTTTGAATGAGGAAAGTTGCTTTTGGGTTCGCTGATTACCAAATGGTACTTTATTTCCAGATCGGATACGAATTGGCAGAGCTATGGCCATCGGGAGGAGCAAAAGTGGGGAAATTGCGGAAATCCACATTTTTGTGGGGGTACCCCTTGGAAAAATTTCGAAAAATTAAAAAACGATATTTAAGCAATGTTTTGAATGAGGAAAGTTGCTTTTGGGTTCGCTGATTACCAAATGGTACTTTATTTCCTGATCGGATACGAATTGGCAGAGCTATTGCCTTTGGGAAGAGCAAAAGTGGGGAAATTGCGAAAACCCACATTTTTGTGGGGGTACCCCTTGGAAAAATTTCGAAAAATTAGAAAACGATATTTAAGCAATGTTTTGAATGAGGAAAGTTGCTTTTGGGTTTGCTGATTACCAAATGGTACTTTATTTCCAGATCGGATACGAATTGGCAGAGCTATGGCCATCGGGAGGAGCAAAAGTGGGGAAATTGCGAAAACCCACATTTTTGTGTGGGTACCCCTTGGAAAAATTTCGAAAAATTAAAACACAATATTTAAGCAATGTTTTGAATGAGGAAAGTTGCTTTTGGGTTCGCTGATTACCAAATGGTACTTTATTTCCTGATCGGATACGAATTGGCAGAGCTATGGCCATCGGGAGGAGCAAAAGTGGGGAAATTGCGGAAATCCACATTTTTGTGGGGGTACCCCTTGGAAAAATTTCGAAAAATTAAAAAACGATATTTAAGCAATGTTTTGAATGAGGAAAGTTGCTTTTGGGTTCGCTGATTACCAAATGGTACTTTATTTCCTGATCGGATACGAATTGGCAGAGCTATTGCCATCGGAAGGAGCAAAAGTGGGGAAATTGCGAAAACCCACATTTTTGTGGGGGTACCCCTTGGAAAAATTTCGAAAAATTAAAAAACGATATTTAAGCAATGTTTTGAATGAGGAAAGTTGCTTTTGGGTTCGCTGATTACCAAATGGTACTTTATTTCCAGATCGGATACGAATTGGCAGAGCTATGGCCATCGGGAGGAGCAAAAGTGGGGAAATTGCGGAAATTCACATTTTTGTGTGGGTACCCCTTGGAAAAATTTCGAAAAATTAAAACACAATATTTAAGCAATGTTTTGAATGAGGAAAGTTGCTTTTGGGTTCGCTGATTACCAAATGGTACTTTATTTCCAGATCGGATACGAATTGGCAGAGCTATGGCCATCGGGAGGAGCAAAAGTGGGGAAATTGCGGAAATCCACATTTTTGTGGGGGTACCCCTGGAAAAATTTCGAAAAATTAAAAAACGATATTTAAGCAATGTTTTGAATGAGGAAAGTTGCTTTTGGGTTCGCTGATTACCAAATGGTACTTTATTTCCCGATCGGATACGAATTGGCAGAGCTATTGCCATCGGGAGGAGCAAAAGTGGGGAAATTGCGGAAACCCACATTTTTGTGGGGGTACCCCTTGAAAAAATTCGAAAAATTAAAAAACGATATTTAAGCAATGTTTTGAATGAGGAAAGTTGCTTTTGGGTTCGCTGATTACCAAATGGTACTTTATTTCCAGATCGGATACGAATTGGCAGAGCTATGGCCATCGGGAGGAGCAAAAAGTGGGGAAATTGCGGAAATCCACATTTTTGTGGGGGTACCCCTTGGAAAAATTTCGAAAAATTAAAAAACGATATTTAAGCAATGTTTTGAATGAGGAAAGTTGCTTTTGGGTTCGCTGATTACCAAATGGTACTTTATTTCCAGATCGGATACGAATTGGCAGAGCTATGGCCATCGGGAGGAGCAAAAGTGGGGAAATTGCGGAAATTCACATTTTTGTGGGGGTACCCCTTGGAAAAATTTCGAAAAATATAAAAAACGATATTTAAGCAATGTTTTGAATGAGGAAAGTTGCTTTTGGGTTCGCTGATTACCAAATGGTACTTTATTTCCTGATCGGATACGAATTGGCAGAGCTATTGCCATCGGGAGGAGCAAAAGTGGGGAAATTGCGAAAATCCACATTTTGTGGGGGTACCCCTTGGAAAAATTTCGAAAAATTAAAAAACGATATTTAAGCAATGTTTTGAATGAGGAAAGTTGCTTTTGGGTTCGCTGATTACCAAATGGTACTTTATTTCCAGATCGGATACGAATTGGCAGAGCTATGGCCATCGGGAGGAGCAAAAGTGGGGAAATTGCGAAAATCCACATTTTTGTGGGGGTACCCCTTGGAAAAATTTCGAAAAATTAAAAAACGATATTTAAGCAAGTTTTGAATGAGGAAAGTTGCTTTTGGGTTCGCTGATTACCAAATGGTACTTTATTTCCAGATCGGATACGAATTGGCAGAGCTATGGCCATCGGGAGGAGCAAAAGTGGGGAAATTGCGGAAATTCACATTTTTGTGGGGGTACCCCTTGGAAAAATTTCGAAAAATATAAAAAACGATATTTAAGCAATGTTTTGAATGAGGAAAGTTGCTTTTGGGTTCGCTGATTACCAAATGGTACTTTATTTCCTGATCGGATACGAATTGGCAGAGCTATTGCCATCGGGAGGAGCAAAAGTGGGGAAATTGCGGAAATCCACATTTTTGTGGGGGTACCCCTTGGAAAAATTTCGAAAAATTAAAAAACGATATTTAAGCAATGTTTTGAATGAGGAAAGTTGCTTTTGGGTTTGCTGATTACCAAATGGTACTTTATTTCCAGATCGGATACGAATTGGCAGAGCTATGGCCATCGGGAGGAGCAAAAGTGGGGAAATTGCGGAAATTCACATTTTTGTGGGGGTACCCCTTGGAAAAATTTCGAAAAATTAAAAAACGATATTTAAGCAATGTTTTGAATGAGGAAAGTTGCTTTTGGGTTCGCTGATTACCAAATGGTACTTTATTTCCTGATCGGATACGAATTGGCAGAGCTATGGCCATCGGAAGGAGCAAAAGTGGGGAAATTGCGGAAATTCACATTTTTGTGGGGGTACCCCTTGGAAAAATTTCGAAAAATTAAAAAACGATATTTAAGCAATGTTTTGAATGAGGAAAGTTGCTTTTGGGTTTGCTGATTACCAAATGGTACTTTATTTCCAGATCGGATACGAATTGGCAGAGCTATGGCCATCGGGAGGAGCAAAAGTGGGGAAATTGCGGAAATTCCACATTTTTGTGGGGGTACCCCTTGGAAAAATTTCGAAAAATTAAAAAACGATATTTAAGCAATGTTTTGAATGAGGAAAGTTGCTTTTGGGTTCGCTGATTACCAAATGGTACTTTATTTCCAGATCGGATACGAATTGGCAGAGCTATGGCCATCGGGAGGAGCAAAAGTGGGAAATTGCGGAAATCCACATTTTTGTGGGGGTACCCCTTGGAAAAATTTCGAAAAATTAAAAAACGATATTTAAGCAATGTTTTGAATGAGGAAAGTTGCTTTTGGGTTCGCTGATTACCAAATGGTACTTTATTTCCTGATCGGATACGAATTGGCAGAGCTATTGCCATCGGGAGGAGCAAAAGTGGGGGAAATTGCGGAAATCCACATTTTTGTGGGGGTACCCCTTGGAAAAATTTCGAAAAATTAAAAAACGATATTTAAGCAATGTTTTGAATGAGGAAAGTTGCTTTTGGGTTTGCTGATTACCAAATGGTACTTTATTTCCAGATCGGATACGAATTGGCAGAGCTATGGCCGTCGGAAGGAGCAAAAGTGGGGAAATTGCGAAAACCCAATATTTTGTGGGGGTACCCCTAGGAAAAAATTCGAAAAATTAAAAAACGATATTTAAGCAATGTTTTGAATGAGGAAAGTTGCTTTTGGGTTCGCTGATTACCAAATGGTACTTTATTTCCAGATCGGATACGAATTGGCAGAGCTATGGCCATCGGGAGGAGCAAAAGTGGGGAAATTGCGGAAATTCACATTTTTGTGGGGGTACCCCTTGGAAAAATTTCGAAAAATTAAAAAACGATATTTAAGCAATGTTTTGAATGAGGAAAGTTGCTTTTGGGTTGGCTGATTACCAAATGGTACTTTATTTCCAGATCGGATACGAATTGGCAGAGCTATTGCCATCGGGAGGAGCAAAAGTGGGGAAATTGCGAAAACCCAATATTTTGTGGGGGTACCCCTAGGAAAAAATTCGAAAAATTAAAAAACGATATTTAAGCAATGTTTTGAATGAGGAAAGTTGCTTTTGGGTTCGCTGATTACCAAATGGTACTTTATTTCCAGATCGGATACGAATTGGCAGAGCTATGGCCGTCGGAAGGAGCAAAAGTGGGGAAATTGCGAAAACCCAATATTTTGTGGGGGTACCCCTAGGAAAAAATTCGAAAAATTAAAAAACGATATTTAAGCAATGTTTTGAATGAGGAAAGTTGCTTTTGGGTTCGCTGATTACCAAATGGTACTTTATTTCCAGATCGGATACGAATTGGCAGAGCTATGGCCATCGGGAGGAGCAAAAGTGGGGAAATTGCGGAAATTCACATTTTTGTGGGGGTACCCCTAGGAAAAATTTCGAAAAATTAAAAAACGATATTTAAGCAATGTTTTGAATGAGGAAAGTTGCTTTTGGGTTTGCTGATTACCAAATGGTACTTTATTTCCAGATCGGATACGAATTGGCAGAGCTATGGGCATCGGGAGGAGCAAAAGTGGGGAAATTGCGGAAATTCACATTTTTGTGGGGGTACCCCTTGGAAAAATTTCGAAAAATTAAAAAACGATATTTAAGCAATGTTTTGAATGAGGAAAGTTGCTTTTGGGTTTGCTGATTACCAAATGGTACTTTATTTCCAGATCGGATACGAATTGGCAGAGCTATGGCCGTCGGAAGGAGCAAAAGTGGGGAAATTGCGAAAACCCAATATTTTGTGGGGGTACCCCTAGGAAAAAATTCGAAAAATTAAAAAACGATATTTAAGCAATGTTTTGAATGAGGAAAGTTGCTTTTGGGTTCGCTGATTACCAAATGGTACTTTATTTCCAGATCGGATACGAATTGGCAGAGCTATGGCCATCGGGAGGAGCAAAAGTGGGGAAATTGCGGAAATTCACATTTTTGTGTGGGTACCCCTTGGAAAAATTTCGAAAAATTAAAACACAATATTTAAGCAATGTTTTGAATGAGGAAAGTTGCTTTTGGGTTCGCTGATTACCAAATGGTACTTTATTTCCTGATCGGATACGAATTGGCAGAGCTATTGCCATCGGGAGGAGCAAAAGTGGGGAAATTGCGGAAATCCACATTTTTGTGGGGGTACCCCTTGGAAAA
Organism: Drosophila pseudoananassae pseudoananassae; assembly: GCA_018153035.1. Taxonomy (NCBI): domain Eukaryota; kingdom Metazoa; phylum Arthropoda; class Insecta; order Diptera; family Drosophilidae; genus Drosophila; species Drosophila pseudoananassae. Next base: position 8,221,839 of record JAECXR010000014.1, on the reverse strand, counting down.
ATTTCGAAAAATTAAAAAACGATATTTAAGCAATGTTTTGAATGAGGAAAGTTGCTTTTGGGTTCGCTGATTACCAAATGGTACTTTATTTCCAGATCGGATACGAATTGGCAGAGCTATGGCCATCGGGAGGAGCAAAAGTGGGGAAATTGCGAAAACCCACATTTTTGTGGGGTACCCCTTGGAAAAATTTCGAAAAATTAAAAAACGATATTTAAGCAATGTTTTGAATGAGGAAAGTTGCTTTTGGGTTCGCTGATTACCAAATGGTACTTTATTTCCAGATCGGATACGAATTGGCAGAGCTATGGCCATCGGGAGGAGCAAAAGTGGGGAAATTGCGGAAATTCACATTTTTGTGGGGGTACCCCTTGGAAAAATTTCGAAAAATTAAAAAACGATATTTAAGCAATGTTTTGAATGAGGAAAGTTGCTTTTGGGTTCGCTGATTACCAAATGGTACTTTATTTCCTGATCGGATACGAATTGGCAGAGCTATTGCCATCGGGAGGAGCAAAAGTGGGGAAATTGCGGAAATCCACATTTTTGTGGGGGATACCCCTTGGAAAAATTTCGAAAAATTAAAAAACGATATTTAAGCAATGTTTTGAATGAGGAAAGTTGCTTTTGGGTTTGCTGATTACCAAATGGTACTTTATTTCCAGATCGGATACGAATTGGCAGAGCTATGGCCATCGGGAGGAGCAAAAGTGGGGAAATTGCGGAAATTCACATTTTTGTGGGGGTACCCCTTGGAAAAATTTCGAAAAATTAAAAAACGATATTTAAGCAATGTTTTGAATGAGGAAAGTTGCTTTTGGGTTCGCTGATTACCAAATGGTACTTTATTTCCAGATCGGATACGAATTGGCAGAGCTATGGCCATCGGGAGGAGCAAAAGTGGGGAAATTGCGGAAACCCACATTTTTGTGGGGGTACCCCTTGGAAAAATTTCGAAAAATTAAAAAACGATATTTAAGCAATGTTTTGAATGAGGAAAGTTGCTTTTGGGTTCGCTGATTACCAAATGGTACTTTATTTCCAGATCGGATACGAATTGGCAGAGCTATTGCCATCGGGAAGGAGCAAAAGTGGGGAAATTGCGAAACCCACATTTTTGTGGGGGTACCCCTTGGAAAAATTTCGAAAAATTAAAAAACGATATTTAAGCAATGTTTTGAATGAGGAAAGTTGCTTTTGGGTTCGCTGATTACCAAATGGTACTTTATTTCCAGATCGGATACGAATTGGCAGAGCTATGGCCATCGGAAGGAGCAAAAGTGGGGAAATTGCGGAAACCCACATTTTTGTGGGGTACCCCTTGGAAAAATTTCGAAAAATTAAAAAACGATATTTAAGCAATGTTTTGAATGAGGAAAGTTGCTTTTGGGTTCGCTGATTACCAAATGGTACTTTATTTCCAGATCGGATACGAATTGGCAGAGCTATGGCCATCGGGAGGAGCAAATAAGGGGAAATTGCGGAAATCCACATTTTTGTGGGGGTACCCCTAGGAAAAAATTCGAAAAATTAAAAAACGATATTTAAGCAATGTTTTGAATGAGGAAAGTTGCTTTTGGGTTCGCTGATTACCAAATGGTACTTTATTTCCAGATCGGATACGAATTGGCAGAGCTATGGCCATCGGGAGGAGCAAATAAGGGGAAATTGCGGAAATCCACATTTTTGTGGGGGTACCCCTAGGAAAAAATTCGAAAAATTAAAAAACGATATTTAAGCAATGTTTTGAATGAGGAAAGTTGCTTTTGGGTTCGCTGATTACCAAATGGTACTTTATTTCCTGATCGGATACGAATTGGCAGAGCTATGGCCATCGGGAGGAGCAAAAGTGGGGAAATTGCGAAAACCCACATTTTTGTGGGGGTACCCCTTGGAAAAATTTCGAAAAATTAAAAAACGATATTTAAGCAATGTTTTGAATGAGGAAAGTTGCTTTTGGGTTCGCTGATTACCAAATGGTACTTTATTTCCAGATCGGATACGAATTGGCAGAGCTATGGCCATCGGGAGGAGGCAAAAGTGGGGAAATTGCGAAAACCCACAATTTTGTGGGGGTACCCCTTGGAAAAATTTCGAAAAATTAAAAAACGATATTTAAGCAATGTTTTGAATGAGGAAAGTTGCTTTTGGGTTCGCTGATTACCAAATGGTACTTTATTTCCTGATCGGATACGAATTGGCAGAGCTATGGCCATCGGGAGGAGCAAAAGTGGGGAAATTGCGAAAACCCACATTTTTGTGGGGGTACCCCTTGGAAAAATTTCGAAAAATTAAAAAACGATATTTAAGCAATGTTTTGAATGAGGAAAGTTGCTTTTGGGTTCGCTGATTACCAAATGGTACTTTATTTCCAGATCGGATACGAATTGGCAGAGCTATGGCCATCGGGAGGAGCAAAAGTGGGGAAATTGCGGAAATCCCACATTTTTGTGGGGGTACCCCTTGGAAAAATTTCGAAAAATTAAAAAACGATATTTAAGCAATGTTTTGAATGAGGAAAGTTGCTTTTGGGTTCGCTGATTACCAAATGGTACTTTATTTCCTGATCGGATACGAATTGGCAGAGCTATGGCCATCGGGAGGAGCAAAAGTGGGGAAATTGCGAAAATCCACATTTTTGTGGGGGTACCCCTTGGAAAAATTTCGAAAAATTAAAAAACGATATTTAAGCAATGTTTTGAATGAGGAAAGTTGCTTTTGGGTTCGCTGATTACCAAATGGTACTTTATTTCCAGATCGGATACGAATTGGCAGAGCTATGGCCATCGGGAGGAGCAAAAGTGGGGAAATTGCGGAAATTCACATTTTTGTGGGGGTACCCCTTGGAAAAATTTCGAAAAATTAAAAAACGATATTTAAGCAATGTTTTGAATGAGGAAAGTTGCTTTTGGGTTTGCTGATTACCAAATGGTACTTTATTTCCAGATCGGATACGAATTGGCAGAGCTATGGCCATCGGGAGGAGCAAAAGTGGGGAAATTGCGAAAACCCACATTTTTGTGGGGGTACCCCTTGGAAAAATTTCGAAAAATTAAAAAACGATATTTAAGCAATGTTTTGAATGAGGAAAGTTGCTTTTGGGTTCGCTGATTACCAAATGGTACTTTATTTCCAGATCGGATACGAATTGGCAGAGCTATGGCCATCGGGAGGAGCAAAAGTGGGGAAATTGCGAAAACCCACATTTTTGTGGGGGTACCCCTTGGAAAAATTTCGAAAAATTAAAAAACGATATTTAAGCAATGTTTTGAATGAGGAAAGTTGCTTTTGGGTTCGCTGATTACCAAATGGTACTTTATTTCCAGATCGGATACGAATTGGCAGAGCTATGGCCATCGGGAGGAGCAAAAGTGGGGAAATTGCGAAAATCCACATTTTTGTGGGGGTACCCCTTGGAAAAATTTCGAAAAATTAAAAAACGATATTTAAGCAATGTTTTGAATGAGGAAAGTTGCTTTTGGGTTCGCTGATTACCAAATGGTACTTTATTTCCAGATCGGATACGAATTGGCAGAGCTATGGCCATCGGGAGGAGCAAAAGTGGGGAAATTGCGGAAATTCACATTTTTGTGGGGGTACCCCTTGGAAAAATTTCGAAAAATTAAAAAACGATATTTAAGCAATGTTTTGAATGAGGAAAGTTGCTTTTGGGTTCGCTGATTACCAAATGGTACTTTATTTCCAGATCGGATACGAATTGGCAGAGCTATTGCCATCGGGAGGAGCAAAAGTGGGGAAATTGCGGAAATCCACATTTTTGTGGGGGTACCCCTTGGAAAAATTTCGAAAAATTAAAAAACGATATTTAAGCAATGTTTTGAATGAGGAAAGTTGCTTTTGGGTTTGCTGATTACCAAATGGTACTTTATTTCCAGATCGGATACGAATTGGCAGAGCTATGGCCATCGGGAGGAGCAAAAGTGGGGAAATTGCGGAAATCCACATTTTTGTGGGGGTACCCCTTGGAAAAATTTCGAAAAATTAAAAAACGATATTTAAGCAATGTTTTGAATGAGGAAAGTTGCTTTTGGGTTCGCTGATTACCAAATGGTACTTTATTTCCAGATCGGATACGAATTGGCAGAGCTATGGCCATCGGGAGGAGCAAAAGTGGGGAAATTGCGGAAATCCACATTTTTGTGGGGGTACCCCTTGGAAAAATTTCGAAAAATTAAAAAACGATATTTAAGCAATGTTTTGAATGAGGAAAGTTGCTTTTGGGTTCGCTGATTACCAAATGGTACTTTATTTCCAGATCGGATACGAATTGGCAGAGCTATTGCCATCGGGAGGAGCAAAAGTGGGGAAATTGCGGAAATCCACATTTTTGTGGGGGTACCCCTTGGAAAAATTTCGAAAAATTAAAAAACGATATTTAAGCAATGTTTTGAATGAGGAAAGTTGCTTTTGGGTTCGCTGATTACCAAATGGTACTTTATTTCCAGATCGGATACGAATTGGCAGAGCTATGGCCATCGGGAGGAGCAAAAGTGGGGAAATTGCGGAAATCCACATTTTTGTGGGGGTACCCCTTGGAAAAATTTCGAAAAATTAAAAAACGATATTTAAGCAATGTTTTGAATGAGGAAAGTTGCTTTTGGGTTCGCTGATTACCAAATGGTACTTTATTTCCTGATCGGATACGAATTGGCAGAGCTATGGCCATCGGGAGGAGCAAAAGTGGGGAAATTGCGGAAGCCCACATTTTTGTGGGGGTACCCCTTGGAAAAATTTCGAAAAATTAAAAAACGATATTTAAGCAATGTTTTGAATGAGGAAAGTTGCTTTTGGGTTCGCTGATTACCAAATGGTACTTTATTTCCAGATCGGATACGAATTGGCAGAGCTATGGCCATCGGGAGGAGCAAAAAGTGGGGAAATTGCGGAAATCCACATTTTTGTGGGGGTACCCCTTGGAAAAATTTCGAAAAATTAAAAAACGATATTTAAGCAATGTTTTGAATGAGGAAAGTTGCTTTTGGGTTCGCTGATTACCAAATGGTACTTTATTTCCAGATCGGATACGAATTGGCAGAGCTATGGCCATCGGGAGGAGCAAAAAGTGGGGAAATTGCGGAAATCCACATTTTTGTGGGGGTACCCCTTGGAAAAATTTCGAAAAATTAAAAAACGATATTTAAGCAATGTTTTGAATGAGGAAAGTTGCTTTTGGGTTCGCTGATTACCAAATGGTACTTTATTTCCAGATCGGATACGAATTGGCAGAGCTATGGCCATCGGGAGGAGCAAAAGTGGGGAAATTGCGGAAATCCACATTTTTGTGGGGTACCCCTTGGAAAAATTTCGAAAAATTAAAAAACGATATTTAAGCAATGTTTTGAATGAGGAAAGTTGCTTTTGGGTTTGCTGATTACCAAATGGTACTTTATTTCCAGATCGGATACGAATTGGCAGAGCTATGGCCATCGGGAGGAGCAAAAGTGGGGAAATTGCGGAAATCCACATTTTTGTGGGGGTACCCCTTGGAAAAATTTCGAAAAATTAAAAAACGATATTTAAGCAATGTTTTGAATGAGGAAAGTTGCTTTTGGGTTCGCTGATTACCAAATGGTACTTTATTTCCAGATCGGATACGAATTGGCAGAGCTATGGCCATCGGGAGGAGCAAAAGTGGGGAAATTGCGGAAATCCACATTTTTGTGGGGGTACCCCTTGGAAAAATTTCGAAAAATTAAAAAACGATATTTAAGCAATGTTTTGAATGAGGAAAGTTGCTTTTGGGTTCGCTGATTACCAAATGGTACTTTATTTCCAGATCGGATACGAATTGGCAGAGCTATGGCCATCGGGAGGAGCAAAAGTGGGGAAATTGCGGAAATCCACATTTTTGTGGGGGTACCCCTTGGAAAAATTTCGAAAAATTAAAAAACGATATTTAAGCAATGTTTTGAATGAGGAAAGTTGCTTTTGGGTTCGCTGATTACCAAATGGTACTTTATTTCCTGATCGGATACGAATTGGCAGAGCTATTGCCATCGGGAGGAGCAAAAGTGGGGAAATTGCGGAAATCCACATTTTTGTGGGGACCCCTTGGAAAAATTTCGAAAAATTAAAAAACGATATTTAAGCAATGTTTTGAATGAGGAAAGTTGCTTTTGGGTTCGCTGATTACCAAATGGTACTTTATTTCCAGATCGGATACGAATTGGCAGAGCTATGGGCCATCGGGAGGAGCAAAAGTGGGGAAATTGCGGAAATTCACATTTTGTGGGGGTACCCCTTGGAAAAATTTCGAAAAATTAAAAAACGATATTTAAGCAATGTTTTGAATGAGGAAAGTTGCTTTTGGGTTTGCTGATTACCAAATGGTACTTTATTTCCAGATCGGATACGAATTGGCAGAGCTATGGCCATCGGGAGGAGCAAAAGTGGGGAAATTGCGGAAATCCACATTTTGTGGGGGTACCCCTTGGAAAAATTTCGAAAAATTAAAAAACGATATTTAAGCAATGTTTTGAATGAGGAAAGTTGCTTTTGGGTTTGCTGATTACCAAATGGTACTTTATTTCCAGATCGGATACGAATTGGCAGAGCTATGGCCATCGGGAGGAGCAAAAGTGGGGAAATTGCGGAAATTCACATTTTTGTGGGGGTACCCCTTGGAAAAATTTCGAAAAATTAAAAAACGATATTTAAGCAATGTTTTGAATGAGGAAAGTTGCTTTTGGGTTCGCTGATTACCAAATGGTACTTTATTTCCAGATCGGATACGAATTGGCAGAGCTATGGCCATCGGGAGGAGCAAAAGTGGGGAAATTGCGAAAACCCACATTTTTGTGGGGGTACCCCTTGGAAAAATTTCGAAAAATTAAAAAACGATATTTAAGCAATGTTTTGAATGAGGAAAGTTGCTTTTGGGTTCGCTGATTACCAAATGGTACTTTATTTCCAGATCGGATACGAATTGGCAGAGCTATTGCCATCGGGAGGAGCAAAAGTGGGGAAATTGCGGAAATCCACATTTTTGTGGGGGTACCCCTTGGAAAAATTTCGAAAAATTAAAAAACGATATTTAAGCAATGTTTTGAATGAGGAAAGTTGCTTTTGGGTTCGCTGATTACCAAATGGTACTTTATTTCCAGATCGGATACGAATTGGCAGAGCTATGGCCATCGGGAGGAGCAAAAGTGGGGAAATTGCGGAAATCCACATTTTTGTGGGGGTACCCCTTGGAAAAATTTCGAAAAATTAAAAAACGATATTTAAGCAATGTTTTGAATGAGGAAAGTTGCTTTTGGGTTCGCTGATTACCAAATGGTACTTTATTTCCAGATCGGATACGAATTGGCAGAGCTATGGCCATCGGGAGGAGCAAAAGTGGGGAAATTGCGGAAATTCCACATTTTTGTGGGGGTACCCCTTGGAAAAATTTCGAAAAATTAAAAAACGATATTTAAGCAATGTTTTGAATGAGGAAAGTTGCTTTTGGGTTTGCTGATTACCAAATGGTACTTTATTTCCAGATCGGATACGAATTGGCAGAGCTATGGCCATCGGGAGGAGCAAAAGTGGGGAAATTGCGGAAATTCACATTTTTGTGGGGGTACCCCTTGGAAAAATTTCGAAAAATTAAAAAACGATATTTAAGCAATGTTTTGAATGAGGAAAGTTGCTTTTGGGTTTGCTGATTACCAAATGGTACTTTATTTCCAGATCGGATACGAATTGGCAGAGCTATGGCCATCGGGAGGAGCAAAAGTGGGGAAATTGCGGAAATCCACATTTTTGTGGGGGTACCCCTTGGAAAAATTTCGAAAAATTAAAAAACGATATTTAAGCAATGTTTTGAATGAGGAAAGTTGCTTTTGGGTTTGCTGATTACCAAATGGTACTTTATTTCCAGATCGGATACGAATTGGCAGAGCTATGGCCATCGGGAGGAGCAAAAGTGGGGAAATTGCGGAAATCCACATTTTTGTGGGGGTACCCCTTGGAAAAATTTCGAAAAATTAAAACACAATATTTAAGCAATGTTTTGAATGAGGAAAGTTGCTTTTGGGTTCGCTGATTACCAAATGGTACTTTATTTCCTGATCGGATACGAATTGGCAGAGCTATTGCCATCGGGAAGAGCAAAAGTGGGGAAATTGCGGAAACCCACATTTTTGTGGGGGTACCCCTTGGAAAAATTTCGAAAAATTAAAAAACGATATTTAAGCAATGTTTTGAATGAGGAAAGTTGCTTTTGGGTTCGCTGATTACCAAATGGTACTTTATTTCCAGATCGGATACGAATTGGCAGAGCTATGGCCATCGGGAGGAGCAAAAGTGGGGAAATTGCGGAAATTCACATTTTTGTGGGGGTACCCCTTGGAAAAATTTCGAAAAATTAAAAAACGATATTTAAGCAATGTTTTGAATGAGGAAAGTTGCTTTTGGGTTCGCTGATTACCAAATGGTACTTTATTTCCAGATCGGATACGAATTGGCAGAGCTATTGCCATCGGGAGGAGCAAAAGTGGGGAAATTGCGAAAATCCACATTTTTGTGGGGGTACCCCTTGGAAAAATTTCGAAAAATTAAAAAACGATATTTAAGCAATGTTTTGAATGAGGAAAGTTGCTTTTGGGTTCGCTGATTACCAAATGGTACTTTATTTCCAGATCGGATACGAATTGGCAGAGCTATGGCCATCGGGAGGAGCAAAAGTGGGGAAATTGCGGAAATCCACATTTTTGTGGGGGTACCCCTTGGAAAAATTTCGAAAAATTAAAAAACGATATTTAAGCAATGTTTTGAATGAGGAAAGTTGCTTTTGGGTTTGCTGATTACCAAATGGTACTTTATTTCCAGATCGGATACGAATTGGCAGAGCTATGGCCATCGGGAGGAGCAAAAGTGGGGAAATTGCGGAAATCCACATTTTTGTGGGGGTACCCCTTGGAAAAATTTCGAAAAATTAAAAAACGATATTTAAGCAATGTTTTGAATGAGGAAAGTTGCTTTTGGGTTTGCTGATTACCAAATGGTACTTTATTTCCAGATCGGATACGAATTGGCAGAGCTATGGCCATCGGGAGGAGCAAAAGTGGGGAAATTGCGGAAATCCCACATTTTTGTGGGGGTACCCCTTGGAAAAATTTCGAAAAATTAAAAAACGATATTTAAGCAATGTTTTGAATGAGGAAAGTTGCTTTTGGGTTCGCTGATTACCAAATGGTACTTTATTTCCTGATCGGATACGAATTGGCAGAGCTATTGCCATCGGGAGGAGCAAAAGTGGGGAAATTGCGGAAATCCACATTTTTGTGGGGATACCCCTTGGAAAAATTTCGAAAAATTAAAAAACGATATTTAAGCAATGTTTTGAATGAGGAAAGTTGCTTTTGGGTTCGCTGATTACCAAATGGTACTTTATTTCCAGATCGGATACGAATTGGCAGAGCTATGGCCATCGGGAGGAGCAAAAGTGGGGAAATTGCGAAAACCCACATTTTTGTGGGGGTACCCCTTGGAAAAATTTCGAAAAATTAAAACACAATATTTAAGCAATGTTTTGAATGAGGAAAGTTGCTTTTGGGTTCGCTGATTACCAAATGGTACTTTATTTCCTGATCGGATACGAATTGGCAGAGCTATTGCCATCGGGAGGAGCAAAAGTGGGGAAATTGCGAAAATCCACATTTTTTTGGGGATACCCCTTGGAAAAATTTCGAAAAATTAAAAAACGATATTTAAGCAATGTTTTGAATGAGGAAAGTTGCTTTTGGGTTTGCTGATTACCAAATGGTACTTTATTTCCAGATCGGATACGAATTGGCAGAGCTATGGCCATCGGGAGGAGCAAAAGTGGGGAAATTGCGGAAATTCACATTTTTGTGGGGGTACCCCTTGGAAAAATTTCGAAAAATTAAAAAACGATATTTAAGCAATGTTTTGAATGAGGAAAGTTGCTTTTGGGTTTGCTGATTACCAAATGGTACTTTATTTCCAGATCGGATACGAATTGGCAGAGCTATGGCCATCGGGAGGAGCAAAAGTGGGGAAATTGCGAAAACCCACATTTTTGTGGGGGTACCCCTTGGAAAAATTTCGAAAAATTAAAAAACGATATTTAAGCAATGTTTTGAATGAGGAAAGTTGCTTTTGGGTTTGCTGATTACCAAATGGTACTTTATTTCCAGATCGGATACGAATTGGCAGAGCTATGGCCATCGGGAAGGAGCAAAAGTGGGGAAATTGCGAAAATCCACATTTTTGTGGGGGTACCCCTTGGAAAAATTTCGAAAAATTAAAAAACGATATTTAAGCAATGTTTTGAATGAGGAAAGTTGCTTTTGGGTTCGCTGATTACCAAATGGTACTTTATTTCCTGATCGGATACGAATTGGCAGAGCTATTGCCATCGGGAGGAGCAAAAGTGGGGAAATTGCGGAAATCCACATTTTTGTGGGGGTACCCCTTGGAAAAATTTCGAAAAATTAAAAAACGATATTTAAGCAATGTTTTGAATGAGGAAAGTTGCTTTTGGGTTCGCTGATTACCAAATGGTACTTTATTTCCAGATCGGATACGAATTGGCAGAGCTATGGCCATCGGGAGGAGCAAAAGTGGGGAAATTGCGGAAATTCACATTTTTGTGGGGGTACCCCTTGGAAAAATTTCGAAAAATTAAAAAACGATATTTAAGCAATGTTTTGAATGAGGAAAGTTGCTTTTGGGTTCGCTGATTACCAAATGGTACTTTATTTCCAGATCGGATACGAATTGGCAGAGCTATGGCCATCGGGAGGAGCAAAAGTGGGGAAATTGCGGAAACCCACATTTTTGTGGGGGTACCCCTTGGAAAAATTTCGAAAAATTAAAAAACGATATTTAAGCAATGTTTTGAATGAGGAAAGTTGCTTTTGGGTTCGCTGATTACCAAATGGTACTTTATTTCCAGATCGGATACGAATTGGCAGAGCTATTGCCATCGGGAGGAGCAAAAGTGGGGAAATTGCGGAAATCCACATTTTTGTGGGGGTACCCCTTGGAAAAATTTCGAAAAATTAAAAAACGATATTTAAGCAATGTTTTGAATGAGGAAAGTTGCTTTTGGGTTTGCTGATTACCAAATGGTACTTTATTTCCAGATCGGATACGAATTGGCAGAGCTATGGCCATCGGGAGGAGCAAAAGTGGGGAAATTGCGGAAATTCCACATTTTTGTGGGGGTACCCCTTGGAAAAATTTCGAAAAATTAAAAAACGATATTTAAGCAATGTTTTGAATGAGGAAAGTTGCTTTTGGGTTTGCTGATTACCAAATGGTACTTTATTTCCAGATCGGATACGAATTGGCAGAGCTATGGCCATCGGGAGGAGCAAAAGTGGGGAAATTGCGGAAATCCACATTTTTGTGGGGGTACCCCTTGGAAAAATTTCGAAAAATTAAAAAACGATATTTAAGCAATGTTTTGAATGAGGAAAGTTGCTTTTGGGTTCGCTGATTACCAAATGGTACTTTATTTCCTGATCGGATACGAATTGGCAGAGCTATTGCCATCGGGAGGAGCAAAAGTGGGGAAATTGCGGAAATCCACATTTTTGTGGGGGTACCCCTTGGAAAAATTTCGAAAAATTAAAAAACGATATTTAAGCAATGTTTTGAATGAGGAAAGTTGCTTTTGGGTTTGCTGATTACCAAATGGTACTTTATTTCCAGATCGGATACGAATTGGCAGAGCTATGGCCATCGGGAGGAGCAAAAGTGGGGAAATTGCGGAAATTCACATTTTTGTGGGGGTACCCCTTGGAAAAATTTCGAAAAATTAAAAAACGATATTTAAGCAATGTTTTGAATGAGGAAAGTTGCTTTTGGGTTTGCTGATTACCAAATGGTACTTTATTTCCAGATCGGATACGAATTGGCAGAGCTATGGCCATCGGGAGGAGCAAAAGTGGGGAAATTGCGGAAATCCACATTTTTGTGGGGGTACCCCTTGGAAAAATTTCGAAAAATTAAAAAACGATATTTAAGCAATGTTTTGAATGAGGAAAGTTGCTTTTGGGTTTGCTGATTACCAAATGGTACTTTATTTCCAGATCGGATACGAATTGGCAGAGCTATGGCCATCGGGAGGAGCAAAACTGGGGAAATGGCGAAAATCCACATTTTTGTGGGGGTACCCCTTGGAAAAATTTCGAAAAATTAAAAAACGATATTTAAGCAATGTTTTGAATGAGGAAAGTTGCTTTTGGGTTCGCTGATTACCAAATGGTACTTTATTTCCAGATCGGATACGAATTGGCAGAGCTATGGCCATCGAAAGGAGAAAAAGTGGGAAAATTGCGAAAACCCACATTTTTGTGGGGGTACCCCTTGAAAAAATTTCGAAACATTAAAACACGATATTTAAGCAATGTTTTGAATAAGGAAAGTTGCTTTTGGGTTCGCTGATTACCAAATGGTACTTTATTTCCTGATCGGATACGAATTGGCAGAGCTATTGCCATCGGGAGGAGCAAAAGTGGGGAAATTGCGGAAATCCACATTTTTGTGGGGGTACCCCTTGGAAAAATTTCGAAAAATTAAAAAACGATATTTAAGCAATGTTTTGAATGAGGAAAGTTGCTTTTGGGTTCGCTGATTACCAAATGGTACTTTATTTCCTGATCGGATACGAATTGGCAGAGCTATTGCCTTTGGGAAGAGCAAAAGTGGGGAAATTGCGAAAACCCACATTTTTGTGGGGGTACCCCTTGGAAAAATTTCGAAAAATTAGAAAACGATATTTAAGCAATGTTTTGAATGAGGAAAGTTGCTTTTGGGTTTGCTGATTACCAAATGGTACTTTATTTCCAGATCGGATACGAATTGGCAGAGCTATAGCCATCGGAAGGAGCAAAAGTGGGGAAATTGCGAAAACCCACATTTTTGTGGGGGTACCCCTTGGAAAAATTTCGAAAAATTAAAAAACGATATTTAAGCAATGTTTTGAATGAGGAAAGTTGCTTTTGGGTTCGCTGATTACCAAATGGTACTTTATTTCCTGATCGGATACGAATTGGCAGAGCTATTGCCATCGGGAAGAGCAAAAGTGGGGAAATTGCGAAAACCCACATTTTTGTGGGGGTACCCCTTGGAAAAATTTCGAAAAATTAGAAAACGATATTTAAGCAATGTTTTGAATGAGGAAAGTTGCTTTTGGGTTCGCTGATTACCAAATGGTACTTTATTTCCTGATCGGATACGAATTGGCAGAGCTATTGCCATCGGGAGGAGCAAAAGTGGGGAAATTGCGGAAATCCACATTTTTGTGGGGATACCCCTTGGAAAAATTTCGAAAAATTAAAAAACGATATTTAAGCAATGTTTTGAATGAGGAAAGTTGCTTTTGGGTTCGCTGATTACCAAATGGTACTTTATTTCCTGATCGGATACGAATTGGCAGAGCTATTGCCATCGGGAGGAGCAAAAGTGGGGAAATTGCGGAAATCCACATTTTTGTGGGGGTACCCCTTGGAAAAATTTCGAAAAATTAAAAAACGATATTTAAGCAATGTTTTGAATGAGGAAAGTTGCTTTTGGGTTTGCTGATTACCAAATGGTACTTTATTTCCAGATCGGATACGAATTGGCAGAGCTATGGCCATCGGGAGGAGCAAAAGTGGGGAAATTGCGAAAACCCACATTTTTGTGGGGGTACCCCTTGGAAAAATTTCGAAAAATTAAAAAACGATATTTAAGCAATGTTTTGAATGAGGAAAGTTGCTTTTGGGTTTGCTGATTACCAAATGGTACTTTATTTCCAGATCGGATACGAATTGGCAGAGCTATTGCCATTGGGAGGAGCAAAAGTGGGGAAATTGCGAAAACCCACATTTTTGTGGGGGTACCCCTTGGAAAAATTTCGAAAAATTAAAAAACGATATTTAAGCAATGTTTTGAATGAGGAAAGTTGCTTTTGGGTTCGCTGATTACCAAATGGTACTTTATTTCCAGATCGGATACGAATTGGCAGAGCTATGGCCATCGGGAGGAGCAAAAGTGGGGAAATTGCGAAAACCCACATTTTTGTGGGGGTACCCCTTGGAAAAATTTCGAAAAATTAAAAAACGATATTTAAGCAATGTTTTGAATGAGGAAAGTTGCTTTTGGGTTCGCTGATTACCAAATGGTACTTTATTTCCAGATCGGATACGAATTGGCAGAGCTATGGCCATCGGGAGGAGCAAAAGTGGGGAAATTGCGAAAACCCACATTTTTGTGGGGGTACCCCTTGGAAAAATTTCGAAAAATTAAAAAACGATATTTAAGCAATGTTTTGAATGAGGAAAGTTGCTTTTGGGTTCGCTGATTACCAAATGGTACTTTATTTCCAGATCGGATACGAATTGGCAGAGCTATTGCCATCGGGAGGAGCAAAAGTGGGGAAATTGCGGAAATCCACATTTTTGTGGGGGTACCCCTTGGAAAAATTTCGAAAAATTAAAAAACGATATTTAAGCAATGTTTTGAATGAGGAAAGTTGCTTTTGGGTTCGCTGATTACCAAATGGTACTTTATTTCCTGATCGGATACGAATTGGCAGAGCTATTGCCATCGGGAGGAGCAAAAGTGGGGAAATTGCGAAAACCCACATTTTTGTGGGGGTACCCCTTGGAAAAATTTCGAAAAATTAAAACACGATATTTAAGCAATGTTTTGAATGAGGAAAGTTGCTTTTGGGTTCGCTGATTACCAAATGGTACTTTATTTCCTGATCGGATACGAATTGGCAGAGCTATTGCCATCGGGAGGAGCAAAAGTGGGGAAATTGCGGAAATCCACATTTTTGTGGGGGTACCCCTTTGGAAAAATTTCGAAAAATTAAAAAACGATATTTAAGCAATGTTTTGAATGAGGAAAGTTGCTTTTGGGTTCGCTGATTACCAAATGGTACTTTATTTCCTGATCGGATACGAATTGGCAGAGCTATTGCCATCGGGAGGAGCAAAAGTGGGGAAATTGCGGAAATCCACATTTTTGTGGGGATACCCCTTGGAAAAATTTCGAAAAATTAAAAAACGATATTTAAGCAATGTTTTGAATGAGGAAAGTTGCTTTTGGGTTTGCTGATTACCAAATGGTACTTTATTTCCAGATCGGATACGAATTGGCAGAGCTATGGCCATCGGGAGGAGCAAAAGTGGGGAAATTGCGGAAATCCACATTTTTGTGGGGGTACCCCTTGGAAAAATTTCGAAAAATTAAAAAACGATATTTAAGCAATGTTTTGAATGAGGAAAGTTGCTTTTGGGTTCGCTGATTACCAAATGGTACTTTATTTCCAGATCGGATACGAATTGGCAGAGCTATTGCCATCGGGAGGAGCAAAAGTGGGGAAATTGCGAAAACCCACATTTTTGTGGGGGTACCCCTTGGAAAAATTTCGAAAAATTAAAAAACGATATTTAAGCAATGTTTTGAATGAGGAAAGTTGCTTTTGGGTTCGCTGATTACCAAATGGTACTTTATTTCCAGATCGGATACGAATTGGCAGAGCTATTGCCATCGGGAGGAGCAAAAGTGGGGAAATTGCGAAAACCCACATTTTTGTGGGGGTACCCCTTGGAAAAATTTCGAAAAATTAAAAAACGATATTTAAGCAATGTTTTGAATGAGGAAAGTTGCTTTTGGGTTCGCTGATTACCAAATGGTACTTTATTTCCAGATCGGATACGAATTGGCAGAGCTATTGCCATCGGGAGGAGCAAAAAGTGGGGAAATTGCGAAAATCCACATTTTTGTGGGGGTACCCCTTGGAAAAATTTCGAAAAATTAAAAAACGATATTTAAGCAATGTTTTGAATGAGGAAAGTTGCTTTTGGGTTCGCTGATTACCAAATGGTACTTTATTTCCAGATCGGATACGAATTGGCAGAGCTATTGCCATCGGGAGGAGCAAAAGTGGGGAAATTGCGGAAATCCACATTTTTGTGGGGGTACCCCTTGGAAAAATTTCGAAAAATTAAAAAACGATATTTAAGCAATGTTTTGAATGAGGAAAGTTGCTTTTGGGTTCGCTGATTACCAAATGGTACTTTATTTCCTGATCGGATACGAATTGGCAGAGCTATTGCCATCGGGAGGAGCAAAAGTGGGGAAATTGCGGAAATCCACATTTTTGTGGGGGTACCCCTTGGAAAAATTTCGAAAAATTAAAAAACGATATTTAAGCAATGTTTTGAATGAGGAAAGTTGCTTTTGGGTTCGCTGATTACCAAATGGTACTTTATTTCCAGATCGGATACGAATTGGCAGAGCTATGGCCATCGGGAGGAGCAAAAGTGGGGAAATTGCGGAAATCCACATTTTTGTGGGGGTACCCCTTGGAAAAATTTCGAAAAATTAAAAAACGATATTTAAGCAATGTTTTGAATGAGGAAAGTTGCTTTTGGGTTCGCTGATTACCAAATGGTACTTTATTTCCAGATCGGATACGAATTGGCAGAGCTATTGCCATCGGGAGGAGCAAAAGTGGGGAAATTGCGGAAATCCACATTTTTGTGGGGGTACCCCTTGGAAAAATTTCGAAAAATTAAAAAACGATATTTAAGCAATGTTTTGAATGAGGAAAGTTGCTTTTGGGTTTGCTGATTACCAAATGGTACTTTATTTCCAGATCGGATACGAATTGGCAGAGCTATTGCCATCGGGAGGAGCAAAAGTGGGGAAATTGCGGAAATCCACATTTTTGTGGGGGTACCCCTTGGAAAAATTTCGAAAAATTAAAAAACGATATTTAAGCAATGTTTTGAATGAGGAAAGTTGCTTTTGGGTTCGCTGATTACCAAATGGTACTTTATTTCCAGATCGGATACGAATTGGCAGAGCTATTGCCATCGGGAGGAGCAAAAGTGGGGAAATTGCGGAAATCCACATTTTTGTGGGGATACCCCTTGGAAAAATTTCGAAAAATTAAAAAACGATATTTAAGCAATGTTTTGAATGAGGAAAGTTGCTTTTGGGTTCGCTGATTACCAAATGGTACTTTATTTCCAGATCGGATACGAATTGGCAGAGCTATTGCCATCGGGAGGAGCAAAAGTGGGGAAATTGCGGAAATCCACATTTTTGTGGGGATACCCCTTGGAAAAATTTCGAAAAATTAAAAAACGATATTTAAGCAATGTTTTGAATGAGGAAAGTTGCTTTTGGGTTCGCTGATTACCAAATGGTACTTTATTTCCAGATCGGATACGAATTGGCAGAGCTATTGCCATCGGGAGGAGCAAAAGTGGGGAAATTGCGGAAATCCACATTTTTGTGGGGGTACCCCTTGGAAAAATTTCGAAAAATTAAAAAACGATATTTAAGCAATGTTTTGAATGAGGAAAGTTGCTTTTGGGTTCGCTGATTACCAAATGGTACTTTATTTCCAGATCGGATACGAATTGGCAGAGCTATTGCCATCGGGAGGAGCAAAAGTGGGGAAATTGCGGAAATCCACATTTTTGTGGGGGTACCCCTTGGAAAAATTTCGAAAAATTAAAAAACGATATTTAAGCAATGTTTTGAATGAGGAAAGTTGCTTTTGGGTTCGCTGATTACCAAATGGTACTTTATTTCCTGATCGGATACGAATTGGCAGAGCTATTGCCATCGGGAGGAGCAAAAGTGGGGAAATTGCGAAAATCCACATTTTTGTGGGGATACCCCTTGGAAAAATTTCGAAAAATTAAAAAACGATATTTAAGCAATGTTTTGAATGAGGAAAGTTGCTTTTGGGTTCGCTGATTACCAAATGGTACTTTATTTCCAGATCGGATACGAATTGGCAGAGCTATTGCCATCGGGAGGAGCAAAAGTGGGGAAATTGCGGAAATCCACATTTTTGTGGGGATACCCCTTGGAAAAATTTCGAAAAATTAAAAACGATATTTAAGCAATGTTTTGAATGAGGAAAGTTGCTTTTGGGTTCGCTGATTACCAAATGGTACTTTATTTCCAGATCGGATACGAATTGGCAGAGCTATTGCCATCGGGAGGAGCAAAAGTGGGGAAATTGCGGAAATCCACATTTTTGTGGGGATACCCCTTGGAAAAATTTCGAAAAATTAAAAAACGATATTTAAGCAATGTTTTGAATGAGGAAAGTTGCTTTTGGGTTCGCTGATTACCAAATGGTACTTTATTTCCTGATCGGATACGAATTGGCAGAGCTATTGCCATCGGGAGGAGCAAAAGTGGGGAAATTGCGGAAATCCACATTTTTGTGGGGGTACCCCTTGGAAAAATTTCGAAAAATTAAAAAACGATATTTAAGCAATGTTTTGAATGAGGAAAGTTGCTTTTGGGTTCGCTGATTACCAAATGGTACTTTATTTCCAGATCGGATACGAATTGGCAGAGCTATTGCCATCGGGAGGAGCAAAAGTGGGGAAATTGCGGAAATCCACATTTTTGTGGGGGTACCCCTTGGAAAAATTTCGAAAAATTAAAAAACGATATTTAAGCAATGTTTTGAATGAGGAAAGTTGCTTTTGGGTTCGCTGATTACCAAATGGTACTTTATTTCCAGATCGGATACGAATTGGCAGAGCTATGGCCATCGGGAGGAGCAAAAGTGGGGAAATTGCGAAAATCCACATTTTTGTGGGGGTACCCCTTGGAAAAATTTCGAAAAATTAAAAAACGATATTTAAGCAATGTTTTGAATGAGGAAAGTTGCTTTTGGGTTCGCTGATTACCAAATGGTACTTTATTTCCAGATCGGATACGAATTGGCAGAGCTATTGCCATCGGGAGGAGCAAAAGTGGGGAAATTGCGGAAATCCACATTTTTGTGGGGGTACCCCTTGGAAAAATTTCGAAAAATTAAAAAACGATATTTAAGCAATGTTTTGAATGAGGAAAGTTGCTTTTGGGTTCGCTGATTACCAAATGGTACTTTATTTCCAGATCGGATACGAATTGGCAGAGCTATTGCCATCGGGAGGAGCAAAAGTGGGGAAATTGCGAAAATCCACATTTTTGTGGGGATACCCCTTGGAAAAATTTCGAAAAATTAAAAAACGATATTTAAGCAATGTTTTGAATGAGGAAAGTTGCTTTTGGGTTCGCTGATTACCAAATGGTACTTTATTTCCTGATCGGATACGAATTGGCAGAGCTATTGCCATCGGGAGGAGCAAAAGTGGGGAAATTGCGGAAATCCACATTTTTGTGGGGGTACCCCTTGGAAAAATTTCGAAAAATTAAAAAACGATATTTAAGCAATGTTTTGAATGAGGAAAGTTGCTTTTGGGTTCGCTGATTACCAAATGGTACTTTATTTCCAGATCGGATACGAATTGGCAGAGCTATTGCCATCGGGAGGAGCAAAAGTGGGGAAATTGCGGAAATCCACATTTTTGTGGGGGTACCCCTTGGAAAAATTTCGAAAAATTAAAAAACGATATTTAAGCAATGTTTTGAATGAGGAAAGTTGCTTTTGGGTTCGCTGATTACCAAATGGTACTTTATTTCCTGATCGGATACGAATTGGCAGAGCTATTGCCATCGGGAGGAGCAAAAGTGGGGAAATTGCGGAAATCCACATTTTTGTGGGGATACCCCTTGGAAAAATTTCGAAAAATTAAAAAACGATATTTAAGCAATGTTTTGAATGAGGAAAGTTGCTTTTGGGTTCGCTGATTACCAAATGGTACTTTATTTCCTGATCGGATACGAATTGGCAGAGCTATTGCCATCGGGAGGAGCAAAAGTGGGGAAATTGCGGAAATCCACATTTTTGTGGGGGTACCCCTTGGAAAAATTTCGAAAAATTAAAAAACGATATTTAAGCAATGTTTTGAATGAGGAAAGTTGCTTTTGGGTTCGCTGATTACCAAATGGTACTTTATTTCCAGATCGGATACGAATTGGCAGAGCTATGGCCATCGGGAGGAGCAAAAGTGGGGAAATTGCGAAAATCCACATTTTTGTGGGGGTACCCCTTGGAAAAATTTCGAAAAATTAAAACACGATATTTAAGCAATGTTTTGAATGAGGAAAGTTGCTTTTGGGTTCGCTGATTACCAAATGGTACTTTATTTCCAGATCGGATACGAATTGGCAGAGCTATGGCCATCGGGAGGAGCAAAAGTGGGGAAATTGCGGAAATCCACATTTTTGTGGGGGTACCCCTTGGAAAAATTTCGAAAAATTAAAAAACGATATTTAAGCAATGTTTTGAATGAGGAAAGTTGCTTTTGGGTTCGCTGATTACCAAATGGTACTTTATTTCCAGATCGGATACGAATTGGCAGAGCTATTGCCATCGGGAGGAGCAAAAGTGGGGAAATTGCGGAAATCCACATTTTTGTGGGGGTACCCCTTGGAAAAATTTCGAAAAATTAAAAACGATATTTAAGCAATGTTTTGAATGAGGAAAGTTGCTTTTGGGTTCGCTGATTACCAAATGGTACTTTATTTCCAGATCGGATACGAATTGGCAGAGCTATGGCCATCGGGAGGAGCAAAAGTGGGGAAATTGCGAAAATCCACATTTTTGTGGGGGTACCCCTTGGAAAAATTTCGAAAAATTAAAAAACGATATTTAAGCAATGTTTTGAATGAGGAAAGTTGCTTTTGGGTTCGCTGATTACCAAATGGTACTTTATTTCCAGATCGGATACGAATTGGCAGAGCTATGGCCATCGGGAGGAGCAAAAGTGGGGAAATTGCGAAAATCCACATTTTTGTGGGGGTACCCCTTGGAAAAATTTCGAAAAATTAAAAAACGATATTTAAGCAATGTTTTGAATGAGGAAAGTTGCTTTTGGGTTCGCTGATTACCAAATGGTACTTTATTTCCTGATCGGATACGAATTGGCAGAGCTATTGCCATCGGGAGGAGCAAAAGTGGGGAAATTGCGAAAATCCACATTTTTGTGGGGGTACCCCTTGGAAAAATTTCGAAAAATTAAAAAACGATATTTAAGCAATGTTTTGAATGAGGAAAGTTGCTTTTGGGTTCGCTGATTACCAAATGGTACTTTATTTCCAGATCGGATACGAATTGGCAGAGCTATGGCCATCGGGAGGAGCAAAAGTGGGGAAATTGCGGAAAATCCACATTTTTGTGGGGGTACCCCTTGGAAAAATTTCGAAAAATTAAAAAACGATATTTAAGCAATGTTTTGAATGAGGAAAGTTGCTTTTGGGTTCGCTGATTACCAAATGGTACTTTATTTCCAGATCGGATACGAATTGGCAGAGCTATGGCCATCGGGAGGAGCAAAAGTGGGGAAATTGCGAAAATCCACATTTTTGTGGGGGTACCCCTTGGAAAAATTTCGAAAAATTAAAAAACGATATTTAAGCAATGTTTTGAATGAGGAAAGTTGCTTTTGGGTTCGCTGATTACCAAATGGTACTTTATTTCCAGATCGGATACGAATTGGCAGAGCTATGGCCATCGGGAGGAGCAAAAGTGGGGAAATTGCGAAAATCCACATTTTTGTGGGGGTACCCCTTGGAAAAATTTCGAAAAATTAAAAAACGATATTTAAGCAATGTTTTGAATGAGGAAAGTTGCTTTTGGGTTCGCTGATTACCAAATGGTACTTTATTTCCTGATCGGATACGAATTGGCAGAGCTATGGCCATCGGGAGGAGCAAAAGTGGGGAAATTGCGAAAATCCACATTTTTGTGGGGTACCCCTTGGAAAAATTTCGAAAAATTAAAAAAACGATATTTAAGCAATGTTTTGAATGAGGAAAGTTGCTTTTGGGTTCGCTGATTACCAAATGGTACTTTATTTCCAGATCGGATACGAATTGGCAGAGCTATGGCCATCGGGAGGAGCAAAAGTGGGGAAATTGCGAAAATCCACATTTTTGTGGGGGTACCCCTTGGAAAAATTTCGAAAAATTAAAAAACGATATTTAAGCAAAGTTTTGAATGAGGAAAGTTGCTTTTGGGTTCGCTGATTACCAAATGGTACTTTATTTCCAGATCGGATACGAATTGGCAGAGCTATGGCCATCGGGAGGAGCAAAACTGGGGAAATGGCGAAAATCCACATTTTTGTGGGGGTACCCCTTGGAAAAATTTCGAAAAATTAAAAAACGATATTTAAGCAAAGTTTTGAATGAGGAAAGTTGCTTTTGGGTTTGCTGATTACCAAATGGTACTTTATTTCCAGATCGGATACGAATTGGCAGAGCTATGGCCATCGGGAGGAGCAAAAGTGGGGAAATTGCGAAAATCCACATTTTTGTGGGGGTACCCCTTGGAAAAATTTCGAAAAATTAAAAAACGATATTTAAGCAATGTTTTGAATGAGGAAAGTTGCTTTTGGGTTCGCTGATTACCAAATGGTACTTTATTTCCTGATCGGATACGAATTGGCAGAGCTATTGCCATCGGGAGGAGCAAAAGTGGGGAAATTGCGGAAATCCACATTTTTGTGGGGGTACCCCTTGGAAAAATTTCGAAAAATTAAAAAACGATATTTAAGCAATGTTTTGAATGAGGAAAGTTGCTTTTGGGTTCGCTGATTACCAAATGGTACTTTATTTCCAGATCGGATACGAATTGGCAGAGCTATGGCCATCGGGAGGAGCAAAAGTGGGGAAATTGCGAAAATCCACATTTTTGTGGGGGTACCCCTTGGAAAAATTTCGAAAAATTAAAAAACGATATTTAAGCAATGTTTTGAATGAGGAAAGTTGCTTTTGGGTTCGCTGATTACCAAATGGTACTTTATTTCCAGATCGGATACGAATTGGCAGAGCTATGGCCATCGGGAGGAGCAAAACTGGGGAAATTGCGAAAATCCACATTTTTGTGGGGGTACCCCTTGGAAAAATTTCGAAAAATTAAAAAACGATATTTAAGCAATGTTTTGAATGAGGAAAGTTGCTTTTGGGTTCGCTGATTACCAAATGGTACTTTATTTCCTGATCGGATACGAATTGGCAGAGCTATGGCCATCGGGAGGAGCAAAAGTGGGGAAATTGCGAAAATCCACATTTTTGTGGGGATACCCCTTGGAAAAATTTCGAAAAATTAAAAAAAAACGATATTTAAGCAATGTTTTGAATGAGGAAAGTTGCTTTTGGGTTCGCTGATTACCAAATGGTACTTTATTTCCTGATCGGATACGAATTGGCAGAGCTATGGCCATCGGGAGGAGCAAAAGTGGGGAAATTGCGGAAGAATTTGAAAATCCACATTTTTGTGGGGGTACCCCTTGGAAAAATTTCGAAAAATTAAAAAACGATATTTAAGCAATGTTTTGAATGAGGAAAGTTGCTTTTGGGTTCGCTGATTACCAAATGGTACTTTATTTCCAGATCGGATACGAATTGGCAGAGCTATGGCCATCGGGAGGAGCAAAAGTGGGGAAATTGCGAAAATCCACATTTTTGTGGGGGTACCCCTTGGAAAAATTTCGAAAAATTAAAAAACGATATTTAAGCAATGTTTTGAATGAGGAAAGTTGCTTTTGGGTTCGCTGATTACCAAATGGTACTTTATTTCCAGATCGGATACGAATTGGCAGAGCTATGGCCATCGGGAGGAGCAAAACTGGGGAAATTGCGAAAATCCACATTTTTGTGGGGGTACCCCTTGGAAAAATTTCGAAAAATTAAAAAACGATATTTAAGCAATGTTTTGAATGAGGAAAGTTGCTTTTGGGTTCGCTGATTACCAAATGGTACTTTATTTCCAGATCGGATACGAATTGGCAGAGCTATGGCCATCGGGAGGAGCAAAACTGGGGAAATTGCGAAAATCCACATTTTTGTGGGGGTACCCCTTGGAAAAATTTCGAAAAATTAAAAAACGATATTTAAGCAATGTTTTGAATGAGGAAAGTTGCTTTTGGGTTCGCTGATTACCAAATGGTACTTTATTTCCAGATCGGATACGAATTGGCAGAGCTATGGCCATCGGGAGGAGCAAAAGTGGGGAAATCGCGAAAATCCACATTTTTGTGGGGGTACCCCTTGGAAAAATTTCGAAAAATTAAAAAACGATATTTAAGCTATGTTTTGAATGAGGAAAGTTGCTTTTGGGTTCGCTGATTACCAAATGGTACTTTATTTCCAGATCGGATACGAATTGGCAGAGCTATTGCCATTGGGAGGAGCAAAACTGGGGAAATTGCGAAAATCCACATTTTTGTGGGGGTACCCTTTGGAAAAATTTCGAAAAATTAAAAAACGATATTTAAGCAATGTTTTGAATGAGGAAAGTTGCTTTTGGGTTCGCTGATTACCAAATGGTACTTTATTTCCTGATCGGATACGAATTGGCAGAGCTATGGCCATCGGGAGGAGCAAAAGTGGGGAAATTGCGGAAGCCCACATTTTTGTGGGGGTACCCTTGGAAAAATTTCGAAAAATTAAAAAACGATATTTAAGCAATGTTTTGAATGAGGAAAGTTGCTTTTGGGTTCGCTGATTACCAAATGGTACTTTATTTCCAGATCGGATACGAATTGGCAGAGCTATGGCCATCGGGAGGAGCAAAAGTGGGGAAATTGCGAAAATCCACATTTTTGTGGGGGTACCCCTTGGAAAAATTTCGAAAAATTAAAAAACGATATTTAAGCAATGTTTTGAATGAGGAAAGTTGCTTTTGGGTTCGCTGATTACCAAATGGTACTTTATTTCCAGATCGGATACGAATTGGCAGAGCTATGGCCATCGGGAGGAGCAAAAGTGGGGAAATTGCGAAAATCCACATTTTTGTGGGGGTACCCCTTGGAAAAATTTCGAAAAATTAAAAAACGATATTTAAGCAATGTTTTGAATGAGGAAAGTTGCTTTTGGGTTCGCTGATTACCAAATGGTACTTTATTTCCAGATCGGATACGAATTGGCAGAGCTATGGCCATCGGGAGGAGCAAAACTGGGGAAATTGCGAAAATCCACATTTTTGTGGGGGTACCCCTTGGAAAAATTTCGAAAAATTAAAAAACGATATTTAAGCAATGTTTTGAATGAGGAAAGTTGCTTTTGGGTTCGCTGATTACCAAATGGTACTTTATTTCCAGATCGGATACGAATTGGCAGAGCTATTGCCATCGGGAGGAGCAAAAGTGGGGAAATTGCGAAAATCCACATTTTTGTGGGGGTACCCCTTGGAAAAATTTCGAAAAATTAAAAAACGATATTTAAGCAATGTTTTGAATGAGGAAAGTTGCTTTTGGGTTCGCTGATTACCAAATGGTACTTTATTTCCAGATCGGATACGAATTGGCAGAGCTATGGCCATCGGGAGGAGCAAAAGTGGGGAAATTGCGAAAATCCACATTTTTGTGGGGGTACCCCTTGGAAAAATTTCGAAAAATTAAAAAACGATATTTAAGCAATGTTTTGAATGAGGAAAGTTGCTTTTGGGTTCGCTGATTACCAAATGGTACTTTATTTCCTGATCGGATACGAATTGGCAGAGCTATTGCCATCGGGAGGAGCAAAAGTGGGGAAATTGCGAAAATCCACATTTTTGTGGGGGTACCCTTTGGAAAAATTTCGAAAAATTAAAAAACGATATTTAAGCAATGTTTTGAATGAGGAAAGTTGCTTTTGGGTTCGCTGATTACCAAATGGTACTTAATTTCCAGATCGGATACGAATTGGCAGAGCTATGGCCATCGGGAGGAGCAAAACTGGGGAAATTGCGAAAATCCACATTTTTGTGGGGGTACCCCTTGGAAAAATTTCGAAAAATTAAAAAACGATATTTAAGCAATGTTTTGAATGAGGAAAGTTGCTTTTGGGTTCGCTGATTACCAAATGGTACTTTATTTCCTGATCGGATACGAATTGGCAGAGCTATGGTCATCGGGAGGAGCAAAAGTGGGGAAATCGCGAAAATCCACATTTTTGTAGGGGTACCCCTTGGAAAAATTTCGAAAAATTAACACACGAGATTTAAGCAATGTTTTGAATGAGGAAAGTTGCTTTTGGGTTCGCTGATTACCAAATGGTACTTTATTTCCAGATCGGATACGAATTGGCAGAGCTATGGCCATCGGGAGGAGCAAAACTGGGGAAATCGCGAAAATCCACATTTTTGTGGGGGTACCCCTTGGAAAAATTTCGAAAAATTAAAAAACGATATTTAAGCAATGTTTTGAATGAGGAAAGTTGCTTTTGGGTTCGCTGATTACCAAATGGTACTTTATTTCCTGATCGGATACGAATTGGCAGAGCTATTGCAATCGGGAGGAGCAAAAGTGGGGAAATAGCGAAAATCCACATTTTTGTGGGGGTACCCCTTTGGAAAAATTTCGAAAAATTAAAAAACGATATTTAAGCAATGTTTTGAATGAGGAAAGTTGCTTTTGGGTTCGCTGATTACCAAATGGTACTTTATTTCCAGATCGGATACGAATTGGCAGAGCTATGGCCATCGGGAGGAGCAAAACTGGGGAAATCGCGAAAATCCACATTTTTGTGGGGGTACCCCTTGGAAAAATTTCGAAAAATTAAAAAACGATATTTAAGCAATGTTTTGAATGAGGAAAGTTGCTTTTGGGTTCGCTGATTACCAAATGGTACTTTATTTCCTGATCGGATACGAATTGGCAGAGCTATGGCCATCGGGAGGAGCAAAAGTGGGGAAATTGCGGAAATCCACATTTTTGTGGGGGTACCCCTTGGAAAAATTTCGAAAAATTAAAAAACGATATTTAAGCAATGTTTTGAATGAGGAAAGTTGCTTTTGGGTTCGCTGATTACCAAATGGTACTTTATTTCCAGATCGGATACGAATTGGCAGAGCTATGGCCATCGGGAGGAGCAAAAGTGGGGAAATTGCGAAAATCCACATTTTTGTGGGGGTACCCCTTGGAAAAATTTCGAAAAATTAAAAAACGATATTTAAGCAATGTTTTGAATGAGGAAAGTTGCTTTTGGGTTCGCTGATTACCAAATGGTACTTTATTTCCAGATCGGATACGAATTGGCAGAGCTATGGCCATCGGGAGGAGCAAAAGTGGGGAAATTGCGGAAATCCACATTTTTGTGGGGGTACCCCTTGGAAAAATTTCGAAAAATTAAAAAACGATATTTAAGCAATGTTTTGAATGAGGAAAGTTGCTTTTGGGTTCGCTGATTACCAAATGGTACTTTATTTCCAGATCGGATACGAATTGGCAGAGCTATGGCCATCGGGAGGAGCAAAAAGTGGGGAAATTGCGGAAATCCACATTTTTGTGGGGGTACCCCTTGGAAAAATTTCGAAAAATTAAAAAACGATATTTAAGCAATGTTTTGAATGAGGAAAGTTGCTTTTGGGTTCGCTGATTACCAAATGGTACTTTATTTCCAGATCGGATACGAATTGGCAGAGCTATTGCCATCGGGAGGAGCAAAAGTGGGGAAATTGCGAAAATCCACATTTTTGTGGGGGTACCCCTTGGAAAAATTTCGAAAAATTAAAAAACGATATTTAAGCAATGTTTTGAATGAGGAAAGTTGCTTTTGGGTTCGCTGATTACCAAATGGTACTTTATTTCCTGATCGGATACGAATTGGCAGAGCTATTGCCATCGGGAGGAGCAAAAGTGGGGAAATTGCGAAAATCCACATTTTTGTGGGGGTACCCCTTGGAAAAATTTCGAAAAATTAAAAAACGATATTTAAGCAATGTTTTGAATGAGGAAAGTTGCTTTTGGGTTCGCTGATTACCAAATGGTACTTTATTTCCTGATCGGATACGAATTGGCAGAGCTATGGCCATCGGGAGGAGCAAAAGTGGGGAAATAGCGAAAATCCACATTTTTGTGGCGGTACCCTTTGGAAAAATTTCGAAAAATTAAAAAACGATATTTAAGCAATGTTTTGAATGAGGAAAGTTGCTTTTGGGTTCGCTGATTACCAAATGGTACTTTATTTCCTGATCGGATACGAATTGGCAGAGCTATTGCAATCGGGAGGAGCAAAAGTGGGGAAATAGCGAAAATCCACATTTTTGTGGCGGTACCCTTTGGAAAAATTTCGAAAAATTAAAAAACGATATTTAAGCAATGTTTTGAATGAGGAAAGTTGCTTTTGGGTTCGCTGATTACCAAATGGTACTTTATTTCCTGATCGGATACGAATTGGCAGAGCTATTGCAATCGGGAGGAGCAAAAGTGGGGAAATAGCGAAAATCCACATCTTTGGAAAAATTTCGAAAAATTAAAAAACGATATTTAAGCAATGTTTTGAATGAGGAAAGTTGCTTTTGGGTTCGCTGATTACCAAATGGTACTTTATTTCCTGATCGGATACGAATTGGCAGAGCTATTGCAATCGGGAGGAGCAAAAGTGGGGAAATAGCGAAAATCCACATTTTTGTGGCGGTACCCTTTGGAAAAATTTCGAAAAATTAAAAAACGATATTTAAGCAATGTTTTGAATGAGGAAAGTTGCTTTTGGGTTCGCTGATTACCAAATGGTACTTTATTTCCTGATCGGATACGAATTGGCAGAGCTATTGCCATCGGGAGGAGCAAAAGTGGGGAAATAGCGAAAATCCACATTTTTGTGGGGGTACCCCTTTTGAAAAATTTCGAAAAATTAAAAAACGATATTTAAGCAATGTTTTGAATGAGGAAAGTTGCTTTTGGGTTCGCTGATTACCAAATGGTACTTTATTTCCAGATCGGATACGAATTGGCAGAGCTATTGCCATCGGGAGGAGCAAAACTGGGGAAATTGCGAAAATCCACATTTTTGTGGGGGTACCCCTTGGAAAAATTTCGAAAAATTAAAAAACGATATTTAAGCAATGTTTTGAATGAGGAAAGTTGCTTTTGGGTTCGCTGATTACCAAATGGTACTTTATTTCCTGATCGGATACGAATTGGCAGAGCTATTGCCATCGGGAGGAGCAAAAGTGGGGAAATTGCGGAAATCCACATTTTTGTGGGGATACCCCTTGGAAAAATTTCGAAAAATTAAAAAACGATATTTAAGCAATGTTTTGAATGAGGAAAGTTGCTTTTGGGTTCGCTGATTACCAAATGGTACTTTATTTCCAGATCGGATACGAATTGGCAGAGCTATGGCCATCGGGAGGAGCAAAAGTGGGGAAATTGCGAAAACCCAATATTTTGTGGGGGTACCCCTAGGAAAAAATTCGAAAAATTAAAAAACGATATTTAAGCAATGTTTTGAATGAGGAAAGTTGCTTTTGGGTTCGCTGATTACCAAATGGTACTTTATTTCCTGATCGGATACGAATTGGCAGAGCTATTGCAATCGGGAGGAGCAAAAGTGGGGAAATAGCGAAAATCCACATTTTTGTGGCGGTACCCTTTGGAAAAATTTCGAAAAATTAAAAAACGATATTTAAGCAATGTTTTGAATGAGGAAAGTTGCTTTTGGGTTCGCTGATTACCAAATGGTACTTTATTTCCTGATCGGATACGAATTGGCAGAGCTATTGCCATCGGGAGGAGCAAAAGTGGGGAAATTGCGAAAATCCACATTTTTGTGGGGGTACCCCTTGGAAAAATTTCGAAAAATTAAAAAACGATATTTAAGCAATGTTTTGAATGAGGAAAGTTGCTTTTGGGTTCGCTGATTACCAAATGGTACTTTATTTCCTGATCGGATACGAATTGGCAGAGCTATTGCCATCGGGAGGAGCAAAAGTGGGGAAATTGCGGAAATCCACATTTTTGTGGGGGTACCCCTTGGAAAAATTTCGAAAAATTAAAAAACGATATTTAAGCAATGTTTTGAATGAGGAAAGTTGCTTTTGGGTTCGCTGATTACCAAATGGTACTTTATTTCCTGATCGGATACGAATTGGCAGAGCTATTGCCATCGGGAGGAGCAAAAGTGGGGAAATTGCGGAAATCCACATTTTTGTGGGGGTACCCCTTGGAAAAATTTCGAAAAATTAAAAAACGATATTTAAGCAATGTTTTGAATGAGGAAAGTTGCTTTTGGGTTCGCTGATTACCAAATGGTACTTTATTTCCTGATCGGATACGAATTGGCAGAGCTATTGCCATCGGGAGGAGCAAAAGTGGGGAAATTGCGAAAATCCACATTTTTGTGGGGGTACCCCTTGGAAAAATTTCGAAAAATTAAAAAACGATATTTAAGCAATGTTTTGAATGAGGAAAGTTGCTTTTGGGTTCGCTGATTACCAAATGGTACTTTATTTCCAGATCGGATACGAATTGGCAGAGCTATGGCCATCGAAAGGAGAAAAAGTGGGGAAATTGCGAAAATCCACATTTTTGTGGGGGAAAAATTTCGAAAAATTAAAACACGATATTTAAGCAATGTTTTGAATAAGGAAAGTTGCTTTTGGGTTCGCTGATTACCAAATGGTACTTTATTTCCAGATCGGATACGAATTGGCAGAGCTATGGCCATCGGAAGGAGCAAAAGTGGGGAAATTGCGAAAATCCACATTTTTGTGGGGGTACCCCTTGGAAAAATTTCGAAAAATTAAAACACGATATTTAAGCAATGTTTTGAATGAGGAAAGTTGCTTTTGGGTTCGCTGATTACCAAATGGTACTTTATTTCCTGATCGGATACGAATTGGCAGAGCTATTGCCATCGGGAGGAGCAAAAGTGGGGAAATTGCGGAAATCCACATTTTTGTGGGGGTTCCCCTTGGAAAAATTTCGAAAAATTAAAAAACGATATTTAAGCAATGTTTTGAATGAGGAAAGTTGCTTTTGGGTTCGCTGATTACCAAATGGTACTTTATTTCCTGATCGGATACGAATTGGCAGAGCTATTGCCATCGGGAGGAGCAAAAGTGGGGAAATTGCGGAAATCCACATTTTTGTGGGGATACCCCTTGGAAAAATTTCGAAAAATTAAAAAACGATATTTAAGCAATGTTTTGAATGAGGAAAGTTGCTTTTGGGTTCGCTGATTACCAAATGGTACTTTATTTCCAGATCGGATACGAATTGGCAGAGCTATGGCCATCGGGAGGAGCAAAACTGGGGAAATTGCGAAAATCCACATTTTTGTGGGGGTACCCCTTGGAAAAATTTCGAAAAATTAAAAAACGATATTTAAGCAATGTTTTGAATGAGGAAAGTTGCTTTTGGGTTCGCTGATTACCAAATGGTACTTTATTTCCTGATCGGATACGAATTGGCAGAGCTATTGCCATCGGGAGGAGCAAAAGTGGGGAAATTGCGGAAATCCACATTTTTGTGGGGGTACCCCTTGGAAAAATTTCGAAAAATTAAAAAACGATATTTAAGCAATGTTTTGAATGAGGAAAGTTGCTTTTGGGTTCGCTGATTACCAAATGGTACTTTATTTCCTGATCGGATACGAATTGGCAGAGCTATTGCCATCGGGAGGAGCAAAAGTGGGGAAATTGCGGAAATCCACATTTTTGTGGGGATACCCCTTGGAAAAATTTCGAAAAATTAAAAAACGATATTTAAGCAATGTTTTGAATGAGGAAAGTTGCTTTTGGGTTCGCTGATTACCAAATGGTACTTTATTTCCAGATCGGATACGAATTGGCAGAGCTATGGCCATCGGGAGGAGCAAAAGTGGGGAAATTGCGGAAATCCACATTTTTGTGGGGGTACCCCTTGGAAAAATTTCGAAAAATTAAAAAACGATATTTAAGCAATGTTTTGAATGAGGAAAGTTGCTTTTGGGTTCGCTGATTACCAAATGGTACTTTATTTCCAGATCGGATACGAATTGGCAGAGCTATGGCCATCGGGAGGAGCAAAAGTGGGGAAATTGCGAAAATCCACATTTTTGTGGGGGTACCCCTTGGAAAAATTTCGAAAAATTAAAAAACGATATTTAAGCAATGTTTTGAATGAGGAAAGTTGCTTTTGGGTTCGCTGATTACCAAATGGTACTTTATTTCCAGATCGGATACGAATTGGCAGAGCTATGGCCATCGGGAGGAGCAAAAGTGGGGAAATTGCGGAAATCCACATTTTTGTGGGGGTACCCCTTGGAAAAATTTCGAAAAATTAAAAAACGATATTTAAGCAATGTTTTGAATGAGGAAAGTTGCTTTTGGGTTCGCTGATTACCAAATGGTACTTTATTTCCAGATCGGATACGAATTGGCAGAGCTATGGCCATCGGGAGGAGCAAAAGTGGGGAAATTGCGAAAATCCACATTTTTGTGGGGGTACCCCTTGGAAAAATTTCGAAAAATTAAAACACGATATTTAAGCAATGTTTTGAATGAGGAAAGTTGCTTTTGGGTTCGCTGATTACCAAATGGTACTTTATTTCCAGATCGGATACGAATTGGCAGAGCTATGGCCATCGGGAGGAGCAAAAGTGGGGAGATGGCGGAAATCCACATTTTTGTGGCGGTACCCTTTGGAAAAATTTCGAAAAATTAAAAAACGATATTTAAGCAATGTTTTGAATGAGGAAAGTTGCTTTTGGGTTCGCTGATTACCAAATGGTACTTTATTTCCAGATCGGATACGAATTGGCAGAGCTATGGCCATCGGGAGGAGCAAAAGTGGGGAAATTGCGGAAATTCACATTTTTGTGGGGGTACCCCTTGGAAAAATTTCGAAAAATTAAAAAACGATATTTAAGCAATGTTTTGAATGAGGAAAGTTGCTTTTGGGTTCGCTGATTACCAAATGGTACTTTATTTCCAGATCGGATACGAATTGGCAGAGCTATGGCCATCGGGAGGAGCAAAAGTGGGGAAATTGCGAAAATCCACATTTTTGTGGGGGTACCCCTTGGAAAAATTTCGAAAAATTAAAACACGATATTTAAGCAATGTTTTGAATGAGGAAAGTTGCTTTTGGGTTCGCTGATTACCAAATGGTACTTTATTTCCAGATCGGATACGAATTGGCAGAGCTATGGCCATCGGGAGGAGCAAAAGTGGGGAAATTGCGGAAATCCACATTTTTGTGGGGGTACCCCTTTGGAAAAATTTCGAAAAATTAAAACACGATATTTAAGCAATGTTTTGAATGAGGAAAGTTGCTTTTGGGTTCGCTGATTACCAAATGGTACTTTATTTCCAGATCGGATACGAATTGGCAGAGCTATTGCCATCGGGAGGAGCAAAAGTGGGGAAATTGCGAAAATCCACATTTTTGTGGGGGTACCCCTTGGAAAAATTTCGAAAAATTAAAAAACGATATTTAAGCAATGTTTTGAATGAGGAAAGTTGCTTTTGGGTTCGCTGATTACCAAATGGTACTTTATTTCCAGATCGGATACGAATTGGCAGAGCTATGGCCATCGGGAGGAGCAAAAATGGGGAAATTGCGGAAATCCACATTTTTGTGGGGATACCCCTTGGAAAAATTTCGAAAAATTAAAAAACGATATTTAAGCAATGTTTTGAATGAGGAAAGTTGCTTTTGGGTTCGCTGATTACCAAATGGTACTTTATTTCCTGATCGGATACGAATTGGCAGAGCTATTGCCATCGGGAGGAGCAAAAGTGGGGAAATTGCGGAAATCCACATTTTTGTGGGGGTACCCCTTGGAAAAATTTCGAAAAATTAAAAAACGATATTTAAGCAATGTTTTGAATGAGGAAAGTTGCTTTTGGGTTCGCTGATTACCAAATGGTACTTTATTTCCTGATCGGATACGAATTGGCAGAGCTATTGCCATCGGGAGGAGCAAAAGTGGGGAAATTGCGGAAATCCACATTTTTGTGGGGGTACCCCTTGGAAAAATTTCGAAAAATTAAAAAACGATATTTAAGCAATGTTTTGAATGAGGAAAGTTGCTTTTGGGTTCGCTGATTACCAAATGGTACTTTATTTCCTGATCGGATACGAATTGGCAGAGCTATTGCCATCGGGAGGAGCAAAAGTGGGGAAATTGCGAAAACCCACATTTTTGTGGGGGTACCCCTTGGAAAAATTTCGAAAAATTAAAAAACGATATTTAAGCAATGTTTTGAATGAGGAAAGTTGCTTTTGGGTTCGCTGATTACCAAATGGTACTTTATTTCCTGATCGGATACGAATTGGCAGAGCTATTGCCATCGGGAGGAGCAAAAGTGGGGAAATTGCGGAAATCCACATTTTTGTGGGGATACCCCTTGGAAAAATTTCGAAAAATTAAAAAACGATATTTAAGCAATGTTTTGAATGAGGAAAGTTGCTTTTGGGTTCGCTGATTACCAAATGGTACTTTATTTCCAGATCGGATACGAATTGGCAGAGCTATGGCCATCGGGAGGAGCAAAAGTGGGGAAATTGCGGAAATTCACATTTTTGTGGGGGTACCCCTTGGAAAAATTTCGAAAAATTAAAAAACGATATTTAAGCAATGTTTTGAATGAGGAAAGTTGCTTTTGGGTTCGCTGATTACCAAATGGTACTTTATTTCCAGATCGGATACGAATTGGCAGAGCTATGGCCATCGGGAGGAGCAAAAGTGGGGAAATTGCGAAAACCCACATTTTTGTGGGGGTACCCCTTGGAAAAATTTCGAAAAATTAAAAAACGATATTTAAGCAATGTTTTGAATGAGGAAAGTTGCTTTTGGGTTCGCTGATTACCAAATGGTACTTTATTTCCAGATCGGATACGAATTGGCAGAGCTATTGCCATCGGGAGGAGCAAAAGTGGGGAAATTGCGGAAATCCACATTTTTGTGGGGGTACCCCTTGGAAAAATTTCGAAAAATTAAAAAACGATATTTAAGCAATGTTTTGAATGAGGAAAGTTGCTTTTGGGTTCGCTGATTACCAAATGGTACTTTATTTCCTGATCGGATACGAATTGGCAGAGCTATTGCCATCGGGAGGAGCAAAAGTGGGGAAATTGCGGAAATCCACATTTTTGTGGGGGTACCCCTTGGAAAAATTTCGAAAAATTAAAAAACGATATTTAAGCAATGTTTTGAATGAGGAAAGTTGCTTTTGGGTTCGCTGATTACCAAATGGTACTTTATTTCCAGATCGGATACGAATTGGCAGAGCTATGGCCATCGGGAGGAGCAAAAGTGGGGAAATTGCGGAAATTCACATTTTTGTGGGGGTACCCCTTGGAAAAATTTCGAAAAATTAAAAAACGATATTTAAGCAATGTTTTGAATGAGGAAAGTTGCTTTTGGGTTCGCTGATTACCAAATGGTACTTTATTTCCAGATCGGATACGAATTGGCAGAGCTATGGCCATCGGGAGGAGCAAAAGTGGGGAAATTGCGAAAATCCACATTTTTGTGGGGGTACCCCTTGGAAAAATTTCGAAAAATTAAAAAACGATATTTAAGCAATGTTTTGAATGAGGAAAGTTGCTTTTGGGTTCGCTGATTACCAAATGGTACTTTATTTCCTGATCGGATACGAATTGGCAGAGCTATTGCCATCGGGAGGAGCAAAAGTGGGGAAATTGCGGAAATCCACATTTTTGTGGGGGTACCCCTTGGAAAAATTTCGAAAAATTAAAAAACGATATTTAAGCAATGTTTTGAATGAGGAAAGTTGCTTTTGGGTTCGCTGATTACCAAATGGTACTTTATTTCCAGATCGGATACGAATTGGCAGAGCTATGGCCATCGGGAGGAGCAAAACTGGGGAAATGGCGAAAATCCACATTTTTGTGGGGGTACCCCTTGGAAAAATTTCGAAAAATTAAAACACGATATTTAAGCAATGTTTTGAATGAGGAAAGTTGCTTTTGGGTTCGCTGATTACCAAATGGTACTTTATTTCCAGATCGGATACGAATTGGCAGAGCTATGGCCATCGGGAGGAGCAAAAGTGGGGAAATTGCGAAAACCCACATTTTTGTGGGGGTACCCCTTGGAAAAATTTCGAAAAATTAAAACACGATATTTAAGCAATGTTTTGAATGAGGAAAGTTGCTTTTGGGTTCGCTGATTACCAAATGGTACTTTATTTCCAGATCGGATACGAATTGGCAGAGCTATGGCCATCGGGAGGAGCAAAAGTGGGGAAATTGCGAAAATCCACATTTTTGTGGGGGTACCCCTTGGAAAAATTTCGAAAAATTAAAACACGATATTTAAGCAATGTTTTGAATGAGGAAAGTTGCTTTTGGGTTCGCTGATTACCAAATGGTACTTTATTTCCAGATCGGATACGAATTGGCAGAGCTATGGCCATCGGGAGGAGCAAAAGTGGGGAAATTGCGGAAATCCACATTTTTGTGGGGGTACCCCTTGGAAAAATTTCGAAAAATTAAAAACGATATTTAAGCAATGTTTTGAATGAGGAAAGTTTCTTTTGGGTTCGCTGATTACCAAATGGTACTTTATTTCCTGATCGGATACGAATTGGCAGAGCTATTGCCATCGGGAGGAGCAAAAGTGGGGAAATTGCGGAAATCCACATTTTTGTGGGGATACCCCTTGGAAAAATTTCGAAAAATTAAAAAACGATATTTAAGCAATGTTTTGAATGAGGAAAGTTGCTTTTGGGTTCGCTGATTACCAAATGGTACTTTATTTCCAGATCGGATACGAATTGGCAGAGCTATGGCCATCGGGAGGAGCAAAAGTGGGGAAATTGCGAAAATCCACATTTTTGTGGGGGTACCCCTTGGAAAAATTTCGAAAAATTAAAAAACGATATTTAAGCAATGTTTTGAATGAGGAAAGTTGCTTTTGGGTTCGCTGATTACCAAATGGTACTTTATTTCCAGATCGGATACGAATTGGCAGAGCTATGGCCATCGGGAGGAGCAAAACTGGGGAAATGGCGAAAATCCACATTTTTGTGGGGGTACCCCTTGGAAAAATTTCGAAAAATTAAAACACGATATTTAAGCAATGTTTTGAATGAGGAAAGTTGCTTTTGGGTTCGCTGATTACCAAATGGTACTTTATTTCCAGATCGGATACGAATTGGCAGAGCTATGGCCATCGGGAGGAGCAAAAGTGGGGAAATTGCGAAAACCCACATTTTTGTGGGGGTACCCCTTGGAAAAATTTCGAAAAATTAAAACACGATATTTAAGCAATGTTTTGAATGAGGAAAGTTGCTTTTGGGTTCGCTGATTACCAAATGGTACTTTATTTCCAGATCGGATACGAATTGGCAGAGCTATGGCCATCGGGAGGAGCAAAAGTGGGGAAATTGCGAAAATCCACATTTTTGTGGGGGTACCCCTTGGAAAAATTTCGAAAAATTAAAACACGATATTTAAGCAATGTTTTGAATGAGGAAAGTTGCTTTTGGGTTCGCTGATTACCAAATGGTACTTTATTTCCAGATCGGATACGAATTGGCAGAGCTATGGCCATCGGGAGGAGCAAAAGTGGGGAAATTGCGGAAATCCACATTTTTGTGGGGGTACCCCTTGGAAAAATTTCGAAAAATTAAAACACGATATTTAAGCAATGTTTTGAATGAGGAAAGTTGCTTTTGGGTTCGCTGATTACCAAATGGTACTTTATTTCCAGATCGGATACGAATTGGCAGAGCTATGGCCATCGGGAGGAGCAAAAGTGGGGAAATTGCGGAAATCCACATTTTTGTGGGGGTACCCCTTGGAAAAATTTCGAAAAATTAAAACACGATATTTAAGCAATGTTTTGAATGAGGAAAGTTGCTTTTGGGTTCGCTGATTACCAAATGGTACTTTATTTCCAGATCGGATACGAATTGGCAGAGCTATGGCCATCGGGAGGAGCAAAAGTGGGGAAATTGCGGAAATTCACATTTTTGTGGGGGTACCCCTTGGAAAAATTTCGAAAAATTAAAACACGATATTTAAGCAATGTTTTGAATGAGGAAAGTTGCTTTTGGGTTCGCTGATTACCAAATGGTACTTTATTTCCAGATCGGATACGAATTGGCAGAGCTATGGCCATCGGGAGGAGCAAAAGTGGGGAAATTGCGGAAATCCACATTTTTGTGGGGGTACCCCTTGGAAAAATTTCGAAAAATTAAAACACGATATTTAAGCTATGTTTTGAATGAGGAAAGTTGCTTTTGGGTTCGCTGATTACCAAATGGTACTTTATTTCCAGATCGGATACGAATTGGCAGAGCTATGGCCATCGGGAGGAGCAAAAGTGGGGAAATTGCGAAAATCCACATTTTTGTGGGGGTACCCCTTGGAAAAATTTCGAAAAATTAAAACACGATATTTAAGCAATGTTTTGAATGAGGAAAGTTGCTTTTGGGTTCGCTGATTACCAAATGGTACTTTATTTCCAGATCGGATACGAATTGGCAGAGCTATTGCCATCGGGAGGAGCAAAAGTGGGGAAATTGCGGAAATCCACATTTTTGTGGGGGTACCCCTTGGAAAAATTTCGAAAAATTAAAAAACGATATTTAAGCAATGTTTTGAATGAGGAAAGTTGCTTTTGGGTTCGCTGATTACCAAATGGTACTTTATTTCCTGATCGGATACGAATTGGCAGAGCTATTGCCATCGGGAGGAGCAAAAGTGGGGAAATTGCGGAAATCCACATTTTTGTGGGGGTACCCCTTGGAAAAATTTCGAAAAATTAAAAAACGATATTTAAGCAATGTTTTGAATGAGGAAAGTTGCTTTTGGGTTCGCTGATTACCAAATGGTACTTTATTTCCTGATCGGATACGAATTGGCAGAGCTATTGCCATCGGGAGGAGCAAAAGTGGGGAAATTGCGGAAATCCACATTTTTGTGGGGATACCCCTTGGAAAAATTTCGAAAAATTAAAAAACGATATTTAAGCAATGTTTTGAATGAGGAAAGTTGCTTTTGGGTTCGCTGATTACCAAATGGTACTTTATTTCCTGATCGGATACGAATTGGCAGAGCTATTGCCATCGGGAGGAGCAAAAGTGGGGAAATTGCGGAAATCCACATTTTTGTGGGGGTACCCCTTGGAAAAATTTCGAAAAATTAAAAAACGATATTTAAGCAATGTTTTGAATGAGGAAAGTTGCTTTTGGGTTCGCTGATTACCAAATGGTACTTTATTTCCTGATCGGATACGAATTGGCAGAGCTATTGCCATCGGGAGGAGCAAAAGTGGGGAAATTGCGGAAATCCACATTTTTGTGGGGGTACCCCTTGGAAAAATTTCGAAAAATTAAAAAACGATATTTAAGCAATGTTTTGAATGAGGAAAGTTGCTTTTGGGTTCGCTGATTACCAAATGGTACTTTATTTCCAGATCGGATACGAATTGGCAGAGCTATTGCCATCGGGAGGAGCAAAAGTGGGGAAATTGCGGAAATCCACATTTTTGTGGGGATACCCCTTGGAAAAATTTCGAA
Source organism: Drosophila pseudoananassae pseudoananassae (assembly GCA_018153035.1). Taxonomy (NCBI): domain Eukaryota; kingdom Metazoa; phylum Arthropoda; class Insecta; order Diptera; family Drosophilidae; genus Drosophila; species Drosophila pseudoananassae. The sequence continues at coordinate 8,182,697 of JAECXR010000014.1, read as the reverse complement.
AAATTAAAAAACGATATTTAAGCAATGTTTTGAATGAGGAAAGTTGCTTTTGGGTTCGCTGATTACCAAATGGTACTTTATTTCCTGATCGGATACGAATTGGCAGAGCTATTGCCATCGGGAGGAGCAAAAGTGGGGAAATTGCGGAAATCCACATTTTTGTGGGGGTACCCCTTGGAAAAATTTCGAAAAATTAAAAAACGATATTTAAGCAATGTTTTGAATGAGGAAAGTTGCTTTTGGGTTCGCTGATTACCAAATGGTACTTTATTTCCAGATCGGATACGAATTGGCAGAGCTATGGCCATCGGGAGGAGCAAAAGTGGGGAAATTGCGAAAACCCACATTTTTGTGGGGGTACCCCTTGGAAAAATTTCGAAAAATTAAAAAACGATATTTAAGCAATGTTTTGAATGAGGAAAGTTGCTTTTGGGTTCGCTGATTACCAAATGGTACTTTATTTCCAGATCGGATACGAATTGGCAGAGCTATGGCCATCGGGAGGAGCAAAAGTGGGGAAATTGCGAAAACCCACATTTTTGTGGGGGTACCCCTTGGAAAAATTTCGAAAAATTAAAACACGATATTTAAGCAATGTTTTGAATGAGGAAAGTTGCTTTTGGGTTCGCTGATTACCAAATGGTACTTTATTTCCAGATCGGATACGAATTGGCAGAGCTATGGCCATCGGGAGGAGCAAAACTGGGGAAATGGCAAAAATCCACATTTTTGTGGGGGTACCCCTTGGAAAAATTTCGAAAAATTAAAACACGATATTTAAGCAATGTTTTGAATGAGGAAAGTTGCTTTTGGGTTCGCTGATTACCAAATGGTACTTTATTTCCTGATCGGATACGAATTGGCAGAGCTATGGCCATCGGGAGGAGCAAAAGTGGGGAAATTGCGAAAACCCACATTTTTGTGGGGGTACCCCTTGGAAAAATTTCGAAAAATTAGAAAACGATATTTAAGCAATGTTTTGAATGAGGAAAGTTGCTTTTGGGTTCGCTGATTACCAAATGGTACTTTATTTCCTGATCGGATACGAATTGGCAGAGCTATTGCCATCGGGAGGAGCAAAAGTGGGGAAATTGCGGAAATCCACATTTTTGTGGGGATACCCCTTGGAAAAATTTCGAAAAATTAAAAAACGATATTTAAGCAATGTTTTGAATGAGGAAAGTTGCTTTTGGGTTCGCTGATTACCAAATGGTACTTTATATCCTGATCGGAAACGAATTGGCAGAGCTATTGCCATCGGGAGGAGCAAAAGTGGGGAAATTGCGAAATCCCACATTAATGTGGGGGTACCCCTTGGAAAAATTTCGAAAAATTAAAACACGATATTTAAGCTATGTTTTGAATAAGGAAAGTTGCTTTTGGGTTCGCTGATTACCAAATGGTACTTTATTTCCTGATCGGATACGAATTGGCAGAGCTATTGCCATCGGGAGGAGCAAAAGTGGGGAAATTGCGGAAATTCACATTTTTGTGGGGGTACCCCTTGGAAAAATTTCGAAAAATTAAAACACGATATTTAAGCAATGTTTTGAATAAGGAAAGTTGCTTTTGGGTTCGCTGATTACCAAATGGTACTTTATTTCCTGATCGGATACGAATTGGCAGAGCTATGGCCATCGGGAGGAGCAAAAGTGGGGAAATTGCGGAAATCCACATTTTTGTGGGGATACCCCTTGGAAAAATTTCGAAAAATTAAAAAACGATATTTAAGCAATGTTTTGAATGAGGAAAGTTGCTTTTGGGTTCGCTGATTACCAAATGGTACTTTATTTCCAGATCGGATACGAATTGGCAGAGCTATGGCCATCGGGAGGAGCAAAAGTGGGGAAATTGCGAAAATCCACATTTTTGTGGGGGTACCCCTTGGAAAAATTTCGAAAAATTAAAACACGATATTTAAGCAATGTTTTGAATGAGGAAAGTTGCTTTTGGGTTCGCTGATTACCAAATGGTACTTTATTTCCAGATCGGATACGAATTGGCAGAGCTATGGCCATCGGGAGGAGCAAAAGTGGGGAAATTGCGGAAATCCACATTTTTGTGGGGGTTCCCCTTGGAAAAATTTCGAAAAATTAAAACACGATATTTAAGCAATGTTTTGAATGAGGAAAGTTGCTTTTGGGTTCGCTGATTACCAAATGGTACTTTATTTCCAGATCGGATACGAATTGGCAGAGCTATGGCCATCGGGAGGAGCAAAAGTGGGGAAATTGCGGAAATCCACATTTTTGTGGGGGTACCCCTTGGAAAAATTTCGAAAAATTAAAAAACGATATTTAAGCAATGTTTTGAATGAGGAAAGTTGCTTTTGGGTTCGCTGATTACCAAATAGTACTTTATTTCCAGATCGGATACGAATTGGCAGAGCTATGGCCATCGGGAGGAGCAAAAGTGGGGAAATTGCGGAAATCCACATTTTTGTGGGGGTACCCCTTGGAAAAATTTCGAAAAATTAAAAAACGATATTTAAGCAATGTTTTGAATGAGGAAAGTTGCTTTTGGGTTCGCTGATTACCAAATGGTACTTTATTTCCAGATCGGATACGAATTGGCAGAGCTATGGCCATCGGGAGGAGCAAAACTGGGGAAATGGCAAAAATCCACATTTTTGTGGGGGTACCCCTTGGAAAAATTTCGAAAAATTAAAACACGATATTTAAGCTATGTTTTGAATGAGGAAAGTTGCTTTTGGGTTCGCTGATTACCAAATGGTACTTTATTTCCAGATCGGATACGAATTGGCAGAGCTATGGCCATCGGGAGGAGCAAAACTGGGGAAATGGCGAAAATCCACATTTTTGTGGGGGTACCCCTTGGAAAAATTTCGAAAAATTAAAACACGATATTTAAGCTATGTTTTGAATGAGGAAAGTTGCTTTTGGGTTCGCTGATTACCAAATGGTACTTTATTTCCTGATCGGATACGAATTGGCAGAGCTATTGCCATCGGGAGGAGCAAAAGTGGGGAAATTGCGGAAATCCACATTTTTGTGGGGGTACCCCTTGGAAAAATTTCGAAAAATTAAAAAACGATATTTAAGCAATGTTTTGAATGAGGAAAGTTGCTTTTGGGTTCGCTGATTACCAAATGGTACTTTATTTCCTGATCGGATACGAATTGGCAGAGCTATTGCCATCGGGAGGAGCAAAAGTGGGGAAATTGCGGAAATCCCACATTTTTGTGGGGATACCCCTTGGAAAAATTTCGAAAAATTAAAAAACGATATTTAAGCAATGTTTTGAATGAGGAAAGTTGCTTTTGGGTTCGCTGATTACCAAATGGTACTTTATTTCCTGATCGGATACGAATTGGCAGAGCTATTGCCATCGGGAGGAGCAAAAGTGGGGAAATTGCGGAAATTCACATTTTTGTGGGGGTACCCCTTGGAAAAATTTCGAAAAATTAAAACACGATATTTAAGCTATGTTTTGAATAAGGAAAGTTGCTTTTGGGTTCGCTGATTACCAAATGGTACTTTATTTCCTGATCGGATACGAATTGGCAGAGCTATGGCCATCGGGAGGAGCAAAAGTGGGGAAATTGCGGAAATCCACATTTTTGTGGGGATACCCCTTGGAAAAATTTCGAAAAATTAAAAAACGATATTTAAGCAATGTTTTGAATGAGGAAAGTTGCTTTTGGGTTCGCTGATTACCAAATGGTACTTTATTTCCTGATCGGATACGAATTGGCAGAGCTATGGCCATCGGGAGGAGCAAAACTGGGGAAATTGCGAAAATCCACATTTTTGTGGGGATACCCCTTGGAAAAATTTCGAAAAATTAAAACACGATATTTAAGCTATGTTTTGAAAGAGGAAAGTTGCTTTTGGGTTCGCTGATTACCAAATGGTACTTTATTTCCAGATCGGATACGAATTGGCAGAGCTATGGCCATCGGGAGGAGCAAAAGTGGGGAAATTGCGGAAATTCACATTTTTGTGGGGGTACCCCTTGGAAAAATTTCGAAAAATTAATACACGATATTTAAGCTATGTTTTGAATGAGGAAAGTTGCTTTTGGGTTCGCTGATTACCAAATGGTACTTTATTTCCTGATCGGATACGAATTGGCAGAGCTATGGCCATCGGGAGGAGCAAAAGTGGGGAAATTGCGGAAATCCACATTTTTGTGGGGATACCCCTTGGAAAAATTTCGAAAAATTAAAAAACGATATTTAAGCAATGTTTTGAATGAGGAAAGTTGCTTTTGGGTTCGCTGATTACCAAATGGTACTTTATTTCCAGATCGGATACGAATTGGCAGAGCTATGGCCATCGGGAGGAGCAAAACTGGGGAAATCGCGAAAATCCACATTTTTGTGGGGATACCCCTTGGAAAAATTTCGAAAAATTAAAACACGATATTTAAGCTATGTTTTGAATGAGGAAAGTTGCTTTTGGGTTCGCTGATTACCAAATGGTACTTTATTTCCAGATCGGATACGAATTGGCAGAGCTATGGCCATCGGGAGGAGCAAAAGTGGGGAAATTGCGGAAATTCACATTTTTGTGGGGGTACCCCTTGGAAAAATTTCGAAAAATTAAAACACGATATTTAAGCTATGTTTTGAATGAGGAAAGTTGCTTTTGGGTTCGCTGATTACCAAATGGTACTTTATTTCCTGATCGGATACGAATTGGCAGAGCTATGGCCATCGGGAGGAGCAAAAGTGGGGAAATTGCGGAAATCCACATTTTTGTGGGGGTACCCCTTGGAAAAATTTCGAAAAATTAAAAAAAACGATATTTAAGCAATGTTTTGAATGAGGAAAGTTGCTTTTGGCTTCGCTGATTACCAAATGGTACTTTATTTCCAGATCGGATACGAATTGGCAGAGCTATGGCCATCGGGAGGAGCAAAACTGGAGGAAATGGCAAAAATCCACATTTTTGTGTGGGTACCCCTTGGAAATATTTCGAAAAATTAAAAAACGATATTTAAGCTATGTTTTGAAAGAGGAAAGTTGCTTTTGGGTTCGCTGATTACCAAATGGTACTTTATTTCCAGATCGGATACGAATTGGCAGAGCTATGGCCATCGGGAGGAGCAAAACTGGGGAAATTGCGAAAACCCACATTTTTGTGGGGGTACCCCTTGGAAAAATTTCGAAAAATTAAAACACGATATTTAAGCAATGTTTTGAATGAGGAAAGTTGCTTTTGGGTTCGCTGATTACCAAATGGTACTTTATTTTCAGATCGGATACGAATTGGCAGAGCTATTGCCATCGGGAGGAGCAAAAGTGGGGAAATTGCGGAAATCCACATTTTTGTGGGGATACCCCTTGGAAAAATTTCGAAAAATTAAAACACGATATTTAAGCAATGTTTTGAATGAGGAAAGTTGCTTTTGGGTTCGCTGATTACCAAATGGTACTTTATTTCCAGATCGGATACGAATTGGCAGAGCTATTGCCATCGGGAGGAGCAAAAGTGGGGAAATTGCGGAAATCCACATTTTTGTGGGGATACCCCTTGGAAAAATTTCGAAAAATTAAAAAACGATATTTAAGCAATGTTTTGAATGAGGAAAGTTGCTTTTGGGTTCGCTGATTACCAAATGGTACTTTATTTCCTGATCGGATACGAATTGGCAGAGCTATTGCCATCGGGAGGAGCAAAAGTGGGGAAATTGCGAAAATCCACATTTTTGTGGGGGTACCCCTTGGAAAAATTTCGAAAAATTAAAACACGATATTTAAGCAATGTTTTGAAAGAGGAAAGTTGCTTTTGGGTTCGCTGATTACCAAATGGTACTTTATTTCCAGATCGGATACGAATTGGCAGAGCTATGGCCATCGGGAGGAGCAAAAGTGGGGAAATTGCGGAAATTCACATTTTTGTGGGGGTACCCCTTGGAAAAATTTCGAAAAATTAAAACACGATATTTAAGCTATGTTTTGAATGAGGAAAGTTGCTTTTGGGTTCGCTGATTACCAAATGGTACTTTATTTCCTGATCGGATACGAATTGGCAGAGCTATGGCCATCGGGAGGAGCAAAAGTGGGGAAATTGCGGAAATCCACATTTTTGTGGGGATACCCCTTGGAAAAATTTCGAAAAAATAAAAAACGATATATAAGCAATGTTTTGAATGAGGAAAGTTGCTTTTGGGTTCGCTGATTACCAAATGGTACTTTATTTCCAGATCGGATACGAATTGGCAGAGCTATGGCCATCGGGAGGAGCAAAACTGGAGAAATGGCAAAAATCCACATTTTTGTGGGGGTACCCCTTGGAAAAATTTCGAAAAATTAAAACACGATATTTAAGCTATGTTTTGAAAGAGGAAAGTTGCTTTTGGGTTCGCTGATTACCAAATGGTACTTTATTTCCAGATCGGATACGAATTGGCAGAGCTATGGCCATCGGGAGGAGCAAAACTGGGGAAATTGCGAAAACCCACATTTTTGTGGGGGTACCCCTTGGAAAAATTTCGAAAAATTAAAACACGATATTTAAGCAATGTTTTGAATGAGGAAAGTTGCTTTTAGGTTCGCTGATTACCAAATGGTACTTTATTTTCAGATCGGATACGAATTGGCAGAGCTATTGCCATCGGGAGGAGCAAAAGTGGGGAAATTGCGGAAATCCACATTTTTGTGGGGATACCCCTTGGAAAAATTTCGAAAAATTAAAACACGATATTTAAGCAATGTTTTGAATGAGGAAAGTTGCTTTTGGGTTCGCTGATTACCAAATAGTACTTTATTTCCAGATCGGATACGAATTGGCAGAGCTATTGCCATCGGGAGGAGCAAAAGTGGGGAAATTGCGGAAATCCACATTTTTGTGGGGATACCCCTTGGAAAAATTTCGAAAAATTAAAAAACGATATTTAAGCAATGTTTTGAATGAGGAAAGTTGCTTTTGGGTTCGCTGATTACCAAATGGTACTTTATTTCCTGATCGGATACGAATTGGCAGAGCTATTGCCATCGGGAGGAGCAAAAGTGGGGAAATTGCGAAAATCCACATTTTTGTGGGGGTACCCCTTGGAAAAATTTCGAAAAATTAAAACACGATATTTAAGCAATGTTTTGAATGAGGAAAGTTGCTTTTGGGTTCGCTGATTACCAAATAGTACTTTATTTCCAGATCGGATACGAATTGGCAGAGCTATTGCCATCGGGAGGAGCAAAAGTGGGGAAATTGCGAAAATCCACATTTTTGTGGGGGTACCCCTTGGAAAAATTTCGAAAAATTAAAACACGATATTTAAGCAATGTTTTGAATGAGGAAAGTTTCTTTTGGGTGCGCTGATTACCAAATGGTACATTATTTCCTGATCGGATACGAATTGGCAGAGCTATTGCCATCGGGAGGAGCAAAAGTGGGGAAATTGCGGAAATCCACATTTTTGTGGGGAAACCCCTTGGAAAAATTTCGAAAAATTAAAAAACGATATTTAAGCAATGTTTTGAATGAGGAAAGTTGCTTTTGGGTTCGCTGATTACCAAATGGTACTTTATTTCCTGATCGGATACGAATTGGCAGAGCTATTGCCATCGGGAGGAGCAAAAGTGGGGATATTGCGGAAATCCACATTTTTGTGGGGGTACCCCTTGGAAAAATTTCGAAAAATTAAAAAACGATATTTAAGCAATGTTTTGAATGAGGAAAGTTGCTTTTGGGTTCGCTGATTACCAAATGGTACTTTATTTCCAGATCGGATACGAATTGGCAGAGCTATGGCCATCGGGAGGAGCAAAAGTGGGGAAATTTCGAAAACCCACATTTTTGTGTCAGCGACCCAAATTGCCTCTGTCAGTTCGTTCCAGATCGGATACAAATTGGTTAAGCTATGGGCATTAATTTTATTGGTTTGAGTTGTTTATTTGTAACGTAAAATTGAAAATTGTAGGCAGTAACACCTGATTATTTGCGCCGTTTTCCAGCACTATTGGTCGATGAATTAGTTATCGCACTAAATAAGAGGCTTGTATGTTTATTTCTTGGATTTACTTTGGTTTGTGTGAAAACAATTAGCCAGAGCTATTGGAGAATATAATCTATTACCAGAATGCTAAGGCACTGCTTGGCGAAAGTTGACTTTGGCCGGTTGCACGCGCAGCAGACCCTGCAACCCAAATGCGGCGTAATCTATTATGAGCAAGAAGCTAACAGTTTCCAGCTCATGTGCCTGCTTTGCGAAATGAAACACTTTGCTTTCGAGGACTTCGCCCGGCACATTCGGAACGTTCACTTCGATTCCCAAGGTAGACCGCTCACAGAAATGGTCACTGTTGCTCGGCAGGATAACTTAATCATTACCAAGACTGAGATGCAGGTCGAGTATCTGTCCGGCGGCGAGGAAGGACCTGAGCTTGAAGAGGATAATCCTATGCGTATAATGGTCGTAGATGAAAAACAGTCGGAGGAGGATGAAGAAACTTCCCATGTGCTTTGGGATCAAATGGAAAGCCTCTCGCCGCGCTCTGAAAGTATATCCAGCAATTTTGAGGAAGAGAATATCTTCAGTTATTCTTTAGAGCAACTAAACGGAGAGGAGGAGGACCTACCCCAGTCGGTTTTTAAGGTAGATATATTTCCATCCTTGGGACTATGTGCTGTTTCATTTTTCAAGCTTCCTTTTCGACACACATAGAAAACGAAGAGACGTCAACCAAAGGATTACAATTGTCCGCACTGCGATCGTAAATACACAACCCAAAAGTACCTAAACACACATCTCCGGATGAGTCATCCGCACCCACAGGCCTTCAAATGCGATGTTTGTGAGGCCACCTTTGATGTGGACCGAGCCCTGGAGCAACATCAACGTAAGGAGCACACCGAATTCGAATGTCAAATATGCGCCAAAATGTTCAAGAGCTCTCGCTCCCTTCTTCGTCACGTCCAGGGTCATTCGGGCCTCCGGGAGTTTAAATGCGATTATGAAAACTGCGGCAAGGCCTTCGTAAATCAACACAATCTCAACTCCCATCGGCGCGTCCACAGCAATGAGCGAAACTTCGTGTGCGAACTGTGCGGTTATAGATCCCGCTACCGAGAGGCACTAATAGTACACCGCCGGACGCATACCGGCGAAAAGCCTTTTGCGTGCCAGACCTGTTCCCGTTGCTTCGCCTCCAAGTCACTGCTGAACGAGCACCAGGCCATGCACTCGACAGAGAAACCTTTTAAGTGCGACAAGTGCGAAGCGGCATTCTCACGCCCCAAGGCCCTTTACCATCACAAGCATCTGCATCTGGGAATTAAGAAGTTCAAGTGCAAAGTCTGTGGAAACGCATACGCCCAGGCCGCTGGTCTCTCCGCTCACATGCGAGCCCACAAGCTGCAAACCCAAAGTACGGTCGACTTAGTCGGTGATGCGGGTTCTGTGGAGATGCTTTTCCCTCTCTGAAACTTATCATTTGCCACTCCTTAATCTACAAAGTATTATATGTTACATTTGTGCCAAGAATCTTAGGTAAGCTTAGTAATAATGTTCTGTTACTCTAAAAAACATCTAAAAACAAGAGATTTACTGTGTAAACTAATTTTTAGGGATAGACAAGACATACATATAACATTAAGGTTATAAGGAAAAAGAATTACCCAAGTTTAACCCAATTAAATATATATTTCCTACCAAGATGTAGGAAAAAAAACTTAAATTATTTCTTTGTATAGCTCAACATTTATTTCGAACAGGAACTTATAACTATACGCATAATGGTTACACTTTAGTTACACAGATATATTTTGTTTATCGGCTCCGTATTGTACGGCAGTTGGTAATAATCATAACACTGCGGTGTCCTGGATCAGGAATGAGTACTACCCACATGCATCTTTTGCCAATGATTTGCTACATTCTGGAGGGTGATCATTTGGGGTAACCAGATGAAGTGTCCCCATCCCCGTTGGACACTGTAGGTAGTCCCTGTCCTGATCCCGTACACCTAATACACGATTCCATTATCTATTAATAAAAAAAATGACTAGAGCTCGGCTTGAAACAAAAAACAAGCGATAACAATATTATTAACTTAGGCCCAGACCCGGATGGTGTAGTCCCAACTGCCGGTTGACAGGGCGGTACCGTCGGGCGAGACCTGGACGCAGGAGACCTTGTTCTCGTGTCCGTACAGCAGGCAGACGCGCTCCGACTTGAGGGTGTCCCATAGGTTTACGGTGTAATCGTTATAGCCGGCGAACAAGAGACGACCACTCACCGAAAAATCGACCGAGTTGACTCCAAAGATAATGCTCTCCTTGGCGAAGACGGCAACCTCTCTATCTGCCCGCATGTCGTACAGCCGACAGCTGCTGTCGTCCGATCCAGTGGCAATCGCGTCTCCGCATGGGTGGAACTTTACGCTGTTCACGTCTGACTGGTGGCCCTCGAAGGACTGAACCACATGCCCAGAGCGCATGTCCCAGATGAAGGCCATGCGGTCGCAGCTTCCTGAGACGAAGGTGTTGCCCGTCTCGTTTGGGGCCAGATCGATGGCCATAACATCGCCCGAGTGTCCGTGGAAACTCTGAAGTAGCTGGCCAGACTCTACGTCCCACAGGGCACAAGTGGAATCGCCGCTGCCAGTGAGGATTTGCTGATCCGAGTTCGGATAAATGCAGCACGACATGTAGCTAGTGTGAGTGCCTACAGTGCGCTTCTTGGCGGCCATTTCCTCGTCTGAGGTAATTGGGTACACGGTAACCTTGTTGTCAAGTCCGCCGCAGGCCACAAAGTTCCCGGAAGGAGCATAGGCACAGGCCATGATCCAGGTAGTGGGCATGGTCACGGCGTGTTCCTTGTTCGTAGTAAACGCATCCCAGATTATCAGGCGTCCGTCCTGCGAGGAGGAGATAATGTGGCGCTTGTCGGGACTCCAGTCGGTGCACAGGACCTTCGCCTGGTGTCCCTTAAGCACCTTGCGTGGCTTAATGTTTACATAGGCAATCTGTTCCAGGCGCTCCGCAATGTTAGCCAAGTTGACGTCGTTCAACTTTTGGCGTTCCTCCTCCAGCTTTCCCTTCAGGTTTTCCGCCTCCCGCACCAGACTGGCCATTTTCTCGCTGGCATTGCCGCTGGCATTGCTCGCTGGCACTGCGCTCTCCGACATCTCCGGAGCCGAATGGATTCTGTGCTGAATGGATTTGTTTCCTTGTAAAGATTCACAAGTAACGAAAAATCAATGAGCAGCAGCTGAAAAAAACTGTATACGCGAATCGGGTGGGAAATATGAATACACAACGGTGCGCGCCAGTGTTGAAAGCTTTGGGTAGCTTTTAACGGTGGCGGAAAAATTTGTCGTAAGGACAATGAAATCTTGTCGACTTTCACTTTTTTTGTTTTTTTTTTATAAATTCAGAATTCATCCTTTTTCAAGTTTTTTGATGCCAAATAACCGGTCTTAACCAGTTCATATATGATTTTCTTATTAACTTAATATTAAAAGTTTACAAGACAAGAAAAATAGTTTAATATAAACATCGAAGTATTCGATAGGCATTTCTTATCGAATTTGTAGTTTTCATAATGTCCTTAAGAGTAAAATCTGTGTGTTAAGATTAGGAAGGAATTACATATATGTATCTTTCTGGATATATCTGATACAGATACTGATGGATCTGCCAATTATAAGCAAAGTTTGGCGCTTTGACTCTTTTTATATACATTTTTGAAGCACTTTTTAGTGGAAATTTCGTAACTCGAAAATACCATTTTTAATTAAGTTATATTCTACGTCGCTCTGCTTTTTGGTTTATTGCAAAACTAATTATCTGAAAAAACTAGTTTTGGTTTACTTTTGTCTAAAAACACGATTTTTTCTTTAAAAAGTTGCGAACATTTTTTGGTCAGATTTTGATTGAGAAGGATACTTCTCGGAGTTCATAAACCGGGAAGCTATAAAATTTAAGGATCGCTCAAGTATTTGCCGAGTTAAATCCATTTCCATTTCAAAAAATGAAAAATTCGAGCCAAGTTCTGAAATGAATAAAAATTAGGTATGGCAAAATTTTCATATGCTTATCGATAAGAAAGCATTCAGTGTTGCCAGCAGTGTTGTTAAAGGTGAAACAAAATTTAACAACCAATTTTGTTACATATTTAATAGCACTGATGGATCAGCTGATTTCAATACGAATTCCCAAATATTATGTTTTGAATTTTAACCTTGGAAAGCAATATCTATGGGCAAACTACTTCACCAAAGCTAGATCAACCAGACCAGGAACTGCGTCACTATGATTAAGTTGCAACCGCCGCTGGACTTATCCGGAGTGTACCATAATTTTCGGTGCGGCGAAGTTCTGTGCAACGGCCCAGCTAGCTACGATGTGTGCTGCTCCCTGTGCGGGGAGCGCCTGGAGCTAGAGAGTTTTCCTTTACACTTTCGTATGGAACACCTCAGTGGAATTAAGTCTGGTCATGATGATGATAAAGCAACGATAAAGATAGAGTACGATCCTATCGCTCAGGATACCATGGAAACGGCGAGTGATCTAAAAAATCAGGAGGAACTAGACGAGCAGCTGGACCAAACATCCCGCAGACAGCGCCCCAAAAGGTTGGCGGCTATGAGGAACACCCTGGTGGATTATTCCGAAAAGCCGCTTGAATTGGAAATGGACATAGAGTGGTTGGAAGCTGAAGAGGAACATGTAGATGAAGAAGATGCTGAGGACGAAGATGTTGGCGGTGCCCCCAAAGATATGCTCTTCCAGTGTGATCAGTGCGACAGGGCCTACAACAGCAAGCGCAGTCTTCAGAGCCACCGCCGCCAGAAGCATAGCTTATCCGCCTTAGAAAAAAACGTTCCAGGAGGCACCCCTGAAAAGCCCAGAAGGCGAAAGGGTCCAGCAAAAGTGTACAAGTGTAATGAGGAGGCCTGTCATCAAACTTTTCGCACGGAACGGGATCTGCGGGGCCACCGGTGGAAGCATACAGGAATATTTTGTGACATATGCGGCAAGCCTTTCACCCAGTCCGGTAACATGATACGCCACCGCCAGCGGCACAGTGGCATCAAGCCGCACAAATGCCCTGAATGTGACGCTACGTTTTACACGCAGAAGGAACTGTCGTCACATAGCATCTGTCACACGGGCCGAATGCCCTGCATCTGTGAGGTGTGCGGGCGTCCTTGCCGGGATCGGGGTGTGCTCACGGCCCACATGCGCCGGCACACTGGCGAACGGCCAGCCAAGTGCGATGTCTGCGGCAAGGCATTCTATAGCTTCCACGACCTTAATGTTCACGCAGTTTCACACACGAATTTGCGTCCCTTTGCCTGCGACGTCTGTGGTTCCACATTTCAGCGCAAAAAAGCCCTCCGCGTGCACAAGCTGCTTCACTCGGAGCAACGTAAATACGTCTGCAAGCTGTGTGGCAAGTCGTTTGCTCAGTCCGGCGGTCTTAATGCCCACATGCGTAGTCACGACCCGGCCAGGATCAAGGGAACAGTGAAGCCGCTTTCGACTCCAGTTAACTCTGTGGAGCTTGTGGAGGTAATCCATCCGAATGGCCATACACCGCTTACCAGCGGCTTTCCAACCACGCCTACAACAATCACCCTGGCCATAGATGATGATGAAGGAGAAGAGCAGGTGGACACAACTCCTGAAGAAGCAGTTTCATGGCAACTCTAGTTTTATCTTCAAACATCCCACTTTTATTGCATAAGAATTTATAGAAATTTATAAGAGATTTTTACAAACATATATGTTTACAGACATTTTCAAATGTAAAAAAGAACTTGCATTTTTTCAATGCAATTTAATATAATTCTAATTCGCATTGAATTAAAAAATTGGAGCTTCAAGTTAGAAGTTTAAACTGGGAGGGGGTAAGTGGCAGACCCGTTAGGTCATCGATTCATACGGAGGCAGTCCTGCTTCGCGCCCCACGACCTCAGCAATAATCCTTCGCTGCCGTTCCGCCAATTATTGGAACCATGAACAATAAAAACTACCCACTGTCGGTACAAAAAATGTCCTTTATTGGGGCTCCCCAGGGCGGAGATGGCCCAACCCTGGCGAGACCATGGTTCTTGATTCTTAATGCTTAATATAGTATGGATAGATAAGTGTAAGCTTGGTTTTAAAATAAAACATACAGCCTTAATCCGTTCCAAACTAATTTGGCAGATATGGAGTTTGTGGAAAAATGTTCTGGATGCTAGTCTGGAAAAAATAGTGCCACGTCGAAATCAGGAAACTACAGTCCCTGTAATCCTTTTCAAAATCATGTGATTGATTCACAAATTAGTTAAAACTAGATTTTCTTAAAATATTGACAAGTATCAAATGGACGAATTCAGTTTACAAATAATTGAAATCAATCGAATTGGGGGAATGTAAAAGTATAAGATTATCGGAGGCCGAATTATAAGTTAAGAGATTCGGTCCCAGTATAATTGCCACATTTCAGCAATATTTCCATTGTAAATTGACGTATGCTACACCGTTTTTTTTTCGCATATATCAAATGCCCTGATAAGCGACCAATTTCGTGGGGGAAAAGGTCGCGCGATTTCGATTTAATCTATTAATAATAATCTGGTTTCCCCTGAAAACTAAACAAAAACAAAAAAAAGGGGGAGACAATAATTGGGTTTTTAAAATCTAGGTCTACTATAGATAATATCGATTAGTATTGGTATAGTTGCTAGTTGATGGTATCCAAATTGCCGTCTAAATGTGTGACTATTAGCAATCGCTTGTACACTATATATAGGTCTATATAAAATATATGTATGTATGTATGTCAGCGCTATTGGCCATTGCATATTGTAATAGATTCTCACTGGGGTAGAAGCTCGAATTCGTTCGACGAGGAATCTCAGGGTCGGTGAACAACTATGGAATGAGTTTGCTTTAAATCGGACTTTTGTTTCTTACGAAATGGCTAAAATGTGATATGATACCTTAGACCCTGGGATTCCTTTCACCCCACTGTGCGCACAACGTTTATTGGAAGATTTCTGTTCACCTCACACAATGTTGATCTCGATCTTGATGAGCAGCCGGTCGTCGGCGCAGAAGCCCAGCTGCATGATGTTCGATATGTCAGCGTACTCGAGGAACCCGAATCCCCGTGTACTTATTGGCTCACGCGGCTGGTTAAAGGCCAGTATCTCCGGCTTGGTCATAATGGTGTCGTGTTGCGACATGGACGCATCCATTGGATGCACCATACACAGCTTAATCCGTCCCTTAAACGGCCAGTCTAGATGGTAGTCGTTCTCCGACTGCATCAGATGGACGTGCAAACTGAGAACTTGCGGCTTCCGTGGCTGAATATTCAGACGGGCGCAGAACTTGTAGCCGTGCGGCGAGGTGTAGCATTCATGTGAATACTCCTGGTTGTTGGCATTGGCTCGGAATCTGGCCACGAGCGAAGCGAACTGCTCGATGCGCCAGATTATAGTGCCATTGCTGTAGCGAGGATCAACGGGCGCCTGCTGTTGGCGGGCCAAGCGCAGCTGCTTCTGCAGGTTCTCCACGCGAGTCTCTTGCTCCCGGGTTCTTTGCTCCAACACCACAATCCTCTGGTACATGGTTTGCACAATCTGCTCATCCACTCCGTTTGCATACTGAGGAGGCGGCGGCAGCTGTCCGTTTTCCAACGATGCGGAGGTACTTGCGCCTGATTTCTGCGGCTGCCAGGTAGCGATTGCCGTTTGTTGCAGTGCCTGTAGCATTAGCTGCAAGTGGTGGGGCATGTCCGCCTTTAAATGCTCCTCCAGCTGATTCGTCTCAGGCCTGCCAACAAAATCACACTTAATTCCGACAAAGGGGCACTTCTCCTCCGGCGGATCCGGTTCCTGCTGGCGTCGGTAGGGGCAACTGGGAAGGTGGCGATGCAGCTCTATGGGCGAGGCCACCACCGAACAGCCGAGCGGCGAATTGGGACATTTGTGCTTAAGCTGCTCAATCTCTCGACGTACAAAATTGTCGGGAAAAATGTCCTGGTCGGCCGATAGCCGCTTATTGTCCAGCGGACAGCACTGATTGTGGTTCTGTAGCCAGTCAGTGATGCAGCCGTGGCAGAAGCGGTGGCCACAGGACGTCAGCATTGGCTCCTTCAGCCAGTCAATGCATATGGCGCATTCGTATTTGGCGTCCAGCAGCTCGTCCTGCTCCTGATCGCCCGACGTGTCAGAGGCGGCATAGTGGTTATTCCGGTTAAGGGCCAGGCTTTTTGGGGGAGTAGGAATAGCAGAAGCGCCACTTCCTCCTACGATTCCGGACCCTCCGGCTCCAGCCCCGCTGTTGGGGCTACTGCTGCTGCCTGCGACGCGAATAATTTCGTTCCTGTTGTTATGGTTGTGCTCACCCTGCTCCGATGGATGGTGGTGACGATGGGCCAGGTGCCTGGCCTGGTTTATCTTGGGCTCCCCCGTTGATCGATTCATGCTCCGGCCGCTCCAAGATCCGAGTTATCCTAGTTAGTTCATGTATCGACAAAAATATTGCTTTTTCTATTGCTTATGACTCCTCCGAACAGCTGTACAAACGGAGGTTAGCCAACACTGAAGTCGCAGACGTGGCAACCCTATCGAAAGTTGGGGAGCACCACTGCGTTGTTTCACACTGGCTGATTAGACAATTTTTTGGGGGCAGTACTGCGCGAGCTTATAAAAGGCCAGTGTCCGGCAGCGTGGAGAGCAAACGGGCGCGAGAAACCCCACAAAACAGAAGCTCTCCCCCCTATAAATAAAATAAATCGAATACCATGTCGCTGGCAATCGACAGTACTTTTTCCCTGCTGCTAGTGGTGCTCGCCGTTCTGGCCTCCTGTCCCACGACGGATGGCATGCACCTGGTGGAGCGTCACGAATCATACGATATCGGTTCAGAGAACCGGCACAGTGGCAGTACGGATATTGATGCCGTTCCCCTCATCCGGCGGCGCCGCCAAATGTCCGACTGGCTGATTGCCCCCAATACGCGCTGGTGCGGACGCGGGAACCTGGCCAACGGCACCTACAACGACCTCGGCGGAGCCTCCAAGGCCGACAAGTGCTGCCGGAAGCATGACCACTGCAAGATGTTCATCGATGGGATGTCGAATCGCTATGATCTCTTCAACTACCGCCCCTACACGCTTTCCCACTGCAACTGCGATTTGCGGTTTCGCACGTGCTTGAAGATGGCCGGTGACGAGGATGCTAATGCTATTGGCAAACTGTTCTTTAATGTCGTCCAGACGCAGTGCTTTGGTCTGCGCACGGAGACTGTGTGCACCGAGCGAGGCGGAAGTGGCAAGGAGTCAGATCCTTGCTTGAAGGAGGAGGTGCGCCACAAGGCGTTCCTGCGCAATAACAAGCGCTTCTAGGCGAGCTTTAGGTAGGTTCCTGACTTCTTTGACACCTGCACCCTTACTATAGAAAGTTCTAGAACCCAGAGAGTAGAAAAAGGATTTTATCAGTCAAATTCCCAACTAACACTGCTTTCTTTTATTTCAGTATCCAGAAGTGAAGCTGCCGGAAGTGGGGTCTCCCGAAGACAGCTGCCACAGGCAGAAACCAGCAAGTGTTGCAAGAGGAATGACATTCCAAAAACCACCATGGACTGAAAAATGGTGGAGCAGCGGGAACTGGCGAGAGGCACCCTATGTATTAAGCTATATAGCCACCACACACTCACCCCACTCAACCACAAACATGTACTATTTTCGCGACACTCATGTACTAATATAGTGCGTAATTGTCGCCGTAGTCACA
Organism: Drosophila pseudoananassae pseudoananassae; assembly: GCA_018153035.1. Taxonomy (NCBI): domain Eukaryota; kingdom Metazoa; phylum Arthropoda; class Insecta; order Diptera; family Drosophilidae; genus Drosophila; species Drosophila pseudoananassae. The sequence goes on along the minus strand of JAECXR010000014.1, from coordinate 8,164,993 downwards.
CAATCTAGTTTAGGCCACCGCATCAAATATAGGCTGCCAGAAACAAAGTTTTAAACTAGCCGTAGACTGTAGAGTTTAGACTGTAGCTTTGTAGATACCCTGTAACTACCATCTAATCAACTAAGTAGACATAGAACTGTAGAAAAGTAAACAAAATAAATGTCCAAAGATCGAAAGCACGTTAATTTTGATTCTTATTGGGGGAAACGGATTCGCGGAATGTCGGACTTTGGACCGAGACGACGGCCATGTCATATCAACATCCATCCGCGCAGTATACGAGTGTACATGGGTCTGGAGCCGGACTGTGATCACCGACAGATTGACGTAGCTGCTCGATCCCCTCCCCTGACTTGACCCCCGGATAATAGGTGGCCACTGGTTCGTCCGTACTCCAGAGATTCAGATGCGTCACTGTGGCGTCTGGTCGGATCAGATAATCCCAATCCCGTTGCCCAAGACGCTGGGTACAAGGTCTGAAGCAGCTAAACAGCAAGGTCACTGGGTTATGCCTTGCTACCTAGTTGCTCCCTATTTTCGTTTTTCGAGTGAAATAGTTGCTTTTAATAAATTCCCAAGCTGTCCCTAATCGGGGGCTTTACTAGAGAGAGTATCATCCAAAGGCCTGGGTCAGAACGGAACCGGCAGCAGCACAATCAGCTCCACAAATGACGCAATTAAAATATTTTCAAACACCTATTGCTTACTTATTTTCGTTACTGATTGTTTATATTTTAGTTTTACGAAAGGGGGCTTGTCCGTATTGTGGTCTTGTAACTTTCATGTTTTCCTACTTTGTCAGCCTTTTGTGTAATCTTTAAGTGTTTTTTAATTACAATTTGAAGACTGTAATCTTAACAAATAAAATTACATCATTTGAGCGTTAAAAATAAATAAACAACCCACCGATTTTTGTGCGTAAGCATTTTGTTTTGTGTTATTATTTTACAAGTTTTAACGTCACAAAAGTGCATACGTTTTCTAAATTAGTTTTCTCAGAACAAAACCATAACAAATATTTAAATAATAATTATTTTCTCAAGATTTGATGCTTTCATAGATTATTTTTAATCTAATTATTAGATTGAAGCTTCACTCGCTTCAAGTTTAAAAAAGGAAACCATTGAAGTTTTTGAAAGTATGGTTATAGGACTCAGCATTTTAGTTGGGGGATTCACTTAATACAAAGAATAGTTTATTAGTATTAGAGCAATATATTTCATAAATTTATAGTATATATTATTCAGATCAATCAGGTTTGACATGGATATCCTGGCCCTCTCTCCGCAAAAAACTCGAGTTTCTATGAAAAAGTATAGCTCATATTTTGAGGTTAGGCTTCTCCCATAAATCCCATCCACATAAGTGGGCTCTCAGTTTTACGTTGACCGAGTGCTTCGTTAACGTTAACATTAAACATTCCATTTCCCAGCAAAATTTTAAAGAGTTGCACAGTGTTTTATTCGGATATATTTTGGCATTCGAGGTGCCAGTTGCTAACCAGTCGGAGATCGGAGATCGCAGATGGAAGACGCGCGTGTGGCAGAGGACGTGGCGGTGGCCAATCCGACGAACCAAACATTTACCCGACCGATCCAAATTCCGGTTCCTATTTCCATGCCGACCTACGCTTTGGCATCCGCCCCAGCGAATGCTCCAGTCATCGACGGCCGCCAGTCAGGTGGTCACACAAAGGCTGCAATGTAAGTAGTTTTCAAGCCATCCTGAACACTTTTCTGATATCGGAACCGATGCAGGTTGGCAGCCCGGAGCCATGGTATGCACAGCACAAAGTTATCCGCGGTAAGGGCCTCCCCGTCGCCATCGCGCCGGCAGCCCCCGCATCCGAGCCGAGTGGGCGTGCTCCAGAGTGAGATGTGCGAAGTGCGGGACGCTCTGCGAGCCCAGCCGCATGCGTGCGATATCCGATTGCTTATCTTTGCAGCCGCCGCTAGTGAGGAGGGTTACGAGCACACTCTAATTCCAGTTCCTCCCCAGTTCAAGGCTGCCGTCGGCTCCGGGTGCGATGTGCAGCGACTGCGCATCGCTGTATCGGACAACTGGCCCAGCTGCCGTCTGATGCTGGAGATCCTCAGCGCCGAAGAGCACTACGCCGCCTTGGAGACGGATGACGTGGATGCCTTTCACCTACTGCACTGGCTCCTCGTGGCCAGTCCTTCGTGCCCCATGCTGCGCCGTGTTTCGGGCCTTCACTTGCGCTGTTTATGCCGCGTCCTTGGCCTGGCCCGTCCCACCCAACCCCCCGGCCAAGTGATGAGCATCTGCTACGAGTGCGGCGGCACTCCGGTCCAGCGCGGTGACATCCAGCGTGCCAATTCCCGGCAAAGGGCCAGTTTCGCTTACCTAGGACTGCCATTTAACCAGGTCTACCGTTTCCTGGCCACTGGCCGCTTTGAAAGCACGGCCGGCGAGCCCGTCCGCCTCTACGCCCAGCCTGAGTCGGCCCTTGTCCACTGCTACGATCCGTCGCCCCAGCAGTTCCGTAGCCCCACTCCGGCTCCTGCTCCTTCTCCCGCTTCAGAAGCCAATAAGGATGAACAGCAGGATGAGAGCACTAACAATAAGAGCACCAAAGAGAAGGATAAGGACAAACACAAGACTAAGGATAAGAACAAATACCAGAACAAGAAGGGAAAGGGGCTATCATCCCAGGCTAACGATGAGGACTCCTTCCTCTGCTGGCCACACTCGATCCTGAACGAAGCCCAGCAGGCACTGATCATCTGCCAGTTGCCCACTGAGCTAGACGAGTCCATCGCACACTCACCAGAGAAGCACTTCCTAGAATACTTCGTCCAGGATGCAGCCACCCTGAGACCCTGCTACCTACTGCTCTACGACGAACAGGTGGCCGCCGAGATGATGCTTTCCTGGCCGGGACGCCGGGTGGAGGCGGAGATTGTGGGTCCCTCTCTGGTGGAGCGGTCCCGCGACCGGCTCATGGGCTGGGCTAGATTCCTGGGTGCACGATTCGGTGCCATCAAGCGGCTTATTGCCGTCTTTTAGCTAACTCGATTCCCCGAATCCAAATCGAGTTTACACAAAGTTACGAATCTGTGACGGATGATGCCTTGGAGCGAGGTGCCCTTTTTGGAATATTCAGATGATAATCCGCCAGATGATAATTCAAGAATCATTCATACAATATAGACATAACTAAGTATGTGCATATGTATGTATATGTACGGAAATGTATTAAGTGTGTGAACGTGAACGTGTGTTCAAAGTTTTAACTTTTTTCGTTTTCAAAATATTGTACAAATGCACTTGGTCAACTTAAATGAACTATTATTGTGCAAGGCTAAAAATAAGTTTGTTTTTTCTATTCTGAAGATGATCCTATGGGGTCTTAGGTACATCGAGGTCTTAAAATTTGAAGTCTTGGATCTTCTGGGCATTTTTTATTACCAAAGTCAAAGTTTTAAGATTCCATCAATTCATAAACTTATTTTTCTCTATTTACTAAAATATATGGTTTCATACTTAAGGGATGTACTGTTCAAGGATAGATTTTACAAAATAGATCAATTGTTAAGAGTCGTATGAATTTGGCGCATTTGTTGGGAGGATTGAACCAGGAGGCTCTTGGCACTAGGCATAGCGTCGCCCATTTTAATAGCTGTGGGGGTGACGAAAAAAACGGGACAGGTTCGACGGAGTGTAGTCTAGAACGTAGCGGTGGCGTTTCCGGTTGTATTGAGTCTGACGGAGGTAGACACTGGCCAGGCCCTTGGCTGTCACGTAGGTGATACCACCAAGAAGGACAGCGACCACCTTGTTGGCCTCGTAAATGTTGGAAAAGAGCATCTGGCCGAGAATCACGGCGAAGGTTGGCAGGCTAAGGGCTGTGCAGAAGCTAGCCGAGGCTCGGCCAATGTGCTCCGACCCGAGGGCTCCCGGCTGAAGAGCCTCCGCCGGCGGATAATCCTGTTCCAGGTCGTCGAAATAATCGTTTGCCAGTGGCGCTCCCGGCAGAGGATGCCCGTCCCCATCTACCTGATCTGGGGGCACACCCTGCCGCTGATGGCGTCGCAGCCAGCGTACGAGACAGTCGTCCCACCGCACCATCCTGCCTAGGAGGAGAATGGTAGGCACCGACGGCAGCAAGATCATGAGCAAGGTGGGGTCCTCCTGCAGCAGTCGCACGCCCGTTTCGTAACCCGCGACCTCCAGCAGCGTCAGAGCCCCAAAGGTCACGGCTGAAAAGTAGACAGTGGCAGCCAGGATGCCCATCAAGACACTAGGACAAATGCGCTCGTAGCTCTTGTCCAGGCGCTCAAGAATAGAGTCGAAGCGGCACAGCGGCGGCATCACAATTATGTACTCCGTGCGGCACTGAGTGCAGGTCACCGGCAAGTCTGGCGTTAGCAGTTGCTTCTCGTCGATCCACCGACTGAGACAGGCCTCGTGCACCCACTTGTTGGTGCCGCGACATCGGCAGGGATGCACCCAGTCGCGGCGCGGCTGGTCCTCGTCGCCGGACAGACAGATCCAGCACATCCTGTCATCGATGCTTTCCGGCTCCAGTCCGCTCGCCAAGCGACTGGGGCGACTCTGGCCTTGGATCGGGTTACGAGTACGGAGACGGAATCGGAGGCCGTCGGCCATTCTCGGCTGGTGGTGATTCATTCTGTGGCTATCCCGGATCTCTGGTTGTAGTATGCGCGCAAAAGGAATTTTGATTGAGATTTTCTGAAGAATACGGACTGGATTTTGTAGAGAGGTGTTTCAGATTTGTCATTAACGAATGAAAATGCTGCATACAGTTCAAAACAGGAACTTCCCCTCATGACAAGTATTCCATTTTCAATTAGATTATGTTTTTTGGGAAAAATGGTTGAAATAAATGTGCTTAACGTGACTCTGGTTTTGTAAAATAAACTTTGCAACAATGAAGTTCCTTGATGTTCTAATTATTCTATTTGTGGCTTACTTTCAACGAATGTGGCACATGCCACAAGCAAACCTGTTGTAGAAACCAAGTGAAAATAGGCGAAGGCCAAATCCCAAAACGGCCATAAACTGGATCTGGCTGGATGCAAAATGCGGGGGGCACACTCCCACTTGGCCAATAAAGCGATAAACAATAGACACCACTTACCCAAAGAAAGATGATCCTCAAGTCGTTTTATATTACATAAAGCCACTAAAAAAAATAGTTCACACACATTGTATATTCATTCAGATTCGAATTTCCCGCTTAATCGAGGAACAAAACACTTTGAACGCGACGCGAAGTAAGAAGAGAACCTGTCGGCTCGAGAGCAGAAGAACATTTGGCCAACATTTGGCTAGAGAAAAGGAGATGGAGCTGCTGCTGGAGCTGGGCCAGAAGAATTCAAGAATCAGAAAACCTCGGCCCGCCTTTCCATTCCACTTTTCCACTTTTCCACTTTGGCAAGTTGCAGAGCTGGAAAACGGTAAACCACCACAAAATGTGTGGCACTTCGAATTGGGGCACTTGGGGAATGGAAGTTGCAAGTTGGCCAGGTGGGTTGCCTTGCCACTTCCCCCCTCTGTGGTGTTCTTTTCGCCTGGCAGGTGCGCTTCGCTTCGGGCGGCTAAATGGTTGGGGATAAGTTGATGGTTTCATGGACAGATGCTTTGGACTTCTGATTTGGCCGGTCACCGATCATTATCGATTTCACTTGCAATTTAGAATTATTCTAAAGCCCATTAAGCAGCGGATCGTTGAATAATTTGATTGATTATACATTGACACTAAATACATTTTGAGAAAAATTCGATTAGAAAGATTATAACACTTAAAATAGTAAAATTAGATCCTTTTCTGGCATATATATAAAAGATTTATGCATTCTTTCTTTTCTAGAATAGATTCCTTTGTTATGCTTCTTTTTAAGCAAAAACACATTACCAACATCGCACTTTATGTTATTTATGCAACAGATAATTTAAATAGATACATATTTTAAAAAGTTCATCCTGTAAGCTTCTATTTAACTTTCTCTCTATATTTAAATCCTGCGTACGTTTATTTGCGTACGGTAATACAATAATTTCCCACTAATATATAAATGAAATTAACTTGATTTTTGTAGGCGTCAAGTGGCATAGAGAAAATTGGATCGGCTGCCATTTTGGAAGGGGTGAAAATGGTGTTGAAGAGCATAAGAAAAAGCCCCGAGGTTGTCACCAAATTGGCCGGTGCGGTGGCTGATAAATGTGCCGCCAATTTGGAGGCCATTGAATACCTTAAAGAAAATGGAGTCCCAGTCGTTTATGATCTGCGGCACTTCTGCGGCACGATCAGAAGATTTGGATTTGTGGACTTGTTAAATACAAGTTTGTACACAATCCCAACGTATACAAAAGGAAATTATAATGGATATCTCTTGGAGTCGAAACGGTTGGTGGAGGAGCATGTACCCTCAGAGTTGCACGACCGATATACAGAGGAGGTAAGTTTCGCAAAATTTAATGAAACAGTCATTTTATTTATTATTTTCATTACTTTTAGCGGCTTACTCTTCAGTCCCTATTTGGGAATTTGTTCAATTCATTCCCAAACAGGACGTTCAAACTAAGTATGTTGAACTCCAATCACCTGGAGGAAGTTGGTGCCAAGCTGGGCTACGATGTACATCCAGCTGCACTTGCCGATCCCAAGAAGGCAGTTGAGTTTATGACAATATTGACCACTGTGCTTGTTCAAAAACTGCACAATGTTCTTAGAAAAGTGTAAGTATTTATATATTTAAATTTTATTTATAATACTAATAAAAATACATTTTTTTCCCAGGCGCATTGGACTGGCGGGGAGCAAGTTTAATGTACTAGAGGAGGCGAAGACGAACGAAGACGAGGAGCAGCCTCCGAAGCGCCGAAGAGATTTAAATTAATTAGTTTTTGTATTAATTAATTAATTATAGTATTGCAAATAAAGTGTACATTTGAGAATATTATCAGATCAAGGTTTTTAATCCAATTTTCCTTGAAATAATTATATGTTATAAATAACCAAACGAATAAAATATTATAATATATTTCAGTTGAAAAGCATATGCTATAACTCTGTAAAAATAAAATTTGTAACATTAGCTTTAATGAAATTCATAAATTTTTAGGAAATAAAGCACACAAAATAAATAAAAAAAAATTTGAGAATATTATTTTTGTTTATTATTATTCATTTTTTGTATTTCAGCTATTTATTGAGTATTTAATGGGATTTTTTTGTTTAGTGTACTTGGGTTTTGTTTTCTCGCTGCTCATTTGTTTTTCCAAATATTATTATATATTACAATAACAATTTTTCGTGTTTTCCCTATTCTCCTCAATCGTACTAATTCGAATGAATTTTGTTGTTGTTGTTCCGCGTGTGCGTGTGGAAAAGAGATGGAGATATTCTCACACCGACTTTTTCGTTCTGTTTTCGTGTGTACAAATCTAACTTTAATTTTCCAACACTTTTTCAATTTCAACGTTTTCCAACTTCGAGGTGCCTTAAAAACATTTCCAAACAAATGTTATTAAATGAGCCTTTAACAGAGCGAAAATTTGCAATTTTTAACAGAGAACAGAGATTTAACAGAACAGAATTTTTAACATGCAACATGCAACATCTCTGTTAATTTACAGAGATCTGTAAATTTACAGAGAGATTTAATCTGTTAAGCTATCCAATTGGACTCCGACGGAATAGAATCCAGTTGGTTTCTGGCACTCGACAGTGGCGCACGAGACCTGCCCCGCCCCCAAAGCTGCCCCCGTAGTCGCGAGCGAACTTTTGGCGCGCAATTTTGTCAGCCCCTTACAACTTGCGATCTGCAACGTGCAATCTGCAACTTGCGCCATCCCAAAGCCTTTAATTGGCTATTAATCGTATTTTTTTAAGTGTATTTTTTTTGACGGGACTGAGTGTGTGCGCCAGGGGGTGAGTGTGTGCGAGTGTGTATGGAAGGATAATTGCAGGGCGCATTTGAAATATTCATGGGACAAGTGCAGCAGCGACAAAGGCTTCAATTATTCAAGAAACTAGCAGTTCCCCTTATTTTGTTTGTTCTGTGTTTGCTTGCCGCCGTTTTGTTTTCGCAATAGCAACAATTACAACAACAAAAACAACACTAAAAAGCGGCGAAAGGATAACGCTCGCCGATCCCACGAACATGTAAATCCAATAACAATAGCCGAGAATAAGAGAGACCGTTAGAATCCGAGACCGAGCAAAATGGCAGGAGCCACAGTAAGGAGCAAACTGCCCGGAGGGCATGGGCACGGCTCCGGTTACGGTTACGGATACGGATCCGGATACGGGTACGGGCACAGTTACAGGCATAAATCCCACGGCGCCGCCGGCACGCAACTTCACTGGCTGGACTGCTTCTGCCTCTGCCTCGTCCACCTGTGCCTCTTTGCCGCAGGTGAGTGAATATTGTCCAGTGAATGCCCCCTGCCATGGATCTAGAATCCTATTTGGGGATAGCACTGTGAGAAAAAAGTTAACATATTCTCTAATTAATTCAAAAAGAAAACTCGAAAAAACCAAGGATTTTATTCGATCTTTTAGCAACTCTAAGATCCCTAGATTGTAACTCTAAGATAGCTTAAGCCTAAACCCTCATATGGTTTATATAATAGAACTGCCTATTTATAAAATAAACCATTACTTTTATACCTATATTTCAATGTTTATTTTACATAAATTAAACAGCTCTTTTTTGGTTGCATTTTTATGGTTAACATGTATTTTTTGGTGGACATGCTATTCCCTGGAGTCTTACGCGGCGTATGCGTAATTTATGGACTTGCTCCCAATGCATTCCACTTGCCACTTGCCGCTCGGGCCATAACGGTACTTAACGAAATTAAAATGCGAGTCGCCCCAAACACCTTGCCCACCCTGTTGCAGCCCAATTTCCATTTGTTGCCATTTCTAGGCTGTTGCCGTTGCAACCGCGCGTTAATGTGCGAATTGTGAATTGCGGAATGGACAGCGGCCAAGAAATGGGTGGCGAGTGGGGGAAAAACTTTATTATTATCAGAGGAAAATTCTCGGAAAAACTCTGAGAGAGACCATAGAGGAAGGGGATAAGTGCAAGCCAAAGAATGTGGCAAACTAATCTTGGCAAAATGGAGAGAAAAAATATAAAGAAGAAATCAACTTTGTCCAAAGAAATTTCAATTATCCTCCCAAGCAGCAGAGCGTTGAAATTATAAGCTGACTTTTGATTGACCAAAGGCCAGGATTCCATTTGCCAAGAAGGGCCTGGAAAAGGCCAGACAGGACAGAAAAAAGAGGCGCAACTTGGCCATAGTTAGCAGCCAATAAAAGAAATGAAAGATTCTCGTGGCAAGTCAAAAAGTTTGTGGCAGATAAACGCACTTTACGTATTAAATATTTATGATAGTTCTGGATACCTATAGCAGCTTATGGATTTAAATACAATCTAATATAATTTAAAACTGATCAGGGTTAAGGCAATATTGGTATTCCCGAGGGTCCGGAAACCCACCCTGTTTCTGGTAGGCATTCCAAAAATAGACACCAAATCGCAGTTAAGAAATCTCATCACTCTGCCACAATGAAGGCGACTAAACCGATACTAGACAACAAGCAGACTTTGCTTAGGGCCATTTCCCTAACCACACTGTAAGAAAATTAAAGAAAAAACATAATATAAAGAGAAATGCAGGCCTTTTGAGAGAAAACTCTTCTTAAACTCTTCAAAGAGCTTCCATTTTTTGACTGAGAATTTCTCAAAGTGCTTTATGGTATTGGTTTTAGCTCACCTGGCAAGGGTTTCTCCTCTTGTCCCAGTAGCCTAGGGACCTGTCCTAACTGGCTTACGAAACCTGCGATTTCCGGCGACAAAAGGGCCAGGTAACCTGAAATCCTAGACCCTAAGACCCTGGAGAAGATACAGATACTGTATCTGTTTCTGAATCTGTAGCTGGGGCAACGCAATATGGCGACACTAATCTGAGATTGTCAGACCGTCCGACCACGCCCCTAGGCGTTGCTCACCCCCCGTGGAGCCACCCCAGTTACCGCTCACCGTTTTCCCCTCTCCACTTGCCACGTAGCACTTCCCACTTACCACTTTCCAGCTCATGTTTTGCGTTTGCAGCTGATTAGACGGCACAGTGACACTCCATTTAACTGTCAGCCGCAGACGAGGCTCACTGTACCTGGAAAAGGACAAATGCATCAGTGGCGGCAGGGGTGGCCTGTATCCTGTGTCCTGCGAGTCCTTTTTGCGTCAGCAAGTGCTCTCAACCTTGCAACAATTATTCACCCTGCCCATTCAGCCGTCTTGCCAATTATATAAGCTGTTAGAAAAACATTCGAAGGACTATAACCCTGAAAGAAATGTATGTATTATGTTTTTATTCTTTTATTATTTTCTTTTCATTTTATTCTTAGTGTATAACTTGTTCATTATAACATATATAACTTGAATCATTAAAAGTGACCAAAAGTTCTGTTCAAAGACAAAGTTTTTAGGGAAAGCAAGGCCGCCAACAGAACCCATTAAAAAAATATTAAGAAAAATTGTTCAGCCAAAAAAAACTAACTAGCTAAAAGGCAATTATTCTTATTTATATTTTGTTTATCCAGCTTGGCCTTTTTCAACAAAAATTCCTCAATCAAACGGTGGCAAACCACATTGAATTTTCATACCACAAAAAATGATGTGGGAAAATGAAAAAATTGAAAATGAAACAACCGGGGGGTGGCAAGTGCGATTGATAGGGGCCACAAATAGTGGAAGGAGTGGGGGGCACTCCCATGTTTACAAACATTCAACGAGCGGCGCACAAAATTTTTTTTGTAAAAATAAACAAACGCGGAAAAAACCAAAAGATGAAATACACTCCAACTCTGAAATAGTAAATAATGACAAGTTGTACGAAAACTTTAAGGACCAAATAAACAAATTAGAAATTTAATATTTCGGGAATTAATGTTTCAAAAGTCACAAAAATGTCTGTGCCACAAAAAAAGGACAACATAAGCTGTGGCATCTTCATCAGCAATGCCAACAATTTGCCACATTATTACACACTCACACACAACGACATCATGACTGACACACACAGGGACTCCCACTCCTATACAGCCACACACTCATACAGCCACACACTCATACAGACACACACTCATACAGACACACACTCATACACATGTTTTTTATGGATCCTGTGCCAAATATTCAATTGTTAAGACCCGACACCCCCCGCCATTTTTTTTTATCATATTTTTTTTGTGGCCCCAAGGCAGCAGCATCTGGCTGCTGTCGCTGTTGCAATTTTTCCAAATTTGTCAACTGCTGTGGTCGACAACCTCCCTCCGCTCTGCTTGCCCCTACTTTTGTGGCAGCGTCCCGCCCCTCCTGGCTTTGTCCCTTTTAACTAACCAAGGACGCCCATGCATATGAATTATTTGGTCTTTATTTTGTTTTAATACAACAAGATATTATTCTTATAGTTTGTTTTTGTTTGAACATGAAAATACCTAAGAAATTTTGATTTAATACAGGATCAAGTTTATTATAATTTTTTTATTTATAGTTTTAACTTTTATTTATAAATAATAATAATAAGCTTTTAGCAAAATATCAATACGAAAGAGATCTTTCAAGAGCTCCTAAAAAAGAGCTTTCTGAAGAATTTTAGATTTTTACTTTCCAAAGCTTAAACTTATCCTTCTATAAATGTATTAAATTTTTTTCTTATTTTTTTTCTTATTTAATATTTTAACATCAAAAGTCAGGCCTAATTTATAAACAAACCCAAAGAACTCCCGAATACCCTGTACTCAAAATTCAACATATTTCTTGGAAAACTCAATGACAGTTCCTACATTTCCTCTTTTCCGATTATTTTATGTATTTTTTTTTGTAACTTTTGTCTCTGTAACTGTATTTTTTTAGCCTAAGGGAGCCACGCCCACAAACCCACATTCCCACAAAATGTTTCAGGTTTCATTGTGACAGGATACAAGCTGCAAGTGAAAATGAAAATGAAATAAAATGCGTATTAAAAATTGTTTCCGAAGCGATCCTGTTCCAAGTCCTTTGCCATTTGCGTGTGCAACCTAAAGGGGGAGGGTGGAACATCCACCTTAACCCCTAACAGTGTTGCTGGTAACCTTAACCCTTGACCGCCAAATGGGCCAAAGGCCACACATGGAACACAAGTGCGGTAAACGTCACGCAATCGAGTTGAAAATTATGGGGTTTGGGGGAAATCAGATGATGATGATGTTGCAGAAGAGGGTCCGGTGGCAACTTGCAACATGCAATTACAGGTTTCAATGCCTAAGAGTGACAGAAAAATAATGCATAGGTTAGATTCCTGAACTAAAAGAGGTTAAATGGAAATTAAATGGAATTTCCATGGAATCCTTTCAGAGTCCTCACTGTACCTTTGTGGCTTTCGTGCTCTCCACTTTGGCAAACATTAACACCCTTTGATTAAAATGGAACATACATGAAAACACGAATGTGAATATATATATTTTCTTTATTGTTTTCAGTTCCATTGGCTGGAAATCAAAATCAATTTCTCGGGAAAACCCGAAAAGTTTTTCCCATTCAAAAGCAGCTGAAAAATTAAATAGTTTTCCATTCCATTCATTCGGATTAATTAGTTTGTAAACACATTTGCAGAATTGTTATTTCCTAATTATCCATTATCTCGAAAAAATCCCTACTTAAGGGAATCCTTTTCAGTCGTCCGTCAGGATAAGATCTTCAGATAGTTCTTTGTGGGAAATTCCCCTCTCGAAAGTGTTTAATTATTTAAAGTGTTGTTGTCTTTGGGCTTTTCCGGTTCTTTACCCCTTTTTTCCCAGATGTTGGATATCCTGTCGTGTCCTTTTTGTAATTTCATTAGTGTTGACACCAATTTTGCCCGCTTCTGCCGCTGCTGCTGCTGCTATTATCCTTTATCCTGGCGAAAAATTGAAAGTCAACTCGAGAAGTCTCTCCACCTTGATGGGAATTGAATAGAATGCAAAATGACAGCCACGCCCCCTGGCCCCTTCTTGCCCACAATTCCCCCTTGGAGAGCAGCATGTGTGATGAGCTCGAAACGTGGCCAAGAAGACAAAGCAGGCAATCGCGTACACTGTGACAAAAAGCCAGAAAAAGACCTGCAACACAGACTTACTAGAATAAAAATAAATCAAATTATATTGTACATTTTTATTCCGAATTTTCCTCAAGTGTAGAACTGACACATTTTTGCTTTGAAAGTTAATTAAAAACTCATTGAGGCGAATTGCAAATGTTGAAGAGTGTGAACTACAAAACAGGATTTGCCACGCCCCAAGGACCACCCCCAGCCCAAACACACGGCCTTACCCTTTAACCTTTTACCCTCTATTGCTCTTTTTCAACAAAAATGGAAAGTCTTACCTTAGGTTTGCCCTGAATTTGCCTAATGACCGCAAGTCAGAAAAGACCACGGGGATCCTGGCGATCCTCGCTCAACAGTAGCTGTCAGGTAGCAGCAGGATCAACTGTATCCTAGGTAGCACTCGCCACTAATCAACTCGGTATTCTGGCCAGGTAAAGACAGAGTCCTCTAATTGAAACGAGGGGCCTCCCCATCAGGGGAATCCTCGGCTGTCGTCTTGGGGATTAAAGTTGTAAGCGGCTCAATGGATAATTAGCCAAATGGCCGAGAAGGCTCTTTATGGCCAGTACCCTAGAGTCCTGCCACTCGTGTCCATGTTGGTCCCCCTTCGTCCTCGCTTGTCCTTTGTTGGCGAAGGAAATTCGTGTCCTTACAGCTGGGACACTCGAATGCAAATATGTTTTCAGCTTCAGGACGAATGTGTGTTGGAGGCAGGATATGAGCCCTTTGTCAGGGTGGAGTATGCATCCTTGTATATGAAATTACCATTTCAAATAAAGTCCTTAAAAATGTATAAAATTTCAGTCCATATAGGATAACTCTTACCATAAAGACTCGCCTGTCGAAACTATTTCTGGCATCATCCATTGACACTGATTTTTGTGGCAAAGAACACACTGTAGAACGCGTCGTCCTTCTAAGCTTCTGGCATTTTGGAAAAACGTTTTTCATTTTCCATAGATGCTGCAGCTGGAAAAAAAGAGAAAAACAAAAAGAGAAAACCTGGTTCGTACATTTGGCCAAAATGAAAAACGCACAAAATGCAACAACAAACAAAGTGGGGAGAATATTCAGGGGGCCGGAGCGGGCAGGAGGGTGCTTTATGGCACAACTGAACCAACAAGAAATGCAGATGCAGATGCTCAATGCAGATACAGATACAAATACAGATACACACTACAGATGAAAATGCGGCAGATACGAATATAGAGTCAGTTTAAAGCGAACGAAATACATGCCAGGCATTTGTTATTTTGGCCCAAAAAACTGGCCAAAAATAATACAACTCTAACTTCTTGGCTTTGTATTTTCCATTTAGGGCAAGTTTTAATTTGATTTCTAATTAAATACGCCACCGGAACATTTTCATTTTGTGGCAGCTTCAGATTCTGATTTTGTGGCTAAAATGTTTATTTGAATGAAATGTTATGAGAATTTTCCTCTTTCGGCCAAAGGCCAATAAAATTGTATTTATTACTAGACAGTGTGTGCTAAAACTGTACTTCTCCACACAGTTAATTAAGATATCAATAATTCATGGGGCTATTTAATTTTGGGCCAAATCAAGGAGAAAGAAAAACAAACCGAAAGGTAAACAAATATTTGCACATCATCATCAATCAGGTGGCGGTAAACTGTTGCGCTCACTGTGCTCATCAATTTCCATTTAGACAAATTCGAAGGTAAACCGAATCCCAAATCCACAAATCTACAAAAATCAAAAAAAAAAAACCAAAAACCCGAAAAATTGAAAGAGAGTGGGCGATTGTTTATTTGATTTATGCATATCAAGTTGAAAGGTAAACATGCGAAATATGCTGCCCACTGGACGGCCCACGACCCATGGCCTTGCCCCTCGCCTCCCCCGGAGCCCTGGCCTTTAATTTGCATACTCAAACAAGCAACAGAGACAGGGCTATATGTTAGAAGGAGCCAGAACGATAGACCAAATTACAAGACAAAAGTCGAAAAGTTCTGGCCCATAATTATAGGGCAGGCAGCGATTCTATTTATTTACATGCTTCGAAATCAATTTGGCGGCGCAGATAGGAAACCAAACAATAAACAATATTTCGGAGAAAGCAGAGAGAAAGGGGCAAGTGAAAGGACAGGAGAAAGTGGCAGAGGCGGACACGCAGACAGACAGATGGACAGACAGTGAGAACCAAAACAAACAAGTCAGAGCCACAGCCAGAGCCAGAGCCAGACAAAAGGAAACCAGGCCCAAACCACTAGCTAAGGGATAAAGGATGGCCGCCAGGATAAAAGGTCAAAAACCAAAACTAAGCCTCCACCCCAGGATACGCCAAAGCATGTCCTTGCTTGTGAGTTTATCAAACTCTGGCAAGCATTTAGTCCCTGTTTTGAGGCTTAATTCACTGCAAAGATCAGAAAAGAGGTCAGAAAGACGTTCCATATCCTTTGACTTTCAATATCTTACTCTTAAAGGGTATCCATTAGTCGTCTGAAAACTGAGGACTCAAAAGCCAAATATAACTTAAACCATTTTCTTTAAGTGGCAAACCAATCGAAAGTTTCGATGTGTGGCTTCCAAGTTGCTGACCCAAAAGTCCTTTGATAAACTTTCTGCGGTCCCTGGCTACTGGGAATGTGTGGCGACAAGAACATATCAATCCTGCATGATCTATCCTGTTAATTGGCAACTTTAAGCAGAGCATGCCGAAACCTGTATGCCGCAAAAAGTAGGCCCAAGCCTTCCCCTTCATTATGGTATTCCCAGGTATCCTGCTGTTTCTTTTTTTGGGCTCGTCCCGAAATCATAAAATTAAATATGCATAACAGGCGTAGCCTCTCTCTGCAATTGACTTAATATCCTTTGGGCAAACAATCAAAACAAGGATACCAGAAGAAAATGAAAAGTTTGGGAAAGGATGGGCCGCCGAAAAAAAGAAGGAAAGTATGAAAGAAATGCGTAAAATCGCGTCGATTTGCAACGCTTTGTTGCACGCAGCCATTGAAATTATTTCCGCTTCTTTTCCAAAATTGTTTTTCATTTTTCCCCTCTCCATTTCTTGCTACAACTTTCTGCTTTCTCCAGTCCTTTGGCATTTCTTGTTCTGCTCCTTTTTCGTCCTGTTTCCTCTGCTGCTTGATTTGATGTGTGCAATTATGGCGTCATTTACATTCTTGCCTTCCAAATGGCCAATCCATGACACCCAGCTTTGGCAACCCTACACATTCTGCACTGCACAGAGGGAAATCAGCGGTTTTTAAGTTAAAGTGTACAATTTACTTATAAAGAAAACTGTTAACAGGAAACAGAAGAACTAGGTCTTGGAAACACTTCATTTTTTGTAATTAGCTTATGAGAACATTCTAAAAAATACAAAAATCTTTCACTCTCATTTCTTTGTGTGTAACAGTTCACTTGTATGTGTGCGTGCGTCTGTGTTGTCTGCTTCTTTTTGTTATTTCCCGAATGCCACTTTGCTCGCTGAGCTGCGCTGCTAAGTATGCTACAGAAATTTACCACAACTTTTCTTCTGCTTTCTTTTCCGCCTTCTTTTGTTTTTGGAAAAAAGGGCAGGATGGGTGGCTGAAGAACCACTATATAGAGATGGATGATGGCCAAATGATGAGAAGAATGGGAATGCCAACATTGTTACTGCTTTTTCCCGCTCATTGTTGTGAATTTACTCGGAAATAGTGGAGAAGCGCACTCGAAATATAAAGAAAAAACAGGGTTAATGGCTGAAGGAGGCTAAAACAAAAAGTGGCCATAACTTTGCCTTCAATATACATTTTTTCGGTTGAAAAAAATCTAAGCTCCATTACTTCTCATAATTTTTTTTTTGGAGAGGGCGGCAGATGGGAAAGGTAAACAAACTGCAAAACTTGAACTGAAACAAGTGCAAAGTGAAAGTAAATATGAAAGGCAAACAGAGGCCAGAAAATAAATATATAGAAGAAAGTGTAAAGGAGGTGCTTCCAAGGTAAACATCCTAAGCAGGACGCTCGGCTGAGACTCGGCGAGCTGAAACTTGAAACTCATCTTCCAAGCAGCCTGAACCAAAATGGTCAATTAAAAGTTTAACTTTAAGTGAGCGAAAGTTTCATCAAAAGGGTTTTTTAAATTAAGTAAATTTAAGTATTTAAAATTAAGGTCTTTGAGATATGAGATAAAAAAGAAACCTCAACGGAAATGAAGAGGAAATGAAGTGAAAGTGAAGCGAAAATAAATCAAGCCACAAAATGGCTGAAGAGGAAAATGGTCTCCTGCCGACTTTATTTTTCTTGTCTTATTCACTCCCTCTCCCGCACATCCTTGGGGCTTCTTTTAGAACCATTTTGTTGGCATCTTTTGCTGGCTTTTTAATTGCCACTTACGCGTTCTGGCTTAGACCGAAAGCCCTGTCGAAAAGCCCTTGATGCCTTTTTCGCCAATGTCCTTGCCAGCCCCATCCCCAGGCTATTTTTTCCCTCTTGTTGTCTTCACTTGCCAAAAACGCTTTTTATCCTTTTTTGTCAGGCTGCGACATAAATTAAAGTCAACTAATTGCGTATACGCTGCGTGTGCCTTAAGTGGGCTTTGCCAAGGACAACGCGGCAAGGACACGCTGTTCTAAGGGCTTAGTTCCCGATGATCCCGAGCGGGGCTCCAGGAATCGCATTCTTCGGAGGATTTGTGGCCTTGATTTAGTAGTGTTTGTCCACTCGTTAAAATTTAATTAAAGAGAAATGCACATCCCCATCCTGGCAAGGACCTTATGATTAACATTTGCCACATCCTTCAGTACATCAAAGCACGAAATACGTTTTGTGTCCTCATCCTGACAGGGACATGTAATAATTCATAACACAATGAACTTGTGGTCTTCCTTCAAGGACATCTGCAAACACACTCTACACTCACACACATGTAAATAATAGGTCCAGTTTGGGACCTTTTTTTCAAACTATAAATCACAGCTCTGTCTTGGCTAATTTTGACTGAAAAATATTCTTCAAATCTCACTCTCAATTAGCCAGGATACCCTACACTCGTACTAGGGTACAGGACATCATCATCATCGCCATTGAGATTGTCAGCGTCATCATCAGCCAAGCATGATAATGATAACAATAACAAACGAGGCCAGAAAAGTGGGGTTTCCTTCGGGTTTCCTTTGAGTCCTGCCGGAGTCTCGAGTCCTGCGATATAAAGATTGTTGCCATATTGCTATCATTTGCACACAATCAGCGTCAACGTCAACGGGATGCGAAACGAAAGGAAAAAAGGCAGTTACGATGGGGGCAGGGGGGTCAAAGGGCGGTAATGTATGCAAAGGGCGGGGTGCGGCACAACAAAAAAAAATAAGAAAGAAAGAAAGCCCCGAACAGGATGAGACGAGGATGACGCGGAGATTGCTCGTCGCTCGCTGATGTTCTCAACGACCAAATGGCAGATAAAGTATAAATAAATTTAAATAAATAGCGCAAAATCAAATTTCCTAGAGCGAAGATGCAAAAAAAATATAATCAAGGGGTGACAAAAAAATTGGCGTGAAAATGTTTGAAAAAAAAACCCCAACACCGGGGAAGCCAAAGGAAAATTGACTGCCAATATAGTTATTAGAAAATATGGTGCTTTTCCGAATTACAATTTATAGCCAAGATTTTGGCAAACTGTCATTTCGATTAAACATTTATCAAATTTTAAAGCATTTAAAAGTGTATATCTCTTTGAGTTCTAAATCGCTTTATTAAGAAATAACATATTCATATGAAATATCTCTCTTTAACTGCATTTAAATATCTGCATATAATTTTTGTTTCTATTTTTTATAAGGGTACTGTGAAATTTTTGAAGAAATGGTTAAAATTTTAGTTTTTTAGTTTTTAATGATGCTTCAAAGATGCCAAACTCCTGAATTCAAAAAGGCATGCAATTTGAAAATATGTTACAAATTGGCAAAGTTATGGACAAATAAAAAACCTATACCTAAATGGGACACAACATTTTTGTAGTAACTTTGAAAACTTTTTAAAAAAATTACAAAAGTTAAATGGGATAACTTATGAAAAGGTTTCAAAAATACGGATTCAAAAAGATAAGAAATGATGAAGTTGTTAAATATTGCATTCAATTTTAATTATAAAAAAAAAATCTTTAAATCTTAAAAATATTTCCTAATAAAACCACCCTCATAAATATAATTTACATTTAATTACAAAATATATATATAAATCCCAAACAGAAATATTTAAAAACATTTGTGGAAAATCTTGTGGTTTTTGTTAAAGGCCCTCATTCATTTTGTGGCATTTGGTTAGCCGCATGTTGCACGCCCCCCTTGGAGGTGGATGGGTGGCGTGTGGCAGGTGCCCACATGCCCCCATGCCGCATGCCCCCAGAACCGCCTCCAGCCACCCCTGTCTTATTGGACATTTGCCTATAATTGCCTATTAGTTTTCATTTGTTGATTTGGTTTCGCCTGCACGTGACATAGACTTTGGTTTTGGTTTTGATTTGGATTTTGATTTTAGTTTTTGGATTGTTTTGGGGCCTCAGCCCGAGTCCTGCCTAGTCCCCTGGTTCGGTTATTGATATTGGACTTTAATTTCTTGTATCGATTTGACATTTGTGGTGTACACATGGCGGCTAATAGCCCGACTACTGTCAGTTCCGATCAATCGGGAATTATTTCAGACCACGTCCCCTGGGCCGCCCTAGCCCTTGGCTTATTAAAGTTTTGTCAAACCCATTTGTTTAAGTTGTTCTATAACACGTTAGGATTGTTGAGAATTTTTGTGGTTTTATTTGAGAATTTGTCGTGGCGGTCATTGGGGCTTTTTGGCGGTTCATTCAACTCGGCGACGCAGAAACGGCGACGACAGTGCCACAAATATTTCATTGAGGCATTTGCATTATTATTTTTCGGAGGGGCACTCACATCCTCAGGAGACTTTAATTTACGCCGAAGAATAAGTTCAACAAACGCATATAATTCGTGATTTTTTCACGCCACACTCCTTCTCATAAATTTGTAATTGAAAACAAAATTGAAATCATTTCTTGATATATTTCATGTGTTAACGTGGCCAATTGGCAGCCAAAAAATAAAAGAAAATAATTATTTGTGATAGAAAAAAGACAAAGAAAAAAGGGGGAAACTCGGACAAGGTCTTCCCTTGATGGCCTCCCCCACCCCTATTTTTTTTTTTGCAAATTTTTCATTTTTGTCTGGGTTTTGTCTGTTTTTGCTGCATTTTCTTGTTATTCTGGCTCATGGGGCTTTTGTTGTTTTCTGTTAGTTGGCAGCTGATTAATTGCCTTTCTTTTTTTTCTCTCTGCACACATACAGGGGCTTTCGGCAGCCCCCTAGCCCTGCCCCAGATACCGAGTGGGAATGCCGCCGCCAAAACGCGCTCTATGCTTTTCAGTTCAATAATTTAATTCTCTAAAAATAGTTTGCTCCTAAAAGTGCCGAAAACCTGCCTCTAATTGGCAGGCGAATCCCACAGATTCATATATACACGCACTTTGCATTTAAATGTTTGTTTTGGCAATTAAATCATAAATCACTAATATAAATTGCACTTTTCATGACTTTTTACCTCAAAGTGATTCATATTCCAAAAAAATATTTAAAGACTTGATAGCTTGAAGCCTAAATGGTTTAAAGAGTCCTCGAAGCGTAATAAATGAATAGGACTTTTTCCTAAGATTTTAGTTCTATTAGTTTTCCCCTACAAACTATAACATTTATGAAAGGACTTGACTCTCTTGTAGAGTTTCCAGTTAGTACTCTAAATAATTGAATGTTTAAAATTTTAAATCTTAATATGAGAATTTTATTCAAGTCCCTAGGCTTACAAGCTATCACAATGTTGGCTTTACAATAAAAAAAAAATATTTTTCAATTCGGTTCTGGATACAGAGCCCTTAAAAGTAGAGTCTTAGATGCGCACAAAGCGCTCGTTGCGCTGGGCAAAGTGGAAGCCCCCGTAGTAGTCCTCCAGGTCGCAGAGCTCCTTCTGGATCTGAGCCTCCATGCGAGCCTGGGCGGCCCTTTGCCGGGCGGAGGGTCGACGCACTGGGAGGCGTTGCTGGACAGGAATGCGCAGGCTGAGGCGGCGGCGCACCTTCGCCTCGTACAGCGGAGACTCGGGAAGGGAGTCCTCCTCCTCGGGAATGAGACAGCGGCGAGCGTCAGTGTGGGAGGGAAAGCCGCGTGGCGTAACCTGCCCGGCGATGGCCTCGCTGATGTCGTGGAGCGGTCGCTTCTCCTGGCCGACGGAATGCTCGAAGCTGCATTTCCATTGGGCGTAGTGGCGGTCCATGGTTGTTAACCCAGTTGCCTTGGCGGGAGTCAGCAGGGTGCCGCAGGATCCGAAGGACGAGCACCGGGGCATGGTGCGCAGTAGATTTGACTTGGAGCGGGATCGGCTCAACTTGCTCTTGTGCTTCCTCGAAGAGATGGTGACTTTGTGGCGCAGGATCCTCTGGATCTTGGTGAGCAGGCCCCTCAGACGAGGGCGTGGCAAGAGGCAACACATGCCGCCAGGTCCTGCAGCCGCCACAGTGGTGTCCTCGCTGCTCTTCACGTTCTCCACAGATTGTGTTACGCCCATTGTTCAGATTATGATTATCTTAAGACTTATTAAGACAAAGTATTCGGAAATGTCTCTAAGATGATGTTGTCACTTCGACTGTTTGTGTTCAACTGATGCTGATTGCCAGGTCAGGCACGACTATATATATCCCATGGCGCTTCAGGTAGCAGGTCCTATAGGGTCGTGTAGAACCTCTTATTCGCTACCTCCTTACGATAGGTGACCCCTATAAAACCAAAACCCCCGATCCCTGACCATAATCCCCATGTTTTGCATAGTTTTATGAGGCAGCATTTGGTCAGGACTTTTGGTTTTAGTCTTTTGGGTTTTGCTTCGGTTGCGATTTTTTTTATGACCCCCTTTGCAATCCTTGCACGTGCATGTCCTCCACTAAGGACAGGCAGGCAGTAGGCATTTAATGGCCTGCCGGCGAGCTGGCAGTTGGCCAGGATATGCTTGAGACATAATTGCCTGGCGAAAGGATGCAGGCTCGCGCTCAACACTGAGCGAGGGGGGAAATATCTAATGGAATGCAACAAAGTGGCTTTCAGACACAGAGAAAAATAGCCCCTATCCAAGTAGTCTAGAAATACATAATACTTCGGCAGCCCTTGCTCAACCTGTCCCTTTTCAAAAACATATTTTATCCAAGCAGATTTACCTAGTCAGGATAGACTAAAGAACCAAAATCAAAAAATAAACCCTAGATTAGACTAGTTTGGAAAATTTTAAAAATTCGAAAGTAAAGTTACAAATTTTTCAGTAAAATGAGTCGTAAGACAAAAATCATATATTCGGACATCGCCGCCGTGAGCAGGGGACTTCTTTCCATCGGCAAGCCTGCCTCCATCAACCGTATCGCCAAGTACTTGAGCCACATGCTGGGAATCCCCTCCTGGATGCTAGTGGACGACATCAAGATCCTGCTGGAGACCTACGAACCGTTGGGCTTTTTTAAGAAGGAGAAAGAGCTCTACTGGCTCCCGGCTGACCTCCTTGAAATCCTCAAAGAGCAGGAGCGCGAGAGAGAGGCCAAAGGAGTCGTCCCCGCAGCTACCGTATCACCCCCAAACGAACCGAACGCGGTTTATGGCTATACATCCGAGATCGATTTGTCGCGGTCCCTGCGCCATCCGTATCTCCACAGATTCCGTTAGACGGACATTGCAGCAGACGGACTACGACATGGATATAGATTGGTTTATGGATGTGGAGTTTGATATGGATTTGAATCTGGATTTGGCTTTGGCTTTCATTTGCGAGGAAGGAGTATGGTTTTATTAGGCTTTTATCATAAAGGATCTCGGGTTATACGATGCAATGACAAATGTGGATCATATACAATGTCCTAAAAGTATAGAGGCTGTAAATCAAAATTTCAAATTAAATAAAAGCTTGTCTTTATTTGTTCATGCTACTGTCGTGTGTCCGTCAAGAGATTATATCTTTAGGTTTATAGAAATGGCAGTTACTATCATCGTTTTCGTTAGCAGCCTTTTAGCTGACTTTCCTCTCAGTGCTTGGTGTCTGGTCCTGAAAGAGGGGGCGTGACTGGCGTATAGGCAATTTCATGACGGAGTGTCCATGGCTAAGCATCCTGGCAAAATGCCTCCTTTGTGTGTCAATCAGCCTTTGCATGTCAGCAGAGCCTCCGCCATCAATGATCCCTTGAAATAAGTGTGTGTTTATACATGTGCGCGTGTGTTTGTGGTTATATATTGTATATGTGTGTGTATGTAAGTAATTGGTTGGGTGAGGACATAAGCTGCTTTGCCTTCATTAAAATTAGACTCTACTACTTACAGTGGCCCAATATTACACGAGAAAGATAAATAAATAAAGCCAATTACACTGGCGAAAAATATAGTGCTTTTAGGTTTCGTAATTCACCATTAATTCCATTTATTTTTCAGCATTCTATGCACTCTCTAATTGTGTTAAAAGCACACGAAACCGAGAGGCCATGGGAGCTGTGCGTGGCTGAGAGTGAGAGTGGCCCCGCCTCCTGCACAAGGTCGGGGCACAAAAGGGTCAGTGGGTTCGGTGGTCTGGCGGTGTCCTGTAGTGTCCAATTGTATTGGAAAAAAAATTTTCCGCTTTTCATTCTCCAGGCAGAACAAAAGAGCTGAAAATTCATTTGCAAATTCCTGACAGTAGTACGTCCTGTGAATGGAATGAGTTTTGAGGGTCGAAAGGATATGCACAATCAATATTACTACTACAAGATAAATTAAATCTATAAAGAACTTGGCTTAAAAATGTTTATTTAATTTTTCAAGCTTAAAATTTATAGTTGGAGTATTTTATAGTTCATTGAAAACCCATTTTTTGTTTGAAAAGCATTTCATTGTCACCTGCAGACTTCAGAGTACATTTTTTTGGTTTTTTGTCCCAGCCATTGAAGCCCGAGGCCATGATTCAACTTTGACCCTTGAAAAGCATTCCCTTTCTAGGATAAATTCCACTTAATTGCTGCCATTTGTTAGGAGGGGGAAAGTAACAGATACATTTGTATATGTACCAGCATCATCCATGAGATACGCCGCAGTTCGCTTAATTGAACATTTTGTGGCTGGCCATTAATTGCTCTGTGTATGTGTATAAATTTTATATAAATTTTTAAATATTTTATGTACTCCCATTTGTCAGTGTCAATGTCAAAGGATATCTGCCCTGACAAAATTAAATATGATTTTCCAAATGCCGGCAGCTGTTATATTTTCAATTAAGTCCAGATTCTATTTCCCATTTAAGCCTTTTTTTGCACAACTTCTACCTGGACGGAGCACTTTACCATTTTTAGGAAAATAAATGCAAAAAACGAAGGCAAATGGCATAAAAATGGCTTTTTTATTTAACCCTTTTTTAGGGACATAAAAAATGCAACTGGGAATATTCTTTTCAACTCTTTTTTTCTGCCCTTTTGTGGCGTGTAGTCCTTGTATGCAAATCGTCCTTTTTTTTGTGTATTTTTTTGTTGGCCACATTCTACAAATATTTTTTGGCCAACGAGGTGTCAACGAATTCTCCCAGGACATTCCGAACTTTAGTTTTAAACTAAAAATCTAATATCAAAGCAAAGAGAAACTCGATCCTTGACAAGGACTTCCTTAAATCCATCTCTTTCAATCTTTACAGATTAGAAAGTTTATCCAAAAGTTAATAATATAAAAAAAGACACTCAATCAAGTTGAGAGAAAACACACTTCCAAAGCCAGTTAACTTTGTCTTTTGCAATTTAGTGGGATGACCGCAAATCCACCCAGAGGATACGGATGATAAGGGATAAGGGATAAGGATAAGGGCAAGGACAGTGTGTGAGCAGGGTTAAGGACAAATCACGCATCAATGGCAATCAATCAATTTGCGGGCAAACAAACAAATTGACCAAAAAAAGCATAAAAGCACAGTCACCCAGAAAAGTTAACAGCATCTAATGCGATTTTGACACAGTCTAAACAAAAACTATACACCTACACATATATTTTATATGTTTTTATACATATATATTATATGTATTTTTTATATATTTATGTAAGAAACCCGTCTTGAGCGTCTTTTGTTTACAATATACTGACCCCACAACTGATAAATGATTTTCAAGTTCACGTTTTTCACTTTTTGTTTAGGGAGTTTAATTTTCAGGGATACCCTTTACAGAATATTCCAGCCACAGAACCAACGGTTTCGCTGTATTGTATATCCTTTAAAATTACAAAGCTTTAATAACTCATATTTTTTTGGTGGCTTCTATAATTGAGTTTGCTCAGTTTGTTTAACTTGGTTTTCAATTTCGAGGAGGGGGAGGTTGGGTCGTGGGGGCTCGGGGATACCCTGCTGCCAGCTTCAATCAAGCGAACTATCCATCGAACTATCTTGAACTGTGAACCCACTGCGACCCCCGGGCCCGCTCCATTTTCCCTTTTAGGAGTTTTTGATGCTGGCACGCATCGAATTCCCGGTTTTTCCACTTTCCGCACCCACAGAAACCACAAACGCACACATGATGAAAATCAATAGAAAACAAAGGATGTGAGTTTCCGATTTTTTGGAAGGGGAGAGAAATATTATACTCTCTCTATTGAAGTCCTATTTTATTTAAATATTTTTGAGGAATTGTAAAAAGTCAAAACATATTGGTTTTGAAATGCAATAAAGTCCAGTACTTGCTGGACAAATGATTTTCAAAGGCCGCCCAAAAGTATGCCACATAAATGTTAAAGGTCCTTAAACTACCTGTACAGATTCCTTAATTGTAAGATGGATAAACCTATCATTTATTTCTGTATCATAGAACTTTTTGCAGAAACAAAAAGTGCAAGTCCAGAGTGGCAAGTGTGTCGCCCATAAATTCATCAGCGTCTCTAAATGGCTTAAATGTGGCTTAGAAAGCGGTCTGATAGCCACAGCTGCTGGCTGGCATTAAAACCGCAAGATGTCCTAATCCTGGCCGAGGATTTAGAAGCTTAACCACGCCCCCTGCTACCAGCCTCCCTCTCTCTCCCTCTAATCTCGCCCGCTTGATCCTATATATCTGAATATATATCCCATATCTGGCAGATCCGCTCTAATCTTCGCCCAGATTTCACACCGCAGAGAGCACGCGACATGCAAGGATTCGAGGGAATGCGAAAAGGATACATGGTGGTGGCTGGTGAGTCTCAACGATTAGGAAAATCTTTCGGGGATTCAATGAAGGACTAGCAACACGCAATTGTGGCAAGATTGTAATTAGAGCGGATCACGATTTTGCGAAATCTGTTCTAGTCCTTTTGTGGGTCCTTTGGCGAGGGCGAACCACTTGAGTTTGCTCTGGTTCTGCCTCGCGCCTTTTGTTTTTCCGGAGCACTTGCCTTTGTCCGCCACTCGAGGGTCCTCGAGTGTCCTTTTCGGAGGAG
Source organism: Drosophila pseudoananassae pseudoananassae (assembly GCA_018153035.1). Classification (NCBI taxonomy): domain Eukaryota; kingdom Metazoa; phylum Arthropoda; class Insecta; order Diptera; family Drosophilidae; genus Drosophila; species Drosophila pseudoananassae. The sequence continues at coordinate 8,138,411 of JAECXR010000014.1, read as the reverse complement.
TCAGCCCAACACTTGCGGCTGTCAAACGGCACCAAAGTCTTCTGGCTTCGTCCTCACCTCTCAGTCCCTGTAGTCCCTTTTGGTTTTAGTCCTTAGTCCTAGTTTTATCTAAGGATAAGTCTTTATCCAGTCCCAGAAAATGTCCTTTCTATTTCAAATCACAATTGGAATATTTATAAACACTTGGCAGCAAACTAAAGGATGTATATAAAATATAAAGACTCGAGTTTTTAATCTTAAAATATAACAAACCTTATTTATTATTTGTTTACTATTTTATTAGCATTTTTTCTCTCTCTGCATATCCTCTTGAATTATATATTTTCTCTGTTTTTCTGTAAAAAGTTTGATTTGTTCTAGGCTTTTGCCTTTTGGCCTGGCACATCCCTGGACCTCCTCGTCGTTGCTCTTTGGCCAGCTCACAGTTTGACACTTTAAAGTTTTTCCCCAGAGTATTTTCATATTTCTGGGAAAACAGGTTAAAAATGCCAAAGGTTGCCAGAAGTGGCTGCAAAAAAACCTATTTATGTAGTTACGAATTTGTTCACTATTTTTTTCTTTTATTAAAATTACTTGGCCCCTTTTTAATTTCGCTCACCTGGCTTTTCCGCCACTTGTTGAACCGACTTTTCCAACTAACTTTTTTATGGCTTTACGCTTTTGTTTTAGTTTTTTCCCTCAGAAACATAATTCCTTTTTCAATTTTCCGCACAATAGATCGCCACTTATATTTATTTGATTTCTTTGCCGTTTTCTTTCGCATAAATTCCCTATAAAATAGCGCCATTTACTATTTATTATTCCCCGAAAAAGCAGAGGAGGTTCCGGCATCCATGTCCTGCCCCCAGGACCAGTTTTTATTACATATTTTTCCTCCTCTGGGTGGAGCCAGAGGTTTCTTTGTGAAGGCCAAACGAAAAACTTAATAATTCTACATCATTTTTATGTGAGCACATGAAAGCCAACAAGACGATGAGAATGAAAACGGAATGAGATAGGGATAGAGGCAACGACAGAGAGAGGGATAGTGTCAGTTATGGTTGGGAAAATGCGAGGAAAAGCCGGAAAAGTTATCTGCATTAAATATGGAAGTTCTCACACCCGTCCGGCAATTCAACGCTGCGTTTTCGGCAATTTGCAAAAACACCGAAATAGTTTTTCATCCTTGAACAGGAAATTATAATCCTGGACTTCATACGCCACAAATCATTGTGAAAAAATATAGCTATGGATAGAGAAAGAGGGTCCAATGTTGATTTGCATGTTGAAATGGATCCACAAATCGTTTAAGGTATTCCGCTTAGGATTCGAATAGATAGTGACGAAGATATAGCCTTCGGAAGGGATTTCCTAGTCTCAAGTTTGGTTTTAAGTGGTTTTTTTAAACATCACTTTTAATGAAAATAACTTCATCAAACTATGGGAATTTCACATAAATACAATCCTATGCCCTTTAATATTATCTTTTTTTATGACCCATGCCCTACATTTTTCATGTGTTGGACCTGCAGAAAAGTTTTCAACCTGGAAAAGTTTTACAATAATCAACACGGAACAGGTGCCCACTGTCTCCTATACCTTTTAACTTACTTTTCCTCCCACCCTTTCACCCATTTTCCACCCACTTTCACAACCATTTCCACTTGCACTCGAGTGGCCTCTTGGTCGCAGCAATTAGGAGCAACACTTGCACTTTGTATAGCTGCCTCTTTGTGTCCCCCTCCCCGCCACCACCCTCCGTTCGTCCTGGGAAATTATATAGTCCTGGGATCGAAATCATTGATTGATTGAATGATTGACTGACGGCTAGACTGATTGGAGGAACAATTGCCGGCCAGGTCCAATTATGGCAACTCAGCGATGCAAGCAGCTTGGGTAACCGCACTCCCCGTCTCTTTCTCGCCCGCCTAATGCCGTCTATTTCTGACAGCAGGATCTCATTGCGGAAAAGCAAAGAAAACTCGGTGGGTGGTGGGGGGAGAAAGGAAATGCGAAGGTTTCAGGTGGTTGGCAGGAAAACCTTAAGTGGGCACGGAGGAAAGACACTTGACAAGCCACGAAAATCAATAAAAACTACGGCGATATCCTGTTATAAAAAAAATTAAGGATAATGGTATTAATATTTAAGGAAAGCGATAATGTGTATATTTACTAAAAATATTAAATATCAAGTTATCTAGCCGGGAAATCTAGCAGGCCAATAAGCCAGCACACTAATTACAAATGCAAACATGGCCATAATCCATTATCCTTTGGCCATAATCCATAATCCGATACCCCTAAGTCCCTAGGTCCCAAAGTCCTGAATCCATGATGCATAATCCATATTCAAATTTTAGCCGAAGCTGTGGTTTTGTTTTTTCCATTTAAAATGAAAGTTTTTTGATTGGTTTTTGGCCCGGCGGCTGCATTAATTAAAGCGCATTTGTGCGCCTAATTAGTCCCAGAGCTTGGCCAAAATCTATTTGCCGAAACGAGCCCCTGACCCTGGCCGCTCACCCCGGCCACTGCCCCGTTTGGTGGCAGCTTCGGTGTGCGGTTTGTGGCATCTGCTTAAAATCGAATTACCAAAGTCCAATTAAAACATTTTGCGGCCAAATAATGCAAAATGGCCCGAAAAATGTAGCTTAAATTATGGAAATTAATAAGCGGAATTGAAAAATAGCCAAAGGCGGTTAATATTTAATTTTCGCTTGGCGGGAAACCACTCCGAAAAGTTCCCAAAAAAAAGTTTACGGGCTTTTCTTTTAAAGAAAAAGTTTTCACGAATTAAACCTTGATCTTTGAACCTTGTAATTATTTTAATTAAAAAATTATTTGCTTTCTTTTTGTTACTTTTTATATAATGATTATTATTATTATTATAATACAATTATAATTTGATTATTCAACCTTGAACGCATCGTTAATTTTCCTTAAAATTTAGTTTATAAAAAAAAAGTATGATTGCTGGGCAATTTGGAAATGATTTTGGATGAGAGCCCAACTGTTAGACAGCTGGCACACCTGTTGCCAGTCCTTGCCAGATCCTGATCCAGATCCAGGTCCTGGGGAATCATCATCCGTCTCCGAACCAGGCGGAGTAGGTGAGATTTTCCCTTTCTATGTTTTAGATTCTCCTAAAGATCGGTGGAGATGATCTGTGTGTAGGTGTGCCCGGCCAGTAACTGGGAAGTGGTGTAGAGCGGCTCCTCCGGCAGGTCTTCCTCCCCCACATGCACATCCACCTTGAATCGCTTCGCAGCACTCTCCATCTCCTCCAGGTCGCTGAAGCCGGGGAAGCCGGTGGGGCAGAAGTGGCCGGCAATGGCTTCTGGGATATGGGTGACGTTGTGCAGCATGTGAGCCGGGGTGGACTGGAGGTAATTGCGCCACTTCTGGTACGAGCAGGCGGGGATCACGCCCTGGTTGCGTCTCTGGCAGATTGGCGAGGAGGTCTTGGGCATTATCCTTTGGGCCTGCTGCATCATGTACATTTCCCACTCCAAGTTGCCCACCAGGGGGGTGTCTTCCATGTCCTGAGTGCGCATCAGTGGGTTCTCCTGGGACTCCTCCTCCCCTAGGGAAGAAGTAGAGGACTTGTCCAGGGGCTGGTGGCTCTTCCTGGGTGAGGAGTCGGCACTGGAGCAGGTGTAGTAGCCGCAAGATCGTTCCAGCTGTGGCTGCTCAGCAAAGTCATCGCAGATGGGCTGCGATGTCTTCGAGCGACTCCAGATGCTTCGACTGCTGCTTCCGGCTGAAGAGGAGGCTCCAGAGGTGAACGCTCCGGAGGAGGAGGAGCTTCCCATGCCACTGCTGTTCCGGCTGCTGTAGAGGCGCTTCTTGGACTTGCCGGACGCAACGTAAACACTGCTGTTCAGGGACAGCTCCTTCAGCTTCAAACTACTCGCACAGCAGCCCATTTTTCAGATGATTTTGAAGAGTTCTTGAAAAGACTGTCCTTTAGATGTTCTCGCTCGAATAACTCCCGATCGACTGTTTGGTTGAGCCATAAATCCAGAGGTTTTTATACCTCCACCCGTGCAGGTAACCAGTGTCCTGGCCAAAAGGGACTTCCAGGAAAAACGGGAATCCTACGCGCTACCTGATAACATTTTTTCCCTGTCCTAATCCCCGCGAGATTTAAATTTCAGGGGATTTCATGAAAACACGCGGTACGATTTATGGCCCAGCAATTTGGTCAAAACACACACAGGATAACGGCCAGCAGAAATGGAAAGGGAAAGAGCTAGAAAGACAGCGGGGGAGGGAGAGGGAGAGAGTGTCCTTGATTTGGCAACGAGTTAAGGTTTACCAGATAAATCTTTTTCGGCCAAGAACTTTCTCTGTCGCACAACCCTTTGGGTTTTATTAACCAAATTTTTTGTTGGCTTATATGGAGAATGATACTGGCCAGGACCGGCGGGCAGGACCTCGGCCACGATCATCAAACAGTGTGGCCCTGACCATTGTTTGGTAAGGCCAACCTTGGGCCATTGTCCTGGCTCTTTCGTTCCTGGCAGAAGGACACAAAACAATTGTTGTGTAAACGCCGTGGCGCATCCTTCGGAACGCCGTTAACGCCGGCCACAAGTGCTCGCAGGATCGCAATTTTATATAGTCCATATACTCCTTATGGCTCTGCAAAGGACGTTGTATCAAAATCTGCTGGGACATCTGCTCTTCACCGACTGCGATCTATTTCGGGCGAAAAAATCTCCTGAATGGAATCCATTCCTCATTCTTGCTTATTCCTGCCAAGGACATTCCACAAACTCGACCAGAAATCAAATTAAACTCAGAATTCAAATGAAAATTGAAGGCGACACTCGCAATATGAAAAGTGGAAAATGATTTTTGCCTTCAATGGAGTGAATGACGGCCGATGAATGGCGAATTCGATTCAGATGCAAATGGAGTTCGTCCGGAAAATGAAAATGGGTCGGAAAGGGGTTACAATTTCGATGGGCATAATCAGTTCGTTAAAGGGACGGGGGTTTAATAGAGGGGGATATCTAACTTAAAACTCTATTGTACTGGAAAAACTCTATAGACTTAATTTTTTAAATCAGCTTTACAAGTTCAGGATCTATTTAAATAGCCTCTACCACTTCCATCGCATCCATAAATAGAACCCCTACCTCTACATACTGAGGGATGCGTATCTTAACTGGCTCGTGACCCGCCTCTGCAGTAGGACGTGATAATCGTTCACACTTTGGAGTCACCGGTCACCTCCTACTCCTCCTTTTCCTCCTCCGCCTCCTCGCTGGAATACCTCCTACTTCTAACTTATGTTGGCTTTTGTTTTGGGCAACCTCAGGCCTCAAATGACTATCTTACCTCTGACTCTGCCTCGTGTTGCATTCTCGCACGCAATCGCTAAAATTCCCGCATATTTCTCATGGTCTGGAAAAACTAGGAAGGCGGAATTTCCTTTTGGAAACTAAAGTCCTGACGTAGTTTCCCGGCCTTTGTTTTTCCTGCGTTGCATTCGACATCCCAAATCTGCATCCGTATCTGAATTTGAATCCGAATCACGTAACCCGACATTTGTTGCCGCTTTGCTGGTTGCACGTGATGGATGCAGCATGGGACTCCATGGACTCCATGGTGGACTCCATTGAAACGGAAACGAAAGCACAACCGGAAACAGAAGAGGACGCGCAGCTGGAACAGTGGCTTGGAGTGGCTGAAGGACAGTTGAAAAAAAATCTAGAATAATACAGGCTTTAGAAAGTATTTAATAAATTTTAAAGAACCACTTAAAGGGACTTTTTTCTCTCTGTATAATATCTGAATTGGCCACAAGAGCTTCGCTTCGATTCAGTGGAGTGTGTGTGATTGGGAGTGCCAGTACAAGGACATCGAGTGGGTTTAGCCATACCCTTATATCCCTGTATATATTTTATCCTTCAATTGGGTGGAAGTCATGCTCCCAGAGAGCGAGGCACGTATGAGGAATGACCCTTGACAATTTAACTAAGTAGCTGACTTCCTTATTGCCCTGCATACGTAGTATGTTCTTGCAAGGATTCCAGAGAGTACATTCCACAGTTAATTTCCATCTAGTGTTTGAGTTTTATCTTAATTTACGGCCCCAGACTTGCTGCACAACTTAATGAAAAAAGTTTGCTGTTGCAGTTTAAAGCGTATCTTCGTGTATCCTTTTCGGCTCCTTCGAGGAGCGCATCCTTGTCGCTTTAGGATGTAAAACATTTGCAACATTGTGGCAGAAATCAAAGCCACACAAATAAAAGCAAGAAATCCGGTTGACTTTACTAGACTTCTGTCCATTAAATTGAAGCCAAAAGTGGATTCGAGTCCGGACTACGGACTCCAGACTCCGGATTTGGGTGCAAGAGAGAGATTCCGAATTCCACACAGAGCCCCCCAAAGGAAATGTCCACGAAATTGAAATGCCATTGACACAGACCAGAGCAGAACAGAGCAGGGCAAAGCTGAGCTGAGGAGAAAATGTATGTATCAAGGATACGTGCCCGGGACCCTAAATCGTAACAATGAAACCAAAAACTGAAACTGAAACTGAGACAAATAATAAAAAGAGGGAAACCCAAGCCCAAAAAAGTTGAATGCAACTTTTGGCACAAGTGCAGAGCCAAGCAATTGTCTCTGGATTCCGGGTTCGACTCCGTTGTCGGGGTCGCCGGATATTTTTTTTGTCCTTTTTTTATTGAGGCAACTATCTGGCCAGCTGGATGACTGGCAAGGACATGACCGCCGTTTCCAGAACACATCTGTGATCACGAGAGACTATCAATGCAACATTCGATTTTTTCTTCAAAAAAAAAAAAAGAAAACAAAAACAAAAAACCAAAAAATACATAAAGAAGTGAAAGGGAGGGAGGTGGGCTGGATGGGTGGGAGGGTGTGTATAGGTAGGTATGGCACATATAGGTAGAAGTATATAGAGGTAGAATGGCTAGCCGCATTCAAAACCATCGAATTTTGTTTACGAAAAACATTTTCCTGCAACTCCTTGGCCAAGGCAATAAAATCCTGGCCATAAAACCGCGTACCACGTGCGCAGATCGGTCAGGTAGTTCGTAATAGACACACATACTTACTCAGTATATATTGACAGGATACACAGCGGCAGTCCAATGATGATAATAATTGAGTGAGCGAGTGTCCTCCGGGCACTTGTTGATCCTTGGCTCAAATTCGTTGGCCAGATTCCGCTCGGAAATGGAAAGGCCCATCCATATCCATGTCGCGGCGGTATTTCCGCATCCGCGGGGAAATCACAAACGCTAAACCGGGGGAAACACTGGCCAAAACGCATCCTCCAAATCACACACACACGCAGTTAGCCATGCCAGGGCGAGACTACTTAGGCTCTAATTTTGGACAATAGCCACCTGATGCCATCATCCTGGCACAGCTGGAGCCCAAGTAACCTGGCTGGGATTTGCCCGTGCCGGGCTGACCAGGTGCACGCGAGTCCTTGAGTGTCCTGCTCTATTTATGCAAAAATATTTAGGGTTTAGCTCGGTACAGTCTAACCTTAAAAGACAGTCTTAAAAGAATGCTCTTTAAGGACTAGGACTCTCTATGCAGACTGTACTTTATGGCTTTGGAAATGAGCCCCATTTAAGTACAGTTGGGCTTGAGGGTTGTACTAACTAAGTGGGCGTGGAACCACGCCCTTTTAGAGGCAACAATTAAGCAATCGCTCGCGTTTTACGAGGACTACTTTACGTGCCCATGCCAGGACACTTTTTTCCCGCCTTTTTTGGCCAGCTTTAAAGTGATTTTGTTAGTGGCACTAAGTGCCCTCCCCTCTCCTGGTACGCCCGTGTCCGGGCCCCAAAGACTCGCTTAAAGTTCGTCCAACATTACTTCCTTATCGCACTTTAGTTAAATGCGCCTCAGGATAGGCTACACTTTTTTGTTGGCTGTCTAGGAATTCCTGGGGAACTGGGCGGGCTTTAAAGGACTTTTAATTTAATATTCAAAAGGGGTAGCTGTGTGCAAGCATAAACAACACACTAGATTATATATTAACGGGGTGAAAATAATAAATGGGCATATTTTAAGCAAGGATATATGCGTTTAAGGCCAGAGACTTGTTAGCTTTTTGTAATTAAGGGTTTTCATGATAATAGATAGTTAACAAAATGTAATAAAAAAATGTTGTAGAAATATTTTCAAATTAAATTAAGTGGTATCCTTAAAGCTTATAAACTTGACTGTTCAATTTTCTGGTCCTTTCTTGTGATTTTTGGAATTTTTGACTCGTTTGAAGCCTTTGCATGCGTCACGTCGACTCGAATTTTCCTTGAAGTCTCCTCATCTCGTCCTTTTGGGAAACCATGTTAGTAAGCGGCTTTTGTCAGTACACCTGTGGCGCCCCACCACCCCCTCCACTTCGCCCCATTGATTGCCAGGACTCCCAGGAACTTACATACAACAACATGGGGCAGACATCCTTTGCCTTTGCCTGTGCCTGTGCTGTGCCGGTCGTAATCGAAGAAAATCAATAGAATTCCCTCACTTATAATTGTGTTTGTATTATGACTGTCACATGGCTTCTTCTACTTCTGGCCCCCTATTTCTCTCAGTGCCTGTGTATGTTTTCTTATGAATTATTGAATGGCTTATGGAGTTTTTTCTCTCCCTTGATGTTTATTTACATTTGTAATCCGGTTTGCTTTTCCATTCTTTATTTGTGAGAAAGTTTATTGAGAAAACTTGGGCTTTTTTGCATCTGTCAAGGGTTTATGAATCTATATAGGAGGTGTCTTTGGAATAATATATATATAATATGTAATACAGACTTAATATGACCATCACTTTAATAGGTATCTGCCCTTGATTTCAAACATCTTCCATGGCCCGACATATCCAAGCATATTTGCTGCTTTAATATATTCAATACTAGAGCATATATATCCTTGAACCATTCCTTGATATATATTTATGCCATCTAGACCAGCTTCGTCCCTTTAATTAGCAGGCTCTCGCCTTGCAGTCTTCGGATGAGTCACAAATTGCGTAAAATGTTTCTGTTAATTGCCGGGCGAGTGGCAGAGTGTCCTGTGGGGACCAGAATATATCCCATATATAGAGGACAGGGGCCTGGTCTTTGTTTTTGGGCTACTGATTATTAAAATTGCATTCGTCGCTGGTTGTTGTGGGTTGTTTGTTTACTCTAATGAGCATTTAATGGCGATTCTGGCGATGAAACTGGAAATGGTTGAACATTAGTGGTACGAGAGGACTTACCTGCTGTGAAAATTTTTGCCTTCCGGTTCCTGCACTTTTCACCCTTCCACTGGGTTTTCCTTATGCTCTTCACTATCCTCACTCTTTAATTTCATTTTTATTACACTATTCCACACTCCATTACTGTTGCGTTTTTTCTTCAATCTCGGCCATCTCGGTCTCTTCAGTTTTCATTCATAAATTACGGGGAAATTTCCACACCACATACAAGTTGTGGCATCGGTTCAAAGGAAAATCATCGCATACACTGTCGATAGCATCCTGGGTATATCCTTTTATGGCAGCACATCCTTTGTACTTATCCCTGTGGGAATTGCGTATAATTTGCGCATGTTAATTAACTCATTTGCTGCATGGATTTGAGCTGCGAACACATGTAATTAAGCAAATTAGGCAAATGAAGCAACTAAATAAATAGTTCATGGGGGTCGACTATCTGATGATGAGTGCTAAACGCTTTCAAGGTCACTGGGCCGCCCCTCCCGCCTGACTGGTGGCCCCATTTAATAGCCAATTCCAGTGGCGGTGTCTGACCACATCCCCCCACCTGTTAAGCCCTGGGTTTCGCTTTTCTTGGCTTCATTTTGTTAACAGGATCTTTTTTGCCACACACATACATCACGCACCCACACACAGAACCACATATGCATATTATGAAGGCTGTTTTGCAAATATCCTTCTCCCCCAAACACCTCTTCGTCAGCACAAACTTTTAATGCACTAAATAACTATAGAAAGTTATTTCTTCTTGAGTGCCTGGTTATAAGCACTGGGAAAAAATAGTACGTAGAATATTTATTTGAAAGGTTTAAGTTTAAACTAAGAACCTAAACTGTAAGTAGTATTTAAAGTACAAACAATATAAATACAAAGATATTTCTGCAGTTTTTGGAATATATACGACATTCCCTACTTTATACGCTCTTTTAATTTCTTAATTATAAACTTGTAATATTTTTCGTTTGATATTTGATACCCCCTACTAAGGAAACCCCCTTGAAAACCACCACCCATGTGCCAGAAGTGCAGTCATAGCACTTTAGACAAACTTTCACCAACGTCACAAAATGGAAAACTTCATCCTTGACACCCACACCCACACTCACACAATAGCACATACATCCCACTCTCCACCGCCTCTATCAGCAATCATCTGGGGATATCCTTGGGTATATATGATCCTTTAAGTGCTGAACGATGGCATAATAGAGGGAATTTTCAAGTGGAAAACTCTGGGCATAATTCCCAGGTCATCAAATCTGTTTGCCTAGTGTTTATTGCATTTTATTCTGATGAACTTTGTTTAGATTCAGTGAACTTATCCTTATCCTATATCCTTCCAGTTGCTGGCGAAGAAGTCACCACACCAGGCAGTCTTTCAGAGGGTAAATAATAATAAATTTTAAAATTTATTCCTAATTAAATATGCCTAATTAATTTCAAGAATGGGGATCTGGCTGGCGGGGAACCAATTTCCTGGTTGAGGTTGAACAGACCGCTCCCATGTCCCCGCCCTCGTCGTCCTCCGCTTCCGCTAATGGCAGTGAGGACTACATTGGGGAGCTAAGCAGCCAGGAGACGGAAGAAGGATTCACCACAGGAGCCACCACAGGCGCCACCAATGGCACCGCCACCGTAGAGACAGGTGAACCTTTACTTTAATTTGTTAAAAAACGAACCAGGGCATTCTTGCCACATCCTGAATGTATCTTGTGGATACATTTTCCCGGGCTTCAATTTTCCACGTGCTACCCTCAACACCTGGTCGACATCCCTTTTGGCTGGATTTGGGCCGGCTTAGTCCCATGATTCGGTTGCCTAATAAATCCCAGTGTACCAATGCCAAATACCATTTGTTTATCGCGGCTATAATTGAATTTTTCCCCGGCTTTGGATCTGATTCCTGAGTTATTTATGCGCGTTACGTGCGAACAGTTCACAAAACCCAAACAAATCCTCGAGCAGCGAACAAACAAATAAATAAAACAGGAATTACACTCACATGACACTCACGTTGTAAACTCTTGCAGGGCCGAAGATCATTGTGCGCACCGAGGAGGTCCTGATTGTCGGCCTCGTCCTGGTGCTCTGGGTGGGCGCCATCATGCTATTCTTCAACCGCTGGGGTAAGATCCGGATGCTCGAGCCCTATCAGCCCAAGTTCCAGCAGCAGCATCGCAGCTCCTGTCCTCTTGTGGATATGGACGCCGTTCCTACGCATCAGGTGAGAAAAAAACGTCCTAGAAAGGACCTCTTTGAAGAAAGCTTAAGTTTTTCCACCCTTGCAGATTTTTTCATGAGTGATATGTTTATATCTTTGGCCAAACGTACCCTATTCCCAAGCGAAATACTTCGAAATACGAAGAAACAAATTTTAGGATCCATTTTTTTCGAATTTTTCTGATGGTCTCCCTTCAAAATTGGGAAAATGCATGGGGATGAAAATATGACCCCTTCCGAAGGCTATATCTTTGCCAATATCCCTTCGATTCTAAAGCGGAATGCCTTAAACGATTTGTGGGCCGATTCTTTTCAAATCTGCATCAAAATATCACAACACATTGTTGGATCCATTTTTTTCGAATTTTTCTGATGGTCCCCCTTCAAAATTGGGAAAATGCATGGGGATGAAAATAAGACCCCTTCCGAAGGCTATATCTTTGCCAATATCCCTTCGATTCTAAAGCGGAATGCCTTAAACGATTTGTGGACCGATTCCCCGCAAATCCTCATCAAAATATCAAAATAAATTTTCAGATCCATTTTTTCGAATTTTTCTGATGGTCTCCCTTTAAAATTGGGAAAATGCATGGGGATGAAAATATGACCCCTTCCGAAGGCTATATCTTTGCCAATATCCCTTCGATTCTAAAGCGGAATGCCTTAAACGATTTGTGGGCCGATTCTTTTCAAATCTGCATCAAAATATCACAACACATTGTTGGATCCATTTTTTTCGAATTTTTCTGATGGTCCCCCTTTAAAATTGGGAAAATGCATGGGGATGAAAATATGACCCCTTCCGAAGGCTATATCTTTGCCAATATTCCTTCGATTATAAAGCGGAATGCCTTAAACGATTTGTGGACCGATTCCCCGCAAATCCCCATCAAAATATGAAAATAAATTTTCAGATCCATTTTTTTCGAATTTTTCTGATAGTCCCCCTTCAAAATTGGGAAAATGCATGGGGATGAAAATATGACCCCTTCCGAAGGCTATATCTTTGCCAATATCCCTTCGATTCTAAAGCGGAATGCCTTAAACGATTTGTGGGCCGAATCTCCGCAAATCTGCATCAAAAATTCGAAACAAATTGTTGGGTCCATTTTTTTCGAATTTTTCTGATGGTCCCCCTTTAAAATTGGGAAAGTGCATGGGGATGAAAATATGACCCCTTCTGAAGGCTATATCTTTGCCAATATCCCTTCGATTCTAAAGCGGAATGGCTTAAACGATTTGTGGACCGATTCCCCGCAAATCCCCATCAAAATATGAAAATAAATTTTCAGATCCATTTTTTTCGAATTTTTCTGATGGTCCCCCTTCAAAATTGGGAAAATGCATGGGGATGAAAATATGACCCCTTCCGAAGGCTATATCTTTGCCAATATCCCTTCGATTCTAAAGCGGAATGCCTTAAACGATTTGTGGACCGATTCCCCGCAAATCCCCATCAAAATATCAAAATAAATTTTCAGATCCATTTTTTTCGAATTTTTCTGATGGTCCTTCAAAATTGGGAAAATGCATGGGGATGAAAATATGACCCCTTCCGAAGGCTATATCTTTGCCAATATCCCTTCGATTCTAAAGCGGAATGCCTTAAACGATTTGTGGGCCGATTCCCCGCAAATCCCCATCAAAATATCAAAATAAATTTTCAGATCCATTTTTTTCGAATTTTTCTGATGGTCCCCCTTCAAAATTGGGAAAATGCATGGGGATGAAAATATGACCCCTTCCGAAGGCTATATCTTTGCCAATATCCCTTCGATTCTAAAGCGGAATGCCTTAAACGATTTGTGGATCGATTCTCCTCAAATCCCCATCAAAATATCAAAATAAATTTTCAGATCCATTTTTTTCGAATTTTTCTGATGGTCCTTCAAAATTGGGAAAATGCATGGGGATGAAAATAAGACCCCTTCCGAAGGCTATATCTTTGCCAATATCCCTTCGATTCTAAAGCGGAATGCCTTAAACGATTTGTGGGCCAATTTTCCGCAAATCTGCATCAAAATATCGAAACAAATTGTTGGATCCATTTTTTTCGAATTTTTCTGATGGTCCCCCTTCAAAATTGGGAAAATGCATGGGGATGAAAATATAACCCCTTCCAAGGGCTATATCCACCCAGTTTTAAAGCGAAATACCTTAATCGATTTCTATTATTATTCCGCATCAGTCTGCTTTAAAATATGAAAGAGAAATGAAGTCTATAAAGTATAAGAAGTATTACTTTATAGATTATCTGCAAGGGTGTGAGTGTGGGCGCCATTAAAGATATAATAACGATTCCTATGAAAATGAGTATATCTAGTGTTAAGTACGCTCTTACAACCCCAAACTTAATGCCTTAATGCAATGTTCTTTTATCTTTATATTTTCACAGCGCGCCTCCGTGTCGCGAATGTCGATGGGAATGGTGCACAATCTGAATATGCCGACGTGTCAATTTGCGGCCTATAATCCCAACATTTATGCCAAGGGTATGTACGTCATCAGCTGCCTCAGCCACGCCCTTTTTTACGCCTGCTCTTCCCCCCCACCCCCTTGAACCTCCTTGGGCCGCCATTCGAATGCAATTAAAATCGAACATCCAGCGAGCTCAAAGTATCGACAACTTGTAGTGCATACTTTTTTGCGTTGCCAAGGGCTGCACAGTGGGGTAAAATGGTGGTAGTGTTCTTAAAATATGTATTCATATATTACAGTTCATTTTATATTTTAGAGAGCAAAACACTCAGTTTATTTATTACTGTGAGGTTCCAAATTCAATAAATTTTTTCTTTAAACATAAATCTCCCTCTGCGGTAAAGCAATTTATTAGATTATACGTAATATGATAAGCCCCAAGATTCATTCAATTATATAATTCAGCATCCGAGGAACTCGCATTTAATGAATCCTGGTTAAACATATGCACACATCTGCTCTGATCTCCTCCAGCTTTACGCTAATCCCGTTTCCCGTTAACAGAAATCGAAATACTTATGCATGAGGGAGGCGGCCACGCCCCCCACACTCCCACGACAGGGTGGTGGTCCCGTTAAATACAGCATTTAGTTGTAGTCACTCTGGGAAGCCGGAGACTCCAATTTTTTTAATGAGTTGCCAGACAATTAAGTTGCCCGCTGAGCGACTCTGAGGCAGCGGAGCGCAAGTGAAGCAAATAACAATACAATTTTAATGGCACTGCCAGGGAGGGAGTCCTGCCGCTTCTGCTGGTCCTCTTGCGCCTCCAGGTCCTCCTTCCGGTCCTGCTCCTACCTCCAGGCTCCATCTTTGAGCTGAGCAATTAAATCTCATGGAAACGCATGGCAGACAAGCGGCCAGAGATAGAAATACGCACATAAAACATGCAAGCGGCAAAGGCCTGGCAACGGGAATGGAAATGGAAATGGAGAATAAAGAGATATGTGTGTACGGCGATGATGTGGGTAACAGCCAAGGGGAACACTGGGGGCTGAGTGGAGAGACCTCGAACCCGTAGCGGAAAGTCTATTAAGTTGAGTCAGGCCATCATCGCTCGAGGGGTTTCCCGAATTCGTAAAAGCATCCAGATAAAGCGGAGACTGTGAAATGGACTGGGTAAAAAAAAATATGAAAAGGAAAGGCCATCTCTAGACTAAACAATATAGACTATGCAATATAATCTCTATGCTTGAGAATCACTATAGATTTAGAAACGGTTGGACCTAAAAATGTGTGCTATAATATTTTGAATACCTCCTTACTTGAGCATCTCTATAGATTTTCCCGCCTCGCCTAGTTGACATTCATTTGCTACTGATTGTTGAGCACGCAGCTACCGAAACCCCCAACTCCCACCCTGAAATCATCTCGAGGCATAACCATTATCCATTAACCGATTACTCACCCCCTTTGTGCTTCCAGGCTACGCCTCTCATGTGTCGCAGGTGTCGCGTCCCCGCCAGAACTCCGTGTTCGTGGGGGCAAGTACCAGTCACTACCTGATGCCGCGTCCGCCGAGGAAGACCCGTTCGGCGATGGATCTGCACTCCATGGTGCTGGACGAGAGTGCCGAGCAGGTATAAGTTCCAAGCCAAGAAATGGCCATGGAATCCAGTAATGTAGTCGCTAGGTAAGGTGTGGGAGGAGGTGTGTGTGCGAGTGAGCGACTGCCAAAGCAACCCATTTTTCTCCAACAAAAGCACCCAAAAGCATGCAATGAAATCTGTACCTCAGTCTCAACATTAGGCTCGAATACCGGAAAGTATGCTACATATTATTTGTTGGTGAGGCAAGTCAATGGGTTCAACGGCAGTCAATATGTTGTATCATCTTTTTTTTAATGAGTGTATGCGATGGAGAGATGGATTATAGCACTGTCCAATATTTGCAACTTAAAGTACTATATTGTATGAATCACTCGGCTGTCTCTGTCTCTTTCTCCAACTAAGCCACTATCTCTGTCGCGAAAGTGTGTTCTTCAGAGTCAATTTAAATCAGTTTTATTTAGGTCAGCCGACAAAGTATCTATCCTAGCGTGTTATTATCCTAGAGCCCTATCCAGTGTTACTCAACGTAGTCTTGATCTATCTAACCTTAAACCGTAAAGCATTTTCTTCAACTTAGCGTTTTTCTTGACACAAATATTGGATGCCAGAGCAAATTGTTATGTATACATACACGGAGAAAATTAACGTATAATTATCTATTAAATATGTACACATATTTGTATGGGTTAGAGCCCATATTTAGTTCGTAAGCCCAAAGCTCAAAACGATCAGCCTACAACTCCATACTTGACCAAAAACATCTGTCATTTCTCGAACCATTTATTACTCTTTCTAAACTAACTCTTAAGTAATTTCGACCAACTACTAAGAAAACTGAGAATGTCCTGGAAGGGTAGGGAGTTGGAAAATGTAGCTGAAAAGCCGAGGGAAGGGGAAAAATAAAACGAGAACAACAACTAACTAACGAAAGCTTTAAATTCCTTGGGCCACTTTGGGGGACCCGAACAACAAAAACCAAGAACCCATCCAGATCGAAGTAAACTAAACTAAAAACAAATCCGAGGATTATTGTATTTTTATGCTTAAGCTAATGAATGTAAAAGTCTAGTGCAACAATATGTGGATCAAATAACTAAAAACCAAGACCCTTACTAATCCAAAACCTAACTCTCACATCTAAAATAAAAACATAACTGAAGGATATCTTAACACTCGGATTTCAGACGCCCAATTGTTGAATATGAATGTTTAATTAACTTATTTACAATATTTACAAGAGCCTGAGCAAACCAATTATATATACACTCGTGTACTATATCAAAAGCTAAACTATACTATATATACATAATATATATTTAATATATCTATATACATGTATGGATGGAAACCCAAACAATTATATACATTTTGAAGGATTCAATTAAATAAATGAAACAAATTATATTTGAAGATGTGTTTATTGGTTTCAAATCTTAATGAAGCTGTTTTAGGGGCAAGGGCATGCCCCATGCTGGGGCACTCAACATTTCACAGATGTCGTTTTGGTTGTTCGCCAAAAGCTGAGGGCTGACGGCGGCTTCTGGGCCATAAACACATTTGACAAGGCGGCCAGAAAAAGGGCGCTTAAATGGCTAAAAGTGTGGCGCGAAATGTCCGAAAGCGGGGCCAATAAACGGAAGGAAGCCATCGACCAGCGACCAGTTCAAGTGCAGGCGATTTATGAAGCCTTCGCCAATGCAGCAGCCACAAAGAATGCACTGAAAAAAATATATTTTCAATAGGAGAAATCTTATACAAAATAACTTCTTAAATAAGGCGTACATTTTTTTGTTAAATAAGGTGTAAATGTTTAATTTGATGTCTGGATAACTCTTTTTTTTCTGTGTAACAAGTATGACCTTGTTGTCGCCGCGGGCCACAAATCAAGCTAGTGTCACCACACCATATAGACCCTGTTTCCCCCTCTTAGCCGATTCTCTTTCAAGAAAATCTTTACACACTTTCTCTTCACGAAAAAAAAAAGAAATTTCACCCCAAAAGACTTTAATACTGATTGATTTGGAATTGAGTTTTCAAACTCAAATGGCTTTTATAGTTTTTGTTAGTTATTTGTTTCATAAAAGCCCCTGACAAGCTTGAAATTGGCCATAAATAATGGCCACATTACTTGTTCACAGGCTGGTCGTAAAATATTTTTCACAAAAAAATCGCCACTTAGCCGCACACACATATTTTGGCCAAAAACGACAAAATGCTTAACGATCCTGCCAATCCTGGCCATCTGCATAACAATGTGAATTAATTCCAGGCATCTCCCCATAAAAAGGAGGGGACAGGGCAGCTTGATTGACAAGGACCCGGACCAAGGGGGGAGGCATAAAAATGTGGGACAAGTGGCAGTTTCCGGGCCTAATCAAAAATGCTTAGCATAATGATTTTATATTTTTTTTCTGGCCAAGATTTATGAACCAAGAGCGTGTGGGCCAGGAACTTAATTGCCTTTTGGCTTTTGGGGGCCATTTCGGCCAGCTTACGAAGTTAATACAGCGACAGGATACTTTCCGGTTTTCAATTTACTTCTCGGTCGGTCCTGCCACGTTTTTCTCTCGGTTATCTTTGATTTGTCCATTGAGAGACATTTAAATGGAATTTCTGATACACACACACCCACACACAAACACACACACATCAGCAGCAGCAGCAGCATCCTTCCTGCCCCAACGGAAACCTTCAGAGTTCCTGCCACGTCTTTGGTTTTTGTTGCAAGGACACAGTAACTGCGCACTTGCAATTCCTTTCATTTTTCCGGATTTCTTTTTTTTCGTTTTATTTTATTATTTCCCCCCTAGCTGCCGCATAAAATTTTCAGTGCACCCCCTCTATGTGTGCTTGCAACTCCCACATGAGCGATCACTTTAATTGCAACAGCTTTTGGCTTTATTTTGATGTCCTGAACGTAAATCAAAATTTTGGATGTTCGCTGACGTGCCAGATTTTTGGCCAACGCGGCACTTTGTTTTGTCCTTGCGAGGCTAAAAGTGTCTAGGATACAAAAAGGTAATATATTAAGGAAGCTTTTGTCTTTTACAGACTTTGCTGAACTTTTTCTTTTTTTATTTAGGTTTTGAACAAAACAGATATATAATAAAAGCCTAAAAAGTATTAAAATGAATCATTTTTCATTATATTTACTTAAATTCAATCAATTAATTTAAGCTTTATAAAGTAGAATATGAAATAAAAGCTCCAACTAGTATTTAAATTAATCGGTCATTTATATGTGTACATAATTTTCATAAGTAAAAACATTTATCCATAAAGTATATCCATTTTTTGTCGAGTGATTTAAAAGCTTATTTTTTGGTGGCTGGCTAATCTGGCATAAGGATGGAGAATATTTTTGAAAATTTATGCAGAGCTATTCCCGCACTTGGCTGGCCTTAATAGTTGGTCCAGCTGATTGATGGCCTCCTTCCAGGATATGCCACACCCACCACCGCCAAGCACCAACCGCCCACTCCCGCCGCATGAATGATGGCGCAAAATGTCGGGGAAAACTAGCTGCTCTCCCGAGTGACGAGCGTACATATATCAAGTGCAAACAAACATGAAATTTGATTACCAAAACAAGAGAGTTGGCTTTCAGCTGGAATGCTTCCCGCTTCTATGATTAATTGGAGCTGCATATGCAGTGCCTGCATGCCCCTTTTAATCAGTTAGACCTGCCACACGCCCCATTCCACCGTCCTGGGAAAGCTAATTATGTTGTGACTGCCACTGCTGACCTTGTCGAATGGGAAATGTGCGGCTTTTCTCACAATTTTCCCTCGACTCTGATGGAGTTTGGCGACAAATGCAATAAAGACCGAAAGCGAGAAGCTTTTGTTGACGAGGGTTCGTCCTGGGAAGGATACTGTTGCCAGTTTGATTAATGACAGGCGATTGCCCAAATGGGAGAGGGAGGACTTCGACCCAACCACCCACTGGGTCGTAAAACATCTTCAGAGAGTCATTTTAAATCAAAAGAGACGAAAAAAATAATAATCTGCAGACCAAGAATCAATGAAGGACTAGGCCAGAGGGGCTAAGAGGGGGCGTGGCCAACTGCAACTGTCATCAATGTTTACGAGCAGCCATTGAGCCAAGTCGGATGGATTCCAATGGCATAATCAAGGAGACACACAGCCTCCCATTATTTTTTGGGGGGCAAGAACAGCCCCTTTGTTGTGTATAGAGAGGGGTGGGGGGTTCTGTCGCCTTTGTTGTTCAGCGAACAATGCGTGAAAATAAAACGAGCGATAATGAGTGCGTGCCACAGACGAGGCGCTGACCCAAAGTTTGTCACCTCATCCACCCACCAGTCCCACCCCACTTCCCCCATTATACCCTTCATAAGCCTGGCCTACAGCAAATTGTCCAGAAACTCAAAAAGAAGGCAACAAGCCGTTGAAGCCATAAAACGCTCAGCAAACAGCAAAGAACCGAAACCAAAAACCGAGAAAAAAAATGAACACGGCTCATAAACACTCATAAAGATGGCCCAAAAAGGCCGCCAGATGTTGCCAGCGGTAATAAAATTGCGGCCATTGCGAATTTGTGACAATCAGCGATTTTAGGCCAATTGAGCTTGCCAAGAAAAACGACAGAAAGGAATGGCAATTCATGAGAAACTACTGCCGCCTTAAATTCAAAAATACATTACAGAGCCATCAGACTTAACAGTAACGTTAACATGGCGGTTACAGAGCAAGGGCTGCCAGATCGTGTGAATAGTTTTATATTGCCGCGATTATTTTCAAAATTAACTGGATGCAAATTATTTGAATGAATAAGGTATAATCATTTGTTTAAATAAAAAGCCTCCAAATAAAATCAAATTTTTGTTTTGAATAAAACGTTAAAGTCAAGCTCCGGATATCCGAGTTTTAGGAATTGAACCTTTTTAAAGCGCATTTGTTTGAGATAAACATTATGAAATGGATAAAAAAAATAATTTTCCACTAAAAGAAACCATAAAATTACATGTTACAATAACGTAGTATGTTCATAATTTAATAAAAAAAATTGGGAGGACAGCTGAGAGGGTTTGATAAATGCAATGCACATTTTGCGGAACACTACATGAAGTCATCCGATTCGTTGCCCGCATCATAGTTAGTACGCATATTCTCCGTCTTTTGCAAAGAGGCATAGCTACGCAATTCAGCCTCCAGGGCGCGCTGCTTGGCCGCCTCCTTCTCCTGCTCACGACGCTCCCGCTGGATCTTCTTCTGGTCCTGGCGCTCTGCGGCGTCGCGTTCCTCACGCTGCGCCCTGAGGTCCGGGTGCTCCTCCTCTGTCTTGGTCCTGTTCAGACGGTTTACAATCTCGTTGACGCGCTTCTCAAGACGAATGCGGCGCACCGCCTTTTCGTCGTGATAGGCCACCTGGCCGGGCTCCATGCCAGGCGTCTTCTTGAGATTCTCCCACATGGTGTACACGATCTCCAAATTGTTTACCTTGTTGCCCTGAATGCTGTTTGCCTTACAGAGCTGGGCGGCGTCCACTAGCACATCGGAGGGAATGTCTTCAATGGTCTGTCCCTTGCGGAGGCGAAGATAAACGTGAGCCGAAGACAGATCATGGACATGGAACCATACATCCTCCGGCCAGCCCCAGCGGATAAGCTCCTCGTTCTCGTATTTATCACGACCCATGTACAGCGTAGCCGCCGGCTGGACAACGTTGCTCTTGAAGTAGAACACCATTTTGTAGAAATTGAATTGAAATAATAACCAAGTAATTCAAGGAAAAATGAAGTTGATGAAATGCAATGCCTCCGCTTATGGGTTCTCGTTTTTTGGGATGGGAAAGCTTTCCAGCTGATAGTTATCGATAAATACCCGGCACAAAAAATACCACTAAATATACTAAAATTCTTAAACTGGATTTGGTTGGTTGATTTAAACTTTAGTTAAATTTTTAAATTATATTTAGTGTTGACTTATGTACAATTTATGGCTAGACTAAATTTAATAGCTTTCACGGTAATATTGGTATTTTTTAAATCTTTTTCGTAGCCATATTTGTTTCTTTATTTCCATTTGAAAACCTATAAAAAAACATTAATATTTATGAGAGTTTTAAGTATAATTTCTTTATTATTTTTAAATACAATTTACGTTTAAGGCAAAGCTGCCAAACAGTATTTAGAAATTCATAACTCTATTTATAACTCTATACTACTCTGCATAATTTATACTTCTACTGCCAAAAAGTATTCAAAAAACTATTATTCACAAACGTATTCAAATAAATTCACGATGATTTAAAAATGTTAGTAGGTAAATAAATCATGAAACCTGATAACTAACAAGGTCTTTTCTGCAAAAATTCCTCAAAAACAACAAAAAATGGTTTAACTTTGAAGTGAGGCAGATTGTTTTCAACAAAAACGTCTTGTTGCCACGCCGGCAGTGCGGCTTTTTCGACTGACGTCGTCCGAGACACTTCAGATAACCAGTTTTGAACAGTTTACAGTGAAAATTGCTAAAATATGCTTCCAAAGATGACTCAAGTTTTTGTCCTAAACACATTTTAATATATTGAAAATTAATATATTTTTAAGACGGTTAAGGTACAATAATTACTTGAAAACCCCTAAGGGCTTAGGAAATATTTGATCTATTTCTTGAGTCTTGTGGAGCATGTAAATATCTTCCTTGCAATTATTTTTATTGATGTCTAGTAAACATTATTCCTTTTGAAATTTAACTCACACCTTGGTGTTATCGGTCAAAACACCTTCCAAAACAAAACACGAAAAATAAATAAATATATTCGAGTAGACGGGTCTATCTGATATGGACTGTATTTATTTTCCTTTATTTTTTGTTTTTGTTTTTTTAGGGGGCAGACAATCTCACGTTTTGGTTCTTACTATTTTATCAGCTGTTCAGCTGACAAGGCATTTACATATAGACATACGATCCGGTATATATATGTTTATACGAATATATAGTCCGAAATTGTAGCCTTCGAAAGGTTATTTCTTGTGATTGTGGGTGCGACACTCGTCTCTAATTGATTTAAAATTGTTCAATTTCAGAGAACAAGCCGGGGATTGTGATTGATTACGCTGGGTTGGGTGATAGGGGAAAGTACCCCCAATAAATTCGGAGGGGATCTCCTCGGGACGTGAAACGGAAACCTGATTTTCGCCTAAAGGCCTGCCAGCAACAGCGATACATAAATCACAAAGAATGTAAACCGAAACCACAGACAAAAATCAAATTTTAATTCAAATTATCTGCCTCTCATAAATTACTCATCGTTACGTCTGGCTTTGTTTTTTTGTCTCTGCCCTTCCTCTTTTTTAACTAAAAACTGAGGGCAAATTTTGTTTAAATATTAAGCCATAAATATTTAGAATCTGCCAAATTGGCCTGCAATCATAATTTAAATATTTGAAGGGGAAACAAAATTGTCAACCGATTTGAACCGAAGCCATTATCATGATTACAGAGTGTTGTGGTCGTAAAACCCAAAAAAAAAACTGAAAAGGCAATAATAATAAAGTCAGCAACCACAATTTGTGGCTCGGATTTCGCTAATTAAAGTAGCACAAAGCTATACGATTCCCGATTCGATCCGATCCAAACAATACGAGTGCTTTATAGATAAAAACGTAGTGTCGTTTGGGTCCAAAATGCCAAAACAAAGCGTCGGTATTAAAATTCCGCAGAATATTGCCGCGGTGGCGCATAATTTATGCACCTCTTCCGTAGTACAAGTGGCGAAAGAGACGGCCGTATTGGCAGGTGAAAGAGAGGGGATACGAGTACAATAATGATAAGCTCACTAGGACCCCCCCTTCGTTGTTTTGGCTTCTGGCTTTTGGCCAACTGCAGCCGCAAGTTTCTCACCGAAAAGAAAATTTCATTAACGAAACATTCTTGTTTACCTTAGCCGATTACCCTTTCGGGGTAAAAATAACAAAGTCCACTTGTTTTTTCAAGTGTTTGGTTTTATTTTTATTAGCCCCTGACATTGGAACCAGGAATAGACAAAGATAAAACTTTTTCCCGTAAATCGGTCTAATAAATAGAACCTGAGTGGGTAATTATAAAGAGATTAGTAAAGTCATAAATAAACAAATTAGTTTGTTTACGCATCTTGGCTTGGGAATTCCTAAAAACAAGGGTATGCAAACATTATAATGCTAAAATAGTATTTTTCATACTTTTTTTATATTCCTGGGCTATATTCGCTAAAACACTTTCTAGTCCATCCTCTCTGATTCCTAGGCCAATGTCAAGTTCGTTGCCAATGTCGTTCGATTAAGGGGGTGGGCAGTGGTGGCGGGGTACACCAAGAAAAATACTAGATGCTTGTTTAGAATAATAATTAAATAAATAAAAATACCTTTCTTTATATACATATTCTTTTCTAAAATAAATATACTTTAATGGCATTCTATTTGTAAAGAAGCCCCCCCTGAATAAATAACTTAATTTTTTGCCCTGTTCTTTCCACTATCAGCTTGGAACTGAAAGGAGGGATGACCCCGCCACCTCCGGGGTGTTGGTGGCTCGATTAGACGGGCTAATTGCGTTTAAACGCCCCACTGACAGCGCACGCATGGGACGGACGCCCCGTTACGATGGCGGTGTCGGTGGCGTATACGTAATCGCCACTACGAGAATAGCAATCAAATCGCTCATACGCCCCATGCTCCCAATAACCATAATTATTAATTTTTGCAAAATTATGGTCTTGGCCAGAGAAAAGCAAGCAACAAAGAAACAGTAACAGCAAAAAAAAGAGTAAAAAAAAGGCTAAAAAGAGCAGAGCTAAAGCAAGAGCATCGTTCTCAGTTTCGGTTTTCAGTTGCTCGAGGAGCGCTGACCCAAACGGACGCGCCAACCGGTTAATAAATAATTATAATAATATTACATTAAGAATAGTAGTATTAACAAGTGTAAGGCGGAGCAATCAGCTGTTTTCGAGACAACAAAAAACAGGTGACTAAATGGAACTGAACAGAGCAGAAAGCCCAAAACACGAAACTGTCGGCCGGCTGTCATAATCGATTTGCGATTCGCGATTTTCCACCAAATCAATAGCACGCCGCTGGCAAATGAGCAGCACTCGAGCCACGACTGATAACTGAAGGCCAAAAGCCAAGAGCCGTGCGTGGGGTAGCCCGGCCATTTCTGGCTGAACGGCTCCATCCAGACCCAGTCTCTAGGTAACTCTGGAGATCCGGGAGAGTCAGCCACTCATACGGACATGATTGTCGGACAGTCACAGTCGTAGTCGTAGTCGTAGTCACAATCGTCATCGAGAGTCACTTGTGAAATTGATACTGGAGCCCCAGCCCTTGATTGAAATGCGCGGAAGTTTCCACTTGTTAAGCAGAACAGCACTAGACAGCAGCCAAGGCAGCAGCAGAGGCAGCAACATTTTTTGGCTCAAAAGCTATCGGCCAAGTCGACGACATAGCCACTATAGCTAATTGTGAGCCATTAATTGATTGGCGGCGTGCGCGAGAACAGCTAAAGAAGGAATTCACGCCCCCTTATTGGTGCACAAAAATCATATCCCAAAATAAAACAAAACAATGACGGAAAAAACGGAACAACAGGAGCAGCACCTGGTGCCACCCTACAAGCCCACCACAGTCGTTATCAAGGACATGGACAAGTCCAAGGAGTCACAGAAGTCCCAGAAGAAGCCCAAGCCACTAGGCGAAAGCCGCTCAGCCGTTCTCCGCCAGGAGCTCATGGTCTTCTTGGGCAATTGCGGTGTCTTGGGCTCCGGAATGGTGGTCAGCATGCCGGCAGTCACTCTCAACCAGCTTCACGACGAAACTCAGCCCTTTTGGCTCAACAAGGACGAGTCCAGTTGGTTTGGTAAGTAAAATAACACAAATTTTAAACTACTTGAACTTTAAGCTCTTGAAAAGTTTTTTTTTTTATAAAATTAAGAGTATTTTTTTCTGTGAAAAGTGATTTTAAAAATGTCCTGCCTAGAAGCAGAAAAAAAGTGGAGTTTCTTATATAAAACAAATCTGGTTCTGCCCATCCCAAACCCAACCAAAAAACCAGCTTAAAGAATATCCTTTATAACCTTTTGTTTTGCTCAAAATTATAATATTTTAAAGAGGATGTAGTCTTCAAATATCCTTCCTAGAAACGGTCCTGTACCTCTCTTGCCAAATCCAAAAAGAATCAATCCTTAAAAATAGAGGAGAATCCAAAACCTTACCTTGACTTTCTCCAACATCACAATTCCAGCCTCAATCAATAATATGGCGTGTCCTTTGGGAGGTCTGATGGTGAGCTACTTCATGGATCGCATCGGCCGCAAACACACCATCCTGCTTACCAACTTGATAGGACTCCTGGGCTGGATCCTGCTCGCCACCAGTTTCATGCACCAGAATCGGGATCTCATCTATGCCCAAATGCTGGCGGGACGAGCCCTGGGCGGGATTATGATCGGAATGTTCGTGTCCCCTGTGGGAGTCTATTCGGCGGAGATAAGCTTACCGAAGATACGAGGTCGCCTGATCCTGGGCACCTCGCTAGGCCTGGCCGGTGGGATCCTGTTGATGTACTGCCTGGGTTACTTCATACGGCACAACATAGTCCTGATCTTCAGCATAAGCTGTTGCTACCAATTGATGGCCACTTTGCTCGTCTTCCCGATGCCGGAGTCCCCCAGCTGGCTGCTCATCAAAAACAAGGAGGATCGGGCCAGGAAGTCGTTACGATACTTCCGTGGATTGCCCAAAAATGGTTAGTTACAAATTCTATTATTTAATCAACATTGCGATAGACTTGATTGTATTGTTTTTTCCGAAAAGTAGTATTGCCTGGCCTTCGTTTTTATCAATTATACAAAATTGATAAAGTTATTATCTGATAGTGTTATAGTTTTTATGGAGATACCCCGTTAATCACTTTATTACTGGCTTTACAAAGAAAATTAAATATTTATTAAATGTTGATTGGAATTCCCCCTTCTATTCCCCCGCCAGATGCCGACTATGTCCCGGAATTCGAGGCGGAACTCTCCCATATGCGCGAGGTGGCGGCCATGAGCAGGACCACGGCGGCCAGTGAGTCCTTGGGCCAGATGATCCACCGACCGGAGGTGTACAAGCCCGTCCTGATGATGACCACCTTCTTCGGCTTCCAGCAGATGTGCGGCGTGGTGGTGATCATCGTCTATGCCGTCCAGATCGCCCAGCAGGCTGGCGTCACCATCGATCCTGTCCTGGTGGCCGTGATGCTGGGCGTCGCCAGGATCATCACGACGTTGTTCATGAGTAAGGTGTTCGAGCAGTGGGGCCGAAAGCCGTCCGGAATCTTCTCTGCCTCGGGAATGGGAATCTGCATGCTGCTCCTGGCATGCGGAGGATGGTTCCCAGAGTCGGTGGGCACGTGGCATTGGGTACCTGTGGCCTGCATCGTGGCCCACATCGTCTTCTCCACGATGGGCATGCTGACGCTGCCCTTCTTGATGATCTCCGAGGTGTTCCCGCAGCGGGCGAGGGGCAGTGCGTCCGGCATTGCCGTCTTCTTCGGCATGATACTGGCGTTCGTCATGCTCAAGATCTACCCCAATATGCAGGCCGCCCTGGGCACCTCCAACCTGTTCGCCTTCTATGCGTTTGTGTCCTTTATGGCGGCGGCCTTCATAGGCACCTTCGTCCCAGAGACGAGGGGCAGGACCCTGGAGGAACTTGAGGAACGCTGGCAGACGGGCAAGTTCTCCCGCCGGCTGACTGTGGCCAACAACCTGAAGGACGTGGAGCTGCACGAGGTCTTCCTCAAGAAATAGGGACGAAGGATCAAGGATCGGGTCGGTTTATTCAATCTGTGATGTGTTAAGTACTTAGCCTTGGCAGCCTTTGGAAAAGAAATTAAATAAAAACTAATCGTTTGGCGGAACTATGAATTCGGAAGCCAAAAACAAAGCAACTACAGTGGATATTGTTGAGGCGAATATCGGCATCCAACATTATTTTTTTTTATACCTATACTTTACATTTTAAGATATTGTAATGAACACTTGTATACACCTGCTATTTGCAAAAATAAAAGACAAAAAAATGGAAAATGTTCACAAAACAAAGTCATTAAAAAATTTTGTTTAAATTGAAGGTCAAAGAACGGAAATGGAATCGAATGGCATCGTAGCTTTAAATTAATAATAACAATCACTCAGCATTAATTTGTTTTATTTACTTTACGATTTTTGCAAAGTAAAGCATCTGTAATAGATAATGACGAGATTTTAATGGTTCTGTCAGGAAAAATCCGGTATTGATAGTGATAGGCGATTCTCTGGAAATTCATAAAGGGGTTTTTTTTTAAACCGAAAACTAATCAAATTAAGGAGACAAGATTACAAACTTACGGTGAAATGTTAGGTATTTTAAATTAGTTGCAAGTTATATAAGAACTTTATGTCAGAGAACTCTTAACTGCACTTCGTTATAAGCCTCAAAGCACGTGCTCAATCTTAACCAGAGTCGGGCCCACTTTCCTACAACTATGGAGAGCCCAACCCTCAAGAAATCAAAGATTTATATAGTATATATAGGTATATACCTATTCGACCTTCAAGTGGCCCGAGTGGCCCGAGTGGGAATCCAAACAATGACTGGGCGCCAAAATTATCGAGCCACCTGATAGTAAACCAACTTATACTACGATTATTCCCTGATATATTCTTGGGGTGTTGCGTTCGTGACACGATGACATGGATTATGGATCATGGATCATGGTTTGCGATTCGCGGATCACGAGTCGAAGGACCGAGAGCGGCGCTATGTCCACCAAACATTGACGGTCTTATCGCCAAGAATTGCGTGCTCTGACGTAATTCCGGAACACTAATTGACAGAGCCCGGGAAAACGTGTCACAGAATCAATATCAGTTTGCAGCGATCGGAAAACAACAACAACTGCCAATCCAAGGGGAGTGTCAGTCGAGCGCTTTGTTTACCACTCGATATGATATCAACAAAGGCGATTATATATAGAGAATATACTATATACTCTAATATCAGTGTACACTTGTAATTTAGGGAAATGTAGGAATTACACTGATTTGCGGGCACTCGAGTGAATGCCCTCTGTGATATACAGGTGATATAATAAGCACAGGTGAGACATTCTCAGCTCGCGAACTTCAAAGTTATTATTACATCAACTTAAAACCAGTTCAAGTGCGAAAACGATAAAGGTATTTTTGTTTGGATGATACGCGAACAAATGCTAAAGTCTTCAAGGTGTAATAAAACTAATAACATTATCTACGCATTGTTATTTGAATAAATAAACCTAAAACCACCAAGAGTTTTAAAAAAGGCGCCAAGCATCAGTGTTGAGAAACGGCAGTGCTGCCACTCACTGGTATCGGTTCCATCTCTAATATATTTGAATTCAAAAATCCTGATCGTTTCCGCTTGTTGAATTTTAAATGTTTTCGTTTATTTGTTCTTTTTGTAATGTGACATCTTAAGTACAACAATTAGCTGCTATTTTTTGTTTGTTGTTTAATATATATTCATGTATATATGTGTTTTTGTATAAACGAATTAAAATTCAATTTTTCATAGTTTTTTGTTTGTTTTTAGAGTGTAGTTTACGGACTACGAACATTTTACGAGTCTGTCCTGTTTTCTGTTTATGTGTGTGTCGTTTATGCGGGTTTTTACTATACCATTACGTTATACATATTATTAAGTGTAGTTATTATTTCAAAAAAAAATTTCCTCTTCGGGGTCTTAATAGTTATAATTGTTTTTGCATCTTTTCGAGTATATTCCCTTTGTTTTTTGTTCATTGTTGCTTTCTATTTAAACTGCTATTTTGTTATTGGTTCCACTAAATTTGTTCTATATGTATATATATATATATATTTGTAATGTATTTATGAATGTATATTGCTTTTAGGTAATGCATTTATCGTTTATCTGTAGGCATGTATTATTCTTACTTGATCTCTGGTTCTCATATTGTTTTAAATATTGTTTTAAATCTGTTCTACGGTCGTCTTTTGGTTTTATTGGTGTTCGGTTTTTAAAAAATCTTTCATAGGCAGTTCACGTTTCACATACAATCAATCTTTTTCCGTCCGATCGAGTGTTAACCTTACTATGCAAAAAAAATACGCTTCAATCGAATCTATATATTCCGCTCCTTGTAGTTTATATTCTCGTATATATATATATATATATTAATCTCTATATTTTAATTTATTGAATTGTATATAAGTTTTCGGTGTTTTTTTTTTAGATGAAAGATGAGCGCTAGAAGAGGGGGCCTTGGGGAGGTCTATAGCAGAGATGATCGAGAAATTGAAACCACGAAATAATACCAAAAATGTTCACAGGATAAGCGACGTTCCTATATAATAATCCATCGTCTGAACTTTTCGAATAAACTTCTCTAGAGAACCTGGAGAAAATATTTTCTATATAAGCACTGATCTTTCTTGAGGTTTCGTTCAAGTCATTTGGTTTTTTCTTAACTTTTATGTATATGTTTATATAAAAAACGCTTTCTCTTAGACTAGGAAAAAAAATTGTATGCATATTTTCTGGTATTTTGGTTTTACACTTTTGTGTTTGTTCTTATAAAAAAGATTTTTGTTACCGTCTAGACACAATTACTTTGATATAAAAAAATGTATAATGTATATTTCCGTTATTTATTGAACAACATTTAAAATGTATTTGCGATTAGGTTTTCCGTGAGGTTTTTCATGTTCTACAATATTAGTTATTAAAAATACCAAAAAAAATTATCTTGATTTATTTAGACTTTTCTCTTTACTTTATATTTTATGCTCTCGTTTAACAAAATTAGCTTGGCTGCTTATGAGTAAAGAAAAAAAACAACCAGAAAAAAATACATTGACAATCTACATACTTTGATGCTAAAAAAAAATTATTATTTTGATGATTTCCTTTTGTCACATGCTCAAAAAAAGGTCACAAAAATTATTCTTACTTCACTTTACATCTTAAGTAACATCTTAAAAAAAAAAGTAATATTTTTTAGATTTGTTGTTTTTTTTTTTTGGTTTGCAATGGCTAAGTCTACAAATTACACGAGAGGATCGAACCGCATGCTAGGTGCTAATTATGAATCTTTCATTCGATTAACCCGATTATATATGTATTTCGTAATGTAAATCCGCTTACTTGCTAAGGCTACAATTGGTTGAGAGTATTTCATTCGATTTAAGTGAATCTGCGCCAACATCCG
Organism: Drosophila pseudoananassae pseudoananassae; assembly: GCA_018153035.1. Taxonomy (NCBI): domain Eukaryota; kingdom Metazoa; phylum Arthropoda; class Insecta; order Diptera; family Drosophilidae; genus Drosophila; species Drosophila pseudoananassae. Next base: position 8,107,708 of record JAECXR010000014.1, on the reverse strand, counting down.
GCTTCTTGCTTACATATGGATTTAATAAACTGCCTTCCTTCGCATTGGTATATAATTATTCGGTTATAGGAGACGTGTATGCTCTCCTACGTTTCTGGAATCGTAATATTTAGTATTCAGCACAACCAAGCTGTAAGTTTTACTGTATGTTTTCTCGAGTGTTTCTCTTCTCTTAATTCTAGTTTCAATTTTTTATTATAATTCGTTGACTGAACATTCCACGCACAAACTCTGAAAACATAGGTTTTGAAAAGAGGTCTTAAAAATAATATGCAACCTACATATTTGAAATAAAAAGAAAACTCAGTGTCAATGTTGTTTTTGGTGATAATGTTTATTAAGTTGTCTTAAATATTTTTCGTAAGGTTGTTTTAAGCCAGAGACAGAGTTATAAAATATAAAATAAAATTGTAATTCAGAAAATAAAGATTTTGTGTAACAAATTAAAATTCTTACAATTTTCGTATTTGTAATGAATAAAAGTATGAATATATCGCATAATTTTGAAGTGGTTTTATGCACCTACACCGAAAAAAATAGTTGTATTCTTCTTTCAAATGGGCAGGGCTGTTTGCGGCTCCCTGGCCAAATTGTAAGGGGGATTAAGAGAGTGAAAATTTTTCCGAAATTAAAAACAATAAACAATAAAATAAAAACATAAAACAATATAAGGGGGAAAGTGTTAAAATTAAAATGTAGGTTCAGTTTTCAGCCAGGACACGCCTCCAGATCCTGCCCATGGGCGTCTATAATTTTAAGTGCTTTTTTTCTTTTCTTTTCTGTTCCCTTTTCATCCTTTCCATTTCACTTTAATCCTTCGTGCCTTCTGTACTGTCTTCTCTTCTGATTTACGTTTTGTCGGGCTCTTTATCACGTTTTCTTAATCGTTTGTTGTTTTGTTTTTCTTGTTGCAACATGCTCAAGTTTTTTTAGTCATATAAACTAAACAAAAAAATGGATTTCAAAAAAAGTATTTATATTTAGTGTAAAAAAAAAACGTATATACTTCATTATAGCTATGAAAAAAAAATGGTTTTGTAGTGTAATTTTGTCTGGGCCTCTCATACGCCCACTCACCTACTCACCTCCTAACCTTCTACGCCTCTGTTCCTTCACTATCTTTTGCAATTCTCCTTTGCGTTCTATAGTTTCTATCTAAGTATTTTGCGTTTCGTTTTTGTATTTTAATGTATTTTAATTAATAAACAGCCTGAAAACTTGAGCATGCCCAACTGTCTAGCCGTTCCGTTACAATTATATGTTATAAAGTAGACAAAAAAATTGGATTCATAAATTATTATATAAAAAAAAAAGAATATATGCTCGTATATCTGCATTATTAACTTCAGCTATAAACATACACGATTGTTGCCCGTGTACGTTGTTGCGTCATAGTTCGCGCCAAAAAAATCAGTTTCCAGACACAGAGAAAAAAAAAACAATCAGAGCTTATGCTTTCACGCCTACAAGTACATGCTATATAGTTATAGATATATAATGTGTATATGTGTTGTTTCTATATATATATATATATATTTTCCATTTTTTTTATGTTTTTTTTTTTCTTGTTTTTTTGTATATAGTTTTATATGATTATACGTTATAAATATGTGACAAAAAAATTGTTTCTGTTTCTCATAGTTTCTGTTCATCTTCTTCTAAGTTTAAGCAAAAAAAAATTGTTCGCCTCCTTCATCGAGGTGCATTCAATATATATATACTTTCATTATATATATAGTTACGAATGATTTGTACACATATACGTGTCTTGCCTTACAGCTAGTTACAAAAAGAAAAAAAATATTCCTCCCAAAAAAAAGCACAAAAAAGAAAAATACCAACTAAACAATAAGGATATCAGTGAGGAACATACAAAAAAAAAAGTATATATATATAGTAATTAATTGGGGTTTGAGAACATAAAAATTTGGGTTGTTTGTATGGTATGGTGTCGATGGATGATACTACGATGATCTCTACAAGTGTTCCACCATCATCATATTCATATATACTTCTGCTATATATAGTTTTAAATTATTTAAAGATTGCCTTCATCTTTATATTTATACACTTCCCAATTGTCAGGCTATGTACGCCAAAGGAAGCCAGTGTTAGTGGGGTTTGTGGATGTTGTCGTTGATGTTGTGGTTGTTGTTGAAGTCAGAGTCGCCGTTGTGGTGTTGTTGGTGTGGGTGTTGGAATTCCTGGTGCTATTGCTGTTGTTGTAACTGCTGCTGATGTGCAACTCTTGCAACTTGAGGGTCTGCTTGTGCAGCTCTCGCTCGGAGGTGGTCATCGGGCCGAATCCCAGGTCGAGATGCGACGAGTTGTTGGTGAAGTTGTTGGAATAACCGCCGCAGGCACCGTTGTTGCTGTACCCGCTGCTGTTGTAATTGCCGTTGTAGCTACTGTTGTTATTAAAGCTGCTGCTGTTGTTGGTGGTGCTATGATGGCCATTGGTGTGGTTGCTGATGGCCAGCAAGCTGCCACCGTTGCCCGAACTCTGGTTCGGTTGCGACTGACCACTCCTCTGCTGTTGCTGCTGCTGGAAGGGAGGCGGCGATTGGAGTTGGAGTTGCTCCTGGAGATAGTGAAGGGCAGCCACTCCGTTCTGACGAATGCTGTTAAAGTTAATAGTGTTGGGACTATTGCTGGGGGGGTTGTTCATGGGGGGATTCTGGCTTCCACTCGGACTCAAGCTGTGAGCAGCAGCATTTCCCAGGCGTTGTTGTTGATCTTGTTGTTGTTGCTGATGGTAATGTTGATGAAAGAGTAGCATGTTGTTGTTATCGCTGTTGCTGTTGCTGGTATTGTTATTGCCGTTGCTGTTGGTGTTGGTGGTGGTGTTGGTGTTGCCATTACCGATCGCATTACTGGGTGTACTAGGGAAGCCCAACGCCTGTTGCTGATGTTGGAGGAGCTGCTGCTGCTGTTGCGGTGTCAATTATAAGTAAGGATAGTGGTACTTCCGGCGGTACAAGCCGTCGAGCAAGTCGGCAAAGTTGTCACCTAGATTAAGTCAAGGGGCGATACAGAATGGATTAGGAGAAAAAGAAAGAATTCATTAGTAAATTTGACCAGCAAGGCTTTATTCACATATTCTTAGTCATGCTTCTAGGCTAATAAAAAAAAAAAAAAAAAAAAGTATAAACGTACTAAGTCTGACTTATTGGCCCTAAATTAGAACTGCAGCCCTGTCAACTCAATTCTAGCCTAGGTGAGAGATAACAATTGTTTAGTATTTCGTTTAAAGAGTTTCGTTTGCCTTTATCGCTTGTTTAGGTGTTGTTTTGGGGTTAGTGTTTATTGTTGTTTGGTTTGGTTTGTTGCGTTGTTACTTTTTGTTAACGTGGGAATTTAGTTTTAGTTTTAATCCAAGCCGAAGTTGTTAGCGTTTCGATGTCGCTGTATAGAATATTCATAATTTCATTGCATTTATTTATATTTATTTAGTTAGAATGGGGTTCTCGCAGTCGTTTCGGTATTTCGATTAACACACGATTCGATTATATATTTTTTCTTTTGTTATTAAACGTGCCATGTTTTTTCTTTGCCATTAAAAGGATCTTTTTTGGGATGGGATGGGATTTGGGATCCGATGACTGAAGATGTGACTGATCCGAAGTGCGTTTCATTAACATTAGCAAGCAAAACAAATTGTTATAAATATTTAGTATTAAAACATCTAGTTATTGGTTCAAAGTTAAGTTTCGCAAATAATGAATTTGTGATTGTGGGACATCAGACGAAGCAGACCATGAATGAAACGAAAATCTTTGCTAAACACTAAACAACAAAACTTTAGAACGGGGTGGGGGGCTCTAAGAGAACGATTTTATTTATTTTTGTTTTAAAATTTAAATACTTATGTAAGTTTACAAGTAGGGATGTGGGAAGCGCAAACAAAGGACAAACTTTACATTCTCGAGGGCCAGCAACACTTGATGTTGTTGTGATTAGGTCAGAGTTCGAATCGGGTATGAGGAGTACAATTTTTTTTTTGTGCTTTTGGCAATTTTTCAATTGGACCTTTTTCAAATAACGCTCTACTACGTCCTTGGCACTTGCTCAACGCCATATAAAATATATATATTCCTGTGGAGAAAATGCCAAGGACCAAAAAAATCCTTCTTTTTTTTGTAAAGAGAGAGAGAGAGAGAGAGAGATGGGTACAGTAGCTGGATGATGGCATGAGAGAAAGTAATAAAGAAAAACATGGCACGCTTAGAAAAGAAAATTCATATTTTTTCTTTTTCCTTTCGCATTTAAATATATATATGTATATATTTTTTCAGATGAGGAATTTGGAAACTGAAATTGATTTTTTATTTTCTGTCTTCTCAATTATGTGGGGAGCGCATGAGTGTGTGAGTGTCTGTAGGTGTGTTGTGTCTGTGTTGGTGCTCTCTTCTGGATAGACTCTACTTATAAGATTAAAATCGGTTCGATCTCTCGGCTAGATCTCATCATAGATTAGCTTAAAGGGCTCTCAAAACCAAATGTCGAACTTTATAAAAAAAAAACCGAAAAAAAAAACAAAACTTTATAATTAAGATGCCTTCTTATTAGCAGAGAAGCAACGATTACAACTAGGAGTAATTAATTAGAAATATTATAGATATAAAAAGGATAATTACTATCGAGACCAAATATAGCATCGCATATAGCATCGAATAATGAGCGTAATTTTTCCATAGCTCCGTCTATAATAAAAAAATGGAACGAAACGAAAAAAAAAATTGTACAACTTGGATTAGTTGTGGCGCAGATTGAGGATATATATTTTTTTTATTTTTGTGGGATGGGAATTTCTTTTTTTTTTTTTGGGAGGGGGGGAATGGGAAATTAAAATAAGATATAATTTTGATTTTTTTTTTTTTATCATTATTATTCAATTATTTGATATTTTTTCTTTTGTTTTTCTTCAACAACAATCAATATGAAGGTGAGTTGAAAGGATCGCTATTGCTTGGATTGGAAAGAAAAGGCGATCGATTCGGGGTTAGTGCTGTGAGTAGATCAAAGGAACAGGTAGAGTATCTACGGCATGGAAACAACAAATGCGAAATACAATTGGGGTAGCACAAACTACGGTAATAACTCTTCAAAGGATATTGGATTTTTGATTTTGGATTTTGGTATATAACTTGTAAGCTAAGGCAAATAAAACAAAACTAAAAATTTTTTGGCAAAAACTGTCTTCGGATAAAGGTGCCGAAGTGAGTTCATATCTTTGACGGAGCTCATCACAAAGTGTAGCATACTTTTTGGAGGTCCAATGCCAATCGATCTTTAAAGGATATACTGTAAGACCCCAGAAAGTAGGCAATGTTTTTATGACAAGCTTAGATAGTCTCTTTATAGCTAGCTAACTCTTGAAAAATAAATAAAAAAAAATGCGAATAAAAATGCTACTCAAATAATATAATGCAAACATAATATATAATGGATTAGTTATTCTTCATTCGGTTCGGTTTCAAATCAACAACAACAAAAGAGCAAACAAAATGAAATTTTCAAATTCAAATCATAAAATGGTTAATCAAAGTTCTACAAGGTCGGATAGAGATACTTTTGCATATTTATTGTTTGGCTTTCAGTAGAAACGATAGAATCATAGATAGATAGTATAGGTATAGGTAGTTCTTTTTATATAAACTTGATTCCTTGAATCCACACTGAACACTGACAGGCACGTAAAAAAATATTTCAAAAAAAAATGTCGAAATAAAATTGTATTATTCGGATAAGTGACCTTATCGAGCACTAAGCATAGAGATGATGGTTAAAAAAAAGATTGGCTGAACACACAGTTTTGTATTTATTTTCACTTGGATAAGATATATATATATGCGTATGAAATACACTGGCAAAAAAAGTAAAAAAAAAGAATGTGGCGATTGTAAGAAGATTGTTTCTCATTTTCAAGGTTTATTTTGTTTTTTTTTTTTAGTTTTTGCACCGGAACCGATAAAGGGGTGAGCTTTCGGTATATATACATACATATATATTTTGTTCGGCGTTTGGAGATTTCTCGATCCAAGAGAAAAAAAAAACAAAAAAAAGACATCAATAATGTTGCACATTAAAAAAAAGATTAAAAAAATAGAATGTCTGATGAGGGAGTCTCTTTTTTTTTTTTTCTTGAATAGGTTGAGGGGGTGGGGGGTGGTTTATTTTGGTTTGGTTTTTTTTTTTTTGGCAGCACCCCGTTATCGTTTCGGTTTAGTGCGCGCATACTTACCATGCGCATGCGCCTTTCACTTCTTTTTTATCATTTTCACAGTGTCTGTTGTGTTGTCTCTGTCTGTCACACTGCCGCCCTCCTCTCTCTGTCTCTTTCGGCTGGGGATAACTGTAAACATCTGTAGCTGTAAATCTGCACTCGCGCACGTCCCTTCACGCTCGCACCCGAGCGCAGGAGATGGGCGATGGTAGTGGGTGGGGGGGTTACTCAGTAATTACTGACCTCACGTTCTTTCGCTCACCTCACTTTCACTCCCTCTCACACACTCACACAGACACACACACACACATAGCAAGGCAGGAATACCAAGATCAAAAGAAAACTTAGAATTGAGAGAAAACTCAACAAAAACAAAAAAAAAAAAAACTAAAGGGAGAAAAACTTCCCGGTGGTGTGGTGAATTGCAGCAGCAGTGTTTGTTGTTTTCCAACACTCTTTTTTTCTCGCAAAAACTTTCTTGAACTTGAAAAAAAATGAAAAAAATTGTTGGTTGGTTTTGGTTTTAACGTTTGTTTTGCTTTTCGCTTTTTTATTATTATCGGTTTCTTTTTTTATATCTCTGGTCACACTTTCCGCTTGCATTTTTTTTTGTTTTTTCATTTTTTTTTTTGCACTACAAACTAAATAATTATTTAAAATTTAACGCTATTTTATAGAATAAATTTCATGTAGTCAAATATATATATATTTTTATATATTATGTGTATATATCTATATAAGCATTTTTCAAAATTTTTTCAATCCTTTTAGTTGTTGTTGTTGTTTTTTCTTATTTTTGTCGATATATATATATATATGTAAAAACTTGATGAGAGAAGAAGAAGAAGTAATAAGGAAATATTTGCATTATTTGGTTGGCTTTATGTTGGATTCTTGTTGGTTTATAACTGTTGTTGCTGCTGGATATAGATGCGAAACTAAAGGATCAACTTAAGGATGATTTCACTGATATGCGATCTGAAGAGTAGGGGAGGGTGGAGAGCTAGGATAATGCTGATCGAAAACAGGGCAACGCTTTTACTCCATTATTGGCTTTTTATATATTTTTGTAGATATATCGTTGGATTTTCAGTTCTTGTCGCAATATATGTTTCTTATTCAACACAGTCTTCAGTAAAAAAAAAACCGATTATCGAAACAATAAAAAAAAATTCCAAAAAAAATTGCACACTCCTCTCCTCTCTGGTTGTCTCATTTTTAGACAATTATTTATATGATTTTTTTTTTTTTTTTTTTTTTTTTAGGTTTTAAGTTTTGAATTAATCAGTCTGGTTTTATACACAGTTATTGCAGATTCGATTATTTGTGAAATTTCTTCATGTGTATCTGGTATCTGGTGTTGTGCTGTGTTGTATAGCCTACTTTTGTGCCTAAAACTGGTTTCGCTTTTTCCGGCAGTTCCGGCACACACACTTGAAAAAAAATGTCCAAAAAATTAGCACTTCTTCTGAACCGTTAGTGTACTTGTGGGAGTGTGTGTGAGTGTGTAGCACTGAAAAAAAAAACTGGATGTTCGACAACCCTAGACTTCATTTTATCCGTTTTTTGTTTGTTTTTAATGGAAAGTTAGTATTTAAAAGTTTTTCGGAGGATAATTTCAAAATAGTGTATTATATAAAATTAATGGGAAATTCAATTTCTTGTCTTCTCATTCAAGTAGACACACATATTACTGCAATATATGCATTTAAATTGAATTACTTTTGTGGAAGGATACCAAGGGGGTGGGGGAGGCAAAGTTACCAAGTTAAAATCAAAATTAAACTAAGTATGCATTTGTTGTTTTGTTAGTTAGTTGGTGTTGGTTGTTGCTTCTGGTGTTTGTTGTTGTTGATGTGTCTTATTTATCAAATTTTGTGGAAAAAAAAGAAACGAGATTTAAGATTCTATCCCGCTCCCATATATATATATATACTGATGGTATATACCAAGTAGAGGCATTGTCGGGATCATACATAGCTATGTATATATGTATATGTATGCATCTTGTGGGTTGTGTTTTCTCTTTTTTCTCTATATGGGATATTATGTATCTCGATTAGATAAACTTTTTCGCATCGGAATAGGGATGCGATTTTTGGAAGCGTTGCTGTGATTTTATTGATCTACCTCTGTGCACCATGCTGTTGAATCCGGCGGCCATGTGGGGCAGCGGTGGTGGTGGCGGGGGCTGCGGTGCGTTCGGCGCCGGCACCCCCATCTGCGACATAAAGTGGGCCGCCTTCGCCTTGCCGTGCTCCTCGGCCAGGCGGACGGACAGTGGCTGGGATCCGCCCTCCGGTATGACGTTGTTCAGCGCCGATATGGCCTCCTGTGCCTCCTCGCGCTTGTTATACCTATTTTTTTTTTATATATATATTTTATATATGTGTTTGTGGATGATGATAAATGAGAGAAAAAAAAATAAAAAAAATAAAATGAGTAAAGGAATGTGATCTTATACATATAGACTTCTTATAGAGACTATCGAGACGGAAACTCACCGAACAAATGCCACGCCACGGGGCCGTCCTGTCAGCTTGTCGCGCAGGATGTTCTTCTGGACAATGGAACCGTATTTTCCAAAGATCGTGTCCAGCTGATCGTCGGTGATGGTGCGCGGCAGATTGGTCACATACAGGTTGGTGTCCTTGATGGATTCCCCGCCGGGCCGAGCATAGGAAACCTGTATATCATATAGTTAGTTATAGAGAATCTGGATGATTGTATTGTTAGGTAGAACTCACCTTAAGCCGCTTGTTACGCACTGTGATGCCATTGAGGACTTTGATCGCACGCTGCGAGTCCATTTCGGATGTGAAGTCCACGAAAGCATATCCAAAACTGTAGCCAGTCTAAGGTCCAAATATGAATGATTAGTTAATGACTTAATTGGAAAAGATGGCATGTCCTCTACTCACCTTATAGTCTCTCATGATTCGGCACGTGTTGATGGGTCCAATGGCCCGGAACAGGGCGTACAGCTCGCGGTCAGTCATGTCCTGGGGCAAGTAGTTGACAATCAGGTTGGTATTGCTGGCCCGCTGATCGTTCAGCATGTGATCATCGCTGCCGCCGCTGCCCAGCGACAGGCCGCACAGATTGTTCAGCGAATTGTTGCTGGTCATGGGCGGCAGGTTGCACATGTTGCCGCCACCTCCACCGCCGCCGCCGCCGCCCAATGAGTTGGCGCTGCCACCGTTGCCGCCAATACCGCAGCCGGGGAAATCATTGTAACCGCGACGCGACGAGGAACTTGGAAATGAAAATTCTGTATCCTGTGGCGAAAACGCATAACGTGACTGGAATCAGATTAACCATACAAAGATATTCTAACTTTGAGAGAAGGCCTCATATCGCTGCTTGGGGTTGATTATTTGGTTAGTTGGTTGATTGGAAAATGATTTTTGTTTTAGTGGCGTTGCAACAACAACACACACACACACACACTCACTGTCGAATGGGAGTCGATAATATGACGTTGAAATACAAAAACGTAGAACTCTACGAACTCAATCGTGCTTCAAACTGGAGTGCAGCAATTCGTATTCTGATTTAAGATTTCAATTCAAACATTCTCTTGCTTCACTGTACTTCTGGATGTGTGTGTAGTAGTAGTGGTAGTATGTGTCTTCAATACGGCATTCAAAGGGTTGCATAAAAAAAAAATAATTCTTTTCTTTCTGGTTTTTTTTTTTGTAAGCTTCTTAAGTGTGTGGGGGGGTGCTTCGTTATGTGCCGGGCACGGCTGAGGCGGAAACGGAAGTGAAACGGACAAGGTGCCACTTTGGCCCCCTTAGGTATGCTATTAAAAATTTTCATGCACGTGTTCTATGTGTGTGTGTTTAGTTCTGTTTAGTTTATTGAGATTTATTAATAGTTGTTAGTGTTGTTGTTGTTGTTGTTGTTGCTGGTTCTGTTTAGTTTAAGGTTTAAGTTTTAGGTTTTAGGTTTATTTAATTATGTTTCTTTTTTGTTGTATTTGTTGCTCGGAAAATTGTAACCAAAAGCGTGTGTCCCCAGAGCGTTCATGAGACAAACTCAATAACATACAACTATAGATAGTAAGAGGCATAAAATTTATATTATTATTATTATTATTATTATGGAATATCGGACAATATCGAGAGTAACTCTTGGCTCTCTGTCATGCGATGGAAATATAGAAATCGATCACTAACAATAATCATAAATTTCAGGCTTTAAATAATAGAAGGAAAATCAAGAAAATAAAGAAAATCAATTAAATATAGTATTGAATACTAACCATTCCCGATGGCAGTGAATGGGACATGCCAAATCCTCGCCCACCGCTGTTATCGTCGATCGATGGAATAGAAAATATATCGATTAGTACACAGTAGTGGTGATGTTGTCGATAATTATTCGATAAGTATTGCTCAAATTATCGAAATCAAAAGTATAAAGCGCAATTTAAATTATGTTTCTTTTTTTAATTATATAATCATAATAATTATCTTAAAAATGATTCAGAAATGTTTAGGCGTTGGATGATCTGACGATATATCGAAAAAAACTAACTTAGTCTTACAAACTAACTTAATATGTATTCAAGATGCGGCCGAAGCCAGCAAACTTAAAGACTTAATTGTAGAATTCGAATTTTAGAAGAAAAGGCTGCAAGCCTTGCATGTTCTTGGAGAACTTTGCAAAGCTCGTTAATTAGAAATTGCAAAAAAAAAATATAGTTTCACTTAAAAAAATTAGCACTTAAAAAAAAATATACATATCATTTGTTTCATGCACTCTTTATACACCGAAAAAAAATGAAGAAAAAATACAGGTATCGCCATTTCATTACGAAATCGGACACGATCCATCAAGCACTTAACGGTTCACTCGAAAAAAAAAACGTTGACAATTTTTTTTTTACACAATTTTTCACTTGAAAAAAAATAGAAAAAATAAATAAATAGACTTTTGGACGCAGCCGGGTGGCTGGATAGATGGATGGACTTCTTCCCACGGCGTTCGGATTTAAATGTCTAAGTTATAGGGGACTTATAGAAGGCATGACTCTCCCCGGATATAGTTAAGTGGATATAGTTTAGTCTTAGAGTCTTGTTACTTACGGGCGTCGGTGGTGGCGTCCTCGATTCAAGAACATTTCGTTCCGTTGATGAGGAGCCGGAGGAGCTGGGTGGCGGAGGTGGTGCAGTCGCCCCCAGTGCAAAAAAAATTAACCAACTACATACTATCTACAAGAGTCAGTGTCTTTCGCTCGATGGCGGTAATCGGTATCGGTAATCGGGTATCGATGGCTTCTTCTTTCTGGGCTGTGGAAAAAGATGTCTACACAGAATTAAATTCGGCTGCTGGATGACGACGGCGATGACAGGTTTAGAGCTGGAGGGGATTTCTTGATTTGTGTCTCTTCTTGTTTTTTTTTCTTCTAATTTTGTTTGTGTGTGTGTGTGTGTGTGTATGGATGGGATTTCGATTTTATATCGATATTCACTTGAAAAAAATATGTAACAAAAAAAAGGACCAAGTCTCGTCGGCAAGGCCACACTGGCCAAAAAAATCCTCAAGATTTCGAGTGAGGTCACACTATTGATGATGCACTTTGCTTGTTGACATTGTTGATTGATGTGATGTTGTTGTTTTTTGCTGGACGTTGTTGTTGTATTGCATTTTTTTTTTTTTTTAAATTTTTTTTTTTGCATTTTTGCTGACCTTGAGGATATATAGCCTCATAGCCTTTTTACATTTCGGCTTTCACTCACAAGGCTAGAGAGAGAGAATGGGGGGCGGGGGCGGTGGTTGGGGAAGGCAATTTGTCGGCTATGCATTGGAATGTGTAGATATGAGAGTGGGTGGCAGGGTGTGTGTGTGTGTGTGTGTGTGATAACCACAACAAGAACCTATACTTAAAGCTATTTAAACTGTAAATTCCCTTTACACGTGCGGAAAAAGGACAGCCCTACGCACATGTATACTCGTACTCGTACTCGTCGACTTACGGCCACAGCATGTCAAGGTCCTGACACAATTTCCGCCGAGCACGTGGTGTGCCAGTAAATAGCGAGTGGAGTGGAGTGGAGTGGAGCTCAGTGTTTACATTTCATCGACTACTGTTGAATAATGTGCCATAAATTATATCAAAACAAGTGCATGGCCTGCAGAGCTGTACTGGCCTATAAAAGTGTCACGAATGACGGCATTCCCCGCCCAGCCATGCCATTGTTTTTGGCTCAGAAATCAGACCAGAGCACTTAACCCCCCTCCTCTTTTTGGCAGCAAAAAACAGTCAAAAATGTAATTCTTAGACGAAACTTAAGGCTTACGTTCTACTGAAGATCTGGCGATGGAAGATAGATGGGCGGATGCTTGGCGAGAGAAAAAAAAAAGCTCAAAAAAAAATCTCAAAACAAAAAGAACTCAACGAAAGTAAGAAAGAGCAAAGAATAGAAAAGAAAAACCAGAGAGTAGTACTTCAAATAACAGTAGTTTTAACAGTTAGCAGTAGTAAGTTAAGTGTGAAGAGAAGAGAAAGAACATTTACCGGTACATTGTGAGACTGTTCAAGTTGCACAGGCCGCACGATGAGAACGTTTTTAGGCCGTTTCTATAATCCTCTTGCCACGAACGAATTTTCCAGATACAGACACATCTATGTATCTGTCTGTGTTGTGGGGGTGTGCGTGGTGTGAGTGTGGGAGTGGCTGTGTGTGTGTGTGTGCCAAAAAAAAGGATACTACAATAGATAGTTCCGAATCAAAGCCTTTTTTTCGACCCACACATGGCGCTCGCTCTTTGAATGTATCTTTGTATCTTAAATGCGTTTATTTAGAAATGTATCTTTACGTTGCTTTGTTAACATTTTGCATATTGCTTATCATTTTATCACAAACTGTAAAAAAAAACAACAATTAACAACAAATCAAAACACACGTCGCGACACGTTTGACGAAAACACGCAGACGATCAGCTGATCGAGATCACCACAGAGATCATGTGTGTCTATGGATGTGAGAGTGGGTGTGTGTCTCCGTGTGCGCATGAAAGTATGCAATGAAGGATGCCAAAACTAGAGCGAGAGCGATATGGCGGAGATAATACAGCTAATGAGGGGCCATTTTTGAAATGGTACGAAAATAAAACAAAGAGAGATCTATTAAACACAAAAAGAGAACAAACATAACATTCACATTGTTAACTGTAATCGGGAGCGGGAACTGTCTGTATCTCTATGGGGCGGTGGGGGGTGGTTGTGGTTAGGGGATCCCCCAACGCTTGACTGTTTTTTGCTGCTCTGGCTTGGTTATCATCGCTATTACGTGTGTACGTGTGGGTGTCTGTATTTAATTGATTATTGATTTATTTTTGATTGGCCGGACCATCTAGTACATGTAACAGTTAATTATACTTATATAAACAATGTCGTCGTCATTATAATCCTCCTTATTGCTGTGGTTATTGTTATCCATATTCTCCTTTTTTCATTTTTTTCATTTTTTAACTAAAAAACTGAAACCATGTGTGTGAGAATGAGATGAGGGGGTGGGGGTGGGAGAAGAGTATTACTTTTTAATTGGGCCAGCGATATCAATAGAAAATCGATGACAATCTCAAGATTTTATCGACTTGCAATCGACATCCTACCCCGTACACATACCAATGCATATAAGCCGCCAAGTTTCCTTAAAAAAAGAAGACTTCGAACCTGGCAAAAAAAAAATCTGATTCGTAGATGCTAGTCAAAAAAAAAAAGGATGCTAGGTTGTTGGAATGTCCAACTTGAAGATCTGGGCAGAAAAAAAATTATTTGCATCACAGTTGTGTGTTCTATGTGAGGAGACTGGACACTGGGGATAGGGATGGGGTAGGGTAAAGGATGTAACAGTAATTACAGTGGAACCTCTTCAATTTTCTCAAAATTAGGGTTTTTTCCCCTTCTTTCCTTTGGTGGTGGTTCGAGAGAAGGTTCGACTGTCATTTCAGTTAAAATTAAGGATAGTGATGGAACATATGGGCTGCTGACGGAAACTTAACAGCTGAAGTTAAAATTTACCTCGACTTGTTGTTGTAACCATATGGGGGATAACCACCGTTATTATTGTTACTACCCGGATTATTGTTGCCGTACATATCCTGAGAGTTGGGAGTGTGTTTCACTTTTATCGATACTCGATTTTCGATTATTTTGGATTCGAAAAAAAATGCCACCCTCGAGATCTATCGAAGGTGAGCGATATGAGGTGAGTCGTGATGATTAGAGATGGAGCTGTAGTGGTTGCTTGCTGCTGTTATCGGGAGGATCTTCTTACTCTGCTCCCCACTTCTCCACCTTCTCCTTTATTGGCGCTCAGCGCTCTCAGCTGGCCTGCTGCTGATGTGTCTTCTTCTTCTTTCTCTCGCTCTCTTCTCAATATCTCCTATTGTTTTTTCTGTTTTTTTTTTTTTTGTATTGTACTCTCCGTTTCTATAGAAAATGTATTCTCTTTTAGCATACAAAACACTCTCTTAATTTCTAAGTCGTTTCTCTCAGTGTATGCTTGATTCTTCTTGTTTACTTGGCGCGCTCTCAGCTGTGTGTGGTTGTTGTAGTAGTTGAAGAGATGATATAGTTGTTGTTGTTGTTGGTACTAAGTGGATTGATTTTGGTTTAGTTTTGATTTAATTTCATTTGTTGGGAATTCTAGGTGTGACAAAGGGGGGGAGGGGTGTGTTCTACTTAATACGAAATTGAGAGAAAAAAAATACATGAAAGAGACGTGAAGTGTGCGCGAGACAACGATAATAATGTGTAAGACAAAAAAAAAAAGTCGAAGAGAGAAAATTGATAATCGCATTACGTATTGAGAGAGTTAACTTATGCATCTGTGTGTGTTTGTGTGAGTGTGTACAAAGCTTGAGTTCTCCAAAGCAGTATTCATTTTTTCGAGTGTACCAAACGATATACGAAAAAAATACCTAAAAAATACTTAACTTAGTTTCTTTTTTGGTTTGGATTCTTAGAAGACTTAACGTAGAGACCTCTGCCAAATACATTCAATGCATACAGTCCTTATCTTATAATCAAAGCTTAATTAATTGCGCTCTTATACGATAACTTTCGAAGGATCTTCGAAGGACATACCTTGCCATTTTGAAATTATAGTAAGACGACATTGTCGACAGGGGAGTCACAGTATCAAAGTCAAAATCCATCATGGATATCACAAAGTTTGTAAATTGAATTTTAAAAAAACACACAGTAGAATTGCAGGACACAAGTTGGACTTGTAACGAGTGGCACTCGAATGAAGATGTCCTGCCGGGCCACGATCTATTTAAGGATCGACCAGAGATGGGTGGGTGGGTGTAGGGTGGATGGGTGGCAGCAGGTAGGAGGCGAGGAGGCAAGGTGCGCGTGCCAGTCGCGTGTTCTACCTGCCCCCTGATCCTTGATCCCTCCTAGGAAGTGTGCCGGGCGTACTTTCATGGGTGGCCGGCTGCATCTCGCGGATCCCCGAGGCAGGCAGATGTTCCGCTTTCTCGGAAGCTGCAAGGTGCTAACTTTTGGGTGGAAAAATCGAAAGGTGGAACATGGCAAGCTGCAAATTGGTTACTTGGAAGCAAGCTGCAATTTGTATCTTCCACCAGATTACAGATTCCATTCTAATGGATGCTAATTTTAAAGAAGACTTTGGATGGCTACATACCTAACTGGGAGATACATATATCCACTGACTAGTCATAGATGACATGGATGTAAGTACAAAGAACCTCTACTTTTGATGAAAATAATTTATAATCTAATAATTAATTTAATAAATTTATTTTAATTTAATTTACATTTTATTTATCTATTTATTTTATTATTTTTATTTATGTTTATATTATATTTCTAGTATCTCTCGATTAAAGATCATTATTTTTATAATCTCCATAAACTTAATCTCCCTGCCATAAATAACCCATTAGGGATCACCTTTCCCGGCAGCTGCCTCTGCCCCTTCGCCAGGATTTTCGCCAGGGGCAGGTGAGAGTGCAAGCCTTGACCTACGCTCCTAAAAAGGCCGGCTGGAAAAAAAGTAGCTTAGGTCGGGAAAGATGCCTCTTTGCCGTTTTTCATCAGAAACATCGAGCCTGTCAAGGTGGAAGCATCTCGGAAATTAAGAATTTCCCTCCAAAGTAAGAATACTAAGATAATTAATAATCTCAGTAAAGATACTAACTTATTCTATTTAAAGGATCTCGCCCCTCCCCCCTTTATACTCTGAAAAAGTTTCCCAATTTTAAAGGGAAATGAAAGGACAACTTTCAGCCCTTCCAGCAGGCGAGTGGGTGGTGGGGGTTGCTAAATTGAAAACGAGGACAGCATGGGGCGAGAAGGGGGCGGGCCCGGCCTAAATCGCATTGGAGAGCACAATGCTGGCGTGAAGTGGGGTGGGTCTGAGGGGTGAGGTTCGGACCGTTTCGAGGGCTGCTCTTTCCAGATTCCCAAAAAAAAAGCAAAAGAGAAGAACGAAAAGAAAGCAAAAATATACAGAGTGTGTGTATCTCTCTTTCCAGCTCGAAAATCCCCAGAAAGCAAAGACCAGAGCGGCGGAATGGAGGAGAAAAAAAAAACGTAACAGGAAAAGCGGAAGAGAAGCATGGCAAGGTGGAGATGGCAAAACAAAACCAGAAATGGAAAGAAAATCCACCAAGTAGGGTAACCAAAGTCACCGTCTTCTGCGACTGAGATATCGTATGCATATCGTATCGGAGAAAGCTAAATCACCGAGAAATCAAAAGCCCAAAGAAAAAAAAAGAAAGCACACAAAAGAGGTCTATGAGGAAAATGACAATATCTGAAGGTAATATACATATAAGGGCTTTTGTGAATTTTAATTATTAAAAATTTAGAGAAAAATATAACCTCATTTCAATGTTAAATCACTTAGCGAAAATATTAATTTAACATTGAAATCAATAAACATTGATTTCGCTCAGTGAACGTCGACTGGTGAGAGCGAATTGTAAGGCAAAAACAAACGGGCAGGAAAACTTTACAGTTGATAACAGTAGTAGTCGGCTTATTTGGAGCACAGTTGTGTAAATAGAGCAGCTCTATTATGCAAATGCATGTGTGTGTGCAACTGATAATGCGGGGGACAGACAGAGAGCGCCACTCTCGCTCTCTTCGCGTGAAACTCGAACAGCGTGAGTCATGCGGGAGGGGGAGGGGGGCGCTTGCATGAATGAAATCCCGAAAATCTCATTAAAGTCGTATAGCAGTACCGTATGAAATCGAGCGATAAAGCGAACATTCCAGCTGATCACTCGTCAAGTGTTGTTGCACTTTCGAGTGCTTTTATGAGTGTATGTGTGTTGGTGTTGTTTTTTTTTGTTCTTCTTTACCAAAACAAAACAACGAAATATTAAATATTTTTCAAAGTACAGTGAAGCTATTGTCTAAAATTAGGATCCATACCGTTTAGTAGCTTTTTGGCTCCACAATGACGGACGAGACAAGGTCCACGACAGGGTACAACGAGCATGACGGGTATATATACATATACATATATGTATATATAAATATATATATATATTTTTTTTTTGCCCCTGCGAATGACCTTTGCTGGTTGAAAAACAACAATAAAGAAAACAAAAAAAATGGGTTGACGGGACGGCAAGAAACTGTAATACCACCACCAGGCCACGGCCGGTTCCAGGCCGTTCCAGTTTTCCAATATATATTCCAGTGCAATGAGCCAAACGATCGCTGAGCAATGACATTTCAACATTACAAAAACAACAACAAACAGACGGGGGAATGACCCAAAGCAGAGAAGAAACACGCAGCTGCCTCCCCTCCACCGCACCGTGCAGCTGCACGAAGCACGAAAAGGACACAGCAGCTGAGAAGAAACGGAGTGCAGCAAGGACTCTTGCATTACCTGCCTGGAAAAATCCTTATTTTTTTTTTTTTAGGAAACTTTAGCGCCGTATTGGCGCATCGGATTAACTTTATTTTTTTCGATAGTATCGTTTAGTTTGCAGACAGTACTCACTTTATCATATTGTAGGACAACCACTTTCAAATGAAAAATGCAATTTCAAATGGAAAACTCACTTCAATGACAAAAAACAAAACACACAAAACTTCCGCTCCGATAAAATTGCAGGCGAAACACGTTGCCTTGGACGGTGGCAGCTGGCAACTCCGCCACAGTCGGGGGAGTTCGAATAGTGCAGTTTTGCGCAAGCAAGGTTGCCAGATAACTACGGTTTTGGTGTTGGAAAGCCCTGGCGATTCAAATTAATTTAAAAAAATATATATTATAAGTTCTTTCAATTAAGACAAAAATTCCCAACATCTCAAGAATTTAAAAGCCGGAAGTAGACCAAATTTGGGATTACGAGGACGCACACGTAGGGATCAAAATTGGGTTAGGTAGCAGAAATGTGCAGCGGAACTAAGGACACCCTACTTCCTATTTTGGGTCTGAGTAGATGGAGGGACAGCTCTGGTACCTGATCTCAAGGCCCCGGCCCTACATTGCTGGACGCGACTGTATGCATTTTTTTGTATTTCGCTTGGCCTGTTGTCTTAGCTTCTTCTTCCTCTACCCTCGACAAAATGGTAGTATGTGTATAACACAAAGTACCCGAATATCATCGACTTACCAAATGTTATTTTAACTCAAATTTAAACACTCACACACTGCTTAATATTATTTATTCTGCTGCGTTGCTTTTTTTAGTATGTATGTAGGTTTCTATGTACTACAGCGGTTAAAAAAAATGATTAAAAAAAATTGTATATATGCAATACAGAAAAACAAGTATATGTATGTTTCTATGTACTACACCTTAACAAAAAAAAATTTACAAAAAAAGGTAAATATGTATATACACAAAAGTGAGAGAGCGGCCAGCGTCGCTAACACACACACACATATGTACGCGCTCGGTGGCGTGTGTATGTGTATACGTGAGAGCAATACGTTGCCATTTTCCCCGTTGTTGCTGGAGCGTAAGTGTAAGTGTAATGCCACCAAGGCTGAATGGAATTTTACATCCACAATTCATTACTTGCGGCAACGCAACGGCCCAAACGGCAACCACTATATTTTTTTCAATACCACAAACAAAAAACAGCAAAGAAAAACAAATACAGCGAGTAGCAGCCGCCTCACTCGCTGCTATTCGTCATGGCAAAGCAGCCATGTGTGCGTGTGATCCAAACCAAAAAAAATAAAAGAAAAACTCAAAGCTTTTTGTACTAGATAGAATGCATAAATATAATGTAACTACATATGTATGCGAAATGATTTGCGCATTTTCACAAAGTCTGCGTGTTTTCTATTATCATTTTCTCTTTTTTTTGTTCGTTTCTTTTTCTTCTTATTTATTTAATGTACACACTTCACGTCACTTGTGATAAACAGAAGAACGGGGCTTTGAAAACTAAGTGGATAAAAACCCGTCTAATGCTCAAAAAAATCTTAGACGTACAACTATTTTAAATACACTAACTCGGAGACTTCTCGTCAACTCGCCAACTCGCGCGAATCTTGCTCAAGTGTAGTGTGGTCAAATGGTTGGCAGCAATGTGGGGTTGTTGATAATACTTAAATATATCGATGTTACGTATAAAAACGGTATATATCGTCTATGGATTTTGCCGAACTATCGGCAATACCATTTATTTGTTCCAGTTTGCAATATTTTTGTATCAATTTGTGCTTTAGCTTTTGTATTTGCATTTAGGCTATGGTTAGGTTATAAAAGCTTATAAATTTCGAGAAATGCTATCGAATTATACTTGTATTGGCAACGCAGCACTATCGGGTGCAAAGAAGATGGTATATTTGCAATCGATAGCTATCGCCTCCGTGAACCGGGCGAAGAGTTACGAACCGGTTAAACCCAAACTTTTAAAATAAGTTGGAAAACATTCAATATCGTGATGAAGCAGTGCAATTCTCTTCCAAAAAGAGGAAAATATATTAGAAAAGCTTCGACTTTGGACGAAGCCAAAGCGCTTTGGTCAATAATATCGATATTATCGATTTTTGCCGATACAAGTGTGCACAATTCAATAAAATAGGTTATACTGTTAGGTTTTTGGTTTTAAAAGAATTAATTTAATGATCGGATAAGATAACATGGCTTAAATAATATTTTGTAGCCTCAATACTTACGCTTTAAAACTAGTCTTAAAAACTTCCTTTATAAAAATAAGTATTTTTAATGAGGAACTATCAGACTTCAAGGACTCTCAACTTAAGAACTTAAAGGAACAGGATAAAATATAGCCAATTTATTTTATATTTCTTGCTTCATATTCTGAGAGAAGCGCATTAATTTATTTTACAAATAAAGAAAAATTAAATAAATCAAATTTGAGAATAGTAACTTAAAGCAAAACTTAATGCATAAATAATTTCAATTATATAATTTATGGAAATAAAAAAAAAGAACGGTAAACTGCAATAAAACTTGTTTCGGGCACTTTCAAAATGCCTACTCCTCCTACAGGTTGGTATTTCTTAGAACACGTCATTATTTATTTGTTAGTTAGTACGACTAACTTATCCAAGAGTACATTTAAAAATAAACGTAACTATATTATCGAAAAAAAGTTCTTAAAAAAAAATTGGGCCTTCCATTCGGAACGCACTTGGTATCCTTTTCTTTTGTTATCTCCCTGTTTCTTATCAGTGACCTTATATCCTGATCCTCTGGTTTTATTCTGATTTCAACTACATTTTATCAGTACGTAGTAGTGCTAAACGAGTCCTTACACCTAGCAAAAAAAATAGTAGTCATAGGATTAAGGAATACAATGTACAAAGCAGTCAAAGTTTCGCTGTTTCGGTATTTGGGGAACAGGGGCATCATAACAACGGGCAGGGGCAGGGGCAGGGGCAGTAGCAGGGTGCATGGTGTGTGTGTATGTGTGAGGTGTGTGTGGGGTCAATGGGTGATGAGGAAGGGTCATCATTTTGGCATAGCAAGTCTTTTTGTGGGTTTAACTCCGATTCCTTAGCCGGAGCAAGTTCATCCGCTTTAGATGTGATTGCGATTCCTTTGATTGCCTCCTCCGCCACCGCGCTGATTGCGATTTCCGCCTCCTCCGTTTCCGTTTCCTCCCATTCCTCCCTGGAAGTGTCCGCGGCCTCCCGAATTGTTATTATTGTTGTTGTTAAAATTCTTAAAAGGCATATTGTTGTTGTTGTTGTTGTTGAAGGGCATGTTCATGCCCATGTTGTTCATGTTTCCCATGGCATTGAGGTTGCCACCACCATTTCCACCTCCGTTCCCGCCTCCACCGTTTCCTCCGGCAAAGGGATTGAAGGGATTCCCCCCATTCGGCATACCTGATCCTCCGTTTCCTCCATTGCCTCCGACTCCGATACCAACACCGACTCCGACACCGACGCCGACACCTACCGGCATGCCCATGCGTCCGGTGCACGGTGGCGGCTGGTTGAAGGCCGGAAAGTTGCCCATCATCATTCCGGAGATTCGGCCCGGCCCGAGGCAAATATTGGGCGGCGGCTGGCGCAGCATCTGGGCCAGGTTTGGCGGCGGCTGCGAGAGATTCGGCAGGATGACGGCTCCCGGGCCAGAGACTCCGGATCCGGCGCTATTGTCATCCGGCAGCTGGGTCACGTGGCCGTTGTCATCGATGTAGATGTAGAGCTTTCCAAAGATCTGGAGCAGAGTCGGGTTGTTGACGATGAAGCTAGTGTCGAAGGCCTTGGGCATGTCGGCCGGGATCTGGTGGAACTTGCTCAGCTCCACGAAGACCAGGTTTAGCTGCTGGTTCACCATGATCTTGTTGTTGCTTCCGAGGTTCTTGTACCAGTTGGAGTTCTGCATCAGGCGGCGTATCTCCGAGATCTCCTTGCTGCCGCCGGAGAAAGTGGGTGGAGTGCCGGCCGGGGTCTGATTCGAGTTGAGGGCAGCCGACGGGGTCTGCAGATGAGCCCGGCGGGGATCGCGGCGTGGATCGGTGCGCACGGACGGCTTCTCGGCCTGAAGATTCGGCGGTGGGACGCTCATCGATGGCGGCGGCACGTTCATGGACGGCAATCCCGCTAATGTCGGCGGCGGCGATACAGGTGCCACTTCCGGTGCGCCTCCATCCGAGTCCGGCGAGGCTATTCCCCCCTTAGCATACGAGTCGCCGAAGCCGTCAGCGTCCTTGTCCACCAGTTCGGGTAGTCCCAGGATGCGGCGCACGCGCGGATCACGCAGCTCGCGCTGCTCCTTGTGCAGGGCCGAGGCCCGCACCTGCGAGTAGTCCGCATCCTCGACGTCCACCACGTTCAGCTGCCAGCGGATCGGCATGTGCGAGAAGATGGCGGCATCGATCTCAGTGGCTGGACGGTAGTGCTTCATGGGCTCGAAGGGCAGACGCATGTCCACGTCGCGCTTGTGCTCTCCATCGTTATGCAGGCGCCGGCGGCGCTCCTGCTTCTCGATCTTGACCGGATCATAGTCGTATATGGATATGCGTGCATAGAGCGATGGTGCCGATGGAGCGGCCTTGCTCGCCTCCTGATCCTGGTCCTGTTGCTTCGGCGACTGTGAGCCCGGCTCTGGAGTGGGAGTCGGGGTCAGAGAGTGTGAATTGGAGTTGGAGTTCTCGTTGGAAGATAGGACATCACCGTCGCCGCTGTGCGCTTTGAAGGGATTGCGGATGATGTCGCGGTAGAAGGCGGCCCTCGCCTCCGGATCGGACTGCTTGTCGCCGAACAGGTAACGGCTGAACACATTTGAGGCCGAGGCCGAGGACGAGCTGGTGGCGCTGGCGTCCGCAGTCTTGGCCGTGCTCTTGGCATGTTCCTCGCTAATTGGGGGCGGAATCTCTAGGTTTGGCGAGGCGGCACTCACCGGCACCACCAATGGCTTGGCGGTGAGGCTCTGGCCGAGCATGTTGCTCATGAAAGTGGGCAGATCGAAGACCGAGGGCATCGGTGCCTCATCCACGACTGGGGCGATCGGTACCTGTGGAGCTTCTTCCGACTTGGCGTCCTTTACCTGCTGCTCCTCCTGCTTCTCCTCCTCGGCATTGGACTCGTTGCCATCGTCTATCACCAGCTGCTCCTCGTCATCGCGATCATCGTCCACTGGAACCGAACGAGAAAAGTTGAAAAGGATTCGGAATTATAGACAGAGACATCCGGAAAAGTTTGTCATTTTTTGGGGGAAAGCCTAGTGCTCGTTGATTAATTCTCCAAACACAGTTGATATACTCACGCGGATCATTCAGGTTAACGTGGGCGTCTTTGAGATACTGGGTGTAGTCCACCATGATGAAGCCGTTGCTGTTCGAGTTGCTGTTGACCTCCACTTCCGGCTTGGGTGGCGGAACGCTGCGGACACGAAAGATCCAATGTTAGACAAGAACTCTTCGGAAGATCTAATGGCTTACCTGGTGGCAGCTTGGTTGGCCTCGGACTTGGCGTCGTCCACCTTCCTCTGAATCTCCCCGATCTCTATCAGCGTCAGGCCGGCATCGGTCAGCTGGCCGAACGGAATCTGCATCATCTGCTCCAGATTGGTGATTCCCAGCTTGCTCAGCTTGGTCATCTGATCGGCGCTCAGGACGTGGCTGAAGTTGTTCAGGTCGAGGTGCGGTGGCAGGCCGGGCGGCTTCGGAGCCGGCGATGTGTTTCCCGTTTCTGGAACGGCGACAGGCTTGGCACCTGGTTGCGCCTTATCGGCCCAGCGGGATTTGCGCTTCTTCTCCTGCGGCGGAGGATTAATGACCATGTCCAGGAGCGATGGTATGTTGCCTCCGGCATCCGCTTGCTGTTGTTGTTGTTGCTGTTGTGGCTGCTGTTGCTGTTGTTGCTGCTGCTGCTGCTGTTGTTGCTGCTGGATCTGTTGCTGGTGCGGCATCTGATTGGGCTGGTGTGGCTGATCCGGCTGGTTCTGCTGGTTGCGCCGGTTCATGCCCGCACTGGCCAGCGTGCTCCAGGTGTTCTCCCGCTTGTACTGCTCGCACAGCTCCTCGTGGCGTCGCGTCATCTGGCCGAGGGCCACGTCGCGGGAGATGCGCTTGAAGTCGCCGAGAATCTCCTTGGGCGCCGTCTCCATGTGCTTCAGCAGGATGTTGCGCAGCTGTTCGGAGAGCGGCTCGCCGTGGTGGAAGAGGCAGTCGTCGCCGGCGTAGCAGTCCATGCCCAGGTAGTAGTATTTACACGGAAACTCCTTGTGCATGTAGGAGCACTTGTCTCGCTTGGCGCAGCAGTCCATCAGGTAGAACTTGCACAGCTCCAGTTTCCGCGGCTCCACCCGTCCGCCCATCTTCTCCGGTCCGTCACCGGAGTCGCGTCGATTCCGCTTCGCTCCGCCGCCTCCAGCGCCCCCACCCGCTCCTCCTCCTCCACCCCCGCCATCGCGATCTCGGCGCTTACGGTTGCCTCCCCTCTGATCCTTCTCCCGGTCGCGGCGCATTCGGCGACGCTGATTCATTCCACCGCCGGCTGCCTCCTCGTCCGAATACGAGTCATAGCTGCTGTAGGGATCTGGCGGGGAATCGTAGCCTCCGAGCGGTACGGTCGGACCCTCACCCAGATCCGGCCAATCGGGCGGTCCGGTGAAGCGCTGGCCAATGCCGGAGGAGGAAGGGGGTGGACCTCCGGGCGGTGGACTGCCGCCTCTGACGTTCATCATCTCGTACTCATCCATGTCGTCGCTGACGGCACCGCCCCCCAGACCGGCGGCTTCGTCCTCCTCGCGACGAATGCGTTTCTGTAGGAGATTGGGAAAGGTTTAGTGTTGCCATAGGATCTATAGATCTAGACTTGGGATCTCTGTATTAAGGTCTGAATACTCCAGTTGTTTAGTAACTCCAACTTATATTACAATTAAAATAGAGACTACTTTGGATAACTTTCAAAGATCCAAACTAAATGAACCCGGAACTAGATGATATATTCTAGATATGATCTTGAAAATATTCCACCTTTGGCTTACATTCAAGCCAATTAGGAACTAAACTACATTCAAGTAATTAATAGTTAAGAAATAAACCTATAAAGTGATCCGATACGATCTATACCCGACCCACACGATGGGAGCACAACCTAGTTGTGGATCACCATGAAGGTATCACATCGATTTGTAGTGCTAACCCAAGAAGAACCGATTCGTCGGGGTGGATTAACCCATTAGGATAATTAAATATGAAAATGAAAACATAGTGGGACTAATTCGGGCCCTAGAGGTGGACTAGAGATATTAGGGTTAGGGGCCGCCTTACTTGGTGCTCCTTGTCCTTCTTCTGTTCACGTTCGCGTTCTTTTTTGCGCTTTCGGCGCCGGCTGCTGCGACTCGGCGGCTGGCCGTGCTGGGCCCCGCCACCGGCAGCTAGATCGCCGCCCTGGCCCTCCGCGGAAGTGTCACCGAGGAGCTGGTCCTGATTGAGGGAGCGCATGCGCGGCATGGGCGGTTCAATGCCCTTTTTCTTTAGGGCATTGGCAATGGCATTCTCAATGCTCACAGCATGATCATCTAAAAGGATATTCGGTTAGATATGAATCGTCTAGTGGGCACCGGACAGGGGATCCACCTATCTGAGAGGTGGCTGAGAGGAGTCCCGTTGAAGCGTTACCTTCCAATGGCCGAGGCTTCTTCGCCTTGGCCGTACTGATTCCATTGCCCACGGCATCGTTGGCCAATCCCATGTAGACGACATCCTCGTCGCTCATTTTGTTCTTCATCTCGATGCCCATAAACTGGACATCCTCGTCGGCAATGAGTGATCTCTTCAACGGCGGTGGCTGCTGTGGCTGCTGCTGCTGGTGGTGGTGGTGGTGGTGTGCCGGAGGTTGCATCGGCTCGTCCTCGTCATCATCGTCATCTATCTCACCGTCCTCGAGATCCTCAGCCAAATCAATTACCGCAATGGATGACATTGTGACCACCAAACTAACGGTCTAATTACCAATCACAGTTATTACCACAAAAGTGAATCTCAATCGAATAATCCGTATGGCTTGCAAAAATCGGAAGCTGTAAAGGAGGATATGGAAAATGTCATAGGTTGGCATGACAAAGGTCATAGGAGAACGGATCCCCATTATTTTTGTTTTCGGGGAGGGGGAGGAGGTTTCTGTGTTGCGTAAACCTATAGCAGTATATATATATTATATTCAGAAAATTTATCAATAAAATAATTATTTATTTTTTTTTGGTGGGGAGCCCCTCACCTCACACATGCGATGAAAAACTCACAACGGAATGAAATTTTCCTACAAACAAGCTTCCAAATATGTTAGGCATTAAAAGCAGAGCTTCCTTGATTCCAAAGGATTTCAAATTTCAGGACTCCAGGGCCTATTTTATAAAGTTTCCATTTCAAAAAAAAAAAAAGTTGGTATTTCTTATTCAAAATAATTGGTTGATAAAAAGAGATAAGAAATTATCAATTAAAGTTATGAATTATAATTAAATAATATTGTTATGTTAATGTTTCAAATAATTAAATTTATAAAAATCCTCAAAATAAAAATAAATGGAAAAAATTTTCTACCAAAAAGCGAAAGTAAAGCCAAGTTTGGAAAACATTTCAAAATATTGTCTTTGTTGTTGCTTTTTTTTTTGGGAAGAAGTACCGTTCGAAGGCAACAAACCGATCACATGCACACTCACACACACCCATACGCACTTCTCAAGCTCAACGCGTGCTTGTGTGGGTTTTGTTTATCAGGTGGGGGAGGTTTGATCCAAAGTTGGAAAGCCAAAGGTTCAAAGAATCAAAATCTAATTAATGAATATGGTAAATACAAAGCGATATGATAGAGCTAAACACCGAGCGCGTGTTTCATTCTGATTTTGGCTTGTTTATCATGTCATCTCCCTCGCACCACGTAGTACATATATATGTATACACATACAGACGCCGCAGCGCGAATGTATGTATGCATGTATGCGTAAAATATAGAAAGGAAAAAGAGAATGATGTATGTATGTATGTAGGTACATAACTGTGAATTGCTTACACTTTTCGCATTTAAATGATTGTCGATCCACGAAATAACTTTTTAATGAGGCGAAAGTTAGCTCATTGTTTGAAACATTTTCTCTAAATCGAGTTTGCAAGGCGTGATTGCGATTGCGACGATGTGTGTGTGTATGTGTGAGTTTGAACAGCTGCGCAGTTTTCAGGCTCGCACCAGCATATGTACATATGTATGTATGTATTGAAATACATATGTAAATGTGTATGCGCCTTGGAAATGGAAATAAATATAGTTTTCCTCGTTGTTGATCGATTTCGTTGCTATTGCAACATGGGGGCATTGAAGTTGAGTTTTTTTTTTTAAACAAACAATACAATAGATATGTGTGTCTGCAAAAGCCGAAAATTGTTTGGTTTTTTTTGCTTGTGGGGGCTTGTACCCCCTTTCTGCGCATCCGTCCGTCCCGCTCTAACCCGCAGCTGGGTGAAGGTTTGGGGCGTGGCGTAACAGATACACTTATATACTGCATGCATGTATGCACGTATGTATGTATGTACGCACGATGACTGAGCAAGCAGGCAATATGTACGCGTACATACAAACATATGTACAGAAAATGCGTATTCTTTTTTTTTCCAACTAAAAACAAACAATTTTCGGATCTTACATTTGGATTTGTGACTTTGTGTGGATTTTTAAACGTTTAGAACTTTTTACTCGATTATAACATTGCTGTTCGATTGGTTTTCGGTTATATGTTCATTTTTTGGCTTGGTTTTCTTTTCGTTTTTGTCGTTGTTTTACTTGACTTTTTCGCTTTTTGGTAATTTTTTGCATTGTCTTTTGGATTTAGCGTCGCTTTTTGTCTGCTTACATAATGGAAGAGTGGTACAGTAGGTGAATAATATATATATATATATATATATATATTTATACATATATATACATGCATATATGGTGTACGCACACACATATGAATGGTTGCTTTTTTAGCTGTGCATATACAATGACATACATATATATATAGGTGTGAAAAATCGTCGAGAATTTGCAGCCAATTTTGCAAATTATTTTCGCTTTGATTTTTGATCTACTATATATGTACATATATGCTGTCTCGCTCGCTCTGTATATTAGTTTCTCTGCCTGCGGCCCTGGCCTCAGTAAATCTCTCTCCCCTCTTCAATTTCTGTGACTGTACTGATACGCTCATATGACAGAATACAATATACAAATACATTAAATTAAATAAACTTCTTCGTCCAACTGCAAATTTTTTTCAAATGAATTCGTAGTTGCAGTGTTGCCAGACATCGGTTTGCCTTTCCCCCCCTGTAAAAACGATCCCACTAAATGCCTTTTTGGTATTTTTATGTGGTGTGATTTATATATCGATATTTTTCTTTGTGCCATTTTACGAAGTTATGTTTTAATTAGGAGGATACTATTAGGAGGATATCCTAATAAATTAGGATACTTAACGATTCATAAAATAAAATAATAAGCACCATACACCATAGATTTATACAATTTATTTGAGCCTAAGAAATCGATCCGACTTTCTTGCGCGCCAAATTCAAAATTATCAGATAAAGTGTTGAGCAACACTAAGGGCTGAAGGAAAGTTACGTTTTAAAATAGGATACTTAACGATTCATAAAATAAAATAATAAGCACAATCCACCATAGATTTATACAATTTATTTGAGTCCAAGAAATCGATAAGACTTTCTTGCGCGCCAAATTCAAAATTATCAGATAAAGTGTTGAGAAACACTAAGGGCTGAGGAAAGTGTCATGTTTATGCTTTTTTGATAGATTTCACATTCGTAGTTCGACAACAGTTTGAATCAGTCAAAATTTGTGTATTTTTTTTTTTATAAGGATTTCATCTACAAAAATTAATTAAGTTCTTTATCAGTGTTGCTTAGCGGTTAAACCAACCGCAATTCCATCCTATCGCCGATCTTCGCGTGGGGCGATCGTACTATATATATACGTATGTACATATGTGATCTGCTGATAACGCAGACGATCAGTTGGGTGTGTTTTTCTTTTTTTTTTAGAGAAATCCGGGTGCTAAGCATGGCCAGCAATTGCAAATCCAACGTCCAGGCGCCATCTCTGATCAGCAGCGACATGGTCAACAAACTGCCAGGAGACCAAGCCGAATTGTCGGCCCAAAGCACGGTCAGTTCAAAGCGTCATATCAAAGACATAACCTTGACATTTATCACCTTTTCTGACTGTCACAGGAAAACGGAATCGATGCGCCGCAGTTCATGATCGTTTTCGACGCCGGCGACCTGAACTCCGCCCGTCAACAGTTGCTGCCGTCCCTACAGGACCCCTTTGCCGTGGGCGCCGTTGCCACGGTCCTGTTGCAGGAGAGCATAGCCGAGCAGTTTGTGGGTCTGGTGGCACATGATCTGCGTCCCCTAAGCGAGGCGGTGGTCAGGAATCCGAGACGAGTGAAGACTGTGGCCCACATCAACAAACTCAAACTGAAAGTGGTCAAAGGTACGCACCTAAAACCGGAGGAATCTCCCCTGCTGGTATACGACACAGTGCACAGCTATCTGGGCGATGGAGGCGCCACTGGAGTGATAACCGTACACGTCTTCCGCACCGCCAAGGAGGCCGTAGAGCTGGCCAAACGGGATGCCCTGGCCTTTGGCCAGGCTAGTATCTGGAACGAGAAGCTGGCCTGTGCCTATGAGCTGGTGTTGCGACTGCCCACGGACGTCTTCGCCCTGAACTGCTTTAACCCAGACTTGGCTCCCATCAAGGAGGCATTCACTGAAAACCGGAACCACGTGTGCGTGGAGAAGAACTACCACTACGAAAGTCTGGTACTAGGCAGCAAACCGAGGATTGTCGTCTTTCCCATTGGCACTATCTTTGCGAACTAGATGAGCCCAGGACGTTACAGGAAATGCAGCCAGATGCTTGATCAGCCATACTTTTTATACCTCTCTTAAGCATTTTAATGTGTGAATTTTGTGTAGTACGTGGGGAATATATTTTACAAACGTTTTTAATCTAACCTCCTTTCAAATTTAATGTATCTTTGCTTAATCTATGCAGGATTTGATAGGATCTCTATATATTGTGGGTGATTGGGGTAGGTCTTAAGTGTATAATCTCTATGTGCAACAGGCGCTTTTCAGGCATGCGTGGAGACTTTCCCAGAAAATGAAAATCTCGGGGAAATGTAGGGAACAGTGATGTGAAAATTGAGTATAAATTTAAGGCAGGACACCCGCGCACTCCGGGTCAAAATACTAGAACAGAATATGTCTTTTGCCATCATTGCGAACTACTATCTTATCGTTTGCGTTGTAAGTTTAGATAATGATAGAAAAGTAACTGGAGTGTGCGAATTGGTTTCTTTTGTTAGTTGCTGTTTGTACATTAGTGCTATGGCATTTAAACTTCAACTGGCACAGCTATTGTGGTGGCCAGGTCTGTCTTTGTGAGTGTGTGTGCTGGCAAATCTTTACCTTTCTCTCCTAAGTTGTTGCCAATCTTTTTCTGGCTAATACACAAGTTTCCCTTAGTTTTCCGCCATCTGGACGTTGGCTACTTCCTCGTACATTCACGTTACTAGTTGAGACTGCTTCGGTATGTGTGTGCGGGTGGCTGGAATTAGTGTATTGTATTTTAGTGAGTGGGAAATAAGCTGTAACTAAACAAAGATATTGTACTTAAAAAACAGTGGCCTCTCTCTTTCGGCCTGCTGCCTCGCTCGCTCCAAGGCCCCCTTTCTTTTTCCTTACTCTCTCTCTCCGGTTCTTGCACCCCCGGATGACGTAGTGGCTCTTTTGGCTGCCATTGCTCCACTTTAACGGGGCCTGGAGAGCGCAGAGAGAGAATATTAGAACATGGGCGTAGAAAGGGGGTAATTAAGCTGGTAGGATTTTGTTTCTATTTTGTCTTTGCTATCCACCTTCAGCTTGTACTATATTCCCGATAGTTTTTAGTTAGTCTTACGAATTATTCCCTCCCCTTTCAAAATTATAATGACTACGTCCCAGTGCCCCTCAACTAGTTGTTGTTATTTCTCTCATGGTTAGAAGCAACGTTTGCTGGCGCTGCCATTGTTTGGGTTTTGTTGTTGCCAGCCAGTCTGTGCTGGTTCCCGCTACGCCGAGGTGAGCTCTCTCCCTGTTTCTGGATCCGTTCCCGTCATTCATTGCCCGTCGCCTGGCCTCCCGCCTCCGTCCGCCACTCCACTCCGTGCGTAAGGGGAAAATGCCCTGTCAGTTGTAGGCGTTCCAGCTCCAGCTCCAGTTCCAGAACCAAATCCATATCCAAAAACAGCTCCATAATTAGTAAGAATCCGCAAGAACAATGCCACCGCACAAGTGGACGGATGAGTCGCGGGACGCCAGTTGTTACTACGAGGACTCGGCCGGCACTGCCACTCGATTCCGCCGGAATTCGTCCTCCTCGAATGGATCTGGGTCCGGGGATCGCACCGACGACGAGGCAGATGACGAACGGGAGGCTTTCTGTTCCGGCGAACGGCCGCTGATCCGCTCCAGCGCCGGACCGGAGGGTGAGTACCTTCGATAAGATGCACCATCCATGTTCTGGGTTTCCGTTTGCCGTTTCACGTTCAATTATGTCCACTTCGAATGCCTCCAAATGCCGCGTTTCACGCCGCAGTAGAGCGTTATCTAAGAGGGAAATATTATATTTTCTGAAATACGATAACATTTGAATTATTTTACGAAAAAAAATGTATTTTTAAAAGCCATAGTGGTTCACCAGAGCCAGGCCTGACTTTAGGAAAATGCAGCATTTATGGCGCAGTTTTTTTTTAATCATTCGGACTGATTAAATATTTAAATGGCATTCCAACTACTGCGATGATGAAAACCGGAACATGTCGATGGTAATACGCCTCCAAAATAATCCCCTGTCTCTCCCCCCGCCAGCTGACGATGGATGCGGCCTGCTGAAGACCCGCCACATCTTCGGACTCATGGGCTTCCTGGGATTCGGCGTCGTCTACGCCATGCGCGTGAATCTATCGGTGGCCATCGTGGCCATGGTGAATCAGACCGCCATCCCGCATAGCAACTCTTCCGTAATCGACGCCGATACGTGTCCCCTGCCACCAGCGCCCGGAGGGAATGGAAGCGCTCCGATCCCGATCCGGGAAGGTGAATTCGTGTGGGATGAGGCCACGCAGGGATTGGTGCTGGGCAGCTTCTTCTACGGCTATGTGATCACCCAGGTGCCTGGCGGGCGCATGGCGGAGCTGTACGGCGGCAAGCGGATTTACGGCTACGGAGTACTGATTACGGCCATCTTCACGCTCCTTACACCGCTGGCCGCCCACTGGGATCTGCCGCTGCTGGTCCTCGTTCGCGTCCTGGAGGGCATGGGCGAGGGTGTCACCTACCCGGCCATGCACGCCATGCTGGCGCAGTGGATCCCGCCGCTGGAGAGGAACAAGTTCGCAGCTGTCGTCTATGCTGGCTCCAATATCGGCACGGTGATATCCATGCCCTTGACCGGCTGGCTGTGCTCGCTGGACTTCCTGGGCGGCTGGCCCTCGGCCTTCTACATCTTCGGACTGCTGGGCATCTTGTGGTTCGGCTGCTGGATGTATCTGGTGTACGACAAGCCCCGGGATCACCCCCGCATCTCTTTCGCGGAAAGGGAATATATCGAACGCAGCCTGCTAGCCCAGCGACGGATTGAGGAGCCAGATTTGGAGGAGGAACCCGATATCGAGGAAGATTGCGAGCAGCAGGAGGACCGGGTGAGCATGAGAAGACCTGCCCAGGATGAGGGGATACCCTGGCGTTCGCTGGCCACCTCAGTGCCTCTGTGGGCCATTTTGCTGACGCAGTGCGGCCAGGGCTGGGCCTTCTACACGCAGCTGACGGAGCTGCCCACCTACATGAGCAACATACTCCACTTCGACATCCAGTCGAACGCCATGCTGAACGCCGTTCCATACCTGACCGCCTGGTTCGTGGGCATAGCCTGTTCCGCCCTCGCCGACTGGATGCTCGCCCATCGCTACATCTCCCTCATCAACTCGTACAAGCTGTGGAACACGGTGGCGTCCGTTGTGCCGTCCCTGGGCCTGATCGGCATCATCTATGTGGGCTGCGACTGGGTGTGGGTCACCTTTATGCTGGCCGGGGTTGGGTCCTTCGGAGGAGCCGTCTACGCCGGCAATCAAATGAATCACATCGCCCTCAGTCCCAAGTACGCGGGCACAATGTACGGAATAACGAATTCGGCGGCGAATATCTGCGGCTTCCTGGCGCCCTATGTAATAGGCTTGATTATCAATCACCGGGAGACGCTGACCCAGTGGCATTTGGTCTTCTGGCTGGCAGCGGGCCTGAACATAGCCGGTAACTTCATCTACCTGATCTTTGCCAGCGCCGAGGAGCAGAGCTGGTCGAAGGGAGCACCCAGGAGGGACACTGTGCAGCGCAGTCAGCGGGCTTGATTGACATTCCCCGAGCAGGATCCGAAGCATTTGTGATAATTCCAATATATAGTAGAAATATATATAGAATATGGACTCGAAGTTTCCCCCGGATGCACCAGAAGCGTCGTCAGTATTTGAAGTGGCTTCCAAAAACAAAAACCAACCAAAAATGAAACACTAGTGCTACCAAATCGTTATTCGAACGATATATGTATGAGAAATGTTAACTGTTTTAGTGTGTCGTTTTATATGGACTCTTGTTTTGCTAGACGTGCTGTTTTTTTTTCATTTTTGATACCAATATTTGTACCAGCCCCATGAATATATATATATTTATATATCTAAGATATACACACACTCGAAGGATGTTGCACATTCAGCTTTAGAAGGAAATTATACACGGCTATACACCTACCAGGTGTATGTAGTTCTATATAGCGTTAAATATATATACATATATGTAATCGTACGAGCAGTACTACCATATCCTATAGATACGCCAGTTACTAAGTCTGTGACGAATGGATGAGTCGAAATAAATCGCATAAACATATCAATTATGTGACTAACAGATGTTTCTAACTATGGAGTGACTCAAGGGGCTTATATTTTGGGGAACTACAATCATAGATACAGTAATTCTGGTCACAACATCACAAAGTAAACTATTATATACTTTTAGGCATTTTGTTGCTCATTTGAATCCAAAGAGAGACTTTATTTTTGTTTTAATAAGTACGCTTTTTGATGATTTGTTTCCAATTTCCCTTTCGAAAACATTAACCTGCAAACAGACGACCTAATTTGAAATCTTGGCATTATGAAATGCCTACACTGCGTATGAGTAATGAAGCTACGTATGCGTGATATCATTGCGTATGAGCGATAAACTTTGAAACTGCCTGGCGGGTCATTATTGCTTTACTGTTTCCAGTTTACAGTTACGGGCTTATGGACCGAAAAAAATATGGCTTATAATATGGCTACGGTACGACAATAATACTACAAGCTAATAAGCCTTAAATTATATGCCTATGGCCAAACTCTGACCTTTAAAATAGTATCTGAAGAAATAGGAAGAAAATTTGGTTTACTAACAGATTTAAGAAGAATCAATTCACAAATCGGTTAAGTATTGGATGGACAGCGACGAAGATATAGCCATCGCAAGGGGTGAAATTTGCACTCCCCACGAATTTTCGATTTTTGAAGGGGATCCTCCAGAAAAATTCGAAAAAAATGGATGCACAAATTTGTTCTCAGATTTTGATGCAGATTTGTGGAAAACCGATCCACAAATCGGTTAAGGTATTCCCCTTGGGAATCGGATGGATATTAACAAAGA
Organism: Drosophila pseudoananassae pseudoananassae; assembly: GCA_018153035.1. NCBI lineage: Eukaryota > Metazoa > Arthropoda > Insecta > Diptera > Drosophilidae > Drosophila > Drosophila pseudoananassae. Next base: position 8,072,753 of record JAECXR010000014.1, on the reverse strand, counting down.
TATAGCCATCGCAAGGGGTGAAAGTTGCACTCCCCACGAATTTTCCATTTTTAAAGGGGGTCCTCCAGAAAAATTCGAAAAAAATGGATCCACAAATTTGTTCTCAGATTTTGATGCAGATTTGTGGAAAATCGATCCACAAATCGGTTAAGGTATTCCCCTTGGGAATCGGATGCATATTAACAAAGATATAGCCATCGCAAGGGGTGAAAGTTGCACTCCCCACGAATTTTCCATTTTTGAAGGGGGTCCTCCAGAAAAATTCGAAAAAAATGGATCCAAAGATTTATTCTCAGATTTTGATGCAGATTTGTGGAAAATCGATCCACAAATCGTTTAAGGTATTCCCCTTGGGAATCGGATGGATATTAACAAAGATATAGCCATCGCAAGGGGTGAAAGTTGCACTCCCCACGAATTTTCGATTTTTGAAGGGGATCCTCCAGAAAAATACAAAAAAATTGATCCACAAATTTGTTCTCAGATTTTGATGCAGATTTGTGGAAAATCGATCCACAAATCGTTTAAGGTATTCCCCTTGGGAATCGGATAGATATTCCCAAAGATATAGCCATCGCAAGGGGTGAAAGTTGCACTCCCCACGAATTTTCGATTTTTGAAGGGGATCCTCCAGAAAAATACGAAAAAAATTGATCCACAAATTTTTTCTCAGATTATGATGCAGATTTGTGGAAAATCGATCCACAAATCGTTTAAGGTATTCCCCTTGGGAATCGGATGGATATTAACAAAGATATAGCCATCGCAAGGGGTGAAAGTTGCACTCCCCACGAATTTTCCATTTTTGAAGGGGATCCTCCAGAAAAATAAAAAAAAAATTGATCCACAAATTTGTTCTCAGATTATGATGCAGATTTGTGGAAAATCGATCCACAAATCGTTTAAGGTATTCCCCTTGGGAATCGGATGGATATTAACAAAGATATAGCCATCGCAAGGGATGAAAGTTGCACTCCCCACGAATTTTCCATTTTTGAAGGGGATCCTCCAGAAAAATACGAAAAAAAATTTATCCACAAATTTTTTCTCAGATTTTGATGCAGATTTGTGAAAAATCGATCCACAAATCGTTTAAGGTATTCCTCTTGGGAATCGGATAGATATTCCTAAAGATATAGCCATCGCAAGGGGTGAAAGTTGCACTCCCCACGAATTTTCCATTTTTGAAGGGGATCCTCCAGAAAAATACGAAAAAAATTGATCCACAAATTTGTTCTCAGATTTCGATGCAGATTTGTGGAAAATCGACCCACAAATCGTTTAAGGTATTCCCCTTGGGAATCGGATAGATATTAACAAAGATATAGCCATCGCAAGGGGTGAAAGTTGCACTCCCCACGAATTTTCCATTTTTGAGGGGATCCTCCAGAAAAATTCGAAAAAAATGGATCCACAAATTTGTTCTCAGATTTTGATGCAGATTTGTGGAAAATCGATCCACAAATCGTTTAAGGTATTCCCCTTGGGAATCGGATGCATATTAACAAAGATATAGCCATCGCAAGGGGTGAAAGTTGCACTCCCCACGAATTTTCCATTTTTGAGGGGATCCTCCAGAAAAATTCGAAAAAAATGGATCCAAAGATTTATTCTCAGATTTTGATGCAGATTTGTGGAAAATCGACCCACAAATCGTTTAAGGTATTCCCCTTGGGAATCGGGTGGATATTAACAAAGATATAGCCATCGCAAGGGGTGAAAGTTGCACTCCCCACGAATTTTCCATTTTTGAGGGGATCCTCCAGAAAAATTCGAAAAAAATGGATCCAAAGATTTATTCTCAGATTTTGATGCAGATTTGTGGAAAATCGACCCACAAATCGTTTAAGGTATTCCCCTTGGGAATCGGGTGGATATTAACAAAGATATAGCCATCGCAAGGGGTGAAAGTTGCACTCCCCACGAATTTTCCATTTTTGAGGGGATCCTCCAGAAAAATTCGAAAAAAATGGATCCACAAATTTGTTCTCAGATTTTGATGCAGATTTGTGGAAAATCGATCCACAAATCGTTTAAGGTATTCCCCTTGGGAATCGGGTGGATATTAACAAAGATATAGCCAACGCAAGGGGTGAAAGTTGCACTCCCCACGAATTTTCCATTTTTGAGGGGATCCTCCAGAAAAATTCGAAAAAAATGGATCCAAAGATTTATTCTCAGATTTTGATGCAGATTTGTGGAAAATCGACCCACAAATCGTTTAAGGTATTCCCCTTGGGAATCGGGTGGATATTAACAAAGATATAGCCATCGCAAGGGGTGAAAGTTGCACTCCCCACGAATTTTCCATTTTTGAGGGGATCCTCCAGAAAAATTCGAAAAAAATGGATCCAAAGATTTATTCTCAGATTTTGATGCAGATTTGTGGAAAATCGACCCACAAATCGTTTAAGGTATTCCCCTTGGGAATCGGATGGATATTAACAAAGATATTGCCATCGCAAGGGGTGAAAGTTGCACTCCTCACGAATTTTCGATTTTTGAAGGGGATCCTCCAGAAAAATTCGAAAAAAATGGATCCACAAATTTGTTCTCAGATTTTGATGCAGATTTGTGGAAAATCGATCCACAAATCGTTTAAGGTATTCCCCTTGGGAATCGGATGGATATTAACAAAGATATAGCCATCGCAAGGGGTGAAAGTTGCACTCCCCACGAATTTTCGATTTTTGAAGGGGATCCTCCACAAAAATTCAAAAAAAATGGATCCAAAGATTTATTCTCAGATTTTGATGCAGATTTGTGGAAAATCGATCCACAAATCGTTTAAGGTATTCCCCTTGGGAATCGGATGCACATTAACAAAGATATAGCCATCGCAAGGGGTGAAAGTTGCACTCCCACGTTTAGTTTAAATTATTTCTCTTGGGAATCGGATGGGTATTAACAAATGGATGAAACAAATATATAGTTATATCTGGTTGCTTTAGCAAAGTACACATTTATTTCTCTCAGTGTAGGGCACATACAAGCCATAAACATGCACTTGCAGATCGAGCATTCCAGCACAGCCTCCGTACGTTCGGTTTCGGTGCGATTACCGTGGCACAGTTTTAATGCTGGTGTCTGTCAGTCCGTCGGTTTGTCCGTGAGTCTGTCCGCTGTACGACCGTCCGGTGGGACAAGGCGTTTCTCATGTGCTCGCATCCCCGCCCCCGGGGCGCGCCCTCCCGAAAAATGCCAGGCATTAATAATGGCTAAGTGACATTGCAGTTTTTGTGGCGCAGTCTCTCACGCGGTTTTGTTTGTATTTTGGCGCTTTGTCTTTTTGTCAATTTTCTCCTCATTGCATAACAATTTTCTGCCCATCACCCCCACCACCGCCGCTGTCTATGCCTCGGCTCCCTGTCCCTTTCCCATTTTCCCCTATTACCTTTTACCGATGCGAGAGTTCCCCGGTGAACTTCGCGTGGCCATAAAAACCATGCCACAAAAGTCAAGTGAAAATATTTTGGCGCCTCTGTTATGACAGCCGTGCCTCTCTCTTCTATACACAGTACAAATTTTATATTATTTTGTTATATTTTTCAATATTCAAATGGAAAATCTATAGTATTTGGCAACATGGCGTATGAGCGATGCATTGCAGACTTCAATTACGTATACGCACTGTGAACGTTTAAGAAAAATTACTCAACTGTTTGAGCTTTTCTGTCAGTTTCTCTCAATGTATTGTGCTCTTACTTCTCCCTTTTCCGTCTCGCTCGCGCTCCCAAAATCTGCGCTCATTTGGCCATGCGTTTGCGTTTTTAATTAACGGTAGTTTCTTCTATTGCCACACGAGAGATTGCAAATGAAGTAATTATAAAAAAAAAAAAAAAGGAGAAGAAACACACCGCTATAGATGGGGAAAGAAGCCCGTGATTACGAGCAACATTTTTCGGTTCAATTTCATCCGATCTGCTCCGTTACATGCCCTCTCCCTCGCGCACTCTCTCCCTGTCTAGCTGTCTAGCTGTCTCTTTCCAAATTGCCGTGCGTTTTTCCTTGCCAAGAAATGCGTTCATGGTCAAAATGTCAAAACGTGACGCAAGCGCAAACAGCAACAGCAACAGCAACAATTAACATCAGCAACACATCCCCAACATCCACACAAGAGCATCAACAATGGCATTTAAAAAAAAAAAATAAAAAACCAACAACAGCCATAACAAAATTACAAAAAAAAAAATACAAAAAAGGCATTATTGTTTTGGCCCGGCCAGTAAGTGATCCACAAAAACAAAACTACACATATGTGAAAATTTGTGCAATCAAATATTTGGTTGAATAATTTTCCAAGTGCCAAGACTAACAGTCAAGTGCACTGAATAGAACAGCTTCTTCAGTTATAGAATTTCACAAAAATACTTGTATATACTAAATAGTATATAAAGAGTACAAAATACTAAATAGTGTAGTAGTAGGTTCAAAAACCCCGAGCCACCACTCCCAAGGCTTTCATGATTTTTCAATTAATAACCCATCGAATAAAATATTCCCATTGACCTAAATTCAACGTCTCAGAGCTGAAATATCAATAAATTATGCATTAAATTCGAGATAATTATATTCCTCCAATTATCAGATGATTTTCGAGTATTAAGGAAATGATGAAGTAATTGAGGTCACATTAAAAATACCATTATATATGCCATATATGCGGAGATCTAATCAAAAACCGCATCTTCCCAGGTGAACCTCCCAGTTCCCATTCCCATTCCCAGACCTAGATTTTGAGTTCAGTTCGGTTATCGGTTGGCTAATTGATAGATAACCTGGCTCGAATCGCTTTGCTAATCGTTTTGATTTCTGATTTTCTGAATTTCCGATTTCTGACTCGGTTTCGTATTCAACATTTTTGTTGTTTTTTTTTTGGTTTTTGGTTTTTGTGTTTTATTTTTTGGTGGCTTAGTGGCGCGTTTTTATTTATTCACTGTTAACTGAACCTTTGTTGGTCGACGCTTTGCTTATTTCTTGACACTTTCACTTTTCTCATTAAGATATGAGCTCGACCCCCCTTCCGACAGGTTTTTTTTGGAGTGTGTGTTGTTTTTTTTTTTGTTAATTTGCTGACAGCAGCTCACAAACCTTACGTGTACCAACCGACACGGGGATTGACTGACAGACGGTCAGACATAAGCCCAGACCCTTGCACTGAGAAAGAAAAAAAAAATACTTTAAAAAACTATACCATATTTAAAAGTATTAACTATATACTATTTCTCTGAGTGTATCAGCCTGCGGGCTAACCTTAAATATTTTGCGGTTTCATTTGCATCTCCATTCATGCTCGTCGCTCCATCCCTTGCTCCATCTCTGTCTGAGCGTTGAGCTTTTCCCTCTCGCTTTGAGTGATATTGAACTTTGAGTGCATTAATCGAGATTTCAGGCATCTCTCGGCTTCTGAATGCAATTATGCATTTTTTCTTGTTCATTTTTTGGAAACCCTTTAAACCCGTTTGCCGTTGCAAGATCTTTGTCATGCTTCTTCTGTTTGGCTTTTTTTTTTTTTTTTTTTTGGCAATAACAAAATGCATTTTTGTTTCGCCTTACCACTTAGCATTTAATTTTTGGCAGCTTTTGAGGTTTTCTACCTTTTTTTCTTCAGAACTGGTTTCCATTTACTTAACGGTAAATGCAGCCATCGCTGAGGCCGTCTCTGTCTGGCTTTCAGACTATTATTTCGTTCCCAACTTTTATTTGGCTTTTGTGGAAAATTGAAAAGCATTGCACGAGATGTTTGGACGCTTCGGGGATTGCATAATTTATTGCTTGTTTGCTTTTTCTTTAGTTTTTCTTTTTGGGGAGCAGGAAAATGGTGGAAACGGGGTGGAAATGTTTTTCTGGCCATCCCTAAAAGCCTTTTTATTCTCCGATGCGGAATCTGTGCCAGGTGCAAGTATCTCTCCGTCTTAACTGGCTGGTTTGCTGGCTCAAAACGGGTCAGTAGTGACACAAAAACCGAGACAACAACAATTGTTCCATCTCTTGCAACATATCTCGGTTCGCATTCCTCCACTCCCGTCGTTTCGACTGGATTTTGGGGAGTGGGAACGGGAATACTGCAGGTGAGTAGCTTTTTCGATTTTTTATCGATTCGCAAGTGAATGTCCAAACAAGGAAAATGTTTGTTGCATGTTAGCTGCAAATTATAGGCCATTTAATTTATGGATTCTCGTAATTTCTCAATCACTTTTAATCTCTATAATTAATACTATTTCTGGTGGGATTTTTCAAGACATTTTGGCCGAGATATGCTTTGGTTTTGAATGAATCATTTCTGGTCATAAATGTATTTCCTATTCATACACATATTTACATTTATTTAACCTAGATTAATTGATACAAAGGTTTCTATTAGTAATGCCTTGAAATGGGGTTAAAAAAAACCATTGCCGCTTTCAGGGCGTAGGATCCTTTCAAAGGCGTATTTGTTTTATTTTGGGCTAAGATATAGTGTCATCTACTGTTATATCATGATTGCATGTTTATTATCTGGGAATTGCAATTTGATGGCTTTTTGAAAACTAACCGATTGACCGACTTAGCTGGAATTTCGGCCCAGCGCTATATGGTTATAGTTATTGTGATTGCGATTGCAGCCATCATTCCAGCCCCCTTGCCCGCTCATCCCGTCTCCTGAGCTGGCTTATTCAAATATCAATGGCTAATTTCATTTTTGCGGCCACTTTTGCAACACTCACACTCTCGCCAAAGTCCATATAACATAATGCCACACACACAAGCACGCACAACGATTACAACATAGCCGATGACGCAGGGCTTTTGCTTTTTTCAGGCTCCACGCCGCTCTCTCACTCGCTCTCTCTCTATCTCTCACTGAGAGCGAGAGCCCCCAAGCACTTTCGTTCGGGCCGCTAACGGTAATGCACCAAACCTGGCTCAAAACCTGGCTCAAGCTGCCACTTGCGCTTTCGGGAGAGTGAGAGCGCGAGCAAGCTGAGATTTTTTCCGTCTTGACGTCTGATTTTTTTTTGGGGCTGCGTTTTTGGAATTGTTAACATATTTTTACAGCTGCTCAAGACGCTCGACGGGCGATTCGTCGACGTGCGTTCATGCCAAACGGTCGTCGCAGCTCGGAGCTCCTCTTTTGAAGCGCGTGTGTCTCCTCCCAAGCACCCCAACAATTTTTCAATAAAAAACGAAAGTGCGAATTATCAAAGAAACACAAAACACCAACCACAAATAGAATAACATTATTTTTTTGGGATATTCTAACGGATCTCGCGGCCCAGATCTATTGTATTTATTTAATATTTTTTTCGGTTTTTTAATTCGTGGAACTGTGTGAGAAAATGCTTGTGCAAAATACAATATAAATAATACGCTTTTAACCCGAATCGGATTTTATTATTGTTGTTTTTATTAGTTGTTCTCTTTTTTTTCGTGTGTGTGTAATATCTGGAGTGAAAGTGAAACAGAAACCACCAAAAAATAATCAATAAACCAGAGACGAGACATCGCAGGAACGTGCCCGGCCAATATAAGATATATATATATATTGACACGATCATGGCTAGGACTCTGGTGCTGGCCCTGCTGGTTTCGCTCTTGGCCGGCAATCAGGCGGCCATCGACAAGGACGAGGGGAAACTACCAGCCGGGCGGTTGGCAGCCTCCTCTTCCGGCTCGGATCAGCACAATGTGATTAACCTGAGCCTGCACACGGGCCTGACCTCCGACCTGGATCCTGCTTTGAGTTATGACCTGAGCCGCACTCGCCGCCTGCGAGATGCCCTGAATGTCTTCGATTTGGGCATTCTGGCCGAGCACTGGGGGCAGGTGGAGGTCTCCGGCGGAGTGTCCGGGAACTGCAGCCGGGACATGAGGAGCTATCTGGCAGGTCTCAGCGATGCCAAGATGTGGGCCGTGAAGAGTAAGTTTCAAGGGATTAAAGGGCTATAATATGTAAACGACATACAATGGTTTTTCAGAAACAACTTGCATTAATAGAAGATAGGAACATATTTAAAAATGTGTAGATTTGTAATTAATTAATAATGTAACCTATCATACTGTATGATGTATTATATCAGTAACAAGTCCCTAGAGCTTTGTAGTTTTAAAGACAAAACTACCAAAGAAGTTAACCAAAAACCAAACCTAAAACCACACTTACCAATTAGGTTAATCAACCACGAAAAAGCCCATAAAATTTTAAGAAAACTGATTAATTTCAGGTTAACCAGAAACTTATCTCCCTACCCCCTAAGCCAAGGTAAATATTTGTCAAGTTATTACTTCCCGATAGCATCGTCACTCTTTATTAAATTTTTGTGCAACTTTGTTGGCCAGAAGACAAACACAGATCGCCATTCACTTCCCTTCAGTTGCCACACGAACCGCCACGATCTGATCTTGGTCTAGAGTCTAGACCATAAAATGATATCAACACTGGGCGTCGTTCTACGGTGTATGTGTAAACGTGCCATTCGCCGATTTTGGCGATCGGCGGCGATATATAGATATATCGTGGATGGAGACAATCTACATAAGCTCACGATATGCAGCGAGAAATCGCCAAGGTCGCAATTAGTTCTTGCCAGTGCAGTAGCAACATGCAACAGCTGCACCACCACCAGCAACAGCAACAACAACTACCCCGTGACAGCAACAACTCAATCAAATTTTGGCTTGATGGCTTACATTTTGGCTATTGGGCTTTTGAGCTTGTTTGCCCAAAATTGGTTTATCGCTTGGCTCTTATTTTCTGTGTCCAATTTTTATTTGGTCATTATGTCAGGGGGGTTGGTATTGAATAACGGTTCAATCTATCCAATCAGATATTGAAGTTGAAAGTGAAAAATATATGAGGAAAAGCAAATCTTAAAAAATGGATAGCTTCAAAATTAAATTAAAGTTAAAACAAGTAAAAGATAAGCTTGTTTTCTGGCCATTTTTTGTTGCCAATTCGATCCATATTTTTTTCTTTCTGTAAAGCTGCGCCAAAAGTCTGAAATTATGAATAAATGTGGTGCAACTTGTTTTATTTTTGGTTTTTGGATTTTTTTTTTTTTGGTGGTTGCGACAAGCACCACACCCCTCGCACCACACACACCGTACTCCGTAGCCCCCAAGAAAGAAAGACAAAAAAAAAAAACGCAATCCTATCGATTCCAGCAACCTGACTCCGATGAAACCCCACTGACCGACTGACTTGGCCAAGACAAACCGAACCACTCTCCTCCAGATGCTGGTTATGTAATCAATTAACACAAAAATCCAGCTTGCAAAGACGAATCCGACAACGAAAAAAAAGAGAAAGAAAAATTTACAAAAAAAAATGAAATAAGAAGAAATAAAAGTGTTTCAGTCTCTCCGTCAAAGTTTCTTTTCTTTTTTTTATTTAGTTTTATTTTTTATTGCACCATGGGCCAAAGTGGCACGAAAGTGGCCTCTTAAAGTCTCGGTTCAAGTTCATGGAGAAAGAGAAAGAAAGGCTGAGAAACTGAGAAGAAAGACTTCAAGAAAGACTCCAAAATGGCCTTTCAAGCGAATGGTTTTTCCGGGCAGGAAGTGTTTTTACCTTTTGCCACAGTTTGTGGTCGTTTTTTTTTATTTATTTTTTGGAGAAAGGCCTGCTTTTAAATTTAATTGCTAATTAAAATATTTTTACATTTTAAGTCCACTGGGAAACTATTTTATTGTTTAGTTTGTGAAATTTTTTGAGGGCTTCTTTGAGTTACAGATCCAAAGATCCTTTTGAGATATTTAAAGGATTTTTATTCTAAAAGTACTTAACTTGTGCTAAGGGCTTATATTACTCCTTAGTATTTATAAATATCTTTCAGTGTAAAAGTAAACATCCTTAAAAACATTAACCAAATATTCATCAGCTTTCTTTGCTTCCTTCATTAAAAAAAAAAACGAAAAAGATGGTAACAAGTTGTTACCTGTTTTGGGGTAACAACTTTTGCGGGACCTGAAAGCTCTGGGACTGGGTCTGGGACTGGGACTGGGACTGGGTCTGGGACTGTTACCTGCCATCTATGTATGTCAATGTCTCCATAGATATGTAAACATAAAGATATATTGCATATTACCACACATGAACGGGCCAGGGTCAAAGTTTTTCCTGCCAGCCCGCAGCAAACCGGCTGGTTCGATGGTGGCTGAAAATTGTTATTTAAACGCTTTGGATCGACTTGTGTCGTGGAAATAATTTCCACGGGCACTAGTTCGGTTTCAGAGCCGGGTTTTTGGGTTGTCTCAACTATCCGAGCCAAGATCAATGGCTAATAAATTGTGGCTGTGTTACCTTTTTTTTCTACCCATATTATATATTTTTATAGGATTTTGTTGTTGTTTTGTGGCTAAGTTTCAGTTGCAATGTTGCATTTGCAGCAATTCTTTGGTGGCAGCTACGGTCGAGTGAACTCGATTGCCAGGTTGAAGGTTGAAAAGCTGAAAAGCTGAAAACTGAAAAACCGACAATATCGCCAGCTTGGAAGTCAAGTGGAAGGCTGGCAAAAGATTTGTCCAATTTGGAGTGGACAAATACGTTGAGTGTTCGTCGGCAAAAGTCTAAGAGGAAGTGCAAATATTGACCGAAAGAGCTTCATCATCTTTCGGCAAACTTCCTCGAAAATATAAAAAAAAAAAACTTTCACAATCTTTTTTTTTTGCAAATTATTCCCAGAAGAAGACGAATCATACAGTTTTGTAAAAAAAAGTACCATAAAAAAAACAAAAACAACTGCTGCAATAGCAGACTCTGACCTCGTACTGCATTTCACCTGTCGTACTGACACAAAAAAACAGTTATTACATTAAAATCGAAAGCAAGTTGGCCAAAAACTGGCAAGAGATCGTGTTATGGTTTTTGGCTTGGTCATTAGTTGGTCAACGGTTTTTCCTTTTTATTTATCCATATATTTTTCTTTTTTGGGCCAATATACTTAGCCGACTTTTGAAGGGGTGGGTTTGTCGGGGGAGGGGGGGTTAGGGATGGAGGGAGCGGGTAAGAGCCCCAATTACAGTCTTTGTGCGAAATGAAACGTCACGCAACATAATTTCTACGGCTTTCCCATGTTTACATACATATACATTTCTGATGTAAATGGCAATAAGCAATAAAGAAGAAGAAGCCAGAGAAGAAGAAGAAGAAGACGAAGACGAGATAGAAGAGGGAACAGGAGTAGCAGAGGCAGAGATACCAAAATTGCACAACAAATAAACACGCCAAGTCGCCAAGTCGCAGCAACATCAACAAAAAAACAGCAGCCGCAGCAAGCCAAGACACTGGAAAAAAAAATCAATTATAATAAATTTAATTTAAATATATAAAATATATATATTTTTTCAAAATAAAAAAAGCCTTTCCTATTGAGGCTCTATATAAAACCCTTCCAAATAAATAAAACAAGAATTTTTCTCAGTGCCTCTCTAGCCGTCTCTCTCCTTCTTTCTCTCTTAGTTTCTGGTCAGCCAACATCAAAGCTGCGCTTATGTAATGTAACTTTAATTTGATTGTTGCAATGTCTTGCAGTTTTTTTTTTTTTTTTTTTGTTAAGTTTTTCATTTTGAGTTTTTGGCGAAAACGAAATTATGGCCAAGACAGCATTGACAACAAACAACCACCAGTATTGTTGTTGCTTTGTTGTTTAACAATAACGGCCCATTGGTGTGGAGACATGTATGTAAAATACTTTCAACTTTGACCGCGATTTTGGAGCGGTTTTTATCGCCGCCGACCAAACGAATGACTTAGGCAACAAACTCGTTTCGGATAATTGTGCGTAATTAAAAAAGAGCGTTGCCGCCACTGCTGCCACACCACGCATTGAAATTGGACAACAACTCAGCCATAAAGTCACATTTAATCACCGAGCCAAAAGGTCTAGGACAAATTCCAATCTATAAACAAATACAATTAATAACTTTTGTGGAAAATAAAGAACTATGGCCTACTTTTCTGCGTAGAACATTAGAGAATATTCTCAAGATTAAAGTCCAGTCATACCATTTGTCGTAGGGCTGATTTAATAATAAAAAAAGAATTATGAAAAATGAAGTAAACAAGTTAATAGCTAACTCATTTAAGCCACAATTGAGATATTTCCAGACAGGCCGACAATAATTAGCCAGAAATTACAATAAAATTCCAACATGAGACGGCGCTAATTTTCGGATATATAATATTTGCCAATTGTGCCTGTCATGACGGATCGGATCGGCTCGGCTCTTGGTCTTGCCAAATCCATTTGGGGTTTCAAGTTTAATGCGATACTCGGTCTTGGGCAAATGAAACGCTAATCGATCGATTTCTATGGAGGGTAGCACAAAGTGCATTTAGTTTGAAGGTCTTGGGCTTCCAGTCCACAATCTATAATCAGATAAAAATATTTCTAAAATATTGTTAGATATTATAAGATTAAAAGCTGATAAAAGTAAGGATCATTTCCGTTAGATATAATAATTATAATAATAATAATAAAATAGCGGCTGACTGGTACGTGCCTGGCATTAATTTCCTTTGTTTTTGGTTATGAAACGCCGCCAGACGACAGTAAACAGTCTCGATTTGGGGTTATTGACCATAATTGCATTTTGGGCGGCCGCGTCACTTTTGATTGAAACGCATTAGGGTCGAGAAATGCTGTCACTGGTTGGGTTAGGTAACTCTTTTTCGAAAAAAAAAAGTTGCCAAGATGGTAGTTCAATTAGAAATCCTATGATGATGATGCATTATCGTGAGTGGCCAGCTGGCTAATTATATTTTGGCAAATTGCTGGCCCGGCAATGAGGCTTGTATTCGGGTGACTCACGTACACACTTTGGGCTCAAATGTGCAGCCCTGAGTTTGTTGAAAAACCAGTTTCAAAGAAATGCGCAGAAATATGGACCATCCGAGCCGTTGCGTAAAAGCGGCCCAGATGACCATGCCACGTGTCATCGACCAAAAGTCGATCTGAAAAACGGAATACCAGTTAGCCAGATCCAAAAAAGCGAAGATGCAGCCGACCTTGTGCCGAATCTGGCTTGGATAGACACAGCCAGCGAGAAAAAACCCCAGAAGACAGGCCAACTCTTTGGCTTTACTTATTTTTTATAAGTGGGCGTTGAAAGCGCCAAAGGCAATGGTTTTTTTGTGTGTCTGTGATAAGGTTTAAGCCCCGAAAACATTGACATTGAAATGAAAAGACACTGTAGAGAGTGGGGAGAAGAAATCAGTCTGTATGTGAGACCTGAATGCGTAAATATTACGAGACAAGCGCCCGACAGCCCCAGACATTCAGGAAGTCATCAGCGAGCATTATCTAAGGCACTCGTCTCTATCTGAAACGGCGCATCTTTGGGGCGAAAAAATTACGTTTTATTATGCGACTCACTTAGCCAACGGCTGCTATAATTATTACGAAGAAAACACAAAAATGGTATGAAAGTAATTATGAGTTATGGGCTGTCTCCGATAAGCCCAGAAAACACGAAGATATTAAAAGAATTTCCTATAATAATATCCTCTTGATGTGATCTAATAGACACACCTCAACAATTAGCAAACAAATCATCGCTTTTAGCCAAGTTCATTGCTTCGTTGCGTGTTAAATGACAAGATGGATCTATTTGGCCAAGACAAACCCGAGAAACGGAGACCGACACCGACACCGACACCGACACCGACACCGGACTGAGAATCTTAAATCTACAACACACGCCTTTAATGTCCCCACATTAGCTGAGACTTTGGCGGTTCTAATGACAAAACCAAACAATTTCCTCTGAAATTCTGAAACTCCTTAAAAAAACAAAAATGAGGCAACGCAATTGCCGAAATTAGTTGGCCAAAAACGAGTAGGAAACCGTGTTGGCTGATTTATTGGCGAGCCGAGACGCCAAGGAAACCTTCGATTCGCTTTGGCTCCAACTTCCTAGGATAAAAACTCGGAAAACTTCAAAGTTTTATGTTCTTCCCAAGAGCAAAGCAAACATAATTCATACTCAATACTGGATACTGGATGGTTACTGATTTTTTTCTATAACTACCCTTTTTTAACACTCACATCCTCTTGTAAACAAAACCATATTTAATTTAAAGACATTTCGTATTTATATATTTGGTTCTGGTGACGCAGATCTCTTAATTGTTTTTTTTTAAGCCTTAATTGAATTGTTAACAGTTGGGACGCGTTGTTGGTACTTTTGTTTTTTTTTATATCATTTTTTACGTTTCGCAATTTGGTTCGAAAAGTGTTGAAAAAATATTTATAAAAATAGCAAAAGGCAAACAACAATAGGTATTTGTGTATTATAATGGCAACTATTTTCCATTATTTATTGCCATTATATTTATACAATCGGTTGTGTTTCATCAATCAAATGAATTTCAACAGCCATGTCACTGGGTTTTGAGTTTTAAGTTTTGAGGCTTTTTTCCTTCCCCCATTTTTTTTTATATTTTTATTTTTGGCTTATAAATCGCAGAGAGCCCCTCCCTCGGTGTTTTTTTTTTGTTTTCGCCATTCATTATGGTCGACTGCAATCGGTTTTTAGTATGTTAACACATTTGCTTACCTTCTGGCTTATACCCCGCCCGATTTGAGCCCGATGTGTCCTTACCTTCGGGCCTTATATCTTAAATCTTCTGGCAAACAGTGGGCTGTTTTCAAGTGCACGGCTTGAACTTGGCAGGGGTTTACAAAGTGCCACAAATATGTAGTTTAGGAATTTGGTTAGCCAAGTATATATAGTTAATTAACTTTTTTTTACATCCGATCTATATACACAAATCACATGTCGGATGACCTTAACAAGAATACACGATAAAGTCTGTTTCTTTCTCTTTGGCCAAGTTCACCTCTGGCTGGGCAGGGGCTAGAGCTTATTCATGACTGTCACCTTGATGGGTCTGTCTGTTGGTTGATCTTGTTTGGCTTCGAATCCGGCAGCTTCCATTTACCAAAAAAAATGATCAGAAAACACATAAAAGCGTTAAATGCCTGAATGACACGTTCAATTGAAGAAGTACGAAGCTTTATAATGTGATTCGATGTGATGTGATGTGATGTGTGTTTATATAGCGACCTATATGCTGGCTGGCATTATCTTTATGGAGGTTTCTTTTTTTTTTTTGGTGATGAAATGCCAACCACCAACCACCAACTACCAGCAAATCAAATGACCTCAATCGCCAAATTAAATCGAAAACATGTTTAAAGTTTAAACATTACATAAAAAAGTTAAAAGGCCCGCCAGACTAAGACCAGTGGAGGAGTAATTTATTTAAAAATCTTTAGAGTGGTCTTTGTAAGGTTATATAACACCACGAGTTCCTGTTTTTTTTGGTCAAGGCTTGCGGGAAAGTGGAAATGAAAATGAAAATGCGGGAAAATGGAAATGCAAGTGGGTGATCATGTAAGAGTTTGTTTCTTGTCCGTAACCGAATAAAAAAGATTTGTTGCATGACTTTAGTTGCCATTTTCGATTCAACAAAAAAGCGACTCAAAACTGGTTGCAAGCTCAGCCTGCAACTGGTTGTAAGAAATAAAAGATACAAGACACTTTTAGCCTCAAGTTTGTGGAAATAAATCAGCTTCAGTTGCACAAAACTAAAGGAACTTCAAAAGAGCTTCTTGAAGTTTTTGAATTTAATTTAGGTTTCTAGTTAGTATTCCTTAGAGACTATTATAGGGTATTCCATAGATTAACTTCATTGGAAAATATCTAGTGTGAGCCATGTTTTGCAAGCTCCCAGAGTAGGGTATTCCATAGGTGACCTAGCCAGACTTTCAAGATGAGTTTGCAGCATTTTCGTCGCCCGCTTTGGCCCGACAGGCCATTGCATAATGACCGCACATTCATGTGCCCCATTCACACTTGCTACATGTAGCACAGATATGTTGCATTTCGAGCTTAACTGATGGCTGATGCCCTTCTCTCTCCTACAGTGGACGATGCTTCCGGACACTATACATCCGGTTTCTTCTACGGCAACAATTACTGGATGGGTTCGTTGGCCCTTTGCGATGCCATTGACGATGGAGTGGCTGCCATGGCCACGCCCAGCAAGGACAACAGCTCCCCAAAGGTCAACTCCTCCGCCTCAGCCTCGGATGCCAAGAACAGTGGCTTACCTTTCGCCGCTGCCCATACCCAGGGCTACAGCACGGTCTACAATGCCCCGCCGCCCTTTGTTCCCGGATTCTACGTGATCAAGATTCAGCTTAATGAGACGCTGCCAACCCAAGTGGTGAGTGGAGCTAGACCACCCTTCCCATCCTTTGGAAAAATATCTCCTTTTTTTAACATAATTTTCAGCTGCGCACCATTTATGTGGGAATGTGCCTGCCCTCCAGCTGCTCCATTGCGGACATCCGGGAGATGAGCGAGAAGGCCCATGTGGAGCTGCCCTCCCGGGAGCTCAAGGTCCTGGACATCCGTGTGCCCACCGACAAGGAGTTCAATATCTGGGCGGACAAGACCTTCTGCCTGCTAATGTAAGTTGTCCAAAAAAGAGCCTCAAATCACTTTCAAAAGATCTCATTTTAAACGAGCTCGGTCTAATCGCTTGTCTAAACATAAAAGGCAAAAAAGCTCTGGCTTTTGGCCAGTTGGTTTTGGCCATTAGCGGATGAGTTTTTTCTCTCTTCCCAAAATCGAATTATAATAAAAAGCGAAACTCCGTCTGTTGATTCGAGTGATTAGCGGGTAATCGGATTAAAGGCGAGAGATTCCCAAAATGTACACTGACAAAAAAACCTCTCCCCCACTTCCAGTGTGGTCTCAGGCATTGTGATGTGCCTGATTTGCTTCGGAACGCTCTACGAGATCTATTTGCGCCGGAAGCTCAAGGAGGCACTGCGCCGCCAGGACAAGGAGATGATGAACAACAGCGAGACGAGCTCCGGCATCGGGTGTGCCTCCTCCGACTACTCCGACACCATGACAGCCCACGATGATCCTCTGAAGCAGTCCAGTCGCAGTCACGACCACTCCCAGTCCAGTTCCCTGAAGCAACTGGATCAGCTCGTCCTGAATCTGCCGCCCAATGACAACGACAGCGGCAATGGCCACCACGACGCCGAGCACGATCATGACCACGAGCACGATCACCGGAGCGGCAACAACAGCAACTCGGACGAGCACCTGGAGGGGCATCTGCACGAGCCGGAGAAGCTGTCCATCTACTCGGAGCTGCTGCTCTCCTTCTCGGCCATCACGAACTTCAACGCCATCTGCGACAGGAACGTGGGTGCGGACACCATTCCCTGCATCCACGGACTTCGCGCATTCAGCATGGCCTGGGTCATCCTCGGCCACACCTGCATCGTGGTCTTCAAGTACTCCGACAACATGGAGATGCGCAAGGAGGTGGAGCAGAACTTCTTCTTCCAGGCCATCACCAACGGGCCGTTCAGCGTGGACACCTTCTTCTTCATCAGCGGCTTCCTCATCTCGTACATCTACTTCCGGACGAACGCCAAGGGCAAGCTGAACAAGCTCTCCAAGGGAGCCAACGAGTTCACGGCCGGCACGGCGCACTTCTTCGGCCTGGTCGCCTACCGGTTCATGCGCCTCACCGCCCCCTATCTGTTTGTGCTGGGCGTGGTCCAGGTGACGATGAAGTACCTCGCCACGTACTCGATCTTTGATCCGCCCACCATGGACCACATCACCTGCCCGGACTACTGGTGGCGCAACATCCTCTACATCAACACCCTGTTTCCTGTGGACGAAATGGTGAGCTGGGAAGGATATTTCTTAAGGACTCTCTTACTAACCTCTCTGAAATATTGCAGTGCATGCTCTGGAGCTGGTACTTGGCGAACGACACTCAGTTCTACATGATTGGCGCCATTATCCTGATCGTGGGAGTGCGCCACTTCAAGCTCTCGGCCATCACTACTCTCGTGTTCCTGGTCCTCTCCTGGATCACCACCGCCGTGATTGCCTTCACGAACAACCACCGTCCCAATACAGACGATCCTTTGGCGCTCTTCGACAAGATCTACGACAAGCCCTGGACCCGGCTGGGCCCCTATCTGATCGGCATGGCTGTGGGCTGGATCCTGTTCAGGACTAACTGCAAGATCCGTCTGCCCAAGCTGACGGTGGCCACCGCCTGGTTCCTGGCCATGCTGAACCTGTTCGTCCTGGTCTTCGGGCTGTATCGGGCCGATCTCTCGCAGTTCACGGCCGCCGCCTACAGCTCCCTGAGCCACTCTGCCTGGGCGCTGTCCCTGGCCTGGATCACCATTGCCTGCTCCACCGGATACGGCGGCTACATTAACTCGCTGCTCTCCGCCCCCTGCCTCTATCCCTTCTCCCGGGTCACCTACTGCGCCTACTTGGTCCACCCCATCGTGATTCGTTCCATGGCCCTAAATTCGGACGCGCCCCTGCATCTGGGCGGGGATCTGATGGTGAGTTAATATTTTTACCTTGTTTCAAAGTGGTTTTCTAGCCAATTAGATCATTAAGCTTTAAAATACAAACAAGCACACAAAGTTGTCGCCTTTTTTGCATTTTTAAAATGCAAACAAAGTACAAGTCGTGATTAAACAAACTTTGTTTGTTAATTATAGTAAACTTCATGGCTAATTATAAACATACCTTTTGCGTTTACAGGTCGTCATGTTCTTCGGTCTAACGGTGGCCTCCTACTTCCTGTCCTTCGTCGTGTCGATGTCCTTCGAGGCGCCCGTCGTCACAATGCTGAAAATCTTGTCACCTAGTCGAAAGAAACGCCTCGCCTAACAACCTCCTGCGTCCTGCCCATTTCCGATTATTTATACCCCCATTGTCATGTTATCTATATTTCGTACGAAATCAAAGCAATCTACACATATTTATAGCATTCATCTCCACATCTCTGAACGGACTATCTATCTATCTATTCCCTTCACTATCTCCTTAAAAACTTACAAAACACAAAAGTCACAAAAGCTAAAAAAAAATGAAATATTGAGAAAGGAATTTGAGTAATTTTTTATGTCATCTTTTCGTTTCATAAAGTGTGTACATTTTAGTCGTTTAATTTATTCCAAAGGTTTGGAAATTTTGCTCGAGTCGACGAGGAGGAGTATACATAGTACTTAATAGCTATAATTATATGAAACTCTAGTACCTAATTTTACGAAATCATGTTGTATATACTATATGCTATATATTGTTATATATAAACCTTTAAATAAAAACTGCTACCAAATACAAAGTTTCTTTGTGTTTAAATTATTCATTTTAGACTTTGGAGGGGAATAACTAAGTGGGCTAAAAAGATATTCAATGATTATAATCTATAATTAAAATCTTTAAATGATTCCAAATACATTCATACAAAAAATATTCCAAATAAAACAAAAACCTTTTTAAAACTCAATTCTGGCTTAGATCTTTTTGAAATTTAAAAGCCCTAATCATATTCGATTAACCTTCTATCGATAACTTTCAATGGCCGCTAAGCTTTTTTGACCAACACTGGTCACACTACTGGCACCACCGGGATTTTAAGGGAGATGTGGATGTGTCTCTTCTAGCTTTTGTTTTTTGGCTCGCAGTGACACCTCTACTTTCTGCTCCAGTCCACATCCGATCATAATCTCCCAGCAGCACCCAGAACCAAAAACTCACCGGCAGGAACTAATCGGAGCGTAACCCTCGACTCCACCGGAGGCCGGCGAGATGGCTCTGCCCTCGATCTCGACGCTGCTGGGCGTGGCCTTCCTGGCGTACATCGCCCACTCCATCTACCAAATGTCACAGCTCTTCACGACGCTCCAGTGCAGCGGTACTCCTTGCTACACCTCCTTTCTGGCGGACAATCCGCATCTCCAACTGGCGCTGTTCTCCTCCCAGAACCGGCATCCGATTGCCTCCGAGGTGCGGGACCTGTACAAGACCAAGAGGTTCGACTATTCCAAAAACTTTGAGCACGACTTTGAGCTGGACATTCCGCTGAAGACGCGGAGAAATGGATCTCTCTACTTTCATGTAGTTCTGGCTCTGGAGGGCGAACCCCTGGAGTGGCGCAGCCTCCGGCGAGATGGACCAACTGTAATCCACACTCTGAGCCTCACAGATTACATGGTACCTCGGGCAGAGGCTTTTAATCTACTGGGCGACGCGGAAAAGCCAAGAGCATCCGTGGAGGGAAAAGACAACCAGAAGGCCAGCTCCAACGAGCGACCCAGCACCCACATTCGGTCCAATGTGTACGTTACTCTCTTGACGGATTTGTTTGCCGTGTCCCAAGCTGATGTGCCTCCCGAAATGGCGCCCCTGATACGCGTTAATAGGATGCAACAGATCCTGCCCATTGTACAGACTGATACGTTTAATACGCGACTGAAGGATCTGGTTCCCGTTACCAAGAACACCACCGAGTTCACCTTCACCTTCCACTACAAGCCCGTGGGCGTGGGCAAGCTGCGACTGATGCTCCTCATGGAGCATGCCACCCAGGCTCTGCGCACCATCGGCTTCGCCACGAAGGATATTGACGAGGTCAAGGGGATATTCTCGGACACCAATGTCTATCTATTGTGCGGCACCATCTTCGTGTCCAGCATCCATGTGAGTAATCTGGAATAAACCTAACGATTGGGTTGGTAATTAACCCTTTCACCCCGCAGATGCTCTTCGACTTTCTCAGTTTCAAGAACGACGTGGCCTTCTGGCGAAAGAAGCAGTCGTACGAGGGTCTCTCCACCCGCACAACCATGTGGCGCGCCTTCTCGCAGATCGTCATCTTCCTGTATCTGATGGATGAGAATACCTCTTACCTGGTTTTGGTACCAGTCGGCTTGGGCGCCCTCATCGAGCTGTGGAAATGCAAGAAAATCCTGCGCCTGGATCTAAGTTTCTCCGGTCTGGTGCGTCGAAAGCTGGATCAGATCGATCGCCGGAACGGCAACCAGCCGGAGGAGCGGGAAAAGGAACAGCTGGCAGAGGAGCAAACGGATCAGTTCGATCGCCAGGGCATGAGGTATTTGAGCTACCTGCTGTATCCCCTGTGCCTGGGAGGAGCTGTTTACTCGCTCATCTATCAGCCGCATCGCTCATGGTACTCGTGGACCCTGAACTCCCTCGTCAATGGCGTCTATGCCTTCGGTTTCCTGTTCATGCTTCCGCAACTGTTTGTCAACTACAAGCTCAAGTCCGTGGCCGCCCTGCCGTGGCGGGCTTTCATGTACAAGGCCTTCAATACCTTCATCGACGACTTCTTCGCCTTCATCATCACCATGCCGACAGCTCATCGGGTGGCCTGCCTCCGCGACGACATCGTCTTCCTCATTTACTTGTATCAGCGCTGGCTGTATCCGGTGGACAAGAGCCGCGTGGACACTGGAATGGCCATCGGCGAGACCCCCGACTCGGCATCCTCCTCCACCACCTCCACCTCGGCCTCCAGTCGCAAGAAGCGCAATTAGCTCACCTTCCAAGCGGAACAACAGCACATTCCGTCTCTAGCTTTAGGTCTAGCCTAAGCACATAGTCAATTCGCATTTTGAAACGCATTATGTAACAGAAAGATCCAACTCCGTCTTTAGTTTAGTAGTGAAATAAACCGAAAACCTCTGTAGAAGACTTGAACAATATACATGAACTTGGACGATATCGGTTAACAGGACACGGCAGAGTGCCGCCAAAGGTGATTCTAACCGGAAATTGCTAACATTTTGTAATATTTAAAATCTGAACAGATTTCTTTTTAAATGTACTGTAAACTATACAATAAAGAGTAGACGTTTTAGAATAAATTACGTTCTTTAATGAGATTGTGGGAATAATTGATCTTACTTTATTGATCAAAACATACTTTTAGCCAACTGCTAACCGATATCCTTGCATCTCCTTCTGTACATGGGTTTCTATATGTTTAGATGCCATTTTATTTGCTTAATATAATGTCCGATATTTGTGGGGGATGGGTGGTTGGGCTTTGGGGCTTCTGAGGTTCGGGGAAAGTAAGGAGGGGTTTCAGCATGACGACAAAAAAAAGTACATGTATCTTTAGGCTTAAACTAAACTGGCGAAGGAAAAAGAGTGTTGCCGTGCGCACGGATGCCACCAGAAGCATATAATCCGACTAGCCGTTGCGTATGCCCAGCGCCTGCTCCAGCTCGGCCCGCTTTTGGTTGACCTTGGTGAAGAAGTACCGGGAAACGGCCTCGTGCGTCCACGGCTGATAATAGAATTCGGCGCGCCGCTCCTCCTCCGGATTGCCAACAACATCCGTCATCAGCTGCAAAGGAAACCCCAATTAGTCTACACCTATGGGGATGCAAGCACATTCTCAGACTCACCTTCAGATCCCTCGTTTGACTGATGATCCAACGGTGGATGAACATCTGCGGATCCTTGGCAAAACTCAGGAAGAACTCCCGATTGGTCTTCATCTGATTTATGGTGTCCACCGTCTCGTGTATCTTGGTGTCCAGTCCCTGGATCTCCTGCTGGCTGGCGGTGCTCATCAGGAAGTTGTTCATCTGGTTCTTGAGCGTGTCGTCCACCTCCACGTCGATGTCGTAGCAGGCAGTCTGCTTGTTTTCCGCACCGCTTTCGATGAAATGGTTAATTACAATCGGATCGGGCGGGTGGAGCAGCGGATTGAGGCGTTGCGGTATCTCGGCGAACTTCATCCGTTGACAGCTGAAGATCTGCTCCAGATACTTGTCGCAGTTGATGTACTCCCTCTCGTGGGCATCCTGCAGCTTGTGGGTCTTGATGTACTGCCACAGGGCGGATATAATGACTGGCCTAGTCTGCGTGTGCACGCCCAGGAGCCGGGCGAGTCGCGGGTCAAGCTTAAACTGCAGCGGCTGGTAGTCGAGCAGTAGGAGGATGGTGCAACGGACGTTGCGGTCGCCGGGCCGCTTCACTTGAAACCCGTCCGTCTCCTGTGTGGTGTGGGTGCGATGCCACTCAACCAGATGGTTGTCCGGTCCATACAGCTCCTTATCGAGTTCTATGACCAGCGACTTGAAGAACGACGAGAACTTCCGTTTGATCTTCGTGTTGGGATCACCTTTGCCGTCCTCGAGTAGTCTTCCCTCGACCCTGAGTTCCCAGGAGGCCACGGCACCCTCCTCGCCATCGTTGGTGGGCTCTTTGCTGGGGTAGAATGTGTTCGAAATGAAGATGCGAAGCTTGCGCTTCTGTTTCATGGGCCGCTTGAGAGCTTCTTGGATGTCCAGGCGTTTGCGCATGATCGTGGCATCCAGCTTGCGTTCAAAGGTCAGAAGATCCATGTAGGCCTGCGATTCCGGTACCAGATCCCTCACCTTCTGCGGTAGTATTTTGTCCGCCAGCTTCTTCTTCTTCTTAGCGGCCACGAACTCCACTTTTCCGCCACTCCGGGACTCATTGGAGCGTTTGTTGCCACCACCAGTGCCACCGCCGGCGCCTCCTTGGCCTGTACCGCGCAGACCACTCTGGAAGGCTGGCTGGGCGGCGCGCTGCAGTAGCGAAGGACCGGGTCCCCCAGGACCGCCTGGAACTCCTGGGGCTGTCGTTGTGCCAGGAACAGGTTGCGTTGTGTTTGGGTGTAGGGGAAAACCTCTTGGCTAGAAGAAGAATATATGTAAATAGGTATATACAGTAAACCACAGAAAAGGGTGGAAAATCACAGGGATCAATTACTCACCGGAAAAGTGGCGCCTGGCGGCGGATAGGGACGCATGCCGGGAGCCTGCGGCGGCGGTTGGTAACGCGACTGCACCGGCGCTTGGCCAGGTGCAAAGCGTTGGGACATTGTTGTTGCTCCGGCTCTCTCCAGTGGCTCCTTGAGAACTTTATTCTCACTTTTCAACGCGGAAAATCTTGAGATACAACAACGCGTCACACACAAAAAAAAATCGCCTCTAAAATGGCGTCAATTCAGGGTTGGACTAAAAAGTAGTGCTGGTAAGTGCTCCGATGAATCGATGCAGCCGTCGTTTCCTAAGTGATAATTTGTTAATTAAAACGTAAAAAAACTATATATCTAATAAAATAAATAAAGATTAATTATAATATTTGTCAGATCTATTGATTTTGTGCTTTTAGTTAAAGTTGTCCACTCGTTAAACTATCGATAACAGCTATCGAAGATTATAAAATACATTTTTAAAAAATCAAATTCATCAAGGAAATAGGAATAATAAGTAGGCCACGGAGTAATGTCATTTTACGCTCTCATCAAATCCAAAAAGAAAGTTCAGTTTCGAGGCACATTTTGTCCAAAACAGTCCACTCCCAAAAATTTATATTTTTCGAGTCAAAGTACAAAACTTTTTCTCAATTTTTATTTTGGGCTACATTAGTTTATCTAGGATTTCACACAATATTTTCTATATTTTAAACGAAAGGGCTCGTTGCATTTAAAAACAAAAAGTGCGGTATAACGTCGCGGTAAGCTACCACTCATAGAAATTATCGATAACAGAGACGGCTGTTCTTGTTTGGTCATTTGAACAGGTAAGAAAACGCAAGTAATGGAAGTGGACAGCTGGTGGGACGACCAATTAATGGCGCTAAAGTCGCCAAATCAGCGCCTGGCAGCGCTCAACAGCCTAAACACGGCGTTTTCACAGGAGATGCAACCACGGGACATTGTCCGCACTTTTCTGAACGCACCGGAGTTGTTCGATTGTATTACTAGATCCGGCAGCGGAGATTCTGGTCCTGGCGAGGACAAAGTGAGCAACATGGCTGTGGAGGTGCTGAACCACTGCCTGAATCAATTGCCGGTGGATATAACCGACGAACAGCTGCCCGATCTTCTCGAGCCAGGATTGACCAACTCTAATCCCGTAGTTCGTTCGCTTGTGCTCCGCGCTCTTCTCACCGAGGTGAAACGCCAGTTTAATAGCGGCAGGGTACGGGAACTTCCCGGGAATAAGCTCGTCTGCCTTGTATTAGACGAGTTGAAGCGCTCCGACACTGTGGAGAGCACTGCTGTTATTGAAATACTGTCCATAGTGCTTCATCAGCTTGTGAATGATGGAGCTGTACAGGCTAAACTGGTTCAGTTGCTCCAGCAGGATGAAATCGTTCGCTGCCGCGCATATGAGCTGGGCGTTAATTTGGCAAAGAGCAACGCCTCCACCCTAAAGTCTGTCGAGTTTATCCTGGATACGGCCCTCAGCGAGCTGGACAACGATGACGTCCTCCTCCAAGCCAGTGTGATGGAGATTTTGGTGCCTCTGGCGGAGCAGAACCATGGCCTGTCCTACATGGAACGGCGCCATGTGTTCGATGTCATCAACAACCGGGTGCTGCAAATAGAGCATAATCCACTGGACGCTCTCCTGATCCCCAGCATCATGAAGTTCTTTGGAAAAATAGCTGCGGTACAGCCGCAGAAGATTATAGTGGGGTATCCACACATGCTGGACTGCCTGTTTCAACAGCTGCAGTCGGAGAACGAGGTAAACCTGCCCACGGCAATGGACACTCTGGCGAACCTGGCAGCCACTTCACAGGGCAAGCAGCTCCTAAACAAACACTTCCAGCAGTCGATGGAGATAACCCTGAAGAAGTACGCCTCCTACACCAAGAATCTCTCCGCGCCGATCAAGGAAAGGTTGCTCAACTCTTTGCATGTGATTTATGCTGTGGAATCGAAACCGCCATCTCAGGAAATCAGGTAATTCTTGTATTTTCTGTTAATTTTACTCATTTTATGGCTTTGCCGTTCCAGTACGATTCTAAAAAACTGGTATGAGGTTTTCGCCGGTGGCCTGCACATCCAAATCATCATGGACCTGATTAACAAGCCATTCCCGGACCTCCAAATAGCTGCCCTGGCGCTGCTGAAGAGCATCTGTCAATACCGATTCGGGATTGTGGCCCTAAAGAATACCGGCGGTGCCATGGAGTTCCTGCTGTCGCGACGGCGCGATCTGCACAAGGAGGTCAAGTATCTGAAGTGGGAGATCATGGAGATGCTGGCCGTAAGCACTGAGTTCTCGCCCACCGAGACTATTCGTTTTACAGCATATGTTAATGAGGGACCTTATTATATCCAGCCTGATTTGGATATTGCCACCGAACCCCAGGGGAGGGCATAGATCTAAGTGAGGGGAGCTTTCGAGGAAGGCGATGCCAGGCATTTACGATCACCAATTTAAAATTGTTTGTACAGCAAGAATGTAAACTAACATTTGAGAGAGTATGTATTTTAGGGGTTTACAATAAAATTTAACTATTAGATCACATGTAACGCTGCTCACGTAGGGTGGGTGGACTCTAGTTCTTCTTTAGCCTTTGAAATGATGCGGAATATGAAAATTTCACTGAATAATATATGAAAGTCTTTTGCATTCGAAGGCAAAGTTGACATCGAGAATGTCCGAATGATTAAAACGCCACCCTAATGGCCCTACTGTCTGTAAGTCTGTCGATCTCGTGCTGCGTTCGTTTACTTTAATCCTTTACAGGTAGCTCATCTGGCGGTGGGAGAGCCTCTTCCGTCCGGACCCGCCACCCACTCCGCCGCCCAGGTGGGCCAGGCTGACACTCAGGCCCGACTCGTAGGCGGTCTGCGTCTGGGATCGGGTTTCGTTGTTCACCAGGGAGCAGCTCGGCAACGTGTGGCAGTAGCGTCGGAGTTGCTGCTTGAAGGCGGCCGTCGTCAGGGTGTACAGCACGGGATTGAGGGCGGAGTTCACCGGCAGAACCAGAACCGCCAGCCAGGCATACAGATCCGGTGAAATTGTGCAACCTGCAGGTGGAAAGCCATTATTATTAATATATTAAAACCACATAAGCATCGCAATTACCTGACAGAGCTGCCACTTTCACGACGATAATGGGCAACCAGCAGGCGCAGTCGGTGGTCACAATAATGGCGAATCTGGTTAGGAAAAGGATATATAACAAACATATTTTAAAAATAATGGATAAAAAATTTAATTAAGGTTATTTTAAGGTATTTCCCTAAGGATTCGGATGGATATTAACAAAGATATAGACATCGCAAGTGGCCAAAGTTGCACTCCCCACGAATTTTCAATTTTTGAAGGGGATCCTCCAGAAAAATTCGAAAAAAATGGATCCACAAATTTGTTCTCAGATTTTGATGCAGCTTGGCGGAAAATCGATCCACAAATCGTTTAAGGTATTCCGCTTGAGAATCGGATGAATATTGACAAAGATATAGCCATCGCAGGTGGCCAAAGTTGCCCTCTCCACGAATTTTAAAATTTTGAAGGGGATCCTCCAGAAAAATTCGAAAAAAATGGATCCACAAATTTGTTCTTAGATTTTGATGCAAATTTGTGGAAAATCGATCCACAAATCGTTTGAGGTATTCCGCTATAGAATCGGATTAATATTGACAAAGATATAGCCATCGCAGGTGGCCAAAGTTGCCCTTCCCACGAATTTTCAATTTTTGAAGGGGATCCTCCAGAAAAATTCGAAAAAAATGGATCCACAAATTTGTTCTGAGATTTTGATGCAGATTTGTGGAAAATCAGCCCAAAAATCGTTTGAGGTATTCCGCTTTAGAATCGGATGAATATTGACAAAGATATAGCCATCGCAGTTGGCCAAAGTTGCACTCCCCACGAATTTTCGATTTGTGAAGGGGATCCCCCAGAAAAGTTCGAAAAAAATGGATCCACAAATTTGTTCTCAGACTTTGATGCAGATTTGTGGAAAATCAGCCCAAAAATCGATTAGGGTATTCCGCTTTAGAATCGGATGAATATTGACAAAGATATAGACATCGCAAGGGGTGAAAGTTGCACTCCCCACGAATTTTCGATTTTTGAAGGGGATCCCCCAGAAAAGTTCTGAAAAAATGTATCAAAAAATATAAGCCAAGATTACGATTCAGATTAATGGAGAATTGTTGTAAAAATTGGTTATGGTATTGCGCTTAAGAGTCGTGTGATTACTGACCAAGCTTAAGGCTTAAATCCTAGCCAGGAGGAAGTCACAAATCTTCAAGAGAGTTTGAGAAAAATGTGCGTGCCTTAGGAGCTGTGCTTAGTACAAAAGCTACTTACGCCAAATAAATATTTTAGTTTCTAATTAGGGAGTAATGTCAAGTATATCTTACCTCGTGGCCACCACGTTCTCCCGACCACTGTGGGTGCTCCGCATGCCGCCGCCGGAGTCTCGAATGGCCTGCAGCATCCGAACGTAGGAGAACAGGATGAAGACCAGGGACACGGTGTTGATGCAAATGAAGAGCAAGGCGGAGTACTGCCAGCCCTGTGGAAGCCAAACGATACAGATATAATAAATTAAAACCGAATCGGGGCGGGGGAGAATACCTTCGTGTAAGGATCATGGATGTGCAAGGATAGACAAACGCCATTGTTGCCGTAGAAGTGGCTGCCGAAGTAGGGATTGGGGAGGAGTGGGGCGGCGGCCAGGCCGAAACTGATGCCCCAAAGGAGCAGCAGACGCAGGACAATGCTGCAGATAAATATTTACATATTCGTTATTTATTTGTCTTTTGTGATATTATTTTTACGGTCTAAGTAAACAGAAACACATGTTTTTAGAGCAAACTCTGGAAATTCAATTTGTTAAATGCCATTCTCTTGATTCATGTAGTGCCATGTTGATTCTCCAAAGATTACTTTGCGCTAACTTTGATTAGATGCTCTTGGATCCACCATCACGTACTCACCACTCACCATTGTTTGACCTTTTCAAAATGATTTATCCCTTCTGGCCCGGCCACTTACCGTATCCTCTCCGTGTCCCGGGGCTTCAGGGGTCTCGTCACCGACATCAGACGATCCCAGGTGACCAGGGTGAGCAGCAGCGTCGACGACTGGCAGCTGAAGGTGCTGAGGAAGCCTACACGGCGTATACATAATTTACATTAACATAATAGAGGTCAAGGGTGGCGGGCCGGAGGTCGTACGCACCTGCAAAGGCGCAAAGACTGCTGTGGCGCCAGGCCTCCTCATATTTGAGATACTCGCCGCGAAAGTTAATGTCCGCACAGGCAATCAGAGTCA
Organism: Drosophila pseudoananassae pseudoananassae; assembly: GCA_018153035.1. NCBI lineage: Eukaryota > Metazoa > Arthropoda > Insecta > Diptera > Drosophilidae > Drosophila > Drosophila pseudoananassae. The sequence goes on along the minus strand of JAECXR010000014.1, from coordinate 8,043,825 downwards.
GGTAAATGCCCATGAGGAAGTCACTGGCCGCCAGGTGGCGGAGGTACAAGGAGTGCTCCACGTTGCTTCGCGATTTGTAAAAGTACCGCCCGAGGAGGACCAGGAGATTGCCGACCACGGCTATGGAGGCCATTACCCAAACGCTACACTCGAAAAAATACGCAAGAATTATAAGAATAATAGGCTATTAGTATGGAGGATTATTCTAGAGTTCCTGGATATATGTGTGGGTATGTGGAGGATATATGTTTCTATGAGTTATTAGGCCATTAGGTCCTTAAAGTATTTCTCTCAATGATGACCAAATAAATCAAGCTGAGTAATTTGAAACATTCTTCTCTTTAATCTGTGTCATAAAATCCTTAAAATATAATTTGTTAAGATTAATGACATGGATTATGAAATTATAATCTAGATTCTAGCAGGAAAACGAACCTATTTTTTATAGTGCAGAGCTACAAAAATGTATAAATATAAATAAACCGCCACCTTTGTAGAAATAACAGGAAACCTTGACTGGGACAATTGTCCTCTTGCTTGTGGCCATAAATTCAGGTAATTAAAGGAAATTTAAGTCAACACTTTGGGCCAGAATTGTTGCAACTGGCCAGAGGGGGAGTGTGGTGTGGACCTGCTCTTGTGTGGTTCTGTGTTTTTGTGGCTCGCACAATTGGCAATTGCCCGGGTGTCTCATTATTGCAATTCCTGCTGACCAGCAACGGCGGCAAAGGATGTGCCAGGACGAGACCTGGCTGCAAACTACAAACGCTGACTCCGGACTCCTTGACAATTATGGACAAAACACCAATGGCGCTGATGCTCGGCGGCAATAGAGCGAGAGTGGGCTATAATTTATGCCAGTGCTGGCCACTTCAATTGCCCTCTTGGCCTGATGATGATTGAGCGGCGGCTTCATTTTGCCAAATCACAGGATGCTTTGCCGGTAATTTGACTAAATAAATAGAAAACTTCCGAGCTGCGTCCGAAGGTCAAAAGGCCAAGGAAATAAACCATTCGAAAATCCATTTAACCCGACAGTTTACCCCGTCGCAGGTTATGGTCTTTAATTAAGTTTATACATTTAGACAGAGTCCTTAAAGTCCTTGAAGATATAGAGATACTTGTGCTTCCACCTGCAGCCAGGAATTGCAGTAAATTTTCACAAAATTCTCTCCAGGGCACTTTCTCCGGGCAGAGAAAGCTGAGAAAGCAGAGAAAAGGGAAAGCCAGGTGGCTAATAAAACCAAAAAACCATCTGAGAGCAAAGTGCAAACTGGAAAAGCGGAAAACCGGAGAACCGGAAGAGCGGGGAGCCGGAAAATAGCGGAAAACCGAAAAGTATTTAATTTTTATGAAAACGTCAACTTGGAATAATGAAATAATGTACTAAGCAGAAGAGTAAATTCTCCCTTCAGGATGCCAGCATGCCTTTTCTTTTTCTTTTTCTTTGCTTTTGTTTTTGTTTGTCTGGTGTGTTTGCTTTAAGGAGTGTGTTTGTGTGTGTGTGTGTGTGTGTGCCGCCATATGAAGGTTGTTGCCAGGACTTGGCCAGGACTCGAGAAAAACCCCCCAGAGATGAAGATGTAGATGAAGGCTAGAGGGATAGAGTGTGTGTGTGTCTGTAAAATTTTTGCGAAAAAGCAAACAAACACGATGGGAAACGTAATTTTCATTTGCAACAGGAAGACATATCCTTGAAGAGGACGACGTTGTGGCAGGCAGCCAGATAATCACTCAGTAGACTTGATGACAAGTGACTGCCGGTTGTGTTGCCAGCATCTATGTAGTCCTTGTACCCCTTGTAGTCCTTGCAGTCTTTCCATTTCCATTTCGCCATTTGCCAGTCGCTTGCTTATTTGTTTTCCAAGCAGCTACTTGGCGAAAGTGGAATGGGACCCAATATTGGGGCCTCTTGAAGGGATGCCACACAAATTAGTCAAAGAAAATAGGTAAATTATTCGATTAGGGACATCAAAAGTAAAGTGTGTGCCAAGTTGCAGCGCTATAGCTTTCCAAATGAAGGAGTTATTAGCATAAGGATTATATGAGGATATTGGCATAAGGGGAAGAAAGGACACTGCACAGAGCTCTTGTAAGACATTTTAAATATCAAGATCCAAGTAGTCTAGTTTCCACATACTTTTTAAATAAAAATCCAAGCAAGCCTTTGGATGAACTTCCAGAATTAGAAAACTCCCCAGAGGCATAGGGGCCAGACTCGATCTGAATCTCAACCGGTACAATCAACATTGTTCGTTTCGTGATCAGACCCCTCCATCCAAAAAAAAGTACAAAAAATTTTTCAAATTGAAACGCAAACTGAAGAAGGGTCGGTAACCATTTTCGGCAACTTTTTATAAAAAGGAACGGCGACATGTTGAGCGAATTGGATATGGGACCGGTGATCAGCCGGCGCCGTGGAGGTGGAGCAGCCAGCATTCAGGAGGACAATATCCGCACCATGGGCCAGGGCTTTGGATTCGGCTCGGTGCCGGCCAGGGTGATGCTGTCACTGAACGAGAACCATCCCGGTGAGGGGCAGGAGAACGAGACTTCCACGGAGGGCGGTCCGGACCAGGCTCAGAATAATCAGATGCAGGTCCGATTGCTGGTGCTGCGCGAGCGTTTGCATCAGGCGATGTACAACTGAGAGACCCCAACCAACATTACTTAGCCAGTCCAAGCTTAAACAATGGCCGGCAAAATTTCAATTTAAATAGAATTCAATAAGGACTATAAATGTTTTGTTTTAAAGGGAGTTTCTGGGAATGGCCCATCCTCTATGTCGTCAGAGTCTATAGAAGTTACTTTTAAAAGATTATTTTTGAAGGAATTTTTGACCTTAGAGCACTGTTCCCACCATTGAATTCCCCTCGTATATCCTTACCAATTAACTTCCCATTTGAGAACATTTCAACATCCTGTAATCATCCTCGTAGGCAGGATAGTGCCCAAATGACTTCACTAATTGCAGGCATGCCTGGTCAGACTTGCAACTGCAATTGCGATTGCAGAAGTTCGAGTGCCATAATGACAATGATTTAATTGCTGTCTAATGAATGCAAGATTCTCGCACCAACCGCAAGCAAACCGACTACCCAAAGTGCTCTTAGCCTGATTAAATGGGTGCCAGGGACTAAGCCCTAGCAGGGACTTACCTGCCGCGCAGAATCTGGTTGTCGAGGAGGTGGAGTTGGCTGCTGATTCCGTCGCCGTGTGGATGACAGACCCTCACCTGACTGGCGGCACTGCACAAATGGAACCACGAGAAATAGCTAGACGGGAAGAAAAAACAAATGGTTTATTAGTTTAAGGTTACGAGATTAGTGGACGAAGGACTTTCGGGCTAATAATATAATTTATTGATTGGCTTTTTCTTAAAGACATGTACTTCTAATCATGCCCCATTTATTTTCCACAGTGTACTCAAAGGATTTGCCATTTGTTTCAGGAAGTATCGGTCATAACCATTACCGGGTTTAGGGTTTAGGGTCTCGAATACTCACATGTAATTCAGGCTGCTCAGATTCTGTAGAACCCGCGGATCGAGTGTCTGGAAACGATTGCCATCCAACAGCAGGGATGTGAGGTTATGGAGGCAGGCAAAGGACTCCAGGTCGAACCTTTCGAGTCGGTTCTCGTTCAAGTGTCTGATGGGTGAAAAAAATAACCCAAATTGTTAGGGCTGCGGTTTTATGGTTCGAAGCATAAAAGCCAAGCTATGGTTTGTTTTTTTCGTCCTGTGGTGTTCGTCTTTTATTTTACATTTCCCCATCCAACCTATTGCTTATTTGCATTTGCGATTTGCAAAGCAGAGCTTAGGATGTTTCCTTGGCATTTCCATCTGAAAGTTTCATCATTAAAGTTGCTTCACCGATGCCACGGCACGTATCCGTTTAGCCAGTTTTCCTTTCGATTTGGGCCCCGAGTTTTGTTTTTTTTTATTCAGAATGCAAATCATCGGAGGCCTTCTCAATATGCATTACATCACTATTTTGGAATGTGGCCGGAGTTTAGTTAAATGAAAAACTGTCAGCTTTCAGCTCTCTGTTCTCGTTCCAACCAGCCAACAAGGATAGCCACCCATGGGGCTCCACATTATTGATAAATTAAATTCCTCGGCCGTGGCGAAAACTTGAACGGCAATAAATCCAAATGACACTTTCTGCCACAGACCCCCCAGGCATCCTCCCGCCCAGCCCATCCTCGCCTCAAATCATTCTACTCCTTCGTTTTCGGATCAGAGGTCCTGTCGAAGTCCTTTGGCCAGGCGTATTATTTTATGGAAGATGGGAAAGCCAGGGAAAATCCGTCAGAGGTCAGGGAAGAGTGACACATATTTGTTATAGGGATACCCTGGATTTATGAGGGCTAAGAGGGGCTATTAGGTGCTAATCATTTTTTAAAAATTTTGTTAAAAATTTAAGTATAATTTTTTACTTACAATCCTTGCAGATTACTCAGATTACAGAAGGTTTCTTCTCTTATATAAGACAGACGATTTCCCGCTAGAAATCTTTAAGAAATAAAAGTACATTGGAATATTTTAATATTAAGTTCAACATTAAATTTTATATAAATACTAGTTCTACTCACAGAAACTGTAAGCGTGGAAAAGGAAAAGCCTGTTTATAAATATCCTCAATCTGATTCTGCGCCAAGGACAACGTGATTAAGTTCCCAAGAGTTCGAGGAAACATTAAAGAATCCAATCTTGTTATACGATTTTCATTTAAATAGCTTTGAAAATCAAGAAAAGATATACAATTTTAGTAAAAAGTATAGCATTAGGCCTTAAAGACTTTTGAATTCTTACAGTCTTTCCAATTTGGTTAAATGAGAAAAAACCTCAGCCCCAAAGCTGCCTATAAGATTGCCGCGTAAATCTCTTAATATAAAAAATGAATTATTTAAATTAAATTGTTGTGGAAAAATGTTTTGAAAATAAAACGTAAACTTACAACTCCTCCAAATACGGCAAATTGGCAAAATAGCTGCGATTTAGTGTCTCCAGTCGGTTTCGTGCCAAAATTCTGCAAAACAGATAAAAAATCTCATTTTAATGCCGGTAAGCTGGCCAACAAAAACCTGGCCAAAAGTCTGTACATATATCTCGATTTTAATTAGCCATTAAGCACTGCACCCACATCGCCTAGAGAGATGTCCTTTAACCATTTTCCTGGCCATTTTCTGGACCATTTTCCCTGCATTTTTCAGTCAGAACTGGCCTGGCAAAGTTTCCAATGCAATGCCAACTGCAGCTGTGCCTCCGGATTTGCCATCCAGTTGCCATTCCGCCGGATAGAGCCCCAGACCCGGAGACGTAGCCGGAGACATTGCCGGAGTAGGACTCTGCCAGCACATTTTCCGCCGCAAAAGTGTAACTGAGTTGTTTATGTGTTTTTGTGTGTCGGCAGTTTTGTCTATTTTCCAGGGCATTCCCCGCCAATTCGGGTATGATGGATGGCTCTGGGCTACGGCTAGGACCATGAAAAAGTGGCTAATAAACCTTGTCCCACCAAAAGCCATGATAAATCTGCCCGAAATCAAATTGGTGGCAATTGATTGGTTTGCTTTGCAAAGGGATGTCTATATGTCTTGAATCTGTTGTGTTGGTCAAAAATTAATTTATTTAATAAACTATTACCTTGCTTCATATTTTTAGGCAAAATTTAAGATTTAATGAAGTTTTAGCAAGGCTTTAAAAATTCATTTTAATAATGCAATCTAAGAAGTCTAAGTGCTATGTCTCCTTAAACATTTTAGTATTTTCTTCCTGCAGCCCCCTAAGTTTTGATTTTATTTCTTAGATTTAAATATTTCTAAATTGCATTAAGTATATTTTATTAAATTCTTAATATCTCCCATATTTTGAATAATTTTTCCTTATATTTAATCACTTTATTTAATGCTGATTTTATAAAAACCAGGTCATACCCATTTCAGATAGGATTTGTTTTGTGCTTTTTGGCCTTTGACGCTTTTAGCCTTTTGCCAGCTGGCTTTGTTGTTGTTGTTTCCTTTTAACCTTCGGGGGCGGAGCTTGGCAAGTGTGGGCGTGGCCACACCGGTACGAGTCAATGCACAAAACAAGCTGAAAACTTTTTACAGTCTGTGCTAATATTTTTATGCTCACAGGCAAAAAAATTCCAAAAAAAAATAAAAAGGAGACAGAAAGGAAGCGGCACGAATGGAATGCCGTGTGGCACATTGTCAGTTGGCTTTAATCTCGTGCCCCAAACAATGGCCCAACTTTATGACCAATGGGCCAACACAAAAGGCCTGACATCAATGATTAGCATCAGTACTGAGTGTGTGAGTGTGTGTTTGCGTTTTTGGCCAAATAATCGAGTCACTACGTTTATTGGCAATTACTGGATTTTTGTCATTTAGCACCTCGGGTCCAAAAATAATCGAATGGCAGAGTCCTTTTTATCGCAGCATATCTCAGGACCCCCCCTTGAAAAACAACTACAAATTGCAATGCTGGTACAGTTGTGTCCAAAATTTATAGTGCGTTTTGGCCAGCTTTGTCTTATTTGATTTATGTTTAATTAGCAATTGAGTGCAGAATTGTATAAATTGGCAATAATTTAGAGAATTATTTATAAATTAGGCACTAATGCGAGACAGAAATGTGGTATACAGTGGCTTTCTTTCTCTGGCTTTAAAGGGAAAATAACTATTTCTATTCATGATTTCAGACCTTCGTGAAAGAGCCTCAATAATATCCATTTTTTCAATTGCCAAATTCATATTTTTGTTCGCAACCGGAAATGGTTCGTAAAGCATCAAGAACATGGCGTTAATGGCGGACGGAAGTCGCATAACTCCCGTTAATGAATATCGAGTGAAAGCGATGCCGGTACTTACAGAATCCTCAATTGATTGCCCTCGGGAAAGAAGTGCTCCGGCAGATGTGGCAATTTATTATCGTCCATATAACTGAAATGGCATTAAAAAAATACAAAAAAAATGGTGGAAAATTATTAAAGTCTCAACTGCAGTCCAGGGCCAATCGAAGTAAACAGCAAAGTTGCGAGAGGAAAGCAACAAAATATGCCAGTAAAGTGCACATAAATAATGAGACTTAATTATGAGTTATTGTTGGTCGAGAAGTTGGTGTGTTGAGGCGTTAATATAAGTCAGAGGATATAATATATTTTTGAGAGATTTTTTTTAGATTTTATAAATATTAACTTATAGTTTTTAAAAAGTTTAAAGGCGCTATCTATGAGGACGGACAATAAACTAAGAACTATTTGTTAAAAATATTGTTAATAATTAAAGCCCACTTACAGTGTCCTTAGTGTATTGTTAGCCAGGACATCAAAGGCATGCGAGGCAATCTCACGGATCGAGCAAAACTTCAGGACTCTGGAAAGGAAAATAAACAAACAAAAAATCAGAGAAAAACCACAAAACTCAGACGCGGGCCAGGCGAGTGTGAATAAAACACAATAAATATGAGATTCAATTGTAAACTTTGCACAATGGCGGGCACAACTTTCGGTTCAAGTCCTGCCGCCACGCCCCCATTTCGGGGGGCAATGATATATCCTTAAGGATAATAATGCGCTTTGTTTTCGTCGTCGGCTCATTGTTTTGTTATGTTTTTGGCCCGAAACTTGAAGCTCATTTGTTTTTGGAGCAAATACGAGGACTAACAAGTTAGACTTGCATTTCAACTTCATTAGAAAGTTGGGGAATTGTTTATGCTTTTCGCTATGTTCTGTTGGAACTTTAAATTAATTTTATATATTTTATTTAATATTCAGACTGTTTCCTTTGAGATATGCCGGCGAAGGGTGCTTAAATTATTACACTTTTTACATGGTTTCCATTTCAATAACCTTAATGGGCCAATAAATTCAGTTTTTTATCAAAAACAGGCATTTGTTGTTGCCTTTTTTTATGGCTAAAAAGTGGGAAATGTCAACCTAATTTTAAACACAATTGTTTTCTGGTTTATTTCTGGGAAAAGCTATAAAACCAGCAGAGCCCATGTGTTCACAGCGGAGGTGCATAGGTATTTATTTTGTCATCCCCTCTCGAAGAAAAAAATAGGATATTTATATCCCTGACACAACATATCCAGAGGCAGAGGAAAAAAAAAAGAAACATCATTTAACACCAAATCTAGCCGCGAAATCGTGGGAAAAACAAAATAAATGTGGGCAGTCGGATGACTTGTTGAAAATATCCTCAGGACATGGCGAAAATAAATGGCCAAACAGGACACGCTTGCCATTTCAAATTGCCGCAGGGCTTTGGGTTTCCCTGGTAGATTAGAAGGACATTTGAGGCAACCATTTGGCATTAGACTCCCACCAAGATTCGGCGGAGAAACACTGAAAATATTTCCATATCAGTATCATCAATTTTTTTGTGTACATTAGAGAATGTCGCCCCTCTCATTGGTTAAATTTATACCTAGTTCGTGCTTAAGCTTACAAAAAAACACGAAACAAGGAACAGGACACGGGACACGACGAACGGATGGAAAACAAGGAGCCAGAAGGATATGGCATGTCCTGCGAACAGCGTCCATTGCACATGTAGCACGATTGTCTGGTTTAAGTTCGCTTGGAATGTCCTTTGGCAGAGTGACACATAAACTGCAACACGCTGCCTGCTCCCTGCTCTCCGCCGGCAGCTTTCTCTGCATATGTTTGTCCAGGAAGGAGACTAAAATAGAGGCAAAAAGGGATATGGGGGCGTGGGCTTATCCTTCTGCTTCAATGCGGCTTCTAGTTTGTACGTAATTTGTATGTAGCGTGTGCTACTCGTACAACGACTACTTAAAGGCACCATTAAGGACACAGCATGGCGCTAATATTCAATGCGGTCTGCCAGCGTTCTCTGATGTCCTGATCCTGTCCTCCACGACCAGCCGGGAAGTCGGCAGCTCCCTTAAAAATTTGAACATCCCTTACAGCTGGTTGTATTTCAGTTTTAATTAAGAACCGAAAGGATGCCGACTCAAGGATAATAAAATGTATGCGATGGTCAACTTACAAACTCTTTAAGTCCGGCAGTCCATTGAAAAAGTTCATATCAATCGTTTCGAAATTGTTGCCTGTTAAGTCTCTATTAAAAAATATTTGAAAAGTTCAAAAATATTAAAAACAAAACGGGGAAATTATACGCACAACGTTGCCACCAGGCGGTGCGGCAGACGATCCGGCAGAGCTTTCAATTGCTGGAATCGGCAAAGGAACTGATCGCCACGACAAGGACAGCTGAAATTCTCGTTACGCCAAACTGAAAATGAATACAGGATAATATTTAGCTCGGGTTATGCCAAAAAGCATTGAAAACTAGTCAAATATCAATTGAATCTTACGACAATCGCCAATTGTGATGTTATCATTGATGCCGAAGAACTGTTTCCGGAAAAGATGATCCCAGTAGTTGTTGTCCGCCTTGTTGTCGCAGTTCTTCTCGTCGGAGGCATCGTCGCACTGGACCGTGCCATCGCAATTGGCTCTCTGTGGCACACACTGGGCCGTACTGTTGCAGTGGAAATAGCCATCGAGGCACTTATCCATAGCATCGGGCGCTAGGATAATCGAATCCTGTATAAATGAGATCATTTTTCGGGCGGGAGCTTCCTCTTTCGCGGGCTTTTTATCGATTAAAGTACTCGATTCCGTTCCGATTCCGGTTCGGGTGCTATCCGAGGATCCTTGAGCGGAGCCTGCGAGTGCGAGCAGGAAGGCCAGCAAAATAGGGATGGGAAAACGATCTAGGGACGGATAATAATAGGGATGGGAAATTTAAAAATGGATTAGTTATAATCGATAAGCGATAAAAAACCGTATTTTTACATTTTAAAATATAATTGCCAATTATAAATAGCAGAGAAACTATAAATAGCTAATCTCCAACTATCCAGGAAGTGATCGCCATTTAAGCATTTAAAATCAGAAAGCCAAAGCAATACTTTTTTCTCGGTTTTTTTGGCCAGAGGGAATCCACAAACGTAAGCAGAACAAAATATAGAATTCAAACGAACATCTGCTCCATAAATTTCTTTAGCAAATGGGGCCGAAATATTTGTTTAACCAATTAAATGGGTTAATTAGCATCCGATTAGCTTTGAGCAGGAAGAGGGGCTGCTTTTTGGCCTATTCATTGATATTTATCTTGATGAACTTAACGAAAATACACGCTGGTTGGAAATATGAATATATGTATGTATATGCGACTGTTGAGTTTGGAAAAGAAGATGTTGTCAGTGCATTTATCATTTTTAACGATTGCATTAAATGCGTCGCAATAACCGACATGGACGCCCCCACACGGAATTGAAATCGATTGGCGGCCAGTTGCAAAATATCTGGAGAGTTGCAAAAAATTGTGAATATTGCAAATATGTAAAATATGTAGAGTGTATTTATTGTAATAAAAATTACGCACAGTACATTTGTGGCCCAATGGCGATGAAAATGGCCCGTGAAATCCCTTGAACGCCTCTACCGATTTCCATTTGCCCCATCGCCTGCTGCCGAATCCTTCAAGTCCTGGCGACATCGATAAGGCATCAACATCATCAGCATGACTGGCTGACTTTCAAATGGGCACTGAGATAGCAATTGGTTGAAAAAATAATCGAAATTGCCGTGTAATTATAATGAGAAAAAAATACCGGGAAAAGGTAAACAAATGCAAATCAAATGAAAATGAATATCTGTCCGAATGGGATGAGAACTATTGACTTTTCGCCCGGTACTGAAAAAGGATTAATTTCTGCATAAATCATGCTAGCATTATAGGGACAATAGGATTAAAAAATAATAGATAATTATAGAGTTACAAAATCAGAAAAAAAAGAAATAAATAAATGGAAAATTCCCAAACATATGGTTTTCCGCGCCTCTGTCGCCAATCGCGATACAAAAAAGGATACCGACAAGGATCCGGCGATTGCATTGCAGGTCATAACTCAGACAGAGGAGAGGACAACGGATTGCAATTACGAAGGATAAGGATTGCTACAAGGACAACAATGCGAATGCGAATGGGAATGGGAAATGGAGGAGATGACTCCATAAAAGTGTAATTAAGCGCGGCATCTGAGGCGCGAAAGGATACGGAATACGGGATAAGAACCGGGACAAGGACAAGGACATTGAGCATTTGACACGTGTTGCTAATGTGCATGGCGCTGGAGCAGGACTCCTCCTCAAAGTCCAACAAGTCCTCCCAAATCCAATTCAATTCAAACCCTTGCCGTCGGCGTATCAACGTTTTGTCAACACATTTTGCCGCAAATTGAAATGCTTGGACTTGGGCAGCCGGCTACCGGAAATGATTGATGATCCCACAATCCAGGACATCCCGGATACCAAGGTGAGAGCCTTCACACCGAACGAAAAAAAAATCAATGGAAGGGCAAGTCCTACAACTTTTTAAATCATAATTTCCCATTTGAGCCTCTCAACTGCACTGGGAAAAAAATAACATAAACAAATACATATAATCCAAACAATTGTAGGGAAAAATGTTAAACAACTCGGAGATATTATTTTTTCACATTCTTTCTCAGTTTACAAAAATATATTTATGAATTCCTCAAATACTCCTCGCTACTTGCACTGCAAAGAATTCTGAAACAAAGAAAAGAATTTAACGAGTTCTAACAAGCCATAAAATCCCAATTAAATATTTACCCAAGGGCTGTGTACAGTGAAAAAAAATAGTTTAAAGTCAACAAAGAAAGAGGAATTACACAAGATTCGTCTCATAATTTTCTATAATATTCTTCAAGTGCTCTGTAGCAGATTAGTTGCCCCCTGGGATTTGTTTATCCAGTCCTGACCCTCGCCTTTGCTTTTTCTTACCAACAACTTGGCGCATATCCTGGCTTCCCTCCTCTCCACCTCAGCCACCTGCCTTGGCCACGAAAATAGCCTCAAGTGAGGTGAAAGTTCCAAGTGTCCTGGGCGGGACCTGGGCGGGGCAGCAATTAAAACAAACGAAAACCGAATTGGAATTCACCAAAATAGAAGTCAATTGTGCTCAATGCCAATGTAAACAAATGGTCTGCAGTTCGTTGTCCGCTGTCTAGTGTCCGTTGTCCGCTGTCCGTTAAGGTTCACTGTCTGTCAAACTGTCTATCTGTTGATTCTAAACATTTAATTAATAAGTTACAAGTTTCCTTTGCTTTACTTAGAGAATTGATATGATATTTTGAAGTATTTAAAGAAAAGTTTATGTTAATATTTAATTAATCTTAAACATTTAAATACCAAAACTAAAGTTCTTAGATACTTGAACTAAAGGTTCTCTTAGCTCTTAGGTCTAAAGATGCTCTTAGCTTTCTCCCATCCAACTCTTCTAAAAATTAATTTGTTTCAAAAATAAACCATTTTATTTAATGATATCTCACAGTTACCAGCTTGCCCTCTGAAGAGCTCCTCAAAAAATGTGTTGGCTGTCGGCATGTTTGATTTATTTGGCAAACAAACTATGTAGTGCTTGGTTAGCATATTAAATTGGATTGGAATTGGAATGGGAATGGGAATGGGCATAAGCGGATCTGTATCGTCTATTACGACATGAACTAAAAACAGCTGAGAAATTCCAAAAGTTTTATTCACTGAAGAGTGTTTAGATTCAAACTGGCGTTCATCGATGTTCAGTGTTCAATTTTCAGTTTTCAGTTCGGAACGGAATTTTTATACTCGAATCGAGGGAAGCAGGGAAAAAGTTTTTCTCTTTCTTGGCCAACAAAGTTGTAAACAAGAACCTGACTGGGCGGCCAAAAATTTTTTTTTAAGATTTATAAAAACAGAAGCCAATGATAAACACACACAAGTCCCAATAGATATATATTCTTGGTCTATATATATTTATATAGACTCATTATCGTGCAAATCACTGACGGAGTTTTATTTTTAAGTTGGGCATTTTAAAAAATTTTCAAAGCAAAGGCAAATGGCCGACACTTGAGGGGTCTGTCGGCACATGGCAATGGGTTAATTGTTAACCCATTAGGAACCGAATCACAGCCCACAAAGAGAGCAACCACATTTAATTACTCTATGAAAATTAATCATTTGCATCTGGGCCTTTTTTTGGGGGCTTTGTGTGTCAATAGTTTTTCCATTGTTTGAACTGCCGATGACAGTTGGAGCAACAAAACCGAATCTAAATGAAAATAAATGCGTTCCGAAATGGTTAATGTATAAGGTTGTGGGGGTCAGGGGTCAAGTGACAGAGACACAATATCGAATAGGAAAAGGTCCTGGCAAAATTAAGCCGCTTCTAGGCAAGTTTTTGTGCGCAGAGAGAGAAATAAAAGGATTTTTTTTTTTAAATAGGATATAAATGATGCAAAAAAGGTCTAATTATATATTCTAAACTTGTAGTTTAGCTATAACTTTTTTTGTTAAAATTTGCATGTTTTCTGAATTATTTTTCCCAGTGCCAGAGTCCCCCATTTGGGCTTATTGGTTTCTATTTGCTTTCCCTTTTTTCTCTGTTAGGCTTCAATCAGGGAATTACGCTGGCCATTTTTCATTTTTCCACTTGGCAGGGTCAGAGGTCACATCACTCACACACCCATACCCACGCACACTCGCACACACACGTCGACATATGTAAATACCGCCGTTTTATCTCATATTCCTATTTGTTTTTTGCCCGAAAATCCCATACTGATTTGGGTCCCTTGTCTTTTTAGCTTAGATTAAAGTAATTTCCACAAAAAAAAAAACGAAAAAAACCGAAAAAAGGGCATAATATTAATTAGATCAAAAGCTAATCCCCGGAGATATACTACCGCTTTATTTGGAGTCACAGGACGCCGGATAATATCACAGATAAGTGTCCAAGGACATAATCTACGACTCCAGTTGGCCAAGAAGAAAGTTGGGAAAGTTTTCCCTTCTCAAAAGTTTCGGCAAGGCAAACGAAAACTTAAGTAAATTATTTCATTGATAGTTCTGGCTTCCTATCTTTCGCTTTGGATTAAGAACTATTTTCAAAATATTCATCTTCTGGCGGATAATGTGTTTTCTTTAAAGACCTAATGTGTTGCCACTTCATTAGCGAGTGTTTGAACTCCCAGGAGGCCTTTATTGAATCATTCGCACTTTCACCAAAAAGGACCCAACTCTCAATTACTTTTCCCATTTGCCAGGATGTGAGGCTTTTTCGGCAATCACTCAGTCCTCCTCCGAGTCACAGGCCCAACACCGTGTGCCTAGATCCTTGATGGTTACACACCACTTCCGTCTTGAACCCTAATGAGGCATAACCTTTATGGCAGCCGGCTCTCATGACTCTGTCATGGACAATCGAATTATACCACACTTTAAAATGCCACCGAATAAAAATAAAAATAGAAATGGCGAAAAATTATATAGATTACTTGATCAAGTTAAAAGCTGAGAACTGGACCCAAAGACCGAAATTTGATACGGAAAGTGGGGCGATGAGGACTTCTTCGGGCATCGATTAGCATCCCGTACTTTGGATAATGATATGGATACGGGATGCTAAGAAAAAAACACTCTGAGAAAATATGTACGAGTTTAAATTTTGTCATTGATATACATTTCTATATTTCTAAACTAAAATTAAAGAAAAGTACTGGTACGATTAGTTTTCTAAGTTCTGCAAGTACCAGGTATGAATATTTCTATTAAAAAATGAATTAACAGCCTTTCCGAGTAAAATAAATTTTAAAATCTTCAAAATTTCTTCCAGTGCCGGGCTAGATGTTAATGGATTTGCCGGATAGGCCCACCCACATGAAAGGCAAGTGAAAACGGAGACTGCCCCCGTCCATAAATAACGATTGCTCGTCGTATTCAAATTACCTAAAACCTAAAAGCGATAGTGGAGTTGCCCGGCAATGGGTATTATTTTATCCTTCGTTTTTTTTCCAGTTAACTTCCCACCCAACAAAAGTTGAGGCGAATTTTCCGCATATTTTCCGGGTTGAACTTGGCCAAGAGCGACAAGTTCATAAGTGGAAAATCGTTGCCCCCTGGTTTCCTCTTTCCACGGAAAATGGGGGAATCAAAATTGGGGTTGCACGCTTTTCCCCAGCTGAGTTACAAGTTGTTTTTTCCGCTTTCGACTTGCCAAAAAATTTAAGCTTAAGCTTTTTATCTAGGATTAGGTATTTACCAACGGAAAATAAAGTAAACCCGGATAATTGTAATTACTGCTAAGCTGTTTGTTAAATCTTTCAATTAATGACGTGGAAGGGCCGTACTCTTTACGATATTATCCTCCATTATTCCCATATAGTTTTTCGAAATAAATAGAATTCCATGGCGAGCAATCCCCATACCCCCATAAATCCCTCCATTCCCATAATTAACACATTTCGTTTATCTCAGCGGCTCCACTTTAGTTATTATTTTTCGAATTGAAAGATGTGGTTTGGGCACTTTCCGCTCATAAGTCACGGTCGCCATGACACCATCCAGACTTTTGGGGGGATTTCCCTAAGCCGTCAAAGCAGTTACAACTAATAACAGAACTTTTTCGGAGCATCAACCGTTGTCAGGCCAGCCCCATAACACTTTTGCGGTTAAGCCGCGAAAACCGCAAGGACGCAGGACCTTTCTACACCCGAAAAACCAAAAAAAAACACAGAGCCTCGTCCTTTTTCCACCTTACACGAGGCTACCCCCTTGATCCTGGCATTTGCAATTCATTCGAGCCCATAAATCTAAGCGCCACTACGCACTTAAACTTAATGACATTTTATTACAAAAATTAAACACTCTGTCCATTATTTACAATATATATTCTATACATACATATATTACGGGGATACAGCAGTTCGGGGATATAGTCCCAGTCCACAGTCCCTTGGTTTAATAACAAAAATTAATATGCAAATTGGAGGGAAATTTTAATTGAAAATCGTTTGGGTACAAATACGATTTTTGGGCAAAGCCAGTGAAGCAGAAACTTTGTTCAGAAAATGTCCTGTCCATCAGGGACAGGAAACAACATTTATTTATATTTTAGCTAAAGATTTGGAAAATGAATTATGAAAATAACTAACATAATAGATCTTAAAATAGACATTTATAAACATGTAGCATTATTGATTGTTGAACTACTTTTTTTTTTAAACATTTCTTCCTCAAAGAAAGTATTACAAATTCAAATCAAAATGCATTTGTAGGAAACGTTTACTTTAAACATTCTTTCTTTGTTTGAATTAAATTACAGAATTTACATTTCATTGCAATTAAAACTTTTGTTTACTAAACAAAGCCCACAGTTCCTTTGATAAACTTTAAGTGGCCAGCCTGAAACTAAGTTACACCGAATAGGGTCTAATAACAGACTATTGTTATATGCTTTAATTAAATTTTGTCTTCATTTCAGGAATCAGAAATCATGCCTGCCACTCTGGGCTCGTCCGCAGATGGCCAATATCTTGGCCAGATCGACTGGACGGGTTTGTTATTCTCGGTTTCGATTTGTTATTTCGTGAAACTGCCAAACAAACATTGCGGATAAAGTAGATAAAAAAAAATTATATATATTTATATATAGACATGGGTAATGGTCAGTGTCTGGAATCTATAACTGCATCGCATAAATATACAAAATAAAATTAAGAAGAATTTAAATGTTTATTTATTTGGAACGTACGCATGATCACTATTATTGACACTGGCATCTCGATCGGGGGCTTTCCGAAAATCACACGAAAAAAAATACAGAAACACCAAACAAAATATATGTGTCTTGTTTCTCGATTTCTTTTTAGGGATATAGCCGTTCGATCCGATTCCCTTATTTTACTTATCCGCGGCACCGCGCGTTCACTGCCAACGATAACAAAGAACTGAACACGGAAAGTGAACCGAAGCCGAGTGCCTGCAACATGTGGCATGAACGCGGCGGCGTCGGCGTCGGCCTCGGCAGTCGGCATGTGGCCTGTGGCATGTGGCATGCCCTCCTGCTGCCCCATGCCCCATGCCCTAGCCCCAAAAACCATCCCATCCATGCCCACTCATTCACCAAAACGACCGGCAATTTATGAATGAAAACGAAAAAGCTTTCCAGCCGCAAAACAAATGAATTTTCTTCAAGTTCAAGGTGGAAAGCCCTTGGCGGGAAAAGCTTCGATGCTCCTTCGAGTGTGGAGGGGTTTATGTCCGCGAAGAAGCTTACATGGCTCCAAGAGATCCAATCTTAAAGGCCATTATCAAGACCCATCCACAAGTTTTCTGAAGAAAAGTTTCAAAAAGTTTGATTTCGTTTCAAGGCGGTAGATTCTTTGAAATATGTATCTTCTATTATTTTAACTTCCTATTCCCATTTCCGCCTTAAAAACTTAAACGAAGCCTTTGTATTTTTCATAAATAACTTATTTAATAACATAATTTACAATAAAGATTAACGATAAATGACGAAAGTGATGAGAAAAAAAATAAAAAAAAAAATTTCATAAAATCCCTAGGTGTGATTCGAACCCTACTCAGTAGTGGTGGTAATTGTTTCTCTGGTGGTGCTGTTGCTGCGCCAAGTTGGCCTGGGCAAAGATGTGCTCCAGCTCGGCATCGGTGAGCTGATCAAAGATGCCTCCCTGGCTGCCAACTCCGGCGCTGCTGGAGCTCAGTGGAGACGGCTGGGAGCCCACGGGGGGCAGGTAACCTGGAAGAGATTACCAAAACCATTCAAAGAAACTTTAAAAGTGTATTCCAAAAATCAGAAAACTCACCTTCAGCTGGGGAGCTGCCGTAAGGAGGCAGGAGCGTGATGGAGGGACGATTGTTGGGCGTAGCTGGCGAGGTTTCGGTGGGCGGTTGGTAGAAGACTGGCTTCCAGGGCTGCTGAGTGGGTCGGGCGGGTCCGGGAGCCGGCTGCTCAGGTTCCGGCAACTCTGGACTCTGTGGTATCTGCGGGGAGGCTATTCCTGTTCCGGATTCCGGAAGCACGGGCGTAGATCCAGGCAGTGGGACAATGCCGCCGGGAAACTGGGCCTCGGGCTGGACAAAAGTGGGCGGTTGCTGGGGCAGTGGTGGCTGAGGAGCGGCCGGGAAGAACTGGGTCGGCGGATTGGGGAAGGCGGGCACCGAGGGAACCGATGGTGCAGCCGGAGCTTGGGGAAATTGCGGAATCTGGGGAAATCCTGGGAACTGGGGAATGGCTGGGAACTGGGGTATAGCAGGGATTTGGGGAATGGCAGGGATCTGGGGGATAGCTGGGACTTGTGGCACCTCCGGAGCTTCAGGAGCAGCTGGAATGGCGGGCTGAGCAGGTTGAGCGGGCTGGGCTGGCAGAGCCGGCTGAGCGGGCTGGAAAGTAAAGGTGGGCACCCCAGGGAACTGGGGGAACTGTGGGATCTGTGGAAACTGGGGCACCTGAGGCACCACTGGCACATCGACAGCCGGAGCTGTGGGAGTAGGCACTCCAAAGGTCACTGTGGGAGGATTAATGGGCTGGAGGGGTTGCACGGGCTGGACGGGCTGAAGAGGCTGAACAGGTTGCAGAGGTTGCACGGGTTGAATGGGAGTCACAGGTTGCACTGGCTGCAGCGGTTGCACGGGATTCAACGGCTGAAGAGGCTGGATGGGCTGAAGTGGCTGTACCGGGATGGGCTGAACCGCCTGGACGGGCTGAACCGGCTGGACGGGAACGGCAGGAGCTGCAGGAGCAAAAGCCTGGACATAAGTGGGCTGGAAATACACAGAAAATAATATTTAAATTCTTATCAAAACTCTCCAAAAAGCAAACCCACCTGAACGGCGTGTACATGGGCGTGGGCATGGGCGTGGCCGGGAGCGTGGAAATGGACCGGTTTCACGGCAGCGGGAGCCTGGAAGAGTAACGGCTTCTGGTGCGGATAGTTGACACTGTACGAGGAGACCAGAGCATTGCCAGGACGCAGGACATACGAGGGAATAGCTGCTCCAGTGGCGGCTGCCACTCCGGACGACAAGGCGGTGGCGATTCCAGCGGGAATGGCGGTGGCCAGAGCGGGAGACAGAGCGGGGGCCAGAGCGGGAGCCAGAGCAGGAGCCAGAGCAGGGGCTAGAGCAGGAGCCACGGCTCCAGCGGTGGGCAAGAGGGCGGCAGCGCCACCTAGTCCAGTAGGTGTGGCCAGCAGACCGGATCCGGAAGCCACCACAGGCTTCACCAAAGCATGGCCGTACTTCACAAAGTGGCCGTGATGACGATGGTGGCCAGGGATGGCCGCCAAGAAGGCGCTTCCTCCCGGCAACTGGACGCTGTAACCGTAGTGGGCGGCATAGGTCCTTGCCGGCCAGGGGGCGTGGCCGCCGTGAAGGATTCCGCGCTTATGTTTTCCGGTCGTCACTTCCGTTTCCTGTTGCGATTCGGTCACTTGGACGGGACTCTCCTCGACGGCCACCTCCGTGGTGGTGGGCGTGGTGCTGGGGGCAGGAGGCGTGGCCGAACGGGGGCTGGTGTGCCGGAGACGTAACCCACCGGCCTCCGCGCCACTAAACGTAAGAATTAAGCCAAAAGCCACCAAACTGGTAAGAAGTTGCATTTTTTCGAGATTTTTTTTTAAACTAAGAAGCTTAATTTATTATTTATTTTTTTGTTTCTTATTTTCTTGTATTTTTTCGAGTGTAATCCGCTTAATTTGCAGCGTTATGTCAACGCTGCGATGTCTGCCAAGAAAATGAAATGAACTTCCTTGGTGGCTGTTGTATTTATAAAGCGGACATCGGTGTGTGTCCCAGTGTCCCACCGTACAGTGATAACTGGCCCTGCATACCAAACAGTCAATGGAAACAGACAGACGCAGTGCATCCAAAAGAAATATCAAATAATTGTAAATAAAA
Organism: Drosophila pseudoananassae pseudoananassae; assembly: GCA_018153035.1. Taxonomy (NCBI): domain Eukaryota; kingdom Metazoa; phylum Arthropoda; class Insecta; order Diptera; family Drosophilidae; genus Drosophila; species Drosophila pseudoananassae. Next base: position 8,024,023 of record JAECXR010000014.1, on the reverse strand, counting down.
TAAAATTACGCGGCTCATCGGAATGGCCAACGGCAGTTGGCCAGTTTATGACTCTGGCTCTGCCATTTCACTTGCCGCAATCCGAGGCCCCAAAATCCACCCACCAGTTGACCCCCACCCCCTTCCATTGACACCTTCAAGCACCTGCCGGCGGACACCTCATTATGCTAAGCCCACTGAAGAGGCACAGTGGTGGCATGGCTGCGTTACTTCTTTCATATTGTATTTTAACTCTCTACGAAAAATATTCAAAATATTTGCTAATAAGTACGTCAAAATTGTGCATTTTTGGGAAATATAAAAATATGTATCCAATTTTGAAGATTCCAATTTTGTATAACTCGGCTAATACAGATCCATAAATAGTATACCTTCCCAATTTAAGAATTTCGAGTAGCATTATTCCCATTCAAAAAATTACAATACAAATTTTTAGCAATTTTTCGAAATTTTTTAGGGGATACCCTCATGATTTTGGACAAAAAATGACCAAATTTTTTTGTGTTTGATATTTTGGAACTTTTGATGCAGATCAAAGGCAAATAGAGTTTTGATTCATAAGTGATACTCCGTTTCTGAATCGGTTAAAAAATAGTAAAGATATTTATAAAAAAGTTTAAGGAAGTTCCTATTTTTTCAAATAAAAAAAACTAAAAATCTCGTTCCAATTTTTTCCATTTTTCAAGACGACTAATGTGAATATCTCGGCTAATACTGGTCAGATTTTAAAATGTTACACCTTCCCGATCTAAGAACTTCGAGTAGCATAATTCTGAATCAAAAACTGGCAATCAAATTTTAGAAACCTTTTTTCGAAAATTTTCAAGGGGTACCTTCATGATTTCGTCAAAAAAAACTACCAAAATTTAGTTTCATTGATAATTCTGATATTTTAATGAAGATCAAAGGAAAATTGAGTTCTGATTCATAAAAGGATTCTGATTCTACTCTTAATTTACTTAGTGTTTTACCATTTCATTAAAGTGTAATGTTCTCATTTTACAATATATTCAAGCTATTTTATCTATTAACTTTTAGCCAAAAACCACTGTTACCAAAGAAAATCCCTCGGAATCCAGGTACGCATGCGCCGCACGTCCCGGCACGCACAAAACTTTTGCTTTCAATGGCCCGGCATGTTCCGCATGTTTTTGTTATTTATTATTTCTTATTTCTTCTCTATTTGATGGGGCTTAGTACTGCGGCTCTTTTCACTTTCAGTAGCCGGAGATGGGGCGAAGGTTTATGATTTGGCTGCAATTTAGATCCAAATCAAAAGTAGCCACCGATGCCAGATTTGGTTTTATGGCCGCTTACATAATCGTGGGCCATAAAAAGAAAAACAGCGTTAAATACAATTTATAGGGCCGCATAAGTGTATCAAGTAAATAGGTATTTACTGTACAATGCATATACAAGTAATAGGCGCCAGGTGAAAGCATAATTATAATAAAATCAAGTCAGACAGAAAGCAATTACCAATTAGCCCGGAGCACGGTCAATTATTTTAATGGCATTTCAATGAAGGTATCGTTGAAATTCAGCATTCACATACATAAATTTCACCTGCACCAGATCCGACTTATAAACGCATATATGTACCTATATAGCAGTGTAGTCCGATATGGTTAGGGAATTATATCACACACACTAAACCGTAAATGAGCTTTCAATTAAACTGCTTTGATTTTCACTTTTTTTGGAAATTGTCGGGCGGATCAGGTGTTTGGAATTTTAATCGATCTGCAAGTCCGCTTTTGATTTTGGGTTTGTTGCTTTTGGGTTAACGTATCGCCGGATGGCATCTATTTGGGTCTGGCATGCCGTCAAGGTCTTTCCCAGGCCTTGTGGATCTTTTAGTTTTTTCTTGTTTTCTGTTTTTTTTTTTGGCACATGTAATATTTGTCAAAAGAAATAAATAAACAGCCAGAAGCGCTTGTACAATTCGATGCTTTATGAGCTGTTCCACGTGATCAGCATACCAAAATATATAAATGTAAAAAACAGAGAAAAAAAAAACAATCATCGCTGTAAGTCCACAGTCTCACAGCTTGAAGCCAGAGTGTATGGATACGACGCCGAAGGTGAGGTTCTCGTAGCACACATGCTCGAATCCTGCCCGCTGGATCATCTGCTTGAACTGCTCCTGCTTGGGGAAGCGTCGTATGCTCTCCACCAGATACTGGTACGCCTGCCACTGGCCCGCCAGCAGCTGCCCCATCGGCGGTATCACCTGGAAGGAGTACTGATCGTACAGCCACTGCATGGTCTCGTTCGTTAGGTGGCTGAACTCCAGGCACATGAATCTACCGCCCGGCTGCAGCACACGGTAGGCCTCCGTTAGCACCTGTCGGATAATATGCAAGTATTTAAGGATCTATCTCAAGCTTAGGCTTCCACTTTACCTTGTCGACATGCGTGCAATTCCTTATACCGAAGGCTATGGTATAGGCATTAAATGTCTCGTCCTGGAAGGGCAGTTTCTCGGCATCCGCGCACTTCCAAGCCACCGAGGAGTTAGGCAACCGATCGCTGGTCAGGCCCAGTCTCCTGGCCCGCTCCTCGCCCACGTCCAACATGTGCTGGTTGATGTCCGACACGGTTACATGGCTAGTCCTGTTCTTGGGATTGGGCTGATTGGCGAGATACTTTAGGTACCTGAAGGATATGTCTCCCGTTCCCCCGGCCATGTCCAGTAGCTTCATGCCGTGCGTGGGTCCCAGACGCTCCACGAAGATATCCTTCCACAGCCGGTGAATGCCCATGGACATGGCATCGTTCATCATATCGTAGGAATTGGCAACTTGCTCGAAAACCTCGTGGACTTTAAAAGAAGGTTCGAAAAACAAGGTTAATATCGGGTTCTTGGGTTCCTCCTGGGTAATGGTTTGGAGGAGTTGATAAAAGACCCATCCTCTTATCAAGTTTCTGTCACCTTTCTGCTCCTTTTCGCTTTCTCGCACCGTTTGGAAGCCAAAGTGGGTGGTCTGCTCGCCGGAGGAGCCGGTGCCGGAGCCGGCAGTTGTTCCCTCAGCCGCTGGTGCTGCCTTCTGTGAGGCGGGACGGCTCTGGAGGAGCCGCCTGGTCAGGTACAAGAGTCTGGTGCTGCGGCTGCTCTGCATGGCGATCCTAGTTATGGCTTCTCAGAAGTATATATTATGAAATAACAAAAACAGATCCCAGCTGGAACCGAAAGCCTATCGGCTAGAGATGGCACTACAGAACTAATCGATTCATCGAAAAGTATTCGATTTCCAATTGGCGCTAATTTCAAAAATTCGGATAAAAGTGAATCAGGTTGAGCTTTCAAGGTTCTTAAAGAAAACATTTGAAATTTTCATTTAGTCCGCACATTTATATTTATTAATTGTACGTATGTGTGCACACATTAATTCTCACGCTTATTTCTTTCTAATTTTCACATTTATTCTGTTGCCGCCTTTTCTTTTCTTAACTTTTTGTTTTCTCTTTCAGATGCTTAACTTAGTTTAGGTATTACAAGTAGATACTTCTAACTACGAACTGCAGTTTTGTGTTTAAGTTTAAGAAAAAAAAATGCCTTAGCTTGGGGTTTTTCTTTTTCATTTTGCTGCGCTGCGCTGCAGCCATCAAAAATATATGTATGTATCTTATAATGGTTTAGTTACTTTAAGGAAAACGATTTAATAATGTGTGTTACCTTACTGTTAAGGGTATATGTGTGATAAATGATAAAAATAAATAGTTTACAAAGTGTGGAGGCGGTTTCAGTACCGGGGTGTGGTGTTAAACTAAAGGTGATAATTTAAATTATTATTTCATCATTGAGAAAAAGTCCATTCATATAAGCGTTTTCATTTCTTCACTTTTCTTCGTACGATACTCCTAACATAGCGTCCATCCATTCAGCATGGGTGTCTGTCTAGTGTCTGATGTCTGGGTTGTGGGTTTTGGGTTTGGTTTTTTAGGTTCTGGGCTCATTAACGTGCATTAATTCTATTTAAAAATATGTCAATAGAAAAAAAAATAATGAAAAAAGTATAGCGACTGTCCTGGATTATCCTCAGCTTCCGGATACTTCATGTCATTTTACATATGTACGTGCTAAGTGTATCTATTCATACAGATACCTCTATATATTTAATAGTTAATTGTAATTATAGTAGTATCTATATATGTATATTACTCATTAGAGGCTTTCCCCGTACGCCCGCCCGCCCACACACTCTCTTGCTTGGCCTCCGGGGAGGGGGTGGGCTGCTGGAAGATGGGCATCTCGAGGAAAATCACACAAAAAAGGGAGCCGGTGCCCATGTACTCCTGGCTGGCTCCCGGCTCGGCGAATCGGCGGCTGTTCAGTAGTTGAACTCCTCCTGTTTCTCGGAATCGCTGCGCAGGTCGTTCATCAGAAGCTCGAAACAGGACTTGGGGATCATCGTGCCCACGATCTTCTCGCCCTCCGTTGTCTTCATGCGTATCACCTGCATTTTGCTGTTGGAACGTGTATTTAGAATGTGCTCGACGCGTCCCCAGACGGACAGAACCGATCCGGCCAGGACGTGGTACAGTCGCTGCCGCAATCCCACCTGGAATTGGATCAAATGTATACCATCAAGTTGTTCAGAACAGTGATCTCTTCAAGCACCACTACTCACCTCGCAATCATGCCCCAAGCTGACATTCCGGCAGTTGCCGTTCCAGTAGGCATGCGAACAGGTGTTAACCGACGAATCATACTGCTCGGTCCAGTGGGGCTCGGCCTCCTCGCTCGACACCGAACGGTACTTCTTCTCCAGCTCGAACAGGGATTCGTGACGCACCTGGAGGCCCGTGTTGGGCCGATAGATCTGGCACATGATCTCCTTCTTGCTGCTGGACTTTTTCTTTTTGGCGTTCTCCGAATCGGTGCTCGTCGAGCTGCGCGACGGCTGCTGCTCGAGAACCACTACCAGGATGGCGGTGCGCTTCTGGTTGCGCAGCTGGTGGGACAGGTAGAAGCCCTCGTTGTCATTGAAGAGGTCGGCGTATCTGCAATCCAAATATCATTAGCCATTAGCCAAGTGGACAGGAAATAAGGGTGTTGGGGAAAACTTACTTATCAATAGCCTCCTGCCAGATCATGCCACGCTCCACACGCACGGTGTGCAGCTCCGTGGGAGCCACTCCGGTGGCATGTTTGCGCAGGAAACGTGTAAGTCGGACTCGGTTCACATTCTCACCAGCAGCACCCAGATCTGAGGGTTGGAAGAAGCAGCATTTTAATAATCTAGCTTGATATAGCTTCCTAATGCTGGACTACTCACCCACAATGCCCAGATCGAAGCGACCGCCACGCTTGGCCTGCAGGATGATGGCCGTCATGGTGTCGGTGAAGTACTTGAAGAGGCGGTTCTGCAAGTCGACCGGACAGCCGAGAATGCGATTGAGAAACTTTGATATGTTGTTGTAGTCCTTGTCCAGACTGAGCACTCCCGGATGGCTTTCGCTGTTGACAATGATGCCCACGCCCACCAGCGCCCCGGCAATGTCCTTGAAGAACTCGCCGCTGTAGTCGGTGGGTGGCGGCACCAGCGGCGACTCATAGCCCATAATGGTGCGCATTACCGTCTCCAGGGCCTGCCGGCCGTACTTGTTGTCGATGTTGAACTGGGAGAGATCACGGGTTTCCGTGGCCCTGCGATCGCCGTGGGTCAGGGCGCCCAGGGATTCCAAACGCTTGGCCACCGTGGAGGCGAATCGGCGCTCGCCGGCCAAGTCAGAGATCAGGAAAATGTACTCGGGGGCATTGACCTGGAGAGGAATAGGAAATTAAGGCAAGAAGAAGCGAAACTTTGGGAGGAAAACGCACCTGATTCGAACGATGGGTACGACCGAACTGCTGGATGGCTCGATCCGCCGACCAGGGCAACTCCAAGGTGATGTGGACACGACGGCGCTGATTGAAGACGCGGCGATCGCTCTGCAGCGATATACCACTGGATGCCGCCTCCGAGATGATGGCCACGTCCTTCTGGCCGTCCATGAAGCGTTGCTTCTCGGTGATGTTCAGCGTTTCCAGCGGTACGTCCGATTCGGTACGGGACTCGTACTGTATGGTGCCGTCGTCGTTCTGGACCACGCGCCCGCGTCGGCCCGTCATCTCGGCCACGTTGTCCGGCCCGCCCAGCTCATCGATGAGCTGATCCAGCGTGTTCGGCGGGAGGCGGGCGCCCAGGCGCTCGATCTTGCGCAGCAGCTCTTCCTTCATGGTGCAGGCCCGTTCGATGGCGTCCTTTGGCGGCGGGCCGTAGTTCAGCTTGACACCATTAACGCCCACCGGTGTCACAGTGCCCTTCAGCTCCTGCTTCTTCTGCAGCAGATCCTGGATCTTGTCCTGCGTGGAGAGCTGCGACTTGCGGGTCTTGGCCGCATTCAGGGCCGCCGCCACGGCAGCGGACATGGCGGCATTGCCTTCCGTGGAGGACGAGCCACCCGGCTCCTTCTTGATCTTCTCCTTTTTAACCTTCTTCTTGAGCTTCTTCTGGGCCTTCTTCTTGGTGGTCTTCTTGCTGCGGGCGTTCACCCAGGGATCGATGTCGCTGTCGCTGCCGCTGAAGAAGGGATTGAAGTCGGAGCTGGCGTCGCTGGCGACACTGCGGCGGTCGCTGTCGCCGTCATGGTCATCATCCTCGTCCTCATCGTCGTCATCTTGGTCGCTGCCGAAGGCGTCGTCGCTGTTCGCCGCGTCGCTGTCGCTATCGGGACTGTCGGCCTCGATCTTCGGCTTCCGGTCCTCCTCCTCGTCACTGTCATCAAAGTCCTGCCACGTGTTGCGGCGCTTCTTCTTCTTGGACTTGCCGTTGTCCTGCCCGCCGGCAGCTCCTCCTCCGGCCTTGCGCTTGCCAGCCGCCGAGCTAGCTCCCGAGCTGCTGTTGTTGTTATTGTTCCCCAAGCCGGAGTCAGTGGCCGGGGTCTCGTCGTAGAGGCCCAGGATGCGGTTGATGCGATTGCGATCGGGGGCAGGGAAGTGGCGCTCCACAAACGACTGGAAGACGCCTCTGCCGGAAGAGAGTGGAGTGGGATTAGTTCGAGTTATCCGGATGGGAGGTCGGATGCTCCTGCTACTTACTTGGCGGTGGAAACAAAGTCGGTGAGTTCGCCGTCATCCCGCTCCAGCTGGTCCAGAGTACGTGCCTCGCCGGTGGACTGCAGGCCAATGACCACGCACTTGCCGTACTTGATGGACTCGCGGGCCACTGTCACGGCATGGTTGACCTTGGCGGCGATGCAAAGGTACTTGAAGAAGCGCTGGTGGGAGGACCAGAACTGGCCCCACATGGTCTTCTTCATGCGGCTCTCGGCATCGATCAGCTCCGCCGCCTCGGTGAACTTCTGCATGGCCTCCACCCAGAGCTCCACCGACTGGTCGTAGATCTTGCGGAACTCCTTGGAGAGCGGCACCTCCTCGATCTTGAAGCTGACGCCCTTGAAGCTCAGCTGTCGGGCGATGTACATGCCCCGCAGCTTCATGTCCATGGCCACGATCTCCATGGCGCCCACACCCCTGCGAACAGAAGAAGATCTCTTGTTAGTTTCCCACTCCCGTCCTGGAGGACATGCCATGGATGGCTTACCGTCGCTCCACAGCTGTTATGAAGTCATTGAAGTTGGCGAAGGCAGTGCCCTGGCCCCAGAGACCCAGGCGCACCATGTACGCCATGTTCTTGGGCTCGGAAGCACCCGTGGCGGAGGCATAGACGACGCGGGCCTTCGGCAACTTCTGCTGCAGCTCCAGGACCGTTTGGCCCGTCTTGGTGGGCTTGCCGGAACCGACCGGGCACAGGTTCTTGGCCTTGTGGCACTCGTCGAAGATGATGAGGCCCTCGAAGTCCTCGCCGCACCACTGCAGCAGCTGGCGGAAGCGGGAGCGGTACTTGCCCGTCTTGTTGTTCGACTCTCCGATCAGGGCGGAGTAGGTGCTGAAGATGACGCCGCGCTTGCAGTTGTTGTTCACATCGGAGCTGATCTTGGCGTACTTGAACTGCAAGGGGGGAGGAGGAGGAGAATAAGTGGCCATAGATGCAACCTTGCGAATAGGAATCCTACCTTGTTCAGAGCATGAACGTCGATGCGACTGGCTCCGATATCGCTGAGATCCCGCTCGGCATCGTACTTGAGATCATTGGACACGGATATCCAGAGGGCCTTCTTGCGCCCCTTCAGATAGTTCTCGTAGATGATGCCGGCAATGGTGCGACCCTTTCCCACACCAGCACCGTCGCCGATGAGGAAGCCGGCACGGCTGCCGTCGGGCAGGAGGTGGTCGTGGGCCTGGGAGGCGTACGTAATGGACTCCAGCTGGAGGGCGCTCAGCTGGCCACTGTTGATGGTCTCGGCGGGAATGGATAGTTTGTAGTAGACATCACACGGCTCCACGGAGCTCAGCGAGGCGGTCTCCACCACGGCGTCCGGGTGCTTCTTGCCCAGCTTCACTGCAAATCGAAGGAACCTCTTGGTTAGAAACTACCTCTGATGGAATGGAAGGGGAGGAACTTACACTTGGCTGGCCAGTAGTCGGCATAGGTCTCGGCCACGCCCATCTCTTCGTAGTCCGCCTCGTCGTCCTCCTGCTGGACGTACGTAGCTGCCGAGGGATGTGCTCCCGCGACATTGCCAGCCCCGACGGACATCAGGGAGGCGGCCGGCATGGCTGGGATCGCCGCACTCGGACGGGGCTGCTGCATGGACTGCATGAACATCTGGAACACATTGTTGGGTATTCCGCTGGTCAGGTATTCTGGGTTCATGGCAATAAGCTTCTGGATGGCCTCCATCATGGCGGGGCCTCCCTTGACTCCGCCGGCGGCAGCTCCTCCGGCCGCTGCTGTTGGGCCACTGACTGCTCCCGCTCCTGGAGCCACTGCGGTGGTGGCCACTGTTGTGGCGGCGCTGGGAGTCATCTTCTGTAGGCCCGCGGCGGTCACCTTGTAGGGGCGCATGGGCTGGGCTCCGGCATAGCTCACTGCAATGGAAACGGGAGGCGGGTTGGTGGTTACGTTTCTGGCAATAGAGAGAGCAAGGTGTATGGGCTTCCAACTAAAGAGAGACAGGCATATAGGGTCAAGACGCAAGAGGGAAGAGAGCGGGGAATGAAAGGGACATACATATATGGCTTACTTTCTAGGGATTACAATTAAGGACAGGTTTTCGATTATTCCGATTAACTATTTCGATTATATCGATTATTTTATGAGGTTTAAGGTCCAAGGTTTAAGACAAACTGTGTATCTTAAGACCCTATCTATTGTTGAATAAAAATCTCAGCTCTTCTGGACCTTGTTTGGAATGGCATGTGTGTTTCATAATCTACCGATAAACAATTTCGATTATTTGGAAAGGTTAAAGTTGTTTTTTTAAGTAAAAACATGAACACTATCTGGTGTTGAATAAAAATCCTTGGTAGTGATTTGGAATGGGACTTCATTTTTACACTTTTCCTATTTTTCCGATAAAAAACTTAGATCATTTCGATATTTTTCAAGGTTTAGGCTAATTATTTACATTACAATGAAAATCATTGAAGTTATATCATTTTGAATTTATTTACCAACTCTTCTAGACATTTTTTTTAAATAAGGGATGTGTTTGGTAGTGTTTTATGACTTTCTCGATAAACACTGCCGATAACTTCGATATTTTTAAAGGGCTTTAGGTGGTTGGTAATTAATAACTAGTTATTATTAGTTAATTAAGTAAAAACATTCACACTATCTCATTCTCTCTCAATACGTATAGAGATTTTTTTTGAAATTAGACTTGTTACATTTTTCATGTTCTTTCGATTAACCATACCGATTATTTCGATTACTTTACTTGAATCATTTGAGTAGAGCGTCTCTAATAGAGTGAATAAATTAGCCCCTCCAGACCTCGTTTGGGAATAAATGGTACTTCCTTTTAATAAAAAGTTACTGCCTTAATTTAATGACAAATTCAAATCCTTTGGACGTGTCCTTGGAATGGAATCTGAGTGTTATGTGTAACAATATTTGGAATTTAACAGGCGCCACCTTTAGGTGGAATGAAGGTGAGATCGGATGGAAGGACCTTAATTTGTTACAAGATCGTGTTTTTAGTGTGCTTTTCAAAGAAGGATAAGAACAGTTTGTACGCAAATTATAAACGTATACAATATGATCGAATGCCTCGTTCCGCACACTCCGCACTGGACTGGAACACATCTATCGCATAAATAATCCTTGCAGATTACGTAGATTACAATCCTTGCTATCAAAACATCGTCATCCCATTGTCTGTGAGGTGCCACTCCTCAACACAATAGATCCACAAATTCAGATGGTCATCGTGGGAAGGGTGTTGTCTCCAATGGACAGAATCAATCGTAGAACATGGGAGCCGCCCACCGCCCTCCAGGGGGGAGGACCTTGCTTCGGTTGAGGGGCATTGTGGTCATGTTCCCGCCGCACTGATTCTGTCGCCGCGGATCGCTCGATCCGAGCTGGGTGGGTCCGATGGTGTTGTGGAATTTCTGAGGGAACCACGGCTTGCAGGGTCGTCGTGGTTGCCTGAGCGGCATGTAGGTACCACTGGAGGAGGTCCTAGCAGCACGTCGTCTATTCTTGTGCCTCAAATCGGAAGTCGAGCCCGCCCCGCCGCTTATCCTCACCGGCTGCTTGTAACTGCTGTTGTCCTGAACGGGCAGCCGCACCATGACCACTGGACGCAGGCGCTCCACCCGATACAGCAGACGCTTCACAAGCCCCACAGTCCTTCGGGTCTCCTTGCTGGACTTGCCGTCCGGCGGTATGCCCCTCAGCTTCGGCAACAGCTCCTTCTCGATGATCTGCTCCAGCTTGCGGATACCCCGGGCATGCCGCCGGTAGAAGTCCTCCATCGCCTTGGCCACGTTCACCCGAACTGCTTGCTGCAGTGCCTCCCAGTTGGCCGGCGGCAGGGACATCAGCGTCTGGAGCTGCTTCTCCTCCTCTTCCTCCCGCTGCTGCTTTTTGGCTAGACTTCCTCTCGTCATCATCATCATCATCATCCTTCGCTCGTTCGTCTCATGGATATTCATGTTTATCTCGAATTTGGAAGAAGAATAGGACTGGGAGGATTCTAAGGAGGATTTCTAACCGAAAGACTTCTTTTTTGAATTTCGAATTTAAAATTAAGGTTAATATTTTTTATTTTTTAAGCCCGAGTTTGCTTTTCAAAAAAAGAAAAAATAAAAACAAAAAAGGGAGAAATTTCTGTGTGATCCGGTGGACGTTTGGGTTGAGACTGAAATTCCTAGGGGCTGGTGGGGCTCAGGTGGGTTTTCGGAGTGACAGCCGAGGGTCACAGCCTACTTAGCCATAATCCTTATATACATACATATATATTATTATCCTTACATACATACATCTTCAATACTACTACGAGAGAACGGTATTCTATTCTTGGTTGTTACCAACATTAATCGACTTACTCTGCGCCAATAAAGACGCGGCCATGTTGAAGTTGGCGGCAGAGGCGGACGTGGAGGCTGTGGCACCGCCTCCAAAAAAACCACCAGCAGTCCCCGCCCCCGCCAAACTCTTCACCGAATTAGTGGCCGTTGAGGGGGGCGGCGGCGGCGGGCCACTGTTTCCCTTGGCGGCCACATAGGCGGCCAAATTCATCAGCTCGTTGGTGCTCAGGCTGTTCAGGTAGCTCCCGGCGCCGCTGCTGAGGTAACTGCTGGCGGATCCCCCACCGCCAACGGAGCCGGAGATCCCGCCAGCACCTGACCCACCACTGCTGGGCGCTGGGTGGCTGCTGCTTCTCGCTGGGATTGGATGCGGATTCACAAAATACACAAAAAAACGCAAAAAAACCAACAAAAAAAGGGAGAGGGATTTTTTTCGAGTGTAATCGAACCAAAGGAAAGCAAAAGAAGTACGTGAGAGAGAAGAGAAGGGAGAGAGAGATAAAGGAAGAGAACAACACAGGCAATATTAATAAATTGTTCACAGCAGGGTTATGGCTTTCCTTTCTTCAAGTGTAAAACAGTGTGGCCAATTATCAGGAATATATATATCTATATATATATATTATATATACTTTAAATGAGTATATACCTACTTCTTAGCTACTAAGGATTAGTTACTATTTTCATTATATTTTAATTTCTATTACTACTATTTCTAAGATTTTTTTTTTATCAAGTTAAATAAATGTTTCAAAATCTGTGAAAAATATGGTCACATTATTCTAAAAATAAAACATTCCAACTTCAATAACTAACATATTCTATGAATTATTGTATCAAGTTCAAAAATAGTCCCTAAAACATTTAAAAACTCAACTATATATGGTCATATTATTTTTGGAATGTATATTAAGTTAAAAAAAATTTGTGGAAAATCTACAAAAAGTGTAAAATATATGGTCATATTATTTTTTTTAATATACAATTTAAGCTGTTACAAATATTACCTATCATGTTTTGCGTCTGAATAAAAAATTTCTTTAAAAACCTTAAGAAACTTAAGAAAAAATGGTCACAATGGTTTAGGAATATACATTTTAAAGAAAATATAAGTATACTTATACGTTTTATTAATGTTTTTCTAAATCTTCAACCAAATAAAGCATTTTTCAATAAACTCTTTAAATACTTAAAGAGTTTTAAAGAATTTTATACTAAAATTATAAAATTATGCACTTGCATTTCATAAAAGTTCCAATTCTTTTCCAAATTATTTTTAAAACTCTTCAAAAACTATACAATAACTAAGGCCACACTGTCTTGACTCCAAACTTGAAAAATCTATCCAAACATGCACTTGTTTTTAAAGATATTTTTAAAAAAAGTAAAAAAATAAAAATACTCACCAGTTACTGGGTTGTTTAGTTTCTTTGGCATGTTGCTTAAATTATTCTCTAGCACTACTTTTCTGGGCATCGGTATCGCGGTGATCTTGCCGCCCACTGTCACGCCTCCGACGGTGGCAGTTGCAGCCCCGCCCACCACTGCTGGCCGGACCGCTGTGGTTATCGGTGTGATGATCTTTCGCAGGGGGCTGGCGGCTACGGCGTTCACGGTCCCGGTGGCTGTGGCGGTGGTGCCGTTACTGGTCTTGATATTGTTGGCAAGGATGCTCCCGACGATGGGCTTGTTGTTGTTGTTGATGCGCAGCAAGGATATCGGCTTGATGTTGTTGTTGTTGATGACAATCTTGGCCGATTCGATGGGTACTGGTGCGGGAGCACTGGCTTTGGGGACGCCCACGCCGCTGCGCTTGTTCTGGGCGTAGGTGACAGCGGTGTTCAGATCGCGACCTCCACCTGGAAGAGTATTTTAGTCGAGACTCATGATTAGATACTTGTCTAGTTGCTGACTGCCGCGCACTTGCGACCCAACCTCGCGATGGAAATCGAATGCAGACATAATCAGTCCAAGAATCAGAACCAGGACCAGTCCCAGGACCACCCTCATTTAAGGTAAATATCTAATTAATGAGCAAAGATAGATGTGCATTGTGCGTACATGGTATGCAGTATGTGTGGAGGAGGGGGGGCGGGCGGTGGCGGCTTAAGTATGTACGGGGGCATGTACAAGACGGTAAATGCTTTGCAGCAAATCCTTCCCCGAAAGGGGAAAGGTCATGTACCGACTGATACTGATACATAATCATAATTATATGTACCACATATCCTTGTGTACTGGCTGGAGCACAGGCCTATGTACAAGATGCAGTAATGCCAGCAGTCCTTGACAAGATGCCACAAATCGTTCAGGACTCTTCAGGTCTTCTTTTCCACAAATAGCGCCTCCTTCGCTGGCTAATGGAGTTTAATAATTCAGGCCCGATAGCCGCACATTATGACGCAAGATGTCCGCTTATATGTATATATCCCTGGGACTCATTATAGACATGCGTGACGCACTATAATGCCACATGCCACATGCACATAACACTGGACTTGATGGAAAAGTATATGGCCAAGTATATATACATATCGATATCGAACAGATCTAAAGCGAATCAACCCCGAAGGTACCTAATGCAGGTTGTCTTTTAATTCATTTTCCTCGGCTATCAAAGGTCCCCCGGATAATTGGCTTGATTAAGCCTAATCAGTATATAATCAGCATTTAAACTTGAAATAAAGGCTAAGGTCTTGCCATTCAACCAAAACAGAATCTGGCGCCCAACCTCCTCCATAGGAAACATCACTCACCTGGCACTTCTATTTGGTCTGGATCCTCGTCATCATCAAAATCGGAGCCAGAATCGTCCTCATCAAAATTATCATCCTCGTCGTCGGCGTCTAAGAAGGTTTTGCGCTTCTTTGATGTCTAAAAAAAAAAATAAAAAAATAAAGAAAATATATAAGTATAATTTTAAATATTAAAATAATAAAATATAATGTAAGGTACTCTGATTTCTTGCAGTGTCTTAAGAAACAATGATACCAACGAGAACGCGAATAAAAATCGATATTTTCATAGTTCCACATAGTTCTCGAGTGAAGGGACTTGCAACTCTTTGAAAAAATGCGGGGAATCACCAGAAAAAAAAAAACAAACAAACAACCAAACACACACACACAAACACACTGGCCACAGCGAATACGAAACGAAAACAAAACAGAAAAGAAAAGAACAAATGTCACAGAAAAGCACAAAAAAAAAAAAGAAATGAAACGGCACTTCTATTTTTGTAGCACACTTTTGCGGGCGAGCGAGAGGGCCGGCTGCTGGCCAAATAAAAAAGAGACGGAAGACAGTGGTCTGTTTAGAAAAAACGGCACAAAAAGAACGAGGAAAAAAATGCGAACACCGCGTGGACGAAAAAAAAGGGGGAAAAATGCCGGAAAAAAGGTGGAAAGTGGGGTGTGTGGGGGAGACTGAAGGACACTCACTGGAGGTGGTTCTTAGAGACTAAGCGGTCAGATGCGTTTCAGCGCCGGAGCGACAAGGTTCTCGGCAGGATGTGCAGGACAATGGGAGACACTGGGCACTGAATGCGACTGGTTCGATGCTCGTGTGGAGGCCAACTACGAGCTTGGAGTAGTCGGAGTTTCAAAACCGGAGTCACACACAGTCGTTGCCGTCGTCACTGTCGTCGTTGTACGTAGCGCCCCCTCCCCCCCCCACCCATCCGAAAAATGGAAATTTCTCCATCCATCCACATCCATGTCCATATCCTGCGAATATACCCAGGCGGGCTGCAGTTTTTCGGCGGCCACCACCCGGGCAGCGGGTTAAGCGGAGAAGCCCAGGAGACGGAAGATGGGGGTTAAGTACGTTGGACTTTGGGGTGGGTTTCTGTTTCCAGTCCTGTTTCTGGCCAACATTTCTCCGGCTCCGGGGTATTAGACTACGCTGGCGTGTGTGTGTGAGGTGGAGGACGAGTTGGGTGGGGGGCAGGAGGTGCCGAAGGAACAGAACAGGGAACAGGCCGATAAACAAACGCGAGGCCAACCCCTTTGTCACCCCTTTGATATCCTTTGGCGGCACAGTGGTGCAAAGGTCATTTGTTTTCGATGAAACGACTACCAAGGACCTTCTTGAAAGACCTTCCCTCCTTGCCCAGACAGCCAAACTTATCCTGCCCTTTGGCACCACTGTGCTCCACTTTGGGCCAACAGGGGGTTGGAATGGGCCCTTTGAAATGTTTGGCATGCAGAGATACCAAGTTTCCTCCTTTATGCGAAATGTGCATGTGATCCCATCATCCCACCACCCCCTACTCCCAGTACCCCATCACCACCCCCCTGTTTTCAAACAAAGGGAAAGATGAAAACCCAACAGTGGGTGGGGACAGTGGGTGGAGGCGGCAATCTGTGGCGCATGTACAGCAATTAGAGCGGGACAGACTGTGATGTGATTGAGATGGGAGATGGTAGGTAGGTAGGTAGGTGAGAGGGGTAAGGGGTAAGGGGAGGAGAAGAAATGAAGAGGTGTTGTCGCCGGGTCCGGGTTGGTTCGTTCGGTGGCTATATGTGTCCATATACATCCTACGTGCCCCTGTATGGGCAAGGATGAGGCCCCAAAAAGTAGACTTCAATAATGCAGTGACAGTGGAGCCTCAATAGGATGAAAATACTAAATATTTTATTTACTTCTTTAACTAAGAAAATATTTTAAAATTTAATTAGTTTATTTAATTTTTATCACAAATCTATTGCCATCTCTCTCTTTAAATAATATCTAATCCCTTCTAGAATCGAATCCTCTTCAATTAGTCCTTACATCCCCCACAACAACAAATCCCCCCACCCTTGCCACACATTTTTGTTGACACACAAAATAAAATCAAAACGAATGACCTTGCAACAAGGGAAATGCTGAAAATCTCTGGACAAAAACATGTGTTTTCCACCCACACGCCCACTCCACTCTCGCACGCTTAGAAGGCTGGTCCTTTCAACTTGTTGTTGCCAGAAAAAAAACAAACGGTAAACCAGAAAAAAAAAAAGATGGCTCCATTAAAGGGTTGCCAGAAAACGGCGAATATAAAAATAAAAACAAAAGGAAACAAAACACACAAGCTAGTGGGAGAGGGGAGGGAGAGGGGAAAAATTAGCAAAGGCTGGAATTAAAAAAAAGATAAATACACTGAAAAAAATAAATATTTTAATATTAATTTTAGTCTTTAAATTGATAAAGTTATTTTCTTATTAGTACCCGTTATAAGTGATATTTCTCAGTGTACTTGGCCAAAGGAGACAGCCTATGACAACTGAAAGAGATGGGTAGCACGAAAAGGATACTTTGCAGATGACCAGGCCAAGAACCGAGCTGCCCAGGCGCATGCGCCGCACTGCGAATGCAGTGACCAAAGCAGAAGTGCCGATAAATAAGAGCCTGCTTGGCCAGAGCCCCAATCCCCCCTCCAATCAGAAATCCCAAAACTGCAGCAGAGCAGGAGCTGGAGCAGCGCAGCCGGTGGGAGTGGCTGCAGCACGGATTCTGGTTCGGTTTTCCGGAATGCACTTGTGCTGCAGTCACAGTAAACACCCATCGTGGAGGATGGTCTGGCGGTGTTGGTGTCCCAGTGGAGTGGTGGCTGTCCCAGCTAAGGGCAGGTCGGGGTTGATGCACTCGCTAAGCAACAAGTGACAGGACCGGACATGAATTGGTTTTTATTCAAAGAGAGATAAGAATACCCTATGCCTTGGGAAGTACCGTTTTGTTTTTTTCCCAGAATAATATAACTGTAAAAGAAATGCCGAGGGATTGAGAAACTCATTTGTTTATAAGACTGGCACCGGCTCGGATTCAAATCAAATATAATCACAGACACAGCATGTTTACAAAAGAAATGCCTTCCACTTGATCCGGTAACTCTCCTATTTCCAAGATAACTGTGCATAAACACCATGTTAATAGATAGACCATCTTGGGAATCTGGTGGCGTCGCCTTAACCCTCCAACTAAATCGCATGGCCTTAACCCTAACCTAGCGCAACTTTTTTTGTCTCGACTCGGAATCAGTTTTTTTTTTTTTTTTTCGCCAAACTCGTGTGTGTGAGGGAGAGCAACAACAACAAAATAATAAAAATAAAAAAAAAAAAATTTCGATGAGTGAGCGCGTGTACGAGAGTTGGGCAGTGGGTTAGAGCGAGACGGGGGCCAGAAGCGGCGAGTGGAAGAGTGGCAGAGGTGGAAACACATGGTTCTCCAGGCCACGCGAAAATGCGAATCCAAAATGTGGCGCCCTTTACGACAAATGACGATAATCTAGCACATATTCTAGAATAATTCTTAAGAGAGGTGCACGGAGAATGGGGGGCGGAGGTTAGGCGGAGTATTCAAGATAAACACAAAAAAAACAACAAATTATTGAATGAGAATGTAAATGCTTCTTCTTGCTCGGCTGCTTGCCTCGACAGGCGCTTTGTTTTTGTTTTTGCATGTGTGTGCATGTGCGTAGCAAAAAAAAAAAAAACAGCAACAAAGAAATTGCATTTGGTCATGCAAAACAAAAACAAAAACAATAACAACCATTAAACAAATATCTAGCATGTAGCAAAAGCATCAGACGAGGCAAGAACAGAAGCGCACAATTTTTTATTTTTTTAACGAAAACTTACCATTTTGCAGCAATTGTTGTTGTTGTTTGGTTCTTGCCGTTAACTGTTTTAACCACAAAAAAAAATGAACAGTCGCGGGGACTGCTCCACACGCGTTTTTCAATTGAATTGCGTTGGGAACAGCGTTCCGTTTCGATCTTTTTTTTCTTTTGTTGTTTTTGTTTTTGGTATTGTTTGTTCTTGGTAAGCACTTTTCACGTCCTCTTGTTGGGTTCTTCGGGAGCGCCAGCCAGAGTGCTCCAGCCAGGGGGATAGGAACCGATTAGGCGGCCAGCCAGTCAGCAAATGCAGCGAAAACTTACTCCGCAATATAAGACACCGCGCGCGGCACGTCAATAGGGGGAATGGGGAACGGGGTGGCGGTGGCGGTGTCGGTTGGCGGAGGCAGTGGTGGCCTGGCTTTGATTTTTACTTGCGTTTATAGACGATTGTTGTTGCTGCCGCGATTTGTGATTTGTTTATTGTTTAATCACACACTAACGTCAGCCGAGTGGCCACAGCAACAACAACAACAAAATGAAGGAGGAAGGAAACGAAAAGGAAGTGAAGAGAAGCCGAAAACACGTAACTAGAGGTGGCGAAACATCGATGCATCGATCATTTTGCTTTCGATGGATGGACCTATCGGTATTTCTATTCAATAGTTTGGCACGGAGTTGCCAGACCTTTATCGAAATAAATATGTCTTTTTTATCGAGATATCGATATTTTTGTTTTTATGTCTGGCAGCGCCATCTTTTCGCGCCCTTATCCGGCGCTGCCAGAAAAAATTGAACACTTTTATCGAAAT
Source organism: Drosophila pseudoananassae pseudoananassae (assembly GCA_018153035.1). Classification (NCBI taxonomy): domain Eukaryota; kingdom Metazoa; phylum Arthropoda; class Insecta; order Diptera; family Drosophilidae; genus Drosophila; species Drosophila pseudoananassae. The sequence continues at coordinate 8,005,188 of JAECXR010000014.1, read as the reverse complement.
GAATAAAATTTAGATTTGAATGGAAATAAAAGTAATGAATTGGTGCCTGCTTAACATCAAAAACAAAGAAAAAAATATATTAACATTTTTAATCCAAGTTTAGGCACTGTTTCTTTTATAAGATTTTTACAATAGACCATATTATACCTAAAAACGGGATTTTTGTTTTGAAATTTGATTTCTTAAGCAGTTTTAAAAACGTTCTTCATATTTTGGTTTATCTTGTTAGAGATCCATCTTTAGCTTTTGTGATGCCAGCTTTTATTTCCGTTTAGAACAGTTTCAGAATTTGAAAAACTTTGCTACGCGCGCCTCAGCCGGGCTCTCTTAAAATTTCCCTTTTGAACAGCTGATTGGAAGGGCCTTTCTCTTGAGAGACAAAAGGAAAATGAGATGCGAGAGCTTTCTCTAGGACTCTGCCAGTCCTCTGCCAGCAGGGCCATGTTCCGGTTTACAAATTCGACGACATTTCTCCAATCTTATGGATTGGATTTTGTAGCTCAGTTTTTGGGATGTAATAGTAATTATCATCGGATATAATTATACAATTCATATATTTCTGTTTATTAAGAGCTTTAAGAGCTCTTTTATTACTGAAAGAGTAAAGTAGTCATTAGCGGTAGGCCCAAAATATTTCAAATGACAACTCCAATAAGAAAATGTATCTGATAGATATTCAGTTAGATTCTTTGGGGGTTTTGCTTGGATTTTATTTGTCTTTATTCACTGTTGTTCAATAAAATTAATAAAAAGAAATGATTAGTAAATTATAAAATTTATCGTAAAATATCTTTGAAATATTTTTGGAGTTGCCAAATTCTGAAATACTATCGGACGACGCAGGCTCTCCGGGGAAAGAAATCCTCTCGCTGCGCATATCTAGCGAGAGTAGAGAGTCCAATCAGACGAGCGGTTCCGCGTTATAAACAGTTGGAACAAGTTTATAGTTTTTTTTTTCGTTTCGAATCGCCGACGTGAACGCACACAGAGCGCTAGTCGCTGATTGGATTTACAATATTCCTCGAAAATCGTTCGAAAAAACACGAACGAGCGAACGAAAGAAGAAAGAAAGGAACTGTTAAGGTGATTGGAGTCCAATAAGGAATTGCGGAGCGGACAGGATCGGAGAGATTCCAATTAGCCAGCGAGCGGAACGTGAACGTAAACGAATAATGGTTGTGCTTCTTGTTACGTGAACGTTAGTTATGTTTTGTTTTCTGTAATTTATGAATTAACTGTCGCAGCTCCTTCCGCCACCGCTACCGTCCCGTTCCGTCGTAAACCGCCGCGTCCTCACCTTCTTCTTCTTCTTTATGTTATTTTCCTTTTTTTTTTTTGGAATTTTTTTTGACGTGTGTGTGTGCTAAACAACAACAACAACAACAATAGTTCGAGTAACGGTGTAACAAGAACAAAAGTAAAACATAAACAAGGACTAACACGAGCAAGGATGTGTGTGCAATGCTTTACCAAAAAAATATTCCAATCAGAATTACGATAAATAGTCAGCGGAGAACGGTCATCAAAGAGCAACAAGAAAAACAACGTAAATATATGGAGTCTTACGTTAATGTATCTTTTGGATTCTTAACCTTTCTGTTTGCTTCAGTTGCTTTTTGAAATTTTTTTTTAATTTTTTTTATTTCGAAATGTGTGTTTTGCTTTTTGGAGTAGTTAGTTGGGCCAATTAGCATTTTGGTGTCGATGTGTGCTTGCTGGAATGACAAAAAGCGGTGCAAAATAATACGATAAAACACAGTACGTTGGCAAGAAGAAGAAGAAAAAGCCGCAACGTTGATGTTGGCTCAGAGAGCGAGAGAGAGAGAGAGGCAGAACAAGAGCGGCTAAGAGAGCGTGTTAGTGTATGTTTGTGTTAGTGTGGTTGGTAGAACCCAATAAGTTAACAAACTGACGACGTGTGTCCACTTTTTTATTTTTATTTTTTTTTTGGGGTAAGGAAGTGACACATAATGGGGGAAATGGCTCTCTTTCGCGAGAGAGACTCACTCTCTCTTGCTCCTGTGGGCCGACTTTCATTGATTTTTCCCACTCAAAGGTGCCAGCGAGAGAGAAAGTGGGAGAGTGAGAGCCCACCTGGCATCCGCGAGAGAGACGGGGAGAGAGAGGCGGAGAGCGGCAGGAAAACAAAGGAAAAACTTGTCTCGGCGTGCCTGCAATTCATAATTAGATGGCCGCCTGCTGCAATTGCAACAAAAACAGCACCCGAAACGGGTTTCGCCGCCACCCCCCGTCCCGCCTCGTCACCTTTCGAAATCAACCACCGAATTCGGTTTTTCTCTCATACCCCCCTCCCCCTCATGCCCCTGCCACTTTTGGCCATCCTCGAAAAAAAAAACGCCAATACCAACAACAAAGGCAGAACGTGGGCCCAAAGCCAGAGAGCTCCTAGTTGGCAAGACCGAAGACCGAACTCCCTATTCGTGGCTAGAAACTAGAATGATATCTACGAGATATTTTTCTAAAAAGTATCTTAGAAATACCTTTTCTTCCCATCAGCTTATAGTGTCATTAGAATTATAATATCTCAAGAATAACAAGTATCTCCACATTCAGATGGATCTCATGGATTGCATCTTTATTTCGTAACAACATTACCAACTGAGAGCCGAACTAGCCGCCTCTCGCGCTCTCCCTCTCTCTCCGTTTGGAAGTGACTGGAGAAGGGGGGCAAGGGGGCTAAGGGTAGGGGGAGGGGGAGACATAAAAAAGAAAACAACAAAAAGTGGTAGCAGTTCAAAGCCAAGCCAAAAAGCTAAAGCATATTAAACGCAATGAGACTCGGCTCGGCGGCTCTCCAAATGGAATTTCTGTTCGTTCTGACGTGCAATTAGCAGAGTGGCCGGCCGCATTCGAAAAAGTATCCGTAAGCTACAATAATCCGCTATCTAGAGCCCGTACTCGGCCCGCACTCGTCACCTGTTTTAGCCGAAAAAGTAATAAAAGTGCAAATACAAATGGTAATTAGTTCAAGCCAAAAAAAAAAACAAACAAACAAAAAAATGAGAAACGAAACTGAAAACAAAAAATTATAAACCGGCCTTAGTGGATTAATTTTTTTTTTATTTTTTTCTTATCTTAAAGTGTGTGTTTTTTTTTGTTGCTTTGTTTTTGTCGCTGTTTTTATCAAGACTTTCCTTTTTAAGCTTAGTTCTTTATATAAAGTAGTGTCTTATGGGAGAGAACACATACTTGTGGCATTTTTCAGAGATTATTTATGATCTTTTTTTTGTGAATATTTTTTTAAGTGTAGAGTGATTATGTGATTGGTGATTTAGTGAGTTTTTAACTTTAGTTCAAGGCCGGTTTTAATGGAAATCTGTTGAGTTTTTAGCAGAAAATTTATAAAAGTTATGCGATATAACATCCTAAAGGAACATATCTATAAGAAAAAGATTCTTTATCTATTTTAAAGAGTATCTTTAGAGGAAGAGAAAGTTAAAATATAAAGATATAACATCGTATAGGATATATCGTATGACAGATAAGAAAGAGATCTACTCCATCTATCTAAAGACTACCTTTAGATAGGTAGGTTTGCTTTTTAGGGATTTTTTAAACTAAAAGATAGGATATACTGTAGAACATATCTATAAGAAATACTCTCCACAGATACTCTATTAAAAGACTCTAAAAAAGAGGGATTTTTTTTAAGTTAAAAGATAAAGATACAACATCGTTTAGGATATGATGTATCGCATAACAGATCTATGAGAAACAGATACTTTTAATGGTTTTTGGAAAATCCAGAACCCGTTGCAGAACAAACACAGTTGTCAAAATGAAAGCCCGGTAACAAGACCGTCTTTCATAATAGTTTCCATCGCCGCCAGTAGCACACCTTCTTCAGGTGTGTCAACACATACTGTATCTCTCTCTCTCTGTAGATACAACAATATCAGTTTTTTTTTTAGAAAAACATGAAAATGTGTTAACTCAATGGATGGAGTTGGCTTCGACAGTTTTTCCATGGCTTTTCCGACCCTTCGGTTAATGCCCTTCGTGTCTCATTGCCGGTGCGTGACGGGTCGGGTGGTCAAGAATTAGCCAAGTTAATATCAAAATCAGGGTCTTGAAACTCTATAAGTATATGTACAAATAGTTGAAGAAAAAATTTTTAAAGGAAAAAATGGGAAAAAAATAAGAAGAAGAAGAAGAAGAAAAAAAGATACAAATAAAATGAAAATTATAAATGCACATAAATTCCCCAGACAATTTTCCACTTTGGCTCAAGAAGCGAATGAATAATGGAACGAAAATTCGCTCCATCAAGCACGTGTATGCCCCTCCCCCCACCCCCCCTTCCCTACCTTTAACCTTTAACCCCCCTTTTGCTTAACCCATGGATGATCAAACAAATATTTCAAAGTTTGCTTTATAGCTGGATTATGTACTGTGTTCTAAAATAAGTATTTTATTTAAATTTTTTAAATTTTATTTAAAAGATAAAAGATTTAAGATTTTGAAGAAGCGCACTCTGTAGATTCCAAAATTGCATTCCGTTACTCATATACCTTTATCTCTTTCTCTCTTTTTTTTATGTAATGTCACCACCACTACCACCATTATCCTTAAAATAAATTAATACAAAAAAAAAAAAAACAACAACAACAAAAGTGTGCAATAACAAAGAAAATTTGAAGAAAATATTTGATGAAAATCTTGCGAAAATTATGAAAAGTTTGATGAAAAGTTGCTCAACATGAGCGACAAAAAAGGCGCCAGCACCAACAACAACGACAGCACTAATAGCTGCACAACAACAACTACAACAACAACTACAGAAACAACAACAAAAACTCCAGCAAAACGATTAAAATAATTAACAAGAAAGTGCAATCAAGGAAATGCGTTTAAAGTAAAAAAAGAAAAAAATTAAAAAAGAAAATCAAAATACAAAAATCCAGCCAAATAAATTTTAAATTTAACAAAAGTTAAAAAATAATACAACAAAAAAAATTAAAAATAAAAGAAAATATAAAGAAAATTCAATCAATTTTTTTCCTCCCCTCCAATTGCCTGGCAATATCTAATTGTTTATATATATATATAGCATTACCATCTCCATATATATCTATTATACATATATATAAATATATATATATGTGTATGTAAATTAATTATGTATTTGTGTATATGTGTGTGTGTGTATTTTCGTGTGCATTCCATCCATTAATTCTGTAACTCGATTTTTGTAACAAAACTGCAAAAAAAAAAACAACAACAAAAACTAATAATTAACAAAATAATAAAAATAAAAATAAAAAAAACTACAAACAAAAATTAATTAAATTAAACGGTAAAAACGGTATAACGGTATAACCTGAACGAACGGTACTCCAACAAAATGGCGGACATCATGCGTCCGCCGTACAGTGAGATAAAGAGGCCGGACGAAATCGTCAGAATGACAACCGCCGACAACCTCAAGTTCGCCGTCCTCATCGGTCTAATCGAGGTGGGCCAAGTGACCAACCGGGAGGTGGTCAACACCGTTCTCCATTTGGTAAGTTCAAGTCTCCACTTTGGAGACCACTTTAATATCTCGAGATATCTCAACCTATCCAAAGGTCACAGCAGGGTTAAGGGTGGGTGGGTAAGATGCCACCGGGAAGTATGCCACAAATCTGGCTAGGATCAGCCACCAAGACAATGTCTATGTTTCCGTCCCGCCCCCTCCTGAGACTGACAACCCCCCCACACATTATTTGAGAACATTATTATTATAACATATTTAAATTTTCTGAAGCTTAATGAAAACACGACACCGTCGCTCATCATTACCATCCCCACACTCCCCCTGCACACTCTCCCCCCCCTTGGGAAAAAGCAGGGCGGCAGGTGGCACTGTGTGGAGTCGTGAAAAGTTATCCCCCCAAAAATACCACCCATTGAGGGGCCACTTTTTTCCCCAGAAAATGCGAAAAATATTCTCGCTTTCCAGCACTGAGAAAAATGCCAGAAATATTAAGAAATCTTATTATAATTTTTGATTAAAAATATGGTTGTATTTCCCTCAGTGTAGTTTGAGGAAAATGAAGAAAATCAAACAGGAAACAGGGGGTTAAGCGTAGAGAGAGAGAGGGAGTGTTGGGGTTAAGGGCTAAGGTATACCAGGGCGCTACGTAATAAGAAATTGAAAAGAAATTCAATTGAAGTTCGTCATCCGCCGAACCCCAAGCCCCCAACCCTCGAACTGGGGGCTTTACCTTTCCGCTCCGTTGTTGCCAGCGAACTGTTAGATAAGATAAGGTCGAACCGGCAGATAAATTGTAGATACAGGCAGGTACTACACCTACCTGTGTACACACATATGTATACGGAATGTGCGCCAAGCGGTTCTATATACAGATCCGATAAGCTTGAAAAAAATTCGTTGACGTGTTCCACTGGCAGCTGCAGACTCGCAGCCCCAAAATCAGGTCCCAACCCCCCTTCATTCCCAAAAATCAATAGAAACAACGTGGTCGATTAATGATTATAGCCAGTAAGATGTGCCATGTGGGAGGACTAATGGATGCGACTAAACAATATATATGTACATTTCACAGATATCTAGATACGAACCGGAAATGTTCATTTCCCAGAGTTATAGGTGGCTTTTTTAATGGAATTTTGATAAAAAACGAAATCTAATCTTTGGGGTTTTGGGCGAGAAATAAATTTAAAAAGTTTTATAAACAAGAGCACTCGCCATGTTGGCTTAATCGGTCATTGGGCTTGTTATACGGCTCCATTATGGCCATTTTGCCATTTCGCCATGTGGTGCATACAGCCACCTCTCGGCAGAGGGCGCCCTCCATCCTCCTCCAAAAGAAAAAAACCCCCCCCAGGGGAAAAAGCCTTTTAATCGATTCCCCTCCCCCCTTTCATTCAAATCGCTTTTTCGTTTTAGGCTTAGGGACAGCGAGAAAGTGCATAAAAAAGGATAATGATATTACTTTCTCCCAGGGTCCTTTCTCCTGGTCAGTCCCAACTGCCAGACCTAAAAATAATATATTTTTGTATAGAGAGTAGCCTTCGAGTGGAATAACACTAGGTACGTGATGACCTTATAGAGCCCATCTGAAAATTATTTTCATAAATATTATCTTCCTAAATATTTGCACACATTCGCTCGACAATTAGCGGGTCTACGTGGGTATAGGTAGTACCTCTACCGGCCACTATCTAGCCCCTTTTGGGTTCTCACTTTTTATTTCCTTCTCTTTGTTTTTTTATACTCTCTTTCCACCTTTCCCTATCACTTTCTGGGCCTGATAAAGACGTTTCACACGAATGGGGGAGGGGGGAGGGCGGAAAAGGTGAACAAAAAAAAAAAAAACTGAAGAAGTTACTATATTCTAGAGATGAGACCCCTACTAAATAATGTACGAACATACTTTGCTACTTTTACTTAATTTAATTAACGGCCCAAGTCAACCAACAACAACAACAACAACAATAATAAGAAGAAGAATAAGAATAAGAAAAAGAAGAAGAATAGGCAAAAATAACAAGATGACTTTGACGTCGACGCCTGTCAGCTGTTTCGAGTGTCAGAGAGGAAACAATGAAAATAGGCTTTATATTGTTGGCATCCTGATGAAGGACACCGCTGCCAGATGAAGGGCGAGGGGGTGGCTAAGGGTGGGTGGTGGGTCTGGCATTCGGATGGCGGCCGCAAAACAGCAGAAAACTAAATGCCAAAGTGAAGTATCGAAGAAAGAGAGGGTGTAGAAAGTGAAATGAAGAGGGCACTGAGAGAAAATAATAATAATTACAATAATAATAAACATTATAAATATTTTATATATTTAATAAAAAATGTGATTAAATTTGTATATTAATTATTTTGTATTATAATTAATATAATTTTCTCACAGTGTAATAAAAAAAAAATAAAAATAAAAACTTGCCTAGACAACGTGTGGAATGCCAGTGGAGGGGGGTGGGCCACTGTAAGGTGGTCTGGGGGGTGACTTCACCCTCTCTCCCACTCTCTCGCCGCTTTCCTTATCACCCGGAGCAGCGAAAGAGGCGAAACGAAATGAAACGTCACGAACTTATTCTTCTGAAAACGAAACGTTACCGTTAATACCAAAACAAATACAGGGATGGGCTCTCTTATTCGCTCTTCCCTGCTGACACCCACTTTCTTCGGCCAACCCCCCTTCCGTCTTCCGTCTTCCGCCGACCGCTCCCGCCTCCTGCTTCCTGCCACTCTTTTTTTCTCTCGCTCTCTCCTTCAACCCTAAATGGAAAATTAAACAACAACAAAACGGCGCCACTGTGTCCTCGTCTGTTTTTTTTGTTTTGTTTTGTCTTTTCTGTCTTTGCTTTTGCCTTTTCCTTTGTGGGGTAACTTCCCGTCCCCATCCTTCTGGAAGCTTTTTTTTTTGGATTTTTGGTCTGTTCTGGAATGAAATCGAATGGTCTTTGGGCCGCTTTTCGCGTATTTTCCACAGTGACTATAAAAATAAAGACAGTGGTTGAAAAATATAATAAAGCTATAAAAAATATATATATATTTTATAAATATATATATTCAAATATATTAAATCCCATTAACAAAGAAAATTTAGCTCTTAAATTCCTAGAAGTAGTATCATTTTTAATGAAACAATTCACTCGCCTGCCCCACTGTGCCTGACGCATTTAAGATTCACATCCACAAACGTGGCTCCCCCTGGCGGCCAGAGGTGGCAGCTGCGGGGGTGCACAAAACAGCACAAGGGTGGGGCGAACGCGAACGCGGACGTGTGTGCTGTGGGTCCTGTGTGCTGTGTTCTGTGTTCTGTGTCCTGTGTGTGTGTGGGAGTGGCTGGAACGCGGAAAGGATACAAGGATAGAAGGACGAAGGCAGGCAGAGAGGGCGGGTGGCGCCAAAACGAAGACACGACAACCGCAAGAGATTTAACGACCAATAAAGAACAACGCAATGTTATTTAAGGACGACTCGACTCGGCGACTACTGAAGGGATTCTCGCATGCGCCCGCCGCATTACGCGGCACGTAGCCTAGCTATACGGCCGTATAAGGACCAAGGCCCAAGGACCAGGGACCAGGGACCAAGGACCAAGGACCAACGGATGTATTATGCGTAACCGGTAGCCATTTCAACGGCCCTTTGATTGCGTGGCTCGACCATCCGTGCTCAGATGTGTCTAAATGTCCTGCCCAGAGGGTGTTTCTACTTTTCCGATCATCCAGGATATGGGCTTTAAACTTTTCCAGGATTCACAGGATTTTTCAAGAGTTCCGTAAGGCAAGGATGTGAAGATTCCTTGTAAGATATCTAAGGACATAAGGGTATTACCTATACCGGTCATCAACTTGGCCTCTTTTTTTCACAAATAAGGGGAAGGAAACATCAAGGATGCGTCTGGTCGGGGGTGGGTTGTGGTGGTGGTGAGTGACGGAGTGGGGGAGGCCGGAGCTGGGTTAGAATAGCTTGGATTGGAGGCGTGACACATTTATGGGCACATTTTGTAACACAACGTGGCAAGCTGATGAAAACTTCTGCGGCAGCAACTGTGGAACTTCATTAACGTCATTATCAGTGTGTGGCGCACTGTGTGGGGGTGTGGGGATGGTCTGGGGTGTGCAAGGACATGCCTATCGAATGGGAAAGAAAAACCACTCATCCCTGCACATCCCTCGCTGCACATCCCCCCTAGCGGTCACATTTGTTGTGTTTTTGGCTTACAATCTTTCGATTTGTATTGTCCTCCATATGGTTTTGACATTTTGAAATATTATTCTATAGCGTTTATATTTTATTTTATGGGTTTTAATAAGCACGTGGTGTATAGCTAGGGAGAGGGCTCTTTATAGCTGTTGGGAGTACCGGGTATTATATCATATCACATAACTCATCCAAAAATAGAATAGTTCATGAGAGACCCGCTTATAACTGTTGGGAGTACCGGGTATCATGCATTCAGAGCCCTATCGTCCCAAAAACCCATCTAAAAATCCATTATTTTATGAGAAACCCCGTTAAAAGTACCAGGTATCATGCATTCAGAACCCTCTTATCTAAATACCCACTATTTTGTAGGTTTTTAATAAGAAAATTTGTATAACTAGTTGAAGGCCTTTTTGAAAATGTTGGAAGTACCGGGTATCATCCTAACAACCCATCAAATAATAATCAGAGACCTCTTTAAGCCGCAAAGGAGTACCAGGTTGAGGTCCTTTCCTCCCCAAAAATCCCTTCTCTGGCAACCGATCCGCTGGCTAATCAAGTTTTATCTCCGGGCGATAAGAAACTTTATATGGGAGTCGAGAGATGACGCCTCTTCAGATTTTAATAACATTTTCGAGAACGTCAGTGGGGATAGGGGGCGCCACTTAATAGCGAGGGTGGCGAATTACGTTGACGACAAATGTCTGGCAAGAAAAAAAATAAAAAAAATGAAAACAGCAACTGAAACGCTGAAGGAAAATCAATAAAATTCAATAGGAGGCGAGAGAATGGAAAACGGCTTTATGGTCGCTTCGGGTGGCTATATTAGTGATAAAAAAACTGGCGGTAGTGGCGGCCAAAATCTGTTTTAACTTTTTCTGCCGTTGTTTCTCCTTTTTTTTTGTTTTTCTCCTTCGTGCCGCCTTTATTTATTTATATGGTATGTATATATGTATGTATATGGGACTCTGATCCCTCGACTTTATTCCAGGGACTCCTTTTTTTCTCACTTTTTCTGCTTGTTTTTTGGGACGGCTGTCGTCCGCCTTATTTATGTTTCGTTACGTACCGCCAGGGGTGTGGGGAGTGGTGGGCAGGGCGAGAGTGGGCGGTGACAGGATAACGGTATTAAATCGCTGCCAAACCCTATTAAAATCTGGACATTGCCGGGCTATCCTTGAAACGTTGTTTTTTGCGGCATGTTTTCCCTCCAAATGTGAAACCACAAGGAGCTCGATGTCAGAAATTTAAGAAAAAATGTATCGATTGTTTTCTTTAAATGTTTTCATGCCGATTTACGGAGAATCGATCCACGAATCTTTTGGGGTACTTTGCCTAAGAATCGGCTTGGTATTGTTCAAGATATGGCCATCGGAATAGGCCATATCTGCGTTTCTCTTGACTGTCACTTGTTTTTGAAGGGGGTCCTCTAGAAAAATTCCAAAAAAAAATTAATCCAAAAATTTGTTCTCAGATTTGGATGCAGAACTATGGAGAATGGATCCACGTACCTTATGAGGTATTCCTTTAAAGAATCGGATGTGTTTCGGCCAAGTTATAGCCTCCTCTATGTCCATTTTTGTCGCTGGGGCTAAGCCGGGTCGATTTCTCGCTGGAGACCAGAGTTCGCCATTAGCCTGTGCCTGTGTGTTAATCCGCCTGTCAGCAGGTCCTGCTCCTCCTGCTCCTCAAGCTCCTCCTGCTCCTTCAGCTCCTCCAGCTCCTCCTGCTCCTGCAGCTCCTCCAGCTCCTGCAGCCGGGACGTCGCGCAAGGTTTGGCGAAGGAAATCGGCAATCGAAACTGAATCCGAATCCCAGTCATCCCTTGGATGTATTTTTATTTCATGGAAGACCCTCCCCCCCCCCAGGGACTTCCGCACAGGACACTTTGGCGTTAAATAAAATTAGGGAATCGTCCGTTTTTTGGCGAGAAGGAATTGTATGCGATTATGTAATTGATGGCCTGGGATTGCGAACTATTGGAGCGTACACGCTGCCATTGATTTTCTGGAGAAAGTCGCTAAAAATAAAATGTTTCAATGTTGAATGGAAAGTAAGGCACCTAATTGATTGATTTCCACTGGTCCTTGGAAGTGTGGGCCATCGTCCTGTCGGTCCTGATGGCTTTTCGAATAAAATGCAAACATACATGACTTGGCGCATTCTGTTTCTTACAATTTCTTTCTTTATTTCTATACATATATTATATATATATATATTTTTTTTAGAAACATATATGTGTATATGTATGTATGTCCTTCTGTTGGCAGCCATTTGCGTTTAGCCAGAAATTGCGTTGTCAGGATTTAATGATGACACGAGTCTTCTTGTCTTCTTCCTTTCTTGTTTTTTTCTTTTTTTTTTTTTTGTGTAAATCTTTTATGAATTTTTTATTTTTATTTTTCCAAGATAGTCTTCCATGTGGAGTTGCTTTTTTTATGGCATTTTTTTCCGCAATCTTTTTTTTTTCTTGCCTCGACTGCACTGCAGATATTTTCATTTTGTTGCCAGCAGCCAGCAGTCGAGGCAAATCGAATCAATCATCAAATCATGAGAGGGAGGGGAGTGGGGGGTGGAGGAGCGTCAAGTGCAGAATGTTGCATGCATAAATGAGTGACATATATTTCACATTTTCCCCCCAAAGAGCCGTCAAGAAAAGTCCTCTTTCCCCGAGGTGTTGTCCCTGCCAATCAGTACATCCTGGCTGCTTCAAATTAGAGACAGAGTGTATGTCCTTTAGCCTTTCCCCCCCAAAAAAAAATAAAGGATGCTCGGGCTCATATGGTCGTGTAATGCGATTCATAATTTATATAACTTTAATGAACAACATTAATATGCGAATTATGACAAGCCAAGGGACAACATCCCACGATCTTATCCTTTTTTTTGTTATCCCTCCATGCTGACGGTCAGGACATGCCGCAAGGACATTGTCCGCCCACATAGTTCGGGGCGAAACGAGAGAGAAAGAGAAACTGAAAATGAAATGAAATGACAGAAACTCGACAACACTTTTGGGACAACATTGTAAATTTTATTATGGCCCTCGGAAAGGATTGTCCTGGGAAAAGGACTCTACCCCGAAAAAACAACAACTAATTTGTGGCCAGCCTATACAAGGTATATAAGTGAATTCACTTGATCCTGGCTTAGGCAAGGATAACAATGGCTCAGTGCCAGTGCCTAATTAAAGGACAATTTGCCGAAAGTGTGTATTGATATCCGCTACTCACCGAGTGTCCTTTGTCCTTAAAGCTTCGCGTCTCTGCTCGATTATCCTTGAAAATGTTTCAGCTTCGTGTCCACTCTAATAATATCAAAGCGGGTGGGGTTGCTGCTGATATAAGTCCTTGTTCCGGTCGTACCAAGCCCCGAATAGTGTGTGTGTGTGTGTCCTGTCTTTGACAATCAATATATCCTGTGCTGCATGTGCACATCCGGCGGTGGCAGGAACAAAGGAAAGGTGTGTGCTGGCCGGGTCGGGCCTGGCCGGGCCATGTCCGTTTTGGCCAACAGTTTGTGCCTCGCGGGAATCGCTTCCCCTCCTGTTCTGCGGTTTTAAATCCAAAATAAACAATCCTGAGTCTCGGGCTTTGAAATTAATTTTTTTATAATTTTTTTAAAGCATCTAGTATCTCTCAGATTAGAATTCCAATTAAAATCATCAGATATTCTTGCATTATTATCTAAATGGAAGGTCTTTAACGCCTCTGGCCACACAGTTGGGTAATTAATGGCTTAGCTGTCGTTTAGTTGCCATTCCCGTTAAAAAAAAGCCATGTATCTTTTTGTTGGCTTAAACCCCCCCTCCCTAATCACCCCTCTCTCGCCAGCCAGTCACATTGTTTCTGGCCAACTTATTTACGCCTCGATCCTTTTGTCCAGTAGCCTGTTAGCTGCCTCAACGCTCCAGCCATTGCTGCCTGTCTGTTGTGGCTTCCCAGTCCCTCGTCCTGTCTATGTTTTTTTTCCAGGACTCTCTCCAGGGAGGGTGAGGGGGGCTGGTGGGTTGGCAGAATTGTAAAAAGTGTTGCATTTTTCTGGTTTTATCGTGCGGAATAGTTGAAGCAGCTGAACGTGGCTCATAGTAGTGAGTTAGGGGCTTTAAAGGCTGCTCTAAAATTGTATAATATATTATATTATTTAATAATATTTATTAATATTTTGTAATATTTTTATAATTAATTGTTGGTTAGTCCAACAAGTTCGGAGTGCTCAAAAGTGGCAACAAAAATATTTGCTTTGCTGAAAAGCATAAAAAGTTGCACCATCAACGCTCGCCAACAATGTTAATTACAAACTTTCGAGTCGGACATGGAACTAAAACAAATTACACGAGAGTCCTGCCAGGGTCTTGCCAGAGTCCTGCCAGGGGCGGTGTTGGCCCCAAAAGGCTTTAATATTTTACAAAAAACAAATAAAATTAAACCTTTAAATAGTTGACTCCATCTTGACTGAGATTTGATCCAAAAGTTCATCATTCTTCTTTCTAATTTCCTCTAATTAGTCCAACAATGTTCTATTAATTATCTATTGCAGCGCCTCCACCCCTCCCCTCCCCACACCCCGCTCCAAAAGATAGTTCAAGATGTTTGCTAAAATGTTGCAAACTTTGTAGCAAATTGTTGCAAACTCTGGCACTCGGTAGCAGGACCTCTCAAGTGGCACGAGTGGTGTGGGTGGGATGGGATGGGATGGGGCATTGTTGTCTGGAGTTTGTGCCAATTACGGTACAAGTAGTTGTTGTATTTAGTAATCGTGTTAGACACGCCCCCATTTGGCCAAATCTGAATGCGCTCAGTCTAATAATTGATATAATTGATGTATTACCAATGTTGGCAGTTGGCCAAGTTAGTGGGCACTGGCCACGGTAACAGACACACCTTAGTGTTGAAGTTCCGCAGGTCTAGTCCGGGCCATATACCCGTCGGCTAAGCTCATTATAATTAACCAATCATTGCGAGAAGTCCCAGTTTCCTGTCTCTTTCTACACTCTCACTCTATGTATGTGTATGTGTGTGTTATGTGTGTGTGGGAAAAAGTTACTAAAGCAACGGTGATTTATTTACTGAAAACAAAAGAAAAAGCAAAACAACACAAAAGAGGACCAAAAGATGATAATAATGCGTAATAATGAAGAGGATAGGTAGAGAGGGGGGAGGGGTGGTAGAGCGACAGATTCCCGGAGGCACAAAGGCAAAACGGAAGTGACCAGAAAGAAGAAGAAGTGGCCGTGGCAAAACTTCTCAGGTAATTATGGTCTAAAAGCGCAATATATTTTTTTTATGGCTTTCTCTTTTCTAAGAGAAATTTTTTTTTAATATAATATTAAGGATATTAAGTCCTTAATTTTTAAGGAAAATTAAAACATATTGAAACATGAAAAAGGACAAAATGGAGAACATGAATAAGACTGCTTATATTTATAAGAAAAAGAGAATCCAACTCCAAGAGCATCTAAAGTTCGGCTTTATCCTCTCACAGGATATACTATATATTTCATGTCTCTTTTGTGTGTATCTGTGTGTGCCTACACACCTACACACACACATTTGAGTACCTTCACCGTTTGTTTATTGACACACGCACAACTTGACCGCTGTTTCTACTTAATGTAATTAGAGTAAATTGCTTTTTAAGTGCGCCAAAGCGGAAAAAAGCAACAGAACCAGAACCTGAACTCACACAAATATCCAAGATGCTGCCGGGAAACAAGCCATACAGAGCAAATAAACAGTGCCGCTAAGCGAAAGAGACGGCCGTATTGGGATCAGGATAGAGATAGAGATGGCAGATGCGGGAAAAGTTGCATTCAATCAGAAGTGGGCTTTAGAGGGTTAGAGTTGAGCCGGGGATTTGTCATATACGCTCTCCTCCATTTGGCGAATAAGTTTTCCCAAGGAAAGTGGATAGAGAGGTGAGATACCCGGTACTTGTGAGATTTTAGCTTTTCTAGAGATAGATGGTATGATATATGATGGAAATACTCTTCTCCTGTCTAAAAATAAAGTTTTTAAAAGAAAAAAACAAGAAAGGACTACGACTAGGAAATATCCGGTACTTTGGAGATCTTAGCATTGATAGAGAAGATAGATATCAGCATAGAAAGGGCTTCAATGGTAGGATACCCGGTATCTTGGAGATATCTGAATATTGTAGAGATAAATATATCATGTCCTTAAAGTCATACATACTCTTCTCTCTACTATTATTTTCTCTAAGAAGGAAATTTTTCAAAGAAAAAGGCAAAAAAAAGGACTTCTACTATACGATACCCGGTACTTTGGAGATCTTAAATATTGTAGAGATAATTATAATATATCAGATAGGTAATAAATGCTCTTCTTTTCCCTAAGAATGATATTTTTCTAAGAAAAAGGCAAGAAAGGACTTCTACTATACGATGCCCGGCACTTTAAAGATCTTACCTTTTAAAGAACCATTCACCCAGACACAAATCTACTATATCCTTTACTGTAATTTAATGTGTGGAATATAGGATATTAAATCAGAGTAAAGATACAAGACATTTCTGGAGGCTGTGGATTTTATTTGATTTTCGCAAAATTGAAGACAGGGTGTGTGTGGGTGGGTGGATGGATTGAAAAGAAAACTGGCAAATAAATCAAATGAAATTTGTGTGACATTTTTCCACCCTTCTCCGTCTCTTTCTGGCTATAATGCTGCCATCTCTTTCCTTTTTTTTGCCCACAAGACATGTAAGTGAGGAGAGAAACAATGCATTCGCATGTATGTATGTATGTATGTATGTATGTTTGTGTTTATTTAACGTTATTTTCTGTTGTCAAATAAAATACAATGAAAGCTAATTCAATGCGTCACTTCCCTTCGCCGGTTGTGTGCTTTTTTTTCTCTCCGCTTTTCGAGAAAATTATCCTTAACAACCAAGAACAACAGAAGGGAGGCAGGACGATGACACATCCTCCGCCCCCATAGCCCCATAGCCCCACAGCCTCACTGACCTCAAAGCAGAGCAAAATGTATTACAAATTCAATTATAAAATATGTTTTAGGCGTTTTTGGCTTCCAGTTACAAAGAGGCAACGAAAACAAAAAAATAAATAAATAAAAAACAAATACTGTGTGTGTGTGTGTGGGAAGTAAAGTCCTGCCCCTTCGGGCCGGAAACATTCGGAAATGGCAAGAAAAATACAAGAAAATCTAAAAATTACATCCGATCTTTATTCTCTGGCTGGTTTGTATTATTTTTTAAGCCAGCATATGTCACTTTATAATTTAAAATTTTAATTTTTGAGGATGTTAAGTTAAGGATGCTCCTTCCCAATTCCATATCCTTGAAAAAAATGCAATCGAAAAAGTTGAAGAATCCTTCTCCTCCTCCTTGTATGTTTAAAATATTGCTACAGCTCAGTAGATGCAATCAGCTTTGAATTTCCATACCCCCCTCCTGGCCACTCCTTTATTTTTTTTGGACATCATCGTCCTTTTTGGCAGAGGATAAGCGACATTGAATGGGTCACACAGGAGCCGAGCTGGGTGCAATATTTCAATCTCATAATGCCAACAGCCCCGGCAAATGATAATGACTTTGCGGGGTTCCGGGCCGGGATGAGCTTGAAAAAACTTTCCCTTTTTTGCCCTTCCCATCCTGGAATTATCCTTGATTTTTTGCATCTCTCTCTCTCTCTCCCTCTCTCTCTCCCTGTCTCTGTCTCTGTCTCGGCTTATGCAAATCAAAGTGTTGTGCAATTTTAATGAGCTTTGGCCTTCGCTTCGCCCTCAACCACCTATGAAATGGGAAAAAAAAACTTGAAAATGATGGAGAGACAAAGTTAGTTGACACACAGACATGTGCGGACATGCACAGAGCTCCACGTATGCAAATGAGCCCCTTCGAATATGCAATGAAATTGTCTATAAAGTAAAAATAAAAATCGATTCCCAGCGATTGGTTTTTTGTGGAAAAGGTATTCCTATCTTGTTCATTTTCTTTTTTAAGCCAAACCATAATTTCAATTCAATTACAATCGTTTTTAATAGTTTAAGATACTTATTTTTTCGAGTGTAAAGTATGATTTTAATAGGAATACTTTTATTAAGGTAAAACGGGGTAAGAAGCTGGTGGATTAACTTAAATAGGAGTCCTCATCGATTAAAAGCTTGCTGAATGTCAAGGAAGGCGGCGATGGTGTATTCTTTCTTATGGAATCTATCTTGGATTGCTTTGGCAACCCTGTGTAGTTTCTGTTTTTCAGAGTTGCCATGCCCAGAAATGAATCATAATCCAATTGAATGCGTCGAAGTGATTCATTTTTTAACGTAAAAAAATTGTAGCAAAAACAACAAAAAAAAAAAAATTTACCAAAAAAAAAAAATTACAACAACAAAAATTACAACAAAAAAATTACAAAAAAAAAATTACAACAAAAAAAATTACAACAAAAAAAATTACAACAAAAAAAATTACAACAAAGAAAATTACAACAAAAAAATTACAACAACAAAAATTACAACAAAAAAAATTACAACAACAAAAAATTACAACAACAAAAAATTACAACAACAAAGTAATTACAACAACAAAAAATTACAACAACAAAAAATTACAACAACAAACAATTATAACAACAAACAATGACAATAACAAAAAGTAACAACAAAAAACAATTACAAGAAGCAATTACAACAAGAAACAGAGATGGCAGCAAACAGTTACAACAACAAACTATGAAAACAACAAAAATAATACAACAATTACAAAAATTACAAAAAATAGTCCGATTTCCGCAAAAAAAAAAACTAGCTTTTCCGAGTTTCGAGGGCCCGCTTAAGTGCAACCTTTGAGAATCGAGGAGGAGGGCGCTATATTTTATTAATTAATTAATTAATTAAAAATATTTATTTTATTTAAAATTTTATTTTTTTTATTGAATTGCTAGCAAACTAAAACACCTATGGCAATGCTATTATATGCAAAAAAATCGTAGAATTTTCCTCTTTCCTCCTCTTTACCAATAGATTTCTTGGCGCCCTCGAAAGTAGGCAACGGAAATAGAAAAGTTTAAAGTTTAATTTTTTATTTATTTATTTTGATAATAATAGGAATTGGAGGATACAATATCCTATTTGTAGTAAATTTATAAAAGCTTACAAGTAAAGTTTCCAGAAAATAAAATAAAATCAGAAAACCAAATCAAAACAATGAAATGGAAGAGAAACTTAAGCCGGGGCATTTTTGATGGCAAATCGAAAGCCAACTCAAGGGGGCTGGCTGCCTCTGCTTCTTCGTCGAAGTGGGCGTGGCTGGCTTAAGTGCGCCTGTACGTGTGTGTGTGTGTGTGAGGATGCCTGCCTGGCAAGCGATTTGCATATAAATGATTACGGAAATAAAAAAGGAAGTTGAAAATAGAGAGAACTTCTTGTGGGGTGGAAAATTCGGGTAGGATAAAGGGCAGTGGGGGGGCAGGGGTGTGAAAAAAGGGAGAAGGAAATATATATATATGTATATGCTTTTCGGGCAAGTAAGATGTCATGGCTGGGCACTAAAAATGTTGGCTGAAAGAGGAGGGCCAAGACGAACTAAAAGGAAGTAAAAAAACTTCCGAGAAAATGCTTCGAGGATGGGGGGATAAGTTGCCTCAAAAATTGCAACGCATTTCGCTTACATTTTTGCAACATTTCTGCCAAAATATTTGTTGCAATGCGGCCAAAAAAAAGGCGGCCCTCCGCAAAAAAAATACCAAAGAAGGACAAAGAGAAGAAGACCAAAAAAAGAGAGATGGGGAGAGAGACTCTGGCTTTGGCTTAGTTGGAAGGCTGCCCGCTGACACGCAGCAAAGTATGCTACGAAAATAGTTGGCCATCCTGCAGGACTTAAATGTAAAGAAAACAAGTATTACATTTTATTAAAAATTTTACAAAATTTATAAAATAAAATCTGGCCAATTCTTATGCCAGATTCTAGAACCTAAACGAACCGTATGTCCCAAAAATAAATCATACGCCCTGTGTGCCGTCTGGGTTTTGATTTACTTACCTTTTCCCTTCCCTTTTTTTTTTTTGAGGGGGTGGTGGAGACCCAAATTTACGACCCTGGCAGAGTGGGCGTGGCCGGGATCCCTCTAATCCTCCTATGAGCTAAACAAAAGCGTAACAAAATAGGCAAAGGACAACAACAAAGGACCAGGCACGCAGCAAAGCAAAAGCAAAACAAAGACACGAAATGACATTGATGGACGATGCCCGAAATGATAGATTGATGGATTGATAGATGAAGCCACGTGCTCTCTGTGTGTGTGTGTGTGATTGAATGGAATGACTGAGCCAATTGTAGGCCATATCCTTCGGCATATCCCTTGCTTCTCCTACTCCGCGAACTTCTTGCATTGATAATGAGCAGCTTCGTCTCGCCTTAATTAATTTCTGCGCCATGCCACGCCCACTAATTAAACTTTTCTTTCGCCCAATGAGGGCCCAGGCGGTGGGCGGTAGTGTCAGTGGGTGGCGAAAAAAAAAAAAAAAAAATTAGAAAAATAAAAAAGAGGTGGGAAAGTTGGAAAACTTTAACTAATTTCAAATGTGGTGGCCTAGGCATGAGATGAAGGTGACGATTGACTAACTGACGTATTGCTCAACAACAACAACAACAACAATAACAAAAACACGACGAACACGAACAAGTACAAGAACAACAACAACATGGAGAGAAAAACAACAATCCATCTGGCCTCCGGCTGGGCAAAAGTTTTAATTACCAAGCAACAAGGACCAACAGCAGCAGCAGCAGGAGCAGGTCCTGAAAAACATGGTCCTGCCACAGCCAGCGTCTTTCAATTACACTGCCTACACAGTGAGAAAAACTAGATGGAAATAAAATAAGTAGATTTGAGAAATTAAATTATTTAAGAATACAAAACAAAAACAAAAAGTTTCTTTAAATTTTTATAGAAATCACCAGACTTTTCAAATGGTTGTACTATAAGTAGTCCTTTGGCATTTTGTACTGTGTAAAAGGACCTCGGGGTATTCGGCCAAAACAGAAGGCCATCAAACCAAGGGAAAGCCACAGAAGTGGAACCTAAAGCACAGACGCCGAAGCCCCCGAGACCGAGTTGTTTTCAATGTTGGCCAAAAAAACTGATGGTGCCCTCACCTCCAGGACTCCATGACCAAGAGACCCGAGCCGCAAAGGTGCAACGCTCATAAAAACTAACAATTTAAGGAGTTTTGGAAAAAAGGACAAAAGCCTCTTAGATTTTCTGTTTAATTTCCAAAAATAAATAAATAAATTATAGTTTATTTGAATTTTTAAGATTTATATTCTAAGGTAGCTAAACCCACCATTGCTACCCTTTTCATGCCCTAGATGCTTGGAATGTCTGCAAGAGATGCCAGAAAGGACATCAGAAAGAGAAGGCCATATAGCCATAGACAGAGAGAGGAGACTGCCAAGGCAAAGCATGAATTCAAAATGAACCAAAAATAAAAAATAGCCGACCACCAAGGAACTCCTGGTGCTGCTTTCAACAGAATTCACTTCTTCCTCCAGTGGTTGTGCAACATTTTTATTTGCGCTAAATTAGCCGGCCAGCCAGAAAGAGATGGCCAGAGACGGCACGAGACTCGATGAAAGGGAGGGAACTATTCAAAAGGCGATGCTTAAAATTCAATATCCACGGTTTCCGAGAGCGAGGGGACCTGCCAAGAGTCGAGGCCGAAAGGTCCTTTGAATCATAAGCTTCACTGCCCACTGGTACATACACTGAAACAAATATATATATATATGTATGTACGAATGAATGGAAAGAGAGAGAGAGAGAGAGTGAGAGAGCCCACCCGAAAAGTTTCCAGTTTTTGGCCAAAAAGTCGAGACAGCAAATTGGAAATTTTATGCCATAGTTTCGACACCCTGCCTGTCCCGACTTATTCTTTATTTTCTCTTATTCTATTTTTTTTTATTTTTCCGACATTTTTTTTATTGGATGCCCCTCATAAAATGGGCTACGTGATGGGAGCCGGAGCCCCCGGTCAGTTTGGAGTTTTTGATTCGCTGGTCTGGGGCATCTACTTAGGCAATTGCATCCGTGGCGGCTTTGAAAATGATCAAGTTTTTGAATTTGGAATAGACCACCTCATCCTAAATAAATTAGGAGCTTCAATTGTTGCTGCAACACTCCATCGATTGGATAAAGTTTTGGCTTGATTTGGGGCTGGGCCTGGGCCTGGGCCGGATTATGGATTATTTATTCATTCATAAATTATTTAAAATGCCTCCCAATCCGGAAAATGGAAGAAAGGTTTCGGTTTAGGTTCGAATTCGCTTCAAGTTTCCGGTCTCTGGTGGGGGGAAGGCTAAGAAAAAAGGCATAAGGCGAATGGATGTTGGGACAAAGTTACATAACCTGTTGCTAAAATATTTAAACTGTCGCACAAAGGTGGATGTGAAATGAATGTCCTGCATACAACGTCCTGCGTATGTAGTGTGTCTTGAATATTCCATGGCAGTTGTTCTGGTCCTGGGCGTTGGGTTTTATATTTATGAGTGACCAGGGACAAAGGATACAGGGGGGGAGGGGATGGCAAAAAGACACCTGACCAGAAGTCATTAGGCAGCAACTCCACAGTGTCTATTTACCTGAACTTCATCTTGTTTTCCTGGGTTGGGCCTGGTGCCGGAGGACTCAAGGACTCAAGGACTCGAGCACTTTGATGTCCTTGTCCGGGCTAGTTTTTAAATAATAAATTGCCTTTTGAAGCATGTTCCTCGGTGTGTCGCCCCTCACCCCCAAACCCCCTCAACCCCGACCGGCTGTTGCCATAAAATTTCATTAAGAATTTAAATCAAGTTTGACCTCTGACCTCCTTGTCCGCCCATCTGCTCCGCAACTTTTATGAGGAAGGTGTAAACTGTGTGTGGTGTCTGTTGTTATTTGGTTTTTTGGTCCTTCGAGCCTCGGCACTGGGTTGGTTGGACTTTGCCCCGAGAAGTGTTGGATTATAGCCCCGGAATTGGGCCTTGGCTTTCACACTTGAAACCCGAAAGTTAATTTACTATAAAGCCAAACAGAAAACATAAATTTAGAATACGGTTAGGGCTAATTAAGGCCCGAACTTTTCTCTCAAAGTACTAAAGTTAATTAATCAAATTACGAGCAACTTTCGCATTACATAATGTTTTCCTCTTTTTTTTTTTTTTTTTGAATTACCATCGATAACTTTGTGCTGGAACAAACCACAAAGGCATCCACTTCCACTTCTACTACTTCCACTGCCACTTCTCCGACTATAATCCCTTGTACGGAACCAAATATACGTTCGTTTGGCTAATTGAGTGACTGCATGGCTAGAAGAGAGAGACTCCAATGCCGATGCCGAGGCTGAGGCTAACTTTTGTTGGCCAACTCAACTTTTTGTGTGCGTGTGTGGGGAGAGTTTATTGTTATGCAACGAGAAGTGAACCAAAAAAGTTGTAGCTCTGTAATTGAAAATATGTTTGCATGAAGGCGACTCTCAATTCATTCAGTTGGCAATCCCTGCCGTCGTGCCGTCATCCCGCTCCTGGCTTCCAATCCCCATAACCATTTCCATTCCCATTCCAATCTCAATACCAATACCGCTGCTGCTGCCAACTTTCCACCATCTTGCCAACTCATTTGAAGCCCTGCAGCATGGCAATTGCTTGTACTAGCGTGGTTATATTGAACATTCCGAAATGCGACGGGCGGTGGGCGATGGGCGATGGGTCATGGGCGTGGCTGGTGGTTGAAAGGGGGTGATGCTATTGCCAAAGGCACACCGCAGCAATGCCAGCAATGGGTGCTGTAAACTAACTGCAGATCATGTTTTTCACTGAGAGAGAATAGGGCTTTCAAGTTTTAAAATATTTGTTAGGTAATGCCTGAAAGATAGGTTGGGAATTATAAGCAAAGATAAAGTATCGGGTATCATATAGTCTGTCTAGTTTTGTATGATAGGGCCTGAAGGATAAAATAGAGCCAAAGTTAGTATATGAGTTCAGCCATTCAGTATTCAGTATTATATAGTCAGTATGGATTTCTAAAACAGTGCCTGAAAAATAGGTTGGGAATTATAGGCAAAGATAGAGTATCGGGTATTATATAGTCAGTAAAGGTAGTTCTTAAATAGTGCCTGGACGATAGATTGGATAGATAAGCAAAGCTCGAGTATATGATATCGGGTATCATATAGTTATGTGAGATAGTGCCTGAGAGATAGGATATAACATAGTCAGAAGAGTACCCAAGGTTATCCAATAACTACCTTAAGAGATATATTTAAAAATATTTCTATAAATTTCTCCAAGTGCATCTTATGAAACTCTGGCATCTCCAACTCCAACCATGCATATGACAAAAGTTATGGCATGCAGACCGACCGTCCAAAGGAACTTGAAGAGCCTTCGCATCCTGGAGGATGCCAGCTCGGTCAAAAACAAAACTTTGATTTGCACTCAAATGTGGCCCCACCACCCCCTGCCCACCCACTGCAGTCCCGGCCCGCAACCGTAACCGTAGCCGGCTATTGTGCCTCGATTTTTGAAGGAAACGGAAGCGGGGAAGCAAGCAAGTTCTATGTATTTGCGCTTTGTGGTTAGTTAGCTATGCGAACAGTGCTTCCCAGTGCTAGTTCAGCTACCAGCCGCCAGGGCCTTTCTAGTTCCGGAAGGATATGGTATGCTGGGTAGTCACTTTTTCTCACTCTGTGCGCCTGCATATAGTAAACAAAATGCACAAACTTTATGAAAAATCTAAAGCAATGCAGGAAGCAATTCGGGTTGGGCCAAAGCCCGACAGAGACGGCAAATGCAAAGTCCTTCCAAAAAAAAAAAAAAAAAAGACACAAAAAGAGGGAGAATTTCTCGTTAAATTTTTGCGCAATTTTTATTTTTTTTTATTTCGGCTGGTCAGTTCGAAGGATTGAGTTTTTTTTAGCTGCCTGGACTGCTGGACTGCTCGACTGGAGCGAGCTCTGGACCAACAATTTGTAGGGATTTCGTTCTGGATTAAGTGTTGGTCAAAGTTTTCAATTTTATCTATATAATATATATATATATTTTTAAAAGAGATTTTCTTTAACTGCATTATGTGGTCGATTGAGAGAGAAATGTGGGCGGAAATTCGATGGGAAAATATTTAAAATTTTGTTCGAATGGGATGGCCGGGCTAAGAAGATTACGAAAGTGTTGGTCTTCTTTGGTAGAAAAGTAGCACTGAGCTGGATCTAGATTTTGTGACTTTTAATGCTTTAAAGTTGAAACTTGAAACTAACTCTGCTTTCATTCTCTTTCTATTTTTTAGGTAAGTTGAAACTTTAAATCGATGGGATGGTATGGCGTGACAAGTGCCCTTAACCAACACTGGCTGGCAGCCTCAATTTACGGCGAGACCTTGACATGGCGTGCATACAGGTTTTATTTATATTTATATTTAAGGTAAACTGACAAATGATTGAAAGGGGCGCCAGAGTACTTGTGCTGGCAGGGCGAGCAAGCAAATGAGAATCAATAAAAAGCACACTTGGCACTTGTGCTTTTTCACTTTTTCGCAGAGCAAGTAGGTTAGGCCCCCGAAAGTATGCTGCAAAATGGTTAGTTCATTTTTCGTTAGCACCTTTTTCACTTTCCTTTCTTTTTTTTTGTTTTTTGATCCTTTTTTTTAACAACGGCGACAGCTCGAGCAATCAGTGAGAGAATTTTGAGTGGCAACGTGTTAAACAATACAAGCACAGGGACTCAAGAGGTGGGCGAAAGTGTAACGAAATGAAATTCGCAACAAAGCCAGGGAGGAGAGAGGAAAAAAAAGTGAAATTAGTCATTTGTAGCAAGCAGTTTTTAGGGCTGTCGGAGGTCCTGGCGTAGGTGGAAGGGGCGTGGTCGGACACGGCTGTTGCACATTCTCATGGCATGCAATTTGCGCTTGTGACGGGGCTGGAACTTTGCCCTCCTTTTTGTGGAAAGCATTGTGTTTGCCATTGAACACGCACACTCAATGGCTCTACATGTGTGTGTGTGTGTTAGTGTGTGGGTGTGGGTGTGGGTGGCAGGGGCAGGACTATGAAGCATTGTTCATAGACGACACACGGACACCTCGACATGCTGCAAATGGGCTCACGGGCAGCATTGTTGCTGTAATTGTTGCAATTGAGCGTAGTTCAGAACAAAAGCCGGCACGTCTACACATACATATATAGTTCTACAACTGTACGAGTGTGTGTATGCATATCATGGGGCATACAATGTGTCACGCAGGCCTTCTGCGACTAATGTTTTTTCTTCAGTGTGTGTTGTTTGTCCTCCTAGCTGGCTGCCTGGTTTCGGTAGATAGTTTTTTACGCCAGCGATTTCAGGCCATTCAGAGGTGTGTGGGGGTGTGCGTGATAAATTATGGAATTGTTATCCGGACAAGTGTTGGGAAATGGTTTTTTATTCAAGTCAGCGATGGCGGCGGAGGGGAAGTGAGGCCCAGATTCGTTTTTGAAATCGTGGGGGCTGTTGTTGCGGGGAATAATGGCAGAAATTCAAATTTCATTCAAATGCAGTTGTTTAGAATGGAGTTATTAAATCAGGCATGAAATTACACAGCACTGGAAGGGCTTAAATGACAGAAAAAGTCCTTAACAAGTACAGTTGTCAAATAAGGATGTTCTCAATACTGGGAAAGCAAAGATGTAAGACTGAGTTCCAATCAAGCATAGAGAATTATAGTCAATTACTTCAAGCCACATTTGTGAAGAGATTAAAGCAACTTCCCAACACTGAAAAAGCCAAGATGTCAGAAAGAGTTCTAGTCAAAAAACACTGCAAATAATTCTATTAATTACTCAACACTGGAAAAGCAAATATGTCGGACAAAGTCTTAATCAATTATAGTTTCCTAGAGTACAGTTGGCCAACAATACAAGCCACTTTCCAACACTGAAAAAGCCAAAATGTCGTACCAAGTCTTAATCAAAGCAAAACAACTCTAGTGTAAGTACCTCACTAGGCATACAAATTAAATGAAAGCAAAATATTTGTATACGTATGTATATATGGCATATCCTTTAGAAATCTTTGCCATTTACTATCAGCTACGCCTCAGCGTATTCCATTTCCTCAAGTGTCTCCAACCTTGTGCTGCGAAGAAAAATGTCAATTTCCTCGAGAAAATGCCCCCCAAGATTTTACATTGAAACTGCAGTTGGGTGGGGCGTTGGAGGGGGCTGTGGAAAAAGTCCTGAATGCAAGCAAGTCAACTAGTTGAGGGAGCCGACGAGAGCCAGGACGAAAGGGGTCCTGGGACACACAAGCAAAACATAATTTACACGCCAATATCATGTCGTTTCACACTTGTGAGCTTGTGTGGGTGCTGAGTTTGTGTGTGGCAAACACCCACCACGCCCCCTAGTCACCGTCTAACACACACACACACACACGTATAAAAATGAGGTCAATAACAGGTAGATTATCAAATAACTATTACACATTGCGTGTTGTACGAGACATGAAGGCGTCGGCGTCGGCGAGGCGAGTGCCGTTCAGGATGTGTTTGTGGTTCCAAACTGACAAAAATAAAGTGCTCCCCCCAATCCTTGAGGTTGTGGGCAGTGCTGGGTTAGCTTTCCAAGAAGTCCCATCTCCACAATAAGTGATGAAATTAATTGGCAAAGCATGTGCCATTTCTCACAGTGCACTTGTGGTTACAAAAGCTCGTGATGCTGCATTGAGAACCTACTGCCGCCCCCGGAGTGCCCCGGCCCGATCCATCCTTAGAGCCAAGCCAAGTGGTTGGCCCGGCTCGTGTGGCTGGCAATCAACGCCTCCGCCATCGCCTTTCATCGACCCCATTTTCGGCGGCCCTTAGCCGGCAAGCGTGAAGGTCAATTTATCGCCTAATGACGTTGAACAATGACAAGGCATATATGCTGGGTGCTGCTTTGAAATTTAGCGCACATTTCAATTGATTTATTTGGAATGGAAAAGCCTGACAGCGGCTAAGCCCCATCTGGCCATAAATTAGGGAGCTGGGATTTCAAACGGATAGTTTTTCAAGGCAACTTGGCCAGGATATAAGGTGGAAATGATGGCTTATCGAATTAGAATGCTTTTGGCCAGCAATTAACTAACAGAAAGATGCTGTAATGTATCTGAAGTCGGAATATTTCAATGCAATTGCACAGCTTCAGACACAGATACCGATACGGCTTAAACACAAAGCCCGCATTTGAGCCAAAATCCTATTTCGGGCCCTAAATGCCAAGCACAAACATTCGAGGCGTAACCATAACCAAGTTAGCAACATCCTGGTTCCGGTTATAGAAATGCGGTTAGGCATACAGCCTCCTGTCTCAGTCGAGCCAGTCCTGCCAGTGTCTCATCCTTTAAGATCCTTCTTCGGTATTCAGTATTCGGTTGTCGGTTTTTCGTCCTTGCCTTGGCCAAAAGAATTTGGCTTTCGGCACCGCCCTGCCCCCCACTGACTGGCTGCTCCTTTCGCCAGGATGTCGGCTGGGTAGGTGGATGGTACGAGCACCTGGTACGATGAAGTCGCAGGATACCGAGAAATCCTGGCTCCAGGATTCCCAATCCAGGAGTTGTGAGCTGCCAAAAACAAATACAGCAAACTGACAGAACAAACAGGGTACGAACCGGCACAGGACGAAAACAGGATAACGGGAGGGGGAGGGGATGGGGACAGGGGGCGGATGGAAAAATTGAATAGAGAGAGAGGAACTTATTGCTCGGCAAAGCGTGAAATGTTTACGAGCGAGTGACGATGGTGACTCAAGTGGAGAAAGCTGAGAAAGAGAAAGAGAGAAATGGCGAAAGGCGGGGGGGAGTAAGGGGAAGCCGCGGCCTCGTAAAGAGATTTGGGGTTTTTTTTCAGCGCCTACTACTACAAAATCGTCCTCCTCCCGGCACAATTGTAAAGAAAATGTTATTAAGGATTTTCTATTATGTAAGAAAAAGGCGCTCTAAAAACACACACACACACCTAAACGCACTTGCTCCTGTTTGTGTATCTGTGTGTGTGTGTGTGTGTGGCGCATTAAGCACTTGACATATACACGCGTTGGACTTGCATCCTTCTGATGTCTTTTGCTGTCTTTGACTTTCCACGAGATCCTTCTAGAAGAATACTCTTCCAGAAGCAGGCCCACATGGCGTATGAGTAATGCATATCTTTCGTGAAAAGAATATCTAAACTTTTCTTAATAAAAAAATTCCAAAATCCTAGAATCTTCTACTCGGTTGTTTTTTTTATAAATTTTTCCAAACTAAACCTCCTCATATTAAGTATACGCTTTGTAGGCCAGTGAGTGTATCTTAAATAGTTGCACATCTAGAATACTTTCTTGAGCTTTGGACGGGTTTTCATCTACTTAGTTTTCAAAGCCCCGTTCTTCTCTTTGTGACAAGTCGATGACGGATGTGTGTCTGTGTGTGTGTGTCCTTTTTGTGCGTTAGTGTGTGGGCCGGCTGAAGGTTCATCTGCGAACATTAGTCAAGTCGGGCCAAAATGAGCGCAAAAAGGCTCTCATTGCAATGCAAGTGAATGCGAATGTGAATTCGAGCCTGATTGTGAGTCCAAATGAATGACGGACGCTGCCTGGATGCTGAAGGATGGCTGATCCTTAAAGGCTACGGCTGGAGGGCAAACTCGCGATTTCTCGCGTTCCTCGTCCTTTGTCGCACTCTTGAGAAGGACTTGGCTTCCTGAAATATACATACATATATACTCCTCAAAATATTTTAAATTAAACTTTAAATAATTAATGTCTTCAACCATCTGGCCGCCTTGCAAAGTTATGTTTTTTTTTCCGCCCCAAGTATCCTTTAAGTTGCAACCACTGTGCCGTCAGAGGACTCTTTAGATGAATGGCTGTTGCGCTCCACCTGACTCCGGCCATAAACTTGCTTTTCTTTTTTTTTCTCTCGCTTTTATTTTCTATTTTTATTTTATTTTATTTTATTATGTTTCATGCGGCGCTATGCTAAGGTATTATTTTCTCGCTATTTTTTTATTTCTTCTCTTTTATTACATCTCGCAATGCTGTACTTTGACTTTAACAATGTCAGCCATTTTGTTCCTTTGTGGGGCTAGCAGGGAACATAAATGCCACGACTGACACGGGTAGGTGGTGGGTGGTGGGTGGTAGGTGGCTGGAAACTAGGAAACCATCAGAGTGATGGCTTGGAACAGTAGAAGGAGGTCCTTCTGCAATCTGGTGCAATCTTTTCGCGCAATTCGTCCTTCTCCTCGCTAGTCGATTCATCTTCCCAGCCTTCGTTACGCATTCTTTAATTGAATATTTATCTTGGCTTCCATGGGAGCTCAACTACAGTGCGAGAAATTCTATGATCTTTGTTCTCTTGCCTATTGTGTGTGGAAGTAATTGAGTTTCTCGGGAAGTTAATTAAACATGCAGAGTGTCTCTAATGATTAATATTTCCCTTTAACCTGAATGTCTATGAATGTCCTTGTCAATGGAACGAACCATCGCCATCGGTTATGCATTGTAGTTGGGATCCACCGCCCTCGCATATCCGTATCCTTGCTGCATATGGAATGCATCTAAATTGCTTTCGAGTTCTGTTTGTTGTTTGCGGTGAGAGTCGCATCTGCTTTGGCTTTGAGATTTACAGCTTTGTTGGTTTTCTTTGGCTCAGTTCCGTTTAGTTTTGGTTTGGTTGGGTTTGGGCTTGGGTTTGGTTCGGTTTGGCTTAGTTCGGCTTGGTGCCTGCCTCAATTCATCTATCTTTTTGTGCTCTTCCACCCAGCACACACACACACACACACACAGTATAGAGGAGCGTCTTCTTTTGCACATTACGAGAACTGCTCGAGATCCTTGCATCCTTGCTTTGACATTTTAAATGTTATTTAATGGTCTCGGGACTCGACTACAACCCGCACCATAAATTCATTATTATTATTCCTTCCCTTCTTCTATATGGCTATAAGGCTATAAGGCCAGGTCGAAGCAGTTTGCTCTTGATTTATATTGGCACTTTGTGTGCAATTTATGGCCAGGAAGAAAATGCCTGCTTTATTGGTCATTTTCCTACAGTTGCCAATCGGAAGGTGAAGATATGACTCATATCAGTGCATGGATGGGAATGGCAATTAAAATGATAGATTGCGCAAATAAATTACTAATAAGGTGTCCCTGCCAATCCAAAAAATGTAGCAGCTTCTTGGCCAAACACTGCTTCGCATCTCGTTAGTAATTATCTGTAAGTGGACTTTCTTGTTAACCCTTAACCCCTATACTGGGCCGCGCCCTGCCTTCGCCACCGTTGGGTGTTAATGCGCTTCTTCCTATCGCCAGGTGAACACTCGCCTCGGCGGCTTCCCCTATTTATCACAACTTTAATCTGTGACACGGCCTGCACCCTTTTCCCCCGCCCCTGCCCCGGCGAACAGCTGCTAAGCCTGTGTAAGTAAATCAACAAACAAAGCAAACAGCACAACGGATAAAAAAAGTATTAAAAAAAAAGGAAATAATTAAAAAAAGTTCTACAAATTACCGAGGGTCCTTCGGTTATCCTTTCTGCAGGAGTTTCCTTTTCAGCTCGCTTTCACTGTAATTAAATGATGTTTATTAAATGTTTCGCCATTGTTTATGCCCCAAGTGAGACTACAGGGTATGCTGGGAGCAAGAGGTGGATTGGTTTTCACCCACAAATTGTATTACTAGGTACATATAATAGGTATTACCCATATAAACGTTTAAACCGTTACTTTATCGGCTTTCCAGGCTTGAAAAACTTGAATTCTTATGAAAAAGCATGCTTTTTATGTCGCGAATATGCTTTTTTTGTGATTCATACTAATACTTTTATCTACAAAGTCTATTACTAGCTATATATCTTAGTTATTATGAATATAGAAGTATGCGTAATAAGAATCGTTTTTCTTTTGGATTTTCTGGTTTGTAAAACGTGAAAAAGCATGCTTTTTATGTCACGAAGTGCATTCAAGAAGGCCAGAGAATTTTTAGCTTTTAGTATATTTCTAGGTATATATCTTAAGTATTACGTATAAATAAGTATAAACCTCTATTTTATCAGCTTTGCAGGCTTGAAAAACTTGAATTCCTAAGAAAAAGCATGCTTTTCATGTCACGCATTTGCTTTTTTTGTGAATCATACGTAAAGAAGGAAAGTAAATGATTTATTTTTAGCTAAAAAGTATATTAGTATAGAAGTATAAAAGTATAGGTATATATTTTGGGTATTTTGTATAAACAGGTAAATTATTTTATGAAAAAGCATGCCTTTTATGTAATCCATTTGCTTTTTTTCGGAATCATACTGAAGGCAGGAGGATGATAGGATTCAATGTTTATTACTAAGTATATATCTTAGGTATTATGTGAGAAGAAGTATAAACCTTGGATTCCTTTGAAAAAGCATGCTTTTTATGTCACGCATTTGCTTTTTCCCTAAATCATACGTAAAGAAGAAAGAAGATGAAGGTTTCTAGCTACAAAGTATATTTCTAGGTATATATCTTATGTATAACATATGCATAAAGAAGTATAAGCCTTGAATTTATAGGTACATTACTAGTATATTACAAAGTATATATATATATATGTATATAGAAGTATAAACCGTTATTTTATCGTCTTTGCTGGCTATTAAAACTTGAATTCTACTAAAAAAGCATGCTTTTTATGTGACGCACTTGCTTTTTTCCTGAACCATACGTAAGGAAGCATAAACTTTTATTTTATAAACTCTTTAGCTTGCAAAAAATTCATTTCACACACAAAAGCATGCTTTCCAGCTGGCTCCTTTGCTTCGGCTGCGCTTTTTGCATTGCCAACAAACCACTTGAAAGTTTAAATAATGGCAAGACAAACAAAAGACAATTTGCGAATGAAATTAGACAGAAAGTATATAAGCAAGTATATATATTGTATATAACAAACAAGTGCGAGCGAGACGGATGGAGGGAAAGAGAGAGACATCAAAGCAAAGAAAACCAAAAACCACAAAAATGCCGTCTACACGGCAGCTGGTTTTTGCTTTTTTGTGCTTTGTTGGTGTTTTGTGTTGTTGTTATTTTGAGGGCGGTGTCACGCCCACACATGACTTGCTCAAAGGGCTGATGTTGGGCTGATGGGCGGTTGAAGTTCAGAGGTCGGATTGAAGGTGGCAGATGGGTCGGTTTAGTGGAAAAGCGGCAACACATCCGCTTGCCCTTGCGGCTTATCCGGCACTCTCTCTCTCTTGCTCTCTTCAGGGGCGTAGTTTAATTTAAACAATTGTTTTTTTTTTATTTAAATAATTAATTTTAAAGGTAGATAGATGTTTTTTTTAGTGTCGAGTTAGAAAAATAAAGGATAATGGAGTATCTGGCCCCACTACGCCCCTGAGTTCACCTGTCAGTTTTGCCCAACAGCCACTCCATGCTAAAAAGGAGCGGAAGGATAAGAGGCGTAGCGGTAAAGTGCCAGTAAAAGGGAAAACAACAAGGGCCGACAAAAAAAACACACACACACACAAATAATAGGATAAAGGAACGGTCCCGTTCGAGAGTACGTAAATTAACAAAACCTGCCGCCAATCATGAGTGTGTGTGGGCAAGGATACACCTCGAAAAAATCCTTAAAAATCTACTACTGCAGTGTATCTACAAATTCGTTTTGAACAAAACTTATGCCAGTTTAGTGGATTTTTTTGGTTACTTTCTGTCTGAAAAGGAGCAACAGGAACACAAACTTTTGTGGCGTGACGGTGTGCGTGCCTATATCCTGTTAGAGGATGGGGGGAAATTAGTTTAGGGTGGCAGGATGGCAGGATGTTGGGGTGGCGCATTTTTGAGATTCATAAACTTGTGGGGCGGTGTGGGTGTGGGTGGGTGTGTGT
The DNA here is from genome assembly GCA_018153035.1 of Drosophila pseudoananassae pseudoananassae. NCBI lineage: Eukaryota > Metazoa > Arthropoda > Insecta > Diptera > Drosophilidae > Drosophila > Drosophila pseudoananassae. The sequence continues at coordinate 7,971,640 of JAECXR010000014.1, read as the reverse complement.
GTCTCTTGTACGAGTGTGTGTTAATTTCAAGTTGACTCCTCGTTTCAGTCGTTTAATTGGCCTGACTGACACTAAACACACACCCACCCAGACACCCAGGCACACAGACACAGACACATACACATGCAAAGCAAACAAGGACTCTCGGGGCGAAAAAAAAAGAGAAAAAAGTTGAATACAAAAAGCAACCTAAAATGAAATGAAGTTCATGCTTATGAATTAATGACGCAACTGGAGGACTAAAAAAAAAGGTAGAAGGTGGAGGAGGAGGGTTCGTTGAACTTCCGCTCCGGCTGGACAAATTTCAATTAATTAACTCATTTCATATTCATCTTCATTAACCCGAAAATACAATGCGACTGCGACCAATAAACCTAATTCAATAATTCATTGCGGGGGAAAGGAGAAAGGACTGCCAAAGGACTAATAATGTTTTTGTATCGCTTCTAGTTTCTAGCTTGTGTAAATGCATTTATCCTGAATGGGGAGGGGGAATATTTAATTAATTAAATTTGTTAATTAAATGATAAGCAGCCGGGCATTCGGCATTAAGAGCTTTCATGTAATTTATACACTTATTATCGTCTTGAAAGCGGGCCCTTTGTTTATTAACCAATTTAAATGCAAACCATAAATGTCACGGACGTCATTTTCACAATTTTCCATCGAGATTTTTGTGAAAATTACAAAGTCATTTCAGTGGCGATCCTGTGGAATGATTACCTCGTCTCTCCCATAATATTTACGGGCCACACTTTATTAATGCTGTGCAAATACTGGCCAAGTACACACACTCGTCCTTAAACACACACATCCGAATATTTGCGGAGCATAAATTGAAGAGAAAAGCGAAAAAGCGAAAAAGCGAAAAATATTCCCAACCGTTGACGGTTGAAAGTCAAAAGGCGATAATTTCATTTACAACTGTCGCCACCCATCTGCATGGTGGGTGTGGTACATAATGTGCCACATTTTCTACATAAAGTTTACTATATATGGGCTACTACCTGATCCACCCACCACCCCTTTTAATTTTATTTTTCTTTCCTTTCCTTTTTTTTTATTTTATTTTTGTCAATTTATTGATACCCGCCAAAAGCGAAAGGCACACAAAAAATATGCATGGTTGAGGAAAAGCGAAACGTAGCCATAAAAATGAAACTGAAAATGAAGGAAAATTGTCCCCTCTGGGGGATAGTAGAAGTAGAAATGTGGGGCTGCCGGGGCGGGGCAGGGCAGGACAGAGCAGGAGGCGTGGCGGCTCGAGTTAAGGCATTTGTCAACACAACGCTTGTAATTTTTTGTGCGTTTCTTTCTTATTGTTGGAGGTAGCACGAGGCATATGCTTTTCATGGGGATTTTATTGGCACAAGTTGGAGGTTTTAATATTTAAATAGTTGGAGTTTGATGTTTCATAAAAGGAGGGTATTTCTTTCTTTTATGAAGAGCAATGAGGCAGATCTTAGAGAAACACCGGGTATTAGATAGCTCTTATGGGAGTTTATGAAATTCCAGAGAAGTACAGGGTATTACTTATGTGCCAAAAATTAGGAAAGGATCTAATAGACTTGAGTATTTATGAAAGCAGTTTGAGAAGAACCGGATATTACATAGCTTTTTTATATGAAAAGTTATGAAACTCTAGAAAAGTACCGGATATTACATAGCTATTAGGTCTAAAATACCTTAATACCTTCATAGCCATGTGCTTTATAAAAAAAGTCAGTAAAGTCATTAAGTCAGGAAATTTAAAAGAAAATTATTTATAAGAGAAGTGTAAGAAGTACCGGGTATCATATAGCTATTTTTATAAGAAACTCTGAAGCACTATTGGATATCATATAGCTTAGATAATTTACAAGGCCCTATCTACAAATCCCCTAATATTTCTATAAAAAAAGTGAACTCATATGACTAAATAGTATCTCATCAGTATCGGCTATCATATCACTATTTTTATGGAAAGTTAGGAATCACTGAAGAGGTCTGAGCTAAAAGGCCGCAAATCCCTAAATATTTCCATGCCAAAACAAAGACTGGTGCCCAAGTAGTATCTCATAAGTAGCGGGTATCTTTTAGTCGAGAAACCGCACACTATCTCCTGCCAAAATGGCCTGTCCTCCCGCTCTTTTTTGCTTTTTTATAGTTCTTGATTTTATTTACTATTTGCCTGGCTGCGGGTGTCAAGAGGCGGCAGTGGGGAGGGAGTATGCCAAGTCAGCCGGATGCCAGGACACGCTTATCCTTCGACTTTTGCTCCCTTCTCCACTCCACTCCAGTCGACTCCACGGAGGAGACTCGGCCTGGGCTCTCGTTACGGACGAGCTGTGGAGAACGCGTAAAGCGTAAACTACAAATTGTTTTGTAGTTGCTTCAAATGCGACTTGTACCTTGCCGTTTTTCTCGCTTTCTTGCTTATTTTTGTTGAAGCAACACCAATTGGCTTCATTTTTATTGGCAGTTATGGGGGGCAGGTGGTAGGTGGCAAGAGCAGGTGGCATGTGGCTGGTATGTATGTATGCGCTTGTGTGCCTCGATTGGGGCAACTTCGTTACGCTCCTTTTATTTTTATTTTATTTCATACACGGGGTTTCCCTTTTCTTCACTTTTCTTGTGTCCTTATTCACTCCGTCTTTCATTTATTTGACCTCTCCACGTGTGGGTGTGTGCGGGTGTGGGCAGGTGTGGGCAGGTGTGGGCAGGTGTGGGTGTTTGCTCACGTAATTCCCTAATTAAATACTTAAATTGTAATTGCTTTCGAACGTTTCATGAGACGACAGAACCGGCAACTGCGGAGAAAGCGGGCAGGACGAGGAGCGAGAAGCGAGTACCAAGGACCAAGGACCAAGAGTCACCTTCTGCTTTTTCTTTCGTCATTAAAACGCACAGGTGGCTCATATACCACCTTTCTGGTACTTGTATATACACTTGTAGCTCACATATATCGCCACAAGTCCATTGAAAAGGAATCAGGATGTGTGTCCTGCTCTGTATGTGCATGTGTGTGTGGGTGTGTGGGGAAGGTGTAACCCAACTAAAAGATGTGTCCGCATCATGTTTTCAATTTCAATTGAATCCAACAATCCAGCTGAATAATTCAGCAGCCGACAGACATCCATCCAATCAAATCGAATCACCTCTAATTGAACGAAAACAAATCAAGCTACTCTCATATTGATTCTAAACCAATTAAATTAAACGAAAATATTCCCAAATATCTCAACATCCAAAGTGATTTTAATTGTCACTAGTTTAAAGTGTTAATTGCTCCGCTTCTCCGATTAAAAAAAAAAAGGAAAACAGGAAGCCGTTGCGAGTAGCTTATTGTGCGACCATTAAGTCATCGCTTTAATTTTAATTGCCCTCGACTTAGCTGACGCCGCTGGTGACCCCGAACGGTGAGAGCCGCGCTCACCTCCGACCCCTGCTCCACCCCGTCGGCCAGCTCGTGTCCTCCTGTGTCCTGCATCCGGGCCACGTTTTTATGTACTTTTAAGTGCGCAATTAAAGGTCAATTGCCAGCCGGGCTGGACTCGGCCTGAAGTAGCCCATAAACTAGTCGAGAGTGTGGGCCTTGTTCTTCCTCTTTTTCTTTTTTTTGAAATAGCCGTCTTTAAAAGGTATATATTATTAAGAGTGTTTTTTAAAACATACTCTTTTTCTCTTAAAAAAAGAACTCCAATTGGAGTTTCTTGTAAAGAACTGGGCTCTCTATTGTGATCTCTCTCGAATATAGTTCTCTAAAGTCCCATTGCGGACCTTGCTTTCTCTATTCCCATTTTGTTTATTAAAAACTCTCTTTTTTCTTACTCTCTTGTGATCTCTCTTAAGGCCCACAAAGATCATAGCATACATTTGCGGGCCTTGCGTTCTCCACTCCCATTTCGTTTCAAAATCAAACCTTTGAAGCTCATTGTTATATTAGCAGGGCTTTTCGCCAAAATTCCACAATAGGCACACTGGTTTTGATTAAAGTGAGCCTTTTGGGATTATTTAGACATTAATTTACTCAGAAATTTTGTGTACCGCACAGCAGCCTTTTCTTTTCCATAATTTCCTTCTGGCGAAAAGCAGGCTTTCCAACAAACTTACTCTCTCACTCAACTCTTACCTACGAAAAAACAAAGACGAATAGAAATTCCAACAAGATCTGCTGAATGTAAGTAGTTAATTCGAGAAATTGTAAAATCATAAAACATAAGCACCTGGAGATCCGTAGCTTCCAGCCCAGTGGCACATCCTCAGACTCGCCAGAGGACGACTCTAACCTACAAAGCGTGAACGGAAAATCGAGCACGCTGGCTACTTCGGAGAACCTCATCGAATACAGGGCCGGGCGGATGGTGGTCCAGGGCAAGTCGGTCCACCCGGACGTACGCAAGGGCCTGCTATTCTTGCGTCGCTGGGCCGACAACGAGATCCACATCCACTGGATGGACCGCCACTCGGGCGATATCGAAATGGACGTGATTGCTAACGCCGGCAAGCTGGTGTTCCGCCGCGTGGAGGAGTGCAAGACCGGGCGGGTCTTCGTGCTCAAGCAAGTGGGCTTGGTGCGGCGCTACTTCTTCTGGATGCAGGAGCCGTTTCCGGAGCGCGACGACATTTTCTGCAGGAAGGTCAACTCGCTGATTGCCAGCGCCAATCGTCGCCGCCTCGAGTCGGCAGCCGCCGAAGGGGACATGGACACCGAGCCGGAGGCCCGCACCGATGCCGAGGATCTGGCAAGTGCCGGCAGTCGCGGTGGCGGCGGCTGCGACATTCCCGACGTTGTGCTCATGGCGGAGAATCCGTCCGCCAATGCCCAAGAATCAGAGCTCATTTGGCCGACACACATTGGCCGTGAGTCGCCTGTGGACTTGACGCCAATGGACGTGTCGCCAATGGACGTGTCGCCAATGGAAGTGACGCCCTTCCTGCCGGTCCAGCCCCCGGTGCCGGTGCCGGTGCCGCAGGTGGACTTGGCCCAGGCCTTGCGCTTAGAGTGGGATCCGGCCATCAATGTGCTACTGACCTCGGATGCCCACCGCCAGAGACTGATGGCCCATTTGCCGGTCGGCCCGGAGGCAAATCCCTCCGATCCAGAGTGGCCCAACGAGCAGTGCCGCATCATAGATGAGAACTTGCAATCTCCACACTTCCACGACGCGCTGTCGTCCTTCGCCTTCGGCTTCCAGGCAGGAGTCATGGGCCCAGTCGTGGAGACGGTGATCCCCAACAACGGGGAGCTGCAGGCCGCCGCCCGGGCCGGCGATCTCGACGACTTCATGCGTCTCCTCCATATCGATGAGGAGTCCGAGTGAGCCCAAGTGTCTCATAAATAAGTCACAAGCTCCTTCCCCAAAATACATGAAAAAACCCCCCACAAAAAAAGACGAAGACCGATATGGAAGAACAGTAAGGATAAAGAATACAAAATGCAATAACTGCTTGACTCCGAGTCCTCGCCACCCCATCCCTCCCAGAGTTACGAAGATAAATGAGATGCCATAAGTTAGGCGACAACTTGCACAACTTTCTCCGGACAATGGTCGGGATGGAGGAGGAAAAACTGAAAGAACACTAACAATTGATATAAAATACACAAAATTCACAAAAAAAAAAAAACGATGGGGCCAAAGGAAGCTGGGGACAGAAAAGAAAACACAAAAAATCAACAACAACAAAATAAGACAAAGAACAACAAAAATAAGGACAATAATGGAAAGGAGCATTTGGCAAATAAAAAATAGTTGTAAACTGCAACGGGGAGTACTTTTCTTCAGTTTCAGAGTTTCCAGGAAGAGTTTCCAGCGCCTCATTTGTATGGCTCTCTGGCCTCTCTTTTGGCCTCGTTGCCGCCATTTGGCCCCCGTGCATCCGAAAACTTTCACAACGTTGTTTTAATGAAACTAAGTAAGCGGCAAAATGGAGAGCCCTGCCACCGATTGAGGTAGGAGATAAAGCGCCAGTTTTTGGCCAAGATTATGTCATAGTTGGCCAAAAAGAAGCAAAAAAGCAGGCTACAAGAGGGCTGACAAGAGTCACGTTGATGACTTGCTCTTTTCGGCTTTTCTTTTTATTTTTCTTTCTCCAAAGTGTGGCCATAAGTGCTTAAGCCTAAGCCTCCAAGTAAGTGTGGCTGTAGTTTTTCTATTTTGGGATTTTTTTTGCGAGTCAGCCCTGTAATTGCAAAACTTTGCATTTAAATGAATGTTGCACACTGTTGCAGGTGAAAGGTGAAAGCCGATTTCATGCTGCAATTAGAATTTTCACAAATTTAAATAAATATGTGCATACCTATTTGCATAAAAGTAAAGCAAACGTAATGCCGCATTTCTGTGCAACATTTTATTTAATTTTGCCGCACCATTATAATGCCACCCCCCTTCAGCCATAAAACTTAACTGTAAATGCCAGCATTGCCATAAAAATTACTTAAAACCCAACCAACAAGCAGCTTAAATATGCCGCTTATTGATGTTCTCCTACAACGAAGCAAATGCAATAATAGTTAAGAGTTGAAAGCATTGGGGAGTTTTTCCGCTTTTCCAGCATTTCCTCTTCTCTTCCCAGGCAACCAGAACCAGAACTCGAACTGGAACTCTATTTCCATATACATCTCTAGCAGTCTCTGTAGTCCTGGTCCCGGTCCTGGTCCCTCTCCGTTGTTGCTATGCGTGTTGCATACTAATTTCAAAAATTTGCCATTACATTTGTAGTTGGCACTACACTCTGTGGCACTATAGCGTACACAGTTACTGCTTTTTTTCTACTGCTCCTTGCCCCAGACCATCTTGAATTACGTAAACATCCACAAACTGGGCACAAGCTGAGCCGGGTCCTTGCCCCATCCCTGATACGAGTTGAGGCTGGGCAGGGTAATTTGTACATGAAATTTCTGGAATTGGTCAAGTCAAAGGTGACTTCCATGCTCGAGCCGACTTGGCCAACAAAGTGATGGAATTTTCACTCCGAAAGGTGAGAGAGGCGGGCTTCCTTTTTTCCCCGCCCGCCAATTGCCATCAAAAGTCAATTATTCGAGAGCCAAGCCCTCGGATTAATGCCAAAAATGTCGCTTATTATCGAAAAACAATAAATCTGACAGTGAGTCGCAAAAAAGTACATCCCGAATAGACACACAGGCTGTCATGGGGATGTTACAACCGAAACTGATTTCTCGGAAATGAAATTTTCAAAAGGCCCTGCAGTTGCCAGGCCTGGTCCTGGCGGGGGGGAGGCCTATTGGAATTTATTTCACATTTGATATCAATTCACACAACTGACAAAACCAAAAAAGCCCGGTTTGATTAAGCCAGGATGGTTGGATGGTTGGATGGTTGGATGGTTGGATGGCTGGAAAATGTACGGAATTTTCCTTCAGTGGCGCTTCTAATGAGGAGGTCTTCTTTGAAGCGCCCGGAGACAAAGTCAAAAACTTTAAGTACGTGTCATAATTGTCAATGGCACAACGCTTCAGGAACTACATCCTGTATGTATGTATGTGTGTGTGTATTGTGTAGGTGTATGTATTTGTGGCTAAACGGAAGTCACACCGACTTGGGAGAAGGACTTGGAGTCTCTGAAATGGACAAGGAACTCGACATTGACCAAACACTGTCGCATTAAGGAAACGCACTGGCCTCAAGCACATCCTTGGAGGTGGTGCTGGTCGGACACCCTGTCTCTGTCCCCCATTGATAGCCCGTCTCTTTCTCTAGGGAACAGAGACTCTGTCTCTCTCTTTAAAATAAAAAGAATGACGCCAGAGCGGAGAAAAGTTGCCAAAAGTGGCCAGCGCGACATTTTGGCTGGAAGCCCCCACCCAGTCCCAGTCCGGCCCCCCTTTGTGGCGCCCTCCCCCCTGCTCTTTGTCACTGGCCTAGTTCGCATTGAAGCCGCAGTCCGTGAGACAATAACTCATGAAGTGTGCGGGGCGCGGGGCGGGAATAAAAATCAAATAATAGCGTAAAAGCTCTCCCAAAAAAATTCCAAAAAAAAAAAAAAAAAAAATTCCACAAACTTACATGTATGTACATACATGTTCAGATATCTGTGTGCGGGCCGTGGGGAAAAGGATGAGAAGGGTTCTCCTCCGACAGGATAACAATAGAATGTCGCCGCTGAGCTTTGTTCGTCCTGGCAGGCCACAAAGTTAACCCAGTTGCGAGGAGCAATGAATAAATTGTCCCGAATTGTAGCTGGTAAACGTATTCCAAAATATCTCTTAAAAAAATAATCGATATTACATTATCCTTGTTAGGATATACACATCTCTTCCTACTTTAAAGATCTCTGCTACCCGTAACCTATCTGATTCACATTTAAGCTGGCAATTACTGAATTAAACAAGTCTGCCGGTGATACTGTCGTTCTGGGGTTATGTTTAACCCCCTGTAGCCCCCACTCCCTGTGAAAAGTGCATTTAACAAATTAAAATCGCAGCCACCAAACGAAATGGCCATAAAGCAGGCGTCTCTTTTATTTATTTAAAAATTGTTTTCGCCACCCACTGGCCGATGCCCAATAATGATGTTGCCTGGCCCTCGTTTTTTGTTGTTTTGCGGGTGGCTGGGAAATGGAATCCAAGCCGGAACTGACACGCACAAAAGGATATGCAACATTCACTAATAAATTTCATATTTATGTAGAACACAGAGTGCAGCAGGATGTATACACGGGACAATGCCCGGGACTGGCATTCGGAGGACCCGTACCGCGTACCGCGTATCCCGTACCCCATACCCGGTTCCATTCCCAGCCAAATATAAACGTGAAATTGCCGGTGCAGGGGTGTTTGGTTTGGGTGTGTTTGGGTGTTTGGGTGTGTGGGTGCGGTTGGGAAGGCAAACATTCAAAGGGTGTGACAAAGGACATGGGAGTGGGTCCTGGCAATCACGGCCAGGACACACAAATGAATGCGAGAGGCAATAAAAACGAATCAAAAATGAACCGATTGCATATTAATACTAAATTATTGATATATTCCCAAAAAATGGACGAAAGCTTATAATGGATTGAATATATGATACCCGGTACTCATTATTCCAATAAAAAATACTGTTACTTGGTCAAAAAATAAATACTAATTTCCCAGAAGATGTTTAAAAACTAATATGAATGGATTATAAAATACCCGGTACTTCTCCAGCCTTAAATTAATCTTATTTGAGATAGGTAGATACTAAACTATTGGTATAACTGCTACTATTTGATTAATAACAAAATATCTAATCTGTTGATAAATTCCAAAAGAATGTGTTAATACTTAAAATGACTTGAATATACAATATCCGATACTTCTCTCGTCTAAAATAACTCTTATTCTTACTCTGAGTTACCAAATTATTGGTATAAACTACAAAAAAGCATTATACCTTTAAGTGACTAATATTCGATACCCGGTACTCATCCTTCAAAGAAACTACTATTGTCTCGAGCAAATGAATACCAAATAAATACTTAATTATTGATATGGAGATAATACCGACTTGAATATACGATACCCACTACTCAACAAGCCCCTGAACTATCCGTGATTTTGTCACAAATCGTTGAACCAGAAGCCTTGAACCGAAACCAAATCACTTCAGCAATCAGTTGACAATAAATTTGATTTGATTTTTGTTCCAATTATGAATTACAGTTAACGAGCGATGGGGCTTTCATTTTTGCGCCGACTGACTAATTAGCATAATAGGATATTATTAACAACTGTTTTGAATCGGCCTTAAACTCCATAAATATTTATGCCATCACTTATTCATTGAGCTTTAATATTTACGCATTTAAACACTCTGCCGGGCAAATGAAAACAATGTAACCTAAATAATTAATGCAATAAATGGTGGAACAGCGTCTAACACCTTGCTGGGCTTCGGTGGCCCTGAGCTCGTGATTATTTTCCAACCATTATCCATTAATGAGCTGAAAACAGGAAACAGGAGACAGGACACGGCGACTAATCCCCGAGCTGCAAAAAATATAAGCTTACAGCGTCGCATAATATTTATTTAAATTATTAAAGAGTTTTCTCTCCTTTCTCTGTGTCTATTGTGGGCCAAACAGCCTTTGTTGATTAAAGAATTACACAGTTTACAGTATTTAAGCAAGAAATCGAGAGAATAAATCGTATATATCCATATATATATATATACATACATATATATTTTTCAATTATTAATTGGTGTAAGGAGTCCTGGGCCAGCCTGTTTGTTTTTCTGTTTGCCTCTGGCTCGTTTTATTTGCCTTTTGCTCCCAATTGCCTTTGGTTTTATAAGGATAACTATGTGTGTGTTGGTGTGCAAGGATGTGGGTCTGTGTGTGTGTGTGTGTTTGCCAAGCCAAATTCAAACTTGAGCACTTGACATTTCACGCTTGCATAGATGGCACTTGGTAGGCAAAAACCGTCAGTCGAAGCCGAACCAGAATCCCAAATGCATTTGGCTTTGCAACATGTAGCCTATCCCCCCCCTTTTTTTGCAACAACCTCCCCAACCCCCCTGCCACTTTGGTTTCAGAGCCCCAGCTGACACTGATGATGTGCTATTTATTTTTGGTCTAGGCTCTTCTGTCCTCGCCATTTGCCATTTGCGATTTGCCATTCGCCCTGCTGCGTTGATTAAACATTTGTGTTATGAAATATATATGTACATATATGCTGTAGGATAGGATAGGAAGGATAGGATAGGACATCAGGCTTGCGCCCTCATCTACTTTATATGCATATGACGCTTTTGATTGCTGTTTACTGGCTGTGCGCATCCCTTTGGCTTGCAGTTTTGATCCTTTAATAGAATATTTAATTTTAATTACAAACATTTGATTTCCCACTTCAGTCATCGTAGTCGTCGCTGCAGCACCATCGCTGCCAGTTGCCTTTAAAAATGCATGAATCGGAAATGCACCAAAAGAAATTTATGAAAAGTTGTTCAAGAAAAGGATTATCTTTCCGAACTAAATTCTAGAAGCTATTAGAAATATGCAAGTTAAAAAAGGACCTTTAACATGTGCCTTTTTATATTTGTCTCGATAATTTTCTCTCTGTGCATCCCGACTAGACTGTGTGTGTGTGTGTGTTGAATGCGTGTGTGCCTGAAAGCATAAGCCGGCCAAGTTGAGCGAGACTGCGACCGAGACAAGAGCCAAGTTACTTGGGGCTTTTGTCAATGCCACGATGACTACGACTATGACGAGGCATGAGGATGACTTCTTTAGCTTCTGCAGTGCTTATGGAGGCCATTTGCCACGCCCACCCCAACCTCCAGGCAATGCAATGGGGCGTGGGCCCAAGCAATGACCTCCAGCCAGGAGTTGGGGCCAAAATGGAAACCAAAACCCATTCATGTGTGGAAGATAGGTGATGGTGTTCTGGTGGTGGTGGTGGTGGTGGTGTTATCTTAAAGACCGCCTTAATCCCATGACCGAGAAGATAAAACTTTATTTAATCGCTGAAATGTGAGAGACTTGCCAAAGTATTACAAACTTTTCGAATTCTTTAAACCTTTAAGTAAGGGAAAGCAGCTTTCCAGCCAGACTCTCGACTGTCTGGTTGAACGCACCTCTGTTCTAATCAAATAACTAATTTAATTCCGTCTTCTTTTCATTTCAGGTGAGTGTTATCCCTAGACAAATATGCAATTTGCACGTAAGTTGTCTCCCTTTGCAAATACAGATCCATCATCGGGGCTTAGACCTCCTTAGTCCAAAGACCGTCCTTGGACGGAGATTTGCCTTAACGGAGAATATAATTCCAGAGATTCGTGGCGCGTTCCATTTGTCAATGTGCAGCACGTACTCAATCTTCTGGCTTGTCAAACTTGCCAATGTTGCAACCGAAAAATCTTTGATGTTGAGGGGAGGGTTTTGAGAGAAAAAAATACACTATAAAGTATCAGTACTCAACGACTCAACGTAGTAGCGAGTCAGTATTTTCTGGCATGTATTCATACCCCGTACTTGCGGCTCTCCCTGTTTCATCCCTGGTGGAATAACCGCCATCCCTGGGTGTATTTTTTTACTTTAGTTTGCCTCTAGGGGGGAGTCCTTATCGTTGCTCATCCGGCTTTTTTTTCTTTTCTGTACTTCCTCCACGTGCCACAAGATACGTGAGTGTGTGGGTTTATTAGGAAACGTTTGTGTGGGTTGCTGGCTGTGTGTCTGGGTGTTTGGCAAATACTCGTCTATAGTTTCGTGTGCCACAAACAAAACAACAACAAAAAAGCCCCGTCCAGATGATTCTATTAGCCGAACAAACACACCGAGCAGAAGGGTACGGATCGATGGGCCGCCAATGCACCCAGAGGCATTGGACAGACTGGGTGGTGTCCGGAGTGGGTGCTCCGGTGGCGCTCTAAAAATATCAACATATTTCATTCTGGGCTGTATCCTTGTGGGTCCTTTAGCTGCTCGGCACATAACTAAATTACAAGTTGCCAATAATAGTGTGGGTGTGTTGGTGTTTCTGTTTCTGTTTCGGTTTCGGTGTGTGTCAGTGGCAAGGAGCACAAAGGACACGTCGCTCCGTCAGCTGTCCATCCGATGCGCTGCGCTGGTCACTTGCTGGCCTTTTCCTTCCCCGCCTCTGGCCCTTATTTTCTCCCCCAACTTTTTCCCCATTTTCCAGCAGCAGCAGGAAAGTGCTTTCATTGCCTTTCACAGTCGAGTTGCTCTAATAATGCAAATACAAAATAAGTAAATAGTGTGCAGTGCAGTCAAGAGCTCAAATAAACTCGACTTTAGTTCGTCGAAGTCACTGTCAAAAATAGTTCACTGCGTTTTAGGTTCATTTTGGGTTCATTTTGAATGAATAGTTATTATATTTGGAGCTTTTAATGGTGAAAATGAATGCAAGTAGGAAGAAATAACTTTGGCGAGTAGTGGGCATCATAAAGTCTCTTAATCTGTTCATTTCTTTTAGTTTTTATTTATCTTGATGTTCATTTTTCTTGGTATTCATTTCTCCTAGTGTTCACTTTAAAATTAAGCTCTAAATGAACTGTTCTTATTCGTGGGAATGCATATAACAGCGAAGAATGAATATAGCTGAGTACCGGTTAAATATACTGTTCATTTCTTTTCATTAGTGTTTAGTTCTCCTGGTGTTCATTTTTCTTGTGGTTCATTCCTCTTAGGGTTCATTTCTCCTAATTAAACCATTAAACTAATTATTTCTTTTCGTGCGAATGAATAGAACAAGAAGGAATACATTTTTCCAAGAACCCAATTTAATATAGGGTTCATTTCTTCTAGAGTTCATTTCGCCTAGTGTTCATTTCTCTTAGTGTTCATTTTGTAAATAAAGCGCCAACTGAACCATCCACTATTCGATATTCAATGCGAAATATTCCACTGGCTTTGTTCCTGCCTCCCCCTCCCCATCCTTTCCATTTCAATTTGAGTTTCTCCAGCAATGCCAATTATTTTCAGTTCTTAGTCATAATTTAGCAAGTGAACGCCTGCACATGACGATGAAATTGCATTCCCCCCGGATCTAAGTCCAACCGGAATGTGTGTTACAGACCGCCTACAGTTGCCTACAATTGTTTACCGCTTGGCTGACATGTGCATATATTTCCATTGCCTTGAACTAATAATTGGGGTCGGCACTGGACGGAAACCGAAACTGAAACAAAGTTCATACAAACGGGGTCTCTGGCTGAACCGAATTCATTGTTAATGAAGTTGAACGCTTCGAAAAGTGTTTCCAATTAGCCCAGTTATTACTTTTTGCCAATAAATTCGATTTTCTCGAATGTAAATGAAACCATAATTGTTATAGTAATTGTACAATTGCCATTGTTGAAGAAAGCTACGACCTGAGGGATATCTTTATATTTTCTTCGATCTGGAATGGTTTTTTAATCTCTCTGGCTCTGACCTCGATACGAATTGTTTGCTTGGAGCCTTTGTGCTGCTACCCCCCGCATTGCAAATAAAACAAGGATATTAAGCTTCCAATTGAGTTTTGAGGATATTCAAGAACCGTTTATTGAGCGGTTTTGTTTGCCCTTGTCCCGGAACCAACAAACATTACCCCCCCACCCAGCTTTTTTCATTTTTTTCGCCTCAGTCTTTGGCCCAGGAAGCAGAACAACAAAAAATTGAGGAACAAAAAAATTATGTAGGCGCAATAGCAAAAACAATGTGAAGATATTTTGCGGCGCAACCTTGAGGTGCACCACACACCCCCGCCGTTGAACGACGACCATTCAGCCACCCACTCACCCCAGTTTCGATTCAACCCCATTTGACATTCCCTTTCACCAGAATGCACCTTAAAAAAATACTACATAGATTTTATTTAAAAATCATAGTTATTATAGCTATTAGTTGGAAATATTTAATATTTATCCATACCACCTGTTGAAAATTAAATTAAAAAATTAATTTAAACTTTCCATTAATTCACAAAGTCTTGATTTTATTTCCGTGTATGTAAATTTCCGTTGAAACGGGTGGTTATTGATTTTTTTCCCCGTCGTTGGCTCACTCGCTTGAGCCTTTGCCTTGCCTTTGGCTTCTCTCCTTATTCAACATGATTATTATTTATAATAAAATCAGCACTAACAACAAAAACAACTGGGGCCACAAACAAGCCAGCGAACAATAAAAACAAAAATCAAAGTTTCCTGCTAAAATAAACCTCTTGAACGCCAGCTACGCTGAGAAAGTCCGTCTGGCATCGTTCCATGTGCGAGTACATGGGCATTATTAATTCCGTTAAAGCCGGCTTGGGTTGGCTTGGTTTGCCCCCATTGGATCCGGCGAGCCCTAAGCTGCCTCATCCCCGTTTTGTTTTTTTTTTTTTTCGAAAAATACAGGCGCGACCATGGAGCTCATTAAAGCGCAACAGAAGAGGACAGCCAGCTGGGGGGCCGATAGAGACGGCACTAGAGGGACAGGGCCGGCAAAATTGCAATTTCAATAACTCACGAAGGGAAAATAGGAGAAAAAAACGTGGAAATTAGTCAGAGATGGTTTATTCAGTAAAGGAGGACCTTCCATGCTAAACTATTCATACCTGGTACTTGTCAGGGAAATAATAAAAGTACCGGGTATCATTTAGTCTTCTAACAGTTCTCCAATACGATATCTAACAAGTAAGACCTTTCTAAAAAAGCTAAATGTGGCTTGTAGAGTCAGAGTACAAGTACCGGCTATCATACAGTCTCTTTACTGTGTTCCAATAAGAAATCGAACTAGTAAGGCCTGGCCCGATGATTCTGGTTTTATAAGACCCGGGACTTGTGAGAGCAATATTAGAAGTACCGGGTATCACATAGTCCTCTTACTTATTATAGTCCTCTTATCATAAATAAACTGAACCATATTTAAAATACTAAACTGTGATACATTACCCGGAAGTTGTAGAGTCAGAGTACAAGTACCGGGTATCACACAGTCTCCCACAAGACCTACAAGCACAGCCCTCCCCAAAGTAAGCCAATTAAACGCCTCTCAGATTCCGTTTGAAGTTCACATTCGGTTCACAACCTCCCCTAAGCAAATCGAGCATAGCCAGTCACCACTGTAGCCGGGTTTTTGGTTAGATAACTAAACGGGGGAAAGTGCGGAGCGGGACGGGGTGGGGCAGGACCAAATCGGGGGTAAAATATAGTGTCTGTGGTGGAGTCGGGTGTGTGTAAGTTGCTCTAGTGCTATCACAGTTTGCTCCAATTTCAAAGCATTACGCTTATGAGAATTTATGGTGTGTGTGTGTGTTTGTGTGTGTGTGTGTATGGGTACGTACGCAGGATGCGCAGGACCTGCTGGCGCCCTGCTGAGCGGCTCGTGGCGCTCGTCCTTTCGTCCTTTTCGGTGCGGCTCTTTCTGATTCTGATTCAGGTCCGATTCTGGCTGGTGCTGCGGTGGCGATGCGATAGCCTGCGATGCTCCTGGTGCTCCTGTGCCCTGCAATTAGTTGAGGATGATAAAAACGCTGTTCACCGGCAGTGTGTCCTTTTCGTCCTTTCCTGCCCTGTTTTTTTGTATTTTTCTCCCCTGAATGCTCATTGCTTCTGCAGTTTTGCCAACTCATTTGGCGCCATTTACGTCCTGCACGCACACACTCACACGACTACACAGGGAGAAACGAGAAATGGGTGTTCTGCCACGTACTTTCCCCCGTTTGTGGCCCTCTTGCGGGCTTCTTGTCGTCATCCTGATGGCCGTCCTGCCGCCTAATGAAGTCGCCATTGCCATTTCTCCGCAAAACTTTCCCCGCCATCCGTTATTAGTCGTGTTTGGGGCGAGAAAGTATCATGTTGCAATCAATTAATTATGTAATTCCTTGTGCCATGCCACAACATTTGAGGCACTGAAACAAAATACTGACGGCATCTCTCAAGAAAGTATCTGGAAAAGATATTCCTTTGTTGCACGAAGTTACCTTCCAGAAAGTTGCGAGGATATTAACAAATTTGCTTTAATTTTATGGCAAGCTGTGTGCGCCCCACACCCACCCACACCCACACACACACACAAGGACGAAGCTCTGCAGCTGGTGGCAGGTAGTGATAGCATCACAATTTATGCAAAACATGACAACAGAGGGGGGGGAAAGGGAGAGTGACACACCCACCTCCATATATGTAGATATAAATATATATCACAATAAAAGAATACAGGGGTATGGGAGTATGGAGTATAGTAGTATGGTGGTATGGGTTGGAAATTGCAGAAAATCTTGCATAAATTGCTGCGCCCTCAGAAGTATGCAATAAAAATCACAACAAACATGTCACAACATGTACCGCTGGCAACATTTTTGACAAGCCCCTCGGACGCTTAAACCTCAAATATTATGCAATACTGGCTAGAGCGCGGCCACGCCCACAGCAACGGCGACCAGGACGCCCAGGACGCCATTTGGCGCCACGCTTCGGCGAAGTTGCAAAGCTTTTAATTAAAGCATTTGCATTTTATATCAGACCCTCACACCGACACCCACACCCGGGGCCAGTTGAATAGGACCCGCAATCGGGGCATTATTTTGCTCATTTGGAGATTTCATCCAGGACTTCCAGGACAAGTGCTTTAAAATGCGCCAAATGAAGAGCAATTTTGTTCTATTATTTTGGTCCTTATAGTCCTGGCACGCACACTGCCGCACCTGTGTGGTGCGCCGCAAGTTATGCAGCAAAAAAATAACGAATTCGCTCACACATCCCTATTTTCGTTTTACATTCTCTTCTTTTTGTTTTGTCTTCTTTTTTCTTTGTTTTGTTTTTTAATTGATTCTGTCGTGGGAGAGGAAGAGGGGGTGTAGTGTAGTGGTAGTGGTAGTGGGTGTAAGTGTGCTAATTTTATGAATTGAATAGTGCCTGCCCCCTGCATCCTTTCGATCCTTTTCAGCCAAGCCCATTTGTCTGGCTGTGTGGGTGCAATTAAGTGAAAAGTGCACAGGAAATTGCAATTGTATTTGCCTATCTAAGTGTGTATGTGTGTGTGCAAGGATGTGCAAGGATGTGCGTTTTGTGTGGACTTAGACAATGAACCCAAGTGCAATAATTAATGAAGCAAACCCATCCATTGCACAATCGCAATCGACTAAAAATCGAGTGCCTGGCACCTTAATTATTTCAAGGACAACGCATATCCTTAGAGGCGCTAGTCCCAGCAAAAGGATAATCCCAGCACTCCTATTCCTTATTAATATTTCTTTTTGTTTGGCGACTGTCTGCCTCCATGCCGGCCATTTAAGTTTCGAATATCCAGCTCGGAGTGCAATTGCCACTGCAACTACGCCCTCCCCCCACCCCCCAAAAAGGACATAGACAGGACATGTTGGCAATGTTGACATAAATGGCAATTTGGGGGAAATGCAAAATGCCTTGCCTTGCCTCGGCTTGCGGCCATGGCCGAAATACAGTCGAAAACTGACTGACTGATTGACCGAGCGGGTTCAGGTGGCATGATGCCGGGCTAACATGCATGTTGCAACTTGTAGCACAAGACTAACTTAATTGCAATTGTCTGCCGCCGGAGTCTCCAATTTGCGGTCCAAGGGGGATGCTGCCCCCTGGTACGGAACAGTGCTGTCGCGTGTGTTTATGGGATATGATATGCAAATATTGTGGTATCACTGTTGTTGCACACAAGGTTGCACTTCCAGAAAGGATATCGGTGGGAGAATCTGGAGATCTCCAGTGATATCCGGTACTTGTTAGAGTCCGATTCGAAGGGGCTCTCTCTCTCCTAGACAGGAGCCCTCCTAGGGCTATGTAGGACTTTCCTTTAACTAATTTACACAACACGTTTGCTTAATATATATATTTAAAACAATAAAGGACTATAGCACAAGGAGCAGGTCCTGGCATTGTTTGCCGTTTTTGTGGACTCGCATTTGCATAATCGCCTGCTGGGCCTTGGGCCTTGACTTTCAATTTTAAAGCCTACGGACTAGACGGGACTGGACGAGGTGCCAGGGCCACAAACCCCAAGCTCCGAGCAACCGAAACCGAAACCCCAAGCAGCCGCTATCCTGGCATCCTGCTATCCTGCTATCCTGCCATTCTGTTATCCTGCCATCCATTAGTCATTCAGGGGCAAAGGAAAGGGTTGCGTCTGCCACTTGAGACGCGGCAAATTGCAATTGGTGGCAGTCTGATGCCGGCAGGCTGCATTGTTTACACTTTATACGTATATAAGTATATACATATATCCTTTTTTCTGTTTGTTTGTTTTATTTATCTAAGGGTAGCAAGGATATGCTGTAAAAACCAGGCACATGTTCTATACATTTAAATGAAACAAGGAGAGTAATTAGAAGGACTAATTTGAGACTTGAAGCTACAACTTTAGCCTTTCAAAAGCCACTCCCTCTCCTCACCAAATCCTTGATGCATGGAGGTCCTTCAGGGGTATCCGTAAGTCGGCAATAAATTATTGCGAATTTTTATTGCAAACTTTTCCCCAAAAGCCGCCACACCAGCTGCCCGGCTGTCCGGCTGACCGTTTTCCGTTTCATTAGGGTGCACTGTGCCTGGACCAAAAAAAAAAGGATATCTACTCGTGGAAAAGGAGCAAGTATTGCCTACTTTTTGGGGCCAGTGCCGCGGCGACTCTAATGATGCAGAAGCTGGTGGCTGGAAGCAGAAAGACGATGATGAAAGGCCATACAAAATGTAATTACAGTGGGGAAAATGCAATACAACAAAAGGGGAATGAGAACTGGAATGGGAATGGGAAAGCCGCAGCAACTTTTCACAATTTTAACTTCAGTTGCAGCCGCCACAACAAAAAAAAGGACATGAACGCGGGATGGGAGGAGAAAATCAAATTTATTTTTGTTTGTGTTGGTCCTTTGGATGGGTTTTTTTTTTTGCTCTCTGGACTGAAATAAACCACAAAGCGCAGTCATTGCCGGCATGGCATCATCCTCAAATGGCAGGTCCTTTAGCCAGCCCTCCCCCCGGCCACCCAGCCCCTCTTAACATTTATTTGTGTATCCTGCCATTCACCTTCAGTTTATCGTTTTTCATTTTTGTGTAGTGGACTTTTGGATTTATGCGCGCACTTGAATTTGCATTTGGCCACAAAAAACGCGACGCCGAGTGGGCTTTATGGTAAGAGAGGGAGGATCGGGCTTAAAGCCATCCTTAATTCCGATTCCCTTAATTCATATAAACGATGGGCATATAAACATTCACGGTAATTTATTGAAACGCCCGGCATCCGGTGCGGCATGAAACATGCAACATGCCAGCTAGCCAACAGAGAGATATATATACTGGAAGATATATACACATATATACCGATTTGTGGGTTGACCACAACAGGCGATAATTGAATTCTATTGCCAGCGACACTAAACAGAGCCAGAGCGAGATTCACATTAATGTCAATTGGAAATTGGCAATTAAATTATGAAATTCCCCGACAAGCAAATAAAATGGCAATAAATTCCCAACAGCCGAACTGTAGTTTCCCAAAATCCATCAAAAATTTGGCTATTAATCGGATGGCCTGGACTCTGCCTTTTCTCTGGAAATTCTAATTAAAAGTCTGACTCGCCTGGCAAACTAATTTGAAATGTGTCATGTCCTTGAAGTGCACCTGTGGATTGGAATCCCTTTATCGGCTCTCTGCTTTAGAGCCTCCTGCCTACTGTCCTCTGCCCACTGCCCACTGCCTTCTGGCTTCTATCCTATTGTTGTCCTTGTCAATTTGGCCTTCTAATTTTCAGCCTGATTTCAATTTGAGGCTCTTTTTCAAAAACACCAGGACCCGCCCCTCCCTTTTTTCGGGCCTGCCTGCAAATGACATAAATATTTGATGGGACCCGAGGGGCACCGGAGCCAAGGACCAATGGGATAATGTGTAATGTGTCTGTATTTGTGTTGGCCAAATGCCGATGCCTCCCACACACAGACCTTCTAATTTGATTGTTTTCTTGTTTTATTATTACATTTTTGGATCGTTTTTTTTTGGGCTGTTTGGCGTCGATTTGCGTCACCCGAAATGCAAATGACAAACGAATTTTATTTGCTGTCGTTGTTGGCTACTAATTAGGCAGCGACATTTGTGGTTGACTTGCCACTGCCACTGCCCCGCCCTCCCAATCGCCCTTCGCTTTCTCCAAGAAGGCTCATTCATTTCCATTCCCAGTTCGCATGATTTAATTAAATGTCAGAATGAAAATTTTCGGCAATTTATGCATGGCAATTTCTCGGCTACTTTCGGCTTGGATTTTCCGCAATCCGCTAATGTTTCTAATTGCATTTTTCGGCTTGAATCTGTGAGGTGGGTGGCTGGGTGGCTGGGTGTCCTTGTGTGTGTGCCCAGGTGTGTGTGCTCGGCAGGTGAGCTGCTTAGGCAGGTGCCCGCATTTCTATGCACGCGATAAAAATAGACCGGGGG
This sequence comes from Drosophila pseudoananassae pseudoananassae, assembly GCA_018153035.1. NCBI lineage: Eukaryota > Metazoa > Arthropoda > Insecta > Diptera > Drosophilidae > Drosophila > Drosophila pseudoananassae. The sequence continues at coordinate 7,950,799 of JAECXR010000014.1, read as the reverse complement.
GACGCGCTGAAGGGGCGCAAAATGGAAAATCTGTCCAAGCGGAAAAGCGCATTAATTCTCACCACCACCAGCACTCCCAGCACCTGACTTTCATACACGATTTTCTTACCTTTGTTGTAGTGCTCATACCCTCGCTAGGGCATATTTCTTACATATATCTTTTCTAGATTTGACAGATTTGGTTTATAATAACTAGATACTAGAAAAAACTACCAGTCTTTTGAGGTACTCCGCTAATGAATCGGATGAATATTGGCTAAGATATGGCCATCGGAATAGACCATATTTGCGCTCCCCTCGATTTTCACATTTCTGGAAGGAGGTCCCCCAGAAAAATTTGAAAAAAATAGATCCGAAAATTTGTTCTCAGATTTGGATGCAGATTTGCGGAGAATCGGTCCACAAATCTTTTAAGATACTCCGCTTAAGAATCGGATGGATATTGGCCAAATTATGGCCATCGGAATAGGCCATATTTGGGTTCCCTTCGATTTTCACATTTCTGGAAGGAGGTCCCCCAGAAAAATTTGAAAAAAATAGATCCGAAAATTTGTTCTCAGATTTGGATGCAGATTTGCGGAGAATCGGTCCACAAATCTTTTAAGATACTCCGCTTAAGAATCGGATGGATATTGGCCAAGTTATGGCCATCGGAATATGCCATATTTGGGCTCCCCTCGATTTTCACATTTCAGGAAGGAGGTCCCCCAGAAAAATTCGAAAAAAATTGATCCGAAAATTTGTTCTCAGATTTGGATGCAGATTTGCGGAGAATCGGTCCACAAATCTTTTAAGATACTCCGCTTAAGAATCGGATAGATATTGGCCAAATTATGGCCATCGGAATAGGCCATATTTGCGCTCCCCTCGATTTTCACATTTCTGGAAGGAGATCCCCCAGAAAAATTCGAAAAAAATTGATCCGAAAATTTGTTCTCAGATTTGGATGCAGATTTGCGGAGAATCGGTCCACAAATCTTTTAAGGTACTCCGCTTAAGAATCGGATGGATATTGGCCAAATTATGGCCATCGGAATAGGCCATATTTGGGTTCCCTTCGATTTTCACATTTCAGGAAGGAGGTCCCCCAGAAAAATTCGAAAAAATTGATCCGAAAATTTGTTCTCAGATTTGGATGCAGATTTGCGGAGAATCGGTCCACAAATCTTTTAAGGTACTCCGCTTAAGAATCGGATGGATATTGGCCAAATTATGGCCATCGGAATAGGCCATATTTGGGTTCCCTTCGATTTTCACATTTCAGGAAGGAGGTCCCCCAGAAAAATTCGAAAAAAATTGATTCGAAAATTTGTTCTCAGATTTGGATGCAGATTTGCGGAGAATCGGTCCACAAATCTTTTAAGATACTCCGCTTAAGAATCGGATGGATATTGGCCAAGTTATGGCCATCGGAATAGGCCATATTTGGGCTCCCCTCGATTTTCACATTTCTGGAAGGAGGTCCCCCAGAAAAATTTGAAAAAAATTGATCCGAAAATTTGTTCTCAGATTTGGATGCAGATTTGCGGAGAATCGGCCCACAAATCTTTTAAGATACTCCGCTTAAGAATCGGATGGATATTGGCCAAGTTATGGCCATCGGAATATGCCATATTTGGGCTCCCCTCGATTTTCACATTTCTGGAAGGAGGTCCCCCAGAAAAATTCGAAAAAAATTGATCCGAAAATTTGTTCTCAGATTTGGATGCAGATTTGCGGAGAATCGGTCCACAAATCTTTTAAGATACTCCGCTTAAGAATCGGATGGATATTGGCCAAGTTATGGCCATCGGAATAGGCCATATTTGCGCTCCCCTCGATATTCACATTTCTGGAAGGAGGTCCCCCAGAAAAATTCGAAAAAAATTGATCCGAAAATTTGTTCTCAGATTTGGATGCAGATTTGCGGAGAATCGGTCCACAAATCTTTTAAGATACTCCGCTTAAGAATCGGATGGATATTGGCCAAATTATGGCCATCGGAATAGGCCAAATAATTTGGGTTCCCTTCGATTTTCACATTTCTGGAAGGAGATCCCCCAGAAAAATTCGAAAAAAATTGATCCGAAAATTTGTTCTCAGATTTGGATGCAGATTTGCGGAGAATCGGTCCACAAATCTTTTAAGGTACTCCGCTTAAGAATCGCATTTCCGCATTTCAGGAAGGAGGTCCCCCAAAAAATTCGAAAAAATTGATTCGAAAATTTGTTCTCAGATTTGGATGCAGATTTGCGGAGAATCGGTCCACAAATCTTTTAAGATACTCCGCTTAAGAATCGGATGGATATTGGCCAAGTTATGGCCATCGGAATATGCCATATTTGGGCTCCCCTCGATTTTCACATTTCTGGAAGGAGGTCCCCCAGAAAAATTTGAAAAAATTGATCCGAAAATTTGTTCTCAGATTTGGATGCAGATTTGCGGAGAATCGGCCCACAAATCTTTTAAGATACTCCGCTTAAAAATCGGATGGATATTGGCCAAGTTATGGCCATCGGAATATGCCATATTTGGGCTCCCCTCGATTTTCACATTTCTGGAAGGAGGTCCCCCAGAAAAATTCGAAAAAAATTGATCCGAAAATTTGTTCTCAGATTTGGATGCAGATTTGCGGAGAATCGGTCCACAAATCTTTTAAGGTACTCCGCTTAAGAATCGGATGGATATTGGCCAAATTATGGCCATCGGAATAGGCCATATTTGGGTTCCCTTCGATTTTCACATTTCAGGAAGGAGGTCCCCCAGAAAAATTCGAAAAAAATTGATTCGAAAATTTGTTCTCAGATTTGGATGCAGATTTGCGGAGAATCGGTCCACAAATCTTTTTAGATACTCCGCTTAAGAATCGGATGGATATTGGCCAAGTTATGGCCATCGGAATAGGCCATATTTGGGCTCCCCTCGATTTTCACATTTCTGGAAGGAGGTCCCCCCAGAAAAATTCGAAAAAAATTGATCCGAAAATTTGTTCTCAGATTTGGATGCAGATTTGCGGAGAATCGGTCCACAAATCTTTTAAGATACTCCGCTTAAGAATCGGATGGATATTGGCCAAGTTATGGCCATCGGAATAGGCCATATTTGCGCTCCCTTCGATTTTCACATTTCTGGAAGGAGGTCCCCCAAAAAAAATTCGAAAAAAATTGATCCGAAAATTTGTTCTCAGATTTGGATGCAGATTTGCGGAGAATCGGTCCACAAATCTTTTAAGGTACTCCGCTTAAGAATCGGATGGATATTGGCCAAATTATGGCCATCGGAATAGGCCATATTTGGGTTCCCTTCGATTTTCACATTTCAGGAAGGAGGTCCCCCAGAAAAATTCGAAAAAAATTGATCCGAAAATTTGTTCTCAGATTTGGATGCAGATTTGCGGAAAATCGGTCCACAAATCTTTTAAGGTACTCCGCTTAAGAATCGGATGGATATTGGCCAAATTATGGCCATCGGAATAGGCCATATTTGGGTTCCCTTCGATTTTCACATTTCTGGAAGGAGGTCCCCCAGAAAAATTCGAAAAAAATTGATCCGAAAATTTGTTCTCAGATTTGGATGCAGATTTGCGGAGAATCGGTCCACAAATCTTTTAAGATACTCCGCTTAAGAATCGGATGGATATTGGCCAAGTTATGGCCATCGGAATAGGCCATATTTGCGCTCCCTTCGATTTTCACATTTCTGGAAGGAGGTCCCCCAGAAAAATTTGAAAAAAATTGATCCGAAAATTTGTTCTCAGATTTGGATGCAGATTTGCGGAGAATCGGCCCACAAATCTTTTAAGATACTCCGCTTAAGAATCGGATGGATATTGGCCAAGTTATGGCCATCGGAATATGCCATATTTGGGCTCCCCTCGATTTTCACATTTCTGGAAGGAGGTCCCCCAGAAAAATTTGAAAAAAATTGATCCGAAAATTTGTTCTCAGATTTGGATGCAGATTTGCGGAGAATCGGTCCACAAATCTTTTAAGATACTCCGCTTAAGAATCGGATGGATATTGGCCAAGTTATGGCCATCGGAATAGGCCATATTTGCGCTCCCTTCGATTTTCACATTTCTGGAAGGAGGTCCCCCAGAAAAATTCGAAAAAAATTGATCCGAAAATTTGTTCTCAGATTTGGATGCAGATTTGCGGAGAATCGGTCCACAAATCGTTTAAGATACTCCGCTTAAGAATCGGATGGATATTGGCCAAGTTATGGCCATCGAAATAGGCCATATTTGGGCTCCCCTCGATTTTCACATTTCTGGAAAGAGGTCCCATAAAAAAATTCAAATAAATTGATCAAAAAATATATTTTGAGATTTGAATGCAGGTTTATTGGGAATCATTTCACGAATCTGTTGAGGGACTCCGCCAGAGAATCTAATGAGTAGAAGCCGAGATATAGAAACCGCGCATCTCGAAAGAATTCTCGAGAAGCCACTTGCGAAGAAATGTACTTCGTAGCTTGTCATTTGCGTGGGAAATAAATCCAGAGCTATTTATAGAGGCTGAGGAATACTTTCCAACATTCCCGGAGAGATTTCATCGCCTGTCTGGTTAATCCTGACAGACTCCTCCTGCGCCTCCGCCGGCAGACACTTTCCGAATTTTGCGCCACGGAAAGGCCTCTTCATGAACGAGTGTGCACGTGTGGGAGAGTGGGGGAGTTGGGGAGTGTGTGGGGGAGTGTGTGGGGGATGGGTGCATTATTTCTAATTAGTAAAGTTTGTCTGTCAACTGACGGCAATGGGAAAACTTCTTTGACTTGTGCCGAAAAACCCAAACGGCCAAATCAAATTCAAGTAGCGCCAAAATGCCAAATAAAAACGAGGACACGCAGGGAGTAAGAGAGTCCTTGGATTCGGGGAGGGGGGGACTCGGATTTTAGCCAAAGCTCGTGACAAAACAATTTCCATACTTCACATAAACTCGGCTCAAAGTTAATGAGCAATCTGTGTATCTGATGTATCTCGTCCTGTGAGTGAGGCCGGGCGGCTGAGGGGCAGTGGGGGTGTGTGTTTTGGGCCAACATTTACATTTTGTATAACTTCCGGTTATCAAGTGCATAAGCATAAATGACAAAACCCATAACTCAAACACAGACAGGAAGCAGCCCCGCAACAGAATTGTTTAACTTTTGCTTTTCACCAACTTTTACTTTTTGTGGAAACCCCCTCCGATTTTTTACTATAGCTTTTCATCCGACTTTATTCCGGCTAATGTCCGACATCGCGCGACACAGTGTCCTTTAATTTGTGAAGGAAAAGTTTTGCTTTTTAACTATAGTTCCTGGCTAAAATAAGGCCATTAATATGGATGTGGAGCATTGGCACATCAAGTTGGCCTGCTCCGCAATTAAATAAAATGCCAGCCAGGTGTTCGGGATGGGCCATTGAATTTATCTCGTAATTGAATTTGGCAATTAGCATTCAACTGTTATCGGGCATAATTCATTAAATATTACTAACCGAATGTTCAAGCATTGAACACGATTATAGGCATAAATTCTTAAGTTAGAGTGTTAAGGGATCGGACCCATGAAATACGAGTCAAACACATTGGTTCAAAACCGATCCCCTGCAGCCTAACACAAACAAATACATAAGTGGTGCGCTTATCGCACTGGAGAAAGGGTCGCATAGCAGGTCAGCGTGCAGTGCGTTGACAAGTAGTTTTAAATAGTTTTAAGATTCTCATGTATCGTACTTATAAGAGAACTTTACGAAATAAAAACAGTTTCCATAAGGAGCTCATTGGAGTAAGACCCGTATTTTGGGGCTCCTCTTAACATTTGGTCCTTCGAGGCAGCCTGACGTTTTCCCCCCTGTAGTAAGAGACTCAGGTTTTAAACTGGCACCTATAAGTGGCTGTAGAAAAATAAAAATTCTCAGCCCAAGGTAGCTAAAAAATAAGGCTGCGATCTGGGTAAAAAAGAGCACAGTTTAAAAACCGTAGTCCTCTGTTGTTTCCCCCCAAGAGGTAAGGGACACAGAGAATAAAATTATATAAATGCCAATGAGCATAAAATAAAAAAAATTATAAAAATGAGTCAAAAAAAAAAAAAGGCTCAAGGAGTATTCTCAACCGTATTTTTGGGGCTCCTATTGAAATTGGCACCTAAATAGTGGCTAGATGTGCATTGACACAGTCAGTCAAAGGTAGCTAAGATGGCTGCGAACTGGGCATAAAAGAGCTCAGTGCAAAATCGTAGTCCTCTGTCGTTTCCCCCAAGTGGTAAGGGACACAGAGATTGAGAATTGCCATCGAGCAATAAGTGCGTTTTTTGTTTAGCGCAGGACTGTCCGAGGCCTTACATCGGAATATTTATGAAAAATCTTTGGGCTGGAATTCAGCCATCGGATCTCCAAAGCGATACGGCGCAAGGAGTTAAAAACACAACTTGTGGAGGGAAAGATCCTGATCACAGTTTGTGGGAAATCAAAAATAAGATTTTCCGGAAAATTCATAAATATTGAAAATAATATACGGCGTGTTCGAGGCCAAATATCGAGCAAAAATAAAAAGTCGGGTTCCTGGGAACAACGACAGCCAAAGTCTTTGGCATTTTATACGGCGGATCCAACGTCTGCGGCAGGACCACCGAATAGAAGAACAACATCAGCGGCAGAAAAAACAACGAGCTACACCATCAGCAGCATCAAGGGCGGATCCTTTTACATCATCTGCAGGAGGAACACGCATCAAAAAAGAAAATTTAACAACTGTATGGTATGGTCAAAAAAAAAATATTTACAATTTAAAAAATAATGATAAAAAAAAAAAATCGATAAAAAAAAAAGATATTAATTATCAATTAAATTCAATTAACAAAAAAAAATTAAAATTAAAAAAAAAAAACAGCCCTCAGTAAAACTAAAAATTTAAAAACTACAGTCCACTAAAAAATCGAAGAAAACGTTAATCTATATTAAAAATTCCCACAAAAATATATCCTAAGGCACTTTTATGGCCCCTTGCAGGATGTTCAAACATTAGGTTGAACATAAAAAATAAAAAGTTAAATAATTTTAAAATGATTAAAATATTAAAATTCAAATTAAATAATTCTTTTACAAATTATTAAAAAATGTATTAACAAAATACAAGAACAATAATAGATATTATACAGTCCACTAGAAATTATAATCGAAGAAAAGGTTAAAGTAACATCAAATTTATTCAAAAAATATTAATCAAAAACACATCAAATTCACACACGTTTTTGTGGCCCTTTCCAGAATGTTCAAGCATTGAACACGATTATAGGCATAAATTCTTAAGTTAGAGTGTTAAGGGATCGGACCCATGAAATACGAGTCAAACACATTGGTTCAAAACCGATCCCCTGCAGCCTAACACAAACAAATACATAAGTGGTGCGCTTATCGCACTGGAGAAAGGGTCGCATAGCAGGTCAGCGTGCAGTGCGTTGACAAGTAGTTTTAAATAGTTTTAAGATTCTCATGTATCGTACTTATAAGAGAACTTTACGAAATAAAAACAGTTTCCAAAAGGAGCTCATTGGAGTAAGACCCGTATTTTGGGGCTCCTCTTATCACCGAATATGCGCCGAGTAATAAAAATACAAAAATTAAGTCCTGAGCGAAATATTCAATTTCCATTGATTAAAATTATCCTGTACAGTTGTACATATGCTCGGAATGATTGATGATTAATGCCTCCGACTAGCTAGTAAGCCACTCCCTAGCCATAAACACACATATTATATACATCTTTGATGAAGTTTGGCCTTTTTTCGGACGGGGCTCTGGCACAAAGTTTTTACATTATACAGTCTACGAACTTTTCTGGCCTGATGCCTGATGCCTGATTCATTTCCATTTCGGTTCATAAATATTTCAAAGAGCTATATGCATATTTTTTAAACTTTAAACTCGGCAATCGACAATAAAAGTTGAACCGGCCACAAAGGACCCGCGAGACCTTCTCATCTCATCTCGCACAATTGTGCCAATTTATATTTATATACGAATGTATGTGCATAGAGAGCTTTTATTATTTATGGGCTCTTCTATGTCATATATACACGGATATCTGGTTTGTTTCCACCCAGCCATTTGCAAATCCAATTAGCTTAGATTAAACACATAAAATGCAGCGACAATAAAAAATACAAAAAAAAATATTCCCATTCCGGTTACAGTAGCGCTGTGCGCGGGCGGAGGTAATGGGGTTTGTTTCAGGGGTGTCCTGCAGGACATTTCTCCAGCAACAGCAGCAACAGGGACAATAAATCTTGCATACAATTTATTGACAATGCTTTGGGGCGCTGAGCAAACAATGTCCTTCCGGCCAGGCCCGAAAGGACAAAGGCCTGCAGTTCGTTGCGAAATTTTTCAATGGCGGCGAAGAGGAATAAATAGCGATAACTTTATGGCCGCTGCACTGGCCTTTATTTATATTTTTAATATTAACAATTAACGGGCCATGATTTGTGGAGCTGCGGAAGAATTCATAAAATCGCATATTGTCTGGCTTTAAAGCGGCGAGAAAGGACAAGAAGCTGAAGAGGCTTAAGGATGCCATATTTTTTGAAGAAGTTTGAAGATTTGACCCTTTAATACTAATTTCCTAAACTATAGCCCAAAAAAATCGAATAAAAATAATTTTCTACATCACATCCTTTTTAATTTTTACACGAAAGCTCCGACACCAAAGCTTTTGCTATAAAATATCCTTCAAAAGCTTGCCTTCCACGCTTTCCCTTCGTAACTTGTTGGAAACTTGTCCATAGCCATAATGTAGTGCTAAGCTTTTATAGCAAAAGCGCCACTAGCGGAATTTTCCGGGACCTTTCCAAGCCAGAATGGGCTAGATAGCCTCCTGCAGGATGTGTAAAAAATAAATCTTAAAAAAAAATAGGAGGGGAATAGAAGCTACCAGCCCGAAGAGACAAAGCCACGCAAGCGGAAACGATCTAAATGAATGACTCGCGGCCAGAAAACGCAAACTGAATTTTAATTGAAACATGAAACATGATTCAATTTCGTCCTTGCCGCCCCAGACGACTGAGCCTGCGGTTGTCGGCTGGATTTTCGGGGATACCAGATACAGGACATTGGATACTGGAGACTGGATTCTGGAGTCTGGAGTCTGGAGCTTGGCAAAAACATTTCAAGTTGGCCTTAAAGTTTTGCTTGGCTAATAAATTTAGCCCTCCGCAGTCTTGTAGCTGCGAATTGTTGCTGAATTATTTTTGCGCTCCAGCAACTATTTATATTGTTTTGACTTTGCAACGTTTATATGCATGTATATAGTTGGGATATAGCCTGTAGTTTTTGCCGCTGACAAGGCATAAATAAAATTCTTGGTTTGTTTTTAATTTGTTGGCCGAGGGGGAGAGGGATCGGAGCGTCCAGCTGGCGTAGCTGCTTGGCCGCCTCTGTTGTTGTCAGTTTTATGTTGCTGCTGCTGCCAGACAACTGGCATAAAAAATGCAACACTGCGGCTGCTGCCACAGCCACTGTTGTTGCAACTAGTGTTATGCTGCAGTGTTATGGCCCGAACACACTACATATACCAGTTGAGGCCGGGCCGGGGCAGGCCAAGAATTTGGGTCACTGCGGTAGTGTTCTGACGGGGTTTTTGCCACTGTTGCAATGTCGAGTGTCTGTTGATGATATTTTGGCTTTTTTGCCGCCCAACTTGACCCCAAAAAGGCGAAGGCAGTGGCGTCTTGATACGAAAAAGTTAATTCCTCAATTGCTTCGATTTTGCTCGATTTTCTCGGTTCCCCGACCAATTATCCTTGGCCATTTTTCATGCATAGATGCTGTTGCTGTTGCTCCTGCTGTTGCAACTTTAATCGCATTTTTGGCCACAGCAGCAACAACTCCTGGCTCCGGGAATGTCTACACTGGGAATAATTATCTGGAATGGAAAGGGATAGGTATTCCAAGTTTATTCATAGATTCAAGGATCCTTTTCATTAAAAAGGATATCTATTTGGTGTATGGTTTTTAAAAGTGTATGTGTTGTGTAAAAACTTTTGCATATACATTTATCAAATTGTTGTTGCATTTGGAGCGCAAATAAGTGGTTTATGATGAAGCCCCCTTCCCCAACTACCCTCTTCCCTTTGCCAGCCGGCCCTCGCATCCTGGCCGCCTCCTTCTATGCTCTGTTGCCTGCACAACTCCTTTTATCCTTTTTTTTTTTATTCGTCCTGCTGTGCGAGAGTGTGGGTGATGTTGATGTTGCTACTGCAGCACCAATGGATGTTGCAGTTGTTGCTGTTGCTGTTGCTGCCATCCTGCTTCATTTTGCATTTTTACGAGCATTGGCAGTGTCGTGTGTTGTTGGTCGCTCGTGTTGATGTTCCTGGTGTGTGTGTGGCAGTGTGTGTGTGTATGTGTGTGTGTGCGAGTGGCGCTATAAATTGTTTATACGGTTCACTTGGCTTTGGGGCCATTTGGGATCACAATCTGGCCGAGTGTGTGTGCGAGTCTGTATCTGGGTGTTTGTGAGGAAAACAAATTTTCATTGGACGTGCTTGAAAATCTATTAAGCGTTGATAATTCAGCGTTTTCTGGCTTTTCTGGCAAAGGGTCAAAACAATAAATGGACTCTGTTTGTTTGCATTCACATTTAATTGAAGCAAATACGTGTCTGTGAACTAAAAAAATACCATATACACCACTATAAAGGATATATGGGGGTATAAAAATTAATAAAACTCATAGCACCAGTCGCTCTGTAGGCCAATAATCGTTCGCTTAATTGCATTTGAAGTCAGGCGTAAAGAAATTTGAATTATTGACAACAATGGGAGATGGAAGCAAACACTACTCTGGTGTTTGGGTGGGCAGCAGTACCACTGACAACGACAAACAAATGTCAGCAATAAATTCAATTAAATTTCCCATAAGAGTTGATAATCAAATTTCCATTTCCATTTCAATAACCAATCCAAAACGGTTTATTAACAAATGCGAAAATATTGTTTAATTAATGAAAGAGCGAACTTTGACACAAAATTCAATTACCAATTTCGAAAATCTGTTGAACGAATATAACTTTAATGCGGTTAGAATTAATGTCGGTTTATCAATTATAATCAAATAGATTACCCCCTTAACAAAGGTGTATCCTTGATGTCCTGCTGCTGCCGCGGCATGCCGGCCCGAGCCATTCATCTTCGACCTCGAGGTAGCCACTTTGTTTTGTTTTCGTCCTTTCTGGCTGGTTTCTTTGGTCCTCCTGTGCGGGCTTGATGCTGATTGTCCCAGCCACGACATTTCGTGCTGTGTGACAATTGTTCTGCCACAATAAGAACAACTAACATGGCAGGAGCATCAACGGCACACCACTACAATGACGAGAAGGACACACTGAACCAAATTCGCAGGATATTCGTGGTTCTCGTATCGAGAATTAGGCAAGCTGCTTGCCAAGAATTTCTCCGAGTGGCATCTTGCTTTTGTTGAATGTAGTTTACAGCACCGCTAGGCACAAAAATTCTTAACCATGCCTCATGAAATATGGTCGCATAAGACGTTGTCCTTCTGCCTTCACTCTTTGTGTATTCTGTGTGTGGGTGTGTTGTTTTGGTTAACAACCAGCTCACTAAAACAAAACCCCAGGACCTCCATCCTCCTACCAGTAGCAGCTGCTCTTTTATGCCTTTCGCCATATAATTTATATAACGCTCAAAAATAAATAACAATATAACCAGAGAGAAGGGGAAATGCGTCGTTTTATTTGTGTGTCCTTTTCAGAGCCTTGTTCTTGCCCGCCGAACTAATTGCAAGAAAATCACACAATATTAAATTCTTTAAATCAGGGTCCTGTCGCCAGAGCCCTGTCTCACCACTCGTCTGCGGCTCTTCCACTCGAACGGAAAAGGCCAAAAGCTGGCAAGAGTTTGCCGCCAGAATTCTTAGATAAAAAACTTCAAGTGGCTATAAAAATTACTGGCAACTGGGAGCTGAGAACTGAGAACTACAAGGGAAAACTTTTCAGCAACCGCTTAACAGTTAACAGTTATAACCACAAGGGAAGCAGCTGGGGGGCGTGGGAAATCACTCCCCAGACCATAGCCATAGCCATGGTCATCATATTGTCTGGGCATCTGAGCATCTGAGCATCTCGGAGTCAAGTGATTGGTCTCTAATAAGTTAACTGGTCTGTAAATTGTCCAGCTCGCTGTCCTTGTTGTGGGTCCTGTTCCCTGTTTTCCTGCTGCCTTGGTTATCCTGCCGCCGCTTATTTATTGAGTTATGACCCACAGTGGGCTTATAAAGTCATAAACTATAGGTTTAAGCTCTGAAAGTATAGTAAACGAAGAGGTGGGAGTACCTGGTATCACACTATACTATACTATTCCAGATTATTTAATCCTTGGCTATAGTTATGGCAATCTTTAAGCTCTCTCCTGCGAGCCAAAAACCTCAACATCCTTCCAGCCACATCCACCTTCAATCTCACCTCTCACCGCTTACCGCTCACCTTAATGAACCTCAATTTGTTGCCGTTCTAATTAGTTCTTCAACTTTTGTTCATTGATACAAAACGTATATATATATATTCCTATACCTGTACAGGTATAAGAGTGTAGAAGGCGAATAAAAATTCGCGCATTTTGCCTCCCGTCCCCCGTCCCCCATCCCCGCCTATTTTGGCCTTAATTCAAGTGGCAGGCTTCTCGTGGCGTTGCAATCGCCGGCTGGATGGCTGGTGTTCTGTAATTGGCAATCGTAGCAAATTCTATAACTGATTTCAATGATTTCGGTGCAGCCGAGCGTTGGGCGCCAATCAATTAATTAACTACAAAATCGCAGTCGTCGTTAATGAAGTTGTGGTGGTAATGGCAATCCAGAAACAGGGCCACAACAGGGCCAAACAAAAACTATGCCAAATCAATTGGCTTTGCTTATTTTTATTTTTTTAGTTTGTAGCTAGTAGCTGGTAGCTGCATTGATGGAGTGGCTCTAATTAGAGCCTCTAATGTGTTATTTATTGGCAAAAAACCAGTTAATAATAAAGGGCTGGCAAAAATTAAGAATCTTAAAGCCTTTCAGAGAGAAACTCTGGCTAACTATCTTGCCTGCTAGTGTGTGTGTATGTTAGTCATGCTCTATTAAGTTGTAATGAGATTAGGTAATTGATTGAAGGGTAACCTGACTCACAGGACCTGGCCAAATACGAGTCCGAAAAGCCAGAGTCAGAGCCAGAGCCAGAGCCAGAGCCAGAGCCACAACCGAAACCGAAACCAAAGCCAGAAACTTCAACCCATTGATTGATGGCAATGTGAAACACACAAGAACAATGATAGTTGCAGTCAATATACACTGAAAGAAATGAATAAATATTTCAAATAAATAAAGTCTGTGAAATATAGAAACCTCTACACAAACAGTCTTCTCTTCTCTTTATTTTTTCCTCTGAAAAATATTTAAAAAAAAAAGTTGAAAATTATTTACTCAAGTGTCAGAGGTCAAATGCTTCAAAGTTGAACTTGATTGAGTGGCAGCCGGCGGTCACGTGTCACAGCAAATAAACAGATTTTCGTTCCAATGCCGCATTCCATTTCGAATTCAAATGCAAATCGACATCCAAGCCACCGAGAGGGACGGAGCTCTGGCACGAGAAAGAGATGGCTAGTCTTTAGTGCAAAAAAAAGCTTCTATTCATTAAAATTTTTAGTGACGAAAGTTTCTAAACTAACAAACCAAATAAAAAGTTAGCAAAAATAAAAAAAACTGAAAGATACTAATTATTTTTTCCACTTACTGCGTTTTTTGGCCATTTATCTACCTGGCCGGCAAACAACTGTCTCTACATCTTTTACCCAATTTATTTGCATATTTTCTGGCCCTCTCTTTCTATCCCTCTCGCTATCCTTTTTTTTGCCACAAAAATCCTGGACAGTCAACTGTAAACATTTTGTTGGTCCTTCCCGCCACAGTTGTGCACAATTTCTGTCATATCCTTCACCTAATTTGGCTGCCCTGCTCCATGAAAACTAGATTATGGTCAACTTAGTGCTGCTACCTTTTTTTTTTGTGTTATTTTTTTTTTTTTTTTTTTTTTTTTGCTTTTATTTTTTTAGTGGCGCGGTCAACTTTCGGTGGTGCCTGCGGTTTTTTTCGCAAAAATGTGCAGCCGCTCTACAATTAAAACCGCAGGAACCAACGGCAGGACGCAAATGAAGGTCCCACTAGTGCCGTCTCTTTCCCCGGTGGCCCTAGCTGTCTCCTTTTTTTTTTTTTTTGCCAAAATATATCTTAGACATTGGTGTGTGTTGACTCTTTTGTCATTTTTGTTTGTCGGCGTTCTGGTGTAATTATCTCTATTTATTTATGCTACTGCCTGGCGACTTTTGTTTGCCATCTCCCTCTCATTATCTAGCCCTGTCTCTGTCTAGTGGAGAGTACACTGTTTCTTTCACTTTGTTTGTTGCCTTCCCTCGTTCCGCATATCTCTGTTTTGTCCTTTTGCTAGTTTCTTTTGATTGCTGTTGTTGCTGGTTTCCCTTGGCTAGATTTTGCTTTTTGTTAAAAATACACATGTGTAGAAAGAGAGGGGTGCTGCGATGCTATGGCTATGGCGATGAAAGAGATGGCAATGGCAGGCTAAAAGTTACCTCTGCTTCTAAGGCAAAAGACATTTTGTAGCCATTATGTTATTACAGTTGGCTCCCAGTTCGTTTTTTTGGTTGTCTTGCTAGTCACTCCTTGCTGGCCACGCCCTCTATGCTTTTGGGTGGTCTGCCACGCCCTACGCCTTTTTTATTTTATCTAAAAAAAATATCTGAAATCAGGGGAATATATACTTTTGGATGATTGATTTAAATTTTTTATTTTTGAAATATCTTATAGGCGTTATAGTGTTGACCTTGACTGTAGGTATTTTTTCGTGTGGCTGGGTAAGCTGGACCGTATTTGGACCGTAAAAATGCAGATAATGGGCCCCGCACAAGTGGGTGCAGTTTTTAAGCCACCCACCTAAGCCCAACCTTAAAAAACAAAAAAAACAAGACCGAAATAAACCCGATCCTGCGGCCCACTTGCCGCTCCCAAATCCCTTTCATTCCCATCAAAGGACACCCACACACTACACTCATGCAATTAACAAAACAACCTGAACAGCATAGTCATACGGGGCGTATGCGTAATCTGGCAATTGTGTTTGTTTCTTTCAGAGTTTTTTTTTTTTTTTGTCTGCTTTTAGCTTTGCAGGACCTTCCTTTATGGTCCGTCCCTGCCAGGGTGTGCTTTGTGTTTTATTTTAATGAGTAGTTGAAGCTTTTTGAAGAGCAGCAAATTTTCAGTCAATTAAATGCGGATGGAGCCCCGGCCCTAACTCATCCGAGAGGCTGGCCTGGCTCGAATTATGCCTAATGAGCTGAGCCAAAAAGAAGCAACAAGGGAGGTAAGTGCCCTGCGGGCTACGGGCTGGCCGGCCCCTTCAGTCACGAATACATAATTACAATCGAAAATGCTTTTCATTAATTTCAAGTGCGCTCCCAGCGTCCTCCACTGTGGGGGAGAGAGTGGGTGCTGAAATAATCTTGTGTAATATTAATTTGAAATTCGTCTTCCGGCTTCCCTTTACCAGAAAAATGAAAGAAAAAAGTTGAATAGGTGGGCAGGTAAGCGGAGAAGGGTTAAGAGCACCTGCCACCTGCCACCTGCCAGGTGAGACGGAAAACAGATCCTTACGCCGGAATGGGGTTAAGAGCCAGGGACATTAACTAAATGGTTTTGAGAATTTTTCAAGGATGCGCCAAGGAGATGGACTGCGAGACTGCGATTAAATATAAAAATTCCTTAAAATTAAATTGGATTTGCCGAACTAGTTCTACGATAAAAGATGCTATCCTTTATCCTTTGACGGCTATCCTGCTTTGAATATTTCAACGAAATCGTGGCCAGAATCTTGAAAGCATTTCAATTTGTTTTCAACTTCCAACTTATCACAAGACCAATTAAGTTCGATGGCCGAGGGGCAAAAGGATCAGGAAGGATCCGATGGGGAAGCAGTGGAATTATGAAGCGGATTGATTTCCCTGGCCGGGCGGGCCAGAGCCGGGCGGTGAAAAGTTTCTAATTGTTTTTTAAGTTTCTCGATTTGCTGCGGGCGAATTAAGCCACAAAAATATATGCAGCTAACCTGAAAAAAGCCAAAAACAAAGTTTGAAAGGGGGTGGGGTGGTAGCAGCCAGCAGGGAGGGGAAGTGAGCTTAGCCAGTTAGCAATTTAGCAATAAACTTTTATTTAATCGATTTTAACACTTGACTGAGAACGCCGACAAGACGATGATGACGAAAATACCAGAGTTTTCCTTCTTGAGTTTTCCATGTCTCAGGTTGCTACACTGCCAGAAATGGCTACTACCTTTTGTCTCTACTTTTTTGTGAGGAGAGTTTTCCAACTTGTCTTGATTTTGCCAGTGTCTCTGGCAATTGCCAAAAGGAATTTCAATTCTAGTCGGAAAAAGTTTTTGTCGCCAACATCGAAAATCTGGCTGACGCTTAGCAACCCTCCTCGGTCGGCCATCCTGTGTTGTTGGCCATAATGAATTTTTACAGTTAGTTGGCTCGTGATTCATTTTCTTGAAGGCCAAACATCAAAAAAATGGTAGAACCATCCAAGGATGAAAAGTTTTCGCCTCGCCAGTAGTTTATTTTATTTATTTCATTTTTTGGCTACCAATTAGAGCATTGAATTGTGCCAGAAACAGAGAAAGAGGGGATGGGAGGGGGGCGATACCAAAATACCTGGCCATTCATTTGCCAATATTATATATTGGCACACACACAGGACACGGGCCAGTCTCAATGGCAATCCCCTAATGGGCTTTATTGAGACATCATCAATCCAACTTTGGTCTACATCCGTTCTGGCCTCGAACCTCCGATTTTCCATTCAATTACCAGGTAGCCCTTTGCGGCCAATACAAAAGTTTCGACAAAATGGCCAATTCCCAGGCACAATACAATGGCACAGGAAGCCCTGCTAAGTTATTATTGGCCAGGACTTTGGCGAAACTAAAGTTACACTACTTTTAGGGCCCAAAGTAAATACCTTTAGTTCGGTCACACTTTTTAATTCGAAACGGTCATTATTATTATTATTATTCTCTGGCCAGGGGCAGAGCACTTAAGCTTAGGTTACAAATTCCCCAAAAAGCAAAACCCAACAGCAGCAGCAGCAGCTTGCACAAAATTCCCAGCACTCGAGGCCCAAAAAAGTATGCAACAGAATTCTGCACTTTAGTCATGTCAAAGTTGTTTTCACGTTTCTCCCTCATTCCTCCTTTATCCTACCATTTATCCATTTTTTTCTTGCACCTTTTGAATTGTAAGTGGGCAAAGGTCTCACCTGCAAGGATCTACAAGGATATACGTATAATGTTATGTGTTTTGTGAAATAAAGAATAAAAGTAAACGTTTCTTTTTTTTGACTAACTTGACTAACGTTTTCGCTTTTCTTGTTTCCCTCTCTGCTTTTCTTTCAGGTGAGTAAACGCAATTTTCCTTTTTTTTCGGAGGAGCCAGATGAAGGGCACATTGATGTGTAAAAGTGAAATCCCCTTTGATGTTCCATGCGGTTTCATCGCCGGGGAAATCTATGAATATGTAAGACTCGTGGAAACTTATATTTATGTATATTATGTCTTGGATTTTCCCAAAGAAATTTTCTTTCTGTAAGAAAGTAAGTGCGTGCATCGGAAATGGGGGGTAATATATATATAGAGAGTGTATATCCCACAGGATATGCGAAGGCCAAACTAAGGATTAGGGGCTGCCCAGCTGGCCAAAATTTGCTAATTGCTTCATTAAATGTTTGCCTAATTTCGTTCGAATTAGCTGCCTCTCCAGAACACACACTAGCACACACTTACAAACACACATTTAATGAGTGGTATTACCGCCCAGGCCCACCCACTTGACCATCATTAAGTAAATCCCTTTTTCTTCGATTTGTTGCCTCCTTGTAACTGTTGCAGTCCAGCGCCAAAAACTCTCCAAGGATAACAGGCCAAGCGAAGAGAAAGCTTCGGCGAAAGCTTTTCGCTCTCCGAAGAAAGTGTTGAATCCACCACACCAAGCCAAGTGAGAGAGAGAGGTGGTCCTTAAGAGAGCTAGAGCCAAGGCAGGATGAGGGGTTTGTTTTGCTTTCGTTTGGGATGATTGTTTTTTTTAAGGAGACTAGGGTTTTTAATTTAAAATTGTTAAAAAAATATTTAAAAATTAAATTAGATAAACTTTTAAAAGCTTTCTGCTAGAAACATTTCCAAACATGTTGGGTTGCTTTAATGAACTTGTTTCAAAATAAATCCTTGACATACAAGCCAAATAGTTTTAATTTTTAACAAGAAACTGTATATAATAATGAGTTTATATTAGTTTATCCTTCAAAACACTCTTCAGCTCGATCCAAGCACGATCAGGACCTCCTTCTATGTCAAGCACTTCCCTCTCTTAAGAGCTGTCCCTTTTTGTCAAAAAAAGCTCTCCAAAGAGAAGATGCTGGCCCGAAGAGCGCACTAAGAGACCTTTTGCCGAATCGGTCTTTCGGCTTTGTATGGGTGTGCACACACACACCACCAGCACCACTCACACCCCCACACTCACGCACAACGGATGCTGAATGTTTGCAAAAAGAAAATGGAACAGAAAGCCCAAAAACAACAACAAAGTTGCCCGCCATCGTCATCGTCCTGTGCACGTATACGTCCTGCTGCTGCCAGTGTCTGTGTCGGTGTCTGTGTGAGTGTTAGGCCCGCTTCATTGTGTGTATGTGTGCTAGGAAGGACATCGGGTGCGGAGCCGAACTCACTCGTCTGCAGGACTTATCTTCATGGGATAAATCTCGCTGCTGGCTCCGCAGTCTGTTTCCAATACGGGCGTCAAGCGGTCGTCGAGCGCGGCAGAACCACTGATACATATATACATCTCTGAATCAAATATATAGTAACAACATCAACTGAAACAACAACAACAAAAAACAATCGTCGAAAATAAAACAAAAACAACAAACGGGCATAATCTGCGAAAGAGAAACACATTAGAAGAGAAATCAAAAGCGGCAAATGCAGAACAATAATAATAAAGCGAGTTAGCCGAAAGGAGTCGAGGTAGCTTCCCAACTACCTTTCCAAAATCAACCAATTAATATTAAAACTTGAAATAAAATCGAAAAAATCAAAAGAAGGGAAACATAAACAATAACACTTTTGGACTGCACGCACATCACCACTAGATTAAAAATGAAAAAAATCAAAAAACCAAATGCCGACGCGCGCTAAAAAATATGCTATCCATTTTTGCAAGATGTATTTCTTAAAATTGCACTTTTTTTCAACATTTTTTTTACTGTTTGCTGTGTGGAGTGAATAAAAATAAGAAAAATATACATGAAATGATAATCAAAATCAAGAGAAAATGTAAACAAATGAGAAAGGAAATTTTTAGGAAATGCCACAGTATTTGAATGTGTGTCCGTGCGAGTGCGTGTGCGTGTGGTATTTATTTGTTTGTTTCTTTGCTTGTGTGTGTGCTCGAGCATAAAAACAACAATAAAATATATTACACAAAATAAACAAACAAACAAAAACGAGACTTAGGGCAAAAAAAAAACAAAAAAAAAAGTAAAGTAAAATAAAAGAAAAAAGCAGCAGCAGTAGCCATAACAATTGCAATAAAAATAAACAGAAACGAATCTGTATGTGTGTGTGTGTGAGTGAGTAAGTGTGTGTGTGTGTGTGTCACCGAAATCATCATCATCCTTGATTATAACAAAAGCGAGGTTTATATATTTCAACATCGAACGACAAAAAATTGACATTTTTTCCCCCAGAAATTCCTATAGATATTTTTTCTCTGATTCCGGATTTCTGATTCCCACTAATGGAATAGTTTTGTAAATTTTTAAAGAAGATTAACATTTTATTGGCAATTGGTTCTATTGTTTTTAAAAAGGAAAATTTTATTTGAGGCCAGCTTTAAAGTCAGAAGCTGGAGGCCCAGCCCCAAGTTGAATCAAGTCCTGATTATAATTTAACTAAGAGCCTTGCGAGCGGCTCATCGGCTTAACTAAATTGAGTGGACATAGCGGACATAATTTAATCAGAGTGTCGATGTGGCATTCGCATTCAATTTCGAGAATTTCGCCACACCAATCATTGGCCGCTTGTGTGTGGGTCTGATTGTGATTTCGAAGCCCAAAACCCGAATGGAGATTGCAGACCTTTTGTGTGACTAATTGTTTATAGATTGGTTTATGGAGTATTCTGGTAATACTACTGCTGCTGCTTTAGCTTTTAGCTTTCAGGCTTTAAATCAATAAGTTGTAGCCTTTAATGAGAGGACTTGTCCGAAATTGGTTTCTGCGCCAGGAAGGACGAGGATGGAAGGGGGTCGTGCAAATGACTAATCTATGCTTTTGCACCAGGCACTGCCACCAGCACATACACATGCACACACCTACCCACACATGTACCCGAATATATATACATATATGTATTAGCTAAGACACTAACTAATTTTAGAGCATGCCACGCACTTTGAGCTTCGAGGCAGAAACTAATGGCTTCAGCTTTTTGGCTTTAAATGTTCAATTACACACCTAGTGGCTAGAGAATGGGGATTAGGAAACTCTGGCCCCGATAATAATTATCCCAGTTCTGATGGAATACCAAGGATCAATGGCTTAAGCAGTTAAGGACTTTTTTTAGGGACTCTCGAGTGTCAATATTTTTGGTTAGAAACTACGCCACTGTCTCTCCACCTGAGCCAAGCTGGCAGTCGTGGCACGTCTCCTGCAGCTCTACCTTCTCAGACCCCCCCTACCTCTACGTTTTTTTTTTACCTTTGGGGTTTCTTTGCTTTCTACTTGATGTACTCCCTGCCCACGTATGTGTCTGAGGAGTGGGGTGGGGTCCGGGCCAGGGCTCTCCACAAGCACTTCGTCGTCATCGTCATCGTCATCGATGTTTGCACGTTTCGCTTTATTTATTTGGAAATCTTTTCTTATTCCGCTTTTTATTTTCCCCCTTTCGAATCGCACTTTTCAGATTTCGATTTTTTCACTTTGCTGACAAAGAGTGTTTGTATTTGCTTAAAAATCAATTACGTCATCATTGTAAAACGGCAATTGGATATATAACGATGGTAACCCTGGTCGGGTCTCTCTTTGTTGTTGTCCTGTTTGTTCGTCACTCGGCTCGTCCTTTGGACGAACAGGACTTGTGTCAATACTTATCAGGCGATATTAACGTCACAGGATGCCCTCACCTGGCATCTGCTACTGTCACATGTCCTTTCCCCAAAAAGGATCAACAAAAAAATAATAAAAAAGTGCCGGAGCCGGAGCCAGAGCCGGAGCCGAGCCGAGAATCTTGTTCATTGTCTGCACCATATTTTATTTATGTTTTGTCAATTTTTGTGCAACTTTTACTCAAAGTATTGTGCTTCTAGTATTGTGTTTGTTGTTATTGTTGGCAACCCTTAACCCTCACTAGGCCTTGACAGCAGATTTGACAGCTCCTTTGGGCCATTTTGGCGAGGTGTTTGGCTATAAAAATATCCATAATGTATTATGTTTTTTGTCACAGACCTGTCCCTGCAGGTTATGGGATTTATTTTCAAATTAATTCATTTAATCGAGAGACCTTAACCAAGTCCGAAAAAAGCACAGTCGCAGTCAGGACTAATTGCCAAAAAAAGGATAAACAGAGGCCCTGAAAAAAAAAACTCGCAAACTCTCCCGAAATAATGGAGGGAAATGGGCAAAAACATATTTCCATCTTATCCTGTTGCTCTCTCTCTCTCTTCCTTTTTTTTAACATTTTTTTCGTCCCTGCTGGCCATTCAATTCAAACCGATTTCCATGAATAAAAAGGATATGCAGTGGAGAAGAGGGCGATGGGAACTCTACCCAGAACTGTAATTCATTTAAGTGTTCCATTGAGTGGAGGGTGTGCCCACATGAAATTTCATATTTTTAATGACCATCTGGGCAAAAATGAAAGGAGAAAGAGGAAAGAGTCAATACAATAAGGCCAACAAAAAAAGGATAGGGAGAAAGGAGCAAGGAGCCGGAGAAGCTCTTCACAAAAGGCGCATTCTTCGGCGAAATCCGAAAGCAAACATTGGGCTTCTGTGAGAATAAAAACCCATATATGCATTTCTCGATTATTAAAAATATTAAAAAAAAAGATACGACAGACACACTCCTTTAAGTTTAAATTTTTAACTTTAATTTTTAGCTAATTACCCAGAGCTTGAGGGACGGGAAGCCACATCCCTCATCCATTGCGTATACGCCCTGTTATCTCCCAAGATGCTCTTAATGGTTCAGTTGTTTGCTCAGCAAATTGAACGAAAACAAACTTGGAAAGTTTGCACCACGGATATGCAGAACGGCACAACGAAAATAATGATGGAGTTTTCCTTACAAAAAAAAAAAAAACTTTTCTGCAATTAAAGTTCTCACTGCCGGAATTTTTGAAAACAGTCGGGATGCACGTGTGTGTGTGCCTGTGTGTGCAATTGATTTGCGTTAATTGACACTCGATAGTGTCCTTCTTGGCACCACAAGCACTCCAATAAACACAGGTCCTTGATGGGCCCGATATATGGCGATATATGACTATATAGTAGTCATGGTGCGGACCAGACCGCAGAGTGCGTGGCATAATGATCTCATGTTTCCGTCGGTTTTTGTGGTCGACTCGTGAAAGCGAATTGCACAAATTGTTAACTCGGCCACTAGAAAGTCCAGCTGGGACTAGGCTTCTCTGACCCATTCACTGAGAGAAAGTCAATAAATGTTATTACATTATTATAAATTATTTTTGTACAGCTTTCTATTATTTTTTCAAGTGCCCTGAGTTTGGTTTAAATTGTTTTAAAATTGTCGCAATTACAGTGTGTATGTGCGGCAAGGGGGCGTGGCAAGCAACAAGGGCAAGGTTGCTGCAGTTGACAAGCCGCAGTGCCAACGAGATGCCACAATTCGAGGGGCAAGCGTTTAAAAATTTATGTTGCAGGCAAGGACAACACTCCAAAAAAGGGCAAGGAGCTGTGGGGAGGGGACTCTTTTTTCGCAAAAGGAGGTTAGTTAACATGACCTGCTGAGGTCCGAGTTCCGAGCCTCCCCCGCACACACACGTACACACAACAATAAACGAGGAACGACGCAACACTTATGTTGGTTTACTTTCTCTGCCAGCCAGTCAGGCAGACCCTCTTTTGGCCACACAATGAAGTGGCTCTGGTCGCCAGCAACAAACAAGCGGGCCAAGAAAACAGCTGCAGTTGAAACTGCCTGCCAGTGTGTGACAATTGCTGCCTGGCCTGAGTATATATGACCTTCTCGGACCTCAACTGGTTGGGAATTCCAGCAAAGAAAGTTGGGAAACAGTCTTGCAATTATTTGGAGAAACTATGGGTGATTATTTAGAAGCCCAACCAAGTGCATTTGTAGTGCGACTTTGGGGTTCTATTCTTGGCACTTCCATTCCTCAGCTTCTCTGGCCTGGTGACCCTGGCACGAAGACCCTCTGGATATCCTTATGTGTATGTCCCGCACTGTGTGTGTGTGTGTGTGAGTGACGAAAACAAATGACTGACGCAGTTGGTGGGCCATCTCTTTCTGGTTTCTTTCTAATTAAAGGCCTTGGCGCAGAACTGGCTGGAATTTAATTTTAAAAAGAAAAAAGAAACAAGAAGACAAGAAAAATGGCCAAATGAAATGAACGATTCTGGCCGGCTCTCCTCCGAAAACTCTTCACTTCTGGTGGCCATAATCACAGCTGCATTGTGTCCAGCAATTAAAGCAACAACACCGACGTAGTACTAGAAAGAGATGGCAGCAACTGACAAAGAAAGAGAGGGGGCGACAACAGGGCCGTGGGGCTAACAAAGTTCTTGTTGTTTGCTTTTTAATGGTTTTCAATGATTAAATTGTTGATAACAATTTTAAGCTGCACTCGTTCAGGCCCCCCTTCTCTTTCCAACTATGCTATGGCTCTCTCTTTCTGGCCTTCTCCTCGTTAGCATCTTTTTGTTGTTGTTGTTTTTGTTAACAACTTTATACAGAGAGTGGGGAGCCATGTTAAGTTGAACGTGGGCATAACAATGTGTCCTTAACTTGGCCCACAGACTGCAATTTCATTCAATGCTGCCGTCCCTTTCTCTGTCCTGTCTCTCTTCTGCATCGCCATCGCCATCGCCATCGCCATGCCTGTCCCTGTCAATTTCAATGTGCAATTACTTGGAATTTGTTTGAAGTTTCCATACAAGCTGGAAAAGTTTTTTCCCTTCCCTCCAACTCCCACCACCTCCCACTTTCGAGCCACCACCCGCACAGACATTAAAAATTTAATTAGAGTGCCTCGACATCAGGAATCAAAACAAATCGGGCCCAGAAACTTTTCCAGCAAATTGAGTTGAACAAATTTGGAATTAATTTCGGGCCATCCCTGCCTGCCTGCCTGCATTGCATAATCCCAGCCCCAACCAACTAAATGATGAATTATGAAAGTCCTTACTCTATTACCTTGAAAGTTTCCTAAATTAAAAGCACATAACTTTGGAGAATTTGAATCGAAACTGAAGGGGCAGAGGTAGCAGGCCCACAGTAGACAGATCTCTTGGCTAAAAGCCTTAAATAAACGCCCCGGCTTAGGGATCTTTTTTAACCAATTCGTTTCGCGGCTTATGGTGTGTTGTGTCCTTTTTTTCCTGGTCCTGCGTAAGGAGCGCTTTGTCATGCTGGGGTTAAGCCTTCGTGGTTGGAAAAAGGGGATTTTTAGATGGAATAGAGGAGGAGGTGGCTTGGAGGTGGAGGAGCATAAATAACGACACGTTGTGCATTTTGATGGGAGGGGATTGGGACTTTCTCGAGCCCCAAACCCCAAAATGAAAATAGAAGCTGCCAGAGATCTCGACCCTGACTCCGGATTGCCCTTTTCCGCATCACTGCCTCACTGTATGAGCTCAAAAAAAAATCAGAAAATATATATAATATCGTATATAAATAAATAAGCCACCACCCTGGCGGTCAAAAAGTCCAATTGGGGTGCTGGGGTGCCACACGAAAATGCTTTTATGATTATTACTCCTCTTTTTCGATGATTTTTATGATTATTATGACTTTGATGTCAGTTAAATGATTGTAAATATTCATTGAAGCCATGTCCGTGTTGAATCAGTTCAACTCAAAGTTGAACCGCAAAAAAAAGCTTCTGTTTACCCCTTTTATTGTTATTTGTTGTTTGCCTCCCGCCGCCAGCCAATCAAGTTGTTTTCACTGGTGTTTAGGTCCATTCAATTGCCCCGACTGTCAGCTTATCAAACACGCCGAGGGAAATGTGTATAAATTTCAAAATATTTCAATTTCGAATGCAGTCGATGGTCCAACTCCACCTCCAGCTCCATCAACTGACTATCCCACTGTAATCGCCATAATAACGATCAAAAACCAGAGCAAGTTGCAAACAAAAAAGTGCAACAAAATCCCATTCAAACATTCAGTCAGTGAGTCAGTGAGTCAGTGGGGGGAAGGTGGCTCGTCAGAAATGCACAAATGGAGCAAAATGTTCAATGAATACATATGTGATGGAATTTTCCATCTTACTCCGTTCGAACTCCACTTTGGGCATGAATAAGGCATGAGAAGGCAGACACTAGCCCATCGATTGGAATAGAGAACAGAATTCCCACTGTAATGCTCAATAATTCATGGGGTTTTCATATTTTTCTCGTCGTATCGCCGTATCGACGTATCTCTGTATTTTAGATACTTTTTAGATCCTTTGAGGCACCCGCACTTATCAGCTGTCTGGTAGTCGCCACTCCCCGGGGTCTCGACAGTTTTATGTTTCTTTTATGAATTTTTGGCCAACATTTTAGCGCTTAACTTTCAAAACACAAACACTCACCACACCACACCATACCACACCACACTTCAGTAATAAAGAAACTTTTGTCCACTATCTGCTTTGCTGCTCGCCAGATCTGCTGTAAATAGATACACACTCTATATAGATACACACTCTCTCTCCATATATGTATGTATATCATTCCTTGTATGTGTATGCTGTGTATGTGTATGCTCTGCACTCGCTTCTGATAAAAAAATATATATAAAACATATATAGAAGTTATAACAGTAGCCGGCAGAGTTTCAACTTTAAAGAGTTTTTCCAAAAATCGTTTAATTTATGCAAATGAAAAGTGCGCACCAGAGCCGAGAGGCAAACGAGACAAACAAATTCGAAATTAATTTGCATTGAATAACAAAGGAAACGCTTCAGTTTCAATTTCAATTCTAGCCGAGGATGACAAGGATAACAAAAAACTGAAAAGCTAAAAAACTGAAAAACGTAAAACGATAAACGACAAACGAAGGAGAATGAAAATGAAGTGCCAAAGTGTTGAAAAGAAACCAAAATTGAAATTCAAATAGACGCTAAACGAAAAGAATTTTCAAAGCAAGTCAGTTTCGGTAACGCGAGCATTTCCGTTTCCGTTTTCTCAGTACCAGTTTCGTATCCGATTCCGTTTCCGTTTTCGTTTCGTTTCCGTTTCGTTCCGTTCCGTTCCGTACCGTTTCGTTCGGCACTTTTCAAATGGCTACCAGCTGCTTATGATGGAGACATTCCTCGTCCTGGGCCTGTGTTTCATCCTGTACGAGGCATTGGATTTCTTTCAGGGCTGCATTCACAGCAACACCCCCTCGCCCAGCGATCAGATCGAGGCCTATCGCCGGGAATTGGACGAACAGCGCCAGCAGCAGCAGCAGGAGCAGTTCCTGGCGGGATTGACGCCACTGCTGGGCGCTCAGTTTGCCGCCGCAGCGGCCGCCGCTGCCGCCGCCGCCGGCTCCCAATCGACGCTGGGCAGCACAACCACGCCCACCGCCTCCACGGCCAGCGTTATCAGTGATTCCTACGACCAGGAGTCGCAATCCCAGTCGCAGTCCCAGTCCCAGTCCCAGTCACAGAACCAACAGCAGTTGCACTCTCTCAGCACTCCCGGGCTCTTTCGTCCAGCCGCCTTGGGCTACTACGACCCAGAGGACCCGTTACACGCCACATCCTCGCTGCCCAGGGACTACTACTACCTGCAGCAGCAGCAGCTGAAGAACAAGGCCAGTTCCAGGTCCCTGCTCTCGAAGTTCTCGTCCACCAACTCGGACAACCGCATCCACCCCGAGGCCGGGGCCGGAGCAGGACACAGTGTCCTGGGGGCATCGGTGATCACCAGCCAGCCCTTGCCAGCTGGGGAGATACCGCCCAGCCTGTTTGATCAGCCGGGCCAGCCGCCAGCTGTGGGTCCTTTGCAGCTGCAACCCTCGTCCCCGCTCTTCGTGGAGCTAAAGCGGGCCATAATCTGCCAGAACCAGCAGGGCCAAGGATCGTCCGGGGAGGAGTCCGCCGAGGAGCAGTGCCCGCAGTGCGAGGAGGAGCGAGAGAGTCGCTATCTGGACGACGAGGACGAAGTCGACGAGGAGGAGGAGTATCCCTCGCCCGGGGAGGAGGACGACGAAGACGAGGCCGAGAAGGAGCGCGAGCCGCACAACTACGTGGGCGGAGCCACCAGTGAGCCGGACATTTGCGCCGCCTCGCGCCACCAACAGCTGCCCCGCATCCACCACATCTCCATTGACCAGCAGGATCACCGGCCCTCGGACCTGAACATTGCCCACGTCGGCCCAACGTTGGGCGCCAACTCGCACGCCGACTTCAGGGAGATCGAGTGCGAACGGCTGCGACGCAAGTGCGTGAGCGTTAAGCGCATCTATAGCATATCGGAGAAGTTCTAAATCAGATCACCACTCTATATCTTTCAATTCGATAACTCAGTTCTCAGCTCATACCTGTACAAAGTCCAGCTCTCTTTCTCTCTCTCACCATTGCACCAAAATCGAAAACCAAAATCGAAAATCCAAATCGAAAAACGAATACGAATACGAATACGAAAAGCTAAGAAAATAATAACAAGCCAAAATCAAAATCAAAATCGAGCATCGCCAAATCGAGCATCAAAAATCAAAATCACCAAACCAATCGTTAATCAAATCCAAAAAACGAGGCCAAATCAAAAGCCAAACTAATCAGTTTTCAAATTCAGAACAAATGCAACCAAAATCACAAAATTGTCCAAAGCGAAACACCCCACACAAGGTTAGCAAAAAAAAGTTAAAAAAAAAAACAAAAACAAATACCAAAGAAAAAACGAAACCATAAGCCAACAAAAAACTAAGCCAAAAGAAAACAAAAAGAAAAACAAACAATGACAAATCGAAGAGGAGCCAACCAAAAACCGACACAAAAATCAATGAAAATTGTTCGATTCAAGCATTTTGCTCAAAGAATTTAAAAGCACAGCATTTAACCATGATTTTAAGTCCTTTATGAGGGTCCTTATTTCTCGATTATTTACTGTTAATTACCCATCACCTGCCTGCGTACTCTCACCTCTCTTCACCACAAAAAGTTCACCTCAATCGTTATCGCCCGATCACCTGATCACCTGATCACCCGAGACCACCACTTTCGAAGTATGGCGCCAGTTGCACTTTTCTCACCACAACACCAACTCCCAGGGTCCTATAGTTTTCACCACTATCAGGTTCCGTTACTCACCTCACAGCGCACCTCAAACTCACCTTTAAGTCTCACCTCACCTGTACGTGGATTACTTAAGACACTTCTTGAAATCATAGAGCACCCGCATATCCTGTCCACCTGCATCACCTGCCTCCTTTTTGTCTCTCTCACTCTATCCACCCACTGTACTGCTAATAATTCCAAAACTT
Organism: Drosophila pseudoananassae pseudoananassae; assembly: GCA_018153035.1. Classification (NCBI taxonomy): domain Eukaryota; kingdom Metazoa; phylum Arthropoda; class Insecta; order Diptera; family Drosophilidae; genus Drosophila; species Drosophila pseudoananassae. The sequence continues at coordinate 7,922,016 of JAECXR010000014.1, read as the reverse complement.
TTTGCAGCTCGACACCGAAAAATAGGGGAAATATGAATAAGAAATAGTTAATTAAAATAAGTTGTAGGAAGGTCGCACATCCGATTCCTGTGACATGCAGTTGCCTGAATATTTTTGGGATTTCGGGTTGAGATTTGATGCGTGTGCTTCGCAGTTTAAATTTTTGTACTTTTGTTTACACTGTTGGCTTAACTTTTCCACCTATCCTGCCTTTTTTCTAGTTTCTAGTTCTGGCTTTTGTTTTTTATTTTTGTTTCGTCCTGTCTTGTATTTTTTGTGAGAGTTCTTTGGGGGTGTAGGGGCTGGAAGGCTGGGAGGGTGGTAGCTGGTAGCTGGTAGCCACTTGGGAATCCAGGTCTGAACGGCAAATATGCTAACTAGTTGGCTTTGGCCAGGACGCTGTGAGTGTCTCTAACCCATCTTGTTTCTTGTGTACACTGAGAGAGATTTTAATTACTTAATGGAAGGTCAGAAGAGTTGGGAAAGGCAGGACTCAGGCTCTGAAGCTGAAAGAAGTCGCGTCTCTAGTTTTCTGAGTGTAGAACTGACGCTTTTAAAACTTTGCTTTTGAGTTTTATGCAAAGTAAATTGTACATAATTGTCAGGACTAGGAAAACACACTCACACACACACATAGAGATGTATATATTTATATGCAAATGACAGGAACAGGAACAGGAACAGGAGCAGGAGCAGGAGCAGAAGCAGGAGCTTGAGGAGGAGCAGTAGCAGAAGCTGAGGACAATGACTAATTTTGCTGTCATTGTTGGTGGCGTAACACAAAAAGGAGCAAAATATAAAAAATGAAGGGATAGAGCAGGAAGCTGCAGAACATTACTATCATATCTTACAAATTGTGCCTCACACATACATAGATAGCTGTGCCTGTGTCTGTGTATATCCTTTCAATTATTCGATATATATGTATGTGTATGGTGTGTGGTAGAGTCCTTCTGTTCTTTTATTCTTCACATTTCGACCAGTGGGATGAGCCTTACCCTTGTTTTCTGTTTTCGTTTCTGGTGACCATGTGTGTTTGTGTATCCTTGGCCCGCATCAAGTTAACTTTTATCCCCCCAGCGCCCCTTCCCCTGCTTCCCAGCCTGCTCCCACCCACCATATACCCCACATACCCCATTTGTCTTCTGCCTTTGTGCGCCGTGCTCGGCGTTCAACGCTCAATGTTCGTAATCTTTTGGTCTTTTCTTCATCATCGTTTAGCTTGATGTGGTTCTCCCCGACTTAATCAGTTTTACTATTGTTTGTTTTTACCAAGGACCACCCCCTAAACCACGCACACCCTTGCACACATGCATACATATGTATATCCCGCTGCCCCTTCCTTTTTCCAATGCCTGGAGTGTGTATGTATAATTTTTGGCACTAACAGTTGTGGTCAACAATGTAGCAGTTGAAAGCATTACTTTTGCTTTATTTATGTACCTTTTTTATAATCCATATATCCTTGCTGCTCCTGGCTCGGCTGAGGATGGCCCCCCAGAAAAGTATGCTATGATTTTTGTTCTCTGCTCATCGGACAGGAACTGGCAATTATATTGCTAGTGTGCGTGTGTGTGTGGGTGTGTGTGTGTCTGACATAAATGCTACATCATGCCGACTATTTAAGCCATATAACCACCCCACCCCCCGACACTCCCCTTCGGTCTTAACCCACTCTCTGGCCCTCTCAAGGGCAATATTCTTCTGCATCATTAACCCGCCATGAGAAATGACCCACAGTCACGGTCAGCTTAACCCATTGACAACAGCTTAACCCATGGACTGCTATCTTGTTGAATTTCCACAAAATCGAATCAATACCCACGGCTGGCTGGCTTTAAGACAGAGTTTAAGTGAAACAAATGCCTGCTACTCAGCCTCGGCTTAATTTTAACTTAATCCTTGAAAGCGTGTGTGGGTGAGAGTGTGTGGGTGTGTGGCAGTGTGTGTGGGTGTGTGGCAGTGTGTGTGGGCCTCTCCCTTAGCCATTCTTTGCGGGTTAATTCCCAAAGACGTATTACCCCTCCGCCAGTTATCCAACTCAATTAATCTCGGCAGTGACTCTGACTTTACAAAATTGATAGCTTCGTGCCGGGGAGGCGTGGCCCACGCCCCTTTTAGTGATTTATACTAGCCTGTGTTTAGGTTTTTTTTTTCCGAGTTCCCCCGATTTGTTGATTTTTAAAGCCAACTAAAGTTGGAATGGCTCTTCGCATTACTAACTTCTACAGGGCTAATTATTTTTCCAGCTGCCAACTTTCCATGGAATTTCTGCCATTTGAGGTAAAGCGCAACTTTGTCGGCTGTCAGCCGTCTCTTTCTAATGCCAACAAACTGTCTCTTTCTACAACGGACTGGCTCTGAAGGGATAAGAGTCTGTTTGAGTTTGATGCTGTCTATTTTTTTTAAATTTCATTCAAAAAACTATGCCATTGTCAACGTGTTCTCTTATCCTAGCCATAGGTCCCGTTAGTCCCAACTAACTGTACTCGGAGCCCATTTTCTTGTTGCCAGAATTGGCCACACGTCCTTTGAGGGACCTGACCGCCTGGTTGGGCAGGCAACCTCGCTTCTGGAGGTCGTCCAGCTTCACGGCAATCACCGTGTCGATCTCCTTCTGGCGCAGCGCCTCGGCGGCCCTGTCCCGTTCGAAGGACAAGTTGGTCATCTCCAGCTCCCGCCGGCGGGTCTTCTCCCGCTCCTCGATCTGGCAGGCGACGCTGGTGCGGAGGCAGGCCTTCTTCTGAGCCTGCTCGTCGGCCTCCCGCTTCAGCTGCTCCTCCAGCTTCGCCCGGTACGCGATCATCTCCTTCAGCTCGCGCTCCCGCTGCACATAGTAGCAGGCCTTCATCTGGCTGAGGTGCTCCATCTGCTCCAGGTTGCCGCGCTTCAGTTCGGCGGCCATGCGGCGCTCCTTCTCGGCGGCCAGGCGTTCGTTTTCGCGGTACTTGCGCTCCAGGCGCTCGTGCTCCGCCAGGAAGTGCATCTCCTCGCGGTTGTCCTTGGCGTCGAGGATCTTCTGGCCGACGGCGAAGAGGACGTCCCGCTTGCGTTTGGCGTCCGCCTCGATGGCCTCCTTCTCGGCCCGCTGGGCGCGCAGCTCCTTCTCCTTGAGCTTCAGGTACTCGTATGCCCGCGTCTCGTCCCTCTGGTCCTGCTCGCACATCATCCGCACGAAGTTGCGATGGAGCTTGATGTACTTGTTGAGCTCGTCGCGGTAGGCGGACTTGCGACGCGACATGTTCTCCACCTCGGCGGCCTCCGCCTTCTTGTTCTCCTCGATGAAGGCCCGCATGTCGCGGGCCTCGAGCCGAAGCCGGTCCTGGGCCATGAAGCGGAGCTTCTCCCGGTCGCTGATCTGCTCGCGGACGGCCAACCCGAACTGCTTGCGGCGCTCCTCCTCGGCGTGGTCCTGCTCCTCGACGGTGCCCCACTTGGCGTTGTTGTAGGCCAGGTTCTTGCGGGCCAGCTCCTCGTCGTGGTCGCTCTGGATGCGGTTGAGGAGCTTCCGCTCCTGGATCTGGGCCGTCCACATGGCGCTGCACTTGGCCTCCGAAATGGCCCGGGTGGCCTCCTTCACGCGCTCGTCCGCCTCGTACTTGGCGTCGAGGGCGCGGTGGAGGACCTGCAGGCGCTTCGCCTCGATCCTCCGCTCCTCGTCCACGTCCTCGTCGGCCTCCACGTCGTGCTGCTTTTCCGCCTCGCGCTCCTTCTCCCGCCGCTGCTCGTCGATGTCGTGGTAGTAGTTGCGCATCCTCTCCGCCTCGGCGGTGTGAAACTGCTGCTCCTCCATGCGGCGATCCTGCTCGGCCCGCCGCTCCTCGGTGGTCTTCGGCCTCTGGGCCCGCATCCGCTCCAGCTCCGACAGCGACAGCTCCGCATAGCCCTTCGACTCCCAGGACTGGCCCTTGATGTGGAAGAACGTGGCCTTGGCCCCGTCGTAGTTGCGGCCTCTGGGGGCCTTGCCCCCGGCCGCCTTCTGCCGCCCGGGCACGGGCAGGGGCCCAGGCGGGCGGGTGCCCGGGGGCAGGGGCCGCCGCTGGTCCTTCGGCTTGACTGGCTTGTCGCGCCGACTGCCGCACTGCGGCTCCTCCACGATCGCGGCCAGGGCCGGCGCCTCCACGTAGATGGGCCGCCGCACCCGGTCATAGCAGTCGGGCGGGAGTTTGGTTCCCGACCGCGACCGACAGGGCATCACCATCGGCATCTTGGAATGGACTCTCTCTATCGGTAGTTGGGCAGTAAGAAATATAATATCGGAGACTGGTCGGTGGAAGTCTGTTTGTGTTGATCTGGTTGCCTGTTTCGGATGTTTGTTGGATTGTCTCCACAATCTGACACTCCGAGAGTCTGAATTTAATCCGAGAGGCGACTCTGCCGGGTATGGTTTTTGGGATGAAAACTGAAGCATTCATCGCCGCCACACTCGAGGGTTGTGGGTCAAGGGGCGGGCTGCAAAAAAATGAGAAAATATTTAATATTTTATGGCCGAGGGAGTGCATTTACTTCCGCCTGCTTCGCCCTGCATTCGGAGGCGTTGAGGCTTGCATTTCGGGCCACTCTAATGGCGCCTTTGCCAGCCACGCCCCCTCGCCGGCCCACCCCAACCAGGAGGCATGAAAATTTAATTACACGCCTCGCTGCAGACCTGTGACTGAGTGCGGAGGGGTCACAGATTAGTGGCGAGCTGCTCAAAAAAAAAGGATAATTAGCTGTGAGGCTACTTTAAAATATTTTCGGGGAAGAGGATTTAATAGATGTCCTGCCAGCCAGAGGGGGTGAGGGCGTGGGGACCTGGGGGCCTGGGGAGTGCCTGTCACAGTCAAAGATTATTCGTCAGGCGGCTTTGTTTCTCAAAATGAATTTGTCAGAGCCTGGCTCGCCGGCTAATAGCGACTAATTTTTGTCCTTTGTTCTGAATCCGAATCCTTTGGCCGAATCCTTCGAGTCGTTGGGGCGCACAGGTCGCACCTGTCCTCATCCCTGGAATAACAACAACAGGCTTTTCGCATTGTTTGTCCTGTCTATTTGTGACCGTTGTTGTCAGGCGCACAAAGACATCGTCCTGGCATTCTGGCATCCTGGCATCCTGGCACGCCTGTCACTCCTGTCCGCCCCGGGGCGCACTGATTGTATGGATGTTCTATTGGATGGCGGGGGTTTGGATTGGACGGAACATCACCATGGACACAGCACAACACAGAACACCATACCACACCACACACACCCACCACCACTTGGAGCGAAATCCGCAAAATATTCAGCCACAATGGCCACAGAATATCATTTACTTCAGACATCATTGCGATGATGATGTTTCCGTTGCCATTGGTATTGCCATTGCCCTTTGCCGATAATGATGACGATTTCCTTCGACAACTGCCAATGAACTGAGCAAAAGTTGCCATAAATATGAATTATTTTTGTTCACAAAAATCATATTATACGTAATACGCCCACGCCCACGCCCACGCCCCCGACTCACGGCCATGCCAAAGCCGGAGCCATCTCGACAAAAAACTTTTCCACATTTCAATGGCAATAAAAGTGATTTAATAAGGCGCACAACAACCGAAATGTAGGAAAATAAATGGTTAAGTGTTCGGGGAAGGGCCACAAATGGCATTATATGAAATATATATAATTTTTATGGCAGGAAATGGCGAGTTTTTAGAGTTCTAGAGTTGCTGGAGTTTAAAATTAGAAAGTTTTTCTTTAAGCCCGACTTCTCCTGGACATGTATACTCAAGTCTTAAATACCAGGCTTAGTAAGTCCATTAAATCCCGTTCTTTTTGTGTAAAAAACATCCTGAAAAAAAACAAAATCAATTTTATTTGTCGCCACAGACAACAAAGCTGAAGGATAAGGGAAAGGGTATAGCCTGGCTGGGAGAAGGGCTTGACGGGCTTGTGGTGCCTGCCACGCCCATTGCGTGTGATTAAGTGTGCGTTTAATGTGCACGCCATGACCATAAAACAAATTGTATGCAATCCTGGCAGCGAAAGCTCGCAATTTACTCGCCACCCCTCCATAGTCCTGTTCCGAGCTCCGGCCACTCGCCACTCTCCAGAATCCTTCTTCGTGCGAATTCCCCAACAGATTTCGACTGGGACCTGAACTTTTGTCCGCTCAGCTCGCTTTGAAATGTAAATACGGCTCATTATTTCCAATGCCCTGCCATTCATTTGCGAACTTTGCAGTTTTCTCTGAACTTTAACTGACACCCCCGCTCACACAACCACCAACTTCCGCCTAAGGAGGAGTGGACTCTCCACATACTCCACGGAACGGGATGATTTTTACTTTAGTTTTTGGTTCAAAATGAAAAGATAGTAGCTCCTATAATAGAGAGTTACTTTTTGGTATTTTTATTCAAAATCTCTGAAAACCCTTCCACTCCATCACCCCGAACCCCCACAGAGAGTAATTCAGAAAAACCCCGTTTTTTCGTCCTGGCCTGAAAATGTAATTGAATTCCCTCTGATTTATCACAACCACTGTGCCATGGGCCGGGATATTGTGACCGGGCTCACCTTTAATTAACTGTAATGCCATCAGGACACACAACGTGTGTGTAATGTCCTCTATTTTTCCTCACCCGGTGTCCAGTTCTGTGTGTTTGCTCGCTTGGGTTTATTATTTTCACTTAATTTTTGCCAGAGTTTGCTTCGCATTTCTCAGTTCCCAGCTTCTGTATCCATGAAGAGGGTATTAAGATCATCTTAGGAGCTGGATAAGGAGTGTCCGCATGTCCGCATGTCCGTCTGTCCGCCAATTGGTTTCAAAGTTATGTATTTTCATCAGTTTTGAAGTTATCGCCTTGAGATTTGGGCCAGAGATGCAGGGATTGGAAGACTATAGGTATATTTAAAGATATATCTTCAAGGATATATAGTATTCGATTCCTTGGCCAGATTATGCTCTCAGCTTACGGCTGTTGGTGTTTTGTTTCTGTTCACCCCTGAACTTTTGGCCCAACTGGTCTGGTCATTCAATTTACGTGCCTTGGACCCGTCCCCAAATGGCAAATCATCACAGCTAGACAGAAAAAAAGCACAGAAAGTACAAAAAACAGTGGAAAAGTGAAGGAAAAGCCGAGAGAATGAAACGAAAAGCCTTCGGAATGTGGGAATCTTGTTTGTATAACCAGAGCTGCGGCAAAATGTTGTTCAAATTGACTTGGCCTCGGATGACTCGGCAGGTGGTGGTGGTGGTGGTGGTCCTCTGGCTAAAAGGATACCCAAGGATATGGGCGGACGAGCTGGAGGCAGAAGGAGCTGGCAGAACTTCCTGCCAAAGGGACAAAGTCACCGACAAAGGAATGTTTCGCCTGCTGCACAATGGCAAATAATTCATAACTTGGCTCAAAAGTTTGATTTAGCTGCAGTTAATACAGTGGCTGGCAAGGACCTGCTTCTCCTGCTCTCCTTCCCTCCTCCCCTCCTCCCTTGTTCCTCCTTGCTGGATCCTTGCTGTACTGCTGGCAACATATTTTGTTGCCCCTCCATCCTGTTGGGCATACGTCGGTTTGCATAAATTTTTTCTTGTGCCGCTGCCAGGCAGGAGACGGAGGACTCCTGTTGACAGCCTCGATTCTCCTCCAGCTCCTGCCATGCCTCTGGCAGCCTCTGGTAGGAGATAAATTACGCCCGAAGAAGCGGAAGAGCCAACGGAAAAGCCAGGGCAGAATCCAAAGCTCCAAAGAGCCTCAGAGCCAACTGGCAACTGTATGCTTATTTTTCTTCAAAAGAGAAGGCAATAGGGGTGTGCAGACAGAGACACACTCATGTGTGTGGGTCAGGCGGCAAAAGTTTCCACTCGGCTTTGTTGGAAACCCCTTTTTCGCAAAAATTATTCCGTCCATTCTTCAAATGCTCGTCCTTGTCCATTTCCCATTTTTCGCATCAAAGTAAAGTTCAACAATTTCGGAAAGTTGTGGAAAAGTTTCGGGCTCACCTACATAAATTAGGGTTGTCCAACCTTTTTTTTCCCGGTGTGTCTGCCTCTCTCTCTGTGTGTGTTTGAGTGTGTGTCTCTGCCACTAATTTGTAATCCTTTGTATTTCACTTTGATGTGGCAGAGTGTGTTTATCAACCTGGGGGATAATTAGGCTTTTAATATTTGTGTTTGTCTATTTTTTTTTTCAACAAAAAGGGAAGAAGAGTTCATAAATATTTAGAAAGTGTTTTTCTTTTTCAACCAGTCTTGTATTCAATTTCCAGGCCATAAAAAACAGCTCTTGAAATTTATGGGTTACTATGTTTTTTCGGGAATGAAATTTGAGTGTTGCTCCCTCCTGTCTCCAACTCTCTCTCCTCTCAGTATTGCCATCTCTGTCGAGTTGTGAAAGTCTTGGAATAGCACACGGAAGCCGAGGCGTCTGCTATAAATTTTTAACAACCATTTAACTTGAATTTTATTAGTCCCCAGTCAGCGGTCAGCAGTTTGTGGATGAAACGGCGGCCAGGGCGGCCAAGGACGGGCGGCCAAAGACCTGACTGATGCTCTCAGTGGCTGTCATGTTGCCTTCTTGGCATATATGCTCGTTTATTTTGGTATACAAAGTGCCAAATGCTGCCCCACAAAGTCATCACAATGACATTTTGCATTTCGCAGTTCATTTCTGTTTTTTCTTCCTTCTTGTTGCCTACTTCTTGGCGCTCTTCTTAGGGCAATAAATTATATACTACACACTAGACTATATATGTCTTTGTGGATATATAGGAAGGAGAGGAGCCATCCAGCGGGTCAGTTGCTCGACTGCCTCCGACCGATAACCATGCAACTTTTTATTATTTAACTATTTTTTCGATCAACTTGCATTTCATTTACTTGCTGTGTTTGCAAATTCTTGGCCAAGAAGTCGCCATCTCTCGGTTTCGGTTTCTGTGTCTGTCTTCTGGCTGGGCTGTCTATCGGTTTGGAATCGGTTTTCTTTTTCTTTTCTCCCCCCACTCGCTCTCTCTCCCTGTCTCTCTCTCTCTTTATCTCGCACTGTCTGTGTGTGTTAATCGATAACCTCAAACAACAACCCAAAACAACAAAAATATATCCTTGCAGTTGAGTAAAATGTGTGCTGCCGATGTCAGACTAACAAAAACAATAACCACAAAAAATCCAAAACAACTTATTGTGCGAAAATACTAAACAATATCGAACGAGACATCAAATATTGTGCGAAAACTACACCAACATACGATAAAGAATTAAACGACGATTAATCGGCGATAACTGCGATAACCGATATCGATACCGATACCGATACCATGGACTCGCTGGAGCGCCTGATGCGCGCCGCCCCACTACCCCGCATGCTAACCACCGCCGCCGTCAGCGTGGGCGGGGCAGCGTTGCAGGTGGGCGGTGGCGCGGCAGCTGGTGGGGGCGCCGCCGGTGCACAACAGAGGGCGCTGGTGCATGCCTCGCTGGCGGCGGCCACCGTCGGGCGCAAAGGACGCCACCTTACGGGCACTTTCTGCCTCACCGGCGACACCATGGAGGGCATCATACAGTGTTTGGTATTCCTCAAAGCATTCTCGGTAAGTGGAGGATGGACGTCCTGGACGTTGTTTCCAAAGGGTTACCCAAGGGGGGAGGAGGCCCATGGACGGGGAGCAAAATTTGGCCAGTCGGAGGTGGGAGGTGGGGCCCACACTCGCACCCACACACTCACCCTCCCTGGGAACAATTCAATTTAGTTTTCGGTTTGCGCTCGACTAAGTTTTTGCCAATTTTTTTGTGTTGTAGAGGTCCTTTTTTCTTGTATCCTTTTTCCGTTGGTCGGGTGCCATCAAAATGTGCAATAGGCTGTAAATAGGCAAATACTTTTACACGCCGAGGGCCTGCCTCGGCCTGTGGCAAGCTGATTTTCGGATTTTATAACTACATTTTTGAGCAGAAACCTTTGACCCAGTTTATGGGCCACACCGAAAATGATTTTCAGCCTGTCTACACATATTATAATCCCTCCACCTCCCCAGCCTCATCCCCATCCTCATCCCCATCCTCATCCTCAGCCCTATCCCCATTCCCATCCCTCCATACACACTCACTTAGTCTCACACATTTTAGTAAACTTGTATTTTAGACACACTTTCGTTCCGAGCTAACTGCTATTTTCCCTTCTGTTTCCCTTTACTTTCAGGTAAGCGAATCTAATGAAGACCCCAATGGCCAACAGATTTATGAATCGGAGGCGACAAGACCGAAGGTTGGGTATCCCAGGTATCTGGCCAGCTTGTTGGCATTTGTTCAAGGGGATAAACGAATCAGGCTGTGATTTCAACGACTCTGAGCTCTCAAGTATTCGCATGCCACACGGGGCGTATGGGCGATGTGTGCTTGACTTTTGTCAACTGCATTCCTGTTGTACTTGATAGTTAACTCGGCAAGCTAAATACCAGACTAATAGACTCTGAATATTTTTCATAATAGGCTTAGCGAATTTATTTTTGAATTTAAATTCCTTAAGACATTTTATTCGGTTTACGGGGCGTATGAGTGATGCAAGTCCAGTGAGGAAAGTGCAATTGCACTCCCTTGCGATGACCATATCTTGGCCAAAATCTACCCGATTTATTAGCGGAATACCTGAAACGATTTGTCGATCAATTCCTTAAAAATCTGCATTTAAATCTGGGAAACAATTTTTTGATCGAATTTTTTCGAATTTTTCTAGGGGTCCCCCTTCAGAAAATATGAAAATTGGAGAAAGTGCGAAAATGGCCTCTTTTGATGCCCATTTCTTGGCCAATATTGACGCGATTCATAAGTTTAATACCTTAAACGATTTCCTTATTAATATGCTATTAATTTGCATTCAAGTGTGAATATATAATGTCGAATCGCTTTTTTAAAATTATTTCCACAAAAGCCCTTTTCCCTTCGAAATGAGTATGGAGTGTATGTGGGCGTATGAGTGATGTGTTAAAATGTAATTTATACTTGCATTAATTATTGCTATTTGCCTCTACTGGATGGATTGTCAATCAATGGGAGTTTTTTCATTAAATTCATTCGTTTAATTAGCTGTTATTATGTGCTGGCAAAAACAAGTAGACTCATCAATTTCCAGCACGCATCCCATTCGGTGCCACGGTGCGTATGCGTAACATTAAACCAATTAGTCCGGGAACATCGGTCAAATGAATTAATGCCATCTTTTTTGTCCGTAATGCTGCTGGTGGTGGCCCGATGGTGGGGCCCAATTAGTCTAGCATTCGGTTGCATGTCCTCCAGACGACTGTCGACATCAATCAATACCAGGATATTGGATATCCTTTCTGAAACTCAAGACCCTTCCAGGAGTTCAGGTGGAGCTGCCACGTTTTTTGTGGCTTGTGTTTGTGGCTGCAACTAATCATTAAATAAAATCCATCAAGGATTGAGATTAAAACTGGGTAGGACCTGCATGCCCTGTGGCCTTGGGGAGTGGACCTGCCTGGCTTTTGGAAGCCCGGCTCTGTGTCCTTGTGCCCAGGGCCTAATTGGAGATTTTTGAACCGCTGCAAATGCATTTAGCACCCAATCGATGGCAGGCAAGTTGGAAAAAGTATGAACCGAGACTGGGAGAAAGCAGGCGACAGAGACAGCGGCTCACGAAGCGAAAGAGACGGGGACAGACATCAAGCGCCTGCGGCAATTGCAGGCCCATTAAAACTGACACATTGCGATTGCTTTCCCCCCTTTTTTTGTGCCAGGCCAGGGAAAACCAGCAACAAAAACACTAAAGCGGGATAAGAGTATAAAAAAGAGGCAGAGACACGCCCAGGGGCGGAGAAAGAGGCAGAGATACAGTCACTCTGTTTGGCATAAACAAAATCCACAAAAAAAGGAGGAGAAGGAGTAGCCGAGTCGACGGGCGGTTACCCATTAAATCGTGTTTTTTTTTGTGGGGAAAGACACTGAGATAAAAGGGGGAGATTTCAAGGAGGATAATATTATTTGTAGAAACCCCTTTTTCTCTCACTGCATAGGTATGCCCCATTTGAAATCAGCGAGAGACTTTTCACGCATCGTTAATTTCTCCCCGAGGCCTCGACACTAGCGCTGTCCCTCTCGATCTGTCTCCCCCTCACTCTCTCTCTCTGTCTGACAGTCGTTCAAGCAGTCACTCCGTCATTCATTCATTCATTCGCTCAGTCCGCTGGTCTGTCATTCTGTCAGTCTGGCATTCAATCAGCCCTTGGGCCAACCAGCCCGCCCGCCAGTCCGCCATCCAGCACGCCTATCGTTATAATGATGTTGCTGCTGGGATCCTGGGATACTGGGATCCTTTTTTGCCTTTGCTTTGACATCAACACCATCTACCAAAGTCGCCGTGATTTACTTGCCAGCCGCCATCCAGCCACGCCCTCTTATCCGTTTATATATATTTACCTTCAGATAGGATGCGGGTGCCAGTGCGGGTGCGGGTGCGGGTGCGGGTACGGGTGTCTGCGTGGGTGTGTGGGTGTTTGCAAATTTAAATGTTGCACAAATATGAAAAGCAATTTACATAATATCCTGCCAAGTGTAAAATGATTGTCAATTCAGTCTGCCACTGAAGCAAAACGAACGAGAAAGCGGGAAACGGAATGGAACGGAAAAGGATGGGTGGGTATAGTGTAACCCACCTTCCGATGGATGGTAGGATGGGGAACGTGGAATGGGAACAGAAACGGAAAGAAACCACACAAACCACTGCCGCTCAGACACACACACACACACCAGCACACTCACAGGACTAACAGAGTCAAGGGAAAATTGCGGCTTTAAATCGAATCGCATCGATTACGTTTCGTTTCGTTTCGTTTCGATTTTTATTTTTTACTCGGCATGCCCATGGCCCGTGAATTATCTCCATCCCAGTTGAATTATCCTTGCTGCCGACTGTGGGTTAAATAAGGAAATATTATCCTGTCCCTGGCTGGGCATAAATAATGAAATATTAACGACCAGCTTTTAATCGAGGCCGGGGAGCCAGAGGTACAAGGATATGCAAGCTTAATGGTTGGCTTTCAAGAACATGGAAGTGCATTTTAATTTAAAAGACTCCATAGGGAATGGAGAGCTGGAGGCAGACTATTTGATACCCGGTACTAATTCTCCGATAATCCCTCTAGTAAAGCCAAAGGACCCTGCCCAAGTGTCAACTTTAATTGATTTCCAAACACCCTAAGCGCTTATCGGGATCATTTTTTCAGAGGACACGCTCTTCAGTTTCCTTGGCTTTTTATTCTTTGCTTGAAACTGACGATGTCCTCGCACATTATGAGGTTCAATATCCTGGATAATGACGACAAATTGCGCAATATTTGCGCCAGACTTGAGGGTGTGTCCTGAAGGAGCCGGGCGGCTCCAGTGGCCGTGGCTCAAGTGTCCTTGGCCACTGACTCGGCGCCTCGGCTGCGGTCAAACATGATTGATGAACGCTAATTAATGTGGCGAAGACCCCTTGCCAGCCCTCCCAGCCAGCCCAGCCAGCCCAGCCAGCCAATTGTGTAATTAATTCCCATCTCGAGTGTCTCCATAATTACGAAGCACACTCTTAAAGTCAGATTGGACGGGGAGTGGCTTTTTTGGAGAGGCTTTGCCCAAATCCCTATCCATCATCTGGTCGGGATACCCTTTGTGTTTATTGGCTGAGCTGCTTCGCAGTTGGTCCTTCGAGCCAGCTGCCGTCTTGGCCAGGTGAGACGCGAACGTGATGCTGGGAATCTATGCAAATGTGCGTACACTTGCATAGCGGCAAACATGCTGGAGCATATAGTATCCCCGCCACCCAGTGCCTCCCAGATCTCCTGCGCGTCCCTGGGCAGTGATGTGCATCATCAGCAACCCAAACAGAATCGTTGAGGTGGCTGGTTCCACTCGTGTTGATGTTTCTGTTGCTGTTGTTTGCTTTTGAGGCCTTTCAAGCACTTGCTTATTATGCAGTCACGTGTATCTGTATCTGTGTATCTGAGTATCCGTGTATCTGCGCATACGTGCCTCAACCAACACACACACGTGTGTTTCTGTGCCTGTGGCACAATTTGAACAATAAGTTGGCCCGACTGTGGAGCATTCTGTCTGCCACTCAGAGCCGTCTACATTTCAAAACTTAAACAGTTTATTAAGCGCAAACTAAACCCAAATACAAACACAAACATGCACCACTACGCACACACTACCTACACTTTCTATCTCATAGATACTCGCCCATAACCATAGTATGGGTTTAGAATCTTGTTTTATTTTAGCTTTATTACACGACAAGCATGTGTTTGTATTCCGTTTTTATGTCACTCTGCGGTCACCTCAGTTTCCATTTCAATTATGGAACGCCCCTTCTCCAGTCCCATCGTCCCATCGTCCTGCGCTGGCCAGGTCCTTTCTCAATTTCCTCCACTTGTCTGGCATTTGAATTTGTAATTCTGCCAGTCGAAAGCCGCAAAGTGCTAAAGTGTCGTCTTCTCCTGGGTAATTTGGATGGAAACAGCAGGACATCTTTAACATAAGTCCTTGCATAATGCGGCGGAGAAGTGCTAATTGCAGTGAGTGCCAGTACCGGGTATCGTGTCGTGTCGCCTGCATGAGGCTCTGCGTTCTAAAGTTTCGAAACAAAACGTGAGCGAGTTTCAAAATGCTAGAAATCGACTAGAAGACGAGTATTTGAATAGCAAATTGGGCAGCCTGGGCTTGTAAAGGCTTGCCAGCCAGCAAGGACATGCTAGCTCCTTGAGCTCGCTCCTGAGGCTCTCTGGCAGTATTTACAAACTGAATCGCATAGCTGGCATGACCGATTCAATTTAGGTGGGGAATGGCTTTCTGGCACTTGAAATTCATTGTCTGTTTGGAAATGTTGTCAAGAATCTCTGGCAATTTTTGTTAGTTTGCCTTCCATGAGGAAGGAAAGAGACGGTCCTCAAGTGGGAGAGGGAGAGAGAGCGGCAGGACACACTGATGCATATGCCTAATCCTTTTCGTTTTGCCCCATCATCTATCTAAATGGATATCGCGGCGGCCCTTTCTTCCTGCTCCGGCTCGTCTATCTAGTTATCTATCTTTTGTTGCCGTCTCTCTCGGCCCGCCTAGCCCCGTCTCTCTCCGGCGCCGTGTGTATTGTTGCACGTACATGTCGTAGACTTTGTCTTTTGGATAAAACTTCACTAAAAAATGAGCATGGCATGGCGTTGAGCATTTAAACTAGCTACAAAAACACCAGCAAAACACCTTCAGTATAGCCCGTCCTCCAGTCCTCCAGTCCTCCAGTCCTCCAGTCCTGCGCCCTACACCCAACGCCCATGTGGCTACGTGAGTCGCATTCGGAACGTGGACACGTGTGCTGGTGTTAGTGTGTGTATAGCCGAGTGCTTGTATGTGTGGTTGCCAAGACAAAATGCGGCTAATGTCCTTTTTTTTCCTCTCAGCTATAGCTTTTTATATTTTATTTTTTACAATTTTTTTTTTTTTTTGGGCTTAGATTTACAATACAACCTAAAATGTTGTCTCGGGCAACGCGTGCTCACACACATACATTTTTTATACGATTCCTTGTTGCGGACTTGATGGTAGTCGGGGCGAGGTTTTTGGGGGCAAACTAGTGCAAAGGATGTTTTTCTGGACTTCCTACAAGTGCTGGCCATAAAGTGATTTCACGATTTGGGGTTGAGGCTTTAAACGAACGCCAGATACTGACAATATTTAGTCAACGGGCAAAAAAGTGCAATTTCCATAAATGGCCAGTGCGCTGAAAAGTGTGCTACAATTCTGGCTAAGCCACTTGAATGGCTGGGACTTGAATGGGGGGAGTGCGGGGAGGACTAAACTTATTTCGTCCCTGTCGCTAATTTGGCCCAGCCTCAGCCGCAGCAACATCTAGCGCATAATAATTGCCTACTACTCGCACAAGACTCGCTAATTGGCGGCAATTTCGCTGCTGCCTCCACGTTCGGTGGTTCAGGGGATGCCAGTGGCAGGAGGTGGGGTGGCAGGAATTTCAGTTTCAGTGGCAATTAGCACAAAAAATAAAACAGCCCCCAAGAACCCAAAGAAGCCCTGCATAGCTCAAAAACTTGATGAAAATCTTGCACAGAGTTTATGGTTTTCGGTTACATGTTTTCACTTATTTATGATTGAATATTTGATCACATAGTTTCACGTTAACCTTTGACATTCACCAAGTGTGGGGTATGGGAGCGGGGGAGCGGGGGAGCGTGGAAACTTATGCCAATTCATTAATTAGTCTGCCACTTGCCACGGAAAGGCAGCGACAGCTTGACAAACTTTAACTCACCGAGTACGCAGCTAGCTCTTTGGCACGCCACTCACTTGGCGAAACAGGATAAGGGATGTCGATGTCCTTTGTCGAAAAACTGAAACGTTTTCTCTCAGTGCATGGCAGCACATGTGGTGGCCGTCGCTGCAGCACATTTCGCCACCGAGTGTGTAACTTGATATAACCTTCTACTTAATAAAGACTCTTCATATTGCCGCACTGGACTCTGGACACGACTCCCCATTGTTGGCCTGGCACTGTTGGCCGTGTTTTGACATGGCCATATTCTATATTCAATGCGCGTGGCTATGGCTATGGCTATGGCTATGGAGGCCACTGCCTCGAGTTTAGTTTATTTGATTAGTTCGTGTGAGTTTCAGCCAGCGAGTCTCAGTTTATATATACGGGATACAGGATAGGGAATATATATATATATATAAGCACGTATACACATGGCCGATAAAGTTTCCGCAGCTGCAAATATGGCAAACAATTTCACAAAGTGGCCAATGGCGAAAGTTTGGCTCTGCCAATCGTCCTATTAGCTAATCTTTGACTTTCTGGCCGTCTCTTTTATTATTTCCTTGCCTTTTTTTTCTCTCATTTGGCACCTAATTAGTTGGCTTGTCCGAGAAGCTGGCCCAGGCAGAGCATTGTCTTTAAGCCAGCTCCGCTTGATGGATAGAATTTTTGCCTGAAAAGCATTCAAGCCTTATGAGAGGTTGTTAAACCCGCTCTGGGCTGGTAGCCTGCTCGGTAAACTGACCTTATCGGAGCAACACCATCTACTGGCTGAGCCCAAAGGATGCGTCTAAAAGGGATGTGTCCTTATCGCAGCCAAGTCATCGGAGTCTCGTGCGCCTGCAACGTTTATGCTATTTTCGGGTGGCTTTTCATTAAAGAAAACCTGTGCCTATCGCACCGTGCGATCTCCCAACTACGAATAGTCACTGTAACACCACCAGCGACTGGAGTGTGTGTGTCCTCCTTTGTCTGGGCGCTTCAAATTGTCGAGTTGTGCAGAAAATTTTATTGCTGAAAGGTGCTAAAATGAAAAGTGCTGATGCCAAATGCTGATGACGAGGACAACCCCTATTCCTGGGCTTTCTTCCTCATAGACTCCTCATAGGCTTTTTTCTTAACAATTTAAATTAAAAAGTGTCACAGGCACTGAAATAAATAAAAGGCTAGTAGCAGGACGCTGGAGTTATTGGAGCTACTTCCGGGATGGCTTTTCGCGCAGTGCAGTGTGTTTGTTGTCGTTGACTTGAAGTGTCGACTGGAGCCACTTGGCACAGTTTTCAATCTGCCCCACCACCACCCTCCCATCACCAGCACCACCACAAGGAAACTGGCGCGTTTAATTAAGCAAAGTGGCCACCTTTTCGCCCCCGTTTTCTTTTTCCCGGGAAGCCCCTAGCTCCTGGCCCCTGGCCCGCCGCCCATGCATCCTGCACTAGTTGCGGCTTTTTGGCTTTCAAGAGTCTCGTCTGTCTCGTCCTTCCCGTGCCTTTCTTTCTGGCTAAGCTTTTGGCTTACTTAGCTTCCGTCCTTCTTCCGCCCGCCCTTTTTCCCTGCTAATTTTGTCTAATTTTGCAAAAAAGGAGTGGCCATGCACAGAGAACAATTTACCAGCGACTTTTGCCTGAAATATATATAACTCTAAAGCCATAGTTTTCTGTTCAATTTCCAAAAAAAAAGGTAAAATACTTAAAAGGACATTCCCGCAGCTCACTGTCTCTCCAGATGGGTTTTTTGTGGCACTACTCCCTTCCGTGCATCGTGAAAATATTCCATTTCTTTTGTCTCTCTACCTGCGCCACAACGAAGTGGCAGGAGCCATAAAACCATGCCACTCCAGCAACTGCAGCAAGGAAGTTGCAAAGTGCTTCCTTCGTCGGCCCCGCCCACCTGGAGCCATATTTTCAAGCCGGCTTTTCGGTTCGGGCCTGGGGTTCTTTGCCCAGTTTGTTTGTGCAACGGAATGTGGCAATATTTGTGAGTGCAACCGGCACCAGTTCAGGAATGGTTGGACATTTTCTTTTCCTTTTTTTTTTTGGCACTTAGAACCCGAGTTATTCGTGGCAGGCCAGAGTTGTAAAAAGCTTAAATATTAAAGCAAGTACCGGGTATCAGACAGCGAGGACTCTTCAGGGAGAAGTGGAGGGCATTGGATGGCCATTATCCTGGACCCTGGACCTTGGCACTCTCATCAATAATCCCTCAGACTAATATCCTGTCATCTAATTTGTTCGAAAACGAATCCCGTCGGAACGGCTGTCCTGGCCAGGTTGGCCTGATGAATTGCGGTCGAAACTGGAGCCATCCGACTGGCGCATTAGACAAATGCATTCTTGGCATCCTTTGTATCCTTCGCATCCTTGGCAAGCACTCTGTTTTTGTCTTTTTGGCCGCCGCCTCCATTACTTTTATTATTTCTTGTTTTTCGCTTCCAGGAGAGAGATTTCTTAATTTTTCATTCCGCCTGCAATGTGCGAGTAATGTGTTGTTATCCGCCCCCTTTCCCGTCTTTTTTTTTTTTTGTAAATATATATAAAATATATAAATTTTTGTGTTTTTGTTTTTTTTCGAGTTGGCTTTTTGTGGAGATTGAAAAGCGCAGTCAAGCAGTACTTATCCCAGTCTCAGTCGCGCATTCTCCACCAACTTTTGCGGCAAAAAACCAAAAAAAGATGAAAATAAAAATAATAAAAATGGAAGTGGAATTCCTATGGTCTTTTCTTTTTTGGCTTTGGCTCTGGCGCTGGCTCTGGCTCGTTTTTATCCAGAAGTCTGGCTAGACAGCAATCAAGACAAGTGCAGATGCTCGGAGAAGAATCGGCCGCCCACTCGGCAAAGCTTTTCTCCCCATTTCTCCCCACTTGTCCCCCCACATTTTCCACATTTTTTATATATTTTTTTAAAATCATATTTTACGCTCAATTATTGACGTTCAAAGTCGGGGATGTCGCAGACAATGACAAACTAATGGCCCTCCTGGGAGGGGGAGGACATTCTCAACCGGTGCACTGAACAAAAATGACTAGACCAGACTGAGTCCCGGGTCTTGAGTTCTAGAACAAGTTGGTGTATTTTCTCCGAGTGCCTTTGAAAGGCAGTCAAGTCAATGTCAAAGGACAAGGAGAGGACTGTCATTTGGCACTTAATAACTCAGCGTCCTCCCCGACTGCTCCCCTGCTCGAATGACAATTTGTAAAGCTTTCAATGGAGCAGCCTATAAAATATCTACGTGATGGCTATGCCAGGTCGTTGCGGTGGTGGTGGCTTCTCCCTCCCCTCGAAGTACGCTGGAAGGTGGCGAAGCCTCTCCAGTAATCAATCACTCAATCAATCAGCAAATAATATGCAATGCAATTTCTCGTCTCTACAAAATGTTTGCCAGAATCCGAAAACTTCCGCCATTCCGCCAAAGGAAGCTCATTTTGTGGGTAACTGGGGGTGGCTTTAGGGTGGCTCTGGGTGGCTCTGGGGTGGCTCTGGGGTGTCTCCCTGACAGCCAATCAAGTGGGAAGGTAGTAATTGTAAGCCTCGCAAGCAACAAAATCAAAGTATCTGCCGAGCTGCCGGGCTGTCAGGAAGGACCAAAGGATATTCAGATACACGGCTGATGAAAGGGAAGGCCAAGTGCGTCTTATTTGCCTAATGTACTTTAATTTTCCATTTGATGTTTAATTTAATTCCGATTTTACTTAAAATGTTACTTAAATTGTGCAGCCTCCTCGCCTGCGATTTGTTTTCCACTCTCGGGAATGAAATAAATTTTATTTCGGTGACCAAGCATCTGAAACTTCGATGATTAACTTTTTCGATTAACTGAAAATTCACAAACACACCCACACCCACACCCACACCCACACCCACCCCCGCACACGTGGTCTCTGAAAAGTATGCTATGGCAGACGGCAGAAATAGACAACAAGCGGAAAACTTTCCCATGGCGATAAACAATTTCCAACGCTTTTCCACCAAAATCCGACACCACGCCCGCCCTCTGCTTGGCTTTCCTCCTTTTTTTATGGCATAAATTTATTTTAATGTCTCTGCTTAACAATTTGGAGTGATGCAGAGTAGCAGCCCTGCAGCTAGTCCCCAACTTTCCTGGACTCTATACACTCAATCAGCTGCTGCCTGGCCAAAGTTTTAGCTAGCTCCTAGCTCCTCCTGGAACTTTTGCATATTGATAAGGAGAAGCTGCGAAAGCTGCGCCAGATAAACAGATTAAGGGCAATGGGGAACGAAATGTTGAAAGACTGAAGCACTGTGGGAAATGCTTAGTGAGTCCTGCTATCTGGCCTAGTCGTTCTATCCAATTCCAATCCAATCCGGCAGCCTGATTGATGTGTGTCGGCCATCAATCCTGCCGGGAGGTGGAAAAGTAATAATTATGGGACCCTGTTTAAGCCAAAGGCAATTGTTTGTGATGATAAATGATGTGTGGGTGCGCCAATCCCAAACCTCATCTTGTGTATGTGTGGTTGTATCATCAATAATTCGTGCGGAGATCCTGCCAGAGACCCCAATGGAGTCGCAACTAATGAGGCCATCAGCAAATGCCACCAGCTGTAAAATATTCAAATAGAACAATCAAAAGTAATCTTCCTTTTCCAAGGGGAACTCCTCAAGGAGGTGCCAACAACAAAAAACCAAAGATACCAAAAAAAAAAAGTCAAGAATAAATAAAACCAAACCGAACCGAACAATAAAAAACTTTGAGCAACGAAATTTCCCCAACGAGCCATTTTTTTTGTTCTTTTTTTGGCTTTCCTTTTGCCAAAGAAAGTACACACACACCCCACTCACACACACACACCCACACACACTCAGAAATTATAATAAAAAGAAAACCTAAACCAAAACTTAAAAGTGGCAGAAAAAATAAAAATAAAATACATGAAACTGTGGTGAACATTTTTACCTTTTTTTCCGGGGCCTCTGGTGTGTGTGTGTGTACTTTTCCAAAAAACTGTTTTAAAAGCTTAACCACGAGAAAACTGCGAATATTCCCTAATGACACGGGAGGTGAGAGGTGGGGCACAAAAGAAAAGCCAGGAAAATTCGGCACAAAGCCCAGAAGGAAGGGGCTGCGATACGGGCTCGGCTTGACTTGGCTTTTTCCCTGAAAGGTTCTGCCAGGCTCCCTTTTCCATTTCCCAGTTTTTTTTCGAGTTTTTCCTCAAAAGGAAAGCCAAGGATTGGCCGATGGGGAGGGGAGAACTAGTCGGGAGAACGCTTCATCCAAGGACAGGACTCAATTGCCGTAAATATCTGCATAGGCGCGGCAATCAAGATGCTTGGGGGATTGCCAACTGCTCCTGCAGCTTTCCTAAAGGATGCTGCAAGGAATCACTCACAGCAGAGACCCTAATAACTTAATAAGAGCCACACCCCTTTTAATTTAATCCAAGAACTCGCCGCCTTTGTCTCGGCGCGAAAAAAAGAAAACTCAGTCTCATTGCCAGTGGAAAATTGTAATTTTTACACCTCGACACCCCCTCGGCACTTGGCGGAGAAAAGCAGCACGCTTTCCCGGCGCCCCTTTCCGGCTCCTTTGGGGAAACTCTGCCGCCACTTGAGCAACTTTTAGTGCGTCTCAATGCGCATTTTAAATAAAATAGAAATTCAATTTACTTTAAATAAGCGACCAGGCGGCCAGGACAAGGGGGCTAACAAGGTGACAAGCAGCGACACGTCAATGCCAGAGTTTCCACAGCTTTTCCGCAGCCGCACAAATGAAATGTAGAAAATCTACAGAAAATACAAAAAATTCACAAAAAATTCACAAAAAAAAGAAAAGGAAAATGAAAATGAAAGAAAAACTGAAAAGGAAAAGCCAAGGAGGAGAAAAGAACTTTTTCGCTTTTTTTTTTCTTAAATGAACTTAAAATTGACTAAATGTGCTAGAAAAAGGTGCGAAGCTCCTTGGGGAAACCCTGGAAAATGGGGCCAGGGACTGGGAAGTGCGGGTGGGTGGGAAATACCAGAGACGAATATAATTAAGCGGCGTTTAAAATGCTTGTACTAAGACACGCTCAGGCCGATGAGGACGGTGGGCGGCTTAATTGGGAGGCGGAGGCGGAGCTGGGTGGCGGGGAAAACTTGAAAAACTTTCCACAAAGTTTAATTTAAATATGAATGAGCGTTTTTCCTCCCCATCCGCAGAATCACTTGTGTACTTCCCCGCCGTTACGGTCCTTCTCTGAAAAATAGATGAAATTTTCGTTTTGGATTGGAAAGCTTTTCTTTCGGCGAAGTCGTCTTTCCAGTTCCCAGTAACTGGTACTATTCTAATGCGAATAGTTTATAATATATTTTATTACCCAATAATTCGGAAGAACTGGCCAAGTTGTTGGTTTTCTTCGGAAAATCCGGGCACGAGGCTTTCTGCTAAGCCGCCACCCCAGAACGAGGTGGGGCGTCCTTGGGGTGGTTTCTAGGTGGCAGGACTTAAAGGGGCATTATAAATTTCTACCTAATCCGAGCGGCTTAGGGGCTCCTCGTCGTTTTGTTTTCATTTCAAGTTCCCCAAGCCCGGGACGAAGAAAAAGCCCGGGAAAGTCTTCTACTTCGGCTTTGATTTCGACTTATGTTCGCATCACAACAGATTTGCTTGCTGGCCATATTGTGCTGCTGCTGTTGTTGTTATCCTTGCTGTGTTGCTTTGTTGTTTTGTTGCCAGGTGATAAGGCAAATCGTATCCTTAAACCACTAAAAGGGATCAACAGTGGAAGTAGAATCCTGGCTGGGTCTGGGCTAGGGCGAGGGACGAATAACGCTTCGAATAATTATAAAAACAGCCTTCGAGTGCACTCCCAGTGCTCACTGCTCAGTACTCAGTGTAAGGAGTTGTGGTTGTGTTGGTGGAGGCGTGGAGGCGTGGCAGCGCAATCCTGGGGGTTGGAAGGACATTGAAGTCCAGGCGCCACACTGGCGGACGCCGCCGTTCCCCTCGTTGTTTGCCTTTATTTTCTTGTATTTTTGTATTTTTTTTCGACGCCAAGTAAAAGCGAGAAAAACAAACAAAAATAGACATAAATACTGTTGGGGATTTATACTTTATATCTTTTCTTCCTCTCTCTCTCTCTCTCTGAGTGTGTGTGTGTGTGGAAGGACACTTGTAACACTTGGGAGACAGAGGAAACACTTTCTTTCAGCCTCTAATCAATTTATTGAATTTATTTTGCTGATTTTATTAAAGAGCGCCTAAGAAAAACAATTTTTTTGCCAAAATACGAGCCTGTGAGGGGGCGTGGCAGTGTGCCAAAGTGGATTCTGCTGGCGCCTGGCATAATTAAGTTAGAACCTTTTTTTTGTGACGTGACTGGGGGTTTTGTCGATTCCTTTCCCAATACTCTTTGATTTCGATTGTTGTTGCCATTGAAAGGAGGCTCTGATTGCTGGCTAAAAAGGATATGGGCAGGACTCTGTTAACTGGCTTACTCAGCGACTTGATAGAATGTATCTATGATAAATGATGGCTGATGGCCTTACTCTGGATTTTGCTATTTTTTTTAAAGCCCCTTTGTTATCTCTGGGTTTAATTTTTGGTAATCAAAGTTTCGGCATTCGTTTTCCATTTCCCATTTTCCATTTACTGTTTTTCAGTTTTTCACTTTTTCCGTATTTTTGTTTTCCCAAAAGTCGAGCTGGAACCCCAGACAGACACCGACACAGACACACATCCATTATTTCCAATTCAAACTTTGCCAATTACAAATCTGCTGTGTTCGCCATCAACTTTTCGCATATTTTTGCCATATTTTTACCCAACCTCCCACGTGCACACACATGGAGTATTTAAGGACCTCAAAAAAACCATCTAATTGTGTATATTTCTGGACAAAAGTTTATCTCATATTGATGTATTGTTTCGCACTTCTTTTTTTCGCAGCTGGTCGGCGGTGAGTTCGATATGGAATTGAATTTTGTGATACAGGATGCGCAGAATATCAAACATATGCTGGAGCTTCTGGATCATTGTCCGCCCAATCTGCAGGTGAGTTTTCTGGTCAAAACAATATCTATACTCTCATAAAATATACATTTTATTGTGCGAATGCCCCCACTGTCGTGGTGACTTTTTAATAGAATTTAATTCAATTCGCGCTGCGGCATCAAAGAAAATTAACAACATGGTGGGCGTGGCAGCCGAAATTGCGCGTAATGAAAACGCAACATCAACATGAAAATGCCTTTCAACTTTTCCGACCCACCGCCACCGCCACCGCCAGTGCTCCAGCCCAGCCCCCTCCACAAACGTGTTTTCACATTTTCCTGGGTTTTCCCCTTTTAACTGCTGGTTTTCACGGTGCTTTTTTTCGTCTTCCTGATTTGCATATGAATATGTACAGTGCTGGTTGAGTAATTAGTTCCAAGAGGGCGAAAATATTACAAAATAAATAATAATAATATTTAATTTTTGGTTTCATTTTTTAAAAAATATCAAAGCTAATTTATAGACCCTCCTAGTAGTACAAGTTCAAAACCTATTTATCCTCTAAAACATATATTTTTTGAACGCTTCTGTACCCCAATGGTTGTGCCTGAGTGGGTGTAAAAGTCAGTGGGTGTGTGGGTGTGTGGGTGGCTCCGTGCCAGTGTTTGCGCTTAACAATATTTTACACCTGACGTTGTCGCTGTTCGCTCGCTTGTGCCATCAAATTATTAGCATGACTGCTGGCGAAAGGATCTCCCAGTAACTTTTCATGTGTAAGCTTTTTCCTTTTTTTAAATACACACTCGTACGCCAGTGTGTGTGTGTGCTGACAGGAAGTGCTCCCTCCAGGGTGTGCGAGTGAGTGAGTGGGTTGTGTGTCATCCAAAGTGCGAAGGCGCAGACATCGGAAGTCGGAGAAGTTGCTGCAAAAATCGCAACAAAGTTTCCACTTTATGAGTATTTATTTTTTTTTTTTTTGTAGCTGCATTGGTTCATTGACCCACAACAAGATACCTGAAAGAGCTATGAGAAATAGTTGAAGAATAAAGCTGAAGAACATTATGATTATAGAACGCCTCACGTTGGGCGCCAAGCTCGTATTGTTGAGGCCCTTA
Source organism: Drosophila pseudoananassae pseudoananassae (assembly GCA_018153035.1). Lineage (NCBI taxonomy): Eukaryota > Metazoa > Arthropoda > Insecta > Diptera > Drosophilidae > Drosophila > Drosophila pseudoananassae. The sequence continues at coordinate 7,896,706 of JAECXR010000014.1, read as the reverse complement.
AATCCTACATCTTCAAGTAACTATTATACATTTATTTACCTTGTCGGGCCATTATTCAGCACACAACTCCTCCTCGTAAGTGCGTTGGTGGTGCTCCTGTGTGGTTTCGGTGGTTTCTGGCGCCTCTGCTTGCTCGAGGGCCGCCCGGGCTGTGTGCGTAACAAACAAGCGATCCATTTGAGAGAATCCTACATTACACAGTCGCACAGCCACCCACCACGCACCCACAAGGACACCGCCCACCCAGAAAACCACCCACTCAGTAACTACTCTTTAATGATATGCGTCAGTTGCCGCCTGCTTGGCTTAGATGTTGCGGTTCTCGAGGCTTCACAATTTATTTGGCTTTTTAAATTAATGAAAATTGTCACTGACAAATTCTGGCAGTGTGGGTGAGGCCTGGGGGTGGCTGGAGATGACAGTGGCTGGGAGGTGTGTAGCATGTGTCTCCGAAATTGTTGGCATATGTAAAACAAGCATCAAATATGCATCACCGCCAGCCAGAGGCAGAGATCTTTTACTTCATTTGGCATGCGAGGCAGGTGTGTGAGCCTTCGCCACACCACCAACTTTACAGCAATTTTATGTTTACAGCACATCCCCCCCAAAAAGGGATGCTCAGGCCTTTTGTAAATATTGCAGGATATGTTTAGAATTTGTCAGAGTTTTTATTAGAGTCACTTGAAGACAAAACAATTACCTGAATGATTTTATTAAAATTTTCAAAAATTAGGGAAAGACCATGGAAAGAGTATTGGAAAAGCTTGAAGACTCTGCTCTGCAGATTTTCGATTTTCCGCCACATCTTGTGGTGGCGGGGAAGCATTTTGCATACAAAGGACAAAGTGTCGCGCCTTTGATTTATGTTCGAGTACAGTGGGCACTCGTGTGTCGCATAACAGCGAGTCCTCCCCCGATCCTGCCACCTTCCACCACCCTCCGTTTTGTGTTCAGCCGGCATTCAATTGATTCGGCACGTAGCCGGGGCAAGTGCAAATAACTGTTTTAGTCCTTGTCCTCCTGGCAGGACGGGCAGGTGCTCCTGCCCTTTTTGACCCCGTGCCCGTACCCGTGCCCTGCCAGGGGCCATAACATTTTATTCCTGACAATAAATTCATCGGGCGGGGGCTATCGAGACTGGTCCTTTAAATCAAAGCTTCTTTTTGAAATTAAGGCCGTAATGCGGCCTACCAGTAACCTGCTGGCAGGAGGCTGCCGTCAACCCGCCCATGGACCAGACCACCGCATATTTGTCGTGCTCCGCCGCCTGTGTGTATGCTCAATAAAATTTTACAGCCTCTGCCAGCTCAGCAATTTGCGTAACTCTTGCCACGGTCGCCTCTTCTTCTCGCCCAGGAACCAAACGCAAATAAAACCAAAAAAAAAAAAGAAAATAAAAAACGGCGAGAAAGAAAAGAAGCTAAAAAGGATCCAAGAACACACACCCACAGAGGGAGTGGGTTATAGAGGGGAAATGGGCCAGGACCGCCGCAGAACCCCCGTTGATTCAAAGGTGGGAATCAACAGACGAACACCTTTCACCTTTCGTCGAATTGGTTTCCGCTCTTTTTCTTCGCCGCCCCCGCATATCGCCCTTTGAATTTGCCTTTTCCGTTTCCATCTCTTTCCATTTCCATTTCCATTCCGAGCTTTCTCTTTTTGTCCTTTTTGGTTTGGCAACAGCTGTAAATAACGTTGTTAAAGCTGCAAACAATGTCCTGGCGCTGACCAGGGCAGGAGGTCCTTTGAAATCAAAGCTGATTCAATGATAATAATACTCCACAGCCCACAGAGTTGTTCTCCTTTTTGTTCATATTTAAGAAAAGGTGTTTATTATTTCAAATGATAATATTATTTGTGTTATTGCTTTACCACCTACCAAGCATCTAGTTTGTTCAAGTATCGGGTATCATGTATGGTACTCTCAGAAGCTCACACCTTGTTTCAAAGTGTGGTCTTGGGGCTTCCGGAAGCCCCACTAGAACGAGATTCCCTCATGGATCTCTGAGCTGTGGCGATAAAAATGAAACATTTTTAAGCTTTGGCTGATGCCTTTTTTTGAGCGAGTGCGAAGCCATCGCAACATTTCAGCTCGCAAAGTATCTGAAAGTTGTATCTTTGGCTTAGGGCCGCTTATCTACATTCGAACAGAGCTCCGGGATCCGGGCTCCGGGTACCGGGTACCGGGTACCGTGCTCCTTTCCACCCCAACTTCTCGTTTCTGTAACTGGCCAGCAAAGTTACACGGAGGATTAGATTGTGATTATGTTGGCAGTGGCAGTGGCAGTGCCAGCGATTTCTATTCCGATTCCGATTCCGTTGCCAGTTGGCTGGCAACTTTTTGCGGCAGCCAAGGGCGGGTAGGGGGGGCAGGCAAGCAGGCAGGCAGGCAGGCCGTAGTTTTAAAGTCTAGACCGCGCCGTAATTATCTGGAGTGTGTTGGTAAATCATCAGCTACGGAGGGCCAAGCACGATAGCCAAAGTCGGGCAGATGTATGCAGATCCTGGTGCTCTGGCAGCCTCCCATTTTTATGGGGCTGGCTCCCCCCTCCCCGGTTGCTTAGCAGCCACTACGGGCACAGAGACGGCATCAACAAGAGCACATGCCATAAAATACATAAAATAGAAAGCAGCCGAGGGCTATACATGAAATTTATTCATGAATTGAATTTGTATTCCTCGCAGATATTTTATAAGTTTTCCATTTCTATTCGCTATCCAGCCACCCAGGGGTGTTGGGCATTTCCTCCTACTCCTGGTACTGGTTCTCTGAAGAGAGGCTCTTCCGTTTGCCAGTGTGGCTGTGTGTTTCGTTGTGTACTTCAATTCCCGTAATGCCGAGCAATGAGCATAAGCTGATTATGTTTTTCCGCCAAGTATTTGTGGTTTCGCTTGGCTTTCTATTCAAAAATTAATTGGCTCTTGTTGGAGTTATTAATTCGGAGTTTTAAGCCTCCATAGTGCTTCGCATGCCGCCTTGGTCACACTGTGTATTCTCAAAAGTGTCACATTATACGACTGCATTGTCCTGGCCATTATTCCGCTCGTTTTGTGGTTATTGGCTGGTGAGACTCCGTCGCCAGCTGGTCCCACATTAATTTTGTGATTGCTCCATTATACTTACGATGCTTTTGGGACTCTGGTCACACTCGAACAGCGAATTGAAATGCAAGCCAGCCGCCAGAAAGTCAGGCGAGTCAAGGCCCTGAATGGAAAAGCCACTGCACAGCGGCGGGGCGGAAGGACTCGAATCGAACTCGCCATTAAATATGAATTGTGATTGCCCCGATTGGAGGCGGGCATACAGAGCGAGAGAGAGACGGATGGACGGCGGGTGAGTGAGAGGGCGAGATACGTGGGGGAATCGAATTGAAATGCACACAAGAATAACAAAAGTTTTACGGCGGACAGAGCAAGGATTGCCGGATTGGCAGGCAGCAGGCAGCTGGCAGGAGGCAGGAGGCAGGAGGAGAGAGATCGCCAGGAAGGACACACTTTGAAATGGGTTCAACATTAGCCAGGACCTGGCATTTGTATTGGCAACGGTGCCTTTTGTGTGTTTTCGGCCTTTTGATGCCGCCCTTTATTACATTTGCGTCGCTGCCGCTGTGATGCTCTCTCTTCACTTATTTTTTAAATTTCTGTCTGCGAGAGTGTGCTTTTTCTTTAAACTTTCAAGAAAATATGTGGAAACATTCGAGTTAAAAAGTTGTTTTAAAATTAAATACTTTTGCAAGCTCTCGCAGAATTCCTTGTCTGCTTTCAAAAGAGTTTTTGGAATGCCTTCTAGTTTTTCCCATCAATCCCCCTCGAGGCTCCCTCGCCTTTGGGATTCCTTCCTTTGGCTATTTTTTGTTGTTGGTATTGGCATCACTCGTCACGTAAAAGGACAACGGCGCTGGCCAGGACATCGACAGTCAAACACATTGAAATGACCCGAACCGGAGACCGAACCCGAACTCGAACCTGAACCTGAGACCTGGATGCCATTGGACTCCTAAGCCAACCAAACCCACCTAACCCACCCACCCACGGCGGAGTCCTGGCCCAGGGACCACCCGTTGAGTTTTAAAGAATTGTCTGCCATGTGAAAAGGTCATTTAATTTCTTTTTGATTTGTTTTTGCGTCGACTGCTCCCAGGGTTGGCCTGCTGGTCCTGGTCCTGGCCCTGGCCCTGGCCCTGGCCAGGACGACGCGGTCGTCATTAAAGTGTAAATGTATTTTTAAGTAGACTGCTCGTCCCCCTGATCGCCTCTCTGGCGGAAAAATAGAATTACCAAAGAGCTTGGCGGTGAAATGGTCCGAAATAGCGAGGCCCGAAAAGCCCAAAAGCCGCACAAGTTTCCCAATTTTTTTGCCTTTGCTTCTCGCTTGAGTTAATAGCATTTTAAGTACGGTCGGTGGAGGGGGGACCTTGGCAGGGCCGTCAGAATTCCAGGATGCACAAAGCATATAGGCAATAGAAGTCCTGCCCAGCCAATCAAACCGAGCTGCCAACTTAGTTTCAATTGAAATTAAAAGGACATTAAACGAGGGGCGATGACGAAAGTGGATTTGGTTCAAGGCGAGAACTTGAAGCTCATTATTTCATTTTTCTTGACAATTAAAATGTATATTTTTTGTATTTTATTTTCATTTTCATCCGGATGCCGGCTGCCGGCTGCTGGCTGTGGCTGCTGGCTGCCGGCTCCTGGCCTTTTCCATTTGTTTTCATTTCTATTTTATTTTCAAGTCTCTGTTGTGCTTTCGGACTTTTTATTTCCTTGCCAGGAAATGGCCATGAAAAATGTATAAAGTTGCTGCTTTTTGCCTTCTGCTCTCTGTATTTTATATTCTTAAGGCCTAAGGACAAATACACGAGCGTAGCACCATACGTGTGTCGGAGGGGGCGTGCCTGATCAGTGGGGCGGTGGGTGAGCCTTAAATGGGGGCGTGGTATGCCAGAGGTTGTCTGGATTTAGCGGTCGCTGTTGAAAAACTGTTTAGAATACTTTCCCAGCTGCTTTGCATTTTTGGCTTGTGGGCTTAGCCGTGGAAGCACATGTGTCAGCCTCCCCCGCCTACTTCGGGGGTGGCGGCAAGGCGTGGCACTAATGCCACACACATGAGTTTTGTCATTCAATTTTGACACGCGTTGCGTGGCCCTCGGGCGCTATCGTCGACGTCGCAGCTCCCCCTTTTCCAACTTAGATTTCAGATTTTAGATTTCAGTTTTCGGTTTTCAGATTTTTCCAGATTTTCCATTTTCCCCGAGCAGATCCCACAGATTTCTGCTTCGAACAACAACTCATCAATATGCAAAAAGGCAACAGCCGAGAGCAAGGCTTTCTTTTTTCCATTCGGGGAGTATGTTGGTGTGACAGAGCTTGTGTGCTTGTGTGAGTAAAAGGGGTCAGTGGGGTTCGGGCAACCCCTTTCGCCAAGCACTTCCACGCCCCCCGCCCCCACATCCGTTCGCTCAGTCGTGCGTCAAAAGCAATGCAAACTTTCTGCGGCTTTCAACAAAAAAATAAAAAAAATGAAAAAGACCCAAAAAAAGGCGAAAAAATGCTTAAAAAATAGCAAATAAAAAATAAAGAAATTCCAAATAAAATCACAGAAAGTGGCAGGAAGAAAAAAAAAGTTTTAAGAGAGGGGGAAAGAAGTGGCGGCGAATGAAAAGAAAATTATTATGGAAATGTCAACGTGAAAGTTTTCCGCAAATGCAGAGCTTCCGCCTTTAACCCTCGGCTGGCCGGCACGGGTTTTGTTTTTTTTCACTCTTTTCCTGGAAAACACAATTGAATTTCATGTTTGACATGACTAGCCCACACCTGACTCCCTCCGGCCCAGCCCCAGCCCCAGACCAGCCCCAGCCCAGCCCTAGGCTTTAAAACTTTTCTCTTGTTTCAGCGGAAAATTTTAATGCGATTTCCATTGGCCTTGCTGGGACACGCATCTGATTTTGATTCAGATTCAAATTCGAATCGGTTTTTGCATTTTCTGGCCAGACAAAGACTCCACTTTGGGAGGGGAAGAGGTCCTGCAAGACGCCATTTGCATGAGAATTAATAGAGACTCCTTTAAGGGACTAGAGCCATGGACTCTCCCCCACAAGGCAGTTGGCTCTCCGCGAGGAAAGTGCTTCCAAGTGAAAGAAATCCTTAAAAAGAAAAAAAAAGTGAAAGAGGGAGCTGGGATTCCGGCGACACCTTTTCTTTTGTGAATAATTCAATTTGCGGCACTTGACAGCTTCAAAAGCTTGACATAATTCATTTTTTTACAACTGAACCTCACCCTGTCACCCTTTCGGGGGGCTTACTTAAGCATTTGAGGGGCGACTTTAAATGCTCGAGTGAGTTCTTCGCAGCTCACTTTCAATTCTTGAGTCGGCGACACCTTAATGGGCCACCGAGCAGGACCAACGTGCCAGGACGAGGGCCGAAGGACCCCGGCGTCAGTTTCTTAATTACAGACCCAGGCTTCCCAGCCATCCCCTTTTTTTGTGATTCAACGATGAGAAAACTGAAAATTGCTCTCAATTAACTTGTTAGTGGCTTGTTTTTTTCCCCGCTCCACTGCCCTCCCCTGGCCCCCTGGAAAAAAAGGGTTAAAGGCCATTACAGGAACGCCTCATCGAACTCTATGCTTCCCTCCATTTCCCAGCAGAAACTTTTAATTTCTGAAATTTATAAAAAAAGGAGATAGGGGGAAAGTGACCACAAAAAACCGACCAAAAAGGGTGGAGAACATAAAACAGAAAAATAAATAATTAAGATAAACAAACAAACAAAGAAAAGGCGAAAAAATATACATCTGACTTGTCATTAAAAACATTTGGAGCCCTTCGTAGGCCGGCCCGGAATTAATTAAATAAATTAGAATGTGTCCGAAAGTAGAACTGAAATGGAGGACTTTTGGTCGGAATAATTAACCAAGGAGGTGCGGAGGTCAAAGGTCAGGAAGTCCGAGTTCAAATGCATCGCAGCCGGCAGAGCTAAGAAATATTGACTCTCTGTGCGGTACTTGTGCCTGTCACTGGCAGCCAACCCGACAAAAGCTGTCACAGTCGTTTTGCTGAAAACATTTCAAAAAGGTCCTTTAATAATTCATGCGCCCGGCAGTATCCTGATTTCAGATTCCCGGACGAGTGTCCCGCTCAATCCTAGTTTGTAAATGCAAATTCATATTGTTGTTTATTTGTTTGTTTGTCAATTTCAATTTATGAATATTTAATAAACAAGTTACCGAGCCACTGAGTCCTGTTCTGTTCAGTTCTGTTCTGCGAAAGTTGAATTAAACAAATAATCACATTTGTTTGGTTAGTTTTTTGTGAGAATTAATGTGAAATTGTAGTGTTTTTAATAAACTAGTCAAGCTAGATTGTTTTTTCTATAATTTTTGGTTCACTTTTTTCGCCAGACCTCGGCAAAGGACACTCCCCCTTCCTGATTGCACTTTGTGTAAATGTTATGCACATCAGAATCACTGGCACAAAGCAAAGCAAAGGCAAAATGTCAATAGCAGGCCCCAGCAGCAGTGTCTTTGCCATCTCCGGCAGGACCTCCTTAGAGGTGGAATCGCAGGACCCCGAAGAGGGCCAGGCACACGCTACTTAGCCCGCAAAATTGCCGACTCCGGCATTTTCCATGTGCGTGGCATTACCCGTTTTTCCTATCTACTCCTTCCTGGCCCTCTGGCCCTCTAGCTCCCTTCGTCCTTGCCGGGTTTTCCCTTATTTTCCAGGCTCTTCCAAGTTGGTTGGCAAACTCCTTGCTCAGTTGTTTGCATTGCAGCGGCAGATGCTGTCAATAATAAATTTCCGCTAGAGCCGCAGCAGATTTGCAAGGGGGGGGGACTCTTGAGATGGCGGCACGTACACGGTAAGAAAAAATAGGGTTGAAGTGCAGAATTTATGAAGCTTTCAAAGAGATACAATGGATAATAGTTGTCTTCAACTGTGCGTATGCTTAATATATCACTGTTCTCCCAAATATTAAGTATACGCCCTGTTCTACCGACAACCTTTTAAGACTGAAACTATTATTCGCAGTGTAGACTCCAGCCCAGTGGGAGTGGCAGGAAGGAAGCACATAAGCGCATTGCCCAAGAAGACAAGAAGGAGATTGAGGAAAAGGAAGAAGATTGCAGCTCGGCACTAAAAAGATGACATAAAGATAGAGCCGGGCGGGTGTTGAAATTGAATAGGGGTAACGAAGCGTCAGTCTGACGGGGCAAAGGAGTCAACAGCGGCAGAGATGGGTAATGGGTGATGGGTGATGGCAAGGGGTGATGGCAATGGGTGGTGGATGGCAAAAAAGGACGAATCAGGCACTGCAGGCATGCAAACGATGCGCTGTCGCCTGATAAAGTATATGCGATATAACGTATACGACCGATTGGCCGTTTCTGCTCGACGGGGCCAGAAGGAAAAATCGCAGACGACTGGGATGCAAATGGCAAAAAAGGACCAAGAGCGAGGAGGGAGGAAGGAAATGCAGGATGTGAAATGGCAATAGGGGAGAGGGAAGAGGGAAGGGAAGCCAGGGAGTAGAAAAAGGACAGCTCAGCGGGCGACACGTTGATAAATTTATTGAAATTCTATTGAAATGAAACGATTTGACTGCAGCAAGGAGCAGAGACAGAGACAACAGATGCCAGATGAAATGGCAACAGTGGCGGGTAGTGAAGGGGGCCGGAGTGGGGACACAAATCGCTGATAAAGTGGAAAATGAGTGAAAAACAAAAAAAAAAAAAGAGTGTCGTAAATTGCAAATAAATTGCAGCTTGCCGTTGAAGGATATCACATGCTATCGCACACACACACAGGCACACACATATACACCAGCACTGCAAGGCAGTCCTTACAGAGAAAGAAAACTTTCTTCATTCTGTTAGTGCCCAGTTTTGGGCAATTAAACTTTCCCAATTGCATAAATTCGGAAAATCCCGACCAACTTTGCACTTAATTTTTAATTTTCTTTCGCTCCGACCTCCGACCTACGACCTCTGACCTCCCTCGGACGGCGCTGGACAGGCGATGCTCAATTTAACCTGGCCAGAAAGCAACAAGCCAAATGCTCCATTGCGTTTCGCAGTAAAAAAAGTACAACAAACGGAAAAAACAGGAAAAACAAAAAGTCGAAGGAGAAAATCTCGGCAAGTCGGCTCATTTCTGTAGCATACTTAGGGGGGGCGGCAGAAGAAAGCGATAAAAAAAGCAGCTAAAAGATAACAGAGGGTGGCCAAGAGCCCAGAGGCAGAGGCAGTGACAGGGGCAGGAGCAGGGGCTGGCGGGGACGTGGCATAGAAAAGGCCAAATTTAATTTGTGCTCAGTGGCTGTGGCAACTTTGGGCCTGTTGTTGCCGCCGCCATGAAGAAATTGCTACCCAATTACGTAATAAAATCTGACTGAAGTTTCTACTCTTATTATTTAATTTTTTCTTTATCTTCATCTTGTCGTCTCTTTTCCTTTCTTTTCTCTCTTTTTTTTCTTTTCTTCAATGAAGAACAAATTGTTTGAGGGGATTTGTAGCCGTGCATAAAAAACAAAAAACAAAAATTGTTGAAAAAAAATAAGAAAAGAAAAGCATCCGAGGCTGGAAAATCCCAGCTTGGCGCTTATTAAGAAATAATGCTGGAAAAACAAAACCCAATGGCGTCAAATCAACGTTTGTTTTGCCTCTCCTGTAATATTTGTGCCAGCAGGCATATTAAATGGCCTAAAAAGTAACAAAGAAAGCGACGCATTCGAACCTTAAATTATGAAATGTGAAATAAACTTGAAACCGAGTTGGTTGCTTGAAGGAAACTTCAATTCTGGCCAACAAACCTTCCTTTTGGCCAAAAGCCAAAGCAATATTTTCAGGTGAAGCGGTAATGAATCCTAGATGATGTCCTTTCCTTTCCTGGGTTTTGTAATTTACAAATCCACAAATCAAATTATGCGTGCAGTACATTAGAAGAGGAAAGAATAAATAGAAAAAAATATAAAAAATATATCAAAAGTAGCAGTCTTTGGGAGAAAACGCAATGAAGTAACGGCCATAAAGAAAAACCAAGGAAATGAAGCGTTAAACGAGCCAGCCAGCTGATAAAAAATGCATAGAAAGAAAAAATGACTAAAACTTGAACCTTTCCAAAGCCATAATTGTTGTATTGGTTACATATACTTTTCATTTAAAGCCAAAATCTGAAGCATCCTTCGCTGGCTTCGGGTTTCTCATTATCGAAATATATATATTTTCTCTGCAATGGCCAATCAATGTGCAATCTTCTCAGTGCCATTAAGTGTATCTGTATCCTGTGAAAGTAGCTATACACTGGTGTCTGTGTGTGTGCCAAAAGCAATAATCATAAAGAACCGTCAAACGCTTTGTTTTTGTTCCTTCTACAGAATTGAGGCAATAATGCCGAATGGAAGAAAAAAAAACCAGAAAGGAAAATACAAGAGATGCGAAGGAAAAGTCTGAGTTGGCTTGCGATTATTTTGCCATTACTTTCCATTATTTTACTTTATTTCAATGACTGTTTACATTAGGCACTCGCACACACTCACACACTCACACACTCACACCCTCGCACACACACACACTTGAGAGAAAGCAAAGAGAAAGTAGCCGATAAGTGCCTTGCATTCTTTTTCCTTTTTTTGTTTGCCAACTTGGTTGTGTGCGAGAAGAGATCCTTCAGACCCTTCTGAGGGGCTCTGAACAACTCTTATGGCTTTGATTTCTCATTTCATCTAGATGGTCTTTCGTAAATAATTTTATTAAAAATATATTGTATATTTGGTGTCCTTTGCAGGCGGAGATCTGGAGCGTGTTCATTGCCATCCTGCGCAAAAGCGTTCGCAACCTGCAGGCCTGCACAGACGTCGGCCTCATCGAGCATGTCCTTGTGCGCCTGCAGCGCTCGGAAACGGTTGTGGCAGGTGAGTTTTCAATTATAATTATAAGGATATTATTAAAATATTAAATTTTCAAAGGATAAAGCTTGGGGGAGTATTTTTTAAAGAGGCTAGAAAGTTAGGAAGTATTTTCAAATAATTTACAAGCCTTAAGCTTAGTTTTCTTGAATTCTGCTTAAAGTTCAGGTACTATCAGATATCCTATCAAATATATATCCTATACCCCCAAAAAACCTCTCCATTTCCAGAGACAATGGATCTCAAATCGAAAAAAATTGCACTATTGTTTGGCTTTGGTTTTTGAAGCGGATTTGGGGTTTGCTCTTCGGTTTTCGTCTGGCTTGGTCCGTTGAATTGCCTTTCGATTAATTTCACGCTTGTCAGCAGCACTGACACGCCCAGTTGCGCCTCCCCAGCCCTCAGTCCCCCGACCAGAAACCACCCAGAATCCTGGATGGCGGGGCGGCGAGTAATTCCTGGGAAGGATATTACCACCACCACCTCCCCGGCCCCCAGAAAAACAGCATGGCTGCAAATTTGCTCTTCATTAGCGACCCGCGCTGATGCCACGCCTCCTTTTTGGGAGCACCACCCACAAGCCAACACCCATCACCCACCACCCACCACCCACAACCCACCACCTCCCACATGATGCCTTGAGGATGTGCGTGCCTTTGGCTTTGATTTTGATTTTATTAAGTCAATGACACATCTGCGGTCTCCACGAACTCCCAACTGTGGTGGGTGTCCTCCTTCCCCTCACCCTTCACACACACACTCGTACATAAATCTTTTCGCACCACCCCCGTCCCCCCCACAGAGCCTTCTCCATTCCGCATTTAACGAACTGTAACTGCTGTCAATTTGCAGTCGCTGACTTTTGAGCTTCGTGTGTGGCTGGGCGGCGGGGAGGGGGTGGCTAAGAGGGGGAGAGGGTGCTGGGTGAAGGCTGGCAAAGGGGTGGCCACAAACAAAGACATCATTTCATAAATCAACTGCAAGAAAAAGTAATACTTTAAGGGGTTATATGAGTGGGGTTTTTTTTTATTTAAATATATTTATTTTTAATATGAGCCCTAACTAAATTTAATTTAAGCCTCTTAACTAATTTTAATTTTAATCCAATAAAAACCCTTTAAAAAATAAGCACTTTCGGGAGCCCAGCAAGCCCCTTCTTGAAAACCTTTTCTTCAAGTGTACTTCTCCCTCATTTGTATGTGTCGGTGTGTCCCTCTCCTGTGTGTGTCTCTGGCTATGTATGTGTGTCACCTGACAAATGCCAAAACGTGACACTTGCCAAGAAATTAGATAAGTTAAAAGTTCGTTGTCTTGGCCAAAGTTTAGCTTAGAGTAGCAACTTCTTGGATTTTATCTGTGTCTGAGTATCTGTACGAGTGTCTGACTCACTCTCTCTACCATATCTGTGTATGCATGTGTGTTAGGGGAAGAGAAGGAAGAGCAAGAAGCAGCAGAATCAGCAGATATATTGCCTACTTTTCTGGGCTAGAAACTTAAACTTTCAACGCAACAGACACTCAGTAATTTGATAAGAGAAATTGTTGCGCTAAACGCTCTCCCCACAGTTGACAATGTTCTCACTTATTATTTATTTTTCCCGGTCCCGGTCCCGGTCTCTGGACCCCCCCTTCTCTTATCTCTTTCTATTACTACGCCCTGTCCCTTTCTTATCCCTGATTTTTCTCCCAATGCTACTACTCCCAATGATGATGATGATGATGATGACGAGTTGGGGCCGTAAAAACTTTGGCATGCCAGGGAAAATGTAATTAAATGCTGATGAAGCTGCGGCGGGGGAGGTGAGATGGGAATTCCACACCAGAAAGGGGGCGTGGTCTAAGCAGTGGGCAGTGGCGAGCCGGGAGGGGCGAGGCAGAGCATCATCTGGGGAGCAACTGGGCGACATAGTCGTTTGGGGAATGCCGCAGGTCATGCTTAAAAGTGGGTGTACCACTTGAAACAATAGGGTAGGAGATTAAAAAATTATTTTAAAAATGTTGGGAATTTAATAAATAAATATTAAAGAAAGTTTTAAAAAAAAAAGTCTTTCCAAAAGATTATAAGATCGAGTCTTGGAGGAAAAGAACTATAGTTTTTAAGGCATTAAGGGTCTAAAGCTCTATAGTTTGTGGCTTTCAAGCCTTTCATTCAAAAGATTTATTAACAAACCCTTTAATACTTAAATTCTTTACTCTTCTGACCACTTTTTTCTTCAAGTGCATCAAAAACTTGGGCCAGAGCAAAGGTTGAAGCTGCCAGTTACTCAATTTCTTAATTCACGCAACCCGAAACGTGTTGATGGTGTGTGTGGGTGTGGGTGTGGGTGTGGGTGTGGGTGTGGGTATGGGGCTGGGTGGGTGTATTTGAAGAGGGGTTGGTAAATATAAGGGTTGCCGGGGGGGGGTTACTTGCCAAGAGGTGAGCCAACACAGTCCAAGCATTAAAACGGCCCGAGCGTCCCATTTCAATTAGTGTGCATTACAAATGAAGTTTGGGAATAGCGCAGCGAAAGCATCCGAAGACTTGGCTCTTTCTTCCCCCAGGGGCGTGGCAGTTAGGGCGGAAGTGCGACAGAAACGCCAACAGAGTAAGAGAGAGAGAGAGGCAAGAGCGAGAGGGCAATCAGTTTGAACTCCGGAATTAATAACTATTTGGCCAAGCTTTTGGCTAAAGTTGATTGAAAATACAGCGACCACAAGTTGGAGAAGGCTCGAGCAGGAGAAGGAGAGAGCGACAGAGAAGGGTAGATGCCGATAGAGAGAGATGCAGCTATTTGGTGGCCGAAAACTTTGCTGTCGTGGAGTCCTGCCATTAAAATTGCATAAATTATGTTACAACTCGATGCGAAACTTGGAAACTTATTTAAAGGAATCCTTGACTAAACTTTCAATGAATATCCACCGTCCTTCCTCCGCCCTCCTTCCCCCGATGGCTTAATGAAGACAGGATAGTAGTTAGTAAATATTTAAGTATTTTGTAAATTGTGTTTAGTTTACTTACCGCCTCTTAATTATTTTGCTGAAAATCCGAGAAGGCAGCCTCTGGCTTTGGCTTTGGGTTTGGGCTGACCTTCCTCTAAATTGGAATTCCATTCCGCCAGATCAAATGCAATTTCAGCCACGAAGGCCGACGCCACCGACGCCGCCCACTCGCTGTGTCCTTGCCGCTTGGCTGGGCGCGAGGACTTTGGCTGCATTTGCATTTGCATCATGCCACCTGGGCCTCTCAGGTTCTCTGGTTCTCTGGTTCTCTCCGGATTAATTGTATCTCTTTCTGCGCCTCTTTTTCAGATCTCCTCATCGAAATGCTGGGTGTCCTGGCCAGCTACAGCATAACGGTAAAGGAGCTCAAGCTGCTCTTCGGCACAATGAAGGCCACCAACGGCAAGTGGCCGCGCCACTCGGCCAAGCTCCTGAACGTCCTCCGCCAGATGCCGCACCGCAACGGCCCGGATGTGTTCTTCAGCTTTCCAGGTCGCAAAGGATCGGTAAGTGTTGGGGACTCTGGCTACCAGGATTAATATTTAATTTAGATTATACGTATATAACAAATTCCGGGGCTGTTATTTTATTGCCTCACACTTGTAACGATTTCCTATGTCCTGGCACAATGGTTCGGTGTGCGTTGAGGTCCTTGGGGAGTCTATCTAACCATCGAACACATAAAAAATGCCATAAAGCGAATTGGAAGTCAAACGCGAACATGACCGGCCCGGGAGAATCCCGGCAATCGTAGCGAAATGTCCAATAAACAGGCTCCATCCGGGTGGTACCCTGGCTTCCCCTGAAAGGAAAACCACTGAACCACCGAGCCACCCACATCAAATGTCCTGCCTGTTCCTGTCACTTTCGGCCCAATGGAGGTGTGGGAGTGCCCGGGAGGAGAGTACTTTTCACGCATTTGGCCTTTTTAATTTTCGTTTAGCCAGCTTTTAGGCAACACCACCCACTGACCCACAGAACCGCCCACACCACCACACCACCACCCACGGAACCCACTTAACCGCCGATCAGCGATCCACTAGGATGCCTAATGCCATTGATGGTGCCGATGATTGCAATGGAATGCCAGGACGACAGGATTCGATTCGAATAATGAGATTTCGGGGCGAAAGCCAAAACCCAAAATCATCAGGGCATCATTTCAGTCAGCCTTCCCACTCCAGCTCCAGCCTTCTGTCTCTCTCCTACGGGACTGGTGCTGTCTTTTTCGGCTTCGCTTTCGGGGCCAAAAGTTGGTGCAACCGCAGCAGAACTCTAACAGTGTCAGTCTTTGTCACGTCCATTTGGCCTTAACCCATTTAGTGGAGAGGCTGGATGCCAGACCACGCCCCCTTGGCTTGTACGCCCCCTTTTTTGGCTCTCAAGTAAATGAAATTTGATATCCGAAGCACACATGGCCGAAAAAGCGCGGAAAAAGTGCCTTAAATTTCATAAATTTGCACAAACTTTTGAAGCAAAAATTGAGCCAAAAATGCGATGCAATTTATTTGCAATTTATTCTCCGGAGAGACACCTAATGTTTGTTATCTTAATGGAAGGATAAATAACCCGATGGCAGCCCGGGGATAGTGTCAGATGAATTTTCAACAGGATAATATTTTAAACAAACTCTCGCACAGTTCCTACACAATTATGGTGCCGGGCAGGTGATGCGAATTAAATTTATGAAGTGAGACTGCACATTCCGGGCAGAGTCCATGAAGTCTTTGGTTCTGCAGAGGATATCCCAAGTCTGCCGCCCTCCCTACTCCCTGCTCCGAGCTCGGTATGGTACAACTTTCATTTATCCACATCCTGTGAGGCAAACAGAGGCTGTCCGGCAAAGCCACAAAATTGATGATAAATCAAATGTGCTCATTTCCGTTTAATTCAAAGTTCATTTCTGTTGCGGCTTCTCCTCTCATGTGCTTTGCTTTGGCCGGGTCTTTTGAATTCCTGGCATGTCTTTGAGGTCCTGCCACAGGATATACACCCGTGTAGTTTTCTGTGCACTCTGAACTGAAATGCCACAAGTTGGCTCGAGCCCCAATCCCACTCTAAGTCAGTGCTCATTGAAAAGTATTTCCTCTGTGATTTATACAGACATTTCTGACCGTTTTGGGTCCGAGTCCTTGAAGGGGAAATGGAAATTTGAGACCCTTATCCCTTTCTGGTTGAGTTGTTGCTTTATTTAATAGAAACTGAATTATGCGGCTTATTATGTTCGAGACCAGAAGCGCTCATAATTGATATTTAACAATGTTGCAGGCCATGGTCCTGCCTCCTCTGGCGAAGTGGCCTTACGAGAACGGATTCACCTTCACCACCTGGTTTCGGCTGGATCCCATCAACTCGGTGAACATTGAGCGGGAAAAGCCCTATCTCTACTGGTCAGTATACCTATTCTCCTCTACTGGATTATATTTCCCATCTTCCCATATTATAATTTAATACAAATCGTTTGCAATTAACAGCTTCAAGACGTCGAAGGGCGTGGGCTACACGGCGCACTTTGTGGGCAACTGCCTCGTCCTCACCTCCATGAAGGTGAAGGGCAAGGGCTTTCAGCATTGTGTCAAATACGAATTCCAGCCACGAAAGGTGAGTGACCCCTTGCCTTATCCCCTCTAATCCCCAATCAACCGCACCCTCACCCTACTTGCAGTGGTACATGATTGCCATAGTGTACATATACAATCGTTGGACGAAAAGCGAAATCAAGTGCCTCGTTAATGGACAGCTGGCCTCTTCCACGGAGATGGCCTGGTTCGTCTCCACAAACGATGTGAGTACAATAACAGCTATTATACACATATATCCTTTCAGACACATACAGACAGCTTAATCCTAATTAACTACGCTTGAGAACTATCAGTATTTATTTGTTTTGAGTAGAGCTCCTCCTTTCTGCTTTAGAGAAGTGCCAATTGGGGATATACTTGAGTGAGCTTCTGAAACTTTGAGTTCCGATTTGAACAACAAATATATTATTTCAGGATTTATATAAAGATTAACCTAACATATATCCCTAAATATATCATTATTGCATATTTTGTTGGAGCTTCAGGTTATCATCCACCTTATCAAAGGGGATCTCCCAGAAAAGTTCGAATAAAAATAGATCCACAATTAGTTGTCATATTTTAATGAAGATTTACGGAGAATCGTTCTACAAGTCTTCTGAGGTATCCCGCTCAAGAATCGGGTGAATGAAGACCAATTTAAAGACTTTCCCGTCGCAATAGAATTCTGAATCCTCGGCAGCGCCCGAGGATAAACTCCATAGCTCTCCAGTACCTGAAACAGTGTAGAAATAAACTTGGTTAATTATAAATTAGTATATATACTAATCCTAATCCCTACTTGCAGCCCTTTGACAAGTGCTACATTGGAGCCACGCCGGAGCTGGACGAGGAGCGGGTCTTCTGCGGGCAAATGTCGGCGATCTACCTGTTCAGCGAGGCTCTCACCACGCAACAGATCTGCGCCATGCACCGCCTGGGGCCGGGCTACAAGGTGAGTGGGGGCAGAGGTTACTTCTCCCCAGACAGGTCGAAGGTTGGGGATTCGGGGCGTCAGGGTAGTGGGTCAAGGCACGCACTGAAAACGCACCACTCTGCACCGCCGAACTTGCTTGCAGCTGCAGCAACTAAAAATTGTCCCCGTCTGTAAAAAGATAAATTGTGAATTGTTTTAAAAAGTATATACATCAACATACATATATATATATATTTTTCTTTTTGCTCTTTTTTCTCCTTTTCTCTCTCCGTGTGTTCCAAAAATATAAAAAATACTACTACTTCCTGTCCTACGCTGCACCGCTAACAAAAAAACCAAAATACGAACCAAAAATTGCACCACACTTTGAAAAAAAAACACTTCACTGAACGAAAATATATTTAAACGAAATCAGTCGCAGTTCCGATTCGACAACGAGTGCTATCTGAACCTGCCGGACAACCACAAGCGGGTGAGTCACTTTCAACTGTTGGGCTCCGCGGCCCTGACCTCCGCGTCGGGCGGCGGGAGCGGCACGGGCGGCGGCACTGCGAGTGGCGAGGCGGCAGCAGCTGCGGCGGCGGCGGCGGGCCAGCAGCAGCAGCACCAGCTGCAGTTGCAGTTCCAGACCCTGGCCGCCGAGCAGGAGGCGCGCGCCATCGACTGGTCGGACGAGAAGCTGGACTTGAGCGCGGCGTTTGTCAAAATTCGAGCTGTGCTGACTGCCAGGAATGCAGTGACCCTGGCCACCTTGCCGGGCATGAGTCAGGTGGCCAGTACAGCCACCCCAGCAGCCGCGGCAACGGCTGCAACATCGGCTGCAGCATCAGCGGGGGCGGCAGCAACACCTGCCACCGCTACCACCACGGATCCGGGCGACTCCACCACAGACGATCCTTTGGGCCATTTGCCGACTGGAAATGCTTCTTTTGGTATTTACACTCTTTGTTTGATTTATTTTTAATTTTCTATTAATTTTTTACGCTTTTTATATATTTTTTTTTAATTTAAACAAAAAAGAGCAACTGCGTCGCCTGAGCAGCGCCAGCAACCTGAGTTCTCTGATTGCGAGCGACACTGAGGAGGTCAACCAGCTGAAAGCTGTAAGCGAACACAAACTTTTATTTTATTTTTAAGTTTCTACCTTTAGTTCTTATTTGGCTTATTGTTTATCGGTTGGGAAGTTTCAGAAATCAGATCTGGCCAGAAATTAATTAAGAACTTATAGCCAGCAAGTGTATCGATTTGGTGTGGTTTTCCCCGACCTCCCAGCTAGCTTTTTCATTTTGTGTTAACGGCTTTTTAAAGTTGCCCCCAAGAAGACAGTGCTTCTACTGCGGGATGGGGAGGCGGGGGTGTATATAAAGTTTATGGCTTTATTGTTGTTGGCCGGGAGAAATGGGAAGTAAATGTAGCGTATACCTCCCGCCCGGGCAGGTGTTTCAAATGCCACCCAGCCGCCCCATCTATAGACAAAAGCGAATGCAAAGCTTACCAGCGAAATAGGTGCAGTGGGAGAAAGTTGGGGCTAGTTCTAAGCCTAGAAGTTGGAGAAAGCTAGAGGAGTACTGGGTAGTTCACACAAAATAGCTAGTCATTTCTCTCTCTGCACCGAAACGTTAGAGATTGTTGGGAAATCTTTTGGGCGCGCATGTTCCATATATTCCGCTAGAACATTTCTATGCCCGTGCTCCACATTTGGCGAAGACCCGAAACGGCTATTATGTAGACAGCTTTCCCCCTCCCAGTCCATGCTCAGCCACCCTCCTCCCAGCTTTCACTCCACCTGCTCCTGTATGGCGGGTATTATGCCATTTGCTTTCTTTTTACAAGGACGGGGCTGGGGCAGGAGGCGGAGGGAAATGGAATGGCAAAGCGAGTGCTTTAGTTATTTTGAATGTTGTTTTTATGCGCCAAATCGGGAGTTGAGTTAATGGGATGGGAAACATGGCCAAAACACACACACACACACGTAGAGGTTGCGCTTTTGAAGGAAAATTAGAGACGAGGTGGGAGTTATGACCTCTTGGAGCTGGGAAACTGCGCCAGAAAATAAATAATGGACATGGCCATTCAACTAGTCAGTCCATCCATCAGTCAACAGAATAGTCTTTTGTATTCAGATTCTATTTTCTCATCGAGATTGTATCACTTCCCCCGATTCCTGATTGCTTTCTTAATTTTCCATTTTCGTTTTCGCATTTATTGTTTGTGTGGAAATATCGCAAAAGAAGTATTTTTAGCAGCAAATTTTGCAGCCAGGAATAATTATGATAGAACCACCAACACACAGGCACTTATGCTTACATGTATGGCACACACATACACACACTGTCACACACCCATACAGACAAAATGCTAAAATGCACCGAAGGTGAAGAAAACTCGAAGCCTGAAGCTCGAAGGAGAATCTGTTCTGGAAACAAAAACCAAAAATGCAACGATGCGTGGGCTGTGTATATAAATTTTCTTCTCACTTTATGTACTACACACTCCATACTATATATACTATATGTATATGGATATATCTACACATGTGTGTGCTTTTCTGTATTGTATTGTACTCCCGAAGAGTTTATTATAAATTTTGCACAAATGCCTGGGCTGGGCATCGCTTTAAATTGCAGAGTTGACTTAGTTTTTGGCAAAAATAAACAGCTTGTTTGGATAAAAAGATTAGGCTTATGATTTCGAGTCTCACGCCTTTAAGTTGCCAGCTTGAAGCCAGAAAAAGCATTCCAAAGAGGCCAAGAGACATGCCACACAAAATTGCAGTTTTGGATCCTTGGGCCGAACACTCGATGGCTCGATAGCGCCGCTGCCACTCCGATGAGTCACCAGAAAGCCCGGCCTAATCCTGGCCTGGCTCGGCTCTCTATCTCGCTCGAAAGCCACACACACACACCCGCCCACTCACCAATCACCCAACCACCCACTAACCCAGGCCACTTTTGTCTGCCCCAACAGGTCCTGTACGACGGCAAGCTATCGAATGCCATAGTCTTCATGTACAATCCGGTGGCCACCGACGGTCAATTGTGTCTGCAATCGTCGCCCAAGGGGAACGTTTCCTATTTCGTTCACACGCCGCATGCCCTCATGCTGCAGGTGAGTAAATCCCCGAAACCCATCCACATAATCAGGTGCAAACAGATGAGGACGGAGGGACCCGAGAACTGCCGGGCAGGACCGCCCCGGGGGATCCGATGTTCCATGCAGAAATTTTACGACAGAGGCGCATGCCTTGGCATTTCTTATTAGCCGGGGTCCAGGGAGAGCTTCCTGGCCGGAAAGCAGGCACCGGATCAAGTCCCTCCCATCCGCCCCATCGTCCTCATCGTCCTTATCGTCCTGGCCCGTGTCCGGCAAAATTATTCAAT
The DNA here is from genome assembly GCA_018153035.1 of Drosophila pseudoananassae pseudoananassae. Classification (NCBI taxonomy): domain Eukaryota; kingdom Metazoa; phylum Arthropoda; class Insecta; order Diptera; family Drosophilidae; genus Drosophila; species Drosophila pseudoananassae. The sequence goes on along the minus strand of JAECXR010000014.1, from coordinate 7,875,939 downwards.
AAATTTTGTAGTAATTTCTTGTGCAAACAGAGCACACAAATCATAAAGACGCTGCCAGCTGCCCGGGAGAGAACGTGTCCCGGGCCAAAATCGAGGCTGATGACAGCTTAGGCGATTAATGGACCTGACGAGTCCTGGCCAAGGACATGGCCAAGCATGCTGCTCATGCCACTGCTACTGCTACTTGGACATCGATTAAATTGAAATTTGCTTTTGCAGGACGTTAAGGCCGTGGTCACGCACTCGATACACTGCACCCTGAACTCGATTGGCGGCATCCAGGTGCTCTTCCCGCTCTTCTCGCAGCTGGACATGGCCCACGAGGGACTCGGCGACATCAAGCGGGATCCAACATTGTGGTGAGTTTGTCATGGACTCTTAAAAGGAGGGGCGTTTTCCAGGATGAGCTACTATAAGTCTAACCGAACTCTGTGTTCTGGCTCGTCCTGCAGCTCCAAGCTCTTGGGCTTCATTTGCGAGTTGGTGGAGACCTCCCAGACCGTGCAGCAGCACATGATCCAGAACCGCGGCTTTCTGGTCATCTCCTTCATGCTGCAGCGCTCCTCGCGCGAGCACCTGACCCTGGAGGTGCTGGGCTCGTTCCTGAACCTCACCAAGTATCTCGTCACCTGCCTGTCGGCCAACAGCGATCTGTTGCTCAAGCAGGTAAGTCAGATCAGACCAATACATGTAGAGTATGCATTAATATCCTGCCTGCCGCCTAAGATAAGTTTGTGAGTTGAAAGTGTTGGGATCATTGCGGACCACGCTGCGTATGCGCAATGTCGTTGGCATGCCGTGTTGTATATTCTTTTGTGACGAATGTGTTTGCGCTGCTGATAACTGATACCTGATAGCCGTCTATGTATTATACTCCATGTACATTATCTGCCATAATACTAAGTTACACCTAAGTGCCAGTTTTTTGGGGGGTGGTTAGCATGCAAAATGAAAAAAAAAAAAAGACAAAAATTGAACACTCCCCGCCGTTTGATGCGAATTTGATTTCTAACTTTGTTGCGCGTTCTTGTTGTTCGTTTCTTGCCACAAAAGTACTCCCTCCCCCTACCCCCTTCCACCGACCAAGCAAATGGATTGTTTTTTAGGGTGGCATGTTAACCCAACTCTCCGAAAAAAAAAAAAAAAAAAAAAAAAAAATAAATAAAAACCAAATCCCCCAAATGATATGCGAATTGTTGCTTTCTCTATCTCTCTCTCTCTCTCTACACACATACTATCTATCGCACTCACTGTGTTTTTTGCCTTTTTTGTGATGATGATGATGATGATGATGATTGCGATGATGATGATGGCGCACAGTTGAACACAGGCCTGCGTAATCCTTTCAAAAAAGTAAACACAACCGTAAACAACTGCTCACATTTCTCGTTATAAGTAACTGCACTTTGAGAATCTCTTAAGCAAATATACTCATGCCACATTGCCGCACACTACTCTATCTATATACAATATATATAATGCCAAGACACACTCCCAGCCACACACCCAGCCGCACACTCACATGCGATACACAAACGTATCTATCATCGTACATTTGTGTTTGCTTTGTGCCTTTTGCCTGTCTGCGACCTGGAGGAAAATCCTTGAAATCCTATTGGTTGCCACTTGAATTCCATAACCCGCTTAGTTTAAAGGTAGAGCGAAGTCCTCTTCGGTCTGCAACTTGGGCTAAGTGAAATATGGAGACAGAACGGAGCCGGGCCGAGCCATTGTCTTTTGTTTTCCCAACAATATATAACACAATCCTCTCAGCATTTGGAGTACACTTTTCTTTATTTATATTACACATTTAAGTTATGATTTATTGACAACCAGCCACACTGCCACACCAGAATGTTGCATGCTGCATTGACTGCTTTTCAACACTGTTTTTTGAGCATGTACCGATTGGCCGAAACGATAAATTGTTCCATTCTTGCGTTCCGATTGCGATCAGTTGCCGCTATTCATTCCGTTTCGTTTCGTTCCGTTCGGTTCCGCTTGCACTTGCACCGCCTGAGCACTGCCTTCAGCTTCAGCTCGCCATGAAATTAATCAAAATTTGAAAACTTTTAATAGCCATTATCAGCAAGCCAGTGAAATGCCTCAAAGAAAAAGAAGATATATATTAACTACAACTTACTGTCTTCTTCTACTTTTGTCTGCTCTCTCTTTCACTCAAACCCTGTATCTCTCTCTCCCCGCGCTCTCTTTCTCCCTCTCAATCTACCAATCTCTCTGTCTCTCTCTCACTATCACTCGCCACCTTCCACCTTCCACTTGCCACTTGCCACACACTCTCACGATCGCTTCTCCATTCTCCAAACGACATACCTTTGCTTCTTTCGATTGTGAACGTTTATCGATAACAACATTCAATGCGCCTCATCGATACACTGAAAAAAAACACAAACTCTGAATAACTTTTACTCTGAATAAAAACAACAATAACCGATCTATAAACAACAAACATCTCAACATGAACAACAACAGTTCTACCAGGTGAAGCTCAACTCTCTCGAATTCTGTGTACTCTCTGTACTTGCATATATTCCAAATACTAAACTATATTCAATGTAACATAACTGTAACTGTAACTGTAACTGTTTCCGTTTCCGTTCCACTGTTCATACCGTTTCGTTTCATTTCTTTAAGTGTCTGTGTGTGTTAGAGTTGTTGAACATTGAGTGTACATACTTATAACCGACTCATACCCCCATCTCATCATCGAGAGCTCTTTCTCGTATTATTTATCAATTTATTTATGTGTAATATATAATATATAAAATATATATATATATATATATTTGTATAGAAAACTCATTTCACCTTTCATTCCATCGTGTTCCGCTTGACTTTGTTTTGCCGCAGAACCGCATAACCGCAACGATAAAACCGCATAATCTTATTAACTCTGAGGGAAACTCCTTAAACGAAACCCGCAATCCCCAGAAACCCAAACCCAAGCCCAAGGTTCAATCTCATCCTTGGTATTTCCGGTTCCTGTTTTCCCTATTCCCAGATTCCCTGCCCCAACCACCCACTGGGCTGGCTCCTCACTCAATTTGTTCAATGTGTCATTTGGATAATTGAAGCAAAAGTTGTGTTCACAGCACCGCATCGCACCTTCCTAATTGCTCCCACAATCCATTCCCCCCTCCCCCAAAAGTACAATAAAAAATTGAATAAAAAAGCTGAAGCAGAAAAAAAAAGGAAAGAATAAAATGAAATTCGAAAAGCTGCAAATATTTTCACCGTGGCACCTGTACGAGTACGAGTGCATTTTTATTTTATATTTCGTTTCCAGAGACCTTTTTAATTGGGAAACTTGTGCTGCCACTGCTGGATGTTATGGACGTTATGGATGGGGCAATGTAGCAGTGGCAGGGGGCACGGGGCAGGGGCAAAAGATTGTTGCATTGTTTCCTTGTTGGCTGAACGAGAGTCATGGCAACAGCACATTGGCGAACATTGTTTTTGACAATCCAACAAGTTGGGGCAAGGGCTTAACAAGTTTTGTTTTTGGCCCGAAAGCCCGGCCAGAACCAGCCGGATGAAATTTAAGTTTTGGCCTAACTGGATTACGGCAGGGCTTTAATGCCAGGACTGGAAGTTTATATAGTTTGGGGCTGTTACTCGTACTATTCCATCATCATATGCCACAACATGATATAAGCCCATACTTAGTCCTAAACTTAGTCTTAAATATTATTTATTATAGCCTAGCCTAGCCTAGCTTAGCCTAGCCTAGCCTAGCTTTAGTTTTAGTTTTAGTTTTAATTTAGTTTTTAGTGAAATGTTAATCCCTTGAATCCTCGAAAGCTAACCTCATGAATACCGGAATGCATTTGTTTGTTTCGTTTCATTTCGTTGGAATTTGATTTTATATGTTCGATTCAATTCGATTCGATTCGTTGATTGACGTTTGCCGTTTGCTGTTTCCTGTTTGCTGCATGTGTTACTTGACCTCCTACCAATATTACTACCCCAATGTACTACTACTACTACTATCCAAACCAAAAAAATATATATATCGACATCAACAACAAACAATATACCAAAATAAAACCGAACTCATGTTTAACCGTATGTATACCGAAATCTACTCTCATAATTTAAATATTGCGATCTTTGCTTTGAAAACTATAACTCTCCTTTGATCCTGTACCCCCTTCTTGCTAAAAATCACCTCCTTTCCGAGCTCTAACCACACACTCTATGAATTTCGAGGCTCAAAGCCATCCAGCCTGTGCGAGGACAGCCACGTTACTTGACTAATTCCCCGCAGTTGTTCTGTTTCTCGTTTCTCACGTGGCAGCTGCTGGACCACGTCCTCTTCAATCCAGCCCTGTGGATCTACACCCCGGCCAACGTCCAGGCCAGGCTCTACTCCTACCTGGCCACCGAGTTCCTCTCCGACACCCAGATCTACAGCAACGTGCGCCGGGTGAGCACGGTCCTCCAGACGGTGCACACCCTCAAGTACTACTACTGGGTCGTGAATCCCCGGGCCAAGAGCGGCATCATTCCCAAGGGATTGGGTGAGTACTCACCCTATTCTGTGGGGTTTCCTTCCTTAATCTCGCCGTTTACCAGATGGACCGCGTCCGGCTCAGAAGGACATCCTCGCCATCAGGGCCTACATCCTGCTGTTCCTCAAGCAGCTCATCATGATCGGCAACGGGGTCAAGGAGGACGAGCTGCAGAGCATTCTCAACTATCTGACCACCATGCACGAGGTAAGGCGGTCGCTGTCAGTTCGTTTGTCTTGGCCCACATGCCTTACTCTGTCTCTTACAGGACGAGAACCTGCACGATGTCCTGCAGATGCTCATCTCCCTGATGTCGGAGCACCCCAGCTCCATGGTACCTGCCTTCGATGTGAAGCACGGCGTGCGCAGCATCTTCAAGCTGCTGGCGGCCGAGAGCCAGCTCATCCGTCTGCAGGCCCTCAAGCTGCTGGGATTCTTCCTTTCGCGCAGTACCCACAAGTAGGTCCAGATCCTAAAGGACTATTTTTAAGGGAAATCTATATTTTTAAGATCATTTTTCATAATTTTCTTCAACTTCTCGTTGTTTCTTTTTAGACGCAAGTACGACGTCATGTCGCCACACAATCTTTACACTTTACTGGCTGAGCGCTTGCTCCTCTACGAGGAGTCCTTGTCGCTGCCCACATACAATGTCCTTTACGAGATCATGACGGAGCACATCTCGCAACAGATCCTTTACACACGCCATCCAGAGCCAGAGAGTCACTACCGCCTGGAGAATCCAAGTAAGTTTCCTTCTTCCCTCCATACTAGTTCGATAGGATGTTTTCCAATTAGTCCTTGAATAAGAGAAGCATTAACTTAATCCCTACACCAAAAACCCTATAACCTTTCCCAAACAGTGATCCTCAAGGTGGTGGCCACCTTGATCCGACAGTCGAAGCAGACCGAGTCCCTCATCGACGTGAAGAAGCTCTTCCTGCAGGACATGACGCTGCTGTGCAACAGCAACCGCGAGAACCGGCGCACCGTCCTCCAGATGTCCGTGTGGCAGGAGTGGCTCATCGCCATGGCCTACATCCACCCGAAGAGCAGCGAGGAGCAGAAGATCAGCGACATGGTCTACTCCCTGTTCCGCATGCTGCTCCACCACGCCATCAAGCACGAGTACGGCGGCTGGCGGGTGTGGGTCGACACCCTCGCCATCGTCCACTCGAAGGTCTCCTACGAGGAGTTCAAGCTCCAGTTCGCCCAGATGTACGAGCACTACGAGCGCCAGCGCACCGACAACATCACGGATCCGGCCTTAAGGCAGGCCCGGCCCATTAGCACGATCAGCGGCTGGGAGCGGGAGGAGCTTCACCAGCAGCAGAACGGTGCCGGAGGAGCTGCTCCTCCCCAGGCGGTGACAGGAGCCCCCAACTCCGCCGTCGCTGCTGTCAAGGGGGCCGTGTCGATTGCCTCGCTGGAGGACGTGCCGCCGGTGGTCGAGGAGGAGGTGGAGGAGCTGGAGCTGGAAGAGGTGGACGTGGTGCCGGAGGCCCAGCCGCCGCCCGGCGAGGATACCGCCACCAAGTCCGTGATAGCCAACATCTCCGATGTCTACAACGAGCACATCAAGACGGACCAGCAGGAGGTGTGCAACGGCAACGTGGAGTCGCCCAAGAAGAGCACGGAAGAGGGATCCTCAGAGGATGCGGAGAAGGAGCAGCCGAAGGCTGTCGAGCTGGAGAAGGCAGAGCAGTCTTCGCTGGGCGCTCTGAGAGAGACCCTGCAGCTGGGCGACGACATGGACGTGGAGGAGCTGGAACTGGCCACCGCCAAGGACGCCCTCAACGCCGAGCAGCATGTGGCCAGTGTCCTGAAGTCCTCGGAAGCAGCCCTCAACGACTGCAAGCTGGCCGTCGACGATGTCCTGCAGGAGGCCTCCTCCGTTCTCAAGGACGAGGAGATCGAACTGGCCGTCAACGAGGTCGTCCAGGGAGTCCTCAACAACGAGAAGAAGTCCCAGGAGAAGGAGCCCCAGGCACAGCAGGAGGACGTCAATGTCAGCCTCCTGAACAGCAAGAATCTGCTCAACAACAACAACAACAATAACAACAACAACAGTCCGAGCCTCACCACACCGGAAACGGAAACGGCAACGGAGACTGGCACAGGCACAGGAGCGGCGACTGAAGCGGCACCGGAAATGGAAGTGAACGCCAACGAGATCGTGAGCACAGTGCCGAAGGATCCAGAAGACGAAACCAAAACGGAAGCGGAAACCGAAACCAAAACGGAAGCGGAAACGGAAACGGCGGCTCTGGCCAAGCCAAGTCCTGCCACGACAAATCCAAACACTCCTCCTGAAGCATCCAATCAAAAGACTGAAGAAGCAGCCAACAAGCTGAACAACAACGAGAAGCTGGCCGAGATCGGTGCCGGCTCTACCCCGGAGACAAAGACAGAGACAGGAAAAGAATCGGAAGTGGCAACAAAGCCGGAGACGCCCGCGGAAGAGTTGGCAAAGCCAGAAGACAAGTCAGAGGCAGTGGCCGAGCCCACAGCCGAGGATCTGGTGGAGCTGGCTGTCCGGGACATCGTTGAGCAACTAATTGACAAGGTGATCGATGCCACGGAAGCGGAAACGGCAGCGGAGACCCAAAAGGCCCAAACGGAAGCGGAAACGGAAGGACAAAGTCCCCCGCCCACTAAAACGGAAACCAACAATAACGAGCTGCCCAAAGTGGAGGCCAACCCGGAGGAGGAGTCGCCCGAGCAGGTGGCCGAGGAAATTGTTCAGGAAGTGGTGGAAGCTGCTCTGGAAGGATTGGCCGAGGAAGTGGCCAAGCCAGAGGAAGCAGCTGCCAAGACCCCGGAGGAGTCAGCCCCTCCAGCAGAACAGGAGCCTGTCAAGGATCTACTCCTGGAGGAGGAAATCAAGCCGGAGGTAGCCCCAGAAGTTCCAGCTACCAAAGAGCAAGTGGCGGAGATCGTCAACGATGTCCTGGACACGCTGGTGGACGAAACCGTGAAGGCCGTCGCCTCGGAGCAGACCACCCAGACCTCGCCGGCCCCCAAGGAGCAGTCGATCCCCGGCCAGGGCAAGCCCAAGGAGACGGCCACCTCGCCGGCCCATCCGCGCCCCAAGCCCACTGAGGTGGACTCCACCACCCAGACCACGCCCAAGAACGAGGCCGGTCAGCCCATCATCCAGGAGGCGGAGCAGCAGCAGCTTCAGTTCCAGGAGGAGGACGCCGACGCCGATGGCGACACCGACGCCCAAACAGCGGGCACCGCGGAGGACGAGGAGTACGCCACTCAGCAGGTTGTCCCAGGCGGAGAAGACAATCCCATGGATGCCAGTCATTATGGTAAGTTGTCCCCTGACAGTAGTGTCCTTTACCTTAAACTTCCTCCCGGATCAGGTCCTGGGAATCCAGCCAACAATGAACCGAAGCAGCAGCAGCGCTCCAAGTCCGGCTCCACGCGGCCCATGTTCAGTCCCGGGCCAACGCGACCACCCTTCCGGATACCGGAGTTCAAGTGGTCCTACATCCATCAGCGCCTCCTCAGCGATGTCCTGTTCTCCCTGGAGACGGACATCCAGGTGTGGCGCAGCCACTCCACCAAGAGCGTACTGGACTTTGTCAACTCGAGCGAGAACGCCATCTTCGTGGTGAACACGGTGCACCTGATCTCCCAGCTGGCGGACAACCTGATCATAGCCTGCGGAGGACTGCTGCCTCTCCTGGCAAGTGCCACATCACCCAATGTAAGTACACGAGGGGATCCCTTGGGGTTACTGTAGTCTATGATGTGTATCCCTCCCGCAGTCCGAGTTGGATGTCCTGGAGCCCACCCAGGGCATGCCCCTGGAGGTGGCCGTCTCCTTCCTGCAGCGTCTCGTCAACATGGCCGACGTCCTGATCTTCGCCACCTCCCTGAACTTTGGGGAGCTGGAGGCGGAGAAGAACATGTCCAGTGGCGGGATCCTGCGGCAGTGCCTGCGCCTCGTCTGCACCTGTGCCGTGAGGAACTGTCTGGAATGCAAGGAGCGCACCCGTTACAACGTGGGCGCCCTCGCCCGGGATGTGCCAGGAGCGGCCCATCTGCAGGCCCTCATCCGAGGAGCCCAGGCCTCGCCAAAGGTGCGTTTAACTTTTCAGGTCCTTGGACATGATTTCATTCCTTGTTTCGTTGGCCACAGAACATTGTTGAGTCAATCACCGGTCAATTATCGCCCGTCAAGGATCCCGAGAAGCTGCTCCAGGACATGGACGTGAATCGCCTGCGGGCTGTCATCTACAGGGATGTGGTAAGTTGTCTTCAAGCTCTCCATGTCTCTCCCCATCCTCCAATCCCTTGTCCTTGCAGGAGGAAACCAAGCAGGCTCAGTTCCTGTCCCTCGCCATCGTGTACTTCATCTCCGTGCTCATGGTCTCCAAGTACCGGGATATCCTGGAGCCTCCGGCCGAGCCCCAGATCCAGCGGCAGTCCCCAGTGCTGCCCCGCACAGCAGGTGGCGGTAAGTCAGAGCCTTTCGCGATAGTATCTAGTATATATAACGTATAAGCCCAAGACCCTGAGAGATCCCCCAAGAGATCGGTACCGAAACCGCCATATCCAGAGGATATATGATTTGATTTCTTTACTGTTTCTTTGATATTCTGGGAGTGGGAAAAGCAAAACTTGTGCCATTCTCATGCTCGTTTCGTTTCGTTTCCCAAGCGTATCACTTTCGTCTCCTAGGTTGCTCTTTGCCTTATTTCCGTTTCCGTTATCGTTTCAGTTATCGTTATCGTTTCATTTTCATTTCGTTTCTGAGTCCTTTTCTATTGCTGCACCAAAAACTTCACGCTCGTTTATGGTTTGAACTTTTTGTGTCTGAGATTCGGCCGCTAGAGTATCTGAAACTATTTCCAATGTACTTCTAATTTCGTGATTTATCTCTCTCTCTCTGTACAAGAATATGAAGAACTATTGGTTTCCGTTTCGTTTCTCATCGTTTTCCGGCTTGTTTGGCTTTCGATATTTTCGGTTTTGTTTTTGGTTCTGTTGTTAGGTTTTATGTTTTCAGTGTTCTGTGTGATTTTTCGATGATTACAAGCTGGAACAAGAGATTTTTTTCAATACATTTATAATATATATATGGTAGATGCCCCACCACCCCACCGAACCACCAACCCACCCACCATCCATCACTGATATATGAGAGTTTTTTAAGCCAAACTTTGAGAAAAAACACACTCTCCACCCACCACCACCGCACTGAGAGCACCCAGCCCCCCTCCCCGAACCCAGCCCCCTAGATACCCGCCCATGTGCGTGTGTGTGTTGAACCCTCCTTCCACCCCATACCACCTTTTTTATGGCAACACCTTTCCAGCCACTTCATTGGATCACTCGCCCCACTCCCACCAACCATCCACCGAGCCCCTTTGGCTAACGTTTATTAATCTCAAAAAAAACATATATTTTTACATATTCCTATATATAATCACTAGCTATTAAGAACACATCTTTGAAGCCCAAAAACATTTCCATTTTCGGAGATAATATTCGGTTTTGTGTTTCCTTTTCTTTGTTCCGTTCCGATGATTTCATTTCACGCTGCTTTTTCGGATTTATTGTACCTCCAAAAAAACAAAATCAAAAACCAAATCAAAAAAATCGAAAAATAATGGAAAAATCAATTTGTGGTCGCTCTTTCCGCCTGGCCACGCCCCCTTCGCCGCCCACTTTGTATGATATCCTTGAGCGCCTTTAGAAGCCGCCAGTGCGCGCCCCTTGTTCCCCCAATGGTCGCACCACGTCTATCCGCAATTCCTGCCCGAATCGCATCAGAACCATGTGGCTGTCAGCAACATGCAGCAGCAGCAGCACCAGCAGCAGCAACACCAGCAGCAGCAACATTACTATCAGCAGCAACAACAGCAGCAGCAGCAGTTGGCCCATAATCACAGCCACCATCACATGACGCCTGCCTACTACCAGCAGCAACATGCCGCTGTCAGTCAGCAGCAACTCACGGCTGGCAGCCAGCAACACGGCAACATTTCGCCCACGCCCCTGGCCTCGCACTCGACGAGCTCCTCGGCCAGTTCTTCGGCCACGTCCCAGCCGGCCTCGAGCTCCTCGCTCTCCAGCCTCACCTCCCAGAGCCAGCAGCAGCAGCAGCAGTCGCACCGCCAGATGCACAAGCAGCAGCAGCAACATCAGCAGCACTACCACTACGGGATGATCAATGGCCATCAGAACGGCAAGCACTATCCGGAGAACGGCTCCTCTGGTGCCGGGGGCGGAGGCGGGGGCTACCATCCGCACGCACATCCGCATGCGCATCCGCATCCACACCCACACTCGCACCCGCATCCGCATGCCTATCTGAGGAACGGCGAGACTCCCACTCAGCAGCAGCAGCAGCAGAATGGCCATGGAGTCGCTGCGGACTACGGATTGCTAAATGGACATGGCAGTGGCAACTCGGCCAACAACAACAACGCCAGCCTGATGAACAACATGAGGAATCTGAGGAATCAGGTGCCGGCCACAGAAACAGGAGCAGGAACCGGAGCTGGAGGAGCATCCAATGCCCAGGCGCAGGCAGGTGGCGCAGCAACGGTGGTGAATGCAACAAATGCTGCTGGTGTTGGGATGATGAACATGAACATGAATATGAACATGGGCATGGGCATGGGAATGGGCATGGGCATGGGCATGGGCGTTGGCATGGGCATGGGCGTGGCGGTTGGCGAGGGCGCCGGAGGCGTGGCCTACAAGACAAGCTCGATAAACAATAACTATCGCTACAATGGACGCAACGCAGCCCCAGGAACAGGTATCGCTCGTTCTCGACTGTTGTAGAAAATATCTCTAAATAATTTCGTTTATTTATTTCTTTATTTTCCAAACCTTGCACTGTAATCTGTAAAATATATCTGTAAACTTTGTGTATTTTTTTCAGTGCATTTATTTAGCTGCTAGACTGTTGCTCACTTTCTTGAACTTTCCTTCTCTTCCTTTTTACGATTTCGATTCGATTTTCATGCGATTCGATTCGCTTAGATTTGATTTGTTTTCAATTTGTTTGTGCCTTTCATTTCCCCCCGACTCTCCAGTATCCGTAACTTTGTATGTGTTGATAGACTTATAGATATATTATATCCTAGCCATTTCTAACACTTGTATATAGAACATTTTTTGAGGAACACACACCACTTTCACACTCGATCTCTCGCATAAGATTTGGACTTTTTGTAATTAGTGTTCGACGGCAGTGTGTGTGTGCCAGTGTGATTTGTTTTCCGGGTGTGTGTGCCTCAGTGTACATATATCCGGCACACACATCTGGAATTAAGTGGATTTTTTATTTAATTTATGCTCTTAATTGGCTTGCGCAAGTAGCTTTGTTCGCCTTGGTTTGCCGAGAACTTTCATAATCGCCTCATCGAAGATATTTAAGAAATCAGTTCCACACTCTTCACATCCGGCTTGGACAGCTTGTTGGGTTTTGATTTTCAATGAGTTTTCGTTTATGGTTTGTGGTTACCGGCTGCACAACAAATGCACTTTTGTTTCGTTATCCCTGGAAGGTTGGAAGGTCCAACACTTATTTTGTTATAAACTGAAGAGGCTAGAGGCTCTGGGAAAATATGAAAAATGCCTCTAATGCTAATGTGTGTGGTGCGGAAAGTTTGGAGTCCTGCTATCCAAATATGCTTTTAAAAATGCAATCCATCTTTGTAAACCCGCACTGTCCTCCCCCACTGACTCACACATGCTTAGAGACAGTGCAGGCACAGTGACAGCTAGAAATTTTTGACACGCCGGAAGCGGAACTTTTGTAGTCCTGCCCCAGAGTCCTGCCTCCTTCCAGCTCCCTTTTTTTGGGTTTGGCTGGGCGGCTGGCTTCTCCCAACTTGCCCGTCATTTTTGTGCTGTCAGCAGAAATTCATTTCATTTATCTTCATTTGCAATACCCACACTACCACACACACACTAGCTCACACAGATACACACCCACACATAGGCAGCGGCCATCAGGGGCAGGAAAAACTGAAAACTGAAGCTGGAAGCTGGGCGGGCACTCTGCCCACTGCCCTCCACCCCCCGAAATGGAACATAATTCGTTAATTTTACATTTTATGAAAATGAATTACACGAAAATTATACAATTTGCCATTCATACATGGCCTTTGGCCTCTTTTTTGCCTCTTTTGCTTTTCGAATATTTTTTTATTATTACACCCTCCCTCCCTATTTTGCGAGGGGGGGCAGCCAGTGTGAGTGCGCATAAAACATTCGGTAGACAGGCCATAAAATGGCATTCGGCACGCCTGCATTTTAAAAATTGCCATTTGGACAGGGTCAGGGTGAGGAAAATTTAAGGGAAGCTGGGAGGATAAATGGCAGGAAAACGGGTAGGAAAAACACGGCCAAAAAGACCCAAAAATTGTGGCACAAATAAAAAGCTAAATAAACCAATGAATGCTCTATATTATTATTGGAATTACAAAAGATTTTTATAGAGGTTTTTCCAGCCATCAATATTATTTGAAATATAACAATTAAATAGCTGAGAGTAAAAAAATAGCCCAATAAAAAATAGTAATTATTACAAAGCCTTAAGTTGAAAGCAAGAAACTATTAGGTAATTCATAGAGAGATAATATTTCGTACACCTACCCTTTAAAGATGTCCTTTCTTTCGCCACTTAATGCCGAAAATTAAAGGACTCCCCCACCATACAGACATTTCCATTACAAAATTAATGGCGGCGACAAAAAATGTAAATTAGTCGCCACGAAAAGTCTGAAAACAACAGAAAAAAACGTGGAAAAACTTTGCGATAATTTATGAAAGCAGAAGCAGGGGAAGGAGACAAAAAACAAAAACAAAAAATGTGAAAAGAAAACAGAAAAAAAGGACAATCCAGGAAAAACACTTTTTACAACTGCTGGAACCGATAAAATTTTCCAAAAAAATTCCTGTACAGAGAATAATTTGTGGGCATTATATAGGTGTATGTGTGTGTGTATCAGAGGGCGTGGCAGAGCATGAAAATAATTGCAAAAAATTAAAAAAAAAAAAAGGAAAGAGGAGCAGAAACAGAGACAGAGAGCACGTGTCCTGGGCATAATCATAAATTTCAATTAAGCCAGATCAGGGCCAGGACATGGCCAGGACACGGCCATTCTGTCGGTTAAAACAAGGTTAATTTGTAGATAAAAGCCAGGATAGCATTGCATCCTTGTAGAGCCAACAAATTATGAGTCTTAGCTACTTTTTACCTTCATTTAGTTTCTGAAAGCTTCCTCACGGCACCATTGTGTGTGATTATATGATTTCTTGGTCCTAGTTTCTCATATTTGGTTATCATTTGTCCCTGTTTCGAGATTTGTTTCTTGATTATGTTTTGGTAAAGTAAAGTCTACAGATTTCTACTCCTAGTACCGTAACTGTTAATGTAACTGTTCATCCTGGCAATATTTTAAAGATATTTTTAACTAATACAGAGTATCTTGTGTTGTATTTTTGTTTTTTTTTTTATCATTTTTTGTTGATTATTTTGCAGGTGGCCGTCAAATACAGGACAGTGACTACGAAATAATCGTCGTGGATGAGAACAATCCCTCCGTTCTGGCCGACAACGATTCGCATTCCAGTGGACCGCCCTCGATCAAGGTAAGTTAGTCGATAGAAGTGGGATATCCTATATCCTGAGGGTGCTGAGATTTGCCAGAATGCTTGTGTGCGTGAGAGGGTGCGAGTGCGTGCGTGTTTGCATCCTTGATTAGAGTTAAGCCATCATTTAGAGCGTTTGTCTGTGGAATGTTTTCGTTTTCGAGTTGAAATGCCAATCAAACAAGAAACTAAAATTCATTTGCATGTGCAACGACAAACAAAACTAAAACAACAAAATTTGTATGCAAATCACAACGAAAAATGTCACAGGCCAACCAGACAACAACAACAACCCATAACAACACTAAGACTGCAACTGCTGCAACAACAACAACAGCTACAACTACAACAACAACAACAAAAACAACAACATCAACTACAACAACAACAATTAAAATTCAACAACAACCATTGTCACCACCCAAGCCGTTGGTGCCACAAAAATTGCCAAAGGTAACAAATTTTCAAAGAAAATCAAAAGCAGCAAGAACCGCATTGCAGTCGCAACTGCAACATTGCAACATCTATTGCAACACCAACACAACAACAAACAGCCACAACAACAACCGCTTCTGACAACCACCCACTGCACCGCCCACAACACAACGTACAGTTACAACCACACACACACTCGCACTTGAAAAAAAAAGGAGGAAAACAAATATTCGAATATTCGATATTTTATAACATTTTTGGCTTTTTTTGTGTTTGCCGCTAATTGTTGTTGCAATTTATGGACAGGTCCTTTGTTTTCGTTTTATGGCCTTTTTTGTTCTAGCCACGCTCTAGTAATTTGTTTTAATATTTGCCAATGCCTGTTATCAAAGTAATTGTCATTCGGCCAATGTTTGATTGTCCTGGCAATGGCTCTGGGCCATTTTGCATTTAAAGGGGCTTTAAAATTACTGTAATTTGGCAGAGAGCCTAGTGGTGTGATTATTTATTAATTAAGATTATTCAATCGCTTGTGACGTCATGGGCTTGCAATTAAGTCGAATCCATGTATCATTTTGTAATCTCCACCGACAAATCAGAGCACTTAATGAGTCGCACCCAGCACCCAGCATCCAACCGCAGAGCCGCAGAAACTCTTTGTGGCGCCCGAAAGTATGCAGTCCTCGAATGTACGTTTGTCTGTGTGCGTGTCTGTGTCCCTGTTCCTTAGCGTGTCTGTGTGTGATTTATCCCTGCTCCTTCAGCCCGCGTATATGTTAATGTCACTGTCTGTGCTTGTCTGCGTATGTCTTGTGCAATTAGTGATACACACACACTCACACACACCCGCACTCACCCACACTATCCTTTACCCATTGCCGACTTTTTGGCTTTTATCGCTTTTTTGGGGATAGCTCGAAACCCTAATGAACTAACACACACTCGCATTATTTATGCCCAACCGCTCACCCTCAGCCTCCGCCTCAGCCTCGCCCACACTCACACTCGCTTAGCTAATCACTATGTGACTGCTAAGTGCACTGCTCGCTCTCCCTCCAGCAGGATCTGCCCCTACCCCGCCGCTCTGGGGCTCACCTTTAATGAATGCGTGCATATATCACAGTTGACAAGATTGCGAAACAGGAATGAGAAATGGGGAACGGGAGTGGGTCCTTCGGGGGCCCACAATTTGAATTTTCGGAATTACACCAACCGAACAAAGTCAGTGGCGCAGCGAGAGGGGTCAGCATTCTCCAGGGGATAACCCAACCGAGAAACCCTGAAAATCCCAGAAAACCTTTTTTCAAATACGCCCCTGCTAAGTTGTGCAATCGAGGGCAAACAAAGGCGATTGATTTCGTGTTGATGACAAGCTGATGCCACATACGCAACAGCTGTTCGAGGGTTTTGGGCTCTGCCCGGCCCTAACGGACACAGATCCTCCCGGCAACGGACAGCGGACATCGGACACGTACATTTACGGACACACGTGTCGCTGACACTGGTGTTGGTATTGGTGTTTGTGTTTGAGTGTCGGTGTCTGACAGCTGACATTTGTCAAACGCTTAACAAAATTTGTCATATGCCCGGAGATTTGTGTTCGTGTCCGTATTCCTGTTCCATTCCGTTCCGTTTCAGTGCGTTCCGTTTCCCAGAAATCTGTGGCCAGAAATCCGGGGGCTCGAGGGTCGATACGGAATGGGTTTTCGGGTTCGAGAGCCGGAGCTCTTGGGTTTGAAGCGAATCTGGACTACTTTTATGCAAATCACTTGACAAACTGTCGCCACCATGGCCGCCGATGAGTGACAGTTGTGTTGAGTAGCAGGGGCTGATGGGGGTTTTTAGAGGGGGGTACAGCCCGGGGTCGAGCAGATGACAAATGCATGTGTTGACAAAACGGACGACAGCCCGGGGAGGGGGGAGGAGGAGGGCCGGACGAGCGAGGCGGCCGGAGCAGAGTGCTTGGAAATTTTGATTTATAGTCCAATGTGCATAATTAATGTGCAAATGATAGGCATACATCAAAGCCCGAGCACAAGCACTCCCACACACACGCACACGTAGCGCCAGAATGCACTTGAAGAAAAAGTATAGTGGAATCGAGTTGAAAGCAATCCTCCTATCCTCCAGAGCTCTCCGAGCTTGGTGAGGACCATAACTCGATTCCCATCGCACCCAGCAAGCCATAGCTAGTATTTGTGTATTTGTCCCATCCATTTCGCCGAGTGTAGCACCCACCCGGAACTGGGCCTTCATTCGGTTGCTCTTCTGCCCAAAAATCCATGCATATTTTGATTGCCTACTTATATTTCCATCCATCTCGTCCAAAAACCAAAAAACAAAAACCAAAAAACAACCCGAAAAAAAACACGAATAAATTCCCGCAGAGCGTCGACTCGGACGTGAACTCCCTGAACATGAACTCCACGGAGAACGAGGTGCCCGAGGTGGAGTCCTCCAGCGAGATCCTCATCGACGACCACAAGCCGAGCCACTCCAACGACGAGAGCTGGACGGACGTCAACCTGAACGAGGACGCTGCCGTCCAGGCGGCCAGCGCCGGCATGGTGGTGGGTCTCGTGGATCCCGGCCACCCTGGCCAGGACAAGCACGACGTCCACAACGCCCACAACCCCCAGCAGCAGCAGCAACAGCAGCAGCAGCAGGCGGGCCTGAATCCCCAGCTGGTCCACGGATCGGAGCGGGGCGACAAGCCGGACTCGGAGATATCGGTGGTGCGGGTGCCGGACGGCTATCCCGGCTCCGGAGTCAACTCCGGCCACAACCAGGGCGTGAGCAACCAGCGCACCCGGCCCGAGGAGCTGCCCATGAAGGCGCCCGCCCTGGTGGCCCAGCTGCCGCTCACCACGCCCTCGCGGGAGGCGAGTCTCACCCAGAAACTGGAGATCGCCCTGGGACCGGTGTGTCCGCTGCTGCGCGAGATCATGGTGGACTTTGCGCCCTTCCTGTCCAAGACCCTGGTGGGCTCACACGGCCAGGAGCTGCTAATGGAGGGCAAAGGCCTGACCACCTTCAAGAACTCGCACTCGGTGGTGGAGCTGGTGATGCTCCTGTGCTCCCAGGAGTGGCAGAACAGCCTCCAGAAGCACGCCGGCCTGGCCTTCATCGAGCTGATCAACGAGGGCCGCCTACTCTCGCACGCCATGAAGGACCACATCGTCCGGGTGGCCAATGAGGCGGAGTTCATCCTGAACAGGATGCGGGCCGACGACGTCCTCAAGCATGCCGACTTCGAGTCGCAGTGCGCCCAGACGCTGCTGGAGCGGCGAGAGGAGGAGCGCATGTGCGACCACCTGATCACCGCCGCCCGGCGCAGGGACAACGTCATCGCCAGTAGGCTGCTGGAGAAGGTGCGCAACATCATGTGCAACCGGCACGGCGCCTGGGGTGACTCCTCCTGCACCACGACCTCCGGCGGCGGCGCCATCATCGGGGCCGTTCAGAAGAGCCCCTACTGGAAGCTGGACGCCTGGGAGGACGACGCCCGCCGGCGCAAGCGTATGGTCCAGAATCCCCGAGGCTCCTCCCATCCGCAGGCCACGCTGAAGGCGGCTCTGGAGAACGGAGGCCCCGAAGACGCCATCCTGCAGACGAGGGACGAGTTTCACACCCAGATCGCCGTCTCACGATCCCATCCCTCCGGCCAGCACAACGGTGAGCTGCTGGACGACGCCGAGCTGCTCATCGAGGACCGGGAACTGGACCTCGACCTCACCGGACCCGTCAACATCAGCACCAAGGCCCGGCTCATCGCCCCGGGCCTGGTCGCCCCCGGCACCGTGTCCATCACCAGCACGGAGATGTTCTTCGAGGTGGACGAGGAGCACCCGGAGTTCCAGAAGATCGACACGGAGGTGCTGAAGTACTGCGACCACCTGCACGGCAAGTGGTACTTCTCGGAGGTGAGGGCGATATTCTCGCGCCGATACCTCCTCCAGAACGTGGCCCTGGAGATCTTCCTGGCCAGCCGGACCTCCATCCTGTTCGCCTTCCCCGACCAGCACACCGTGAAGAAGGTGATCAAGGCGCTGCCGAGGGTGGGCGTGGGCATCAAGTACGGCATCCCACAGACCCGGAGGGCGTCCATGATGTCGCCGCGCCAGCTGATGCGCAACTCGAACATGACCCAGAAGTGGCAGCGCCGCGAGATCAGCAACTTTGAGTATCTCATGTTCCTCAACACGATCGCCGGCCGGACGTACAACGACCTCAACCAGTACCCGATCTTCCCCTGGGTGCTGACCAACTACGAGTCCAAGGACCTCGACCTCAGCCTCCCCTCCAACTACCGGGACTTGTCGAAGCCCATTGGAGCATTGAATCCCTCGAGGCGGGCTTACTTCGAGGAGCGGTACGAGAGCTGGGACAGCGACACGATCCCGCCCTTCCACTACGGCACCCACTACTCCACGGCGGCCTTCACCTTGAACTGGCTGGTGCGGGTGGAGCCGTTCACCACCATGTTCCTGGCGCTCCAGGGCGGCAAGTTCGACTACCCCGACCGGCTGTTCAGCTCGGTGTCCTTGTCCTGGAAGAACTGCCAGCGGGACACATCGGATGTGAAGGAGCTGATCCCGGAGTGGTACTTCCTGCCCGAGATGTTCTACAACTCGTCCGGCTACCGGCTGGGCCATCGCGAGGACGGCGCCCTGGTAGACGACATCGAGCTGCCGCCTTGGGCGAAGAGCCCCGAGGAGTTCGTCCGCATCAACCGGATGGCGCTGGAGTCGGAGTTCGTGTCCTGCCAGCTGCACCAGTGGATCGACCTGATCTTCGGCTACAAGCAGCGCGGACCGGAGGCCATCCGGGCCACCAATGTGTTCTACTACCTTACCTACGAGGGCAGCGTCGACCTGGACGGCGTCCTGGATCCGGTGATGCGCGAAGCGGTCGAGAATCAGATCCGCAACTTTGGCCAAACTCCCAGCCAGCTCCTGATGGAGCCGCATCCGCCGCGCAGCTCCGCCATGCACCTCTCACCGATGATGTTCAGCGCCATGCCGGAGGACCTCTGCCAGATGCTCAAGTTCTACCAGAACTCCCCGGTCATCCACATCTCGGCGAACACCTATCCGCAGCTGTCGCTGCCCTCGGTGGTGACGGTGACGGCAGGCCACCAGTTTGCTGTGAATCGATGGAACTGCAACTACACCGCCTCCGTCCAGAGCCCCAGCTACGCGGAGTCGCCCCAGTCCCCGGGCTCCAATCAGCCGCTAACCATTGATCCGGTTTTGGGTGAGTATTCTCTTGAGGATTCCCCTTGTTTTTATTTAATCCTTGTATCCTTTCCCAGCTGTCCATGGCACTAACAACAACAGCAACGCCGTCAGCCGCCGCCACTTGGGTGACAACTTCAGCCAAATGCTGAAGATCCGTTCCAACTGCTTCGTGACCACCGTGGACTCGCGCTTCTTGATCGCATGCGGCTTCTGGGACAACAGTTTCCGGGTCTTTGCCACCGAAACAGGTAAGGATACCAAGGGTTTCCCACTTCCCCTTCTACAGTTTCTCCCTCCCATTAGCCAAAATCGTCCAGATCGTGTTCGGGCACTTTGGCGTGGTGACCTGCATGGCCAGGTCGGAGTGCAACATCACCTCCGACTGCTACATAGCCTCCGGATCGGCGGATTGCACGGTCCTGCTGTGGCACTGGAACGCGCGCACTCAGAGCATCGTGGGCGAGGGGGATGTGCCCACTCCGAGGGCCACCCTCACGGGTCACGAGCAGGCAGTGACCTCGGTGGTGATCAGCGCGGAACTGGGTCTGGTGGTCTCCGGATCGTCAAGTAAGTCTAACCGGGAGCTCCTCCCTGTTCCATTTCTGATGATTCTTCTCTCTAGATGGACCTGTGCTGATTCATACCACGTTTGGTGACCTGCTGCGCTCGCTGGATCCCCCCGCGGAGTTCCATTCCCCGGAGTTGATCACCATGTCCCGCGAGGGCTTCATCGTCATCAACTATGACAAGGGCAACGTGGCGGCCTACACCATTAATGGCAAGAAGCTGCGCCACGAAACGCACAACGACAATCTGCAGGTGGGTTACGAGTGCTCCCCCCTATGATGGACTATACCATGTCTATGTCAATGTTTTAATTATTGTTTGCAGTGCATGCTGCTGTCACGTGATGGCGAATACCTGATGACCGCCGGCGACCGCGGCATTGTGGAGGTGTGGCGCACCTTCAACCTCGCACCACTCTATGCCTTCCCCGCCTGCAATGCGGGAATCCGCTCCCTGGCCCTCACCCACGACCAGAAGTAAGTCCCTCTTTCTTATCTCTAGTGTGTAAGGATCTTGAGTTGTTAGTTAGGAGCAAGGCCTTTGAAAAGTTTGAAAGTTTAGGCGCAAACTATGGAACTAAACCGAAACAAACCCCGCTATTTCTTAGATACCTGCTGGCCGGACTCTCGACTGGATCGATCATAGTATTTCACATTGACTTCAACCGCTGGCACCACGAATACCAGCAGCGCTACTAAACGCAGACAGCCTGGACACTCCAAAGCAGGCCAGGACGACCGGAAACTGGCCGCTGAGATGTACTTAAGACAAAATGGCGGCGACTAAGCAGCATAAGGAGGTTTTTCTATATAGACCTTTACAACTCTAGGCTAGTAAGCGGAACTACGTTTTTTTTTGTGTCTAGTAATAATTGTGCATTAGTGTGTTGGTCTGACAGCCAGTTTAAACAAAAACAAAAACAAAGTAAACCTAAAAAGCTATTGAAAAGCAAAAAAAAACAAAAACAAAACGATAAAGTCATAATTTTTTTTACTAGTATTACGAAAAATGTATGTTAAGTTATGGCAATGGAAAGTTATAGACCGGAAGTGGAGAGTGCAGGAGTGGAGAGTAGGAGAGTAGGAGAGTAGGAGGCGGCAAGTTTGCGGCTTAAGCAAGTAGTTGAAAATAAGACAAATGAAGTTAGTGTTTATAAAACGCAATAAGCAGTTAATAAATATGAACTAATTCCACATGCATTATAATACCAACGTAGCAAAGTTTTCAAAAGAACAAAAAACATAAAAACATTTAAAAAGAGAAACCTAAACGGAAGCTGCGCAACGCAAACGAAACGAGAAACAAATGAAACTAAAGCGGCCAAAAGGACATAGTGGGGAGAGTAGAACGGAAAGCAAAAGCCAATTTTTAATTATAGCGTTAGTTCTTTGTGACAACAACAAAAAATAAACAAAAAAATGTAAGGCACTCACACACACACACCAGGTAACAGGGCAAGGACAATGCCAAGGCAATAAAGCGGAAACGAAACGAAATGGGATGGAAACGGAACGGAAGAGACGCGAGGCGAGGCGAGGCGAGGCGATGACATACACACACGCATAAGCATATGTATTTGTAGGTAAACTAAGCCAACTCAACTTTACTTCAGCTAACTAGACCCCCACTACACACTAAGCCCTATGCTCTAAAACTAAAACTAAATTACCCAAATCACAAGCCTCAAAAGCAAACAAGTACATATATATATATATGTATATATATATAGGTAGTACGTGTGTCTGAACAGATGCAATTTATGCAAAAGCTATTCAACCGAAAGGGCAGCGATTTCGTTTTTCGTTCTCGTTTCACAAATATCACGCATACGCCATGTTGCACCGCCCATGGAAGTAGAAAACAAAAAACAAAACAAATCAAGCTAAAATAAATACAAAATACAAAGTAAAAAAAAACAATCGATATAAAAAATATGTAGCTTATAGGTATATAATATATACTTTTTCTTCTTAATTGTTTTTCAATTGTTTGTTTTTTTTTTTATAATTATATTAGCTATGTATTCGTTAGGTAAGCAAAAGTGAAGTGAGAAATTTTTCAATTGCGTCCAAAATTAGCCTATTCCCTAGCACAACAGCACACGATTGGCTTCCTCGACATGTATCCTTGAGCCCCCCAACCATAACGTCCAGGATAAAGTGTTTTTTTTTATACTTATCCGTGTCTGGAAGACAGGACTTTGCTTCGAGACCGAAAAAGCAATGAAGAGAGCTGAGAAGTTGAAAGGTTATAGGAGAACGAACAATCCATCCATGGCACACCACTCTGGCACTTACCGCATAGGGATTTGTATATAAAACTATATGCAAATGGGGCGACTATTGAACCAAAACGCTAAGGACATACTTCAAGTATGCAGGAGTTCGAAACACACTCGGTTGTAAAAGCGCAAAAACAAATGCAAGACCCCTCCTCAAAAATATTTCAAATATAAACTAAATATACTTAAATGTTGTGTCCTTCAGTTTTTCTCCTTTTTTGGTTTTCATCCAAAATTAACGATTTTTTTGCGGGTTTGAATGGAGTTGTGCGTGTGTGTGTTTGTGTTTAATTTCCACAGCAAATCTAGTTCGCTTGAGACCCACTCTCTGTGTGTACATATTTAAGAATAAATACATAAATTATACAAATTATAATAATAATCGGCAATGGCTGCGTTTGAGTTCCGAGTTTCCGAGCTTCGGGCGAGCGCCGGAAAAATTGCAACTATTAGTAATTTAAATGTTGTACATAAGTCCATGGAGCAGTGTCCTGCCAGTGAGGGAGTGAGGGGTATTTTTAAATGAGTCTCAGACCGGAAGCTAAGCAGCCAACCGGAAACGGGCAAAGTGCAGGACGGCGCAGGAAAAGAATTCAAATCAAATCAAATTAAAGGAAATGCAATGAAGCGGCAGGCGGAAATCTTGAACTCGATTAAAAGTCGGGCGAGAAACTCCAAGCTAAGGGCTAACTGAATAACTGAGTAAAAAAGGATAACAAGGATATAGACAGCTGAGCAGTAACTACAATTTTTTTTTACAAGCACACACACATACCGCATAGAAAAAATATGTAGAGAGGATGTGTGTGGATCCGTATATCCGGATATTACGGATATACATATGATAATGTTTAGCTATTAACAGAGGAATATTAACTGCGGACGCCAACAATTTTTAATTACGCACTTTTTATAGAACTTAGCGATGAAGAGCAACATCCGAGTGGCTAGTCGTATTGAAAATTAAAAACTAAATATAAATAAATAAATTACATAATGTTTTTATTAAAGAAAGCAAAAACAAAGAAATGGCTGACAATTTTAAATTTATACAAAAACGAAAACACTTCAAAAAAGGTAATTAAATGGAAAAAAATTAAGAAAAAAATGAATATTTAAGAATTTACTCATGCACGGGCAAGAATTATTTCATATAATTATTTACACAGGCGAGCGGGAGAAGCATTTTAAAATTAGTGAATAAAAATCAGACAAAAATTAGAGGCAAAAGTTAAAGCTAAAGGACACGCACACACAGTCACCCCGACACGCAGACACTCGGACACTCAGACACAGACATGAAATATCGAAATATATATAGATATACGTGTGTATATATATTTTGCCAACAATTGTTAAATAGCAGACAACAACAACAACATAAGAGAGCCAAAATCTGTGCAAGACAAAAATAATGAATAAAAAATAAAAACAATTTAATCTATTTCAGCAAAAAACACAATACATACCAACAAAAAAAGGGATAAAGCTACAAAATAAATGTTCATTAATATTGCTAAACAAAACACTTTATATATATATATATATATATACAAATATGAGAATATTTTTTTTTTTCAAAAGCATGACAAAAGCAAAGAATTAAAAGCAAACTAAATAATAAAAAATGAAAAGCCTAATGGTTGGAGAGAGAAGGCGGGTTGGAGCAGGAGAGTTAGCTAGCAAGGGAAGGACGAAGGCAAACAATTTATGCATATTAAAATTAAATTTAAAATACGCTACAATTCTAACAAAATAAGTTTACACACACAGTCCCCTCCCCCTCTTATCCCACAAAGAGGATAAACAGAAAACTAATAATAAAATAATTAAATACAAAATGGATTAAATTGCATGAACGAAAATTTAAAGGTAATTTAAAGTTGATAAATTAAATTTAAGCTACAAATCTAACAAGTGACAGTGAGCAAGCATTAAAAGTAACAACAAACAAACAACAAAAACTTAACAAACAAATACAAAAAAACCAGAAAAAATTATTATGTTCAATACAGAAAACAAAAATGCAAAACAAAAACAAAAACGAGTAAAAAATACAAAATAAAACCAAAACAAAAACAATGAAATCTTACAAAGTCGCGATTGTTTGTTTATTTTTGGGGGATTGGGGCGGGCAGTTGTTTTGTTGGTTGTTCCAGAGCAAGTCCACAAAATCGATTCATCTTGGCCAAATCCTCTTTTCGTCTGTGACCTGATTTCCCGGCAGAATCGCGCCGCATTTCTGCTGGCTTGCAATAATTTCATTTTCCCAACAATTGAACAGCCAGAAAGGAAAATCCCCAGCGCATCTACAAAGAAACGCAAAAAAGTGGCAATAGAGCGGTGCCTGCCACACAGTGAATAATTTCCACATTTTATGCTTCAGGTTTCTTTTTTTTCAGCTTGCAAGTACACAAGTGCCAGTACTTAACCTTTTCTCCCAGTGCAGGAGGAGAGAAAAATTCCATGGCCTAAGCAATTAAAGCTCCTCGTTCGCCTTCCTTCGCTGCACGCTCCAATTGCGATTTCAGTTGCAATTGCAGGTTGCAGGTTGCTAGTTGCAGGTTGCTGCGGGGAATTCTCTGGAAAGTATGCTATATATTGCAGGTTCTTTTTGGCAGGAAAAGGATAAAAGAGAAGCTACAGCAGAAGGAGCCGAAGAAACGGTAAAGACAACTTTGGGGGCAGCTGTCTAAACAGGGAAAATGCATCAAATTGCAACAGCAACGTTGTCATCAAAAGTCATATCTTTTTCATATTATTCCAGGGATAGAAGAGCCAGGGCCCAGAGGAGGCGGCAAAACCGCCACCCCCTCCCACACCGACGCCTGTGTGTTTTCTGGAGCGTGTAATATCCGTTTCCTGCATTTCCGGTTGCAGCGAAGGACGTGGCGAAAGTTGTCGGAAAAATTGCTGGCGGAAATGCTGCAAAATTAACGAGCAACGCGGTTAGCTGGTGAGTTCTTTTCGGGCAAAAGAAGCCAGGGAAGAGGGGTGGAGTTGTCCCTTCCAGGTGGCAGAAGCCTCCATTCACTATTTACACTAGGACAGCAGGATCTGCAATCCTGCTAGCCAGCCAAAGTAACTGCAAGCCATTTTTTACTCACCAGAGGTTTTCCCCATCTAGAGGTTTTTTTTCCAGCAATTTTTCCTTTTTCTTTGTCACTTTCTTAGTTTCGTGCGCTTCGCAAAATGCAAATTTTAGTGCAGTGGCGTAGGAGCTGCCTGATACTGAGCTGCCTGGGGGTCTATAGCAAGGGATAGTCCAGCAACAGGAGCAGCAGCAGCTGCAAATTAGACGCATCGCTTAACCAGCAATGACATAAAGCAGTCAAATGGCAGTAACAACGCTAACAACGTCCTGGAGTCGTCATCATCGTCGCATCCTTCGTATCCATCCTTTCGAGTCCCGCGTACTTTCGGCTTTAAATCTACATCATCTATGTCCCTGCAACTGCGAAAAAAATCTGGAATTTAAACAGAGATGGGGCATAACTACTGAAAGAGACGGCAACTCAAATAAAGCATATAAAATTAATGAGCTCGTCACGTTCTCGGTTCGGGGTCACCTTAATTATGGCCACAATTAACAGTTGCTTTACTGCCATCTCCCGCAGAGAGCAGGAGGAGTAGAGGAGTGCGGAATAGATAGACAGACAGACACATTTCATTTGGCAGGCAGGTGTTTCTCGTCCTCGTCCTCGTCCTCGTCCTGGTTCTCCTCCTCATCCTTTCTCCCTTGCTCTGTGTGTGTAATCTCATTACAAATTCAAATGCCCTGCATCAGCTGCCAACCAAGGCAGATATCCACCGACAGCACCACTCAGCTACACAGCCACCCAACCACCCAGCCACCCAACCACCCAACCACCCAACCAGCCAGAACCACCCTCTTACCCACTCTGCTGGCCATCACTTGACGGTGTCCGCATGGCAAATGTTTCAGACCACGTTGTCACTCAATTATGTGCCATGTGCGCTGAGCGTAGCATACTTTTCAGCACCACCCACCCGAATCCCCACGAAAGCCACCTAAACCGCAGCTCGCTCAAAGGTCCGCTAAAGAGTGTGGAAAGAGGGCGAAACGTGGCCTAGTGGAGAGTTGCAACTGACCAGGTGACATAATTTCGAAATAATTTCCCCCCAGAATTATAACGACTTGCTCGGGAAGTGATACTTCTCTAAGAAGTTCTAAGATCGGAAATGTACAACATTTCAGGGAATCCCAAGTATTAACCGAGTTATTAAATTTTTTCAATAAATTTTCAAAAACTTCTGATGCGGAACAAAGGTTATTTATGTCCTGATTGCAAAATGGTATCGCTTTTAAAAATCCGTTCAGAAATGACCAAGATATGAAAAATTCATGAAAAATCATTATAAAAAATAAAAATATGTAAAACGTGTCTGTTTTTTATGGGGTTGGTTTTGAATCAAAACAAGGGGTTTCGCCATCGAGGGACTAAATGCTGAACGCGAACCTTACATGCCAGAAAGCCCCTCACGGTATGCAACAAAAAACAGCTTTCTTTGGTTTTTGATTTAACATATCTTTTCCATTTGACAACCGATTAAAGAACAGAATACCATTTCTGATTCAGGACTGTAATATCCTTTGAAGTGCGTCCCCAGAATACAAAAATCCAACAACAAATTTTCGACCGGATTTTTGTGATTTTTCTAAGGGATGTGATCAAGATTTTTGATAAAATTTTAGCGAATTTTTTTTTGTTTGATTTCTAAAATCTGTTGATGCAGAACGAAGGATATTCACCTCCTGTTTACAAAATGGTTTTCCTTTTTAAAATCCGTTCAGAAATGACCAAGATATGCGCTTGGAAAGATCCGCCTAGGTGCCCAACTCGCAGCGAAAATTTCTTGAAATTCGTATGGGAGCAAATCTGAAGTACCAGGCGAACAGAAATCAGCAGAAGGTGGCCAAATTCAAGCAGTGCAAGCATTTTAAGCAGTTTTTTCCAAGTTGTGCCATGTGTGGGAAAGGGAGAAACCCCTCTGCGGTGGCACTCTACCCCCCAATTCACCCTTATGGAATGGGGATCACCTATCATACTCCATGGGGGGGAGCAGGATGCTGCTACTAGTTATTCTAAGAGGGGGACAGGTAGACAGATTTGGCTGTTGTAGTGATGGGAGTTCAGGATGGATTTGGCACGACAATCGGCACGCAACCTCAGCACGCTGGGGCGACCCCATAGAAAACTATGGATTTTGACTCACGCGAGCCCCAAGTCGTGACACGCACAAGAAAACAGCGTGTGCCATTTTAGTTTTGCCATCATTAGGTGCCGACTACCGTTCTGGAGGGGAAATTCGGATGCTGTGATTGGTGAATCGTGGATTACAGAACCGTTGGTTTAAATATTGCCCCTTATTCTTATGTTAACCCTTCCGCTGTCTGTGAAATAATTCAATAAATATTTATTTAAAGTAACACGGAATACTGCTAATTAGGGGCATTAAAAAAATCAAAAATATAAGTAGAATGGATTAAAAATGGAACAAAAATAAGAACAAAGCCGTAGTGTGCTTTTTTAATCCACTCCTGTCCTCCGGAAATTGCCTTGGAATGTTAGGCCCATGGGGCCGGTGAAGGGATAATCGGGTTATTTTTCTGGCGAAGCTAGGGAGAGGGGGGTGGTGGAACCAGCTGCTGATCCACCTTCTGCTGATTTCTGTTCGCCTGGTACTTCAGATTTCTTGCCATACGAATTTCGAGAAATTTTGGCCGCGAGTTGGTCGCCAAGGCGGATCTTTCCAAGCTCATATCGCGGCCATTTCTTAACGGATTTTGAAAAGAAAACCCTTTTTGAAATCAGGACATGAATGTCCTTCGATGTCCATTATAAGATTTTGAATATCGAATAAAAAAATTCTGGCTTAAATTGTGGCAAAAATAATGATGTCACCCCCTTAGAAAAATGGGGAAAATCGGGCCGAAATTTTCTTCGCTCAATTCCCAAAATCTTGGGATGCAGTTCGAAGGATATCGTTATCCTTATTGCAAAACAGTGTTCCTTTCCTAAATCTGTATCTGTATCCAAGTATTGACTAAGATATTCGCTACAGAAGGACCGATATTTTCATTTTAGAAAAAAAGCTCAAATATTTTGTATCCTATTTTTTAGTGGCAAGCTCGGAAAGGTTTGACATTCTAGGATCTGTCCTTAATCCAAAAACCTCGTACACTGGCTAGTTCACAAATCTTGGCATACTTTTAGGCATCTGAACTAAACATTCTCGCAAGCTTTTTGGAATTATATACGTATGGTGGCGAATCGTTTCAGAAATCGTTTAAAACACTCCGCTTGAGAATCGGGTCAGAATTGGGGAAGATATAGACATCGCAGTGGGTGCTTTAGGGAAAAACCCCATTTTCAAGGGATCCATCACGAAAAATGGACAAAAAATCTAAAAAATATTTAGTGTCAGGATTTTTATGCAGAATGGTGGCGAATCCATCCAGAAATCGTTTAAAACACTCCGCTTGAGAATCGGGTCAGAATTGGGGAAGATATAGACATCGCAGTGGGTGCTTTAGGGAAAAACCCCATTTTCAAGGGATCCATCACGAAAAATGGACAAAAAATCTAAAAAATATTTAGTGTCAGGATTTTGATGCAGAATGGTGGCGAATCCATCCAGAAATCGTTTAAAACACTCCGATTGAGAATCGGGTCAGAATTGGGGAAGATATAGACATCGCAGTGGGTGCTATAGGGGAAAACCCCATTTTCAAGGGATCCCATCACGAAAATGGACAAAAATTGTAAAAAAAATTTAGTGTCAGGATTTTGATGCATAATGGTGGCGAATCGATCCAGAAATCGTTTAAAACACTCCGCTTGAGAATCGGGTCAGAATTGGGGAAGATATAGACATCGCAGTGGGTGCTATAGGGGAAAACCCCATTTTCAAGGGATCCCATCACGAAAATGGACAAAAATTGTAAAAAAAATTTAGTTTCAGGATTTTGATGCATAATGGTGGCGAATCAATCCAGAAATCGTTTAAAACACTCCGCTTGAGAATCGGGTCAGAATTGGGGAAGATATAGACATCGCAGTGGGTGCTAATGGGGGAAAACCCCATTTTCAAGGGATCCATCACGAAAAATGGACAAAAAATCTAACAAATATTTCGTCTCAGGGTTTTAATGCAGAGTGGTGGAGAATCGATCCAGAAATCGTTTAAAACACTCCGCTTGAGAATCGGATGAGAATTGGGGCAGATATAGCCATCCCTGTGGGCCCTATAGGGAAAAACCCCATTACCAGGAATTATTGCAAAAAAACCTTGTGATGCAGATCGAAGGATATTAATGTCCTGATTACAAAATGGCCATCCTTTTCAAAATCCGTCAAGAAATGGCCAAGATATGAGCTTGGAAAGATCCGCCTTGGCGGCCAAGTCGCGACAAAAATTTCTCGAAGTTCGTATGGCAAGAAATCTGAAGTACCAGGCGAACAGAAATCAGCAGAAGGTGGCCGAATTCAAGCAGTGCAAGCAGTTCAGACTAATTTTTCTGACCTAGCCATGTGTGGGAAAGGGAGAAACCCCTCTGTGGTGGCACTCTGCCCCCCAATACACCCTTATGGAATGGGGATCACCTATCATACTCCATGGGGGGGAGCAGGATGCTGCTACTAGTTATTCTAAGAGGGGGACAGGTAAACAGATTTGGCTGTTATAGTGATGGGAGTTCAGGATGGATTTGGCACGACAAACGGCACGCCACCTCAGCACGCTGGGGCGACCCCATAGGAAACTATGGATTTTGGCTCACGCGAACCCCAAATCGTGTCACGCGCAAGAAAACAGCGTGTGCCATTTTAGTTTTGCCATCATTAGGTGCCGACTACCGTTCTGGAGGGGAAATTGGGATGCTGTGATTGGTGAATCGTGGATTACAGAACCGTTGTTTTAAATTTTGCCCCTTAGTCTTATGTTAACCCTTCCGCTGTCTTTGAAATAATTCAATAAATATTTATTTAAAGTAACACGGAATACTGCTAATTAGAGGCATTAAAAAATTCAAAAATATAACTAGAATAGATTAAAAATGGAACAAAAATAAGAACAAAGCAGTAGTGTGCTTTTTTATGGTCTTAAAGTCCACGCCTATCCTCCGGAAATTGCCTAGGAATGTTAGGCCCATGGGGCCGGTGAAGGGATAATCGGGTTATTTTTCTGGCGAAGCTAGGGAGAGGGGGGTGGTGGAACCAGCTGCTGATCCACCTTCTGCTGATTTCTGTTCGCCTGGTACTTCAGATTTCTTGCCATACGAATTTCAAGCAATTGGCGCCGAGTTTTGGCCGCTAAGGCGGATCTTTCCAAGCTCATATCTTGGCCATTTGTGATCGGATTTTGAAAAGGATGGCCATTTTGTAATCAGGACTTGAATATCCTTTGATCTGCATCCCAAGATTTTAAAAATGATTTTTCATGAATTTTTCATTTCTGACCGGATTTTTAAAAGCGATACCATTTTGTAATCAGGACATAAATATCCTTCGTTCTGCATCAAAAGATGTTGAAAATCAAAGCAACAATTTTTGTTAAAAATTTGGTTAAAAATATAAAAATCCCCACTTTGAAAAATCTCCAAATTAATGTCGAAATTTCTTTTACACGATTTTTAAGAATTTGGTACGCAGTCAAGGGTATTAAAGTTCTGATTTGGAAAAGGTTTAGAATCGAGTACGAATTGTTTAAAATATACGCTAAAAATAACTCAGCTTTCCTGGTTTGGAAATGGTATTCAGGTTTAGAATCGAGCACGAATTATTTAATATATTAGAAAAAACATGACTTAAAAATTTCTCTCAAATGGTAAAGCTCTGCCTATTTGTATCCAATCAGGAAATAAAGTACCATTTAGTAATCAGCGAACCCTAAAGCGACTTTCCTCATTCAAATCCTTGCTTAAATATCGTTTTTTAATTTTTCGAATTTTTCCAAGGGGTACCCCCACAAAATTGTGGATTTTCCCAATGGTTCTACTTTTGCCCCTTCCGATGGCCATAACTCTGCCAATTTTTATCCGATCAGAAAATAAAGTACCATTTAGTAATCAGCGAACCCTAAAGCGGCTTTTCTCATTCAAATCCTTGCTTAAATATCGTTTTTTAATTTTTCGAATTTTTCCAAGGGGTACCCCCACAAAATTGTGGATTTTTCCAATTTCCCCTTTTTTGCCCCTTCCGATGGCCGTAACTCTGCCAATTTGTATCCGATCAGAAAATAAAGTACCATTTAGTAATCAGCGAACCCTAAAGCGGCTTTCCTCATTCAAATCCTTGCTTAAATATCGTTTTTTAATTTTTCGAATTTTTCCAAGGGGTACCCTCACAAAATTGTGGATTTTCCCAATGTATCTACTTTTGCCCCTTCCGATGGCCATAACTCTGCCAATTTGTATCCGATCAGGAAATAAAGTACCATTTAGTAATCAGCGAACCCTAAAGCGGCTTTCCTCATTCAAATCCTTGCTTAAATATAGTTTTTTAATTTTTCGAATTTTTCCAAGGGGTACCCCCACAAAATTGTGGATTTTCCCAATGTATCTACTTTTGCCCCTTCCGATGGCCATAACTCTGCCAATTTTTATCCGATCAGAAAATAAAGTACCATTTAGTAATCAGCGAACCCTAAAGCGGCTTTCCTCATTCAAATCCTTGCTTAAATATCGTTTTTTAATTTTTCGAATTTTTCCAAGGGGTATCCCCACAAAATTGTGGATTTTTCCAATTTCCCCTTTTGTGCCTCTTCCGATGGCCGTAACTCTGCCAATTTGTATCCGATCAGGAAATAAAGTACCATTTAGTAATCAGCGAACCCTAAAGCGGCTTTCCTCATTCAAATCCTTGCTTAAATATCGTTTTTTAATTTTTCGAATTTTTCCAAGGGGTACCCCCACAAAATTGTGGATTTTTCCAATTTCCCCTTTTGTGCCTCTTCCGATGGCCGTAACTCTGCCAATTTGTATCCGATCAGGAAATAAAGTACCATTTAGTAATCAGCGAACCCTAAAGCGGCTTTTCTCATTCAAATCCTTGCTTAAATATCGTTTTTTAATTTTTCGAATTTTTCCAAGGGGTACCCCCACAAAATTGTGGATTTTTCCAATTTCCCCTTTTTTGCCCCTTCCGATGGCCGTAACTCTGCCAATTTGTATCCGATCAGAAAATAAAGTACCATTTAGTAATCAGCGAACCCTGCAGCTACTTTCCTCATTCAAATCCTTGCTTAAATATCGTTTTTTAATTTTTCGAATTTTTTCAAGGGGTACCCCCACAAAATTGTGGATTTTTCCAATTTCCCCTTTTTTGCCCCTTCCGATGGCCATAACTCTGCCAATTTGTATCCGATCAGGAAATAAAGTACCATTTAGTAATCAGCGAACCCTGCAGCTACTTTCCTCATTCAAATCCTTGCTTAAATATCGTTTTTTAATTTTTCGAATTTTTCCAAGGGGTACCCCCACAAAATTGTGGATTTTCCCAATGTATCTACTTTTGCCCCTTCCGATGGCCATAACTCTGCCAATTTGTATCCGATCAGGAAATAAAGTACCATTTAGTAATCAGCGAACCCTGCAGCTACTTTCCTCATTCAAATCCTTGCTTAAATATCGTTTTTTAATTTTTCGAATTTTTCCAAGGGGTACCCCCACAAAATTGTGGATTTTTCCAATGTATCTACTTTTGCCCCTTCCGATGGCCATAACTCTGCCAATTTGTATCCGATCAGGAAATAAAGTACCATTTAGTAATCAGCGAACCCTGCAGCTACTTTCCTCATTCAAATCCTTGCTTAAATATCGTTTTTTAATTTTTCGAATTTTTCCAAGGGGTACCCCCACAAAATTGTGGATTTTTCCAATGTATCTACTTTTGCCCCTTCCGATGGCCATAACTCTGCCAATTTGTATCCGATCAGGAAATAAAGTACCATTTAGTAATCAGCGAACCCTAAAGCGGCTTTCCTCATTCAAATCCTTGCTTAAATATCGTTTTTTAATTTTTCGAATTTTTCCAAGGGGTACCCCCACAAAATTGTGGATTTTCCCAATGTATCTACTTTTGCCCCTTCCGATGGCCATAACTCTGCCAATTTGTATCCGATCAGGAAATAAAGTACCATTTAGTAATCAGCGAACCCTAAAGCGGCTTTCCTCATTCAAATCCTTGCTTAAATATAGTTTTTTAATTTTTCGAATTTTTCCAAGGGGTACCCCCACAAAATTGTGGATTTTCCCAATGTATCTACTTTTGCCCCTTCCGATGGCCATAACTCTGCCAATTTTTATCCGATCAGGAAATAAAGTACCATTTAGTAATCAGCGAACCCTGCAGCTACTTTCCTCATTCAAATCCTTGCTTAAATATCGTTTTTTAATTTTTCGAATTTTTTCAAGGGGTACCCCCACAAAATTGTGGATTTTTCCAATTTCCCCTTTTTTGCCCCTTCCGATGGCCATAACTCTGCCAATTTGTATCCGATCAGGAAATAAAGTACCATTTAGTAATCAGCGAACCCTGCAGCTACTTTCCTCATTCAAATCCTTGCTTAAATATCGTTTTTTAATTTTTCGAATTTTTCCAAGGGGTACCCCCACAAAATTGTGGATTTCCCCAATGGTTCTACTTTTGCCCCTTCCGATGGCCATAACTCTGCCAATTTGTATCCGATCAGGAAATAAAGTACCATTTAGTAATCAGCGAACCCTGCAGCTACTTTCCTCATTCAAATCCTTGCTTAAATATCGTTTTTTAATTTTTCGAATTTTTCCAAGGGGTACCCCCACAAAATTGTGGATTTTTCCAATGTATCTACTTTTGCCCCTTCCGATGGCCATAACTCTGCCAATTTGTATCCGATCAGGAAATAAAGTACCATTTAGTAATCAGCGAACCCTGCAGCTACTTTCCTTATTCAAATCCTTGCTTAAATATCGTTTTTTAATTTTTCGAATTTTTCCAAGGGGTACCCCCACAAAATTGTGGATTTTTCCAATTTCCCCTTTTTTGCCCCTTCCGATGGCCGTAACTCTGCCAATTTGTATCCGATCAGAAAATAAAGTACCATTTAGTAATCAGCGAACCCTAAAGCGACTTTCCTCATTCAAATCCTTGCTTAAATATCGTTTTTTAATTTTTCGAATTTTTCCAAGGGGTACCCCCACAAAATTGTGGATTTCCCCAATGGTTCTACTTTTGCCCCTTCCGATGGCCATAACTCTGCCAATTTGTATCCGATCAGGAAATAAAGTACCATTTAGTAATCAGCGAACCCTAAAGCGGCTTTCCTCATTCAAATCCTTGCTTAAATATCGTTTTTTAATTTTTCGAATTTTTCCAAGGGGTACCCTCACAAAATTGTGGATTTTCCCAATGTATCTACTTTTGCCCCTTCCGATGGCCATAACTCTGCCAATTTGTATCCGATCAGCTACTTTCCTCATTCAAATCCTTGCTTAAATATAGTTTTTTAATTTTTCGAATTTTTCCAAGGGGTACCCCCACAAAATTGTGGATTTTCCCAATGTATCTACTTTTGCCCCTTCCGATGGCCATAACTCTGCCAATTTTTATCCGATCAGAAAATAAAGTACCATTTAGTAATCAGCGAACCCTAAAGCGGCTTTCCTCATTCAAATCCTTGCTTAAATATCGTTTTTTAATTTTTCGAATTTTTCCAAGGGGTATCCCCACAAAATTGTGGATTTTTCCAATTTCCCCTTTTGTGCCTCTTCCGATGGCCGTAACTCTGCCAATTTGTATCCGATCAGGAAATAAAGTACCATTTAGTAATCAGCGAACCCTAAAGCGGCTTTCCTCATTCAAATCCTTGCTTAAATATCGTTTTTTAATTTTTCGAATTTTTCCAAGGGGTACCCCCACAAAATTGTGGATTTTTCCAATTTCCCCTTTTGTGCCTCTTCCGATGGCCGTAACTCTGCCAATTTGTATCCGATCAGGAAATAAAGTACCATTTAGTAATCAGCGAACCCTAAAGCGGCTTTTCTCATTCAAATCCTTGCTTAAATATCGTTTTTTAATTTTTCGAATTTTTCCAAGGGGTACCCCCACAAAATTGTGGATTTTTCCAATTTCCCCTTTTTTGCCCCTTCCGATGGCCGTAACTCTGCCAATTTGTATCCGATCAGAAAATAAAGTACCATTTAGTAATCAGCGAACCCTGCAGCTACTTTCCTCATTCAAATCCTTGCTTAAATATCGTTTTTTAATTTTTCGAATTTTTCCAAGGGGTACCCCCACAAAATTGTGGATTTTTCCAATGTATCTACTTTTGCCCCTTCCGATGGCCATAACTCTGCCAATTTGTATCCGATCAGGAAATAAAGTACCATTTAGTAATCAGCGAACCCTGCAGCTACTTTCCTTATTCAAATCCTTGCTTAAATATCGTTTTTTAATTTTTCGAATTTTTCCAAGGGGTACCCCCACAAAATTGTGGATTTTTCCAATTTCCCCTTTTTTGCCTCTTCCGATGGCCGTAACTCTGCCAATTTGTATCCGATCAGAAAATAAAGTACCATTTAGTAATCAGCGAACCCTAAAGCGACTTTCCTCATTCAAATCCTTGCTTAAATATCGTTTTTTAATTTTTCGAATTTTTCCAAGGGGTACCCCCACAAAATTGTGGATTTCCCCAATGGTTCTACTTTTGCCCCTTCCGATGGCCATAACTCTGCCAATTTGTATCCGATCAGGAAATAAAGTACCATTTAGTAATCAGCGAACCCTGCAGCTACTTTCCTCATTCAAATCCTTGCTTAAATATCGTTTTTTAATTTTTCGAATTTTTCCAAGGGGTACCCCCACAAAATTGTGGATTTTTCCAATTTCCCCTTTTTTGCCCCTTCCGATGGCCATAACTCTGCCAATTTGTATCCGATCAGGAAATAAAGTACCATTTAGTAATCAGCGAACCCTGCAGCTACTTTCCTCATTCAAATCCTTGCTTAAATATCGTTTTTTAATTTTTCGAATTTTTCCAAGGGGTACCCCCACAAAATTGTGGATTTCCCCAATGGTTCTACTTTTGCCCCTTCCGATGGCCATAACTCTGCCAATTTGTATCCGATCAGGAAATAAAGTACCATTTAGTAATCAGCGAACCCTAAAGCGGCTTTCCTCATTCAAATCCTTGCTTAAATATCGTTTTTTAATTTTTCGAATTTTTCCAAGGGGTACCCCCACAAAATTGTGGATTTTTCCAATTTCCCCTTTTTTGCCCCTTCCGATGGCCGTAACTCTGCCAATTTGTATCCGATCAGAAAATAAAGTACCATTTAGTAATCAGCGAACCCTAAAGCGACTTTCCTCATTCAAATCCTTGCTTAAATATCGTTTTTTAATTTTTCGAATTTTTCCAAGGGGTACCCCCACAAAATTGTGGATTTCCCCAATGGTTCTACTTTTGCCCCTTCCGATGGCCATAACTCTGCCAATTTGTATCCGATCAGGAAATAAAGTACCATTTAGTAATCAGCGAACCCTAAAGCGGCTTTCCTCATTCAAATCCTTGCTTAAATATCGTTTTTTAATTTTTCGAATTTTTCCAAGGGGTACCCTCACAAAATTGTGGATTTTCCCAATGTATCTACTTTTGCCCCTTCCGATGGCCATAACTCTGCCAATTTGTATCCGATCAGCTACTTTCCTCATTCAAATCCTTGCTTAAATATCGTTTTTTAATTTTTCGAATTTTTCCAAGGGGTACCCCCACAAAATTGTGGATTTCCCCAATGGTTCTACTTTTGCCCCTTCCGATGGCCATAACTCTGCCAATTTGTATCCGATCAGAAAATAAAGTACCATTTAGTAATCAGCGAACCCTAAAGCGGCTTTCCTCATTCAAATCCTTGCTTAAATATCGTTTTTTAATTTTTCGAATTTTTCCAAGGGATACCCCCACAAAATTGTGGATTTCCCCAATGGTTCTACTTTTGCCCCTTCCGATGGCCATAACTCTGCCAATTTGTATCCGATCAGAAAATAAAGTACCATTTAGTAATCAGCGAACCCTGCAGCTACTTTCCTCATTCAAATCCTTGCTTAAATATCGTTTTTTAATTTTTCGAATTTTTCCAAGGGGTACCCCCACAAAATTGTGGATTTTTCCAATTTCCCCTTTTTTGCCCCTTCCGATGGCCATAACTCTGCCAATTTGTATCCGATCAGGAAATAAAGTACCATTTAGTAATCAGCGAACCCTGCAGCTACTTTCCTCATTCAAATCCTTGCTTAAATATCGTTTTTTAATTTTTCGAATTTTTCCAAGGGGTACCCCCACAAAATTGTGGATTTCCCCAATGGTTCTACTTTTGCCCCTTCCGATGGCCATAACTCTGCCAATTTGTATCCGATCAGGAAATAAAGTACCATTTAGTAATCAGCGAACCCTAAAGCGGCTTTCCTCATTCAAATCCTTGCTTAAATATCGTTTTTTAATTTTTCGAATTTTTCCAAGGGGTACCCCCACAAAATTGTGGATTTTTCCAATTTCCCCTTTTTTTGCCCCTTCCGATGGCCGTAACTCTGCCAATTTGTATCCGATCAGAAAATAAAGTACCATTTAGTAATCAGCGAACCCTAAAGCGACTTTCCTCATTCAAATCCTTGCTTAAATATCGTTTTTTAATTTTTCGAATTTTTCCAAGGGGTACCCCCACAAAATTGTGGATTTCCCCAATGGTTCTACTTTTGCCCCTTCCGATGGCCATAACTCTGCCAATTTGTATCCGATCAGGAAATAAAGTACCATTTAGTAATCAGCGAACCCTAAAGCGGCTTTCCTCATTCAAATCCTTGCTTAAATATCGTTTTTTAATTTTTCGAATTTTTCCAAGGGGTACCCTCACAAAATTGTGGATTTTCCCAATGTATCTACTTTTGCCCCTTCCGATGGCCATAACTCTGCCAATTTGTATCCGATCAGCTACTTTCCTCATTCAAATCCTTGCTTAAATATCGTTTTTTAATTTTTCGAATTTTTCCAAGGGGTACCCCACAAAAATTGTGGATTTCCCCAATGGTTCTACTTTTGCCCCTTCCGATGGCCATAACTCTGCCAATTTGTATCCGATCAGAAAATAAAGTACCATTTAGTAATCAGCGAACCCTAAAGCGGCTTTCCTCATTCAAATCCTTGCTTAAATATCGTTTTTTAATTTTTCGAATTTTTCCAAGGGGTACCCTCACAAAATTGTGGATTTTCCCAATGTATCTACTTTTGCCCCTTCCGATGGCCATAACTCTGCCAATTTGTATCCGATCAGGAAATAATGTACCATTTAGTAATCAGCGAACCCTGCAGCTACTTTCCTCATTCAAATCCTTGCTTAAATATCGTTTTTTAATTTTTCGAATTTTTCCAAGGGGTACCCCCACAAAATTGTGGATTTTTCCAATTTCCCCTTTTTTGCCCCTTCCGATGGCCGTATTTCTGCCAATTTGTATCCGATCAGGAAATAAAGTACCATTTAGTAATCAGCGAACCCTAAAGCGGCTTTCCTCATTCAAATCCTTGCTTAAATATCGTTTTTTAATTTTTCGAATTTTTCCAAGGGGTACCCCCACAAAATTGTGGATTTTCCCAATGTATCTACTTTTGCCCCTTCCGATGGCCATAACTCTGCCAATTTGTATCCGATCAGGAAATAATGTACCATTTAGTAATCAGCGAACCCTGAAGCTACTTTCCTCATTCAAATCCTTGCTTAAATATCGTTTTTTAATTTTTCGAATTTTTCCAAGGGGTACCCCCACAAAATTGTGGATTTTTCCAATGTATCTACTTTTGCCCCTTCCGATGGCCATAACTCTGCCAATTTGTATCCGATCAGGAAATAAAGTACCATTTAGTAATCAGCGAACCCTGCAGCTACTTTCCTCATTCAAATCCTTGCTTAAATATCGTTTTTTAATTTTTCGAATTTTTCCAAGGGGTACCCCCACAAAATTGTGGATTTTTCCAATTTCCCCTTTTTTGCCCCTTCCGATGGCCGTAACTCTGCCAATTTGTATCCGATCAGGAAATAAAGTACCATTTAGTAATCAGCGAACCCTAAAGCGGCTTTCCTCATTCAAATCCTTGCTTAAATATCGTTTTTTAATTTTTCGAATTTTTCCAAGGGGTACCCCCACAAAATTGTGGATTTTTCCAATTTCCCCTTTTTTTGCCCCTTCCGATGGACGTAACTCTGCCAATTTGTATCCGATCAGGAAATAAAGTACCATTTAGTAATCAGCGAACCCTAAAGCGGCTTTCCTCATTCAAATCCTTGCTTAAATATCGTTTTTTAATTTTTCGAATTTTTCCAAGGGGTACCCCCACAAAATTGTGGATTTCCCCAATGGTTCTACTTTTGCCCCTTCCGATGGCCATAACTCTGCCAATTTGTATCCGATCAGGAAATAAAGTACCATTTAGTAATCAGCGAACCCTAAAGCGGCTTTCCTCATTCAAATCCTTGCTTAAATATCGTTTTTTAATTTTTCGAATTTTTCCAAGGGGTACCCCCACAAAATTGTGGATTTTTCCAATTTCCCCTTTTTTGCCCCTTCCGATGGCCGTATTTCTGCCAATTTGTATCCGATCAGGAAATAAAGTACCATTTAGTAATCAGCGAACCCTAAAGCGGCTTTCCTCATTCAAATCCTTGCTTAAATATCGTTTTTTAATTTTTCGAATTTTTCCAAGGGGTACCCCCACAAAATTGTGGATTTTCCCAATGTATCTACTTTTGCCCCTTCCGATGGCCATAACTCTGCCAATTTGTATCCGATCAGGAAATAAAGTATCATTTAGTAATCAGCGAACCCTAAAGCGGCTTTCCCCATTCAAATCCTTGCTTAAATATCGTTTTTTAATTTTTTGAATTTTTCCAAGGGGTACCCCCACAAAATTGTGGATTTTTCCAATTTCCCCTTTTTTGCCCCTTCCGATGGCCGTAACTCTGCCAATTTGTATCCGATCAGGAAATAAAGTACCATTTAGTAATCAGCGAACCCTAAAGCGGCTTTCCTCATTCAAATCCTTGCTTAAATATCGTTTTTTAATTTTTCGAATTTTTTCCAAGGGGTACCCCCACAAAATTGTGGATTTTCCCAATGTATCTACTTTTGCCCCTTCCGATGGCCATAACTCTGCCAATTTGTATCCGATCAGGAAATAATGTACCATTTAGTAATCAGCGAACCCTGCAGCTACTTTCCTCATTCAAATCCTTGCTTAAATATCGTTTTTTAATTTTTCGAATTTTTCCAAGGGGTACCCCCACAAAATTGTGGATTTTTCCAATGTATCTACTTTTGCCCCTTCCGATGGCCATAACTCTGCCAATTTGTATCCGATCAGGAAATAAAGTACCATTTAGTAATCAGCGAACCCTGCAGCTACTTTCCTCATTCAAATCCTTGCTTAAATATCGTTTTTTAATTTTTCGAATTTTTCCAAGGGGTACCCCCACAAAATTGTGGATTTTTCCAATTTCCCCTTTTTTGCCCCTTCCGATGGCCGTAACTCTGCCAATTTGTATCCGATCAGGAAATAAAGTACCATTTAGTAATCAGCGAACCCTAAAGCGGCTTTCCTCATTCAAATCCTTGCTTAAATATCGTTT
The DNA here is from genome assembly GCA_018153035.1 of Drosophila pseudoananassae pseudoananassae. Classification (NCBI taxonomy): domain Eukaryota; kingdom Metazoa; phylum Arthropoda; class Insecta; order Diptera; family Drosophilidae; genus Drosophila; species Drosophila pseudoananassae. The sequence goes on along the minus strand of JAECXR010000014.1, from coordinate 7,834,581 downwards.
TTTAATTTTTCGAATTTTTCCAAGGGGTACCCCCACAAAATTGTGGATTTTTCCAATTTCCACTTTTTTGCCCCTTCCGATGGACGTAACTCTGCCAATTTGTATCCGATCAGAAAATAAAGTACCATTTAGTAATCAGCGAACCCTAAAGCGGCTTTCCTCATTCAAATCCTTGCTTAAATATCGTTTTTTAATTTTTCGAATTTTTCCAAGGGGTACCCCCACAAAATTGTGGATTTTTCCAATTTCCCCTTTTTTGCCCCTTCCGATGGCCGTAACTCTGCCAATTTGTATCCGATCAGGAAATAAAGTACCATTTAGTAATCAGCGAACCCTAAAGCGGCTTTCCTCATTCAAATCCTTGCTTAAATATCGTTTTTTAATTTTTCGAATTTTTCCAAGGGGTACCCCCACAAAATTGTGGATTTTCCCAATGTATCTACTTTTGCCCCTTCCGATGGCCATAACTCTGCCAATTTGTATCCGATCAGGAAATAAAGTATCATTTAGTAATCAGCGAACCCTAAAGCGGCTTTCCTCATTCAAATCCTTGCTTGAATATCGTTTTTTAATTTTTCGAATTTTTCCAAGGGGTACCCCCCACAAAATTGTGGATTTTCCCAATGTATCTACTTTTGCCCCTTCCGATGGCCATAACTCTGCCAATTTGTATCCGATCAGGAAATAAAGTACCATTTAGTAATCAGCGAACCCTGCAGCTACTTTCCTCATTCAAATCCTTGCTTAAATATCGTTTTTTAATTTTTCGAATTTTTCCAAGGGGTACCCCCACAAAATTGTGGATTTTTCCAATTTCCCCTTTTTTGCCCCTTCCGATGGCCGTATTTCTGCCAATTTGTATCCGATCAGGAAATAAAGTACCATTTAGTAATCAGCGAACCCTAAAGCGGCTTTCCTCATTCAAATCCTTGCTTAAATATCGTTTTTTAATTTTTCGAATTTTTCCAAGGGGTACCCCCACAAAATTGTGGATTTTCCCAATGTATCTACTTTTGCCCCTTCCGATGGCCATAACTCTGCCAATTTGTATCCGATCGGGAAATAAAGTTTCATTTAGTAATCAGCGAACCCTAAAGCGGCTTTCCTCATTCAAATCCTTGCTTGAATATCGTTTTTTAATTTTTCGAATTTTTCCAAGGGGTACCCCCACAAAATTGTGGATTTTCCCAATGTATCTACTTTTGCCCCTTCCGATGGCCATAACTCTGCCAATTTGTATCCGATCAGGAAATAATGTACCATTTAGTAATCAGCGAACCCTGCAGCTACTTTCCTCATTCAAATCCTTGCTTAAATATCGTTTTTTAATTTTTCGAATTTTTCCAAGGGGTACCCCCACAAAATTGTGGATTTTTCCAATTTCCCCTTTTTTGCCCCTTCCGATGGCCGTATTTCTGCCAATTTGTATCCGATCAGGAAATAAAGTACCATTTAGTAATCAGCGAACCCTAAAGCGGCTTTCCTCATTCAAATCCTTGCTTAAATATCGTTTTTTAATTTTTCGAATTTTTCCAAGGGGTACCCCCACAAAATTGTGGATTTTCCCAATGTATCTACTTTTGCCCCTTCCGATGGCCATAACTCTGCCAATTTGTATCCGATCAGGAAATAAAGTACCATTTAGTAATCAGCGAACCCTGCAGCTACTTTCCTCATTCAAATCCTTGCTTAAATATCGTTTTTTAATTTTTCGAATTTTGTCCAAGGGGTATCCCCACAAAATTGTGGATTTTCCCAATGTATCTACTTTTACCCCTTCCGATGGCCATAACTCTGCCAATTTGTATCCGATCAGGAAATAATGTACCATTTAGTAATCAGCGAACCCTGCAGCTACTTTCCTCATTCAAATCCTTGCTTAAATATCGTTTTTTAATTTTTCGAATTTTTCCAAGGGGTACCCCCACAAAATTGTGGATTTTCCCAATGTATCTACTTTTGCCCCTTCCGATGGCCATAACTCTGCCAATTTGTATCCGATCAGGAAATAATGTACCATTTAGTAATCAGCGAACCCTGCAGCTACTTTCCTCATTCAAATCCTTGCTTAAATATCGTTTTTTAATTTTTCGAATTTTTCCAAGGGGTACCCCCACAAAATTGTGGATTTTTCCAATTTCCCCTTTTTGCCCCTTCCGATGGCCGTATTTCTGCCAATTTGTATCCGATCAGGAAATAAAGTACCATTTAGTACTTTACCCTGCAGCTACTTTTCTCATTCAAATCCTTGCTTAAATATCGTTTTTTAATTTTTCGAATTTTTCCAAGGGGTACCCCCCACAAAATTGTGGATTTTTCCAATTTCCCCTTTTTTGCCCCTTCCGATGGCCGTATTTCTGCCAATTTGTATCCGATCAGGAAATAAAGTACCATTTAGTAATCAGCGAACCCTAAAGCGGCTTTCCTCATTCAAATCCTTGCTTAAATATCGTTTTTTAATTTTACCAATTTTTCCAAGGGGTATCCCCACAAAATTGTGGATTTTCCCAATGTATCTACTTTTGCCCCTTCCGATGGCCATAACTCTGCCAATTTGTATCCGATCAGGAAATAAAGTACCATTTAGTAATCAGCGAACCCTGCAGCTACTTTCCTCATTCAAATCCTTGCTTAAATATCGTTTTTTAATTTTTCGAATTTTTCCAAGGGGTATCCCCACAAAATTGTGGATTTTCCCAATGTATCTACTTTTGCCCCTTCCGATGGCCATAACTCTGCCAATTTGTATCCGATCAGGAAATAATGTACCATTTAGTAATCAGCGAACCCTGCAGCTACTTTCCTCATTCAAATCCTTGCTTAAATATCGTTTTTTAATTTTTCGAATTTTTCCAAGGGGTATCCCCACAAAATTGTGGATTTTCCCAATGTATCTACTTTTGCCCCTTCCGATGGCCATAACTCTGCCAATTTGTATCCGATCAGGAAATAATGTACCATTTAGTAATCAGCGAACCCTGCAGCTACTTTCCTCATTCAAATCCTTGCTTAAATATCGTTTTTTAATTTTTCGAATTTTTCCAAGGGGTATCCCCACAAAATTGTGGATTTTCCCAATGTATCTACTTTTGCCCCTTCCGATGGCCATAACTCTGCCAATTTGTATCCGATCAGGAAATAATGTACCATTTAGTAATCAGCGAACCCTGCAGCTACTTTCCTCATTCAAATCCTTGCTTAAATATCGTTTTTTAATTTTTCGAATTTTTCCAAGGGGTACCCCCACAAAATTGTGGATTTTTCCAATTTCCCCTTTTTTGCCCCTTCCGATGGCCGTATTTCTGCCAATTTGTATCCGATCAGGAAATAAAGTACCATTTAGTACTTTACCCTGCAGCTACTTTCCTCATTCAAATCCTTGCTTAAATATCGTTTTTTAATTTTTCGAATTTTTCCAAGGGGTACCCCCACAAAATTGTGGATTTTTCCAATTTCCCCTTTTTTGCCCCTTCCGATGGCCGTATTTCTGCCAATTTGTATCCGATCAGGAAATAAAGTACCATTTAGTAATCAGCGAACCCTAAAGCGGCTTTCCTCATTCAAATCCTTGCTTAAATATCGTTTTTTAATTTTACCAATTTTTCCAAGGGGTATCCCCACAAAATTGTGGATTTTCCCAATGTATCTACTTTTGCCCCTTCCGATGGCCATAACTCTGCCAATTTGTATCCGATCAGGAAATAAAGTACCATTTAGTAATCAGCGAACCCTGCAGCTACTTTCCTCATTCAAATCCTTGCTTAAATATCGTTTTTTAATTTTTCGAATTTTTCCAAGGGGTATCCCCACAAAATTGTGGATTTTCCCAATGTATCTACTTTTGCCCCTTCCGATGGCCATAACTCTGCCAATTTGTATCCGATCAGGAAATAATGTACCATTTAGTAATCAGCGAACCCTGCAGCTACTTTCCTCATTCAAATCCTTGCTTAAATATCGTTTTTTAATTTTTCGAATTTTTCCAAGGGGTATCCCCACAAAATTGTGGATTTTCCCAATGTATCTACTTTTGCCCCTTCCGATGGCCATAACTCTGCCAATTTGTATCCGATCAGGAAATAATGTACCATTTAGTAATCAGCGAACCCTGCAGCTACTTTCCTCATTCAAATCCTTGCTTAAATATCGTTTTTTAATTTTTCGAATTTTTCCAAGGGGTATCCCCACAAAATTGTGGATTTTCCCAATGTATCTACTTTTGCCCCTTCCGATGGCCATAACTCTGCCAATTTGTATCCGATCAGGAAATAATGTACCATTTAGTAATCAGCGAACCCTGCAGCTACTTTCCTCATTCAAATCCTTGCTTAAATATCGTTTTTTAATTTTTCGAATTTTTCCAAGGGGTATCCCCACAAAATTGTGGATTTTCCCAATGTATCTACTTTTGCCCCTTCGATGGCCATAACTCTGCCAATTTGTATCCGATCAGGAAATAATGTACCATTTAGTAATCAGCGAACCCTGCAGCTACTTTCCTCATTCAAATCCTTGCTTAAATATCGTTTTTTAATTTTTCGAATTTTTCCAAGGGGTATCCCCACAAAATTGTGGATTTTCCCAATGTATCTACTTTTGCCCCTTCCGATGGCCATAACTCTGCCAACTTGTATCCGATCAGGAAATAATGCACCATTTAGTAATCAGCGAACCCTGCAGCTACTTTCCTCATTCAAATCCTTGCTTAAATATCGTTTTTTAATTTTTCGAATTTTTCCAAGGGGTATCCCCACAAAATTGGGGATTTTCTCAATGTATCTACTTTTGCCCCTTCCGTTGGCCATAACTCTGCCAATTTGTATCCGATCAGGAAATAATGTACCATTTTCGTTTTTTAATTTTTCGAATTTTTCCAAGGGGTATCCCCACAAAATTGTGGATTTTCTCAATGTATCTACTTTTGCCCCTACCGATGGCCATAACTCTGCCAATATGTATCCGATCAGGAAATAATGTACCATTTAGTAATCAGCGAACCCTGCAGCTACTTTCCTCATTCAAATCCTTGCTTAAATATCGTTTTTTAATTTTTCGAATTTTTCCAAGGGGTATCCCCACAAAATTGTGGATTTTCTCAATGTATCTACTTTTGCCCCTACCGATGGCCATAACTCTGCCAATATGTATCCGATCAGGAAATAATGTACCATTTAGTAATCAGCGAACCCTGCAGCTACTTTCCTCATTCAAATCCTTGCTTAAATATCGTTTTTTAATTTTTCGAATTTTTCCAAAGGGTACCCCCACAAAATTGTGGATTTTCTCAATGTATCTACTTTTGCCCCTACCGATGGCCATAACTCTGCCAATATGTATCCGATCAGGAAATAATGTACCATTTAGTAATCAGCGAACCCTGCAGCTACTTTCCTCATTCAAATCCTTGCTTAAATATCGTTTTTTAATTTTTCGAATTTTTCCAAGGGGTACCCCCACAAAATTGTGGATTTTTCCAATGTATCTACTTTTGCCCCTTCCGATGGCCATAACTCTGCCAATTTGTATCCGATCAGGAAATAAAGTACCATTTAGCAATCAGCGAACCCTGCAGCTACTTTCCTCATTCAAATCCTTGCTTAAATATCGTTTTTTAATTTTTCGAATTTTTCCAAGGGGTACCCCCACAAAATTGTGGATTTTCTCAATGTATCTACTTTTGCCCCTTCCGATGGCCATAACTCTGCCAATATGTATCCGATCAGGAAATAATGTACCATTTAGTAATCAGCGAACCCTGCAGCTACTTTCCTCATTCAAATCCTTGCTTAAATATCGTTTTTTAATTTTTCGAATTTTTCCAAGGGGTACCCCCACAAAATTGTGGATTTTCTCAATGTATCTACTTTTGCCCCTACCGATGGCCATAACTCTGCCAATATGTATCCGATCAGGAAATAATGTACCATTTAGTAATCAGCGAACCCTGCAGCTACTTTCCTCATTCAAATCCTTGCTTAAATATCGTTTTTTAATTTTTCGAATTTTTCCAAAGGGTACCCCCACAAAATTGTGGATTTTCTCAATGTATCTACTTTTGCCCCTACCGATGGCCATAACTCTGCCAATATGTATCCGATCAGGAAATAATGTACCATTTAGTAATCAGCGAACCCTGCAGCTACTTTCCTCATTCAAATCCTTGCTTAAATATCGTTTTTTAATTTTTCGAATTTTTCCAAGGGGTATCCCCACAAAATTGTGGATTTTCCCAATGTATCTACTTTTGCCCCTTCCGATGGCCATAACTCTGCCAATTTGTATCCGATCAGGAAATAATGTACCATTTAGTAATCAGCGAACCCTGCAGCTACTTTCCTCATTCAAATCCTTGCTTAAATATCGTTTTTTAATTTTTCGAATTTTTCCAAGGGGTATCCCCACAAAATTGTGGATTTTCTCAATGTATCTACTTTTGCCCCTACCGATGGCCATAACTCTGCCAATATGTATCCGATCAGGAAATAATGTACCATTTAGTAATCAGCGAACCCTGCAGCTACTTTCCTCATTCAAATCCTTGCTTAAATATCGTTTTTTAATTTTTCGAATTTTTCCAAGGGGTACCCCCACAAAATTGTGGATTTTCTCAATGTATCTACTTTTGCCCCTTCCGATGGCCATAACTCTGCCAATTTGTATCCGATCAGGAAATAATGTACCATTTAGTAATCAGCGAACCCTGCAGCTACTTTCCTCATTCAAATCCTTGCTTAAATATCGTTTTTTAATTTTTCGAATTTTTCCAAGGGGTACCCCCACAAAATTGTGGATTTTTCCAATTTCCCCTTTTTTGCCCCTTCCGATGGCCATAACTCTGCCAATTTGTATCCGATCAGGAAATAATGTACCATTTAGTAATCAGCGAACCCTGCAGCTACTTTCCTCATTCAAATCCTTGCTTAAATATCGTTTTTTAATTTTTCGAATTTTTCCAAGGGGTATCCCCACAAAATTGTGGATTTTCTCAATGTATCTACTTTTGCCCCTACCGATGGCCATAACTCTGCCAATATGTATCCGATCAGGAAATAATGTACCATTTAGTAATCAGCGAACCCTGCAGCTACTTTCCTCATTCAAATCCTTGCTTAAATATCGTTTTTTAATTTTTCGAATTTTTCCAAGGGGTATCCCCACAAAATTGTGGATTTTCCCAATGTATCTACTTTTGCCCCTTCCGATGGCCAATACTCTGCCAATTTGTATCCGATCAGGAAATAAAGTACCATTTAGTAATCAGCGAACCCTGCAGCTACTTTCCTCATTCAAATCCTTGCTTAAATATCGTTTTTTAATTTTTCGAATTTTTCCAAGGGGTATCCCCACAAAATTGTGGATTTTCTCAATGTATCTACTTTTGCCCCTACCGATGGCCATAACTCTGCCAATATGTATCTGATCAGGAAATAATGTACCATTTAGTAATCAGCGAACCCTGCAGCTACTTTCCTCATTCAAATCCTTGCTTAAATATCGTTTTTTAATTTTTCGAATTTTTCCAAGGGGTACCCCCACAAAATTGTGGATTTTCCCAATGTATCTACTTTTGCCCCTTCCGATGGCCATAACTCTGCCAATTTGTATCCGATCAGGAAATAAAGTACCATTTAGTAATCAGCGAACCCTGCAGCTACTTTCCTCATTCAAATCCTTGCTTAAATATCGTTTTTTAATTTTTCGAATTTTTCCAAGGGGTATCCCCACAAAATTGTGGATTTTCCCAATGTATCTACTTTTGCCCCTTCCGATGGCCATAACTCTGCCAATTTGTATCCGATCAGGAAATAAAGTACCATTTAGTAATCAGCGAACCCTGCAGCTACTTTCCTCATTCAAATCCTTGCTTAAATATCGTTTTTTAATTTTTCGAATTTTTCCAAGGGGTACCCCCACAAAATTGTGGATTTTTCCAATTTCCCCTTTTTTGCCCCTTCCGATGGCCATAACTCTGCCAATTTGTATCCGATCAGGAAATAATGTACCATTTAGTAATCAGCGAACCCTGCAGCTACTTTCCTCATTCAAATCCTTGCTTAAATATCGTTTTTTAATTTTTCGAATTTTTCCAAGGGGTATCCCCACAAAATTGTGGATTTTCTCAATGTATCTACTTTTGCCCCTTCCGATGGCCATAACTCTGCCAATTTGTATCCGATCAGGAAATAAAGTACCATTTAGTAATCAGCGAACCCTGCAGCTACTTTGCTCATTCAAATCCTTGCTTAAATATCGTTTTTTAATTTTTCGAATTTTTCCAAGGGGTACCCCCACAAAATTGTGGATTTTCCCAATGTATCTACTTTTGCCCCTTCCGATGGCCATAACTCTGCCAATTTGTATCCGATCAGGAAATAAAGTACCATTTAGTAATCAGCGAACCCTGCAGCTACTTTCCTCATTCAAATCCTTGCTTAAATATCGTTTTTTAATTTTTCGAATTTTCCAAGGGGTACCCCCACAAAATTGTGGATTTTCCCAATGTATCTACTTTTGCCCCTTCCGATGGCCATAACTCTGCTAATTTGTATCCGATCAGGAAATAAAGTACCATTTAGTAATCAGCGAACCCTGCAGCTACTTTCCTCATTCAAATCCTTGCTTAAATATCGTTTTTTAATTTTTCGAATTTTTCCAAGGGGTATCCCCACAAAATTGTGGATTTTCCCAATGTATCTACTTTTGCCCCTTCCGATGGCCATAACTCTGCCAATTTGTATCCGATCAGGAAATAAAGTACCATTTAGTAATCAGCGAACCCTGCAGCTACTTTCCTCATTCAAATCCTTGCTTAAATATCGTTTTTTAATTTTTCGAATTTTCCAAGGGGTACCCCCACAAAATTGTGGATTTTCCCAATGTATCTACTTTTGCCCCTTCCGATGGCCATAACTCTGCCAATTTGTATCCGATCAGGAAATAAAGTACCATTTAGTAATCAGCGAACCCTGCAGCTACTTTCCTCATTCAAATCCTTGCTTAAATATCGTTTTTTAATTTTTCGAATTTTTCCAAGGGGTATCCCCACAAAATTGTGGATTTTCTCAATGTATCTACTTTTGCCCCTTCCGATGGCCATAACTCTGCCAATTTGTATCCGATCAGGAAATAATGTACCATTTAGTAATCAGCGAACCCTGCAGCTACTTTCCTCATTCAAATCCTTGCTTAAATATCGTTTTTTAATTTTTCGAATTTTTCCAAGGGGTATCCCCACAAAATTGTGGATTTTCCCAATGTATCTACTTTTGCCCCTTCCGATGGCCATAACTCTGCCAATTTGTATCCGATCAGGAAATAATGTACCATTTAGTAATCAGCGAACCCTGCAGCTACTTTCCTCATTCAAATCCTTGCTTAAATATCGTTTTTTAATTTTTCGAATTTTTCCAAGGGGTATCCCCACAAAATTGTGGATTTTCCCAATGTATCTACTTTTGCCCCTTCCGATGGCCAATACTCTGCCAATTTGTATCCGATCAGGAAATAAAGTACCATTTAGTAATCAGCGAACCCTGCAGCTACTTTCCTCATTCAAATCCTTGCTTAAATATCGTTTTTTAATTTTTCGAATTTTTCCAAGGGGTATCCCCACAAAATTGTGGATTTTCTCAATGTATCTACTTTTGCCCCTACCGATGGCCATAACTCTGCCAATATGTATCTGATCAGGAAATAATGTACCATTTAGTAATCAGCGAACCCTGCAGCTACTTTCCTCATTCAAATCCTTGCTTAAATATCGTTTTTTAATTTTTCGAATTTTTCCAAGGGGTACCCCCACAAAATTGTGGATTTTCCCAATGTATCTACTTTTGCCCCTTCCGATGGCCATAACTCTGCCAATTTGTATCCGATCAGGAAATAAAGTACCATTTAGTAATCAGCGAACCCTGCAGCTACTTTCCTCATTCAAATCCTTGCTTAAATATCGTTTTTTAATTTTTCGAATTTTTCCAAGGGGTATCCCCACAAAATTGTGGATTTTCCCAATGTATCTACTTTTGCCCCTTCCGATGGCCATAACTCTGCCAATTTGTATCCGATCAGGAAATAAAGTACCATTTAGTAATCAGCGAACCCTGCAGCTACTTTCCTCATTCAAATCCTTGCTTAAATATCGTTTTTTAATTTTTCGAATTTTTCCAAGGGGTATCCCCACAAAATTGTGGATTTTCTCAATGTATCTACTTTTGCCCCTACCGATGGCCATAACTCTGCCAATATGTATCCGATCAGGAAATAATGTACCATTTAGTAATCAGCGAACCCTGCAGCTACTTTGCTCATTCAAATCCTTGCTTAAATATCGTTTTTTAATTTTTCGAATTTTTCCAAGGGGTACCCCCACAAAATTGTGGATTTTCCCAATGTATCTACTTTTGCCCCTTCCGATGGCCATAACTCTGCCAATTTGTATCCGATCAGGAAATAAAGTACCATTTAGTAATCAGCGAACCCTGCAGCTACTTTCCTCATTCAAATCCTTGCTTAAATATCGTTTTTTAATTTTTCGAATTTTTCCAAGGGGTATCCCCACAAAATTGTGGATTTTCTCAATGTATCTACTTTTGCCCCTACCGATGGCCATAACTCTGCCAATATGTATCCGATCAGGAAATAATGTACCATTTAGTAATCAGCGAACCCTGCAGCTACTTTCCTCATTCAAATCCTTGCTTAAATATCGTTTTTTAATTTTTCGAATTTTTCCAAGGGGTATCCCCACAAAATTGTGGATTTTCCCAATGTATCTACTTTTGCCCCTTCCGATGGCCAATACTCTGCCAATTTGTATCCGATCAGGAAATAAAGTACCATTTAGTAATCAGCGAACCCTGCAGCTACTTTCCTCATTCAAATCCTTGCTTAAATATCGTTTTTTAATTTTTCGAATTTTTCCAAGGGGTATCCCCACAAAATTGTGGATTTTCTCAATGTATCTACTTTTGCCCCTACCGATGGCCATAACTCTGCCAATATGTATCTGATCAGGAAATAATGTACCATTTAGTAATCAGCGAACCCTGCAGCTACTTTCCTCATTCAAATCCTTGCTTAAATATCGTTTTTTAATTTTTCGAATTTTTCCAAGGGGTACCCCCACAAAATTGTGGATTTTCCCAATGTATCTACTTTTGCCCCTTCCGATGGCCATAACTCTGCCAATTTGTATCCGATCAGGAAATAAAGTACCATTTAGTAATCAGCGAACCCTGCAGCTACTTTCCTCATTCAAATCCTTGCTTAAATATCGTTTTTTAATTTTTCGAATTTTTCCAAGGGGTATCCCCACAAAATTGTGGATTTTCCCAATGTATCTACTTTTGCCCCTTCCGATGGCCATAACTCTGCCAATTTGTATCCGATCAGGAAATAAAGTACCATTTAGTAATCAGCGAACCCTGCAGCTACTTTCCTCATTCAAATCCTTGCTTAAATATCGTTTTTTAATTTTTCGAATTTTTCCAAGGGGTACCCCCACAAAATTGTGGATTTTCCCAATGTATCTACTTTTGCCCCTTCCGATGGCCATAACTCTGCCAATTTGTATCCGATCAGGAAATAAAGTACCATTTAGTAATCAGCGAACCCTGCAGCTACTTTCCTCATTCAAATCCTTGCTTAAATATCGTTTTTTAATTTTTCGAATTTTTCCAAGGGGTATCCCCACAAAATTGTGGATTTTCTCAATGTATCTACTTTTGCCCCTACCGATGGCCATAACTCTGCCAATATGTATCCGATCAGGAAATAATGTACCTGTTCAAGCATTGAACACGATTATAGGCATAAATTCTTAAGTTAGAGTGTTAAGGGATCGGACCCATGAAATACGAGTCAAACACATTGGTTCAAAACCGATCCCCTGCAGCCTAACACAAACAAATACATAAGTGGTGCGCTTATCGCACTGGAGAAAGGGTCGCATAGCAGGTCAGCGTGCAGTGCGTTGACAAGTAGTTTTAAATAGTTTTAAGATTTTCATGTATCTTACTTATAAGAGAACTTTGACGAATAAAATCAGTTTCCAAAAGGAGCTCATTGGAGTAAGACCCGTATTTTGGGGCTCCTCTTAACATTTGGTCCTTCGAGCCGGATTTTCTGTTGTTTCCCCCCAAGTGGTAAGGGACACAGAAAAAGTTTCCAAAAGGAGCTCATTGGAGTAAGACCCGTATTTTGGGGCTCCTCTTAACATTTGGTTCTTCGAGCCGGATTTTCTGTTGTTTCCCCCCAAGTGGTAAGGGACACAGAAAAACAGTTTTGAAACGGAACTCATTGGAGTAAGACCTATATTTTGGGGCTCCTCTTAACATTTGGTCCTTCGGGGCAGCCTGAAGTTTTCCCCCCTGTGGTAAGAGACTCAGGTTTTAAACTGGCACCTATAGGTGGCTGTAGAAAAATAAAAATTCTCAGCCCAAGGTAGCTAAAAAATAAGGCTGCGATCTGGGTAAAAAAGAGCCCAGTTTAAAAACCGTAGTCCTCTGTTGTTTCCCCCCAAGAGGTAAGGAACACAGAGAATAAAATTATATAAATGCCAATGAGCATAAAATAAAAAATAATAAAAATGAGTCAAAAAAAAAAATAAAGGCTCAAGGAGTATTCTCAACCGTATTTTGGGGCTCCTATTAAAATTGGCACCTAAATAGTGGCTAGATGTGCATTGACACACTCAGTCCAAGGTAGCTAAGATGGCTGCGAACTGGGCATAAAAGAGCTCAGTGTAAAATCGTAGTCCTCTGTCGTTTCCCCCCAAGTGGTAAGGGACACAGAGATTGAGAATTGCCATCGAGCAATAAGTGCGTTTTTTGTTTAGCGCAGGACTGTCCGAGGCCTTACATCGGAATATTTATGAAAAATCTTTGGGCTGGAATTCAGTCATCGGATCTCCAAAGCGATACGGCGCAAGGAGTTAAAAACACAACTTGTGTAAAAAAAAAAAATGTATGTTTTTCCGGAACAACACCGGAAATTCATAAATATTGAAAATAATATACGGCGTGTTCGAGGCCAAATATCGAGAAAAAATAAAAAGTCGGGTTCCTGGGAACAACGACAGCCAAAGTCTTTGGCATTTTATACGGCGGGACCAACGTCTGCGGCAGGACCACCGGCGAGTAGAAGAACAACATCAGCGGCAGAAAAACAACGAGCTACACCATCATCAGCATCAAGGGCGGATCCTTTTACATAATTTGCAGGAGGAACACGCATCAAAAAAGAAAATTTAACAACTGTATGGTACGGTGAAAAACAAAAAAAAACATATTTACAATTTAACAAAATTAACTTTAAAAAAAAAGGGTAAAAAATTTCAATTAAATTTTATTAAAAAACATTTCAAATTTGAAAAGAAATTAGCCCTCAGTAAAACAAAAATTTTAATATTACAGTCCACTAAAAAATTGAAGTAAAAATTAATTTTTCAAAGTATATCAAAATGAAAAGTAAAATATATCCTAAGGCACTTTTATGGCCCCTTGCAGGATGTTCAAACATTAGGTTGAACATAAAAAATAAAAAGTTAAATAATTTTAAAATAATTAAAATATTAAAATTCAAATTAAATAATTCTTTTACAAATTATTAAAAAATGTATTAACAAAATACAAGAACAATAATAGATATTATACAGTCCACTAGAAATTATAATCGAAGAAAAGGTTAAAGTAACATCAAATTTATTCAAAAAATATTAATCAAAAACACATCAAATTCACACACTTTTTTGTGGCCCTTTCCAGAATGTTCAAGCATTGAACACGATTATAGGCATAAATTCTTAAGTTAGAGTGTTAAGGGATCGGACCCATGAAATACGAGTCAAACACATTGGTTCAAAACCGATCCCCTGCAGCCTAACACAAACAAATACATAAGTGGTGCGCTTATCGCACTGGAGAAAGGGTCGCATAGCAGGTCAGCGTGCAGTGCGTTGACAAGTAGTTTTAAATAGTTTTAAGATTTTCATGTATCTTACTTATAAGAGAACTTTGACGAATAAAATCAGTTTCCAAAAGGAGCTCATTGGAGTAAGACCCGTATTTTGGGGCTCCTCTTAACAGTACCATTTAGTAATCAGCGAACCCTGCAGCTACTTTCCTCATTCAAATCCTTGCTTAAATATCGTTTTTTAATTTTTCGAATTTTTCCAAGGGGTATCCCCACAAAATTGTGGATTTTCCCAATGTATCTACTTTTGCCCCTTCCGATGGCCATAACTCTGCCAATTTGTATCCGATCAGGAAATAAAGTACCATTTAGTAATCAGCGAACCCTGCAGCTACTTTCCTCATTCAAAGATGGCCATAACTCTGCCAATTTGTATCCGATCAGGAAATAAAGTACCATTTAGTAATCAGCGAACCCTGCAGCTACTTTCCTCATTCAAATCCTTGCTTAAATATCGTTTTTTAATTTTTCGAATTTTTCCAAGGGGTATCCCCACAAAATTGTGGATTTTCCCAATGTATCTACTTTTGCCCCTTCCGATGGCCATAACTCTGCCAATTTGTATCCGATCAGGAAATAAAGTACCATTTAGTAATCAGCGAACCCTGCAGCTACTTTCCTCATTCAAATCCTTGCTTAAATATCGTTTTTTAATTTTTCGAATTTTTCCAAGGGGTATCCCCACAAAATTGTGGATTTTCCCAATGTATCTACTTTTGCCCCTACCGATGGCCATAACTCTGCCAATATGTATCCGATCAGGAAATAAAGTACCATTTAGTAATCAGCGAACCCTGCAGCTACTTTCCTCATTCAAATCCTTGCTTAAATATCGTTTTTTAATTTTTCGAATTTTTCCAAGGGGTACCCCCACAAAATTGTGGATTTTCCCAATGTATCTACTTTTGCCCCTTCCGATGGCCATAACTCTGCCAATTTGTATCCGATCAGGAAATAAAGTACCATTTAGTAATCAGCGAACCCTGCAGCTACTTTCCTCATTCAAATCCTTGCTTAAATATCGTTTTTTAATTTTTCGAATTTTTCCAAGGGGTACCCCCACAAAATTGTGGATTTTTCCAATGTATCTACTTTTGCCCCTTCCGATGGCCATAACTCTGCCAATTTGTATCCGATCAGGAAATAATGTACCATTTAGTAATCAGCGAACCCTGCAGCTACTTTCCTCATTCAAATCCTTGCTTAAATATCGTTTTTTAATTTTTCGAATTTTTCCAAGGGGTACCCCCACAAAATTGTGGATTTTCCCAATGTATCTACTTTTGCCCCTTCCGATGGCCATAACTCTGCCAATTTGTATCCGATCAGGAAATAAAGTACCATTTAGTAATCAGCGAACCCTGCAGCTACTTTCCTCATTCAAATCCTTGCTTAAATATCGTTTTTTAATTTTTCGAATTTTTCCAAGGGGTACCCCCACAAAATTGTGGATTTTCTCAATGTATCTACTTTTGCCCCTACCGATGGCCATAACTCTGCCAATATGTATCCGATCAGGAAATAATGTACCATTTAGTAATCAGCGAACCCTGCAGCTACTTTCCTCATTCAAATCCTTGCTTAAATATCGTTTTTTAATTTTTCGAATTTTTCCAAGGGGTACCCCCACAAAATTGTGGATTTTCCCAATGTATCTACTTTTGCCCCTTCCGATGGCCATAACTCTGCCAATTTGTATCCGATCAGGAAATAAAGTACCATTTAGTAATCAGCGAACCCTGCAGCTACTTTCCTCATTCAAATCCTTGCTTAAATATCGTTTTTTAATTTTTCGAATTTTTCCAAGGGGTATCCCCACAAAATTGTGGATTTTCCCAATGTATCTACTTTTGCCCCTTCCGATGGCCATAACTCTGCCAATTTGTATCCGATCAGGAAATAAAGTACCATTTAGTAATCAGCGAACCCTGCAGCTACTTTCCTCATTCAAATCCTTGCTTAAATATCGTTTTTTAATTTTTCGAATTTTTCCAAGGGGTACCCCCACAAAATTGTGGATTTTCCCAATGTATCTACTTTTGCCCCTTCCGATGGCCATAACTCTGCCAATTTGTATCCGATCAGGAAATAAAGTACCATTTAGTAATCAGCGAACCCTGCAGCTACTTTCCTCATTCAAATCCTTGCTTAAATATCGTTTTTTAATTTTTCGAATTTTTCCAAGGGGTACCCCCACAAAATTGTGGATTTTCCCAATGTATCTACTTTTGCCCCTTCCGATGGCCATAACTCTGCCAATTTGTATCCGATCAGGAAATAAAGTACCATTTAGTAATCAGCGAACCCTGCAGCTACTTTCCTCATTCAAATCCTTGCTTAAATATCGTTTTTTAATTTTTCGAATTTTTCCAAGGGGTATCCCCACAAAATTGTGGATTTTCTCAATGTATCTACTTTTGCCCCTACCGATGGCCATAACTCTGCCAATATGTATCCGATCAGGAAATAATGTACCATTTAGTAATCAGCGAACCCTGCAGCTACTTTGCTCATTCAAATCCTTGCTTAAATATCGTTTTTTAATTTTTCGAATTTTTCCAAGGGGTACCCCCACAAAATTGTGGATTTTCCCAATGTATCTACTTTTGCCCCTTCCGATGGCCATAACTCTGCCAATTTGTATCCGATCAGGAAATAAAGTACCATTTAGTAATCAGCGAACCCTGCAGCTACTTTCCTCATTCAAATCCTTGCTTAAATATCGTTTTTTAATTTTTCGAATTTTTCCAAGGGGTACCCCCACAAAATTGTGGATTTTCCCAATGTATCTACTTTTGCCCCTTCCGATGGCCATAACTCTGCCAATTTGTATCCGATCAGGAAATAAAGTACCATTTAGTAATCAGCGAACCCTGCAGCTACTTTCCTCATTCAAATCCTTGCTTAAATATCGTTTTTTAATTTTTCGAATTTTTCCAAGGGGTACCCCCACAAAATTGTGGATTTTCCCAATGTATCTACTTTTGCCCCTTCCGATGGCCATAATTCTGCCAATTTGTATCCGATCAGGAAATAAAGTACCATTTAGTAATCAGCGAACCCTGCAGCTACTTTCCTCATTCAAATCCTTGCTTAAATATCGTTTTTTAATTTTTCGAATTTTTCCAAGGGGTATCCCCACAAAATTGTGGATTTTCTCAATGTATCTACTTTTGCCCCTTCCGATGGCCATAACTCTGCCAATTTGTATCCGATCAGGAAATAAAGTACCATTTAGTAATCAGCGAACCCTGCAGCTACTTTCCTCATTCAAATCCTTGCTTAAATATCGTTTTTTAATTTTTCGAATTTTCCAAGGGGTACCCCCACAAAATTGTGGATTTTCCCAATGTATCTACTTTTGCCCCTTCCGATGGCCATAACTCTGCCAATTTGTATCCGATCAGGAAATAAAGTACCATTTAGTAATCAGCGAACCCTGCAGCTACTTTCCTCATTCAAATCCTTGCTTAAATATCGTTTTTTAATTTTTCGAATTTTTCCAAGGGGTATCCCCACAAAATTGTGGATTTTCCCAATGTATCTACTTTTGCCCCTTCCGATGGCCATAACTCTGCCAATTTGTATCCGATCAGGAAATAAAGTACCATTTAGTAATCAGCGAACCCTGCAGCTACTTTCCTCATTCAAATCCTTGCTTAAATATCGTTTTTTAATTTTTCGAATTTTCCAAGGGGTACCCCCACAAAATTGTGGATTTTCCCAATGTATCTACTTTTGCCCCTTCCGATGGCCATAACTCTGCCAATTTGTATCCGATCAGGAAATAAAGTACCATTTAGTAATCAGCGAACCCTGCAGCTACTTTCCTCATTCAAATCCTTGCTTAAATATCGTTTTTTAATTTTTCGAATTTTTCCAAGGGGTACCCCCACAAAATTGTGGATTTTCCCAATGTATCTACTTTTGCCCCTTCCGATGGCCATAACTCTGCCAATTTGTATCCGATCAGGAAATAAAGTACCATTTAGTAATCAGCGAACCCTGCAGCTACTTTCCTCATTCAAATCCTTGCTTAAATATCGTTTTTTAATTTTTCGAATTTTTCCAAGGGGTATCCCCACAAAATTGTGGATTTTCTCAATGTATCTACTTTTGCCCCTACCGATGGCCATAACTCTGCCAATATGTATCCGATCAGGAAATAATGTACCATTTAGTAATCAGCGAACCCTGCAGCTACTTTCCTCATTCAAATCCTTGCTTAAATATCGTTTTTTAATTTTTCGAATTTTTCCAAGGGGTACCCCCACAAAATTGTGGATTTTCCCAATATATCTACTTTTGCCCCTTCCGATGGCCATAACTCTGCCAATTTGTATCCGATCAGGAAATAAAGTACCATTTAGTAATCAGCGAACCCTGCAGCTACTTTCCTCATTCAAATCCTTGCTTAAATATCGTTTTTTAATTTTTCGAATTTTTCCAAGGGGTACCCCCACAAAATTGTGGATTTTTCCAATGTATCTACTTTTGCCCCTTCCGATGGCCATAACTCTGCCAATTTGTATCCGATCAGGAAATAAAGTACCATTTAGTAATCAGCGAACCCTGCAGCTACTTTCCTCATTCAAATCCTTGCTTAAATATCGTTTTTTAATTTTTCGAATTTTTCCAAGGGGTACCCCCACAAAATTGTGGATTTTTCCAATGTATCTACTTTTGCCCCTTCCGATGGCCATAACTCTGCCAATTTGTATCCGATCAGGAAATAAAGTACCATTTAGTAATCAGCGAACCCTGCAGCTACTTTCCTCATTCAAATCCTTGCTTAAATATCGTTTTTTAATTTTTCGAATTTTTCCAAGGGGTACCCCCACAAAATTGTGGATTTTTCCAATGTATCTACTTTTGCCCCTTCCGATGGCCATAACTCTGCCAATTTGTATCCGATCAGGAAATAATGTACCATTTAGTAATCAGCGAACCCTGCAGCTACTTTCCTCATTCAAATCCTTGCTTAAATATCGTTTTTTAATTTTTCGAATTTTTCCAAGGGGTACCCCCACAAAATTGTGGATTTTCTCAATGTATCTACTTTTGCCCCTACCGATGGCCATAACTCTGCCAATATGTATCCGATCAGGAAATAATGTACCATTTAGTAATCAGCGAACCCTGCAGCTACTTTCCTCATTCAAATCCTTGCTTAAATATCGTTTTTTAATTTTTCGAATTTTTCCAAGGGGTACCCCCACAAAATTGTGGATTTTCCCAATGTATCTACTTTTGCCCCTTCCGATGGCCATAACTCTGCCAATTTGTATCCGATCAGGAAATAAAGTACCATTTAGTAATCAGCGAACCCTGCAGCTACTTTCCTCATTCAAATCCTTGCTTAAATATCGTTTTTTAATTTTTCGAATTTTTCCAAGGGGTATCCCCACAAAATTGTGGATTTTCCCAATGTATCTACTTTTGCCCCTTCCGATGGCCATAACTCTGCCAATTTGTATCCGATCAGGAAATAAAGTACCATTTAGTAATCAGCGAACCCTGCAGCTACTTTCCTCATTCAAATCCTTGCTTAAATATCGTTTTTTAATTTTTCGAATTTTTCCAAGGGGTACCCCCACAAAATTGTGGATTTTCCCAATGTATCTACTTTTGCCCCTTCCGATGGCCATAACTCTGCCAATTTGTATCCGATCAGGAAATAAAGTACCATTTAGTAATCAGCGAACCCTGCAGCTACTTTCCTCATTCAAATCCTTGCTTAAATATCGTTTTTTAATTTTTCGAATTTTTCCAAGGGGTATCCCCACAAAATTGTGGATTTTCTCAATGTATCTACTTTTGCCCCTACCGATGGCCATAACTCTGCCAATATGTATCCGATCAGGAAATAATGTACCATTTAGTAATCAGCGAACCCTGCAGCTACTTTCCTCATTCAAATCCTTGCTTAAATATCGTTTTTTAATTTTTCGAATTTTTCCAAGGGGTACCCCCACAAAATTGTGGATTTTCCCAATGTATCTACTTTTGCCCCTTCCGATGGCCATAACTCTGCCAATTTGTATCCGATCAGGAAATAAAGTACCATTTAGTAATCAGCGAACCCTGCAGCTACTTTCCTCATTCAAATCCTTGCTTAAATATCGTTTTTTAATTTTTCGAATTTTTCCAAGGGGTACCCCCACAAAATTGTGGATTTTCCCAATGTATCTACTTTTGCCCCTTCCGATGGCCATAACTCTGCCAATTTGTATCCGATCAGGAAATAAAGTACCATTTAGTAATCAGCGAACCCTGCAGCTACTTTCCTCATTCAAATCCTTGCTTAAATATCGTTTTTTAATTTTTCGAATTTTTCCAAGGGGTACCCCCACAAAATTGTGGATTTTTCCAATGTATCTACTTTTGCCCCTTCCGATGGCCATAACTCTGCCAATTTGTATCCGATCAGGAAATAAAGTACCATTTAGTAATCAGCGAACCCTGCAGCTACTTTCCTCATTCAAATCCTTGCTTAAATATCGTTTTTTAATTTTTCGAATTTTTCCAAGGGGTACCCCCACAAAATTGTGGATTTTCCCAATGTATCTACTTTTGCCCCTTCCGATGGCCATAACTCTGCCAATTTGTATCCGATCAGGAAATAAAGTACCATTTAGTAATCAGCGAACCCTGCAGCTACTTTCCTTATTCAAATCCTTGCTTAAATATCGTTTTTTAATTTTTCGAATTTTTCCAAGGGGTATCCCCACAAAATTGTGGATTTTCTCAATGTATCTACTTTTGCCCCTACCGATGGCCATAACTCTGCCAATATGTATCCGATCAGGAAATAATGTACCATTTAGTAATCAGCGAACCCTGCAGCTACTTTCCTCATTCAAATCCTTGCTTAAATATCGTTTTTTAATTTTTCGAATTTTTCCAAGGGGTACCCCCACAAAATTGTGGATTTTCCCAATGTATCTACTTTTGCCCCTTCCGATGGCCATAACTCTGCCAATTTGTATCCGATCAGGAAATAAAGTACCATTTAGTAATCAGCGAACCCTGCAGCTACTTTCCTCATTCAAATCCTTGCTTAAATATCGTTTTTTAATTTTTCGAATTTTTCCAAGGGGTACCCCCCACAAAATTGTGGATTTTCCCAATGTATCTACTTTTGCCCCTTCCGATGGCCATAACTCTGCCAATTTGTATCCGATCAGGAAATAAAGTACCATTTAGTAATCAGCGAACCCTGCAGCTACTTTCCTCATTCAAATCCTTGCTTAAATATCGTTTTTTAATTTTTCGAATTTTTCCAAGGGGTACCCCCACAAAATTGTGGATTTTTCCAATGTATCTACTTTTGCCCCTTCCGATGGCCATAACTCTGCCAATTTGTATCCGATCAGGAAATAAAGTACCATTTAGTAATCAGCGAACCCTGCAGCTACTTTCCTCATTCAAATCCTTGCTTAAATATCGTTTTTTAATTTTTCGAATTTTTCCAAGGGGTACCCCCACAAAATTGTGGATTTTTCCAATGTATCTACTTTTGCCCCTTCCGATGGCCATAACTCTGCCAATTTGTATCCGATCAGGAAATAAAGTACCATTTAGTAATCAGCGAACCCTGCAGCTACTTTCCTCATTCAAATCCTTGCTTAAATATCGTTTTTTAATTTTTCGAATTTTTCCAAGGGGTACCCCCACAAAATTGTGGATTTTTCCAATGTATCTACTTTTGCCCCTTCCGATGGCCATAACTCTGCCAATTTGTATCCGATCAGGAAATAATGTACCATTTAGTAATCAGCGAACCCTGCAGCTACTTTCCTCATTCAAATCCTTGCTTAAATATCGTTTTTTAATTTTTCGAATTTTTCCAAGGGGTACCCCCACAAAATTGTGGATTTTTCCAATGTATCTACTTTTGCCCCTTCCGATGGCCATAACTCTGCCAATTTGTATCCGATCAGGAAATAAAGTACCATTTAGTAATCAGCGAACCCTGCAGCTACTTTCCTCATTCAAATCCTTGCTTAAATATCGTTTTTTAATTTTTCGAATTTTTCCAAGGGGTACCCCCACAAAATTGTGGATTTTTCCAATGTATCTACTTTTGCCCCTTCCGATGGCCATAACTCTGCCAATTTGTATCCGATCAGGAAATAATGTACCATTTAGTAATCAGCGAACCCTGCAGCTACTTTCCTCATTCAAATCCTTGCATAAATATCGTTTTTTAATTTTTTGAATTTTTCCAAGGGGTACCCCCACAAAATTGTGGATTTTTCCAATTTCCCCTTTTTTTGCTCCTTTCGATTGCCATAACTCTGCAAATTTGTATCCGATCAGGGAATAAATTACCCTCTAGGGGGAATTAAGAGAAACAGGATATAATGTACCTATTGCTCAAAGATTTTTTTATTTGTAATTTTTTATATTATTAGCTTACAAAAATAAGGAAAACTGGGAAGTTAAAGCCATCGGTTGTGTAGAAGCACTGCAAGGACTGCTCACAGGGTGGTCGGTTTGGAAACGAGGGACCGAAGGCCCGAAGTTGACTTCGTAGGGGGCGTGTGGCTGCAACACCTACATAGTACACACATCCATACCACACAGAAGGTTACCACATTTAAATGTCGATTATCGTCGAGCTGGCGAATGCTGGTGCTATTGACTTTTTGCCACTACCCTCTACGAGTTTGCCTATTCCACGGTCTTCGTCCTTCGTCCTTGATCGCCCCCGTCATTTCCCAGTTTCCAGCTCCTGAGAATCCTGCAATTTGACAAACTTTGTCGCCCGATAAATAATGCAATTTGTAATTAAGTCAGTCACCCAGTTAGCTGAAGCTGGGACTGAAGCGTTTCTGGTCGATGGGTGGTGGCCTGAGGGCGTTCCTAAAGGCTACTGGGCGTGGCAGTTGCGGTGAGTAATTAGAAGCCATTGACAAACAACGAAAACAGGACGAAAAACACCTGCGGGGGCTAATGGCGTTGCGAAATGCAAGATATTGAAATGCAAAAAATACCGTAGGAAAAAAGGATATTTTTATGTGTAGTGCTTACAGCTAAAGAGGGTGTAAAAATGTCACAGCAGGCTAATTGAAATGTGGGAGGGTGTGCGTGTTTGATTAATGAAATATTTATCATGTTAATTAAGGTAAATTGGGTTAGCCACCAGAGAAAAAGTGAAACTAAGCGATCTTTTGAGTTGTACTCTGGAGGGGGGACTAATAAAATCGTTTATGGAATGAAATTTATTTTTGAAATTTTAATATTCATTACATACGAGGACATTGTTCATTGAGCTTGAAAAGAACTCTTCCACAATCAGGACACAAACTAATTAATAGTTTTTTTTTCCTGTGCACATATGTTTGCACAATGGGACACTATTTCTTTTCTATTTTTTCCTCATTTTTTTTTTGTATTTCGGCAACTGTCAACGCCCGCAAATTGTCATTGTCCTGCGGGGACTCTGGCTCAGCTCCCATTTTGCGCTTTTCCATTTTCCAAACGCTCCTCCCCCTCCCCCTCTGCCAACGGAGTGCGGACCCTCGCCCTGTATCCCGCTGTCATTTGTTGCAGCTTACGCTTAATGCACAAACCAGACAATTTCAGACCTCCCTTTGCCTTTCATTTGCATGGACCAGGCACCCACACTAGCTCTACATAGGACATACAGTTGATTGAGGTCGATTTCACTCTATATTGTTTTATTATAACCTAATGTTTATAAAAACTCCATTAACAAGCCAAAAAAAACCAATAGTTTTCGAAAAATATTTCAAAAAAGAAAATTGTGTATCTCAGTGCTATTTTTTTTGCCGCAGCTGTATATAAAGGATATGCGGACTATATAGTCGAGGAGTTGTAAGGCTCGGGCGAAAAGTGCAAACTGCCGCCCGACTATTACGCAGAATGTAAACGTATTTGTGCAAAATTAATTCTTTATCTGCTCGCCGCTCTTTTGTTGCTTTTGTCCTGGCATCCTGCCATCCAGCAATCCTGCCACATATCCTTGCCCCTGCCCCGCTCTCTTCCCAGCACTTTGAAAACAATGGCGGCAAAATAAGAAGCCCACGACGAAGAAAGTTATTTAAAAAAAAAAAAACAACAAAAAATAGAACAGAAGAGTTCGTGTGGAAAGCGCGGAAAATGGAAAATGGCGAGGGGTAGGGGTATGGAGACAGCAACATCTGTTGGCACAAGGAAAACCCCGCCAACTTTATGAAGGACTCAAAATAAAGGAAGTAGAAGCTTAAAATTCAGGAAGACAATCATTTTCTGGTTATGATCTCGGTTTCAAAAGCAATAGATTTTCATAGCCAGAAATTTTTCTTTAAAACCCTTAGAACTTTAAAGTAGAAATTGTTATTATTTCTCTTCTGACTTTCAAATATCATACATTGAAAGAATGGTAACAAAACTATCTTCTAATTTGCATTTTAGGTTAGAATTTTTGTATCCTAAGCTGGTATTTTTCGGTACTATTCAAATATAGTTTGTCTCTAATAACTGTTCTAGCTTTAATCTTATAATTCGTCTTTTTCCTTTACAGACACTATAGTTTTCCTTAGTTTTTCAGATGTGTGTATAATATTAAAAATAATATGTATAAAATTTATAAAATAACATTAGCAACATAGTAATTATTATGTTCAAGCGTACAATTTTTCCAGCTCAAGACTAAGAGGATCATCTTAAATTTATTGTAAATATTGAATGGCGTTGGCCGGAAACGGAAGTTAAAGTGGTGAAAGGGAGGGAAAGGGGAAAAGTGCATAAAGGGGGAATTGCGGGAAGCTCGACGGGGGCATTACGGGAGGATTGGGCGGAAACGGAGGTGAGTGGGTGAGAAAAAAGGATGTGGAAAGGGAAACGCCACTTTGCGGTCAACAGCCGGGCCACGCCCTCTCATTCAGCGCTGCCCACCTGTGTGGTGCCATCCCCCTTTCACCCGCTGACTGTGTCTCTGACTGACCCCTTTCTCTCTGTGTTTCCTGTCCCTGTGCGGTACACGTTTCATTCAATTTATTTACCATTTCCCATTTCAATTCGTTTCGGGCCGCCAATTACACAACATGACAACCCTGGCAATGGGACTGACTGTGTCCTGCCTTTCTCTACTTTCTCCATCCACCCCCTTCTCCCTGTCTATCCCCTTTCTCTGGCCATTTGCTTAAAGCAGGAAATACAATTTCTAGACTACGGACCTTTTTGAAAAAAACAAATAAGTTGGAAATGTTAAAACTAAACTTTAAGTTTTAAAAAATCCACTTTCCATTTCCATTTTTTCCAAAAAATAAAAACAAAAAACTATAATGAGAAGTAAAAAACCCTATTTTTCGTTTTCAAAGGATCTCACATATTTAAGGGACATAGCCAGCCACAGGGGGGGAGGAATAGGGGTGTAGTAGTGCAGGGGACACATCATCATCATTAGCATATTGACATGTGGCCAAATTTGGTCACGTTCCATTTCATTTCAATTCATTGTGAACACTGCCAACGGAGTTCGAATCAATTTTCCATCTCGTCCTCCATCAACCGTCCCCTTTTCACACTCCCCATTGTCTTTGTATTTGTGTGGTATGGTGCCGCAGTGTGTGTGTGTATCTGTGTGGCTGTGGCATCCTGATATCTCAAGAACCACACTTGGCCCAAACGAAAATGAAAACGAATTGCAACCGCATTGAGAAAAGGAGCCTGCCAGATTGCAGTTGGCCTCTGGAACTGCTTACGAAACTAATTGCTCGTGACTCAAACACTGGGAGATAAAGTCAAAGAAATAAAATATATACATATATTAAAGTTTTTAGAATTTTTTGGAACTTGGTTCTACATTTTTGGAGCTAGCCAAGTCCTTTCAAAATAAGAAAGCTAGACAACGGCGAAGAAACCATACCTAAAATTGACCAACTTAGTATATATCGATAAGAAACCATTGTACTCATCCCTAGAATATCGGTCACCGCTATTCGAGCAAGTCTCTTCCGCAGGCGCGTTTGTGGCGCGGATCATTTAAAATAAACATAACTAATCCTAATCCCAATCTTTAATAAACAATATAATTTATGTTTATAATAACTGTAATAATAAGCCAAAAGTTAATAAAGAGATTGTATTAAAAGATTGTCACACTTTTCTTCTAACTTTTCGATAAGTCCAATTATTTCTTGAAAAACTTCTTAAATGTACATATATCCTACAACTGAATAAAACTTATTTGAAGTGTACAATTTCTTGGCTTTGTAGCATCAGAAGCCCGACTTCGACGCAATTGCAAGAATCAACAACATCACAAACAGAAAGCCTCGGTAGTCAAGGGATTCCAAGGGTACGCCGCGCCACCCATATCCTGGACAATGAAGACGAGGGTAGAGGGGCCTTTGGGGCATATTGACTTGGTCCAGAATCAACTCAGAATCAGGCTTACCCTGCCACGCCCCCCTTCGTGCTTAAGCCTTTTATTGAAACGTCTTCGATAATAGAGGAAACTCTGTCGCAGTATTTTCTCCCATTTTCTTTGCTAACTATCCTTTTTTTCTCATTTCGATTGTCTTGAACAGAGAGGAGTTTTTCCAGGACCTCCAGTGGAGCAGGATTTTAAGGGGGTGCACTGGCAGCTTTTGGCACAAAATAATATTTGCATAATAGCAAACAGAAACCGACTGCAGCTTCTCCCTTTTTCCTGGTACTTGGCCAAAAGATGACAAATGACATTAAGGAGGCTTAGCGCCTGCGTTTTTCCCGCTTTATCAAATGTTACGCCCCTTCCTAGCACCTCCAGTCCCTGCCCTGCCCTGCCCTGTCGTGCCCCTGTGCCCATGAACATCCTCATCATCGCTGAGGGTATTTGACTTTCAAAACGAGTGCATAAGCCCCCCTGGCTTCCTGGCCCGATACTGTGCCACGCACCCTTGTGCATCCGGCGACCTCGTCCTTTGACATCGAAAACTGCAACTAGAGATGGTCTACGTATTATCGATAAACTCGGCATAGCCCCTCTGCCTTAAACTTATAAAGATTCTATATTTCTCAGTCTGTTTTTTGATTATTTTGTTTTGTTTAATTTATATTCTATATCTTCTGGGATACCTTCTAGGATCATGTCCTTGGTCTTAACTGTGCACCCCGTCGCTTTGGGCTACTACAATTATTTTTTTTTTCTGCTCGAAAACGTGCAGCGCTCTTTGATCCTCTTCGGTCGTATATTTGCTAACGACAATGACAACGATGTCTGGCTAAGATTCAGGTGTCTATATACATATATATATATATTTTTTATATGTGTGTGAGGAGGTATCTCCCTTCCCTTCTCTGTGTTGGCATTTGTTTTATGGCCACGCCCGCCACTTGGGACAAGTGCAACTGCAGCCAACTTTTTGCACGCCACTTGAAACTTCTCGATGGCACTTCGGCAATGGCTGTCTCCCCAGCTGCCCTCCAGCTCCAGCTCCACCTCCATCTATAAATCCAAAACCAAATCCAAATCTCAAAACAAATCTGAATCGTAATCCTTCTCAAGAAAAAATTAAACCTTTTACCTTAATCAAAAGCAAGAAATAAAATTTAAGCGATTTTAAACTATACTTAAAAAAAAAATTATCTTGAGTATTTAATATTTTATTGAAACTCGATTCCTGTAATATTCCTAATAATTTGTATAAAATATGTCTTATAACGTAATCTCTCTGTGTAGTTTTGCATATTTTTATGGGACAGCATTCTGTTGGCTGCCAAATTAGAGAACAAAATGGTGGCATTAAAGTTAGCAACCTAACCGGAAATAGTGGGAAGAGAAAGAAAAGCAGAAAATGGCGGGAAGCTAAAAGAAATCGCGGCATTTCGCTTGATTCGATTGTTATTGATTTAATGTCAGGTGTTCAACAGTTCAATGCACTTTTCATTCGTTGACTTATACACTTTTAGTCCGGCTTTTATTTATTTTTGCCATTTCATATTTATTGATTGTTGTTCCCCTGAAACGCCATTTCAGGTTCCCCCTTTTATAAGCTTCTATACCATACACAATTCACCTTGCAATTTCATATAAGATACGAATCGTTATTGGCCATTTGGACGGTTGCATTTTATCAAAAGGTCAGCTAGTTATATGGCCATTTCGGTTGCTATTTTTTATGGTATTTCTATGAAATTCTATTTCATATATATATATATATATATAGCGTTATATGTAGCTGTTATTGTCAACGCTAAACATGAGTGCCCGAACGATAGCACTGCATCTGTGCCACGTTTGATGACCCAATCTCTGCTTAAAAAAAAAAGAATGCTCCCCAAAAAACCCCTGGAGGTCATTATGGCTTCCGCCAAAAAATCAAAAAGCTCACACATATTTTTCAATTTGCTTCAGTGCCATGGCAGGACCTTTCTCTCTCTACACTTCTATTTTGTGTCGTTTTTAAACCTTGCTTCTGCTGTTGTTTATTCTTTTTTTGCGGCGATGTTTCCTGTAACTGCCAAACAGGAATCGGAGTGGCATAAAGTGCAAGTCCAAGGTTTTGTAACTTTTTTTCACAATTTTCGTTGGCTTTTCATTTTCATGTAAATGTTTAGGACTTACGTTCTTAGATATAGAATATTTCTTCAAATACAGCCCCACAAATATTTAGTAAATAAAGCACTTAAACACTCCTTGGAGAGCCATCTTTTAGGACTTGTCATCGAACAATATGTGCAATAAATTAATTTTTTGAAGGCAAAGCCTAAAACCTCCGACAACAAACTAGCCAACACTCTTCAGGTCATTTATCATCGTTTGGATTGGTGGAGAAAAAAATGTGGAATTATTTTACATGCCCCAAAAGTGTTGCAATATCCCTCTTGCAGCAACAGAGAGTCAACAAATCAATCAAGCTGTCCGGAGAATTGCCAGTTGCAAGCTCTCCAGATGCCGACTGAGCCAGAAACTGAACCAGAAACTGCCACCTGGACGAGGCACCAGGCTCTCAAAAACATTTGCCACAAAGCTGCAGTGCCATCCCCCAGATACTTTTGCCACAAAATGTGTATTTGTGGCAGCAGGAGGAGGGACCGGAGCAGAAGGAAGCAAAGTGACAGATGCCCCCCAAAAAACAACCAAAAAAAAAAAATGAAAAGGAAACTCCAACAGGCTGAGTTTTGTTTCCCCGAGGAGCAGCAAGTATGAGAGGGTCTCTGGGATATCCTGGGACTCAGTCCTAGCAGCTGTCATCATCAGTAGTCAGGACTGCACCCAGGGAACTGAATTATCCTGCAAAAGCCAGTGGCCTGGGTGTGCAATTAATCCTGAATGGAGCAACAAATGGACAATGCACAGAAAATAAACCATGAATGATATTTTGAATTTTTATGGCCAAAATCGGATTAATATTTAAGAGAATTGAAGTTGAAAAATGAAGAAAACTCTAGCTATGGCAAAGTAAAACGAAAAACGAACTGAAAATTATTTCCCAGTAGTACTTAGTATTCAGAGTCTTAAATTAGAAAACTCCAACAGCACGCGTCGTGCAATAATTCTCGGAAAAATACATATGTGTGTCTCTGGGACACAAAAAAGGCTTGCAATCCTGGCAATAAAGGACAACACACGAACGGGCAACATTCTGTAAAAATCTTCTGCAGGAATACAGGAGTAACCAGAGTAAATCCCACAAAAAAACCGGGTAAAAAAGGGTGCCAGAGGGGGCTAAAAATAAACACAATTGCAATCAGATGACCAAAGTCCCTAGTCCAGTCACAGGACATATGTCCATCATGTAAATTCATACATATGCATGACCAGTTTTCATCCCATTGCAGACACACACATATGTATACACAGAGAAACTCTCTATACATATATCCTTCGATTCAAGGCCGCCGGCATTACGGTAATTGCAAGGATTTGTCACACGACACACAAAAAAATGAACAACTCGAAACATGGTCTAAAAAACTGAATGGCAAAGTGAATGACTCGTCATGGAAGGGGTTATGGGGGCCTTAGTGGGTTGAGGGGGCTCCTGCAGGTTCCGTGAGAGGGGGTTAAGGGCTTTAACCACCATTGATGGCATTGGCTTGAATGCAAATATTTGTTTAATCAATTCTATATGAGAAGGCTACAACAAAACTTGGACAGTTGACGGCAAAACTTTAAGGTTATGAGGGAAATATAAATGTAAAAATAAATTTTAAATAAAAAAGAATATAATATTAAGAGGAAAAGAGAAATGAGAGAGAGAAATGAGATTAGTTTAAAGTAATGAATGATTTTTTAAAAATTACTAAATTAATATTAAATTACTAAACTTTTGAATCTTCTTCCGAAATTACCTTGAAATAAAATCGAAACATAAGTGAAATATTAGACCCATCCTCAAGCAATCTCTATGCCTTTACAAACATGAAACTGACTGTTTAAGTTTCCCAATCGAACTGCATAACCTATAGCCATATATATATATGAAAATATATATATATATATATGTAGATGCGAGTCTGTTCAGGTTATATATGTACGCATATGCATATCAATGTTTGGCCCGATGCCTGCGGCCAATTTGCATGGGTGGCGGTGTTTCTCAATGGGAAAAGGGGGTCTAACGATCTGCTTTTTGGGGCTTTCTTCGCTTTATTTCCCGAAAGGGTGGCTGCATTTCATTTTTCAACATTTCTGCGGTGCAATTGTGAAATGCCAACAAATTGGATTTGGATAAGGCCAAAAAAATAAGAAAGAGGGCAAGGATATATAACTTATATAAGATATATATATATCATATATGTTAATACATATATTTGTGTGGATATAGACATATTCCAATTTGAATTGCATTTGCATTTCCAAACCCTAACAGGGACTTTACTCCAAAGAGTTAAATATTCTTTTAGAGAAAGTAGTTAGGGAAAGTATTGTGACGGAAACATTTTAAGATTTTGTAATATATTAACTATGTAAATATGTCCTTTACCTTGTTTACCTATTCCTTGTGTTCCTCTTAATATTATTTTTTATTTCTGTTTTTGGTTAGCTAACAAAGTATCTTGCTTCTATTTTCAGGCACTGATACAAGGGGGTTAAAGGGGTTAACAGGGGGTTTGGCTGTAAGGTGGTGCTGAAGGGCGGGGAGAGGGGCATGTGGCTGTTGCCAGGATGCCAGGATACCAGGATGCCTGGTTGCCAGAATGGCAGTGACACCAACACCAACAGCAACAGCAACACCAAACACCATGCCACCTCGCTGATCCTGTCGGGCTTAAATTATGCGACAACAGCATCAGGAGCAGTAACAGAGGCATTACACTTTGAAAAAAAATTGAAAAAATATTTAAACTTAGAACTAAAGATAAGAAACAGAAAGAAAACTATATTTGCCAGAAACAAAACTAAAATTAGAAATGAGCTTTTTATAAGTTTGAGACCAACTAGAACCATTATCCCTACTCTCTTTAGGCTTAGACTTGTAAAATAATTATTCCTTCTAGTAAATAATATTTGCACATATATTTAACAATTATAAATATTTCTCTCAGTGTCTTGGGAAAGCTCTAACAATTGCAATTGCAGCGAGCGATAAAGGAGCGCAGCATTGAAGCGGATTGTAGGTGTCAATGCCCATCGGGCGCAAGGGGTGACAACTCTGGCTGGTGGAGAAGGTGCTGGGGTAGCAACTGGTTGCCAAAGGATGACTGCCTTCATTCCACTGAGAGAAAAACTCGCTGGCCGTGCTTTTTCTCATTTTTTTTTCTGCGTTTTTGTTGTCTAAGCCTTTTGTGCGTGGATTGCGAAATGGAGATGTTGATGTAGGCCACGTCCATACAATAAGACCCTCTGGTATAACCAGCCCTTATCCTCTATCCCCCCAGCTCCCCTCTTACCCTTTGTTGCGGGGATCTTTTTTCTGTGAGTGTGTGTGTGTGCCTGTAGAAAAAACTCCCTGTTGCTGCTGTTTCTGTTTCAGGTTCTGTTTTCTGTTTTGTTGAACAAAATGTCAGCCTTGGCGAATTTCGCAATTTGAAAGCCACACAAATCTCAAAACCAACAGGAGCTTCAGCACAAGGACAAAAAATTAAGCTAGCCCCTGGATTTATTACTCTATTTTCGTCCAAGGGATATGACTAATTTTGGAGTATTCAATGGGAGTTATTTGAAAATAATAGAGCTTTTGTTTGGGTAATCTTTTGGAAGTATTTAGGCCTTTTTTCATAGAGATAATTGTTGTAACGTTTTTGTTACAAAGTTAAATGTATAACTATGCAAAATAGCAAGAATAAATTTGTATTGTTTTTTTTTTTTGCCCAAATCGAAACTGTTCATGCCGTTTTTAAGAGAATTTTTGAACCAAGTTTTAAACGG
Source organism: Drosophila pseudoananassae pseudoananassae (assembly GCA_018153035.1). NCBI lineage: Eukaryota > Metazoa > Arthropoda > Insecta > Diptera > Drosophilidae > Drosophila > Drosophila pseudoananassae. Next base: position 7,802,300 of record JAECXR010000014.1, on the reverse strand, counting down.
AATAACATTTTATGAATCAGCTTTCTATTCGCTTTCAGTCTGCCCCAAAATATCGAAAATTTCCAGCAAAAAAAAAAGTAGGTGAATTTTTGGCATGTTTTAATTGAGAATGATGATGTATTAAGACCCTCTATTTGAAAAGGATAAAATTCTTCCCCTTAAATCTAAAAATAAAACTATTGTTTTGTTTAGTTGAGAAAAATTAAAGAATATATATGAAATTGTGATAAAAAACTGCTCTCTCTAAAAGAGAAACTTTAGAAAAAGAGGAAACTATCTTTCCTGAAGCCAATTTAGTGAAGCCCTCCATCAAACGATATGAAAAACAAACAAACTGGCTTGCATCTGTTTCAATTTTTTTTTTATCCTAAAAACTGAAGCCGAAAGCAAATATATGTATATGCTGGCAGAAGTTTTCGGTCAGAAGCTGAAACTGAAACCGAAACTGAAACTTAAACTGAAGTTGGAAGGACAAAAGAATCGAGGGTCCTGGGAGCAAAACTACTCAATGGACTTATAAAAGTCCAACAGTGACCCTTCAGGAAAAATAAGAAAACAAATGATTGCCTAAAGGGCGTGAAAGGCTTTTTGAAAAAATAATAATACTAAGAACTTTAAGGACCTCTGCCTCGTTGCCATTTTCCTCTTGGACCAATTAAATATTGTATTTATCTTAATAACCTTTTTGTGTAATAAACTCCTTGTTGAGCTTTCCTTCCGGCGACGGTTGGGGCTATTATCCTGGCCTTCCTTGAGAGGAAAATGGAATGGTGAGATAGTCCTGGAGCCTTTCGTAAGACACTATTTGCGGATTAAGTTTCCAAGTCGTTTTTCCTGGCCCTCGGTTTGATTTTGTTGTGTGCTGCTTGTTGTGTGTTGTCTGTTGCTCATTAGCGCCTATTTTTGTGCCCCCTGTTGTACCCTTCTCTCCCGAAGTGCCCTCCGTCTAAGGCTCAGCTTTCATCCTTTATATCCTGTTTTTTTCTTCTCCCCCCGCACTTTGCAATTTGATTAATTCCAGCATCCTGGGGCCAGGACATTAAGCTGTACATCCTGCAAAGGAGCAAAGGATTGCACTCTAGGCAGAAACATCCACCATTTAGGAAATAAAGGACTCCCTCTCCCCCCCACACCCATTTTTTTCGAGTGTAATCGATAGTTGAATGCTTCGCTACTTGAGCTGTCATCAAAAGCTGCTCAGTTTGTTGATTTCGATTTCTGATTCCTGATTCCTGACTCCTGATTTTTGGTTATTGTGCGTCTAAATATCTGTATGTGTGTATGGTTATCTGGGAGGAGAGTACGTTGTATATTCGTAGCTTCTAGACCGGATTTTTGATTGCGCTCTCCATGAGCAACAACATTTCCCCTTGGCGCGTTTATCAATTTCCGTCATCGACAGCAGCGATTGCAGGATAACAGGCTGCCAGGATAACTGGTTGGCAGGGCAGGTCCCCCACGGCCTCCCTCCACCCATCCTCTTGAGGGCTTTACTTGAGTTTCCATGGGTGGGCCCGCCGCCCTCCACAAGGGGGTTGTCTTGCCACCCATATTTCCCTTGTACTGTGTTTGTCCTCCGTCTAGCTTTTCTTTATATTTTCCTACGAAGTTTTTTTTTGTGTTCTTGTTTCAATATCTCAGAGCAGAAGTTGCCTTTACCATTTCCCATTGGCATTTCCGCCACACTAAAAAAAAGACGGGGGGGGAAGGAAAAGAGCCAATGCTGTGGCCACTATTAGCCCGAGTTTGGGCCCAGATCGATCCTGAGGGAGCTCTTAAAATGGTTTGCATGTTTTCGCCCGTGAACCCCGAAACCCCACTTTCGAGGGGGAGAACCCTTCCGAACACAGCCCCCTGCCCCTGGGCTTTGACTACGCCCCTGCCCGGGACAGGGCTCAGAGCCTTTTGTGTGTTCCTGACGCTTTATGCTTTATCCACTTGAACTCTTTCAGTTTTTTATCTATTAAATCATGATTGGCTACAATTTACACAACTCGGCCCTGTCCTTCCCTCCAGCAGGCCTCCTCCATGCTTTCTACTTTCTTTTTTCTATTTTATTTTATTTTTTTATATTTTTCTACTTTCTGTTTTGCTCTTGAAGTTGCAACTCCTTTGCCTGCCTTTGGACCTTTGCCCCGAAAGTGCTTCAGCTTGGATGGCAGCTCTTCGACCAGGATCTTGGGCTTTTATTTTGGCCAACAGGGATTTGGCCTAAAGGAGTTGAAAATAAAAAGTGGTGGCCCAAAGGTAGCTATTGCATTACAACATTCTTTAAGTGATTTCATTAATAGGATAATGGGGAGAAATTGGGTAAGTAATGGGATTTGTTTGTCAGTTTAGGATAATTATTTTTAAAACATAGCTACTATCTAAACTCTAAGTTATGTCTCCAAGTCTCTTCATGCAGTATATATAACTATTTCACTCCTTAAAAAAATCAGTTCGTATTTATTTTCTTATTCCGCAATTTGGACTGCTGCTCTTTTTTCGCATTTTGTCGCATTTTATTACATATTCAGTTTCAGTCAAGCGTTGTGCCCCCTCCTCCCTTCGCCACCACCCTTCTGCGTTATTCATATATCCTTTTATATATCCTGTATATATATATATGTATGTATTACATACATATATTGTCAGTTTTCGGTCTTCATTGAAATGCCAGTGTAAGGGGTTCCATTTCGTTGCTTTGATTGGTTTCGAGCATGTAGTTACCAAAAATTCCATTGCCTTCCAACCACTCACTCCACAGCCTCGTCCTTGGTCCTTTCGGTTCACCCATACTAGCACACACTGAAACACACTCACACACTGATACACACGTGAAAATTGCAGCTGTTGGCAATTTCCATCATCGAAGACACCAGGATACTCGTTCTCGAACTCGCAGGATACATCAGTGGCTGAGACTGTCTGTCAATATTAAAGTGCCATTAGCCAGGGAAAGAGATTCAGGAAGAGACTGTTATGGCGAGTGGGGGGAAGTTGGGGGAGAAAGGTGGAGCAGGTGGGTGGCAGATGGAGGCTGAAAATAGCCTTTTTCTTCATAAGACATTATTATTATGTTGTTCCATTTAAAGATTTATGATTTTATATTACTCTTTTAAAATAAAGATGATATTCTTGATTTATTTAATAAATTTTAATTATATTTTTAATAGTTAACCCTTGATATATTTATTCGAAAATTCATACTCCAATATATATTTCATAACTGGTTACGAAATCATATTGCAAATCGCATCTTGCGCTGTAAAATTTATTAAAGCGGAAATTATTCATTGCACGATCGAGTGGGTTTTATGATTGGCAATCCAGCCAGCGGCCACGCCCACCCAGCAAGCCCATATGCAACATACACTGAAAAAAATCATACAAGAACCAATCATAAGTCTCGAAAAAAGGGATTACAAGTATTAGTATTAGTATTAATGGATTAAGTTGAATTGAGATTAGAAGCTTTAAGGATCTTAATTTTTAGTTTAGGCATAAATCTAATAAATAAATAATAATTTTTCCCAGTGCCTTTGATTGATATATATATAGAAATATAAGGCACGTATGATTCTGCCATTGATGTGTCATAATTAGCCGTAACTCGACTCCATAAACAGCAAAGGGGGGGAATGGACAGCCAGGCACTGGCTGGGAAAGGAGCAGCAGAAGGACAAGGATATCCGCAGAAAGAGAGGCATACACACCAGAGAAAGAGCAAGAGAGAGAGGCGGAGAGAGTGAAGAAAATGGCGCATTACTCATACGCCCCATGTGATGCGAATGCAATTTGATTTTGATTTTATTCCATTTTATGCATATTAAATTGAACAATTTGCCAACAGCTTAACGGTGGCCCGCCAAAAGGACGAAAAATACGAAAAGGACGTTGCCAGCAAGGACTCTGGGCATTATTTAACGGCCTTTCAGTTGTCAGTTTCCGTTTGCGGCAATTTTAATTAATAAAAATTGACATTTTGCCAGCCGGGCAGCAGAAATTCAATTGTGAAAAAAATTGTGAGAAATAAAAACAGGAAAATAAAAAACTAAAGGATATACATGTCCTTTGGCCCGTCATAAATATTTAATATTTAGTGGCAGGCATTGTTCGCGGCCAAGCTTTACAGTTAAATCCATAATAATAATGCCAAATGACATGGCAAGGACACAAAGGATATAGGCGTGGGGGCTGAGGTGGGCGTGGCACGGGCCGTGCAATGAAATGAAACGGAATGGAATGAAATGGCATGGAATGAAACGTGAAAACAGAGAATTGTGGTTGGCATTATTAATTCATGATATTAAATGGTCCATGCCATTGCATTTTGTACTCTCCACAACCCTCTCTTTCTATTACACCAGTCCCGTCTCTTTCTGCGGTCATCAGTTTCAATTAGACTAAGCACACACTCACATACGTAAAGGATATATAGTCTGGGATCCAACCGCATACCGAATATATATACAAATCGCTGGTTAACCCCAATTCGCCCCTCGAACCTTTTCCCGCCATTTTTCCAACAATTTCCCCGCCATTTTCGAATTGTAACGGGAGGAAAATGTCCCGATCCGAAATCGGTTTAATGAAGTTTATTGAGTGGGCTCTGAGGGGGGGTGGCGGCTTCAGGGGGCTCTGGAAAATGTTAATTTTAATTCGATTTACTCGTTCAGTCCTTGTTGCTCGTATTATCGATTTCTCTTGTTGGCCATTTATTCTTTGGCCCACATCCTGGCTTAATATGAGGCTTACGCAGCCGTTGATGGATCACAGGGTCTTACCATATATAATTTTTAACATTTTTTCGGTTAACCTAATTATCAAGCTATTAACTTAATTGCTTATGATTCAAGGATTTCTTGAAAAAATTACCCTTAACCCTAAACCGTCGTAAGCCCCCGCTTAACCCTCTTAAATCCCCCAAAAAGCCAAGTGATATAAATGAGCCGAAATTAACTGGTCACTGGCCAAAAGGGGGCGTGGCCGAAACGCCCTTCTGGGAAGTGCAATTTCCACAAAGAGAGTGCGGTGGGGTAGCGGGAGCCTCGATATTAATGCAAAAGTTTAAGTGTTCCAAATGACGCTGATAATGTGGCCAGCGGAAAAGGACGAAAAAGGACGAACTGCTGGGGCTTAATATGTAATTTATAATTTTGATTACGCTGCCAGCGTTGACAGCGAAGTCAACGGCTCTGCCGGCGCCCGTGCACTTAATCCGCCGAGAAAAATGTGGGCACCTTATTAATGCTCGCAGTGTGGTGACCAAATGCAGTCCAGACACTCCAAGTTTACAGTGGCTTGGAGTGGGCAAAAATAGGTAAAATAAATAAAGTATTTTACTCTTTAAATTATCTAAGAAATTAGTGATTTTTAAAATAAAATAAACTAACAATAAAAGCTTGGAAAAATTAGAAGCAAAACATACATAAAAAATGCATGTAATCTTAATAAATATAACGCATCTTTAGCCCTTACTTATTTTTGTAGACAATACAAAGCCCAAAAAAAAGTATTCTTCATAAAGAGACTTTTATTTTATTTGAAAATAATGTCTTTATAAAAATATGTGCCACTTTTATGAGAAAACCAGACATAAACTTTCAACAGCCTAATAAGACATAAAAAAATAACATAAAAACAGATATATAGAGAGAAAATAATAAGCCTGTACAAGGTTTTCAAGTAAAATTATTTTATATTTTAATTAAAGTCTACAAAAAAATGTAAAAAATAAAGAACTGAAAAATTCCACCTTTCCCGAGCGTAAATTTTCCATTCAATTTATTTTATTTGCTTAGAAATTGTTTAAAGATGCTGAAATTTAGCAAGAGGCACTGTAACCCCTTGCCACACCCACACATGCCACCCGCCACCCCTCTAAAGTGTATCCATTAGAGGCGGTAGGGGGACGTGGAAATTAATGGAGCGTAATTTATGAAAATTATACAATTGCCAGACTGGCCACGCCCACAATGCACAAACACACACTAACTGCAAACACAGACACGCACACACACAGAGAGCGAGTCAAGTAGATGCAACATGAAGGGGCAACGAAAGTGAGGAGAAAGTGGTGAAAGGAGTCAAGCAATTGGCAAAAATTTCATAAGGCGAAAAATGAGAAGTTGCTGGCATCTTCGCTGCTGCTTACTTTGCCGAAAACTTTGTATATGAAGAAAGTTTAAGAAGACAGTGGCGTGGGTGGAGCGGGAGAGTGTATGGAGGGGGTGGTAAGTCCTAGGCGGGGGTGGGGGTGGCAGGAAGGGATTGAAATGCAGGGGGGTTGGCAAACATTTTATTAACAGACTTTTTCTATGAGCAGCTTAAAAACAAAAAAAATTAATTTAAATTACATATTTACCCACAAAACAATGGCTACAGGGGGGGGAGGGGGTGGTTGTGGGATGGCGAATTCTTTCTCTTACTTTCTACTAGAAGAAGAGACGCAATTGTTGTTGTTGCTTTTGTTATTATTGTTGTTTATCCTGCTGTTGTTTGACAAAGAAAAAAACCTCAAATTATATACAAATTTACGATGTTTTGCTAAGCTTCCTCCTTATGTCTCTTTCTCTCTCCTATACCTCTCTCTCTCTCTCTCTCTCTCTGTCTTTACATTACCCACTTAATATCCGTCTCTTTCTCTGCCTCTTTATCAGGTCCTGTGCCAAAAGCCATAACAATAACAACAGCAACAACATGTGGCAAGCAAATTTATGCCAAATAAATAAAAATCCCTAACAGCATTAAAATTGTTTAATAAAATTTTTCAAATAAAAAATCGAATATGAAATACGGTTTAAAAAAAGGTGTTAAAAACAGAGATAAGGCAGCGGATCAATTATCTCTTAATAATAGGAATATTGTTATATATGAGGAAAGTAAGTTAAAAATAAACCTTGTTTTGTTTGTTCTGGGAGAGCTAATATGATTTTTATTTTAATTTATATCTCAACTCTAAAAATATCTAATAATACAGCTCATTATTCCATTAAATAATATTATATGTGCCCAGTTTCTAAGAGTATTATCCCTAAGAGGAGTGGGTGTTTTTGGGAAGCAAACTCCAAAGCCAAAAAAAGTTTCTGTAGCGGAAACACGGCAATGTTTTACATGCACGCGCATAACGAGCGCACCCAGGGGGGTTGGGAGTTGGCCAGGATATGGAAGGTGGAGGCAGGAGTAGGCAAAGGAAGAGCCAAAAGTAGGAGGAGTGCTGGCTAGCCAGCTGCGTTGGCGGCACAAAAAAAAAGCGTCGAAAGATGAACACGCTTTGGCGGCAAAGTCATGTCACTTGGGGGGAGAAGCCCCAACCAGCCTTTAGCTTTCACCCACTTTCACTCACTCGCCCAAGCCCCTCACGCCACCATTTCCCCTTGTAACATTTTCCTGGAAGGATACCAGAAGCCGCCACAAAGTATGCAATGGAAAACATCGTTTACGCACCTATTAGTTGCTGTCACTGTGTAAGTGCCCCTACCACTCTTTGCGTGTCTGTGTGCGTCAGGGTATGGGGTGTATAGAGACTGTGTGGCTGCTAATTAGGATTTTACAAACACATAACTGTGCGTATATCCTTACACATATGTATGTATATACATACATATGCAGTAAAAATATTAGCTGAAGGGGAAACATTTTCTCTTTGCTACCATAGGATGCTATTATTTTTAATTAAAAATAAATATTAAAATTAGAAAAAGAGATTTCAGAAATTCTCTCTTCAAAAGTCCCCAAAGTCCCCGAATTTTATGGTTAAACCTTTTTCCTATCTAGCCGATATTATCATCTTGACCTGGCCTGTATCTGAGCCAAAGTTTACCTTTGTTTTTGCCATTTTTTCCCCGCTCTAGAAATTTTTTTCCAGAGCTCTACAGAAACCGCACGAACAATAACAAAATACACAACTTTATGACTATTATTTTCCCGAATCTGAAACAACCGACAAGGAGAATAGCCAAACAGGTGTATAGCCAGGGGCTAGAATGGGGGCTATGGGGGCTATGGGTTGCTTTTTACCCAGTGGGCCGCCGCTAGCCGTGTGTCAGTTAATTAGCTCATAAAATATGCACAATGGCGAACAATTCGCACCTTTAGACCCCAACGAGCTTCGAAAGCCAGAAAGCATACAAAATAGCGGAAACCAAAGGGGGAATGGCAAGGGTTTTAAGGGGATAGAGGGCTAGATTAAGGCAGTAGATGCTGGGAGTCCAAGCCAAATGAAATAATTGAGTGCCACGGCAACTACAAAAGGATCTTCGAGGTGAAGTTATTTGGCCGGTATTGGTATGAGGGAATTTGTAATCAGGGTTTTTTTTTTGTGTTAAATATAATAATGGTCACACCAAAAAAACAGTGTGACTCATAATTTGGCCACACTGTTTCTAGTTAGCTGAACTTTGGAACTAATTGTTGTGGTCAGCAAAATAAAAAATATAAAAAGAGTTTTTTTTATTATTAATTAGTTTATTGTTTTTAGAAAATGTTTCAATTAATTATTAACTCTATTATTTGGTATTATTATGTTCTCAACAAAGCCTCGTGGAAAATAAAGAAAAACAAAAGGTTTTCACACAAAAAATGGTGTTCATGTTGCTCCTTCTGTTGCAGTGGCTCCTGTTCATGTTGCTCCTTGTCATGTCGCTCCTGTTGCTGTTGCTGATGTTCCCAATGTTGCTCGTGTTGCCCGTGTTGCTCTGGTTGTTGCTTATGGTCATGTATGCCAGATGAGCGTTTGTGAAGTTTATGAACTTTGTAATTACACACTTTATTAATTTATGCGCTGCGGGGCGCGAAACGCACGAAACTTCACCAGCCAAAGAATGGCAAACAAAGTGGAAAAAGGAGTCAAGGGAGAACGTAAAAGAAGGGGCGGGGCAGGAAGGGCCCCAAAACAGAACGTGTTAATGCTTTATGAACCAAAGAATGAGACACCAAAACGACGAATAAAATAAAAGATCCCTCATCAAGTCCTGACTGTTTTTGCTGCTTGACTTTTCAACCTTTCTCCTTAATTTGCTTCAATTTTTGGCCCAAAAGAAAAAAAAGGGTTAAGAAGTAACAACATTAGTGGCTTTTGGGGCTGAAATTTTAATTCAGGAACGTGACTTACCAATTGGCCTAGAAAAGGTGGCCCAAAAGGTGTGAGCCAAAGTTATCCATAAATTCCGGGAGTTCCAGTGAAAACTTTCACAAAAATGTCGAATCGAAGATTCTGTCAGCATCCGTGAATCATAAAGGCAAGTTCAAATCGGCTTTGAGTTTTTTTTCCAAGAATTCCACTGGCTATTAGAGACTTCAGTTCTGTAAGTTTTTTTTTCCCACTATTTCACTAGTTTTCCTTCATTTTTCTTTAGTTTTTCTCGCCGTTCTCCCCCTCTTTCCTCTTCTTTGTGTATTTAATTCCCCTGCATAAGTCATAAGCCAAAAAGGTCGAAAGGTGGCCCATGACAAAATGCCAAATGACCAGAACCAGGCACAAAAAAAGGAAATACACATGAACTTTTGGTAAAAATCCGAAACTGACATTACTCATACGCCGCGTGCGCCGGCCAGGAGCGACGAATTTTGTCCATCATGGCTGGTTTTTTGGCAGCTTTGAGCTTTAATTAAATTGTAAATATTTTATTCCGCTACGATACGCCTGGCTGCCAAAATCATATTCATATCCATTTGAATTTGCGAATTATAATTTGTTGCAAGCTCTCGAAATTCAATTGAACGGCATTAGAAATGGAAAATGGAAGAAATTTATGCGGTAAATTGCATTTTAGATGCGTGTCCAGTTCAGTAAAGTAATGCGAGCAGAAACTTTAAATGATGACCTTTGGTGACCTCTCAGTTCAAGTTTTGTAAACTAGAAAGGGTATCTCTTTCTTATCCACATGCTTTCCATTTGTGTTCTAGGAATGTCGCCTGTCTCCCAATCCCAATCCCAATCCCACTCCCTCCCTCTGTCTCTGTCTCTGTCTCGCATTCGATCTGGGTAATTGAGTCCGTTTATGGGGATCCCGTGGCATTCGCATCCTTAACCAACCGCCTGTCACTCAATCGCTGTCGATGTTTCGCAGCAAACAGAAATTTAAATGCGTCAGCAAACGACAAACAAAAAGGGAATAAAGGCGAAAGAGAGGCAAATAAGAGAGGCGGCCCTGATGCACCGTTATAAGTCAATGGCACACTGACATGTCAAACAACAAAAGTGACAAAATAAATTAAATTGACTGGCTTGGCTGTCTCATTTGCTCCGCCTCTGTCCGTCTCGCTCTCTATTGTCTAAGTGTGCGTGCCTGCGGTGGCAGAGGCTGCGCTTTTCCATAGTTTTTCCTTATGCCTTTACTATTTTGTTTTTGTTTTCCACACCCCTCCCTCCGTTCTACACGCACACACACGGAAAAAAGTTGGCCAAGGAATACTCACACAATGGAACGAGACAATTGAGCGTGTGATATGGAAAAGGGGTGGGGCGGATCACAGAATGATGAAGACATCAGCATAGTCGAACGTCAGGACATGGCAACTCAAGCGTCACGTACTCGCCTGTCAGTGGCACGACCCGTTTGACTTCCAGTTTCAGTTCGAGTTCGACTTTGAGTTCTACTTCCACATCCACTTGAACTTCTCCAGCCACATTTCAACTTTGAACCCCTAACTGACCATCGAATTAAAGCCTTATCCGAGGATCTGCTAAAATTAATTACAATTCAGAGACAGAAACAGAGACAGAGACAGAGGGATGATCAGTGTTACCAAATTCGCTGTTGTTGTATGCCTCGAGGCAAACAATTTGCAATTGTGTCTGTTTTTCCGTTACTTTACTTTGACTTCCTGCAGGAGCAACAGAGGCAAAAGGAAGCTGACGAAATGGGAGCAGGAGCTGAATGATTTTGCATGAAAAGGACTGCAGACGTGGCTCCTTAGCCCCCAGTGTGGTGCTTTTTGTTATTCCTGCCATTTGTATTTGTTGTTGTTGTTGTCACAGCATGCTGGCGAAGTGGCTAGGGAGAGAGGTCCTTTCAGGTTGTTACTTTAGTGCGTCTTTGCTCCTGACAACTGACATCGAGTGGCTTCATGCGTTTGTTGTTGCTCAGTGTAACTCCATTCTCCTTCATTTCTCCCTTATGCTCTCAGCTTGCCTAACTGCAAGCCTCGCTCTCACCTTTACACTCTCCTTTCTCCTTTCTCCTTGCTGCTTGCTCCTTGCTCCCACTGCCTTTCTCCCTCTTACACATATTGTTGTTATTGTCACACGACAAAAGCTGACGCGTCATCATTATCAATTGTCTTGCTGTGTGGCTTTGTTGCTGTCCTTGTTTGGCTGTCTTTCGCCTTTTCCTAGTTTCCTATTTATGTTTCTTTTTACAATCAAGTTCAGACATGTCTCAGAGTACCGTTATATACTTTTAGATACTAAATATACTAAATAATATCTCCCTAGTGCTTTGCTTCGCCATTTCTTTAGCATCCTGTCGCAGAGTCCTGTCAGGTAAATAACTCGTAAATTGTTGATTAATTTTGCACAGACTTTCGGAGCTACAACTACAAATATTTGGGGTTTTTTGCCAAGCAAACAGACCGATGGGAAACTTTTAAATTAATGAATTGTTTGCCCATCCAAAACAGTAATTAAAATTAAAATCATTTTTTAAGCGACTATCCAAAGTTTAATCTGCTTAAATTTATGGCCGACAAGTTACACTTATTTTTGCTTTAAACTAAGAGGAATTTCGGTTCATACAACTGGAATTAATTAGATATTTTTTTGGTATTTGAAATCCCCACCACCCAGCTATGTATAATTTTTGTGGACTTGAGAGGAAAGCAAACTCGACCACGCTGTTGAAACTTCATTTTCACCTAATGCAGTGGCAGTCTTCAGTCCTCCAGTCCTGGTGTTCTTCATTATAATTTCAAGAACTAGCCCCCCGATATCCCCCTCACTGGGCCATCACTTTTAGCCAGCTCTGTTTATTTTGCTTTTGCTTGGCATTTGCAGAACTTCAAGCTGAACGCCTCGCTGGCATTGTCATTGCCAGGGATTTCTCACTGTCCCAGGACGAATCTATGTGTGTTTGTGCACAATGGAGATCAAAATAATAGGTAATACTTTAAATTATTTGTTGGATGAGTAGTAGGACAACTAAAATATGCTCTACTCGGCGCACAAAACTATGCTATACTTATTCCTACTCTCTCTTCCTCTCACGCGCTCTCACAGTTTCCCAAGCTCATACTCTCTTATGAATGAACATCGTGCTCTCTGAAGATCATCAGCAACTCTTAAGCCGAACCAAAAAGAGATTAGCTTTACTCCTTTGGAGAGCTTCTTCCCTAAAGCTTGTATTATCACCATTATTATCATATGCCCTATTTATTTAACCCCAGGTGTGCTTATTCTATTCCTCTGTCTCCTGACAGTGTGTGAGTGTGTCTAGTTAACTGACAACAGGAACAACACCAACAACAACAACACTTGTTCCCATCATTTGTGGGTATATACATGTACATATACATATATGTGTGTATGTGTGGGTGTATACTGCACATTTATTTGCTCTGTGTCAGTTTCGGTTACGTAAGTAAATTAATTAATTTTCAATTGCTTTAAATAAACAAACAGCTTGCCAAAAGCAAACAACTTTGAGCAACAGCAACACCAAGAACAACAAAACGAAGAGCCAAGGCAAAAAAGCAACAGCAAGGACATCATCAAACATAATGAACAAGATTCGTTTTGTTTGAGAAGAAGCAAAGTGAAAGAGATGGTGGGAAAAGGACTAAAGAGGGGTGGGGGAATTGGTCAGCTGGAGATTACGATGGCGATAAGGATTGCAATTACGAACGGCACAGTGATAATCAGCAAAATGCAGCTCGAAAAATTAATTAACACTTGGAGTAACTTTGAGTTTATTTCACTGTGCACAGTGCACCAGGACCACTAACCACTAACCACTATTTAAGCGACGATTAATTGAAAAAAAACTTCATCTTGGCGCCAGAAACTCCAGCAGCAGAGCTTCTGTGAAACTTGAGCCATGTTGTGCCAGTACAGTAAACACTCAAAACAGCGAAAGTTTCAACGCAAACAAGAAAAATGATTCCCACTTGTTCGCCATCTTGTTCGGCTTTGTGCTGGAACTTTTGTTCGCTTCGTTATCGTTTTTGGTTTTCGTTTTCGTTTTCGATTGGGATTTTGATTTTGATTTGGCTTTTGGCGGAAGTTTAAAGTGGCCAGAAACTTTTTTCGGCCATCGATGGCCAAATGATGATGATGATGATGATGGGCCATCCAAAGGATAACTGCCTCCCTGACGAGGGATTCCTTTGAGTGCCTTGAGTATTTATGGACCCCGAGTCGGGTTCAATTGAGCTCAATTGATACTTGAGGCCGCCGGTTTCTATTCTTCGTTTTGTGTTCTCTGTTTTTGTTTGTTTTTTGGGCGGCATCTTTGAGCGGCAAGTCCACCACGGACTACACCTAGTACTCACCACGGCCCCAAGACCCTCTTCAACACACTCGTACGCAACGTGGCCGAAATTCGAACGAAAATTGTGTTTAATTAGCCAATAAACCGTAAATCGTTCGTTGATTCCTTAAGAAAAGCTCCCTTCGGCGGCGAGCTTTCCACCATCGAAGAGTGAGGGCGCAAGCGCTCTCCTCCCCATGACTCTCTTAACTTCTCTTTCGACATCCAACCAAGAAGGAAACCATCAACCATCAACCAAAAAAAACAAAAAACCCCACCAAACCAAGACAAGTCAAGCTGTTTTCCATTTTAATGGCGGCTCCTTTGCCTTTTGTTTCTCGCAATTGTCTTGCAGCGACAATCCTGGCGGCAGGTGGGGGACGCAGCCGACGGGGGGCGTAAGGACTCTGGGAGCTGCTAAATTGCAAGTGGGTCAGTGGGCCAACAACGAGCAACAACGCTGACTGGGCCAGCAATCAACAAAAAACAGTCAACACGCAGTGCAATTGCAGGGAAGACTTCCTGCCGTGCTGACGTCATTATTACGATTGCAATACGCTCCCCAAGATGCCGTTAAGGAGCAGCCTCCCTCTGCTAACGCAAAAATTGCAAGTGCTGAACAGTCAACGGTAAATGGTGAATGGCCAGCGCAGGCGTGACGCCATCAAAGGATAACTAGGAGAAAATCCCAAGCTACTTCTCTTCAAAAAACGTTTTAAAAATTTTCAAAATTTTCCAAATCTTGTCTTCGAACTATTGAGATGTATGTATTTATCTTAGGAAATAGGTTTATCAATCTCAAAAGATTTTCGGATACAGATTTTTCTTATATTGATAAAGATACATATAGCCAATATTATAGAGATATCTCTTTAAAGATTTTCGGTTACAGATTTTTCTTATATTGGCAAAGATATATAAAGAATTTATTTTCTATATTTTGTTGCAGATCATTGGAGAATTGATCCACAAATGATTTAATGTATTCCGTTCAAGAATCGGATGAATATTGGCAAAGATATAGCCACCACAAGAGGTGATATTTTACAATCCACGGAGTTTTAATTTTTAAAGGGGTCCCCCTAGGAAAATTCGAAAAAAAATATATGAAAAATGTATTTCCCATATTTTGATGCAGATCTTTGAAGAATCGATCCCCAAATCATTTAATGTTTAATCGTTTAAGAATCGGATGAATATTGGCAAAGATATAGCCATCGCAAGGGCTCATATGTATTTCACATTGATTTTAGACCCTTTGAAGGGGGTACCTCGGAAAAATTCGAATAAAATTTATGAGGATTTGTCAGGACTTGATGCAGATTAAGAAAGGATGATTATATGAATTTGTTAAGGTACAACACTCGAGAGTGGGACATGTTTTGACCAAGTTCCAGAACTCCCAAGGGGTCGTAAGCTTTTCAGACTTCCGGCCCAAGTTTTTAGACGCTCGAGAGGAAGCGAGTTGCTGTTGCAGTTGCAAGTTGCAGTGTTGTTCTACTTTTCGCACTCAGTGTGCACACTAGACCATTTTCCAGACTCACTGGCCCCGCTGGCTCCCGCTGCCCCAGCGCCCCAGCGCCTCCCCTGCCGTCAAAGCCAGACAAGGACATCAAGTTGTCCTGTCGCGGCCAGCAACAATTTTTTTAAAAGTTACGTCTGCAATTTTGCTCTTGCGTTTTGTTTTTTGTTAGTTTCCCATTGTTTTTTGTTGCGTTTTTTGTAGTTTTGTTTTTTTTCGGAGTTTGTTGTTGTTGCATGCAGAGCGACAAACTTTGTTTTGTTATTGTTGCCGCCTGCTTGTTGTTTTTGTTTTGTATTTTGTATTTTGTTCGCTGCTTGTTTTTATTGTTGATGGCATAATAAGAGTGCAGATTTTTTTATTATTCGGTTTAAATTGCTCGCAGTTTTGCGGCCAATGCTCTGCCACTGCCAGGAGCCAAAAATAAAAGTTAAAAAATAATATAAAATAAAGTGAAGGCAGGAACGAAGGAAGGATTCCCTGAAGGAGTCTGCATAAAATGCAAAATAAAATGATGTCGGCTAACCGCAGAGAAAGGAAAAACTAAGGAAAACCTCCAGCTCGGTCGGAACGATTAAAGCCAAGTTTCAAGCTGGCTAAGACCCCAGAGACAGATGGTTAAGTGGGAAAAGAATTATGCTGAAAACTTGTTTATAAATTAGCATAACAAATAGCAGGGGCTTGAAGGATTGAATAAATTTTGGAGCAGGATTATAGGAATATAATTAATTATTTATATAAAACACTAATAGAGCTAATAATAGAGAGAGACCGTCCCCCATTTCGACCCCAAGATCCTGTCAAATAGGCCAGGCACTTGGCCAATGTCCTGGCTAATTTCGGTTTCTATGGATAATCCGGGGGCCAGGGGGCAAATCAAAATGTCTCCATTCGACGGCGGCCATTAACGCAATTAAGAAGCCCAAAAAAGCTGGCAACGTTTCGTGAACTAGGGAACGGGGTCAAAGGTTGCTTAGTGGCCCGCATGCATGTCGCTGGAACTTAACAACATTGTACAACTTTTATGAGCATTATTAAAAATTAATCAACAATTTACATTTTATTTACCAGGGAACGAGGGCCGCAGGACGAGTGGTGTGGGGTGTGGGTGTGGGGTGCGGGGTGTGGGAGGTTAATGGGTAGTTATTCAGCTGTTCTTCAAAAAAGTTCCCATGCCAACATGCCACACAGGCCGAGGGGTAACGGAGAGGGGTCATGACCCAAAGCGACCGCACTTCAAACAACAACAACAACAACAACAACAACAAACAAACCGAAACCGAAACTGAAACTGAAACTGATGTAGACATTCACTGGAAATTACGTAAATTAAATTTGTTTTTATAGCAGGCAGACGCTTAAATGTATGACCCCGCCACATCCCCCGACCAAACCCCTAGAAAGTACACACACACACACACCAAACACACACGACACTTACGCACTATGGGCTTAATAAGCACAAGAAACAGGGGCTTGGACAAAAGGGGCTTAGTATGTTAATTTATAATCAACATTTCAAAACAATATAAAACGAACTGTATAAGTTAGAATTGAGGCCGAAAAAAATATTTAAAAAAGCTAAAGATTTATTACCCATCCCCCTTATTTAAGGTCAACTCCGCCCATGTCCCGTACTCATAACACCCACATGTGAAGCCCCTGAAAAAGTTGAAATGAACAGGAAGAAAAAAATAAATACTGAAGGGAGTGGAAAACTGGGCAGGACCAAAAAACCGGACCAAAGGCAGCCATGAGGCCTTGGAGGGGGACTACTATTACGGCCACCAAGAGGGGGAGGAAGGTTTTCGGGCAGTGACTGAGCAAAGGAATGTGTAATAAGGACGAAGGACGAAGGAGGCGCCAGACCCTGTGGGTCATGCCCAGGCACTTTTCGGGGCCCTGTTCATAATGAGAAGGCAAACTGCAAAACTGCTATAAAGGGAGAAGGGAATGTCCTGCAAAGAGAGGAGGGGCAAGGCGGGGGGGACCAGTAGAGGTCCTTTTGCTCAGTGGCTTCATCAATTTCCACTTTCGGTATTTTACGGTCAGCATGGCCAGAACCAGAAAGTGCATAGGAGCAAGAAACCGAGAAACCAAGAAACTGCAACGAATTCTTAAAAGGCAAAGGTAGGCGAACAGGTAAATATTTTGGCTATTTCTTGTTTATATTTTCCCTGATTTTAAATGCAAAATGTAAGAAATTTAAGATACAGTATAGTTCTCGTTTATATAGTTATTTTAAAAAGAAATATTTTCCCCTATTTTCTCCTATAAAATATGAGGCCAAGACTGGCAGTTCAATTGAACTATGCAGTAATTTTTTAAATATTTTAAGCTTTAAGTAAATTATAATTAAGTACCTAAATAATATCCAAAGTATATATATTTTTTATCTTTTAAAACACATTAAGAAACTCCCCCACCTCTCAGCCTTATTTAAACTTAATCTCAGCTTTTGTATTTATTTTAAATATGTATTCCCCCAGGACATTTTCCACCCTTTTTTTCGTGGCCATTACACATTTTGACCCTTCTGGCTTTGGCCGTAATAATCCTGGCCAAAAAGGTCATAAATTTATCATGAATTACTTAATTTGTTTACTCTTAAGCTGAAACGTTTTAACAATTGAAATGTATACATAAATATTTTCAACTTTCGGCGAAAAATAAGATTTAACCAGCACCTGTGACTCCTCCGCTGCATTATCCTTTTCAGTGTCCTTTTTCGCTTTAAAAAAATGAAAATAAAGAGGCACTTTAAAGGGGGGCGTGGCTATAGAACAGTTACAGTTGGAAACTCAAACTGAAGGCCCCTCGTAACTTTCAATGTCGTGGGGCACAAAAAAAAAGTTTCATTTACAAGCGACAGCAACAACACTGACAATGCCCGGCGCAAATATCAATGATATGTTTGTTAAAAAACACGACAAGGACAACAAGGACCTTCGAACCAAACAGCCGCCGCCATGGAATAAAGTCTGAACATTTTGTCGGGGGGCTCTCCATTTTTTCCGGCTTACTTTTATTTTTTAGGTCATGTACTTGGCCCTTTTTTCGCTTTTGGCCAAGAGGAGGGGGCAAAGCGGGAGGAGTGTGGCACGAATCCTTTAGGGCGCAACTTCTTGTTCGGGGATACTTTTCCGGTTTTCCAGTTTAAATCCAAAAAGAAGGAAAATAAACCAAAACAAGGCCAGCCAATAATTGTAAATTAAAATTGAAATGAATGAAAGGCAAATGGAAAATGGGGTTGGAAAATTCCGAGGGGGATGGAAAGGGAGGATGGGTAGCCGATAGTAGCAGACACAAAAGCGAATTAGAAACTTGTTTACCGTTAGGCTGGTAAAGAGATATTTTGGAAAAGCGAGGACATACAGTGGGTTTTGAAGTAAAGTTGGTAATTCAAAAAATAAATCTTGTAAGTGGAGATTAATTAAAAAAAAGGGTGTGATAAATAGTATGCGAATAAATAAAACAAATAAATTACTAAAAAATGTATTATTTAACTAGAAATCTAGATAGTATAAAACTATATAATAAACCTATGTTATTTTATAGTTAGTTCTAGTTCTAGTTAAATTTAAACCATAACAAACATTTAAGGACCTTGAACCTTCCATTGTCTTTTTTATATCCAGCCATCTAGGGCCCATCCCTTTGTCCTTGTGTCCGTTTGTCCGCCCATCTGAGTCCATCTGCGCTTCCGAATGTCCAGAATGGCGGCTTGGATGCGGGCATTATGCGTAGACACAATGCATTAGTTAAATGTAACAAAAGCGGCCACAGAGAGCCTCCTTTTCAGAATCAGAGGCAGAGGCAGAGCCAGTGGCAGAGGCAGTGGCATCAGGCACAGAATTAGGCACAGCCGAGCATTGGCCATTAGCAATTGAGAACAGGACCAAGGGCAGGAGCAAGGCATTAAGTATACGCACAGTGGTGCAGACAAGGCAATGAGATGGAAGCTAGGATAATAGTTATATGCCTAGTGGAATAATTAAATCGTTCAGGAGGTTTTATATTTTTTAAGAAAATAAAGACAAAGCTTGAATACATTATGTACATTTTCTTTGAAGTATATATCACGCAACTCACTGTAGCACAAAAAGAAGCTAAGAAAATAGACGCTTATTGTTAATTTATGACAGAATCATAGAAAATCCAAGCAGGACCAGCTTACATGAAGTATGAAGTACATCAGCATACATTACGCATACGCACAGTAGTACAACTAAAATGCCAAGAAAGCTTTTAAAAGGCATTATTAACTAATTTATAGTTAAAATATGGTAATAAAAGTAATTTAGATCTAAAAGGAATATAAAGTATACGCCCTATAGCACAAAACTAAATTCACAAACGCCAACCCACTGTTTCCAAATAATTGGTCCTGTTTATGGTGGGGGTCATCAGGGGGTTAACTACAAATGACAATTCCCACAAAACCTCCCTCCCCCTGTCGCCCCAGAATGGCGAAATTTTCGACACCGGAAATGCGGCTGCGAGCGTAATTTGGGGAAAAAGTGCCTGTCCAGGAATATCCGGAAAAATGGCGTAAATGAGAGCCTAGAGCGACACCGTCTCTCGTTAACCAAATTTGTAAACGATTCAGACTTCACAATCAATTATCGTTCCGTGTTTGATGATGGCGTATGCCACCTACGGTAGCCACCCCGACCCCTCTCAATTTTCCATTCCATTTAAGGGCACCAGCCCTGGCCCGCTTCGCCTAACCCTTCCTCGTCCTCGTGGCATTGTCAAGTTGATCAATTTCGATTTGATTTCCTAGTGTGAAATTCGACACGCGATGCGTTTGGTTTCGTTTCGATTCCGATCCGATTCGATTCGATTGGAGTCGATGCGTGACAAATTCCCAGCCCCTCCCCTCGGCCACGCCCATCCGGAGTCCTACCCGTAGGCGGCATAAATCAATTAGCATTAAGACCGAGCCAAAAAAAAAAAAAAACGAAAAAAAATGGAGGAGAAAATGCGCCGAAATCTGTACAGACCATTGCCCAAAGGGCAAACACTTCACTTATTGTTATCCAGGCACATAAATAAAGTGCCGGCAGAACAAAGAATAAAAGAGGAGAAAGTGCGGGAGAAAGTTGGGAGGAGAAAGGGCGAAAAAAGAGAAGAAGAATGTGAATAAATACAAATAAACCACCCCAAAAGGCACTTAATTGTATCAATTTAAGCAGTTAAAAGCCTCAGCAACGACACCAACAACGGACAGCGGACACGCGGACTGGTGGACTGACGGACACACGGACACACGGACACTCGGACAAGGAACAATTAAAGCGAACAACAATCAGATGCCAAGAAGGAAAACAGAAAAAAAACAGTGAGCGAATAATAAAAAATATAAAACGCCGAGACCGTAAGTTATTTAAATGCTCCATCAATATGCAGAAAAACTGTAAGGATCCCCTCGGCGAGAAAAACATTTACAATTTAATTAGGCAAACTTAAATAGCCAATCAAAATAAAGTAATTGCCCGAGGAAATGGCGGCCTTAAAGCTTCGGGCCTTCAGGTGAGAAAATGGCCGGAGAATAGCGCCAGAGGGTGGCGGCTGTGGGTGGTGTCTGCACTTGAAAATTCGCAATTATCCTCTTTATGGGCAAATGAAATTTTCGAGAGAAATGTGTGCGAGGCAAAGTCCATCAGGACAAAGGCTGCATCATGTGGCAAGCAATTATGCCACGGCCCAGAAGTCAGATATCTGTCTAGAGGCAGGTGCCAAAAATCCATGTCCTGTAATTTGGAAAAGTTTTGCCAAGGGGCTTAGAAGGATTTTAAATGCTCTACAAAAATGGTTTATAATATTTAACATTTTATGTAGAAAATGGTAAGCTTTAGGTTTAAAACTAACTTGTTTTTAAATATAAAATTTAATTAATTTAATTATTTATTCAAACAAATATTTATTATCTTGAATATTTATTTCGAAATTACTTTACACTTTAGAAACTTTACATGAAAAGGGTTAGGCAGGCAGACCTGTGCCAGCCACGCCTACACTGCGACCGCCCCTTTATTGGCCACCTCTCCATTCCTCCCCCTTCTCTTTCGCCCACCTTTGTTGCATCGTAATGCAGTGGCATAAACCCCAAAACACACACACTCTCAGGTGCAAAGTAGCGACATTTATGCGTGTGTGCGTGCCGTTGAAAGCCTGCCGGTGGTGCCACGCCCACGCCCACCATTTCGGTTCGAATAAAAAGCAATCAGCTCACATGTTGTTGTAGTTTTTGCCGTATTTGTTGCCTATATTTCTTTATTTTTAGCCATTTTCAACGTTGTTTGAACATTTCTCTTCGAACATTTGAGTGCTGCTGGCAATTTTGAAGGCGTGGCACGCCTACACACACGCCAGGACACACAGGAAGAGAGAGTTTTTTTTTAATTGGTTTTAATTCTTAATTCAATTTATAAACGAAAAATTCTTAAAGAAAACTTTAATTATGAATATTAAATTTTGTATATTTTGTATATTTTTTCTTGTTTTTAATTTAGTTTACTATTTGTTTCCATTTATTTTACCTTGAACATTTACTTAAAACCTTCCCTTTAACCCATTAAAGACCTCTGCCCACTTTTAACCCACCACCAGAGGCGTTTTTTTGACAGGCAAGCCAAAACACTTATCTATAAATTAGTCACCAACAGAAACAAGAACAAAATCGTTTGAAAATTAAAGTGTAATCAAGAAGGCAAATAAAGAGAGATAGACAGAGAAAGACAGAGGTAGGTATAGTGAGTGAGAGGGCCATATGTCTGGCAATTTATGGAAATCAAAGTTTAAATAAAAATTCAGTAAAAAAGAGGAATAACAAGTTCTACGGCAAATGAGGCTTGAAAACACACAGAAAAAAATAGCGTATGAAAGTGAATGCAAATTGTTGCAAACATATAAACATAAATATTTGTTATATAAAATTTCTTTAATATTTTTTATATTTGAAACACTGAAAAATGTAAAGAATAAAAGAATATACTTAGAGAATACTTATAATTTATAAGTTAAAAAGAATATTCTTTCAAGTCGAAGCTTATTTATAATATAATATAATATTATGTTCTTAATTTTTTTTTAATATTTTTAAGCCATTTTTTTTAACTAAACACCATTCTTTCGGCGCCCTCTAGACAGGCAACAGAGAGTGTTAACAACAGAGGGCTCACCAACAAACTTGGCTTTAACTTTATAGCAGCTTTCTGGCCAAGCTTTTTTGGAAAAGAAAATAAGCTAAAAAAAATATTGAAAAAGAGGGCGCTGTATAAAATATGTAAGTAAAGTATTTAAAATTTTAAATGAAATATCAAACATTGTATAAACTCTATACTCGATGAAAATTGTAATAAGATTTGTAAACAAAAAATAGACGTAAACTAGACGAGACAATACAAAAAAATGAAAAGCCAAGAAAGGTATGAATCAGTGGCATTTATTTAAGCCAAAAAAATCTATAAAGAGACAAAAAAAACTCCTAAAAATCCCCACCATTAATTTCTCTTTAATTTTTAATTAACAAACCAATTATTTATTCGCCAGCATTTGTTGCTTTCCCTTATTGTTGTTGTTTGTTGTCTGACGGCCCAGTGAATGGTGTGAACAAGTGCCAATGGGCGTGGCCGTAGGGGGCATCCTCCCCCTTCTTGCCCCTTCGTTTTGGCCAGCATCAGTAGCTGAAACAAGAGGCGGCGATTATTGTTTATTAGAATAACAATGACCCAAAGCTGACACACGTTTATTAATGGCCTGAGAGGCTAAAATCGCACACAGCACACGATGTTGGCCAAAACGATGTGGCGCTGGTACTGGCCAGGTTCATTCACTTGGCTGGCTTTAATTGCCGCCGGTCGGTTGATGGTAGATGGTGGAATCCTTCGGTGCATCCAGTACGGTGCCTTATCCGATACCTTCACTTATTATTTAATTAATGCAGTCATCAAAGTTTAATGCAGTCAGTCATAAAGTTCATTGGTTTTTAATGATTTTATTAGCAATTAATTGTGGCCCGAGGTGCTTAAGGGATCAAAATATCCAAATAAATCATTTTAAGCCAGAATAAACAAGCTGGACATAAGGTAGAATATTTAATCCGCATTCCTGGCTAAATCAAAATCGTTCATTGACAAGAATCTGATTGAAATCGAAACCGACAATTACGTTAGACAGTCGATAAAAACCGCAACAACAAAAAAATCAGTCAGCAAGTTGAATGCACTTGTCCTGACCTCTTCCCTGCCCCTCCCTCACCGCCTCCTATTGACAGCCTAATCAAAAGCCAATCCAACCAAAAGTAAACAAATGTTGAAAACAATATTAGAGCCACACCAGAAAAAAGTACGCGTTTCAAAAGCGCAACAACAAAAGCCAGCTTACGAAAAAAAATATATGAGAGGGCTCTCGGATATATACGGCTCTAAATTTGTGGATGACATGGAGCGGGATATTTTGGCCAAAATGGTGAATAGATAACCGACTGGCAGAGTTGGCAAGAGGACTGGGGACACTCGCGGACACTGGGACGCTTTTGACGGTTAATCGATTAGCTGAAATTTTGACACTTGGACAATTATCGGTCATGGATGCCACACAGCGCTGTAAAAACAGAAAACAAAACCAATTTATGGCGAAACTGGAAACTGCAATTAGCCAATTGTCATTACAAACAAAGGCGATCAAAGTCATTATATAATTAGCCAAAAAAAAAAAAAAAGAGAATACAACAAAGACCACGCCATTCAACAGGCCTTTATTCATCCCGAAACTTAATTATTCATAGTTTGAATTTATATATTTTTTATTGGCCTGAAAATCGATTTGGTGTTTGTTAGATATGTAGATCAATAACAAAGATTATGACAGTTTCTGGGTATTTTATGATCTCCGGTCTATGAATATTGCCCTTAACGATCCGCGATCAAAGCCAATCAACGCCAAGATGAGAACAACTTTCGATATATCACAGACGTACAAATATGCACACTAAACACTAAATTCTAAACGATTTTTGTTTTTATTGATCTGGTTTAGTAAGGGTTTCTTTAATTTCCCTTTTGGCACCCTGCAACGTTTTTTATGGGCGTAGGTGAGTTGGTTTTTTAAGGGGGGGCATTGAACTCTTTTTTATTTTATATTTTTTCTTAAATGTTAATCAAACTCTTGCAGTCTCGTATCTGCAAGAAGTCTTTCTGGCCTATTTGGGGCACATTTTTGCTGGTCTTGACGTTTAAAAGGGTTCAGAGTTCCATCTCCGTTTTCTTTATTTGGTCTGACACTTTTATTTATTATTTTTTCTTATTTTTGTTTTCTTTTTGGGACCACTGTCTGTTGTTTTTTGTTGTGTAGTTTTTGCCCAGTTATTTCTGGGCTGTGAATGCTTTTTGCATTTTTGTGCACTTGCTGGGCTGTTGTTTAGTTTTGGCCTCTAACAACAAATACACGGAGAAAAAATAAATTGATTTTCTCAATATGATAGTCCCTAAAATATGTAAATCCTTAACACTGATTTGAAATCGAAATCTGTTCTCTAAACTCATCGCAAAACAAAACTTCTCTACATAAACATTTTTCTCGCTGTGTAGAGCCATTGAAGTGTCTCTGCATATGTCTCTGTATTTCTACCGTTTGTTATTTTTCTATTTATTCCTCTCTTTTCTATTTTCTATATATTTTTCTTATTTTACCTCGCAACTGCCGCTTCTGCATCTGCATTCTGCATTCTGCTTATTTCTAGAGAGATGCATTTTGTGCTTTTTTGCGGTTGCTTGGCTATGTTAATGACACTTACAAAACCAAGAAATGTCACACCACCAACAACAACCACAACAACAAAATAACAAAAAGCCAAGGGGGGGTGAGGGGGTATCTTAGTATATGCATCTTGCATATTCCACATCTCTAACACCTCTTTAAGCCATTTTTTAACCCGCACTTTTAGAAGCTCTGTAGTGGCAGGCGGAACAGTAGGGATAAGCTATAAGAAACTAAATGTTTTTAACAAGATTATATAATTTTAAATAATATATTTCATGGTAATATTCTTAAATAATTTTTGAGAATTATTTCAAAATCCTAAAATGGCGAACAAGTACTTGTACTCCACCGTACTTGTTGTGGATATTAAAATTGGACAGCCAAGCTTAGCCGCACCACCCCCAAGTCCCACACCACTATTTTCAAGGACTCTTTCCCCACCCCCACCTACCTCCACCCCCCCTGCTCTTCACTTTGCCACTAATGGGACATTTGCAATTAAATTACTCGAATAAAGCATGTAAATTGCCAGTGAATGGAGGCAACCCTGGCTAAAACTCATCCCTTAAGGCCAAAAGCCCCCCACCCAACCCACACCCCCACCAGCTTGTGGCAATTTTTTAGGGCAGCGGTGAAAGTGCAGAGCCAACGGTGCGTATGTGTAATGTGCTTGGGCCTGGCTAAGTATGCTAATGTTAAGGCAACAAAGACCAGCAACAACAGTTATGAATTCCCAGAATATTAACTAAAATGTTACAGTTTTCAGTTTCTTTGCTGAAATATATATATATTTATTTTTTAATTTAAACAAAAATAAAGGTGAAAATTGAAGTTTGTATTATTTTTGGACAAGGATCACGTTTTTGTTTACCTAATCATTCATCGAACGAAGCGTAACGCGAAACAGGGGGAGCGCGGAGGGGCAAGTACAGGATAATGATGAGGAGGGGGAGTTGTCCTGCCGGAGAGAAGGACAAGACCGGAATCACAACCGAGAGGTCCTAAGAGTGCCTCTACAATTACGCTCAGTGAAGAGACAGTTCTCTCAAAAGGACATTCTCTCCCTCTCCGGCTTTCAGGCTCTCACAATAAGGACTCTCTCCTGCTTTGTCTCCCTTTCTCGGTGGTCTTGCGCCTTTGAAGAATACTCTTTTTAAAATTTCCCACCAGCTGTCTTTGAAACATTGGAAATTTCCCTTAACTGTTATACAATATTTAGGGCGCCTAATTTAAAAACTAAAAACTAGAATTTTTCTAGATTTATGACCAATAATGGTACAGTTCATTGAACCTTGTTTCCATGTCTATTTCTATTTATTTTCTTTTTTCGTGGGGTCCCGTCTTGTTCTACCAATTACATTTGGGCCAGGCCTTATCTAAAGCTTCAAGTCACGATTTCAATTTGCAAACGAAAAGAGCCCGAAATCGATCTATTGATTTCATATTCAGCACTCAAAGTGGACGACATAAATCAAAATCTAGCCAGACAGATGGTGACATAAATGAGACGCAGTCCATGGGTGGAGTTAAGGAGTTTGCTAGATAGAACTCTTTAATGAAGTATAGTTTCTTGAACTAAAATGATTTTATATTCTTTTTTGGGAAGGTTTAGCTATTATAACCCCCCTTATGACGCCTCTGGCTTTGCTTCTTTGTGGTTCTGGTGCTGAGCTGGCTTACGGAAATAGCTGAGCCCCGGGGAATCTTGAAAAGAGCTGAAAAAATATCAGAAACGGAGCCAATTAATCAGCAAGTGCCTGGTATTCTGGGTAATTATTTCAAGTACCAAAGACATCTTTAAAAACTTTAAATAGCTTTACAAATATAACACCCGAGACTCCAAAATAATAAAATTTACCTTTTAAAACACCTGAGGGGTTAAGTCCTCATAGGGTTAACAGAACTCTCAAAAGCCAAGCTAAAAAATGCGGAAGCGCCTTTGCGGCTTCTTCTTATGAGCAGCAAGAGTTGCATGTTGCAAGTTGTATGTTGCAACTAGAAGAGCAGCATCAACAAAAAAGAAGTTCTATAAAGAACAAGTTCGGCATCTATAAAATGCAAAAGAAAATAGTCGAGGACACATGAAAACTTAAAGTAAAATAAATTATATTTTCATAAAAATATATAAAATATAAAATTTCAACTTTAAATTAAGAAAAACTAAATTTGAAACCATTTGTATTTAAATTTTCTTGCAACCTACAGTCTTTTGTTTTTTTCAGTGCTCTGCCAGCGACGCCAACGCATAACGCATGCGTAGCAGCGGCAGAGGCAGCAGACGCTGGCGACTGCGCAGCAGCAGCGACGCAATGGACGCAAAAACAACAAAGTAAAGGCAAAGCAAAGAAATGAAAGCAAAAACAAAGATGGGACTCGGAAGCGTATGTGTTGCGTATTTGTTTTTGGCTTTGCTGCTGTTGCTGCGGCTGCTGCTGCTGCTACTACGGCCGCTGCTGTTGCTGCCGCTGCCGCTGCTGCTGCTGCTGCTGCTGCTGCCATTGAAATGCGAGCGTCGGGCGGCAAACGAACTCAGAACGTTGCCGCTGCGCAAACTCAAAGCACGCGCCCCAAAACAATACACACCACGCAACACGCACACTCACACACACACAGACACAAACGTACGCATCCCTATATTCCTCCGCCACGCCCTCCTCCATCCGCCCTTTCGCAAGCCGGCTTGCTGGAAAAATATTTCCCAGTTTATTTTTTTTTTTGCGTTTTCGTCGGACATTATAATTTTTGAAATACTTCGAACTTAATCGCTGAGACTTTTCGAAAACATTTTTGAAATTTTTGCAATTAAAATTTCAATACCTTGTTTTTTTTGCGTATTTTGTTTTATTTTTCAAGTTCGAAAGTTGTTGGTGGTGTGTTTTGTGTGTGTTTTCTCGAAGTTTTCGAATTTTTTCGAGTGCCATCCATTTTGTGTCGCCCAAGTGGAGTGTAATTTCAAAACTATTCAGGTAAAACTTTATACAGGTAATTAAATTAGGTTCAAGTTTAAAAAACAAAAAAAAAAGCTATGTGGAAACTATTTTTTAAGTGATATATGGTGTTTTTTTTATTGGTTTTTAAGAGTGATTTTATAAGATATTAAAATGAACCCTGTGGCATTCAAAAATAATGTGGCATATAACATTTTAGGGATAATTCCTAAAATCTGTAATTATTGTTTGTTTTGTGACAAATCTTGAGTTCCTTCAGAAAAAAATAAGTAAAATATATTAATTTATAGAAGAGGCCTGTATATTTTTATTTCAATTAAAGAAAGTGTTGATTAAAGGAATATTCTTTTAAAATACTTTTGAAGAATAAATATGTATTCATTAAAATACTATATATTGCATTCTAAATCCTTGAAATACAAAAGAAAACTGAAAGAATATCCCCCTGAGAAGTAAACAAGAAACATTTCATAAAATCGACATCAGTTCAGCGACACTTCCCAGTGAAATTTTGATTTTTTTTATTGCACCTGCCAAGGAATCCGAACGCCTCTCTCACCCTGGCCCCTTTCTCCCGCCACATCGGCCCCCCCTCCCCTGTCGTTTAAATAATCGAATTAACCCCGAATCTCTCTCTTTTTTGAACTGAAATGTTAAAGATACCCGATCCGCATACTAACAAGGGGAAGACACCTCTTAGGCGGACTGGGAGGGAGTGGGGGGGCCAAAGAGTGTCCAATGTGCAGTTAATAGAACCCGCTATCTCAGTGACGGTGCTGGGGAGAGGTACGAGGGGGCAGGGCGGGGGGTTTTATGTGCCCCATGCCACAACATTTGTGCATTTCAATTAGCCACTTCACTTCGCTGACTAACTGATTAAACAGAAAATGCAACAAAAAAAAACAAAAGACTTCAACCGAAAAATGAGTTTGTGACTCAAAATCAAACACGAAAGAGACGCGTCCAGAAAATTATTATTTATTACATTATATGTATATCGGCGGTATATATAGACAAGCCTCGTAATTTAATGAGCCTCATGCCCATGATGGGTTCTGCCGCTTTTGGGAAAGAAAGCAAAAGTTTAATTGTTGCGCAAGACGGCTTCAATTTCGTTTTCATTATAACTTTCTACAAAAATTGAAAAGGGTGGGGTTAAGGTTATTCATAAGGTCTTCAATAAACAAATTTGACATAATTTTTTGGAAGAGAAAGAAAAAGATCTAGAAAATAATCAGGAGATAATGGTTACTCATAGAGGTATAGCTTACCTATTACCTCTAAAGGAAAATTAAAACATAATTATATATGTATAAAATAAAAAGACCTAAAAAGGCATTATACAATATATTCAATTAAATACTGCATATTTTAACACGTTTCCTAAACAAAACTATGTACAAAAAAAGCCCTAAATATTTTGTTTTAATAAATAAAAACGGAAGCGGTCTCAGGAAACTGCTTAAAAGTAATTGTATTGTTTTCTTCCCAGACTAAAGCATAACTTGAGGCGCTGAAAAGTATATCCTTTAAAGTTTCCTTTTTTGTATAGTCCTCGTCTTTCAGCCCCTTTCTTAGTTATAATTTTATTCCAGTGTATTAATTACCCTTCAGCTGATCTCAGCCCTACTGCCCTTCTTTAAAGACATCTTGAGGCGACCTTCAGCTTGGCAGTTAAACAGCTTTCGATTAACACTTTTTTGAAAAGGCCAAATGTCAAGACAGGATTCCAGTTCCCTGATCTTTTCTCACGCCTGTCAAACTGAGATCTGATATAAATTTACGTCTCGGCCAGAAGCAAACAAAAGAAATTCCACCTCAAAACGGAAATTGCAACGGCAATGCCTCAAAAACTGGATATTCTTTGGTTCTAAGCCATTTAATTAATTGGGCCATTTGTGTGTCGTTTGATTCATTTGCGGTTGTGGTTTTTCTGTATTTTTTTTTTTTTTTGGGGACTACAATTGACACAATGACACATTTTTCTTGCCTTGAATGCGAATATATATAGCGTACATATAGCATTGATTCCGATCGATCGGACAGAAATCAACAATCAATCGGTGGAGCACTCTCCTGATTATAAAATTTACGCATGTTTGGTGTTCGATGTTTTGCTTTTTTTCCGATTTTTTTGCTACGTGATTGAAATCCGTTAAGAGTTTTTGGCCAATTCGTAAGCCCCATAGGAGAGATATACATACGTTTAGAAATAAAATAAACCTTGATCTAGCCATGAACTTGTGCAGAGAGAGAAATAAATCAAACTTTAAATAGAGTTGGTGAGGGAAGTTGTATTTAATTCACTGCCTAAGAAACTGATTCTTTTGCTTAATTTATGTTTAATTTATTATAAAATGGTCCTAATGCTTTTTGGCCTTTATCGGTTAGCCATTAGCCAGAACAAGAAATGTGTTGTAAACAAATTCGTTTTTTCATTTTCTTAGATTTATTTCTTTGTTCTGAATCCAAAATTTCTAACCGCTCCCCCAACCAATTAGTGTGTGTTTTTTTCGAATTTTTGGAAAGCAATTAAGACGCAAAAAGGAGAAAAAATGTATAAGACGATTTACATTCAACAGTTCCAATTTGCAAATCAGTTTGAATAAAATTTTTGTGATGATCGGTCGGAGGGTCTTTAGAAACTGGAGGGAATACGGATTTTGATCAATTTGTCATGCTGCCTTACAGTATCATGACTTGTGCAAAAATATTGACGATTATTGGTTTATTATTGGCATATTGATATCATCAATATTGATTTATTCATGTCGTCAACTCCTTTGTTTATTTTTTAGTGAAAAATATATATGCATTAGTCACTTTTTGAGGAGGTTTTTTTTTTGGCAAGCGGAAGAAATAATTAAAATTTTGCGAGTAAACTATTAATTGAATTTGTATTTTAGGGAAGCTATATAAGTATAAGGAGTTCATGGCACAGGAAATATTCAAGATATATATAAGCTGTGTTGTAACATTCTTTCTTGTGTTCAATATGATATATATAATATTTTTATTTCAATTATAAACATTATTTAATCTTAATATCCTTTCATTTTTTAATAACCTAATTTTATGACTTTTTAATCACTGTTGACATATAATTTAAAATTTAAGGCCGCCACTTATCAGATGTTTTTAATGGTTTTTTCGAGACCCTGCTAGTCCCTATCCACGGGCCTGACTTTTGACACTTTTTGGCCAAGACTGACAACTTTATTGGCCAAGTTATTTTGGGCAGAGTCACGCCCCTTGAACAAGACAGGAATTGCATAAGTCGAATCACGAATTTTTTCAGCTCGAAATTACGCAATCCACGCAATGTAAATAAAATCACCTTTGGTGGGCTCCCCTTTTTTTTAGGGCTGTAAGTAATTTGGTTAATTTACAACTTAATTTCTGCCATGGTTTTCAATTTAAAGTCACCGAACATTTCAATTTAAGCCAACGGCGCTGTTGGCCAGACAATTATGATAAACGCTGTTTATTTTTTGCTTTTTTGGTTGAAGGACGTGTTTTTCTTTGAGGGGTCTTAGCCATCCTGGTCGGTGTGTTGCATGCAACACGCTCATTTAACGCCCGAGTAGTTCATTTTCCACATGGCAGCTTATTGATTATTCGCAGCCCAATTAAAAATCGAGCATCTCATGCCTAATTACCTCGAATCCTTGAGCCAAAAAAAAATCCTCTAATTAAGGCTCTAATTAATAATCAATCAAGTGCAACCGGCAAGTGCCACAAAGTTTTTACGACTGAAAACCCATAAAGTACATGCCAAACTGTCATAAATTTATGATTAATAAAATCTCAATTACTCTCGTTTCCTTATGCCCTCGGACAAAAAATTATAAAAATACAACTTTATGGCCAAAACAAAGCGCCAAAAAAAGTCAATGGCCAAAACGGCTAAAAACGAAATGTAAATATTTACTAAAATCTTTTTTTTTTTTGCATTTTTGAATGAATCAAATTTTGTTTATAGGGTTTTTAGCCAGATGAGGGCGGCTAGAAAATGGGAATATTAGAATGCACTGAAGAAAATGAATATGAGTAGAACATAAGAATTTCAAATACTTAGAGGTATTTGGTTTTTAAAAAAATAAATACATCAAATGCCGAGAAAGAAAAGACAATTAAGTTTCTTAATAAAGCCTCAATAACTTTTAGTTTATATACTATATTATAATTATCTCCCCTTTTCTTACAGTGCTTATTTGGCTTTTTAATGAGAATCGAACTTCCACCATCTGCATATATATTTTTAGCCCAGAAATCTGTTTAATTTTTTTGTTTTTGATTTTGTTGGGGGCCGGTCCAGTCCCGGGTTCAATTGCCCGCCGTAAACCCGTTTTCCGTTCCGTAACCCGGCTCTCCCCCTGCCTGGAATGTGCGTGAACTAGATGATGCCATTAAAAGTAATGTTTAAAATTGAAAACTCTTGAAAAAAAATGCAACAAAAATTACAGTTTTTTACTTTTAACGCCTTGACAGGCCAACAAACATGTTTAACATAAAAGATAAGCTACAAAAAGGAACGAATTCATAAAAAAATAAGTTAATATTGTGCGAGTGTGCGTGTGGGCCTGAATTTATTTATAAAGGGCTCTTGGCCATAAAGTCGAAAAGCAGATCAGGTGGACGTCCTTGCAATCTGGGGTTAATGCAGCCAGTACGGGGCACACTGGCTAGAGAGGATTGGGGAAATGTATAAAAATATATATATAAAATAAGGAAAATATGCAACAAATACCACACAAAAAATAAACATAAGAAAGGTATATACACATTTGAAAACATAAATATAATAATCATAATTCCCATATTTTTATAAAAAAAATAATAATAAAATTAGCACCACTGTCTTGTAAGCCAAAAACTTGTTTTCGGCCCAAACGACGGGCCAAGAGGCCTCAAGTTAAGGCCCCCGTCGAATGCCGCAGGCCTCCATTTGCACCATTTATCATGTCTCGTGTCCGATTCCTTTCTAGGCAACCTTTTGGGGAGTCATCGTGGGGATGTGGATGCCCAATACAATAACTGGGATGATGCTCGTGAGTATCCTTAAAGCCAAGACTCTATCTTACTACTCATGACCAACAAAAAAATCCAAACAGTTAGCAGTCCTTGTAGCCTTCTTGGCAACTGAAGTCCAAGGACATGGCCGTTTGATGGATCCTCCGGCCAGGAACGCCATGTGGCGCTTTGGCTACCCCAATCCCGTCAACTACAATGACAACGAGCTCTTCTGCGGCGGGTACGCCATCCAATGGGAGAAGAACAGCGGCAGGTGCGGCGTCTGTGGAGACGCCTACCACGTCAAGTCCCCCAGGCCCCATGAGGCTGGCGGGGAATATGCCAAGGGAATCATCTCCCGGTACTACACCGCCGGCCAGGAGATCGATGTGGAGGTGGAGCTGACCGCCAACCACTACGGACGCTTCGAGATCTTACTCTGCCCGAACAACAATCCCCGCCAGGAGGCGACCCAGGAGTGCTTCGATCGGTATCCGCTCCTTATCTCCGGCAGTCGGGAGCACCGCTACCTAATCCCCCGCGACGCCAAGAAGAAGGACATCTTCCGCTACCGTGTCCGCCTGCCTCCCTACGTGACCTGCACCCAGTGCGTCCTCCAGTGGACCTACTACACGGCCAATATGTGGGGCACCTGTGCAAACGGCACCGAGGCGGTGGGATGCGGCAAGGCTGGTGAGTGACGAGGCGCCATTAAATCAATTAACAATCTATAGGGGGCTTTGAAAATTTATCAAAATAGGATTTCCTCTTGTAGCCATGACGGCTCAGATCAAAGGGCATAACTTGGCTTATACTTCTCAGATCAACGAATGCTGTACCTTCCCGAGATCGTATCATCGAGTACTATCTTTTAGTAAATGAAACTGGCTACGAAATTTTTTAACCATTTTTTCAAATTTTTCTTAGGGGTCATATGCTGAATTTTGAGAAAAATTGACCCACATTTTTTTTCGTTTAATATTTGCATCTTTTGATGCAGATCGAAGGGAAATAGAACTCTGATTCACAAATGGTATTTCGTTTTTGAATCGGTTGCGAAATAGTACAAATATTCACTAAAAAGTCCATAAAAAATTTGAATTTTTCGAACATAAAAAATTGCCTAAAATGATTTTAAAATTTTTTGATTTTTTGATGGTAAAATGTGCATAACTCGGCTAATACTTGAAAGATCCTCAAATGTTATACCTTCATCATCTTAGAACTCCTAGTAGCATCATTTTCAATCAAAACATGAGTAAAAAATTTTTGAACCATTTTTTCCAAATTTTTCCAAGGGGTATCCTCAAGATTTTGCCCAAAAATTGAGAGAAATTTTTTTCGTTTTATATTTCCAATCTTTTGATGCAGATCGAAGGCGATTTGAGTTCTGATTTATTATTGGTACTTCGTTTTTGAATCGGTTGCGAAATAGGTAAAATATTCACTAAAAAGTCGCTAAAAATTTAGATTAAAAAAAAAAAAAAAATTCATTCATTTTTTGGGTCTCAATATAATTTGTTTCTTTCTTGCAGAAACTTTCCGTAACTGTGCGGATATAGCCATTATATCCAACACAGGCGGTGGAGTTCCTCCGATCTTTGTGAACAACAAGTCACCATATCTGCTGTACTACAGGGATTTCAGAGCGCCAGCAGATAACAATATATTCCCACTTATTGTGCGGTAAGTGTTGAAAATTTTCTATCTATATCTTTTAGATTTAGGTCTGTATCTTATGTTTTTCCAATTTTCTGACAAACTGTCGCTCTACAAGCTTCTCAAGACCTATATCCTTCTTCTAGATCTTTCATTTTCATCCTTCGACTTTCATTTTGAAAGTCTCCACCTTCTTAATCGGTTAAGTTTGAAAATTTTGAAAAAAGAACGCTTTCTAATACTTGCTTTGGTTTCTAGCAATGCCACGCGGCATGCGCGCCAACGAGGCAAGGTTTAACCGCTTACCCGCTTACCCGCTTAACCGCTTACCCGCTACACGTTCGAAAAAGCTTTGAAATCGTTTTTCAGGTTGCACAATATATATACACACACTCATTCCACTGGATGCCAGACTGGAAAATTGTACTAATTGGATATTGTTTTGAAAAAACAAAACGGGTAAACTTAGTTTAAGTTTTTGGTTTTTGGGATAAAAACACACACACACTGCTGTATATAAAATAAATGCTTAAATAAACTTTTAAACTTGAATATTGCTCTTTCAGTTTAGCTTAACCGATTCGCTTGGTGCTGGAAAATAAATGGAAAAAAAAACAGTTCAAAATATCGCATTGCACATGAAATTTTATTAACATTGATCGACTTGGCATCCCTTTCCCATAATCCTTTTCCCGTCTCTTGCTCTTTCTTTCTCCGTTCGTCCTTTACCTCCAGCTATCTGTCCCCTTCCCTCTGTCTCCCTCTCTCTCTGTCGCAAACTGCGCCAGTTTGTCTCTTTCTTTCGTTCTACAAGCCATCGAAAATAAGTTAACGAGAAATTCAGAAATCTAAGGTTAAGGTAACTTGATATAACCGATTCGGATTCGGATCTCGAGAGCCTCGAATCGGGTAGGGTTTGTTCCATTATTTTTTTTCAGCTTTAGGTTTCAGGTTTGGCGATCCTTCCAAAATAAAGTTTCTCACGAACTTCGCGCTTTTTAGGTTATGAAATATAATTTGTTGACCAATTTTCTTGTGGCTGGATCTGAATAAGGGCTGGAAAATGATCTTAGCAAGTTATGTCCGGATAGGTGAAGGCCATGATCAGGATAAGGAAGACGGTCACCTGGACCATGCCCACCAGAACGGTCTTCACCAGCGGCATCCGCACCTTGGGCTCCACGTTGCGACCGTTGGCGATGGGCGATTCCGGTGCCACCTGCCTTCCCGTGGCCCTTACCATCGATCCGGAACTCTTCTTCTTCAGCTTCATATTATTATTATCCTTAATATCGTGGTTTTTGTTGTTATTGTTGTTACTGGGCTCCGGTTGAGTGTCTTTTTGTTTTGGACGGCGTTTGGTGGTGATCGGTTCCGGTTCCGGTTCCGGCTCCGGCTCCGATTCCTGTTCCGGTTCCTGTATGGTTTTCTTTAAACGCTTTACGCGGTTCTTGTCGTTTCCACTCTTATGCATGTCCTCTTCCGTTTCCGGTTCGTTTCTAGCTGCTGTATCCGCATCGGTGTCCGTCTTGGCGTCCTGATCGGTTTGGGTTGTGCTGTGGACGACCAAGCTGCTGCTTTTCTTCCTCAAGAGGGAATCCTGAGCCTCCTGAGGGAATCTAACTTTGTTGCCAACTCCCGTTACCACCGAGAGACGCGAAAAGGCCATGGCACCGCCTCCGTAGCTTATGCCACCACCCCCCGCCTCTCGCTCCAGTTTCAGGGAGCTGCCCCGCATCCCCGCCTCCGCCTTGGGATCGACGTAGGCCAGGCTATTGAAGAACATCTGATCCTGGTCGAGGAGGTTGAAGGTGGGTGGCGGCTTCTGAGCAGGACCATGGTTCAGGGGTCGCAGCTGCTGCAGCAGGAAATTAGGATTCTCGCGCAGCATCCGGAAGTTTGTGCACTGCAACGGTCCTCCACTGGCTTCTTCGATGGCAAGGGCCGAAGCTACCGGCTTAACCATCGGATGAGTGCGATCCCGGAGCGAGGGCAAGTAGAAGCACTGCGAGTCGTCGGCGGTCTTCAGCTCATTGAGAGTCTTGGTCTCGATGCGGTACTCCTGGACGAGGCCGAAACTGTGCGAGTAGCCCAGGATGCGGGCCCGCTGGCAGACCATCGCGCAGCGCTCCAACCTCAAGTACCCCACCTGGGTGATGGGCAGCTCCTCAAAGTGAACGGGACCGGTGCGCGGAGTGTAGAAGACGCTCGAGGATTGCTTGTCCGGTTCGGATTCTACCCTGAGGTGGGTTAAGGTCACTTCTGGCAGGGCAGCTGCATCTTCTCCTCCTACCAGACCTTCTCCGGTCTTCCTCTGAGTTGTGGCCGTCACCCGCAAGGTGGCTTCCAGCTTCTCGCCCAGCTGCTGCAGCTTGCGGATCTCGTGGTGCAGGGCCGGCAGATTCTGATTGTGATTCTCTGCCTCCGGTCGCCGGTTTTTGGGGCTCTGAGTCTGCTCCATCTGGCGCAGATGGCACTGACGATTTCGCACCTCCTTCAGCTGGCGGCGCAGATCGTGGCTATTGGCGGCCTCCACCTGATCCTCCAGCTCCATTTCCAGCTGACGCAGGTGGAAGGTTTTCATGGTGGGGCTGTTCATTGGGCTGGACGCCGAACTGGAGGAGTACTCTTCCATATCCATCAAGGGGGCCATATCGAAGAGGCCTGCATCCACCTGGCCCGCCTTGTTGCGCAAAGCCTCCAGAATGGAAGGACGGGCTTTCCCTAAAAGGGGATGATGGTGACCTAGCAGGACAGAACTGTGTGTCATCTGGACTTACCGCCTTGTTCCTTCTGATCCATGAGGTGTTCGCAGCTGGTCCTCAAATTGCGAGGGGTGAGGATCTCTTTGACCTTCCCCTTCTCCGGCTTGCACAGGTAGATGAAGCTCTTGTTCTGCTCGTCCGGCAGCCGGATGGCTTTCGCAAGCTTGATCTTGCGGCGGTCGGAGGAGCAGTTGCTGCCCCCGCGATCTCCAGGGTGACGCACTGGACTGGTGCTCTCGCTCCCATGTGGGGTATTCATCAGGTGGCTGTGGTTGTGGTGTGGCGTCTGAGGATGACTGAGGACCTGGTTGTGGCCGAGGTGGGCTCTGTGCTGCTCCACCTTGCCGAGATCCGGCTCAAGGGTCCGCATTCGCTGTGGAATGCTGCTCGGCATCGGAGCAGCACGCTCCGCGGCCTTCGGAAGCTGTCGCTTAGCCATCCTGGGCAGGAGACTGCCACGGTGCTTTCTCGGCGACGGGATGTTGGTGGAGTTCTGGTTGTTCTGGTTCATCATCGGTGCTGGAGATGGGGCGAGGGCTGCCGGTGCCGCGGCGGTCTTCGTCTGGGGATAACGTGCCTTGGGAGACAGAGGAGTCAAAGGTGGTATCCAATCCTGACCAGCTGCAAGACATTTACCAGCCGAACGGCGTACTGCTTGAGCTAAAAATTAAGTTTTTTTTTATGTTTGTTATTATTTGTTTTTTTTTTTAGACTAAAAGTTCTAAGATTCCACTGTTCCTAATTTCTAAAACCCTAACCTTAAAAAGTGAAGTCTCACTTTTAATTTGAAAAATTGAAATAGCTTGTAAGTTCTAGAAGACACAACCTATACATTTATGGAAGATAATCTCCAGATATTTAATCCTAAGATACTACTATGCCTGGTTCTTAAAATCTAAAGGTGAAAAGTTAAAATTTCTCGGTACTCTTGGAATTTTAGAAATATAAGATATCTTTTAAGAAATGTTAACCTTTGAACTAAAAACTAGATACGAATAATCGTACCACCTTAGGGTCCCACACCGATAGGATTACTTACTAGTGGGCAATCCACGAGCCAGAAGCTCTGTCCTGGTGTACATGGTCTTGCGACGCAATGCCAACTGTTGAGCCTGTGTGGTGGCAGCCTGGCTTGAATTCTTTCCCTGATCCTGGCCCTGGGCTCCAGCCCCTCCTCCTGGCCCGTTGCTCATCTGAACTACCTGATGGAGACCCTCGTGGGCACGATCCAACTGCCTCATCTGGTTGAGGCGATTGCGATTCATTTCTGCAACATCAGCTGGGGGCTTAACTTTATTTTCTTTTCAATTTTAAGTGGCTGACTGGGGATTGGATGGGGGTTTTGGTAAAAGTGATGCTTGCGGATGCGGATTACTAGTCTATGGCTGTGGGGATATAGTCTATTATCTGCCGAAGGAATTCGCAAATATTGCTGTTCTTGGTCCGAAATGATGTTATGTTCTTGGAACGCTGGTCGAGTGCCTTGAGTAACTTTTTTAGCCGTCTGGTGAAATAAGCAACATATATATGTTTAAATATATATATCGACCGGAGCTCAGATGACGTCCATGCTGGATCGAAATCAGACTGACAACAAAACCCCGTACAGCCCAGATTCTAAAAATAATTTGAAATCTCAATTTAGCAAAGACTTCTTGGATGATTTTTTGATGGAATTTTCTAGGAGTAGTACTTATAGGAGTACTTATACTTATAGAAGGAGTAGGAGTAGTACAACAGTACAGGATAGAAAATATATTTGTGATAAAGAATAATGCGCATAACTTGATCACTTCCTATCCGATTTTTCAAAGGAATACCTTTTATGAATCAGAGTTCCATTCTTCTTCGATCTGTATCAAAATATACCAAATACCAACCAATTAAAAATTTCTTCCAATTTTTTGTGAAAATCTTGATGGTACCCCTTGGAAAAATTGAAAAAATGGGTCAAAAATATTCTTGCCTGGTTTTAATTGAAAATGATTGTACTTCGAGTTCTGAGATCGGAAAGGTATAACATTTTCCGATCGGCCAAGTATTAGCCAAGTTATAAACATTTTTCCTTCAGAAAAACTGAAAAATTGGATAAACGATTTTCAAATTTTTTTATTTTTCAAAAATCAAAATTTTGTTTCCACCATTTAGCAAATATTTTAGACATTTCGCAACCGATTTCAAAACGGAATACCATTTATGAATCAGAGTTCCCTTCTTCTTCGATCTGCATTAAAATATAAGAAATACCAACCGAAAAAAATTTCTCCCAATTTTTTAAAAAAAATCATGATGGTACCCCTTGGAAAAATTTAAAACAATGGGTCAAAAATTATGCTGCCAGTTTTTTTTGACCAAATTCTAGTTCTAGAAAGTACAAGATCAGGAAGGTATATCATTTGTAAATCGGACACTTTTAGGCCAAGATATGCCCTTCGACCTGATGCAAAAAAATGGACTCCAGGCTATTAATTTTAATTTCTTCCCTTAATGATCTGGGGCTATGAGGAATCATTTCCTTCGTTTTCGATCTGGGACTGGGCCTCGGCCTCGGCCAGAGCCTGTTTCTGCAGCTCCTCGTACTGGCTGACATTTGATTCCCGAACGATGAGGAACGGTATCGGTGAAATCTTCTTTTTCTTGACGATCTTGGGCGGAACCGGGGGTACGGGGCGTGGCCAGGAGAAGCTATTCAGCTGCCAGCTGAAGGCGTTGCTGGTAGAGCTGGCCCGGAAAGTACTCGATGGGGATGTGGAAGTGGCGGAAGGAGTTCCCTTCTTGCCACGCAGCTTCCCTCCGTTCCCACCCCGCCCCTGGGATGGATTGTTGGGAGGCTGGAGCTGAAACTGGAGACCCATGTTGCAGGCGGAGATGGCATTGCCGTAGCTGATCCTCAGACCCGCCAGATAACGGCGACGAGCGGCCAGGCGACGCGCCTCCTCGACTGCGGTCTCACCCAGGTGGCTGTAGGTCATCACCATCCTCCTCCGCCACCTACTCCACCTTTTCCGACTCCTCTTTCCAGTTCTCTTTCCCCTGAAAGACTTTAAACTTGTTACTGGACAGATTCCACCCAGGTGGCTGGAATCCAGATCAGGATATTACAGATATTTCTTAAATTCGAAACTAAACCCATAAACCCAAAAATCATATTCTTGCAGAGATCAAAAGTGCATTGGAGCTCCAGCCTTCAGGACTCTTCCTGGAATCGACAACTGGTGCGAAATCAACTGCCTGCGCTATCCTCCCAACTGCCCGGAGGAAGCCTGTCACTGTCCGTGAGTATTGATCCTTAAATCATACACTATATAGTTTCTAATCCAACTCCTTATTCGACTTTCAGGCAAGAGTGTGTTGCCATTGGAGAGCTGGAAGGCCAGGAAGGAGCCGACACCTATTGCATGGACCAGTGCCTCAACTACAAGTCGGAGTGTCCTCCAGATAGATGCCGCTGCTACTAATCTTTACCAGCTTCACTACTTTATACCTATGCTACTGCTATTCTACTACCTATACTACTACTATCTAGTGCTATTAACGCTCCTATGTACTGCTACTGCCCTCCCATTGCCCAGTGATGTTGCAACCAAGGTGTACGATGCGAGATCCAATGAATTTGAATTTGATATTGATTTCGATTTTGTTTTCACAACAAATGGGTCCATTTTGGTGGAAAATTTTAAACGGGGGAGCTCTAAAGGTGGTGGCTTCCGCTATTTCCGCTTGGAGGACTCGTAGAGAAAGGGCCGGGTGAAGGCCTCCAGGAGTTCGCGCTGCTCTCGCAGCCTCCTGGTCTGAGCCACCGGCGACTCCTGGCTGTTGATGTAGCGCCGGGCGCGGAACAGGGCCGACACCGTACTCCCCAGCTGCTGCCAGCGTTCGGTGGCCCGCGATTCCATCTGCAGATCCGGTATTATCTTGGGCAGCTTGATCTGAGCTGGCATGGGCACTTGTTCAGGATCTGGGTCCGCGGGGCTCTTGGCACTTGGGTAGAGAAGCGTAGAGGCGTCAATCGGAGCCATAGGCATGGTCTGACTGCGAATAAGCACCTCGGCGCGCTCCTCACGAGCATCCTCTTCACTATCCTCCGGCGGCAGGGCGGCACAACTTCCCGTGTGCAGATCCCGGACATGGGCGAAGCTGGAGGCGATCCTGCGCAGAGGTACATCATTGGCCACCGCATACAGTCGTGCCGGGGCTCTGTAGGGCAGACGCGCGACCGCGGCCGGTGTAGGCGTCGCAGCGGAGTCAGTTATATCCTTTCTACTATCCAGCCCCGAGGCGGTATTGGCATTGGTAACACTAGCGACAGTCTGCCGCTGCCGCATCCGGTTGAGATTTATGCTGGAGAACTTGTTCCCGTAGCTGCGGCGCATCTCGGCCCGCTGGCGGCGTGCCTCCTCCGCGGTGGTGGCCACGAGTTGATCCCTGGCCATTCTACGCTGTTGCGACGCCATGGCCTCCAGTATCAAAAAAGCGGAAAATCTTAATTTAAACAATTATCGAACAAATTTAACTAAAAATTTTAAAAATATGACTAAAATGAGACCGAAACGAGCGCTGGGAATTTTGGATTTTTCTCCGAGAGTGTGTCGCGATACTACGAACAAAGGTTTTGTGTGGATCGGGCTATCCAGGCAATGTGCTGCGATGGCTGGGTACGAGAAACTAGATGGGACTCCCCCGCACAGAGAAACGGGATCGTCGGGCGGAATTCGCCCGGTCTACTGCGATTTTCCATCGAAAACTAGACAGTATAGTTTACTACTTTATGGACCTACTTTACATAAATGGGCCAGACCTCATCGTCTTTTGATATCTTTAATAAATCTTCCACATCTTAGAGTCTAACCGTACTTACAACAAAATAAGTTACAGGAATGGAAAAAAAAGTAAACATTTTCAAATATTTCTTTAGTGAGTTTGAGAAATATTGCAAAAAAAAATCAAAGTGCTTTTCTTATAAATGGGGGAGTGAGAAGATTGTCCCCACTCCTTGAGATATATGACAAATACTAACTAAAGTACATTAGCATGTGATCAGAACTGCAGGCGCTTCTTTTGGGGCAGGCTGTGACCACGAACAGTAGTCTCGATTAGTTTTCGTTTGAGTTGCGGCTTATCGTCGGCTTGGGCTTTCTCGTTCTCCCTTGCGGCGAGAACGGACGAAGGCATGGGCAGCTTGGGGCCCACTGTTGGGGCTGGCTTGTTGGCAAAGTAACGCATGCTGAGGGCCTCCTGGCAGGACACGCGCCTTAGCGGATTCATGGCGAAGAGGCAGCGCATCAGGTGGATCAGATCGTTGTCGGCCGCCGTAAAGATGTTTTCGAGCGGTGTTCCCGGGAAGTTGCGGAACTGTAGGTAGTCGTGGAGCTTGCTGATATAGGGCCACTCGTTCTCCGATGGTGTGCCTAGGGTGGCAAATATTCTGGTCAGTTGATCCAGGTCAGAGTCACCCGGCATGAAGGGAACGCGCAACATAAGCTCTGCCAGAATGCAACCCACGGCCCACATGTCCACCCCGGTTCCATATTGCCTGGCGCCAAAGAGCAGTTCCGGCGATCGATACCACCGGGTCACCACGTGGTGGGTGTAGATGCGATTCGGCGAGCCAAAGGACTTGGCCAAGCCGAAATCACCAATCTTTAGAATCCCATCGCTGTTGACTAGCAAGTTATTGGGCTTCAGATCCCTGTGCAGAATCCAGTTCAGATGCAGATACTCCAAGCCACGCAGAGTCATAATGGCGTAGGCCTTTATGTTAGCCGGTGTAAGGATAATCTTTGTGTCCTTGATTATCACCTCCAGATCGGTGTCCATGAAATCAAACACCAGGGAGACGTTCGACAGCTGGCCGAATACATCCACCAAACCGATGATGTTCTCGTGCTGCAGCTCCTGCAGGATCTTGATCTCCCGCAGAGCTGTCCGGTTAATGCCATCCCTGGCTTCTTCACGTGAGCCTTTCTTGATCTTTTTTACCGCCACAATCTGACTGGTAACTGTGTCACGGGCTTTATATACAATAGCAAACTAAAACACCAACCAAGCAAAAAAATCATTAGGGGTTTTTGTGTGACTTATAAAGACTTCTCACCTGACCCTCGCCCAAGAAGGATAGCTTGGCATATCGGTCTTTTTTGTCGCTGGCGTTGGGCAGCATATCACAGGCGTTTCTTTCGTTTTTAAGCTATAAATAAATAAATAAGGCAAAATATAAACCAAGAAGTGCCGGCGAATTTGCCAGTGTGACCCGCCGATAAAGGAGTGTGGCAGACTAGACAGTATTGTTAATAATATTTCATCGTTAAACAACACACTGTATTGATAAACCTCATGTTTTTTCGGTTTTCTTGGACATAAACGTTCTTTTTCTTTCACTAGGCTCAATAAAATAATTTTTACAAGATATATACTGTATTTAATTATTAAATTGGTGTCTGCAATTGGTCAGAATGGACCATGAGGGTTAAAAACTTTAGGTCTTAAACAAAGCTACATATTTAGAAGAAATTAGTTTAATTTTTTGAAGGTAATTTAAATATTTTGATAAGTATTTAAAACAATATTTTTATATTTTATACATATAATATTTTATTTTGTTATCGATAGCTTGGACACTTCTCTAAAGAGTGGCAACTCTCTTCAACCGCTCGCGTTTTGCAGCACTTACCTACCGGGAGCATTTTTCTTGCTGTTTTCTTTTTTTCG
This sequence comes from Drosophila pseudoananassae pseudoananassae, assembly GCA_018153035.1. Classification (NCBI taxonomy): domain Eukaryota; kingdom Metazoa; phylum Arthropoda; class Insecta; order Diptera; family Drosophilidae; genus Drosophila; species Drosophila pseudoananassae. The sequence continues at coordinate 7,758,466 of JAECXR010000014.1, read as the reverse complement.
ACAAAAACTTGTCTTGTCCTGTCAATTTGCTTTTGTATTTTGAATTAAATCTAAAAAAGAAAGGCCAACACAATGGACGTGCGCCCCAATCAAACCATTTATATAAACAACCTGAACGAGAAGATCAAGAAGGAGGAGCTAAAGAAGTCGCTCTACGCTATCTTCTCGCAGTTCGGCCAAATCCTGGACATCGTTGCATTAAAAACCCTTAAAATGCGCGGCCAGGCGTTTGTTATCTTTAAGGAGATTGGTAGTGCCTCGAATGCGCTGCGCACCATGCAGGGATTCCCCTTCTACGACAAGCCCATGCGGATTGCTTACTCCAAGTCAGATTCTGATATTGTGGCCAAGATGAAGGGCACGTTTAAGGAGCGTCCCAAGAAAATCAAGCCACCAAAGCCGGCACCAGGAGCTGATGAAAAGAAGTAAGTATTGAATAGTCCTTTATTCCAAAACAAATTGTAACTTTTTCGGCTTGCAGGGACAAGAAAAAGAAGCCGGCCAATGCCGAGAACTCGAACCCGAACACACAAACGGAGCAACCTCCCAACCAGATTCTTTTCCTCACCAATCTTCCAGAGGAGACCAACGAGATGATGCTGTCCATGTTGTTCAACCAGTTCCCTGGCTTCAAGGAGGTGCGTCTGGTCCCCAATCGCCACGACATCGCCTTTGTGGAATTCACCACCGAGCTTCAGAGCAATGCCGCTAAGGAGGCGCTCCAAGGCTTCAAGATTACCCCGACGCACGCCATGAAGATTACCTTTGCCAAGAAGTAGGCTGCTACATACTACACGACTCACGTGTAAACGGCAGCAGCAACTACACTTGGCGCGACATGCTTTTTTTTACACTCTTAATTTAACGAATAGAATAAATCGTCTTAAACATACCAAAACCACAGCAGTGTGTGTGCTTATTTCAATCTGTAAGAATGGATATTAATCTTGTATTCTAAGAATCTTGCTGGTCGTGGTGCCTTGGTCGTCTTAGGTGATGCTGCCTGCTTGGAACCCAAGGAAAACCCCACTTTCCTCCCCAAAAGCCATTAAAGAACACCAAAGCACATTTTTTTGGCCGAAAGAATTTTTTTTTTATTTTTGTAACACACAATTTTGGTATTCATTTTAAAACCTATTCTGCTATTCTCCTATTCTCCTATTTTTTTACGCTCCACGCCGTCTATGCTATGTATGTCTCCACGTTGGATCAACTGCAGTCTTGAAAAATGCCTGTCTGTAAAATAATAACTAATTAATAATTATTTAGAATTGCGTAGGAAAAAATACGTACGAGGAGCCGTTCGTGGCGAGGACTGTAGTAGTAGTAGTAACTTCATTCTGTTCGTTCATCTGAATTCCGCACATTGTAAAATTCGTTTTTAACCGAAGGGATTAGTTAATAAATTAGAACAAGTTACTGTAAAGAAGGAACATAGAGAAGGGTTGAAGAAATTAATCAAAGAAATACTCACAAATAGTTGGACGTCTTTGAGCTTAATGCTAATGTGGGGGAGTATTATCCCCCTAACACACATTCTGCTTTTATAAAAATCGTCCGCATTATTAAAAACCTAAACAAAATTTGAATAATATAAGCTTTGAAAACATTGTCAAATACAACTTACGTGGCTTTTTTTTTGGTATCAAAAGATAGAAGCATTTGGATTCTTCGGATGGAGATTTTTGGGGACCATAATGTCCACTTTTATTATTTTTTTTCCTCTTGGGAGGAGACTAAACTTGCCAACTGGTAACTAGGAATTTGTATGGAACGATAGTCGTTCTTTAATTTTTATGCAATAGCGGAATGATCCACACCATGACCTGTAATCATTTTAATATTGTTAATATTATTAAATTAATATTGTTGGAGAAACTCACGTGGCTTTTGTAAGATTCTGGCGAATAAAGCAAATTATACTTCTGGCGTTAGTCTTTAAAAGAAAAAGAACTGAATATTTTTCGTCTATTGAATTAAGTGCATAATACTCACCAGCTTTATGCAAATCGAACACAGAATTGAATAAAATAATCGCTCGCCTTTTTCACAATATTGAATTCCACTATTTTAAAAATTTAGTAAGTTTTTTATTTGACACAATCGTTTGTATTTGTACCAGGAAGTTGTTTTTCGAATATTAAATGCCAAAAGGTTTACACAATTTTTTTTTAAATTTAATATTTTTTTTCGAATATTTTTTTTGTTTTATTATTTTTTTTTTTGGTTTTATATTTTTTTTTTTTTGGACGGAAAAGACCTAGTGCAGTGTTAGCACTAGAAGTGCTGGTTGACGACTGAAGCTATTCCGTTCTGAGCTCCCCTAGCTCCAAATGGAGCTGTCAGACAAAATGAATTGTCAAAAGTCAAGGCTAACTTGTTTCTAAAACAAAAAATCTAATCTTTTAAAAATTTTGAGGCGTTTCAGGATGAAATAATATTATATTGAAGCCTTTATTATGTGCTCTTATTAAGACTCTCGAATCCTCCAGAAGTTATGAAAAACAAGAAAAGAAAGCTACCCTTGATATACCCTTGCGGATATATTCGGATAATCGGATATAATTTGCCGATCCATATGAGAATATCATAATAAAACCAATTTAAATTACAATAAAAAATCTAAAACAAAGTTCCAAGCTTCTATCTTCAAAAATACCAAAATATGTATTTCTACCTAACACCATTTCCCACCGTTCAGTTATATGGCAGCTATAGGATATAGTCGGCCGATCCTTGTGAAATTTGGTAGCAAAATAATTTGGTATTATTATTTTGCCAAATTGGTACTCTTACTCTAAAAAGACAAAAGTTATAGCACATCCGATCAATCATTTATATGGCAGCTATAGGATATAGTCTACCGATCCCGTTCCGACTTATACTTTCCGTGTGCAAAGTTTCAAGAAGATAGCTTTAAAACTGAGAGACTAGTTTGCATAGAAACAGACAGACGGTCATGCTCATATCAACTCAGGAGAATATCCTGATCAAGAATATATACATATACTTTATAGGGTAGGAGATGTCTCCTTCACTGCGGTGCTGCTTGACCAAACAAGGGTATAAAAATCTCCCTATTATGTACATCTCCGATTATAAACAAGCTGATTACTATGAAACATCACCTCTACATTATTCAATATTATTATTTCAATTAGAATGATTTTAGAAATACAGAAACCATTTAAGTTTAAAGCCGGCGCCTTATTTGAACCTTCCCTCCAATGAACTTAAGCTTAAATTGTGCAACAATCCATCGTTTGTAGTTTATTTAAAACAGCAACCATCAGTACCATTTGAATATTCTCATCAGTCGATTGTACATATTTCCAGATGGGATAGTGTTTGGTGTTACAATATAAGTTTGCATTCAGTATGGGATTCGAGTATTAGTTCGTTGTAGTTTTTGTTAAAGTGTAGCATTCGAGAATCAAAGCAAAACATCAATGAATTATTGTGTATACCTTCCATTTAAGTGTATAGCTATGGTTTAAGTTAATGTTATAGTTTCTTTAAAGGGTGGGTGTGTCGGTGAAATTCAGCACATTCTTTACAGGGTCTTTAGTTCTCCAAGGCTGCGCCCTTCGCCTCGGGGACAGCGCGTCCTGTATCGCGATCGCCCAGCTCACAAATGCTGACGTCTCCACTGGTGGCACTCGGCCCGGCACTGATGCTGTCCATCTCCGACTCGTTCAGAGACGATCCGCCGCCCAAATGACTGGACGAGTGACCGCGGATGCTTTGGTCCGGATTCTCCACCGCTTCGCCTACGTACTTCTCCATACACTTGGCCAGCTTTTCGGAATTGCCGCCGACGAAAAGTTCCACCACTTCGCCGCCCTTGATGAAGACGAAAGTCGGCATGCTGGTCACGTTGTACTCAACGGTGATCTCCTCGTTCTCATCCACGTTGACCTTGAGGACGACAGCGCGGTCGGCGTAAAGCTGGGCCAGCTCCTCCAGTTTGGGCGCAATCACCTTGCAGGGTCCGCACCAGTTGGCATAGAAATCGATCACCACCAGCTTGTCCTGGGCCTGGGCCAGCTTCTGGTCGAGATCGTCCTTGCTCCGCACTAGATACACCATGATTTCTCACTGCGAAATACCACAAAAAAACACAATATTATTTCGAACTCAAAATTTTTTAGATCTTTTGCTCGACGTTCACCTCAGCAAAGAAAAAAAAAAAGAATTCCAAAGACGCTTGACAATCCAGACAGTTGTGCCTCGGACGGAGAATTTTCACGAATGATAGAAGTAACGGGAGGCACGCCGAAGCTTGTGACGCCGTCTTGACTTTTCACATCAACTAGGTGGCAACTCTGCAAAGGCAGCCATTTTGGCGAAATCGAAGCTTGCTTGGCATTCAATTTTTGAAATGAAAAGAGATGCAAAATTGAATATGGTCCAGACGAAAAGAGGAAAGCATGATTTTTATTTTTCTAACCAACTTTATAAGCTTGTAGTGGTATTGGTATGCATAAAGATGTAAAAGTTTCACATAACCTCAAATTTGTTCATGGATTGTTCTGGAAAGGGAAATAGACCACGATCCCAAGTAGGCTCTTTCCTCTATGTATTACTAGCTTCGCCTAGAGTTTCCCTCATTTCCATTTCAGTTCCCCGACAGTAGGCTACGGGTGGAGACGTCATTGGGTTTCCACTTTACAGCTGGCATTTGCTAACAAAACTTAAAATCACACACATGAAAAAATCTCTTTCGTCAGTCAACTAACCAAAAAACCTTTAGGACGCTGCTAAATTTTTAAGTGAAGCCAAAAGTAAATCCCAGTTAAAACCGTAAATACCGTAAATATCGAGCCGGTAGGGAAGAATTGACGGTGCGGGGACTATAATGTCGTATCAGATCAAATCCACGCCGTATTTTCGGCGCATGTTCAACAACAGCAAGAAGAACGGACAGCTGCAGAGATTGCGGGAGGAGTACGAGCGGATCCAGGAGTTCAATGACCGCACCATCGAGCTTAAGATGCGCCAGGTGCGACTGAAGCGTCTCTTCAGGGAGATCGAGGATATTAAGGACGGCGGAGCTGGTGGAGGTAACAACAACGGCAACAATGTTGGAAATATAGGCGGAGGAGCAGGCGGTGCTGGCATAGCGCAGTCGGGGCAAGGGCATGGCCGGGCTCGCTCCCGCGGCGGCTCCTGTTCCAGTGCCAGGGTGCGAGTCATGCGGCGTCGCCACCTCAGAACGATGGCGGTCTCAACGCCGGAGCAGAGACGTCACCACCAACGGGTGGAGGCCCTGACCCGAGCCCGGGAGCTGGGCAAGGAGATATCGCGCCGGAACGCCGAGATAGCGGAGACCGGAGGCGGGGGGTACCTGCGCAACGAATTGCGCGTCACCGCCAAGATGCAGGCGGTGCAGGACGCCCGCCGGGAGGCAGTGGAGCGGAGGGAGCGGGCGGCCAAGCGGATCAGCTACGGGAACGATCAGTCCCGCCAGAATCTGCTGCGCCAGCTCCAGGTGCGCCAGAAGCGCCTAATGGGTGGACAATCACCGATGCGTATGGTCCAGCAGTCATCGCGTCCGGCGCAGGTGGCACCCAGTCGGGCTCATACTCACATCCACCACGGCCATGCCCAAAACCTTAGCCATGGGCAGCTGACGGTACCGCGTCCTAGTCGGCAGAAGCACAGTTCGCCCAGATATCTCAACCGATACCCGGACTTCCGCCAGTTGACGGACAGCCAGCTGGACTTCCTCGCCAGCCAGGCGAGGGAGGAGCAGCAGCAACGTATCCGGCGCGAAAACAACGTCACCTACAATGAAGGCCACATCGAAGAAGTCGAGGAAGAAGACTTCAACACCGAAGAACTGGCGCAGCTTGGGCTAGAGGAAGAGAGCCTGCGCCGGCAGATGAACTACTCCGAGGAGGAACGCCTCCAGATACACCAGGAAGACTCCGACGACAGGCTGCTCGAAGGACAGACCAGTGACGAGCCAACCGAACTTGATGGGGATGAGGAGGTTCAGGGGGAGGACCGCAACGACGGTGGTCGTGAGGAAGTGAGCGGGGAGCAACCGCTCAACGGGAAGCGGGTACGTAAGACGGCCTTGGAGCAGGAGCTGCAACTCCGACAACAGGTCCAGCAGGAGGACGAGGCCGAGGAGGCGGAGGAGCAGCGACGACGCATGCACCTGCGCGAGGAGACCTCACCCCTGCGGATGGCCCGCTTCTCGCTTAGCTCCACCACCACCACGGCCACGGCCACCACACCTAAATGCGTCCAGGCACCACAACGCGGTGACGATCCGTCCGATGACTCTGATATGGTTACGGCGCCCTCCCATTCCGCCACCATAGCCGCCCACCAGCCCAGTTGTTTTGTGCCGCCGAACAACGACGACGTAGAAGTCGACAACGATGACAAGGACAAGAAAGACGAGAAGCAGGAAGAAAAGCATCGTTTTCAGATAGACGCTGGGGTGGATCCCATGCCCTCGCTTAACCACTGGCGGAAGATTAGCCTGATGATGCCCTTTTTCTGTGCCGCGTCCAGGACAAGAGCCGCGTCCGCCCTCATCGAGGAGCTCGACGATGCTGCCCCCAACGTGCTCCCATCCGGGATCTTCTCATACAACGGGACTCCCGCCATGGAGAGCCACCAGCATCAGTATCAGCAACAGAGCCTGTTTCAGCGTCAGCAGGAGCATCCGCAGCCACAGCCGCAGCATCATCCCCAGCCCCAGTTTCGTATCCAGCAACCCCAGCGCCAGACAACAGTTTACCGGGCGCCACACAGCGAGTATTTAATGTCCACCTTCCCGTGCGTGGATGCAGTGGAGCTTTAAAAGGGATCGCCAACAGCATCCCCCTACCCTTTCTATGGAACAGTCCCTGCCCAACCTCCGCCAGCCTGGGATGCCAGCAGATTTACCAGAAAAAAACGAGTCAACGGCAAAAAAATTAAATTTTTTTGTTTAATAAATTGGTAGTATTGAATAGAAAGACAGTGTTTTATCCTTGGGGATCTGTTATCTGTTTCTTTCGTATCTGTTATAATGGGTTAAGGAAAATAATAAATTGTGTGTTTTGGTGGTCAAGATTGAGGTCAAGTGTTTCCTTCTTTAAGAAAATCATTTTTTAGGAAAGAGTGAAACGAAAATAGGAAGTTTCCAGATAATCTTCTAGATAGGATCTTCCATATAACCTTCTTATAAAGAAGGTAAAAATAATTGTAGAAGGTTGTAAAAAAAAAAAAAAAAAAAAAAAAAAAAGCTTTTTGTAAAGCATGCATTTTTTTGATATTATTTAGCTTCTTGGCTAGTAGTGGCTCGGCCTTGGGAGGTCCTTGCGGTTTAGTACTTTTCTTTTTTTGCCCAGCCCCATTTCTTCCTTGGATGCGCCTTCATTTCCTTATTTTTCGTCTGATCCTCCCGTTCGTTCTTTTTAATTTCTTGCGCCTGCGTATCCTGTTTCTTCGTTTTCTCCAGTATATCCCTTCGCGTTTTTTGAGGTAACTCTCTTTCCTTTCCCTGAGCCTTCCGTTCTTCCCTTTTTTTCTGCTCCACCACTTCCTTTCTTTCATGCTGTGCTTCCTCCATCTTTGTTTCTTCCTTTCCCGCTTCCTCCACCTTTGTTAGTTTCTTATCCGCTTCCTCCTTCTTTATTCCTTTCTTTTCCGCTTCCTCCATCTTTATTCCTTTCTTTTCCGCTTCCTCCATCTTTATTCCATTCTTCTCCGTTTCCTCCATCTTTGTTCCTTTCTTTTCCGCTTCCTCCATGTCGGTTTTCCGTTTTTGGTCAGCCTCTTTCGGAGAGTCTTGGTACTTCTTAATCCACAATTCCTGCTCCTCTTGGTATGACGGCATCCAGGCGACCAGCGCCTCTCTTAGCCCAGCGTGGAATGGATTCTGCATCTTCGGGACCTCATAAGAACTGTGGAACGATGGCGCATAGACCATTTCGTCGAAGAAGGCCTCGAATTCCTCGTCATTCATGGGAATCAGCCGTGACTCCAGCATCTCAAAACTGAAAAAGAATAATTAGGAATATACAGAAGAAAACACGTAAAATATTCCCTTCTCACGTGGGCAATCTCTCACGAAGATAACGAATCCTTCGCCCACCATTGTAATTTATGGCATCTTTGGAAAAGTGGTAGCTCCTGCCCGCCAAACCGGCTTCCACCAGCAAACGATTCAGCGAAGGCGCAAAGCCATTGTTGTGTGCCAGGCGCATAAACAAAATACCATTCACCGAGTCCACCTCGTCAACAATTGCCTGAATTTCTCGGTCTTCCACCAATTGCCGAAAATGTGATATAGTATCCGGTGGCCAGTGCAGACCCAGAGGATGAATATGGGACAACGATCCTCGAAAAGCCAATGCCGGAACATTTGCAAAAGAACTGGGAAGAAATTTCAGGTTTTTGAGCGATACATCCTCCCCATATCCAAAGTCCACATAATATACAGGTACAATGTCGCTTTTTGGTGGCGGTGTGGCCACGATTCTAGCCCGACGCCAAGTGTTATCTTTTCTGGCCGCACAGATGTAGCCCTCTTTGAGGAAATACGGCGTCAGCGGTGAGTCATAGCCTGCTTTGCTTTGGTAGAAATAGCTATATAGGAGCAGAAAGAGAGCGATCATGGATAGGTGGCGAGGATAAATCAGCAAACTTACACAATATTACTATTCATATCCCTCAAAATACTTGCATCGTGAATATGATTTTGAAAGTTAAACCAAAAGTGAAAAGGACCATAAACTTCGGTAACAGAGATTTGGATACTAGCGCCAACAGTGCAGATATTTTCGAATGACATAGGCGGTAACTTCTCGCCCAGTACAACTGCATCATGGGGCCTGTCCATCTTAAAAATCGCATCGGTCTGTTAACAAAAAAAAGTCAACACAGGGAGAGAAACTCTACGGCGAGGGATCTTACCAAACAGCTCTCGGGCACAGCTACATGTAATTGCAGGCGTTTGTTGAACGCATCTATCTGCTCCTCTTGATTGCTTCTATCCTGATCCTGCCCTAACGATGATTCATCGACACAGTCCTGAGCAAAAGGATTTTTGCCTCTTGCCACAACCTCTTCATCGTTGCTATCTATGTCAGATGAATTAAGCAATGACGACTCCTTGCCAAGGTTTTCAGGTGGCGACTCCTCGACATCTGTAGGCCCAATGTCTGAGGGAGGGCTGGCCGGCGACTCGAGCCATTCGCATATGTTTTTTATATAGTCCACGGGAATGTCCTTGTTTAGCTGAATGTATTGGTTGAACTCCAGTGCATTCTTTTTTTTCTGAGCCGCCCAAGCAGCTACATCGTTGTGTTCTGAATAGTAAATATTGATGGTCTTCTTTGGGACCTCTGGGAGATGTGAGTTTGGGCTTTTCCGGGATGATTGAGATTTGGTTGAATCCTTTGCATCCAATACTTTGGAAACTTTAGGATAATAAGCAACCTAAATGCAAAAAAAATGTCGGTTATTTTTCATTTTCTTCAAGTACCTAAGAATTAACCTTTTTGTGGTCCTGCCAAGCTTTGGTTGGTCTGGCGTTTCGCCAGCCCATTTGGCGTTTATATTCATATTGTTTCTTTCGAAAAAATTTTGGGGGAACCCGGTCTTTCCGCTGTGCAAAGTCCCGGTCCCGGTTTGGGGGAACCCGGTCTTTCCGCTGTGCGAAATAATGTTTCTCTGATTCCTCTTCCATTTTAGAAAAATGTTTATTATCGTTAGCTTAAGAAGCGTCAATGGGATAATGAAGTAACTGTAATTTGAATTACCAACAGCTTGGCAGCACAGTACCATGTTGCCAGAATTCACACAATAATCGGAATAGTTACTTTTGTCTGAAACGGTAAGATAGATGTTCTCTCATAAATATATTACCCTATACTAACTTTAAAAATAACAAATATTATATTTTTAGAGATATCATATTAATTTGTTATGTTTTTGAATCGCTTCCCACCCACCACTGTTTTATGCAAGTCTGGCAACACCGGCATTGGGGTTTCGGTTTGTTTACGGTGCACGTGTTGGTTAAGAAGTCCGACTCTGACATAAATAAGTGCCCAACTATATTACAAAAATGGACAGCGAAGCGGATGACTACGAGATGAGCGGCTCCGAGAAGGAATACGACGAGGAGGAGCGCGAGATTCTGGAGGATCTGCGTAAACAACGTAAAAAACGACAGGAACAGGATCCTCGCCAAGAAGTTTTGGGTTTTAGCGACGAGGACGACGATGATGATGAGGACGGGGATGTGAAGGAGCTGATGCGCGACAGCGACATCGAGGGAGCTGAGGATGACGACGGCGACCTGCCCAACACAATGGACTGGGGAAGTAAACGAAGCACCTACTACAACACAGACTTTGTGGACCAGGACTACAGCAGCTACAATGCTCAGGAGGAGGAGCTGGCCCGCGCCGAGGAGGATGAGGCCAAAAAAATCCAGCTGCGCCTTGCCAAGCGACTCAGTGAGGCGGATTTCCAGTTGGACGACGTTAAGGCAGACAGCAGTGGCGATGAAGAGGATGCGTCCGCCAGTAAGTCAGCTCCGGGAATTAAAGTGAGTCTGAAAACCAAAATGATGTAAATATATTGATAAAATTTGTGTTATTTTGCAGATCACTACTGACCTGACAGGCCTTTCGGCACGTGAACGACTCCAGCTTCTCCAGAAGGATTCCCCAGAGTTCCTGGGGCTTACACAAGACTTTCAGAAGCATCTGGAGGAGGTTAAAGAGCTGTTAACGCCAGTTTTGAACTATGTAAGGAACCACGGGGTGCCCATGGTACCGCCCTTGCAGTTTGCCAGTCTCTACCACAACGTGCTCACCACCTACTGTTCCAATGTGGCCTTCTACTTGCTTCTGAAGGCGCGACGTAGTAGCGTGAAGTTCCATCCGGTGGCTAAGCGTCTTGTCCAGCTTAAGCAGCTAAGGGATCAGTTGGCACCGCGCTACGAGGAGTACATACGACCCCAGCTGGAGGCTCTGCTGGAAAGAATTCAGGACGGAGATGCCTTTACAGTTTTAGATGTATCTCAGCGCAAGGCCAAGCTTCAGATCTTGAACAAATACAGCAATGGCGAGGTTGCCGCCAACGATTCAAGCGATAATGAGGAAGATAAAAAACAGAAGAAGGATGGAGAAGAACTGGAGGACGAAGATGAGGATGAGGAACCCGACGAGGAGGACGCCCGCCGTGGGATCACCTACCAAATGGCCAAAAACAAGGGTCTCACTCCCCACCGAAAGAAGGAACTACGCAACCCGCGCGTCAAGCACCGCGGCAAGTACCGAAAGGCTCTTATCCGGCGCAAGGGTGCAGTGCGTACGGTACGGAAGGAGATTCAACGCTACGGAGGCGAGATGTCCGGCATCAAGGCTTCTGTCACCAAGAGTGTCAAGTTCCGTTCCTAGTAATCCATATAGTCCACATTTTAATCAAATAAAAATACAAAAAATATGTTTTAGTTTTGTGCAAATGTATAGGGACTGTAGATTGAAATCATTTTGGGTGTTCACTTAAAGATTAAATGGATATTGGCCGAGATAAGGCCTTCCCAAGGGGTCCAAATCGGATTCCTCGTGTTTTTCCTAATTTTCAATGTGGGTCCCCTAGAAAAATTTGGAAAAATCAGATCGAAAATTGTATTTTCATTTTTTGATGTAGAATTGTGGAGAATGAACCCAGAAATCGTTTAAGGTATTCCGCTCAAGGATCGGATGGATATTGGTCGAGATACGGCCTTCCCAAGGGGTCCAAATCGGATTCCCCGGGATTTTCCTAATTTTCATAGGGGGGCCCCTAGAAAAATTTGGAAAAATCAGATCGAAAATTGTATTTTCATTTTTTGATGCAGAATTGTGGAGAATGAGCCCAGAAATCGTTTAAGGTATTCCGCTCAAGGATCGGATGGATATTGGTCGAGATACGCCCTTCCCAAGGGGTCCAAATCGGACTCCCGGGTTTTTTCTAATTTTCAATGTGGGTCCCCTAGAAAAATTTGGAAAAATCAGATCGAAAATTGTATTTTCATTTTTTGATGCAGAATTGTGGAGAATGAGCCCCGAAATCGTTTAAGGTATTCCGCTCAAGGATCGGATGGATATTGGTCGAGATACGGCCTTCCCAAGGGGTCCAAATCGGATTCCACGTGTTTTTCCTAATTTTCAATGTGGGTCCCCTAGAAAAATTTGGAAAAATCAGATCGAAAATTGTATTTTCATTTTTTGATGCAGAATTGTGGAGAATGAGCCCCGAAATCATTTAAGGTATTCCGCTCAAGGATCGGATGGATATTGGTCGAGATACGCCCTTCCCATGGGGTCCAAATCGGATTCCTCGTGTTTTTCCTAATTTTCATAGGGGGGGCCCTAGAAACATTTGGAAAAATCAGATCGAAAATTGTATTTTCATTTTTTGATGCAGAATTGTGGAGAATGAGCCCCGAAATCATTTAAGGTATTCCGCTCAAGGATCGGATGGATATTGGTCGAGATACGGCCTTCCCAAGGGGTCCAAATCGGATTCCACGTGTTTTTCCTAATTTTCATAGGGGGTCTAGAAAGGTTTTCTAGGGGGTCCCTAGAAAAATTTGGAAAAATCAGATCGAAAATTGTATTTTCATTTTTTGATGCAGAATTGTGGAGAATGAGCCCCGAAATCATTTAAGGTATTCCGCTCAAGGATCGGATGGATATTGGTCGAGATACGGCCTTCCCAAGGGGTCCAAATCGGATTCCACGTGTTTTTCCTAATTTTCATAGGGGGTCTAGAAAGGTTTTCTAGGGGGTCCCTAGAAAAATTTGGAAAAATCAGATCGAAAATTGTATTTTCATTTTTTGATGCAGAATTGTGGAGAATGAGCCCAGAAATCGTTTAAGGTATTCCGCTCAAGGATCGGATGGATATTGGTCGAGATACGGCCTTCCCAAGGGGTCCAAATCGGATTCCTCGTGTTTTTCCTAATTTTCATAGGGGGTCCCCTAGATAAATTTGGAAAAATCAGATCGAAAATTGTATTTTCATTTTTTGATGCAGAATTGTGGAGAATGAACCCAGAAATCGTTTAAGGTATTCCGCTCAAGGATCGGATGGATATTGGTCGAGATACGGCCCCCCAAAGGGTTCCCATTAAATTTCTCGAGATTTTCTTAATTTTTGAAGGGGATCCCAGGATCGAAATTTGTATAATTAGGTTTTGATGCAAAATTACAGAGAATTAATATAGAAATACTTTAAGGTATTCCTCCCAAGGAAAGATGATAATTCCTTTCGAGATATCCCTCCCAATGTGTCGAAACTTCCCAAACCAATTAGTTTTTAGTTTTTATTTCACGTCTCTCTTGATTCATTTCAAGTTTACATTCAATTCTCCGATTTGAATTTGTACGTGTCAGTAAGTGTGGTGTTTTTTTAAAGATATACAAAAAAGTAAGGGTTAAAAAAAAAGGATAAAACTTACAAATATTGATTTGTAAGCTTGTTCTTTTCAAAGAACGGGACAAATGAAAAAGATTTTGAAACAAAAACGGATAAAACCTACAAATATGGATTTGTAAGCTTGTTCTTTTCAAAGAACGAGACAAATGAAAAAGATTTTGAAACAAAAACGGATATGTTACTTATAAATATTGGTTTCTAAAGCTCAAATTTGTACATGCGCTCCTGGCTTGGCTCTAAAACCAATATCTTAGACTTATTACTAGGAATTCGGTGGAAGCCGTTACAGATTTAGTAACTTTCTGAAGTCTTCGTTGGACTTCGAAGTTCCAGCTTCCTCCTTGTCTTTCTCCGAATCTTCAATCTTTCCGTTTGGTTCTGGCTCTTCTTTGGATTCCTGCCCTTCGGTGTTGTCGTTAAGGCGTTGCTTCTTTTCGGCCACCTCCTTGCGCACCACGGACGTGGGAATCAGTGTGGTCGGCATACGACGTTTGGGTGCCACCTTAGCTTTTGCAGAATCACTCGACGAGGATGTCCACTTCTTACTCGGAGACTGATTGTTCCTTGGCGGTGGATTCGAAATCATCACAGATATCTGCAAAGGCTCGCCTATTAAAAGGGGAATGCGTTTACGGAGTTTACTCACTTTTATTCCGCCCAACAGATACCCATCTCGCATAATCACCGCTTTCTCGGCAGCAGATGGCAAATCAAACTCTACGTAGGCGATACCCTTCTGTTGTTTGTTCCTGGCATTAGAAGAACAAGTAGGAAAGCGAGTTAATCAAAGGAATTATTCTGCTCACAGACAATCACTCACTGTTTTTGTACCAGACGTACATCCTTAATGATGCCGAACGGCGAAAAGAGCTCCTGCAGTTCCTCCTTTGTACATTCATGGTACAGATTCTTCACAAAAATCTTATTAGTCTCCAATTGTGCTGAAAGGAAATGTGAAAGGTTTAATGTCAAGCCCACAGGCAGAAACCAAGCCTTGAAGCCTTACTTGAATACTTGAAATGTGATTCATGCGGCTCTGAATCGTTAGTACGCTTAAAGGTTGGTTTGGCGGCAACTGAAGACGAAGCCTCTGGACGGGGAGCCAGAGATTTTTCATGTTTTTTGGCTTTCGGTAATTGATTCTTTGGTTGAGGCTGCTTTAGCGAACTATCCTCCTGCTGCTGGCGAAGATGTGAATTCCTCCCTTTCGCATGCATTGGATTGGGGCGCCATTCCCTGGGCAGAACCATATCCTGACATTCGGTAATAGACACGTAGGTGCCGCAAGACCTTTCGAATCGCCGTAATAGTTCGTGCACAATAAGAACATCCTTCAAAACCGGCTGGCTGAGTGCCTCTCTAAGGATATGCCCAGTTTTTTCGCCAGAATTATACTGAAATTCCATTTGGGCAAAGGTGTACCAAAGAAAACCGTTGTGTGAGCTTCCAGGATAGGCTACGGAATGTAAAAATGTTTAGATCTAGAATACCAGCACTTTTCCTTAACCATAAGAGCCTTACCCAAAATTTGGCGCCAAATAAACTCCCCGTTCTCCGGACTACGCAGTTTTGAGTACTCTACCTGCGCCCACAGCTGCAGAATCTCGTAGCTAGTGTCTGCTTGGTCGCCATACCATTCGGAAAGCTCCTCCCAAGCTTTCTGGAAAGCCTCGCGAAGGCTGGCAATCTGCTCCTCCTTCTCTGTTTTGGTATTTCGCACTCTATATGCGAGATAGTCCAAATGCAGCTCCACTGTTATTTCCATTTCAGAACTTGTGCGCTCTAGCATCGCTTTAAGCTCTGTGTGGACCTGCTTTTGGTCGTAATGATTATGCTCCATTAGGTGGAGGTACCGGTGATTTATACGTGCGGTGGGAAAGCGCTTAACTGCACGCTTTGCCAGTTCCAGCGGTGTGTTACTCAGATAGCCACGACCGATGCGGCATTTAAATTTCTCCAACTCATCTGGATTATCGTCCAGGTCTTTTGGCAAGTCGCTGCCCTGCACGAACTGTATGTATTCGATCCATAAGATATCATCAAAACCAAACTTTGCCACTAAACGCTCAAAGATGAAACGAATGATGGCGTTTTGAACATCCTCGCTGATAGCCGAGCTCTTCACTTCCTCTATATTAGGGCTATGAATTTTCTCAAAGTCCCAGTCAAGGTTATAAGGCTGTGTGATCATTAAGTCATGCTCGAAGTCAACCACATGGTATTTGATAGTATTACGTTCCTCCTGTGTGCACTCCCATGTGGCACAATGATGCTTCAATAGCACCTGCATAGGTTTTTTTCCCGTTTTTTATACTGAATGTTTGTTAATTGAATTCGGACTTACCTGAAGTGAGGTCTCGTTTTCGTCTTCCGCTTTTTCGAGTAGCGCACGTAGCTTATTACCGAAATCCGGTCGCTCTACGTCGTAGTCACTGAGTAATTTGGCCCAAAGGGCATGATTCTCCTCTACGCTGGCCTTGTCCACCAAGTAAGCCACCACGAATTCGGCCAGTGGTATGTCTGGAAAAGTTATCAAGAGTATAAGTAGAAAGAACATTTTGGGTTCACATGGTATCCTATCTTACTATATTCGCTTTTCAGGGCAGTGGCGCACTTCTTCTCAAACGCCTTACGTTCCTCGGACGTCTGGGTGACCACCAGGAGAATCTTGAGGTATTTTAACCAAAGGTTAGCCGGAATGCCCGCATAATTGTCCATCAAATCAAGAGTCGACTCAATACGTTTAATGTCATTGAGTTTGCTGAAAGATAGCGTTATGTGTTATGTTACTTCCATGAATAGACTATGAAAATGTTAAACATACAAGGCAACATTCGCCAATTCTGGAAGTCTTTCCTTGGATTTCTTGGCCAAATTGCTTAGCTTTACGAAGGCGCGTTCTAGCTTAATTTCTTCCGATTCTAAATAGTCAGTATAGTGGCTGCTACTGCTGTCGCAGCTATCGTTGTTAAGATCATCAGAAGATCCGTCATCAATTTCTTGGGAAGCCTTTGGATTGGCGCTTCTCAATGGTTCCTCCTCGTTCTCTGAGGATGAACTTATCTCAATGGTATCATCTGGCTGGGAAGCTGGATTATTAGCCGATTCTACCGGCACAGGGTTCATCAGTTCGTATTCATTGTCGAACTCATCCATGTCTTGGACCGGCATCTCGTCCAGCTCCCTCTCCAGTTCCCTCTCCAGCTGCCATAAGATTTATTAAGATTAAAGCCATTTTTCGCTATTTCTTTTGCCCCGATGCTTACCTGTCTGTCGTTGTCCATTTTTTGGCAGTTTTCACAAAGTTTTGGATTTTCTTGGAAAATCCTAGCGTCGTTTGAATTCTGGGAAATCAGAACCAGCATAAAAATCAGAAATGCGCATCAGGACAGGCAAAGTCACAAAAGTTTGACAAATGGTGTTAAGGTTTATTTCACTTGTTAGTTAATGTTCAAATTTGCTTACCCGTGCCTTGACTATCACTTATTTCGTTAGCTTTCGTTCCGAATAGTTGTTCCGAGTTCTGATGCAGCCCTCGATAAAACTGCTGGAGTTGAGTGTTGCCAGATGGTCTAATTCCCGGTGACGATAGTACTGATATTTATCGAGCTATCGATAAATTAAAGTAGTCATTGCCTATACGATAAAATTATATTTAAATCTTCAGTTGAAATTTAAAAATTATTTTTAAATCTGAAGATGTAAGATTACACTAAGCCCCAAACCTGTAAAAAGTTTTAAATTGAAAGTCTTAGATATGAATTTTCAATTACTTCATTATATTTCCAAACATCACAGTAAATAGCCTCTCAAACAGTTGTTAAATTCGAGTTTTTTATATAACTAATTTACATTTTATGGGTTCTTGTCGACATAAGTTAATTTATGTGGCCTTTCTGAAGGTGTTAAAAGATACAGATTTTTCATAAAAATATGCAATTAAATTTTACGGCCTCTTTATAGTTTATAAATTCCCTTTTCGTTACATGGAGTTTATATGAAAAAAAAAAGTTTAAAACCTTTGAAAGGCTATATTATTATATCAGTTCTTTAGATTCAGTTCTTTCGAAGATTGTTTATGGACTTCTTCTCTTCATATTTAGTTTTTTTTTTTAATTTTGATTTTGTTTTATATGTAGTCCTCTTTTTGAAATATTAAGATGCGATAGGAAAAAGCTCGAACTCGATACAGTAGTTCTTGAAGACCTCTATTTGTTTGGGCAAAGGTCCAAAAGTCAGGTTCACATCGGGCCGATTTAGCATGGCGGTAATAAGGTTTTTGTGATCCGTATCCTGGACGTGGAAGTTTAGCGGCTCGGAACGACGGCGCAAGGCTCTGTTTATGTTAGCGTTCATGGACTTGAAGAAATTCATGTCGATCGTCCGTACGCTTATCATTTTTAGCTGCGGACACCCGCGTATCATATCCCACAATTGATCACCAGACCCACAAATGCTGGACCGCTTCAAATGCATAGCCTCGAGGCGATTAAAATACTTCGTCAATCGGTAGAACTGCGCACCAGCCACATCAGGATCGGGCTCAAAATCGCCGAGGCTGTAGAATAGGCAGGGAGTGCTAAGGGTGATGGAGCGGACATCGTGTGCCCTAAACTCACGCAGATGCCGCAGCGGGGTCCAGTTCTGGCTTTCGGTACAGCGCAGGCGGCGCAGCTTGGGAAGCTTAGTCAAAAGGTTCCGGGCATTACTCTCGTTAATGTTCATGGCATCGAACCAGAGCTGCTCCAGGTTCTCCAAAGAACAGATAGCTTTAACGAATGGAGTCGATTTCAAGGTGAACTCGTCATCGAAATTAATGGAGAGCGATGTAATTTTTTTTGCGCTGTCACATACTGTCCAAAAGTTGAATGTTGTCCAAAACTCGGAGGCCTTCACGACGTCTAGATGAGTAAGGCGATTCCACTTGGAGAAGTTTTTGCCGGTGGTAGCAAACTTTTCACCGTCAACATGCAAGCGCTCGACATTGGGAAAGCAACCGGCAAGTACACCTATTTCCCAGTCAATGCCTGCCGGGAAACCCAAATCATCTTCCCACTCCATTGTTACATTGACATTTAAGATACGAGCCTTGGGAAAAACGTGGCGCTGAAAGATGTTCATCTGGTCGTTCCGTACGTCGCCTATTACCAAAGAAACTTCCACCACCGTGGTGCAAATGATCGACAAGAAGGAATTTAGTAGCTCCATGTCGGTAAAATGGTTCAAGTCGATGGCATGCTTGGTTTGGCGTCGCCAGGCATAAGAAGTAATATCCGCCAGGCGGCTTGTGGGCTCAGTAGCTTCCCACAGACATAACTTTTCCTCGGTGTTGAGGTACTCCACAATCTTGAGCAAACAATCGTCATTGAGGTCCAGGAAGTTCATCATGTACGCCAGTCAGTCACAAAATATGAAAAAGATATTGTCCTGTTCGTTCGTGTCAGCTTTTTCAACTGGGGATGCGCTCTTCTAGATGCCTACTAAAAACTCACGAGACTATCATATTATCCCTACTGTTATGAGGAGAACTTACCTAATTTCTTATTTCGGAATTTTTTCTTTCTTGTTTTGTAAATTTTGTTTGATTTGTTTTATTTTGTCGTTCCTGTTGAAAAGACGGGAGCCGTCAAAGAACTACGACAAAAAAAAACCAAGTCTGCTTAGCAATCTTTTCAAGGACTACTTGATGTGTGACCTACTTAGTTTTATATTTAAAATGTTTGAAACTTTGAAAATAAATAACCGTGAAACCTAAGCCAAACAAATAAAAGCTGTGACTGATTGCTTATTAATTTTTTTTTTTAGAGCTTATAATATTATTTTTAAAGTTAATAAATATTTATTATCCCAGATAGCTGCTTCACACTGGTTGTTTGTAGCCAGGGCCCACTGCTTTGGCATTTATCCGCCCTGAATTTGGTAATGCCTGGTCACACTGCTTGCAATTCCCGCCAAAAACATTGCATACGGCGTGCAATTTTCGGTGGCGTTTTGTTTTGTGTTTACTGCTGAGCGGAAAGGAGCGCATATCCCCGAAAACTACTTTATTTACTAAATCAGCCGCTGTGTAAACTACTGTCAATAGCATCGAGATGGCCCACGACGGGGAACAGTTCATCAAGGATATTCAGCGCGAGTATGTGGACTTCTTGGACGATGAGGAGGACCAGGGCATCTATGCCGGTCACGTCAAAGACATGATAGCCGAGAAGAGCAAGCGTCTGATCGTGAACGTCAACGATCTGAAGCGCAAGAATCCGCAGCGGGCTCTGGGCCTCCTGAGCAGTGCGGCGGACGAGCAGCTGGCCTTCGGCCGGGCCCTCAAGGAGTACGCCTCCACGGTGGACCCCAGCTATGCCAAACTGCACGAAGATCTGTTCGTGGGCTTCGAGGGGTGCTTCGGCAACCGCCACGTTACTCCCCGATCCCTGACTTCGATCTACTTGGGCAACATGGTTTGTGTGGAGGGAATCGTCACGAAGGTGTCCCTCATCCGGCCCAAGGTGGTGCGCAGCGTCCACTACTGTCCCACCACCAAGAAGGTTATGGAACGCAAGTACACAGATCTTACTTCCTTCGAAGCCGTGCCCTCGGGCACCGCATATCCCACCAAGGACGAGGATGGCAATCTCCTGGAAACTGAGTTCGGCCTGTCGGTCTACAAAGATCACCAGACGCTAACCATACAGGAGATGCCTGAGAAGGCTCCAGCGGGACAATTGCCGCGTTCCGTGGACATCGTTTGCGACGACGACCTCGTGGATCGGTGCAAGCCCGGCGATCGGGTCCAGATCGTAGGTAGCTACCGCTGCTTGCCGGGAAAACGAGGCGGTTATACGTCCGGCACCTTCAAGACCGTGCTCCTGGCCAACAACATATCGCTGCTGAGCAAGGAGAGCAACCTGGACATCTCGCGCGAAGACATCATGCTCTGCAAGAAGCTGGCCAAGAACAACGACATCTTCGAGCTCCTCAGCAAGAGCCTGGCGCCCTCGATCCACGGCCATGCCTATGTGAAGCAGGCCATTCTTTGCCTGCTGCTCGGCGGCGTGGAGAAGCTCCTGCCCAATGGCACCAGGCTGCGTGGCGACATTAATGTGCTCCTCATTGGCGATCCCTCGGTGGCCAAGTCCCAGCTGCTGCGCTACGTGCTGAACACGGCTCCGAGGGCGATTCCCACCACGGGCCGCGGCTCCAGCGGTGTGGGTCTGACGGCTGCAGTCACGACGGATCAGGAGACGGGTGAGCGACGCCTGGAGGCGGGCGCTATGGTCTTGGCCGATCGGGGCGTAGTCTGCATCGATGAGTTCGACAAGATGAGCGACATCGACCGCACTGCCATTCACGAGGTGATGGAACAGGGCAGGGTGACCATTTCCAAGGCCGGCATCCATGCCTCCTTGAACGCGCGCTGCTCGGTATTGGCCGCCGCCAATCCGGTCTACGGAAGGGTAAGTGTGCTCATACACATCTCTGCCAGAATATCTAGTAACTTCTCTCTCGTTATCCCCATCAGTATGATCAGTACAAGACCCCCATGGAGAACATTGGTCTGCAGGACTCGCTGCTCTCCCGTTTCGATCTACTTTTCGTGATGCTGGACGTGATCGACAGCGATGTGGACCAGAAGATTTCGGACCATGTTGTGCGCATGCACCGCTACCGCAATCCCAAGGAGGCCGACGGCGAGCCACTGTCCATGGGCAGTTCCTATGCCGATTCCCTGGCCTTTGTGTCCCGAAACGAGGAGGTAAGTCTCTTGGAAAGGTTCCTCTCCTTTCAGAAATAACCTGAAATGGTGTGCTCTTCCCTATAGAAAAAAGACACGGAGGTCTATGAGAAGTATGATGCCTTGCTGCATGGAAAGTCCCGCCAGCGCCACGAGAAGATTCTTTCCGTGGAGTTCATGCGCAAGTACATCCACATTGCCAAGTGCATGAAGCCCAAGTTGGGGGAGCAGGCCTGCGAGGCGATTGCCAACGAGTACTCCCGCCTCCGTTCGCAGGAGGCCCTGGAAACCGACGTGGCCCGCACCCAGCCCATCACGGCCCGTACTCTGGAGACCCTGATCCGTTTGTCGACGGCCCATGCCCGCGCCAGGATGTCCAAGTCGGTGACCATCGACGACGCCCAGGCGGCCATTGAACTGGTGCAGTTCGCCTACTTCAAGAAGGTCCTGGAGAAGGAGCGCGGAAAGCGCCGTCGCAACAGTGGTTCCTCCGACGAGGAGGACGGCCAGACCACCGCCACCCAGCGGTCGCCGTCGCGTCGCACCAAGAGAACTCGCACCGAAGCGGCTGGAGTCGACAGTGACGAGGAGGAGATCGAGACCCCGCAACCTGATGCCGGCGATCTGACGCGCCGCGAGACCCGCCGCTCTCTGCCGGCCACTGGACGCTCCGCTAGCTCCCAGCTGGTGACCTCAAGCGAGGAGCAATCGACACCATCGGCCGGTCCGGCCACCATCACGGACGCCCGCCTGGGCGCCTTCAAGAACGGATTGCAGCGCCTGTTCCGCGAGGCTCGCGAGCAGAGCCTGGGCCTGGCCAGGATCACCACCGCCATCAACGAGGGCAATGTGGAGCCGTTCAGCGGCGGCGAGATCGAGGCGGCCGTCCACCGTATGACCGAGGACAACCAGATCATGGTGGCCGACGACATCGTCTTTCTCATTTAAGATCCTTACATTCCGCGAACTCTCCAGTTCTTCATCCTCATCATCATTCCGGCGCCATCCACCGGAAACCTATGTTTTGATGCTCTCATGTAGCGGTTAAGTTGTATTTTTGTTTCTATTTATATGATAATAAACACTTTCAAACTACCATTGGCCAAATAATTGCCCTTTGACCCTCATTCCCAGCTCCAGGATGGGGCCAATGCTTCAGTTTAAGGTATACTTATATTTGAGACAGTCGTAGACACAAACATAGGGTTAGGCGATACATTTTCACAAAAAATACACAATTCAAATATTAGAACAACAGAACTGGCCTTGGATCGCAAGGACAACACATGGTTGGTTTTTAAAAAGTAAAAGGATATTTTAGCATCACATTTGTGGCGAATGGGAACGACTTTCGGCAGAAACCCGTTTAAAGATATATATGTATGTGGTTATAAGGTAGAGTTGCCTATTTGAGATAGTCAAGGACATGAGCATTTTCGTGGGGATCTACTACAAGATTTTGGAATAAAATATGATTTAAAGTTAATACTTGGCTTGCGCTAACATCTGAGGCTGTAACTATCCACTTGTTTTTGTCGTTCGTTTCGTATTTTCATTAAATGTTACAATTAAACTAGACACGGCTAAATACAGCGACTAATCTCCTGGTAAAACTTATGTACAAAGGACCTCGGACACACACACTGAATAACAGACAGACCCCGGCCGGGAGGGGTGCTTTACACAAGCCAGGATCAGAGGTTCACCACGTTCTTGAGATCCGGCGGCAGCAGACCCTTCATGCACTCGATCTGGGCCCTGATCTGCTGCTGGGTGCCATTCGGTCCTCCGCCTTCCAGCGCTGTAGGAGCCTTGTCGCTGTAGAGATTCAGTTTCTGCTTGAGCTTGAGAATCATGTCGATGATCTCAACCTCCTGCTTGTCGTGCGCCCAGTGCTCCAGGTTGGCCTCGGAGAGGGCCTGCAGCTGGAGGTCCTGAAGCGTCAGCTGCAGCTCCCGGTGGCGCGCCTCGTACCATCCCCGGAAGTTGGGCGAGCGGAAGAAGCGGCGGTACAAGCCCTTCCAGTCGCCCTTCAAAGGCGACGTTAACTGCGGCCCGGCAGTCTCCAACGTGGCCAGGAAGTCGTCCAGCTTGAAGCTGCTGGCGTTGGGCGCCGATTTGAACGGACTAATGTCCTTTTGGAGAGGCATCAGCGAGGCCATGTACCGCTCCAGCGGAATCATAAAGCTCTGGGTCAGCTCCAGCAGATTGCGGCGTATGAGGGCGGTCTGGACGTGCTCCGGCCGTTTGGTTTTCATTCCCAGCAGCACCTTCTTGATCAGGGACTTGTCCTTTTTCAGGTAAGGCTTGTACTTGCTGTGCAGTCCGGCGGCGGAACTGTCCCCTGTTCCGCTGATGCCACTGCTCCCGTTGGAGCCGCCTGAGACTCCTCCTCCGTTCAATCCCGTGCCGGACTTGGAGGCTCTGGCAACCAGGTCTCCGGCTGATCCCGACGAACTGGAGAACGAGGTGGCCGAGGCTATGCTCCGAGCGTGCTTCTGGCTGAGCAGCAGATGCTGTTGCTGTTGCATGTTTTTCTGAAAAAGAGCGAGACAGGCGATGGTGAGTGAAATGGATGCCTTATAGCCTGTATACCTTACCTGGTTATCCACCAACCGGAGCATGTGCGGCCAGTCCTTGAGGAGCTTCACAAAGAATGGATTCGTAACTCCGAGAATGCAGGCAGGCACCGATTTGGCGTTGGAGCACTCCTGGGTGAACTCCCGGAACTCGCTGTCGTGGATCGTGAAGTAGGGTCGCGCCTCAGCGCAATACTCCAGGGGGGCTATCAGCGCCAGGAGCGACTGAACCATGTAGGAGCAGTCGGCGGGCGAGGTGCCCACCACGACAATGGGCTCGCCGGTAATCACCAGCTCCCAGAGCGTGTACAGCTGCTCCATCACAAAGTCCATGGAGCGGAAGAGTTCGATTTCGTTGACGGAGGGCAGGACCTTTTGCAGCCCGACCGGGAGCTGGTGTTCGGCTGGTGATCCAGTCGATGGTTCGGTGGTAGTGGTTGCATTGTTCTTCCTACTGGTCGTCGCCCTGGGAATGCTGATCTGGTAGCAGCAGTTGAGGAGCGGCAACTGCAGGAGACTGCCCACTCTGAGGCCGGGCCACTGGCTGTTTATTTGCTCGCTGATCAGCCGGATGGCGTCAATGCCTTCCTCGAAGTAGCGCGGCGCCAACTGGTTCAATATGTCGTAGTAGAGATTGAAGAACGGCAGCCTTGTTATGATGATGAAGCTCTTCTGAAAGTATCCACGCGGCAGATTGGGATCCCGCTTTTGGCGAAAGTAGACGAAGCCCCAGAAGTGCGACGCATCCTGGCGCAGTGCAGGCGAGCACTCCGCATTGTATCCTTGCAAGGATTCCTGTCTGCGGGTGCATCGCAGGCGCATGTGGAACTTGGTGTCGCCCATGCATCCAGAGTTGGAGTCCGGGAAGGCCATGTAGCAGATGTTGCTCACCTCCTGGTCGGTGGGCATAAACTCGGCGGGATACACGTGCTCCAGAGCCTGCCCAAGGTTCAAATCGAAGGTAACCACGCAGAAGCAGTGAATCCACTGCGAGAAATTCACCCAATCGCTGACGCTTGGCTGGGAGTTGGAATTGCATTTGTCCGTCTCCTTGTCCGCCTCGGATGCCCCTCGATCTCCAGCTTCTCGCGAATCCATGTCCTTGATCCTGGCATCCGCGCTCATCATAGATTGTTGATATTTACAAAAATATTCTACATTTACAACAGTGCAATAGCAATTAGGGATGTGCGATAGCTGCTACCTGTTATCAGTTACCTGTCACGAACCCAAAGCGCGCGCCAGACAAAACTTTTGATTATTTTTTCAAAAAATTATACACATTTAAATTCTAAATTAATATTTTAGTAAAATCAATGTTTCAAAATAAGCTACATATATGCGTTTATCCATTTTTTTTTGTGGGAGTGGTTATGTTCTTGATTATTTAAATCGCAGATAGTGAGAAAGCATTGCTCATCTCTGTTTTGCGGAATTATCATATCAAAACTTTCTCTTCTTGTTTTTATTTTGCACTTTCGCTGGGGACTACCAACTTAATTTGCAAGAGTTACCAGATTGGTAACTATCGATAAATAGGGAATGCCAACTCAGTTTTAAAAGGTTACCAGAGTCATAAAACCATCGAAACAGGGATGGACAGCTGTCTGGAGGGAAGTTGCTAGATGGATAAAACTATCGATAAATAGTGTAAGGCCCAGACTAGGGATGGTCAATATGTGATAACAATATTTAGTTATTTAAAAAAAATATTAAATAAAAAGAATTAATTTAACAACCCTGACGCCATATGAACGTGGAACACATTCATATTCATATAGAAGAATAATTTTATTGGCTGTTGACCATAATAGTCTTGGCTTAACGACAGTAAACGACAGTAAAACCACAGACATTTCGCGCCGAAAAGAGCGGCATCTGATTGTTATTGTTTGATGAAATTGCGAAATGCCAATTGCTGTTTTTAAATCCGTTCGCGAAGTTAGCAGCGAAGATTCGGTATAACCAACACAACAGAAAACCCTTGAATTAGTTTGTTATTGTCCTCCTATTTTAGGTGCACTCGGCGGAGAACCTGCTTAAGGAAAATGCCGGCAAAAAGTGGCGCATCAAATCCGGGGGCGAGAAATCCGCCTATGTCATACTGGAATTCCAGGAGGCTCAGCAAATTACGGGCATTGATATTGGCAACGAGCACTCCGCCTTCATAGAGGCGAAGGTCAGTCGGACCATGGCTTCGGACGATTTTAAGGAATTGTTGCTCTCCAGCTCTTTCATGACCCCGATCGAAAGCAAGAACTCCAGCAACCAGAACCGGGTACGCTGCTTTGGTGCCTCTGCTCTTAACGAGGACGCTCTCAAGGAGAAGTGGACGCTACTGAAGATTACTTGCACGCAGCCGTTTAACCGCCACGTCCAGTATGGTCTCTCTTTTGTCAAAGTTCATGTGGTGGCTTCTTCAACGGCGAATACTTCAGTTGGGTCTGTTTCCAAAGTGAAGTCATTGCTTCCAGAGAAACTCATGACGTTTGGTGGTTTTAAGTTGCGCGAAGATTCGCCCGACTCTGAGTCTGATTCCACGCAGCTTTCGCGTTTCCAGCGCTGGAAGAAGGAATCGCATCAGCAGGCTCCAGCTGCCACCACAGCAGCTGCCATACGAGATGCGGGATCCTCCGCATTAAGACGATTAAGCAATGGTATAGTGGGAACCTCCAGTAGCGCCTCCACCACATCGCCCGCTGCCTGTTTTGGACGCTCTGGTACTGATTCGCCGCCTGTCTCGGATGCTAAGCGCTTGGATCGCAATCGAGAGTCCCTGCTGTTCGGTGAGGAAGACGAGGACGAGTCCTTGGGAGAAATCAGCGCCAAGAAACGGCGTTTGAGCAAACAGCTGGAGGCGGACAAGGACAGGCGACGAATCGAGCAGGAAAAAGAGAAGGAGCACAAAAGTAGCAAGTCGAAAAGGCTTTCCCTGGATAGGTCCGCATCTAAAGAAGCCAGTCACAGCAAAAAAGAGGAGAGATCATCGTCCAAGGAAGACAAAACAGCCAAGAAAGAGGATCACTCTTCCAAAGAAGTTAGAACTTCAGAAAAGGAAGATAAATCATCTAGAAAGGTTGAAAAAGCTGGACAGAACAAATCTCATGATGTCTCCACAACTAAAGTCAAAGAAAGTCCTCGGCCATCTACCCAAAAGCGTCACTCATCGCCTTCTGGACGAGCTGCCACGCCAGCCAAGAAGCAAAAAATCCTTGACGACACCATTCAATATCGTCCTTTCAATCAGTTGCTCAGAGGAGTGGTCCTGGTGATCAGCGGAATTCAGGCAACTATTATTTTGGAATGATTTATTGGCTGTTTCAGAATTGAGACTCTGTTTTCCCACAGAACCCCGATCGTGCTGACTTACGTTCGAAAGCAACCTCTATGGGCGCTAAATACAAAGCCGACTGGGAGCCAGGATGCACCCACTTGATGTGAGATACTACCTATGGTTTATAGATTTGTTTGATTAAAAGATTTCATTCTATTCTAGTTGTGCCTTCAAGAACACCCCGAAATACAACCAGGTGAAGGGCAAGGGAAAGATTGTGACACGCAGCTGGCTTGAAAAGTGTTATTCCCTAAAGAAGTATCTACCCTGGCGACGTTATGCTTTGGACACGGCCGATCTTGGCCAGCCGGAGAGCGATGAGGAGTTGTGCGATGAGACGATGAAGCCACGTCGCGAGTCTAGCGATGCTGATGATGTGGTTGTGGTAAACGAGGAGAAACAGATTAAGTTCAGCTATGATGAGGATAAGAAAGATGTGGGACAGGAGGCTTCGTCTGGACTCGATACGGAGGATGAACTGGAAAAGGCGGCGCAAAGTAAGGATCTTTATACTCAAGTTTTTATCCTTTTATAAAAAAATCCTTTGAATGTTTAGAAAATTCCGAAAATAAAAAGAACAGAGTCAAGACTCCAGTTAGAACGAAGTCTGACGATATATACGATGCCAGCACCGATGAGGAGGATTATTTGGCGGAAAAAAAGAAGCAGATTGTAGACCTCGACTAAGTTCCTCGAATAATACTTAAAATTATTAAAAATATTTAAGTTTTTTGTAAGTTGTTTTCCAAGTTCTTGTTAGTTATATAGTTTTTTTTTTTGAATAAAACAAAACATAGGATTTCGAAAACGCATCTTTCCTTAACCCAAAAGTAGGCTTACATTTTCAGCTGTTTTGGAGAACGTTTTCTAGAACTGCAAACTGTAATTACTGCTGGCAACGCTGCGCTTTGGACAATAACGGTAAAACAACCCCCTGGAAAACAGGTGGCAAGCAACAGCTGGCTGCTTCTGACAGTTCCACTCTCTTTTTCTCTCTCATTTTCGTAGCTTTACGCGCCCTGGCTCGCTCGCACACGCATCCCTGTGCCTGGCGGAAAAAGAACCCTCTTCGGGCCTCTCGCACGGACCCTGGCTAACGGTGAAAAACTCTCTCCCGTCCAGCAGTCGTGTGTTTGCTGTCGAGCGAAAAAGAGAGCCTCATTGGGAGTTTTTCGAATCGCAACTGGATTGTTTATTTATGGTAAATATCCAACACCCAGGATCCCATCCGTGGGGCCGAGTGCTATCCCCAGATTCTGGGGATTGTAGTTTCCAAATCCTTGGTAATCCTTAGTAATCTCAAGTCTGTACTCCAGTACTTGGCTGGAGCGGAAGAGAGACGGGAAACGGAAATGAAAATCCCAGTCAATTTGGAAAATCGATACAATCGAGCTATAATTAAAAATATGCTGATTACTTTGAAACTTGTTTCCGTTTTTTAAGCACTTGGATTAATAAGTGGACTGAGTGCTACAGGATCTGAAGTGAGGACCAAGAGAAGTGAGGTATGTTTAGGTTGGATATTGTATCCATCACCCACAACCCACCCCCACTCCCCAGAACATGGTCGTGTTTTTTTGGAACTACATTTTTAAAGAATTCTTACTTGTACACCCACAGATCGAAAAGGTTCCATTTATCAAGTTTGAAAAGCCTTTGAGAAGCTAGACCTTAACAAGATGGGTAACGAGACCTCCCTGCCCATGGACATGTGCTCCAACTTCGATGCCGACGAGATCCGACGACTGGGCAAGCGTTTCCGCAAGCTGGATCTGGACAACTCGGGGGCCCTGAGCATAGACGAGTTCATGTCCCTGCCGGAGCTGCAGCAGAATCCCCTCGTCCAGCGGGTGATCGACATCTTCGATGCTGATGGCAATGGCGAGGTGGACTTCAAGGAGTTCATCCAGGGTGTCTCCCAGTTCAGTGTCCGGGGCGACAAGCTGTCGAAGTTGCGTTTCGCATTCCGCATCTACGACATGGACAACGACGGCTACATTTCCAACGGGGAGCTGTTCCAGGTCCTGAAAATGATGGTCGGCAACAACCTGAAGGACACCCAGCTGCAGCAGATCGTGGACAAGACCATCTGCTTTGCCGACAAGGACGAGGACGGGAAGATATCCTTCGACGAGTTCTGCTCCGTGGTCGGCAACACGGACATCCACAAGAAGATGGTCGTCGATGTCTAAGGTCGGACCGAATTCCGAATTTGAAACTCTGAATGTGCGTGTACCTTCCGTTCAACCTGTTCAGCTTTATATACATTTAGTAAATACATATAGTAAATGGATCCCGTGTATGTATGTGTGTCTGTCTGCGGTCTGCGGTCTGTGGTGCCAAAGCCAAAATCCAGAATCCACAAAAGGAATATAGTCTATTGGATGTAGTTTGTACTCGTATTCGAAACCACCGGCAACGGACCACTACAAGAGTATACCCCTGGACCCCATCCCTCCCGCATGCGCCGGCCCTGATAAGTATGCTATAGATGACTTAAGATTGAAGACATCATCCTAAACTAACTCTAGTTTGTACTATATCCTAACTCTACGTTCTGTTTAAGTTCATCTTTCGACTAAATGTTGTGTATAAGATATATATGTAAAAAAGAAGAACGCAAAAAACTAAAGAAAAGAAATCTACAACAACTACAAATTAAAGAAATGTTTATCGAAAAAGCACAAGGCATCCAAATTCTGGGGCTGGGCCTGGTGGATCTACAATGTCCTCGAACGCACTTGGCCACGCAGTCCTTGGGTTCTTCAGTCCTTCGGTCCTGGAGTCCCTTAGTCCTTTAGGCGTTTGGTAACACGTGCGTGTCTCTCAGCTCGTCTCCCAGAGCTTCCAGAGCTCCCAAAAATCCCCCTCCTCCCCCAAAAAAAAAAAAAAAACAATAAAGAACAAACCCTCGACAACAAAAAACCACGAGGCGGCCAACGCAACCAAAAACTTTTTGGCCGTTGGCAACGATTAACTGTTTTGTAGGTCACCGATTTTCCAACTGTCAGGGTGTGTGTTAACGCGCGTGCATGTGTGTGTGGGGGTGTGTGGTTTCCCCAGTGAGGTGTCATACAGGTGAAGAAATTACTAGGGGGGTTTGTGGCAATACAGGGTTACCAATGCCCTTTTTTTTCTTGCAAGTGTTTCTTTTTTATGATTTTGATAGTTTTTGAAACTATATCATATAAATTCGACTGGAAAATCACTTATATATATACTTTTTTTTATGAAAATTATCCGAATAGATTTATTTAAACTTAAATATTACATATAAGTTAAAAACATATTTTTAAAGCCTTCATAGCTTAATATTAGACCACTTTTTAAAATATTAAGTATACGCAATGTTGTCCATTAAAAGCAGACTTGGATATTACTTTTAAATTATTTATAAAATGTAATACTAATATACATATAATCAAATATTACATATACGCAGTGTCTTCTATTCAGATATCAAGTATACGCCAGGTAGTCTACTTAAATATTACGTATACGCCGTGTTGCCGCAAATTACCTGTTACAAGTGAACTCTTAACTTTCTTTCAGTGCCAACAGGAAGCCAGCAAACTAAAAAACTAAAAAACTAGCTTCTAGGTTCCGTGGAGAACTTGTACGGCAACAGAGCCTTGACCAAGGACCTCATAGTGCCTGCCAAAGTCCCCAAGGGGCTAGAGTGTGAGTGGGTGTGTGGGGGTGTTGGAGAGAGTGTGTGTGCTTGGTATCAATAAATTATTATATGCTGTCTGTCGCAAGCTGGTTCGTTAATCATTTTCGCCTAGGCCCTGCCTCTTGAACTCCTACACATGCCAGCCCCCTTGCTCCCGAAGCCCAATAACGGTATTTCCATTTTGAAAATTAGTAGGGTTAATGCCGGGGTTACCTGCCTACCTGCCGGTGTCTAATTCCGCCCCCGATTTCCACCCCTCTACCAAAGGTGCTCCTGTTGCTGCGTCACAAGGCTTCGGCATTGGCATTGGCATCGGCATCGGTTTTGACCTTTTTCGGTTTTCGGTTTTCGGCTTTCTGGTATTAATTGTTTTGATTAATGTGCTCCAATTTTCGGATGGTACGTAACAGCGCCGGGCCCCAATAATCGGGCATTTTCCTTTCCGACTCTCGTCTATCATTTTCCAATTCCCGCCCGGAAGGCGGCGCCAGGCAGGACTAATTCCCATCGAACCATAGAACCATGGATCCATCGGACAGATACAAAACTAGATGTCAAAATCCATTGTCGAGCCATAAAATATATTGGCCATAATAGAGTAGTAATGCCCGTATATTTGAATATCTTTTAGCATCTTCTTTTATTGATTTCTTTTTGGTATTTTTAGTTTTTGTTTCGAGCCGACCCTAGAAACTTATTTCGCTTCAATGGAAACTATTTAGACCGAAAGAGGCCTTTTTATAAATTATGTATAAACATTTTTCCCAATTTTAATGGGCTGTTGAGCAAAGGGATATGGCGGGGCGGTGCGGGGTCGGGGAGTGGCCACCACACAAATCAATATACGTTTTATTTATTTATTGTTTTTTTTTGTGTTTTTTTTTTGGTTTTTTTTGGTAATGAAATTCAGACAGGTTGGGGATATCATATAACCTCAAAACGAAAATTGTCAGCTTTTATATTCAGTAGGCCGGAATCTCGGGGCTCACCGGATTTCCAGATCCCCGCCAGAGCCCTCGAGAGCCCCTGGCTTTGGCATTAGTTTCACCGATCCCTCCCAGTCCCCTCCCAGCCCCGCCGAGTAAAAGCTTTTTAGTTTATTCTGTTTTTCTGTTTTCTTTGTGGGTTGTTGTGTTTTCGCAATAATAATCGCGGCATTAAGTCAAAAGCGGGCCTGCAAAAACAAATGCCAAATCAATGTCCATGTGTGTGTCTCCGAGGCAGTGGCGTGGCCTGCGGGGGGCGCTTGCTTAATTGTAATTAATTAATTATAAAATTTCCCTTGAGAGTATCGACATTCTTGTGAAGAGAAGAGTACAGAAGAGTCTTCGTAGACGAATCCCTGATCTTTGGGGGGGCACTCTGGAAAAAAAAAGTTATCAGACATTTCGAAAATGTAATTAAAGTTCTGAATTAAAATGCTCAAGGGGGGGGCGAGAGAGTCTCCCGCGTACGCCTCTGCGTGTGTGTGTGTGTGTACGGTTGAGTGGCATGTGTGTGTATTGTGCGATAAAAGTTGACTCGTGCCAGTTTCGAGCTGTAACCGAAAACGCATACAAAACAAAAAGCGCCAAAAAGGAGGGGTGGTAGGTGACAAAGAGCGGTGGACCGAGGGGGAGGTGCAGGCGGAAGGTGTGGGCAGCGGGAGCAAATACAATGTGAATGGGAATTACAAAAACAAGCATCAACAACCACCGTTAGCGCCACTCTCCCTTTGCCCTTTTCCCTTTTCTCTCGCCTGCGTCCTCGTCCTCGTCCTCTCTCCCGCTCGCGCTCGCTCTCTGTGGGTTCGCCCATCTGTTACCGCCCACAGGACCATAAATTCACCATTACCACGCAGCTACCTCAACACTGCAGCCCTATTCCCACAATTCCCGCTTACCAATTCCCCCAACCACCATCCACCATCCAACGTCCCTCGTCCCTCGTCCTTATTAAAGAGGTGGCAACTAGCAAACGCCGGTGACGCAACGGAACTCTGGCAGACCGATTCCGATTCCGATTCGGAACCCGATTCCGTAGCCAGGACCTGACCCACTAACCCTTCAAAAAAGAGGCCAGAAATTCCAGGTCCCGAATGGAATGCTCACTTGAAAACGAATTAAAAAGAAATGCCATAAGAACATCTAAAAGAATGTTTCAAAAAATAGATTTTTAAAAATTCTTTTTTGAAATAAAGTTTTCCAAAAGAACAACATTAAAATCCAAGATGTCTGACCCCAAGCAGGGTCTACCGTTAGTCGTTCCCTGCTCCCGATTCCCGATTCAGTTGCATGCGTTTAGCGAAGTTTTTCGGCCCAGTGGTGTAGTCCAGAGTCCCTGAACAAGGGGTCCCTGCAACATCACTCATACGACATGTTGGCTTAACTTTTTTTTATAATCTAAAATCAGTTTTTATTTTAAATATAACTATTACTATTAGTTTTAGGCTTAGTTTTAATAGAAATTTGATATTTCTTGATAATCAAAGCTAAAAATAAACGTTGATTAACAATAGCATACCTTTGCGGGTTACTTGGGAAACCCAAAACCCGAAACCGGGCTTCTGCCTCGGCCCGCCCCCCCTTTTGGAGCCGAAAAAGCCAGCGCCCGCCACCGCTGCTTTGGGAGCGAAAGAAATGCCGGAGAGCGGTGGGCAAAAGGGAGAGAGACCGACTAACCGACCGACTGCCGAAGCAGCAGCAGCAGCAGCAGCACCAGCAGTAGCAGCACCAGCAGAAGCAGCAGCAGAGGCAGCAAGCAGCAGGCAGCAGGCAGGCAGCAACGCTGCTATATACACGGTGCCGAGCAACAAATTGAGTCAGTATCGCACAAACAACACTAACGGAAACATCAACGTGAAAGCGACGAGACCGAGACGGACGCCCTCCGTCCGTGTTTTGTGTCTGTCTGTGCCTGTGCCTGTGTCTGTCTGTCTGTGTGTTGAGTTGAGTTCAGTTCAGTGTTCAGTTCAGTCGCGCTCTCCGAAGAACTTTAATCAGCAGTTACCAACTACACTCACACACACACACACACACTCCAACACTCACACACATGACACACACGCACTCGTACACACAGGAACGCATGTAAGGTGGAAACAATAATACAATAGAATACAAAAAGAGAGGAGAAGCTAAGCCAAGAACTCGGCCTCAGGATCGGCAGGAGAGCGGCAGGAGAGTGTTAGGATCACAGAGGATAGAGCGAGATAGCGGGCAAAGAGCAAAGCCAAGCGGAGCCAGAAAGCTGTGCCGAGGACTGTGCGAGCGCCCGAGGGCGGTGAGCAAAGTTTGACGTTTGCTAACTGCAATCGGCACTTAGCACTTTTGAAAAGTTTGCCAACTCCTCCTCGGGCTATCAATAAAATCATCCAAAGCAAAAAACAACATAGCAGGACAGGCTATATTAATAGACAGGGGCAAACATCACAAAAAACAGAAAGAAACAGCAAAAAAATGCATAAAAAAGCGTAAAGGAAGCATCGAAAGCAGCGGAGTCGCCGTCGTCATATGCGTCGTGGGTGTCGTACAACGTACATATCGTATATATAGATGCATATTCCCATCTATATATAAAAATAAACATAAAAAATACAATTTTTTTTCTTGTTATTCTATAGTTAAATAAATAGTTTTTGTGCAAGAGTAAAAAAAAAAGCAAAATAAAAAAAAAGCGCCCAAGGCGGCCAATGGAAATGCCAAAGAAAAAGCAACAAAATTTACAACGACAGCAGCAACAACAACAACTGAAAGAGCAACAACAACAGCGAAATCAACAAAGGAAGAAGAGGCAACCATTGCAGTTTCCCGATACATAAGTCCACCGATACCGTTCCGTATACGCCCCCTTGTACCCTGTCCCATTCCCGTTCCCATTCCCATTCCCAGAAAGAAATTCCGATTTTTGCGGTACGTCTTTGTCGCGCGCGTTCACACACACACACAGCGAAATACAAGCACACACACACAAACACACAGCCAAAGACACACACGCAGAGTTACACATGCAAGTGCATAAATGGCAATATGGACGAGCACCAGCAGCAGCATTTGCGTTGTATACCAGCACAGTGACACGCGCGTGCCAAATATTGCCGATTTTATCAGGCGAGCGACACCAACAACAACAACAACAGCAACAGCAACAGCTAAGGCTATTAACTGAAGGGGCACCAACAACAACAGAAGTAGCAGCAGCAACAACAACAATAGTAACAACGAAAATTGCTGGAAGGCGCCGCAAAATATCAAAGTGGGTACCACTACTATTACTACTAACACTACCACTAACACCGAAAGCATATCAACACTATCAACGCGAGATAGCCCGCACCCGCACCCACACCCACATCCACACCCACACACGCACACACTACATGCATATGCACTCCTTAAATGCACCGCTACAAACAACAACAAGAAGAACACAACATTCGCAAACTACAATAGCGCCCCCCGCAAACCAGCATACCAACACGAACTACAATAACTGTAACCAAAGTGCAAGCAGCCAAGGGAGCGGGAGAACAATGAGAAATAACAGGACATGGGGAGTGGGAGAGAGAGAGAGTGGTGTGAATGCTAAATGAGTTATGTGTGCACATTCCTCACAAGGAGGAAGAGGAGCCAGCACTGGCCGGAGCAGGAGCAGCTGCATTTGGCACGCAGAGAGAGAAAAGTCCCGTTAAAGCCGAGAGATCAGGCGACTGGAAACGGGACTAATTAGAAACATAACAGACAGGAGGATTGAAGGAAAGGGCACGAAAAGGACAAAGCCAATGAAATTTTCAAAGGACATTTCAAAAAGGAATTAGATTAAGCAAACTAAAGTGACGAGGCCTACAGTTATGATAGACTTGGAATTAAATTCTTGAAGAATTCTTGAGATTTTTGCACCGTGCACTATGCAGAGTATGCAGATTAGAGCAAGTTGGCTGAGCAACCAAAAACCGCAAAACCGCAAGACCGCAGGAACAAGAGCCCTGTTCCAGTAGCGCCAGTTACAGGAGCTTTCAAGTGCTGTGCAATCAAAGGCAGACCCAGAGACCAGGACGCCAGAGCAGCAAGAAAAGGCCCTACGTCGTCACGCCTCATTCCTCAACCTTTATCCTTTATGCTTTATGCTCGAACCCTCAACCTTTCCAACAGTTGCCGATGACATGCTGCGGTCATGCAAATGCATAAGGATTAGAGTCCTCGAAAACGGAATATGAGATTTTCGGTGGCCCCACTCGAATCAGTCAAACAATGAATTCCCCACTACCAGTCCTCGTAGAGACCTCCATCCATCCCGTTCATCCACGCACATGGAAAATTCATGAAGAACCAAATTGAGTTTGTGGTCGAACCCCAGAAACATACGACACACATAACTAAAAATAAATTATTGAGTGAGCGATATGCCGACACTTTAAGACCCTTCGGGGACTTGAACTTTAAACTAAACCCGAAGCCTCAAATTCTGGAACAATTAACCGAATGGGGTTGGTAATTAAATGCCAAAAGTTTAGTCGTTACACTGAGCCAGCCAGCCTGCCAGCCAGCAGCTACCTTTGAAAGTGGGTTAATTACAAAAAAATGAGTCAAACTATTTATTTCTGGACACCACACTAAAAGCTAAATGATTTATTATCGAGTGGATTAGATGGAAATCCCAAGAAATGTCTTTGATCTAGCTCTAGAGTCTAGAACGAGGAATTCTAGAATTGTTAACAGCGCTTTTAACGATTCCTTAACACTAAAACATTGTTAATTACCCATGCAGCATCGCCAAGTTTTTATTGTAAATAATCATTAAAGGCCCGAAACAGAAATCCTCCACTCACCATTGTAAATAGAATGTCAATTGTGTTTATTTTCCAACCCATTGAATGAAATAAAACAGAATATAAACCTAAACACACACAAAATACACATTTTTTTGCACTTTTTTTCCCCTCCGTAGCCGTAGGATTATTTGCAAATCATTCGCATTCGTCTGGATGTCGCCGCTTTCGCTTTCTATATATATTTAAGTATCTAGTATATAGTATAGGTATACATAACAGAAGGCACTTGTCTGGGGGAAGCGATCGTCTGGCATAGGAATTTGCCATAAATAGATCCGATTCCCAGTTGTCAGCATCCCAGAAAGCACATACAGTATCGGCGGGAACTTCCATATTTTGAAGTGGCCCCTAATGGAAAACTCTATTGACAGCTTCTGATCGAATCTTGATTTATTTCGTTAATCTTTTGAATTTTAAATGTCGGCAGAAACCCAAAGCCCCTCCAGTCGCCACATCGCGAATGGTTAATGACCAGAAAAGCGAGCAAAGTGAGCGTAATTAATGGAAACTGTAATCAATCATGCGCTCCAATTAACCGGAGCCCATTTTCCCATCCAATATCTCTAGAGTAAGACTATATAGCTGCTATACTATATAAAATATATACTGTCTGAATGCTAATGGCAGTGATGGGACTTGGGGTTCGGGGCATGGCCACCCCGTAATGACACAAAGTGCTCCTTCTCCTGTTCGGTGTACATTTCAAAACTCATTACGATTCACTCACTCACTCAAAGTCTGAAAGTGAGTCAGTGAGTGGGTGTGTGGGTGTTTGAGAGTGGGTGTGGGTGTGGGTGGGGGTGGGGGTGGACATCGTCGGAGACGAAGGACAGTCATAAGGGGCATATGTTCTGTGGTCATAGCCTTACGAGTCATCATTTCTGATTTCTTAATTTGTTTTCGTTTAATGTTTTTCATATTTCGAAAAGTCTTTACTTTGAAATTGTATATTTGCATGTTTGTTTCACAAAGTTCTCAAAGGTCAATGACCCGATGACATAAATAAAGTGAAAATTTTGTTTAAAATTCAACAGAAACGAGTATAAAAGCATCTTTATAATCTTTAATTTGGGTATATATCTCATCAGAGTCATCTATAAAGAGATATATGCTTGTGCGGTTGTCTATTGTCTATCGAAAATTATCGATAACCAATCTCTTTGCACAGAAAAGAGAACAATTGCAAATACAAACCATAAGAACTATCTATACAGAGGATACACTCCTATCCCCTTCTCTAATTGTCGATACTTATCGGTAACCAATTATGGTTTATCCCACACAATCTGTTATCTGTTATCTCATAATTGCATCCTCAAATACTTTCAATAATTTGGATTTGTTTGTAAATGACCAACTTATCTCAACAATATCCATAAGGCTGCTTTTTTATTTATCATCCGTGTATTGATAAAGAAGCAACACAAAAAAAAAACCAACCAACATCGTTATCTTCTTATCGATAATTAATTCAGCAAAAAGCACTTCAGCTGAGTCTTTTCAATTCGCCACTTGAATACATGAATATCGGGGGATTAGCCAGGCGCCAGTAGCCAACTACCCAAGCCGTGTACAAGTATTTCAATGCCCCGAACAAGATTGCTATTCATAAAAATCGCCATAGAGCCGAGGAGTTTGGGGCTCTTTTATTCATATCGATAATTGTTTGAACAATTTCGGTGAATACCAAAAATGAATTCATCGATTGCCTGCGGGCTTTCCCTTTTCCCTTTTTCCTCTGCTTCTTCGTCTCTCTTTTTTTTCGCTTCATTTGCTTTTGGGTGTCCTGCTTGCGGAGGGAGGAAGGAGGACAGGAGGCGGGCCAGAAACTTTAGATATATGTATGTATATTTTTTCCATTTTTTTTTTTTGCTTTTTTTGGGTTGGACTGGGGTCGGTGAGTATTTCACATTTGCTGATTTTTGACGCGTCCATTTACTGTTGATTGATTTTGTTTGTATGTGCCGGTGGGTGTGGGTGTGTGGCACATTACACATACACACATAGCAGTGTGTGTGTTCTGGCTGCATCTACTTAAAAATACATTTATTTTTGCGGCTTACATTATAAGCGGAGAGACATGAAATTCGTTCAAATATTTATACAGTTTGCATAGTTAATTCGCTCGAGTCCATCAAAAATCCGTGTGTCCAGCCAGGGGCTTAGGGGTGATGCTCATCATGAAAGGGGATTGAGCTCTTCGCGATTTAATATGTAAATTAGGTGGGAAAAAGAAAGGATTGTTGCCAAGGGCTCTCTTTAAAGGGTTTCCGATGTGATTTAATGTTCGGTGTACAACTCACAGCCCTCTTCTGATTAGTCAACCAATTGAATAATATATAATTTCTTTTTTGTCGTCGAAATTAGTGTCTTGAAAAGGCAAGCCCCCACTGCCAACGCCCCTGCCTGGCAATTGTGTGTGTCTAGCCTTGTCCTGTCTCATCAATGTCAAAGCAATGAACCCGAATATCCATATTGCCAACGCTTCGCTTATTCAATTTCCCCGTCTGTCTAACCAACACGGGTCCAACCGCCCCTGCCTCCTGTCTTCGTGGCTAATACCCTTTTCAAAAGCTTGGCGGCTCACTGAGCCTGGAGTGGAGTGGGTCGGGGCTTAGGGTATTAGCAGCTTCGACTTGACGCATAGGAAAACATTGTTAATGTGTCTATATAAGCATACTCGTATATATAAGAAAGACACTGCAGGATAGAAGAATAGTAGTTCTTTTAAATCTTTTATTTTAAATCTTTGAGATATTATTATCTATACTATTATCTAACTAAGCTTATATCTTGGTACTTTTTTCGAAAAATTCCGAAAGTTAAGTTTGAAAGTATAGATAGGTTTCAAGGTTTTTTCTCATAAGAACCATAAGTATTTTCCACCTTGTAAACCCTTAATAACAAACACCCCTATACCATCCTGATGGCCCTGGCTGTACCCTCCCATATGTTAAGTATATAGCCACTCAATTAGAAGGGAAAATGGGGAAAATGGTTGAATCGTTTATGACTCAGCACTGGCGACCCCCCGCCCGGTTTCGGCCATTAAAAATGCCAAGGCATGTGTAATTGTTTTACACACAAGAGATGCCCAAGATATCGTGCATGTTTAATGTCTATATAGTCCACAATACATATATGTGCAAACATACATATAATGTGCGTTTTGTAGACGGCTGTATATGGCCATGGATGGTTGGGGGGTATATCGGTGGCATCTATCTTGACAGGTGCCGACAACTTTCAGATAGCAATGTCAATTCTTGTCAAAACAATTTTCTTTGCCTTCCGATTTTGGTTCCGAAACAAGGATATATCCAGGTACACACATATATATAGAGTGTACACACTATGAAGCAAAACCTGACACATTTGGGGTGTAAGTAGGGTTTTCTATTTCCATGATGGCTTCATTAACTTGGCTTGACTTTTGCCTCGCCTGGCTTTTTTCACTCTCCAGTATATACCATGATTTTTTTTTATTCACAACCCCAACTGGCTGTCCATCATCTATTGTGAGTTGGCCTGTTCTTTGGACACTTTCTGATGGAGTTGCCCATGGCATTTGCGGTGGCTAGAAGGTTGAGGGATAAGGATAAGTCAGACCCATATCGAAAACGTCACTCCTCGCCTTTTCTCTGGCCAGGACCTTGGCAGGACGAAGTGGTAGATTACTTTGTCAGGTTGGGGCAAAAAAAAACACAAAAAATACGAAAAAAAAATATTAAGTAGCTCTAGGCAAGTGTTTCAATCATCCGGCTCAAGTTGTAGAAAGTCCAGGGGTTTATCCAAAGTGGATTAACATCTTTTGTGTGTTTTAACGAGAAGCGGAACATTTTATAAACTGACGGCAAGAAATTAAGGGGATATTTCTGGCATTTCAATTAGAAAGGAGAGTCTTGAAATGGATATTAAAATCTAGACATTTTTGATGAAAAATGGCACAGATTTTTGAAGATGAAGTCAAGGTCTTTTCAGAGACTTTTCAAAGAAGGAAAGTCTAATATTAGAGACAAGATTTATAGTCTTTAGATAATAAGTCTACAGAGATGGACTACTACTACTATTAGAAAAGACTATTATTTTTCAAACAAACTATAGCTTAGGAAAGATACTAACTCCTTAAAAATCAATCTTAAACCTCTGCTTGCTTATCTCCTAAACAAAATGTACATTTTTATTTAATTTAAAGTTTATAACTCAAGAGCTCAAGCCTTTATTCCCCAACTGGCATTCGCATGTAAATTTCAAAAGCAATTTTCACAACAAAATTGCGAGAATGGCGAGATTTGCTGACTACAGGGTCAGGTGAGATTTTTAATCTCAGGGCTTATTTAGTTTTGTGGCATATTGCAGGTTGTGTGGGTTGCAGGTTGCAAGGTAGCAGGTCCCTTTTGTGGCTCCCACCGATTGTCAAGGGTTTTCCGTGCAATTAGAGGGTGACCCCTCAACTTTGGCCGGATAGCCCCCACCCCCCAACCGGGAGAGAGCAAAAAAATGTGCTAACAGCACTTTTGACGAATGCAACGAGGTCGTTGTTGAGGTGAGTTTTGGCCAAAAACGGGGGTGGAGTAGGTTGGGGCCATGCAGTAGCAATAGAGGCGGGGATATGGAAGGGGGATACTCTGGTTATCCTGGGCGTATCTACGAGAGCCTCTCGGACTGTGATGGTTTTTTTTTTTTTTGCGGGAACATTGTGCAGGATAACAGTGTGGCTCTGGGCCAAGTTAACGATTTTCTGTGCCCGCTTTTTTGTTTTTCAGCTTGTTGTTTGTGCCAATGAAATTTATGTAGAGAGTCCTGAACCCAGCTCCTGCTCCTGCTCCCGCTCCTGCTCCTGCCATCCTTCAACACAAAAGCCAAAAAGGACTCTGGCGTCGGTCGTCGGGTCGTTGGGCGCCTCTGATTTTGAGTTGTGCAATAAATTTTTATCTGTACATGCGAACCTCCTCGTCCAGAGTCCGACGGATTGAAGGGGTTCCGTATCCGGGTGCCCAGGGGCACTGTAGGGGTGTTGGAACGGTGTGGGCCGGGGTCCTAAGAAGGACCTGCTGCTGGCCATTAAACAACGCTGTCAGGTTTCAATGGGCAGGACCTGCAAAACCTGAAGCGGCCATTACACAATAGAATTTCCTTTTCTCGGTGTCGTAGTACCTTCTTTTTTATTTTAGTGTCCACTTGGAGAAAATATTTGAAGAAGTATTAATTATAAATTGGTATAAAGTAAGATACTAAATGCTAAAAACAATTGGGAAGTGAAGGAAAAAATGAGCTGGTTTAGTTTTTTAGTTAAAACCCATAGGGATGTTATAGAGATGGTCTTCTTCAAGGCTTATAGTGGTTAGAAGTTAGTTCATTAGCTATCAAAATACCCTATTTAATTAGTACTTTCTTCCAAGACCTATCGAGAGTTATGGAAGGCAAGAATCTTAGAGACAACCTCAACCAAAGGAGTGTACTTTTTTTTTTGAGTGCATTGA
Source organism: Drosophila pseudoananassae pseudoananassae (assembly GCA_018153035.1). Lineage (NCBI taxonomy): Eukaryota > Metazoa > Arthropoda > Insecta > Diptera > Drosophilidae > Drosophila > Drosophila pseudoananassae. The sequence continues at coordinate 7,716,416 of JAECXR010000014.1, read as the reverse complement.
GAGTTGGTTGTAGCCCGTTCATTGGCGCTGGTGTTGCCTTTATTGTTATTGGCCAAGTTGTGTTGTGTTGCCGGCCATGTTTTAGCGCTGAGTGCTGAATGACATCTGGGTCACCTGGGGCTGCCAGGATGGCCAGGATGGCCGGCATGCATACTCGTTTAACTTATTCCAAGCCCATTTCCGAGGCCCACAATGTCCCCTGACCATCGACGAGGACATTCACACTCCTCCTACTGCTGCCTTCTGCCGGCTCTTATTTCTTTTATTTTTATTTCCATTTCTTTGGATGCAATACAGTGCGGCTCAGAGCCTTAAGGCGATTGATGGCTCAATGCCGGTGGCGGGCGGACACCGTGGATTACCTACAGTGATTTGTTGTGCTAAGCAATCGATTTTGATTGGCCAGGTATATTATCAATTTAAGTTGGCCCGGCTTATGGCCAGTGATTGAATATGGAAAGCAAAGCCAGGCCATAATATTTATTGGAGTAGTGTGTTATTACTTTGGGGCTTGGTGGTGCTGGGCTATAAGCCATTTGAAACCCATTCCGTTAGCAACTTAATCGGCCAATAAACAGCCTTAATTAAGTTTACATTTTGGCCAATCTTTATGGCTTGTTAATCGCCGGATAGTGGAGAGTGCAGAGTGGATAGTACACTGCCGGTCTGCACCGTACTGTGTACAGTGTACTGTCGGTGCAGGCGATAAAGCAATCATTTTAATGGAGTGATTAAATTTTCAACAGGCCAACTCATCGGGCCAAATCGAAGTGAATCGCATTAAGCCAGACCAGGCAGCCGAGAGAGATGTTTATCAATTATTCCCCGTTTCCATCTATGAATGGGCTTTTTTGGTTTTCCCTTCGATTTTTTGTCTATATTTCTGCTTCCCCATTTTTTTTATTTGTTTGGCTTGTGGAACTGACAAATCAATCAATATGAAGCGTTATTTATAGATAGAAAATCCCATCAAGCAGGGTGGCTCATAAACAATTGAATTGCATTTGCCAACCGAAAGTAAAAAAAAGGCGATGAAAAAAGTAAAAAGAATTTTAACCCAATTTGAAGCCCGAAAAGAATTTTGTTGTGTTTGTTGTTGATGTAACTATAACCATGTTGCCAGTATCTATGTATCTGTAGCTCTGTATCTGTGAGGTTTCTGCTGCCTGGCACGAAATCGTCCGCTCATTTCGCTTTATTTCATTTCATTTCTGACCTGCCCGGTTCTTTTCTGGTATTCTGGGATATATGGGGCCCCCAACTATTATTAGCGGCACGCTCGACATGCAAACATATAATGGATTTGTATATATATATGTATATATACATATATGTGGCTGTGCATATGTGCAGTGCCTGTATATATAGTCAGTTCAAGTCAAGTCAGTTAGAGCTCATTGCTCTGCAGGTGTTCAAATTTTCACATTTTCAGTCTGGCCCCAAGCCCTTATTGGAATGTCCTTTTTAACCCAAAAATGTATCCCAAAACTATGACACTGTAATAAAAAAACAGGTCCTATTAAAATAAAAATATAAATTTTTAGTTACCTTTTTAAAATAGTACCGGGTATGACTATTATTTCTATAATATCATTTATAGAAAGACCTAAAATACTTCCTATTTCTACCATTTCTCTCTACTTCAAAGCCTCTACGTTTTCTCTCTGTGTACCCCCCTTGGTAGTTTATGAACCACTGCATAACTTTGTCTGCATAATTTAAAATTCTCGCCTTGTATTTATAGCTAAATTATTGATTTTTATTTTGTAACATTTTGGAAAGTTCTTTAAAATTTTCCCTACACGGTAGAATAGGTGGACTAGTATTTCCCTCCCTGGAGGGGGATGGGGGGGCCTCCATCCACTCCTCCAACTTGCGGTCAACGAGCTTTCCCCACTTAGCCGCTTTTCCTCGTGCCGGCCACATGTATGTGCCACATGTGGCAGCCACGCTGGCTGACTTGGAAGCTTTTGTGGCTTATCAGTTCTTAGTCACTGGCCAGTGGCCACTGGCCACTCGGTTGGCCGCTTCAATAGTTTTTCTTTCTTCCGAAAGCTTTGTCACAGCTTTCCGAACCCGTCTGGGTTTTCCTTTTATTTTCCAATTTTCTTTATGGCTTTCCTAAGCCTTTTGTTCCTTGAAGAAACAAGTTCTTCTCGGATTTTCTTTCGATTTCAAGATGCCAATATGTTTTTTATTTTATTATTTCTTACTTGTGGTTTTTCCTTTCACTTTTGAGACGCAGTTTCCTTCGTTTTTCCCGTGCGCTTCTGGAAAATTGTACCTTTGAGAAAGACTGTTTTTCTTGCAGTTTCCCTTCGGCGCTGTAGTTTAAAAAATTAAATGAGCTAGAAGCGTTTATTTCCATTTAATGTAATCACGTTTTATTGCGGCTCTCATTTTTTTCCTCGCCAGCAAATGTTTTCCCCCATTTTGTAAAGCTTAAGGCATTTATGACGTTCATCGCTCATACGCCGTGTGGGCTGTGCCCTTATATTTTATTAACGAGCTACTGGCGCTGTTTTGTTTCGCCAACAAATATGAAAACACTCCGTGAATTCAGAATGCCACGAATTATTCATGCAGTGTACATTAAAATGGTTTTCAGGGCCCGCGCCTCACTTTCAGGCACACTAAAATATAAAGAGTTTAAAAATATCTATACGGGAAATCAGTGGCGAACTAGTTTAAGGTTTAGTACCCCTATGGTTCTTTTTTCATCCAAAAACTATGCGTCTATTTGAAACATCTTAGATTTGAAACATCCGTTGGAAAGGCCACTTAGAAAAATTCGGACAAAATGAATCGAAAATTGTGTTGCCATGTTTTAATGCAGATTTTCAAAGAATCGATCCGCAAGTCTTTTGAGGTATTCCGCTTAGGAATCGGATGAGTATTGGCCGAGATATAGCTTCCCCAAGAGGTCAAATATTCAAAAAAACGGATTTTGGCATTTTTGAAGGGGACCCCCTAGAAAAATTCGAAAAAAATTGATTGAAAATTTTGTGTTCATATTTTGATGCAGATTTTCAGAGAATCGATCCAGAAGTCTTTTGAGGTATTCCGCTTAGGAATCGGATGAGTATTGGCCGAGATATAGCTTCCCCAAGAGGTCAAATATTCAAAAAAACGGATTTTGGCATTTTTGAAGGGGACCCCCTAGAAAAATTCGAAAAAAATTGATTGAAAATTTTGTGTTCATATTTTGATGCAGATTTTCAGAGAATCGATCCAGAAGTCTTTTGAGGTATTCCGCTTAGGAATCGGATGAGTGTTGGCCGAGATATAGCTTCCCCAAGAGGTCAAATATTCAAAAAACGGATTTTGGCATTTTTGAAGGGGATCCCTAGAAAAATTCGAAAAAATGGATTGAAAATTTTGTGTTCATATTTTGATGCAGATTTTAAGAGAATCGATCCAGTAGTTTTTTGAGGTATTCCGCTTAGGAATCGGATGAGTATTGGCCGAGATATAGCTTCCCCAAGAGGTCAAATATTCAAAAAAACGGATTTTGGCATTTTTGAAGGGGACCCCCTAGAAAAATTCGAAAAAAATGGATTGAAAATTTTGTGTTCATATTTTGATGCAGATTTTAAGAGAATCGATCCAGTAGTTTTTTGAGGTATTCCGCTTAGGAATCGGATGAGTATAGGCCGAGATATAGCTTCCCCAAGAGGTCAAATATCAAAAAATCCGGATTTTGGTATTTTTAAGGGGAGCCCCTAGAAAAATTCGAAAAAAATGGATTGAAAATTTTGTGTTCATATTTTAATGCAGATTTTTAGAGAATTGACCCACAATTCTTTTGAGGTATTCCGCTTAGGAATCGGATGAGTATTGGCCGAGATATAGCTTCCCCAAGAGGTCAAATATTCAAAAAAACGGATTTTGGCATTTTTGAAGGGGACCCCCTAGAAAAATTCGAAAAAAATGGATTGAAAATTTTGTGTTCGTATTTTGATGCAGATTTTCAGAGAATCGATCCGCAAGTCTTTTGAGGTATTCCGCTTAGGAATCGGATGAGTATTGGCCGAGACATAGCTTCCCCAAGAGGTCAAATATTCAAAAAACGGATTTTGGCATTTTTGAAGGGGACCACCTAGAAAAATTCGAAAAAAATGGATTGAAAATTTTGTTCTCATATTTTGATGCAGATTTTAAGAGAATCGACCCACAAGTCTTTTAAGGTAATCCGCTCAAGAATCGGATCAGAATTGTCCCAGATATGGACTCTCTAAGCCAAGCTACTTTTCAAAAGAATGAGATGTTTTTTCAAGGTGGCCTTCGTCACCTATTTCTTTGATAAATTTGGCTAATTTTTGTGCGCTTATTTCTTATTTCAGATGTCAATTCAGAAGCTCAACGACGCCTCCAACTCCGGGTACGTAAGCTCCGAGGAGACGGACTCGCTGCTGGTGAGCAATCCCAATCCCGGCAAGAGCGGCCCCCGGACTGCCCTGCTCCGTCAGGTGAAGAGCAGCTCGGCGAATGGACCCACCGCCTCCTCCTCGATGGGCTCCGTGTCCGTATCGGTGTCCTGCTCCGGCTCGGCCTCCGGCTCCGGATCGGGGGGCGTGGCCAGCAAGCCGACACTGATGCGCCAGGACCGCACTTCCACTTACCTGACCAGCCCGCAGCAGTCGCAATCGCACCAGACGCCCGGCGGCAGGATGGGGTCCGAGGAGAGCATGCGGCACCCACAGGACGAGGACGTGGAGCAGGGACTGATACGGAACAGCATAGTGCCTGACATCGAAGTACACCAAGAAGAGGACCAAGAGCACAGCCAGGGTCAGGGCGCGGGTCACGGCCAGCACCAGACCCAGTCCCAGACCCAGGCCCAGGCTCAAACCCAAAATCAGACTCAGACGCATAGTCAGACCAACAATACGAATACGAATACAAATCCGGATACAATGAATCCATCGACCAAGCAACCGACCATATCAATTATGAATTTAAGTTTGAAGCCCGGAGACATGGCCGGTGGCCACGGCTCCTCGCACAGTCATCCGAATCTGGGCACGTCCTCGTACCAGAATCTGGCCTCCAGCATACCCCCGAGTGCCCCGAGCCGGTGCCGGGCGTGCCGGAACTGCAGCCGCCGGGCTTCCACCACGCCCCTCTCCACGACGGTTGGTATCGATCGGTCGGCGTCGCGGGACAGCGTGAAAAGTGCCTTCCAGCAGGGCAACCTCTCCAACTCCATGGCCATTTGTATCTCCAACACGGCGCTGCAGCAGCAGCAACAGCAACAACAGCAGCAGCAGTATCAGCTGCAGCCGCACCAGTACCAGCAGCAGCAACACCAGCAGCACTACCTGCAGCAGCAGCAGCACTTGCAACAGCAACAGGTGCCCCCCGTTCTGATCACCTCATCGCCCACGAACGGCTCCCGGATAATAAGGCAGAGCTCCCAGCCGGAATCGAGCAGCACGGCCATCTGCTGCGGTCCCCACTCCGCCTACGGCTCCTCCCACTCGCACACCGTTCCCAACGTCTCGCTGAAGCAGCTCCGGGAGAGCACCACGGACGGAATAGCCGGGATTGCGGCCGACTCCCTGAGGATCAATGGCGGAATGCGACCCTTCAAGCAGGTGAGTTACAAAGCCCTATTTAGAGGTTTATATTTTAGAATGGAATCCAGTTTCCAGACCCCTCCATACCCGGAACATTAAGTATTACCTTTCTACTCGAAAATCGCCTTTGATGAATGAAAGCTTTTTATTTAAAAATACAACTCTTACCTCAAAATCAAAAGCGATTATCGAATATATTTCTCAAGGCCCCAAATTCCAACCCAAAAAGATTTAAACCCCCCCTCTTTTGTACATAAATCATGTACATAACAATCCCATAAGTGTTCCAGGAATCGAGTCCTTCTTTGTAACCTTAGACCTCAGTGTGTACACGGACCTTTATGTATCACCTACTATGTATACCAGAATCTACATGAAAACCATATTTATATAACATATATACCATATATACCTAAGTACATACCATATATATTCCATAAAACCAAAACCCGTATCATTCGATGTCCTGTAGCCACAATCGCACATTGGATGTTTTTGTAGCTCAAAATATTCATCAAAGAACTCGCCTAGATTTGAATACTAAAGAGGGTGTTTCTTTAAATAAAATATGTTTCAATTAAGAAAACAAATATTCATTTTAAATTGATGTAAAATATTAATTCTAGTTGCAGAAAGTAAAAGTAACTTTTTTCGAAGGGTATTATTAAAAAAATCATACAAACTTTAGTAAATTATATAAATATCTTAATTATTTGGCAATAAAATATTTTAATATAATACATTTTTTATAAAATTTTGATAGTTTACTTAAATTTAATTAATTTAACGGAAAGTATAGCCTTTTGGTTTTCCCTCAAAAGTGTAACATTTCTTATAATAGGTCTCACATTCCGCTCTTTTTTTAAACCATCATTGGTCATAACTCATTTTAGCCATAAACTTGCCGCAATTGCCAATCGACCTTGTTCAGTTTTAATGCTCAGTTCAGATTTCTTTATTTATTTCATAGATGTTTTCTAATAATCATAAAATAGCTTGGGATCCGCTATTTATTTGCTTACATTTTTTGCCTTTCTGGCCTATTGTTTTCTCTTGTGTTGTTGTAAATGTTTTCTTTTAGTCAATGTTGTTGTTGTTGCTGTTTTGGTTGTTGCTTTTATTAAATTTATTTCGAGCCAAGTTGCCATCCAGTCCATTTAACGTTTTTCGCGCGCTAAAATCCAATTAGTGAAAATCAATATTGCTCATACGCCGCGTTGGCTCAACAATTATTTTGTTCATTTTTTGTTCGCTTGCCACCTTCAATTCCTCGCTTGTTATTTCAATTCATTTAATTTTTGTTTTGTTTTTGTTTTTGTTGTTGTTGTTGTTGTTGGGGTTTTAGGCATAATTAAAAATTTTGTTTACACGCGATTTGATCGCGAGGTGGAAAAGCGAAGGGAAATGAAACTTAGTAGGTGGCCAAAAAGAAGCATTTTCCATAAAAAGACGATGGAGAGGAAAAGAAAAATTAGGATGGAAAATAGGAAAAATGTAATTAGGCAATTTTTTTTTTCTGTAGACTTTGGCAAATTGATTATTCATGTGGCAATCGAAGTTCGGAAATTCCTAGACTCTATATAGCCATATCTTTCATCTCTCGCCCCTGCCTGAAAATAATTATAATTAATATCAATTTGGTCCCGAATGTCTGGCCTTTTCCGCCATAAATAACTCCCCCTACGTAGGTGTATATATCTCAATATAGATAGGAAGAAAAAAAGAGAATATAATATCGCTTTCTCCAGGCTGGAAGTAGTAGTGACCTTACCATGATTGATGAATGTTTTCACTCTTTGACATTTGCCGTCGCGTTTTTCTTTAATTTTTTTACGTTGTACGTTGTGCCCCACGGCCCCGCCCACTTTCTCAGTTTTTATAGATAATTGCGTTGGGCTGTCTGTCGGTCCGACACTTGGGGTTATGGTCCGGGACCCGGGGGATATTGTATGCCATGAAAACATTTGGGGAAGCTTTCGGCCACAAAACGAAAAGCTTTTTGGCTTTGTTAGGATTTTTGAAAACTAACGGTAAAGCTAGTGGCTCAGTGGGAAGAAGATAGTAGCAAATAGTAGTACACTGTGAAAAATTTATAAAGAAAAGAGACCTAATTTTTATATAAAGCTTCAAGCTATGTCTCTTATTATATTATTTAATTATTATTTTAAATAAAAACTATAAATTCGAAAAATTTCGCCAGTGTAATTAACAGTTGCTCCAGCATTTCTCATGCAAATAGCCAAAAGCTTTCAAGCCACATTTAACTGTAATAAAAATGGAGACAAATTTATATGCAATTTACCGAAAAGCTTTGGCATTTCAACTTACAGGAGCTTTTCTCGTGGGGGGATGGTGGCGGCAAAGGGTGAAAATGCAAAAGCTTTAACGTATTTCAAGTTTTCAATGGTTTTTGGTTTTCCCTTTTTTTGTTTTCCCTCTCATGTTTTAGTTTTTGATAAAAAAAACTATGATTTTTTGAAGAAAATTTTAATTATGCAAAAGGCAATCATTTTTTCAAGTCAGGAGTCAAACCCGAAACCCCTCATTATATTTGAACTTTTCATAATTCAACTATTAGTAGAGGAACATTTATCTTTCATAACTTCATGTATATTTAATAAATAGACCTAAAAAAAATCTATGTAGTTGCGATTGTGTCTTTGATAATAACCTATATATTTTTCCATAATAACCATGTCTTGGAAACAGTGTGTTTTGGAAAGCTAACTTGGCTTCAATCAGAAGCAGTTTACAATCATAAGCATATTATACCCATGCAGAGGGTATTATAATTTTGGACAAACATGTGCAGCGCAGTGAAGGAGACATCTCTGACCCTACAAAGTATATATATTCTTGATCAGGATCACCTCCTGAGTTGATATGAGCATGTCCGTCTGTCTGTTTCTACGCAAAATAGTCTCTAAGTTTTAAATCTATCGACCTGAATCGTTGTACACACCCTTATTTCCTTTGCAGGCAGTATTAAGTAGAAACGGCCGGGATCGGCCAACTATATCCTATAGCTGCCATATAACTGATTGATCGGAAATGCTATTTCTTTGGTATTTAATTTTTACTTTTGAAGAGTTAGAGAGTTCAACGTACGAATGCCATGTACTTTTGGCAAAATAATACGATATAACAAAATTCATAAGGATCGGCCGACTATATCCTATAGCTGTCATATAACTGATTCATCGTAAATTCCGTTACCAGGATATATAAGCTTACGAAGCTTTTATAAAAACAGAATTCTTCTATAATTTTTTAAGGAAAACATGTTTCTTCATAAATCTTTAATCTAAAAATGTAAACACGCATATTTTCGTTGCCTACTTTTAAGGGCACCTACGAGTCTTATACTATTGAAGAGTACAATTTTACGGTTTATTTGCATATAATATCATTGAAGAATCAACTATATTTTGGTAGCTATTCAATGAAAATTAAAAAAATAATTAATTAAAAAATAGCGCCCTCCTCCTCGATTCTCATAGGTTGCACTTAAGCTGGCCTGAAAAATCGGAAAATTTAGTATTTATTTTTGTGTAAATGTTGGTGTTTATTTTTCTGGACTTTTATTGGTTTGTTTTTGTTGTAGATTTGGTTGTTGTATGTAGGTTTTGTTGTTGTTGTTTTTGTTGTTGTTGTTTTTGTTGTTGTTGTTTTTGTTGTTGTTGTTTTTGTTGTTGTTGTAATTTTTGTTGTTGTAATTTTTTTGTTGTAATTTTTGTTGTCATTTTTTTTGTTGTAATTTTTTGTTGTTGTAATTTTTTTGTTGTTGTAATTTTTTGTTGTCATTTTTTTTGTTGTAATTTTTTTGTTGTAATTTTTTTGTTGTTATTTTTTTTGTTGTAATTTTTTTTGTTGTAATTTTTGTTGTTGTAATTTTTTAGTTTTTTTTTTGTTTTTTTATTTGTTGTAATATTTAGCTTGTATATCCGACTATATCTTAAAGCTGTCATTTATGTAACTGCTTCGGCATACAAGCCAAGCTGCTTTCCAAGTCGGCTCCGATATTTGCAATATAAAGGCCATCCGATACACAACATATATCCTATAACATAAACTACCACTTAACTGCAAGGGTATATCAACTTCGGCTCAGCCAAAAGATAGCTTTCCTTTCTTGTTCTTTATTATTTTAAAGTTTTATTTTCAAAAAACACTGTATCCTCTGATCTTTAAGTCGATCTATCTATATATCTGATTTTCATAGATGTACAAGTATATGTATTATCGCTGCTATCCATCTGACTTTCCAACGATCCCATGTCTCTTTCCTTTGAAAACTCACCCAATAGCTTAGCATCTAACTAAACCTCTGACTACAAAACTACTGATCTTAACTAACTATCTGATAATCTGATCTCTGTACTAATCGCTATCGCATCAACTCTCGCAATTTTCTCCAGGGCGTTCTTCTAATGCCTCGCACCTTGTCCGAAAGCCGAAAGTTGCGCCTTCGAAGGGCTTTTACCGAGGCCACTAACGAAACGCTCCAATGCTCCAAAATGGTATTTAGTATTTAAATTCAAATTGCAAAAAAAAAACCACGTTAAAAAATAAAAACCCAAAAACTTTTAAAAACAAAAACAACTCCCCAAAAAATGTCAATTTTTTTGGTTTTTTTAAGTGTACATAAATATATTTTAGAATGAAACAAAAAAATACCAAGCTTGTAGTTCCAAACAACAAACAAAAATCCAATTAAATTTCAATGGCACCCCGCCCCCCAAAGCGGTCAAGTAGTTTTGTTTTTAATCCAAAAAAATAATAATAATAATAATAATTATAATGCTAAAATGCTAAGTGCTCGAAAAAAATGGGCATTCGTTTCGTTACATTTTTTTCCTAGTTCGCACTGCGTCTATGTCCTTTTTTTTACCAAAAACTCCCCTAGAAAGCTCACCAAAAAACCAACAATTTTTAACAAAAAGAAAAATATCCAAAAAAAAAACTTTGGAATGCTCTACAAGAATGTCGAGCATTTATTTTTGGCCGCTTGTAGCTCGAGTTTTGAACTTCCGCATCCGCATCCGCATCCCCTACTTCCACATCCGCATCCCCCCCCCCCCAAAAAAAAGACATGCTTCTGCATGTTTCGAACGTAGACTGTTGTAGACTCGTAGTTCCGTAGTTTATATATAAAAAAATATATATAAATAGTATATATTATATATCACCATTAATTAGTTTATGTGGAAAACACTGGGCAGCAGGTAAGATGTAGAAGAAAATGTATTCCCTCCCTTTTCTTTGCACCGGTTTTGCTATTGTTTGTATTGCACTGAAAACAAAATGTTTATGGCAATAATATTTATGCCATTACCAAAAATAATAATCATATAATACCTGAAAGGGGGTTGTACAGCAATGTAAGGTACTAAGTGGTATGAATATTTTGACAAAGATTTATAAAGTATGGGAGTTACTTTGGAGTAATGCTTAGAAATAGCCCTTGGAAGTATTATGTTTTATCTCTTAAGTGTTTATGGAGGGTATTTCTCTATTCGTTACACTTGGTTGCTTCTTTCTTCCCAACAATTAAGTGGCAAGCAGGAAGCATTTAACATTTTCCCGGTACGTGCTGCAAAATTTTCATTTCCATGACGTCGACGTGATCAGGTGTTCTCACCATTTTCCGCTCGCTTTCTCTCTTTATTTGGGGGCTTGGGCTCTCTCTTTGAGTTTCCCTCTGGGTAGCATCCACCTGCTGCCGTTTGTTTTCACTTGGATTCCACATTCCACTCGATCCACGCGATCCAGACGAGCAGCGACGCGTGCTGAAGGAAGTTTTCTTCTATTTAAAGGGTATCTAAGGGGTATGATGGTTAATATGATTATAAATATTAAAAAATTTCATAAATCTTGATGGTGTATTTTAAACTTTCTAGATTAAGCTGAATGTCTTTAATGTCCTGTAATTTATTTTAATAACAGGGTAGCTCTTATTCGTTTCCCTTTCTCTGCGCTGATTTTTTTTCTTCTTGTTTCCGTTGAATTGGCGGAACCAGATAGAAATAAAAGCAAAAACAAAAACATAAGCCAAATAACGTAGAGCCAGGAGCGCACCAGATTGGAATATAAATAAAATTTTCGGTGTGCCGGCTGTCTCTGTCGCCGAAAGGGATATAGCTCTCGATCTACACACCACCTATATAGAATCTTTAAAAATCTATTAAGATCTTCTGCCATACGCTCTCCGCTCTCCCTTCCATCTTGTCCAAATCTCTCTCTCGGTAGACCGTTCACCGTTCACCGTTCACCGTTCTTTTTTGGAGCATCGCATAATGGCGACGGCGAACGGTTTGTGGAAATGCTGAATTGTGTCTGCTTCCCGTTTTCGTCTGGCGTTCCCATTCAGTTCTGTTTACATTTTGGACAATTACGCAGCCGAAAGTCCGAAAGGCCCGAAATAATCCCTCTACAAAAAATTCGAATTTCCGAATCCGCATCCGAATTCACATCAAAATCAAAATCCAATCAAAACCCATTGGTTTTTCGTCTGCATCGGTTCGTCGTGCAAAAGGAAATCCTCATTCTATTTCTTTAATAATTTATTCATTTTTTAATTTTTTTTTCGTGTGTTTGAGTTTCTGTGCCACAAAACACGCGTGTGAAAATTATTAAAAAATCAGCCGAAAGCACATTTCTTTCAATTGTTTCGCACAATGTTGAAATATTTCTATAAATTTCTGGACAGTGACCCATTTGACAAAAAGTGATAAAGATTAAACGTTACAAGTGCCTGGAAAATAGAGTGAAAATAATAGATAGAAAAAATTTGAATTTTTAAACTGGTTTTATTTTTTTGGGGATCCTTCGAGATCTTTTAATACGAGGGAGGTGTGGAGCATGTCGCCGGCCTCCTGCATGGAGAACGATTGCAATCAGGGCGCTCTTTACCAGAAATGCCTTTCTCCGGCCAGTGCCACCCTTGCCACCCCCTTGCCGCCGCCACCCGTTGCGGCCACGCCCCCACAGATAATGTCACCGTTACCGGCGGTCTTTTCGACGTCATCAACGCCATCGGGCAGCGCCACCAACTCCCCCTCCCATTCGCCAACTCCCTCGCCGTCGGCCAGTGTTTCGCAATCGCCGTCCCCGTCACCCCAGTTGCGGCGAACCCTGACGCCGATGTCGCAGCCGCTGCCGCTGCCGCACCCGGCATCGATGCCAACGCCGCTGTGTGCCGCGGCGGCAATTATGACGCGAACGGGCAGCGTCGGTGGTGGCGCCACCAGTGCCGCCCGCAGGAACTCCCTTTGGCTGGAGACGCTGCGCAACACACGCAAGCTGTCCTACGCCAACGAACGGCCCATTCTGGTAAGCCTACACTGAGAGAAATTTTTAGAAGAAAGTAAATATTAATAGGGGTGAAATGAAGGGTTGAAAGGGCTAAAAGGTTAAGGGTTAAACATCGTTTTAGTTTCATAATTTTCGGAGATATATTATAAGCATTTTTATAATTATTTCTTTAAAATTAACCTAGTAATAATATCAATATTTAAGCCCCAAGTTACGTATACGCCATGTGGAACAACACACTAAAAAAATTCCAATAAAAATCCAAGAAATATCAAGTTCTAACATTTACAACAAATATTCTGCCAACATGACGTATGAGTAATGTAATGAAAAAATATTACGTATACGCCTAGTTGAGCAGACAGGTAAATATTTAGTTTAAAAACAATTTTGTAAAGCATTTAGGAAAATGATCCGCACTAAATGCCAAGAAAGCTATTAGAAATTATATTTTTTTTAAGGCAACACGGCGTATGAGTGATATATTTCAGTATCATTTTTAAGGGGTCTTTAAATCAAAAGCTTAAATTACTTATTACTTGTACTAATCAAAATCTATAACTAATCTAAAACGCGGCCTATGGGGCGTATGAGTGATATTTAGACCAACAAATCACGTATACGCCTGGTATGACAGAAACATTAAACTCTTTTCCTCTGAAAGTTGAAAGAAAATACAATGTATAAGCCATAAAGTGAAATTAATGAATGACGAATTCAATTTGGGAATTTCTATATTTCTTTGACGTTTTTTTTTCTCATATTCATGCATACATATTTTCTTTTCGCCCAGTGCCATTGGAAAACTTATGACGTATCTAGCCGCTTGGCTCCCCATTTCATGACCATTTATATTCGCCATTTCGCTGGCGTCTTCCACGTGTCCGCCTGCCTTAGAGTCCAACTATAAAAATAAATAAATCGCGCGAGTTGTGGCCCTCTCTTTCGCGCCCCTTTGTCTTGACTGTGGTCCTGTCTCTTTCTCTTCCTATTCCCCGGCCTCCACCCTTCTGCTGCTCTCTCTTTCTGTCTCTCTTGAAGTTATTTTCAACGAAAGCATCTGCAGAAAACAAAAACAAATCCCAAACACACGATGTAGCTCTTGGGGAAAATGTTGGGTAACGAAAGTTCTGTACCCTGCAAAAAGTTGGGCAAACTTTTGGCGTTTTCGGCAAAGTTGTATCGTGGCTTTGACTTTAAGAAGGAAGGAAATAAAATTATTTACTGGAACTTACTTGGCAGTAAAATTATATTTCTAATGGGAATTAGTTGGACAAATTGAATTTCCCAAAATAAATATTTAACGAAAGCACCCCATGATGTATGCATGTCCAGGATATAAATCAATCCATAAGAGGGAGAGGACTATCACAGCAATAACACAAAACAAATGTGGGAAATATATATCTACATTATGGCCAAAAACCAAAAACAAGAGACAATGGACAGACCAGGGGGAAGATATGGGAGAGATCTTTAGGTTTTTATATTAGATTCCGAATCAAAATCGGAATCAGAAACGTAATTGTAATCACAGACCGAAACAAACAGAAAATGCCCATAAAGTTCAGCCAAGTGTTTGGATCGTATCGCCCGATCCGTTTGTGTTGTTTTGTGTATCTATCTTTGATATATTGTTTACAAGGAAAAACAATTTCGATACAATTGCGATCACCCGATCATCATCATCATCATTATTATTGTTGTGGACCGATGGAAAATAAAGCCATTTCTTACGGTGTAAACCGTGGGGGCCTTGATTCCGGATGAAGATGTTCTTCTGGCAATTTATGTTTCCAATAGGTCGGTGTTCTTTTCATCGATGTTGTCGGATTGGATCGTGTTTATTGTACAATATAAAGATACGTATATATAAACTGGTTACATCAGCGATATATAGTTCTTTGATATATGACCTTGCCGATTGAGGAGGCAATTCCGGCGTTTAAACAATGCCATCGCCATAGCGTAATTAATGGCATATGAGCAATGAAAGAAACAGGCCCCGAAAGACCCCAAATCGGGGACCTGCGGACATGAATTATCGATGCAGAGAGTATGGTACTTACTTACTTATATGGCATGTCTATGGCTATTGGTATGGGGATACTATGTAAACATTGTGTGTGTCTTTGTTTCCGTATGTGCGTGCATATTTAGATGATGATAAATATTATATATACTCCGTATGCACTTGGCCAGTCCCAATGGGTATTACGGGGTGTCATCTAAAATATTTAAGGCATTTGTTCAGCACACTTTCCAATCCCCGGTCTCACTTCTCCAACGGCTTCGACTTCTCAAAACCCAACACATATGTCTGCGTTTCGAGGACTTTCAATCGACCAAGTCAACTGTCAGGAGTTAAAAGCTTTGGGGTAGTATTCCTCTTTTGTTTTCATTGTTGTTGTCAGAGTCTTGTTGGGGTTCAGAGCCAGGTGGCCTCAATAGTCCAATAACTTATTGCCTCGGCATTATGCGGCGAAAAATAGTCGAGCGAACTTTTTAAAATTTCATGATAATGGTCTTCGACCGCGACTGCAGTTTTCCGTTCGAATGGGTCTCCATATACATATAGTATAGATATAGTACAGTATATCTATAGTACATGGTCGTATCTATCTATATATCTATGTGCAAGTGCATGCTAGATGTTTGCCCAAGTGTCTATCAATAAAATATGACAAGAGGCACTTTCAGGGGACTGTCCCCGAACGGTACCAGGCTATAGAGCACAAAAACAAAACAAAAAACCCCAAAGACTATAGACCAGGACGTAGAGTAGAATACCATACTTACGATATATATATATAGATATTATAGAACGCAATCGTTGACGCTGACTAAAGGTCGCGCCACATTGAATCCACTTACAGCTGTTCTGACTCATTTGCCAAGGCACAATCGGCCCGATTTTCTGGCCAACAGATGTCCGGCCTTTGAGGGCATACACCTGTGCAGTTGTTGCATCTCTGATTCATGTTTTTTTTGGGGGTCTAGGTAAAAGAATGGCTTTCTGAACCCAATTTTTGAAAGACCCAATCATAAGAGCCCGTTTCCTTTCCAAGGAAAAGTCTCAAAACTTTCCAAATCCCTTTTTTCGAAACGCTTACATTATTTTAGTGGCAAGACATCAAGGACTAAGCCACCGCTGAGGAGGAGCTCCAAGTCCTGCCATCAGCAACTCAATCCCTATATCCCAATATTGAAACTAAGCCAAAGGATAAGGGGCCCTGAGGGGGCCAGGGGATGCCGGAATGGCAAATGGCTGACAAATGCATAAAGTTTTCATTTCAATGAATTATTCAAAATCCGACATGACAACATTTTGACTATCTGTCGTTTGCGTTGACATTTCCATTTGATATCTGGGTCGACGATTATGCAAAAGGGTGAGATGAGGTAAGCAGGGGTGTATTGTGTGTCTTTGTCTGTGTATGTGTATGTGTGTGTGTGTGGCAGTGTGTGTTTGTGTTTTGGGTCTTAGGTGCGATGTCCTATGTCCTATGTGCACGTTAATGTCATCCTCGAGTGATGGACACTTGAGACAATTGTGCAGGGGTGCTGCTGCCACTGTGGCATGCAACTCTCAGTGCATAAATTCATTTAAATGAGTGGAAATTTAATAAAGCTCTGCCTATTCCACTTGGGGGAAACCATAACATATGGTTGTAAGGATTTCCAGGTAGAGGATTTTACAGCTTCAAGCAGTTGTTGCTTGTTTGCGGTGGCAGCCAAAGCTACTTAGCTGCACTGACAAAAATAAGGGCTGTCTTAATAAGGGAAAATATAAATAAATGGGAGAATATATTCAAAAAGAAAGTACTTATACTAGTTAATAAATATATAATTAAATAAATGCATTTATTTAATAATATTATTAATATAAACTTATACTCTTGTGGACATGGTTTCCTTGGAAATATTCATGATCCCAAGCATCATAAATATTATGCTCGGCTAATTAGACAAATGCACACGAGAATTAATTCTGCAGGATATATGATTTGAAGGATTTAAGGGCTTAAAAGCCAGCCAAAGGACGATGCGTTGCTATGTCATCAGCCACGGTTGCTAGGCCAATTCATTTGTCGGTTCATCAGTGGCAAAGAATGCATTCCAAATATCTGAGAGAACGTCATTTACGGCTACATCTTTGTGTGTGTGAGTGGGGGGGATGTCTGTGTGCGTGTACTTGTGCGTTTTAAGTGAGAGGGTACAGTGATAATTCGATATATCTCTTTTGGATATCTCTTTAAGATATTATTACATAATTGGTGAGATATAGAAATATAGAACCTAAAAGACTACGAGATCGTCTTCATTTTATATTATAAAATTAAAGTTTTTTCTTATTTTTTTTTTTTCATAATTTTAAATTAAATTAAATTTTATAATTTCTAAAAAATAAACCTTTAGTAGAAGCCAAAATAACCTAAAAAGAGAAGCCCTAAGAAGAGAAAATATTATAGAACCCCACAAATAATATATGTATAACCCTTAAGCCTCGTAAAATCTCCTCTACCGAGGCCCCACTGTACATCCTTTGCATGCACAAAATATTGCTGAACAACGTGACTACGACTGGGGCAGCGGCAATTGCCGATGACAATGAAATCGCGTAGCTGGAACTTTGAATTGAGCATCCATTTGGGACTGGCCTAGTGGCGGGGCGATGGCGATGGTGGGGGCGGGATGGATGGGGGCGCCTCGCGAAGCGGACGGAGGCCGAAGAGCGGACTGCGCGGGGGCGTGGGAGGCCCGGGCGGTAAGGAACCATCACCTTACGCAAATCGGAGTTGGCCAATGCGCAGGACCAACCGAAGGCCACGGACACAGCCGCTCTCGCTCTGTCTCTTTCCCGCCAATTTTCTCTCTTGCTCGCACTTTTTGATTTCTAAAATGGAATTTTGAATGCCCAGCAGTAGGATATGTGTGTGCGCGGGTGTATGGGTGTATGGGTGTGGGTGTAAAACCGCAAAAGGATTAACTTGTAAAGTTCAATTTTGATTTTCGTATCGCGTGCCATTTGGCCATTATGTTGGCTAATAGTTATCAAAATACAATAACAACACAAAAATACAACAACAACAATAAAAATTAAATAAATTTCGAGCTATAACCAAAGCTCAAAGTTCAAGCGAGAAGAAGAAGCAGCAGCAGCAGCAGCAGCTTCAAGCTGCTCCTCTTCGTTTTCGCCGCTGCCACTTTCTCTGCCAGCTTTCTCGCTGCCGCAGTTGGCGTCGCTGCCAGGCTTGGGTGTGGGTGTGCAAAGGCGTAGGGTCAGGATTTTACAAAGGGGGTATTATCATTCAAAAGGACACTATATATCCTTATAATTTCAATTTCGTATTAGTATATTTAAAGTTCAAACGACACTGTTTTTATAATAGTTAGTTATTAAAGGGCGCCCCCCGTGATGACGCCCCTGTGTTAGTGTGCTGCTTTGTGCGTGTATCCGTGCGTGAAAGTGAGATGGCCATAGCGCACGAGTGCTGAGAGAAAGTGAGAGAGAGCGAGCGCAAAACAAAGTTGAGTGGATTGGAAATCAGTCGAAGAGAGTGTGTGTGTGTGTGTGTGTGTGAGGCGGCGAGAGAGCGAGAGAGGCGCGGCAGGAGCCCTGCTCTCTCCGGCGCCACAACTCTGGCTCTCTCTCGCTTCAGCCCAGCTCAGAGCCAAATTAAACACACATGACAATACCAATTCATTATGGCCAAAACGAAATTGCAACTGCAGCCGCAGTCGCAGCGGCTTCGTCAGAGGCGTCGTCACTGGCAGAGACTGCGACTGCGGCCGTACCAGCTGATAAAGACAGTTTGACAGGCAAATCTGGGTCTAAGAACCAGCCAGAAGAAGAACAGAAGGGGGCGTGGAGAAAGCCGAGCTAGGTGTGTGGGAGAGGAGTCACTAAAATATACGAAGAAGAAGAACAGCACCCACACCCTTTTGCTCAACGGCTGCTCACTTTTTTACAGTTACAGTTACAGGTGAACTTCATTAAATCAAACTTAATAATAATATTTATAAAACTGCATTTCAACTAATTACAAATTCTGTATTTTTATTAAAATAATTGAGAGAGAATAAATGTACTCTGCAATTTCGCAAAATTTATAATTAAAAAAAAATATAGCATACTTTTTTGGGCAAAAGCCGAACTTTCGCTCCCAGGCCTCAGGACCAAGACAGACCATGTCTCAACAAGAAATAGAAAAGTTTTCTGAAGCTAATCAGCTTATAAGTCAAGTTTAAGACACTTGATCTTATTTATGTTTTCTGTCCTCTTTCCGTCCGCTGTACTTTAAATTCCAATTAGAATCTGGCGCAACAAAAAATACACGTATTTGAAATTGAAATTTATATCCGCGTGTGTGTGTGTGTGTGTGTGTGTGTCAGCTGGTATTTCGATTTATGGAAGTTGGCCCGTATTGCTATGGCTATTTATCAACCGTTAAGGATCCGGGAGAACGGAGCGTGGCGAACGAACGGTGGACCAGAGAGCGAGAGAGAAAGGAGATCTCGCCTTCGTGTACCGTTAGCCTCCTTGCTGTCGCTGCTTTTTGTGGTCGAGTTAAAATTCGAACTTGCTTTTCTCCTGCCTTGTGTGCCTTGTGCCTGCCATTCCACCTTCCCACCTTCTGCCTGCCGCCTGCTGCCGGCGTTGGTGCCTCTCAGTCGCTGTCACCGTTTGCCGTTGCTGTCGACGCTCGCGTCGCTGCCCACTGCCACTGCTGTCTCTGTCGCCGCCGCTTTGAAGATTCCGTTATTCCGTTCGTTTCGTTTCGTTTTGGATTCAGTCTGTATTGTGTTTACACCCATGGCTGACGTAGCGAGAGCTAAACCTTCGCAGGCGAATGAATAATAATAATAATAACATATAACAACAAAAACAACAAAAATATAAAACGATATAAATAAATATAAATTAACAAACACACACACACATACACATAAACCCATTTAACAGCATAGAATAAAAATAAATAAAAAATTATAAAAAAAAAAATAAAAATATATAGCACGGAATGAACAGCAACAATAATAATTATAATTATAATAATAATAACTACAGTTACAGCTACAGAGACAGAAACCGAAACCGAAATCGAAATCGAAACATAAGCAGCCACAACAACAACAATTTCATTTACAGTTACAGTTACCGTTACCCCTACAGTTACAATTACCGAAAAGCGAGCTCCATTTTTTTTCAAGTGCGTGCGTGTATGTGTGCGTTGGCAGTGTGTCTGTGTGCCCCGGCGGAATATAAATTTCAAGAATTCCTTCATTTAAATTAAATTTCAAAATTCCCCAAAAAAAAAAAAGAAAAATTAATAAGCCTATATATATCAAGAGGGAAAGAGATATATATATAGTATAATAAAACGGCCACCGGAGGTTCCGGTTAAGCAGAAATTGATTCAAATAATAGGAAAACACACACACACATTCACACACAGCCAGAGAACAAAAGGGACAAACATTCGAAAATGAAAGGCGAAACAATGCGATAACGGTATAACTGACTAACAAGCCCCGAAGACGACGAAGAAGCAGCAGCTGAAGCAGCAGTCGCCGCAGCAGCAGCACAACAACAAGCCCAAAATAAGGTAAAAAATCTCTAGTAACTCCCACCAAACTCCCCTCCCCTCCCTTCCAAAAAAAAAACCACAAAATATTTATGAAAAATAAACAAATGAAAATCCTGAAGATGACACCAAAAGTAGAGGCACAGAGCCATACACAAGAAAGATATCCAAAAAAAAAGTCTGCCGAACAAAAGAAGGAAACTAATATATCACAATATTGTAAGTCCATAGATAAATATCTTGCGGTACGTACACACTCCATTAAGATGTCAGCGAAAGTTGGTGCAGAGAAAGTGGCAGCGAAGGGAGCATAAAGAAAGCATCGTTCTTCTTGCTTCTGGGTCGTCTTTCTTCCGGCTTCCTCTGGCTGGTACTTCTTGGTGTAGTATGGCTTTATTAGCCATGGTCTTTTGTGTTCGAAAGGGAATTGGGAAGTATTATTAGGAACCTCAGGGTTCTAAAGAGAGTATACCTACCATATCTTCTGTAGAGCGTAGAAAAGTACACAAATTTCTAGAAAATTGGATGGAAAATTGATAGAGAAACGCGAACGCAGAGCGAAACCAAATATTGTTATTTGTATTTACGCCCGCTGATGGGAAATGTAGCATATTTCTTGGCGCCCGCCGTTGTTCCGCCAAAACCAAAAACTTTCAACCAAAACGAACACAAGAGTAGGCAAAATTTATGATTTTCCTGCATATGTTGGGGTCTGTGTGTTGGTGTGTGTGTATGAGGGGGAGGCATGGTATGTGTGTGTTGCAATATGTGAGTAATGGAAGGGCCAGAAGAAAAAAAAAAAAAGAGGCAAGAAAGAAGCTCAAAGAGTGATTCAAACTTTTCGACTCGGCTCTACCATAAACTTTTTTTTTTTTTTTTTTTTTTCCTTGCCTTGAATATTTTATGAAAGGGAGATGAAGTATATAAGTTGAAGTAAAGTCCATCATTAAGCAACCAATATATTGGACCATATAAATTGTGTGAGTGTGCGTGTGTATGGCGGGGGGGTAGTGGGGCATACTTTCCTTATACTTTCCCCATCTGCCAGTCCATGTAAATTTTAGCCAAGAGCTCGGGGACTCGGGGAAGTAAAAGTAAGAGTGATAATATTAATATAATTAGACTTTGTTTTGCTCCTCCTGTCACATCTTGTGCATTCTCCATGAAAGTTACGACACATTCTCGGCCATTTTCGCAAATTCTCCTAGCATTTTCCCCCAGAAAAGCATTTCCAAAGCATTACTCTTCCACTCTAAGCCCAATGGTCCTCAGCTGGCTCCGGCTCTGGCACTGGCTCTGGGCACTGGGCTCAATTCAACTTGAGTTATCCTAGGAATAGTCCTTGGAGACTGGCTCAAGTCAACCCATTTAACCGGCAGAGCACATGACCACATTTTGTGTTACCTGGTTCTCCTTTTTTTTTTGTATTGTTGTTGTTTTCTTCTTCATCTCCCCTCGGTGGCTGCCACATTTCTTTCATATTTGTGTTTGTCGTGCTTGTCCTTTTCGGTGTAAGAATTCCAAGCCGGTTGCATTAAGTTTCAGTTCCGGCTTGTTGATTGACATTTCCTCCGACTCTGTCTCTGACTCTGACTCAGGGACTCTTCTGCCTCGACTAGTGTGTGTGTGTTTTGTGTCTCTCTCTCTCGTTGTCCCTTGGCCAATTGCTATAGTGCCTCAAAAAAAAACAAAAAACAAACAAATAAAGCACAACTCTAGCCATCTTATGCAACTTGCCACGTTTGATAAACCGCAAAAAAAAAAATTCAGCTTCGCTTTTTGGTGGAGGGCGACTGTTATGTAAGTTCCGTGGCTGTAACGACAAACGACAGGAACAACAATGGCCAACAAGCAGATAAGAGCATCGGAAAAAAAAAACACAAAAAATAATAAAAAACAATAACAACAACAAAAAAATGGCAAACGCCAAAAGAAAGAAACAACAAACGAAATGAGCAGAGAAACGTGAAAAACTCCAAATAATCTACAATAAAACAGGAAAACAAAAACGGCAGCGGCAGCGGCAACGGGGCGGATGAGCGATGTGGTATGGAGGATTGCGTATACGTCATGTTGCCTTGTCTTTGGCAGCTTTAGCATTTCATTGTCGTTCCTCTTGTTATTATTGTTGGGATTTAGACGGTGTGGGCGTGGCCGAAGTGGGCTGTTCATCTCGCTGTCGTTTGTCTGTTGTTTTCAGCTTGGTTTCTGTGTTTTTTTTTGGGTTTTTCTGCGTTTCTGGGCTTCTGTGAGATAACGCATACGCCGCATGGGTCCGCATACTTTTGCCCGAAAAACTGCGGCTGTGGCTGCCATTGCCATTGCCACTGCCAGTGCCAATGCCAATGCCAGTGCCAGTGCCTGCTTTAAAGATGCAAATCCCAATGAGGCCCAGAGCTGCAAACAATTCTGAATTATTAAGTTACTCAATCAGGCTTGCCCTAAGACCTTAAACTCACTTGAAATGGGATTTGGTTGAGGGTTTACGTACGTCTGTCTTGCGAGCTCTCTTACTTTTCTTTATATTTCAACTATAGCCGGCCCGAAGGCTCTATTGAGGAGAATTTTCAATTAACAAATTCGCCCAAAGACCATACCCATTTCAATTTCCCAAAAACTTTGCGTTATGGACACACGCATAAACCAAAAAAGCAAGCCCGAAAAAGCCCTGACTGTGCTCCGAGAAGGGCCAGAGACGGAAATTTCTTTAAGGGATTAAATTTCCCTGCCTCAGCACCCGAGAAAATATATGTATATACAGGAATTTGTAATACACATATATATAAATATTTATATATACAAACGTGGAGCGACACGTGCCCCAGATGGATGCCTATTCAGAGCCCCCTCCTTGGAATCCCCCTCCAAAAAATGGCTGTTAAATGTTTTTTGATATTCCCTTGCCTTATGTATATGTATGTGAAAGTTTTGTTATTGTTTTTCCAGGACTTTCCGGGGGGGAATGGATTGTAGTAGTAGCACGTGGCCATGACCGCCATATTGTCGTCCTGTCGTCCTGTCGTCCCATTCAATCCAATCCAACAATAACAAAAATCAACAACAAATCGAACTTCAATTCCAATCGAATCAAATCAAATCAAACGTGTTGTTGTCCCAGTCCCAGTCCCATTCCCACTATTCGTTTCCATATACGGTTTGTCATTTGTCATTATGGCGGAAGCAAATCATTGTAAATGAATCCAAATTGCTCGTCCTTTACAAGTCTGCCCCCCAGACCCCTCTCCCCATCCTGAGGCGGAGGTTTTAGCCATTTTATCCATTTTAGCCATTGCTTTTGACCAACTGCTATTTGCATTTCACTGCGATACTGGCGCTACAGTATTCTCCCTTTGGATAATTTAGCGAGCATGCGACCTGTGACTGGGGTCGCCACTACCTGGTAACAGCTACCCGAACGAAGGCTAACCTTCAGCTAGCCCTAGTTCTGGCCCCACCTCCTGGAACTGCAGTCGGCCCCCCTTGGCCGGTTGGCTCATCCAAAAGTGAAAACATTCGAGTCAAGGCCAAGCCAAGTATCGTTTGTTTATTAATTATTTGGTTAGGCTTTCAACCGCCTCCTCCACCTCTATTATAGCTGCAGAGAGCGAAAATATTGTTAACTAATTTTGTTTTTATTTTTTTTAAGAATTATTAGTTAATTAATTAACTAAAAAAATTGTGATTTTGAACTTGACTTTTAAGATAAGAATACCATCACCAAGGGGGAGTTTAGAAATTTAAAATTAAATTTAAAATTATCTCGCCCATTCTAACTTGTTCTTAGTACTTAAAAATATTAAAATTAATTGCCAATTAGTGTTTAAATATTAAATTATTATTTAAAAAACATTTAAAAAGTAAAAAAATTTAAAAAACTTAACACAAAAGCGTTGTAACCTAATAGTTCCTCTTAGGGTTTGTTTAGTAAATAAATCTTTACAAAAAGGTATGTTTATTTTACAAAATATGTATTTTATTAAATTTTAAAAGCCCTTCCAGCTCTTTAAGCCCTCCAGCTTATTAGTTTCAGCCAAAAGGCTCCGTTTACTGACCATCCTCAAAGTTTGCCCTTTGTTTTCTGCAAATATTTGTGTTTTTTCCGACGTTTCATTATTTTTTGTGCCGTTTATTTAGTTGGTCGAGTCTTTTGGGGTTTTTTTTAGTAATTTTTAATATAATTCATTGCCAGCTATGCAGTCACAGTCGCAGTCGCAGTCTCAGTCGCTAATTGTGTCAACTTTGGCGCACAAGTCGAAAGTAAACAAAGGCCAGTAAACCGGCCAGCAACAATTTTCAATCGAATGACAGTCTCATTCTTGGCCATTATTTTTTTTGTGTGGCTTTTGCCACTTGAGTCACCTCACACACAGATACACACACACATGCACACAGACACGTTGCGTTTGTCTATGCATTGGTGTGTGTAATGGTAACAATAGGGTTAGAGATATATTGATTTTCGATCATAAGAACCTGCAACATGCAAAGTCTAACGAATGCCTTAACGTTTTCTTTATAACCGTATATACTATATAAGTATATTCCTTATATATATACTTGTATATTTTATGATATATATATATACATATAAATGTGTGTGTATATGGGTACTTTGTAGGCCCACTGACACGCCCCGCCCATTGACATTAGCTAGGGACTTGCCTTGAAGAAGGCAATCCTTGTCATTGTCGAGTTATCATTATTATATCCGTACTCGCCGATTTGGCACGCTCTACGGTTTATGGTTTACGGACTTTTGGACTACACTCCAGCCTCCCACGCCCCCTGATTAGGGGGCTTGTTATGTATGTAGCTTGTGTATGGGCTAGTTCCGGCAATCAATCTGCCCCAGCAAATCTTTTTTGTTCACTGACATCGGTGGAGAACCCACCGATTTGATTAGTGATGAAAGGCCCAACTACAAACTAACCGCAATCACTTTCAGGCATACAGTAGAGGGCATGAAAATAGGAATGGGGTCTGGGCTATGTGATACCCGGTACTAGAGGAGTGTAGTATTTGAATTGAAACTAGAGACTTCCTAACAACTTGCCAGTCTTTTCATTAAATCATTACCTAAAATACCTATAATCTGCACCTCCATTGTATGGCCCATATCCTATATCCTTGTTTCTTTGGCTAAGGACCCCCCAAATAAAAGTAACCCCTAACGAAGTTGGCAGACTGACCGAATTGTGCACTCAGGGTGAACTAATTGTATAATTCAAAGTTTTGAGGCTCCACAAACACACAACACACACACTCAGGACACACACACACATACATATAGCTGGGAATAAATTCGTATTTGTGGTTAGGGGGGCGGTAGGGGGTGGTGAGCCGTAAGGCAAGGCAAAAATATTACTTATCCGCCTAATTAAGCTTCAACAAAGCGAACACTTCATTATATATTTCCTGCACTCAGCAAACAGTCGGGCTCAATCAGTGCGAAAGGGATGGGCTTGGGCTTGGATTGGAGGGGGACGGGGGTTGGGTGAGTGTGGCATGGGTGTGGGTGTTGGGGAAGCCATATGGGGGGAGGGGTGGGGTGAATTAGCTGGCGAGGAAAAGAAAACGTAACCGTAATGTAATGTGAATTACGCTAAATTTATTAGGCAACAACGGGAATGAGAAGGGAACCGGAAACCAAGGCAAAGGCACACACACACACACACACACACACATACACAAGCAGAGCCACACATACTCCTTCACACACACTTGTACTAACACATATGGAAGAAAAGGTCCTGAAGATGAGCCTAATCGTTATCGTTTTTTTACAAAATAAAAGTTTTGTATAAAGTTTTTTCAATTTTATATTTATTTTTGGGAGTTTTAAAAAATATTTAAATATATTACAAAATTATAGAGTTTTTTTTAAGTAGTTAATAATTGAAATTGGTATATTATTATTATTGGTATTTTAACATGGTATTTTTATAAAAAAAAACATAAATATATCTAAAATTTTTCAAAACTAAACTAAGAAATACCCTCATTGCCTTCGTTACAAGTGTTTCTCCTTAACAATCCCTTCCTGAACTCCGAACCCAGGGCCTTAAAGGTTATCCCCGCCTGCCGCCTACCACGCCCCCTGCCTCGAGCCCCCTTTTTTTGAAGTCGTTACCAATTTCGTCGCTTATTTCTTGCCTCTTGTTTCATTCTCATTCTCTCCTAGTTCATTTCCTTTGCTTTCGTTTCGTTTCGTTTCGTTTTTGCGTGCTGGACGCGTTTTGTATAGGAAACTCGATAATTTCCACCAATTTCCTTTCCCTTCGCATGTGTGTGGGTGGCGGTGTGTAAGTGTAAGGGAGTATGTGGCCCGAAAGTATGCGTGTCCATGCAAAGCTCATAAACTGTGTGTCGGCAATGAGTATGTTAATTCGGTTAGAGGTGAGAACGCAGGTGAGAAATAATTTTGGGGCGTGGCATTGACTAAATGCAAATGCCAAACATATTACAGTGTGCGTGATCGGACAGATATTCCTCCCTATATATGGCGTATATATGTATATATAGTTTATATTGGAACTCAAGTGGCTGAGTGGTCTCGAGTGTCTGAATCATAAAATGAAGAAAAGTATGAGCCATTCAATAAAATTAGATAGTTCAGCTGGGGACCTCTAATAAATTCAATATTTTTGAAATGCCTGCCAATTTGAATTGCAAACAATATCATTCAAACAAACAATTCACAAATTGGCAATTTAATCAATGGCATTCAGCGTTTAACAATAGGCCGTCCGTATATATATTATAATGCTTATTCAATTTATTGGCTTACCTGGCGAATAGATGAGGGAAAAATGCCATAATTGCCCATTCAGCATTTATACGATTTCAAACGCTTCCAAATTGGATTTAATTTTAATCAATTGAAGCGGAAAACATGCAGCCACACGTTAAGTGGCTCTAATTTAAACGTTATCCTATTCACATTCTATTTAACATAAATATAAATTATATTTTTACCCATTGGCTTCTTGTGGCTAATGAAAATGCCAAATTGAAGTTTTCATTTCGGGGTTTCGGGGTTTCGGGGTTTTGGGGCTTTTCATTTGAATGGGAAAACCCCAAATTGGAATTCAGAAACATTACCGAGTGAAACTTTAATGAGTTTTTCCTCAACTCCACAAAAGTTAAAGAGGAAGTTGAAGAGGACTTGCATACACTTTCTTATTTATATAGGAGAGGATATTGTAGACCGATCTTATTCATACTTACTTGTACTATACTAGAAACATAAGCAAAGCTGTGTGCCAAGTATGCCACAAGATATTTTCCTTATAAGCATTGCCATTAGGACAAGGCTCTAAAGACCCTCCATAGTACCCTCCTGAAGAGTATCAACATTTAACTTTCTCTCAAGACATTTATTTAATCCTACTGTCTCCATTTCTTTTCCGTTTAGTTAGTGTTACTGCTTCCGTTTCCTGTCTTTTCCATTTTTTTTTTTTGGTTAGTTGGCTGGTTTTCCGCTTCTCGTTTCGGTTTTCAACTTAATTAAGAAATCCAATTAACATCATTGACATTAGATGTCCTAGAATATGCGCAATTTGTTTTGTTTTTGTTCGGCTATATTCGTATTTTTTTTGGTTATATTTTGGCTTTTCCGAAGCACATGGCCTGCTGGAAAAACACACAAACCTACTCACGCATCTGCCGGAAAAATAGATTTTATTTTGTTTTTGGGTCTGGAGTTGGAGGGCTTACTTATTCCTTCTATAGAGTCTCTCTCTCTCTCTCTCTTATTGTTTTTGTTGTTGTTGTTTTTGCATATGTGGACAGGACTTGTTAGGGACTTGGGAGGGCTATATCCTTTTTGCCACCCACTTTGGGCCACTCCACACCCTTTGCTGCCTTTTGCTGACAAGTAGGCGTTGATGTTGATGTTGACGTTGGTCTCGTGTGTGCTCTGGTATGTGTGAGTGTGGTGCGTGACCCCGCCCCCTTTGTATCCTGCCACCCCCACTCATTGCGTGTGGCCCCAAAAAAAAATTGTGCGTGTGTGTTTGTGCGGCTTTTTCGGCCAACCAGCCAACAAAAAAAAATGAAAATAAAATAAAGAAGCGGGGAGGCCAGAAGGGGTGTGGCACCTAAGGGGGGGACCTTGCCGTGGCACGCAACAAACAAGCGATAACAAACAATTGCGGCAACGACATTCGGATACTCCTCTCCTCCTGGCGCTTTGTCCTGATTTCGTCCTGGCATGTGGGGTAAATGTTTTTATGGTAAACGTTGTACTGGGCATCGTGGTTTAGGCCATATTTGGGTTTCGGCCCTGTTTTGGTTATTTGAATAAGAAAGTCACTTTCGGGTATTTAGTTAGGAATTAAATATATATTTTATTCTAAAGACTGTGAGTATAGCATACTTTTTAGGGCACTTATCCTCACTACTTGAGTACTTTTCGCTTTGAAGTCTCTAGCCTCTAAAATCCTTAAACCCTCTAAAATCTCTAAAATCTCTAAAATCTGTGTAATCCGTCTACACAAAATGGTTAAAATCCTTTGGAAAATCCTTCAGAGACTTGAGAACCTTCTGGCAGCTGGCTGGCTGGCTGGCTGCTGGCATGGCCAAAGCAAAAAGCATGCTTTTAGCCAGATTTGCCATTTCACTCAATTATGACAACACTCTGGTCCTTGTTAAGGAGTTGTGGCATCACACCGCCCCGTCCATACACCGCACTGGGTCAAAGGGCATTCCACTCGCCCATGAATTTGTCAAATTATCCACATGATCGCCTTGTGCTTGTATCTGCCTGTGCCTGGGCTGTGTTGCTGTATTTTGGCAAGAGGACTAGTCAGGAAATCCCTGTCAAGCCAGTCGGTTTTAGCCTTGTCTATGGCTTTGGCTCATCTCCCTCTCAGTTGGCTTAGACAGTGGCACAAGTAACACAACTGCAAACAGGGAGCGACACAGGAGCCACATTCAGGCAAATCTACTTAGCATAAACCAATTCACACACAAACACAAACACAAACACACACACACACACACACACACACACACATGTACGAAACACACAGATACAGCCCTCATTTAAGGGGAGTGGCCGGAGAAACTGACAAACTGCGAAAGCCAAAAACTGATTATGACTTCCCCCATTTAAAAACGACAGCATTCTGCACTTGCAAATAGACGTACTTGGGCCAGGGGCGTAGTCCGAAGCCAAGGGGGATACTATAAGGGGTATACTTCAAAAAAATTAAATTCTAATATTCTAAAATAGTAAATAATTAATAATTTATACTAAAATAGCATAATGTATCACCCCCTGTTTGTTAAATAAATGCCATCTAAGCCCCTGGGACAAGCACACATGTCCTGGCATGTCCCGGCATGTCCCGACATGTCTCTGCAAGTGTGCGTCTCTATGTGCCTCTAATAGAAGAAGCTATTCGAGAGATACAAAAGAGCTATTTCAAAGATATCCCGAGACAGGCAGCTAAATGAGAAATAATCGAGCCAAGCCCCGGGGCTGCAATGCCTTTCCGAGTGAAAATTGAGACATTGCAGTGCCAAAGGAGCAACAAAAACAAGAAAAAAATAAAATAAAATAACAAGAAAGTGGAATTAAAAATTATGCTATGTACTTAGCACCCCCCCCCCTTGTTCAGGATACTTCTATATATATACTATATCTTTCCGGGCAAACAAAATGCAAAGAGTGGAGTACAAGTTAAGCCGGAGTCTTGTCACCCAGGCACGTAGCCTTTTTTTCCCACAGAGAGGTATAGTCGAGGTGCTTTTATAGGAAAAGTAAAGATATATAGATGAGTGGGCTGTGGACTGTGGACTGTGGGTGGCTGTGAGCTCTTCTTTATAAACAAATATTTGGTTTTAGCAACTGAGTGAGCAGTGGTGATGGGGGGAGAGACTTTCTCGCTGGAGAAAGCTTAAATTCAGGCAAATAAAATGAAGAAGAATACACAAACGACAAAATAAAAAAAAAAAGTAGGAGAAAATTTTATTTCCAAACGGAATTTTAGGCAGTCCTTTGGGTGTCTATGTGTGTGTGTGTCTAGTTTACGACTTTTACTACTTTCTTTTCACCAGCCAGCTACACTCTCTCTCTCCCTCTCCCTTGCGCCCTTTATCTATCTATCTCTCTACTTTCACTGGCACTTTCCCTTTCGGCTTACTTTCTCTGGTCCTGCTTATGCAAAACCGCACCCATATTGAGGGAAAAGTAGGAGAAAAAAACGAGAGAAAGCAGATTACTTATCTTTTAGTTTTCATTTAAATATGAAGAACAAATTGTGCACACACGCTGCTTTCTCCCCTCCTCCTCCTCCCAGCCAGCTTTCACTTTCTTTTATTTTGGCAGAGTCTAGAATCGAGATAGAGAGATATAGCAAGTGGATTTCCTCCTTTATCCCAAGCTGCCCTTTCAATTCCACACACACACTGCTCCATTTTTTCATCCTCTTTCTATTTTTGGTTAGACAAAAATAATTGGATTTACACCGAATCAAGAATCGAGTGGAAAAAATATAAGCCAGTGGAATATATATAGTACGGGTAGTGTGTGATGTCGTCATAGGATAAGGACAGGGGGCCAGGCGATATGTGTCCTGACAGGATACAAATGCGATGCTGTGGGGACTGGGGGGGCAGTCCCTAGCACATCTCCTCTCAATTGGAGATATTCATAAGTGAAATTTGTTATTCAAATGGAGGAGGAGAGCTTATAAATTGGAGAGTTTGTTTTTTATGGTTTTTGTTTTAAGGAATTTATAAGCAAGTCCACTTTATTTTTAAAACTTAAAAGGTGGTTGGTGGGCTTAGCAATGCCAGGTCTTCGGAAAACATAAGATTGAGAGAAGCGGACTTGTCGGAGAAAGAAAACAAGTAGAATTAATAAATATTTAAAAATTAAAGTAAAAATCAGGTAACTAGCGGAAAGAGCTTGAAGAGATTTGTCACCAATTAAGACGTTTTATTATAAAAAAAAATAAAAAATAAAAGCTCGTTTCTTGAAGAACATTCGATTAGGCGAGAAGAATGGCCAGAGCTCGACAATGGATAAGAAAGAATTTTTAATATAATTAAAAGAATTTTTTAATAAAAATCAAAATAGTACCGGTCTCAGAGGAAAAAAAAGATATAAGACCCCAAGAATGGATAAACAATATTTTTAAATATAATTGAGACGTCAGATTATAAAAAAAAATAAAAAATAAAAGCTAGTTTCTTGCAGAACACTCGATTAGGCGATAAAAATGACCAGAGCTCGACAATGGATAAGAAATAATTTTTAATATATTTAAAAGAATTTTTTGATAAAAATCGAAATAGTATCGTTATCAGAGGAAAAGAAAGATATAAGACCCCAAGAATGGATAAAAAATATTTTTAAATATAATTGAGACGTCAGATTATAAAAAAATAAAAGCTCGTTTCTTGCAGAACATTCGATTAGGCGAGAAGAATGGCCAGAGCTCGACAATGGATAGGAAAGAATTTTTAATATAATTAAACGAATTTTTTAATAAAAATCAAAATAGTACCGGTCTCAGAGGAAAAAAAAGATATAAGACCCCAAGAATGGATAAACAATATTTTTAAATATAATTGAGACGTCAGATTATAAAAAAATAAAAAATAAAAGCTAGTTTCTTGCAGAACATTCGATTAGGCGAAAAGAATGGCCAGAGCTCGACAATGGATAAGAAATAATTTTTAATTTAAAAGAATTTTTTAATAAAAATCGAAATAGTATCGCTATCAGAGGAAAAGAAAGATACATATAAGACCCCAAGAATGGATAAAAAATATTTTTAAATATAATTAAAAAGGAAAAAAAAATCAGGTGGCAAACGGAAAGAGCTTGAAGAGATTAGACACCAATTTTCTACAATTATAAAAAAAGAAAAAAATAAACAAAATAAGCAAATCAGTGGGACTAGAACAAAGACATCGATTCCCTTTAAGAACCATCGTTTAGGTCTTTATTTTGGATTAAATTAGATTAAACTAGATTAAAAATTCAGACATTTTAAATGAAAACCATTAGTAAATATAAAAGAGTCCACTTTAGGTAAGCTTATGGATTAAAACAAAGACATCGATTCCCTTTAAAAACCAAATCTTACTTTTGTTCATACTTGGATCAAGAATTGGAAACTCAAGGAAATGGCTGATCTCATATCAAAGTCGAAGGGTTAACAATTTCAAAATAAAAAAGATAAATAAAAATCAGACCGAAATAAATAATTTGCAATAAAGAAAAATAAAAAACTTAAATAATGACGAACTAGGTGTGGAGGGTTCGGCTCCACAACCAATTGTGATTAATAGCACATCCGCTCGCTACAAGGAAAACTCGATTCAAGGCAGAAATGTGCTAACGCTTTCAACGAAGTGGCTTTTTCTCTCTCTTAGTAGACGGTCACACTTGTATTGTTTAGAGATGAGACTTTTCGTAGAGACTTTTTTATGAGACAAGTGGTTTGTTTTATTCCTTTAAGTTTAAAGACGTAGCGGGGATTATTTATAAAACTTAATGCCCTCTACAAAGACGTAACAAAAACTATAATGCTCTTTAAAATGTATATTTTAAATTTAAGTAAGAAGCTTTAAGTATTTGCTCGTGATTTTATAAGATAGAAGCCTTAAAAAGGATTTGGAATCTAAAGACTAGAAACTATTATTAACTTTTAAGGGAAAAAAACAACTAATTGCCTGCTTCAAAATCCCAAAGTAAAATACCTGAAAACCCTTCTAGAAAATGGTAAAGTATACAGCCTTTGAATAAAACCACAAACTGCTAGATGGCTTAAGCGCACTAGAGAGCACAATTTAAACACAAAAAACACTTGTTTAAAAATTAGACAAAGTATAAACTAAACCCAAGTAAATTCCCCAATTAATAAAGTAAAATATATATATTTTTTAGCTCCGCAAACCGGCGTCGACACTCTCAATTCCTGGCTCGATGAAAACACCTTCCATTGCGAACCGGGAACAGATCTCATCTGGATGCAACGAAGAAGCGGCCGAGGCACTAGTGGGTATCCACTCAGACTACCCTAGGTATGAAATGTATGTATAGCCCGAACCGATCCGACAGTAGAGTATGTATAGCCCCCCATTATATCCATTATGTCCATTAGCGAACATTCATTAACCCGCCCTGCCCCAAAGTCAAGTAATTAAACGACTTTCGCCGCGTATGTACCCCGAAATGCAATTCCGAAATGGATTAATGTTTCAAGCACTGAGAAAAAATCATGCACCATACTTTAGTTTCATGAATTTTGATTTCTTAACCCTAGATTAGTGATGGTATCCTTAGAGCTCAGTGTAGTAGAATTTGCAAAACATGAACCTTAGTTGGCAAACTGTGGGAAAATCATCGACTGACGGATGGATGGATGGATGGATGGATGGATTAATGTCCTGGGGACAGTAATTAGCTGTCAGTGTCAGGACTGGCAAGCACCGGCCCTCCTCCGGGCAAGATTTGTGATTTCCGAGGGTCCGTCATACCAGAAAAATCAAATCAAGTCCAGATGTACAGCTGCTGTCCTGATGTGCCGGTTCCTGAATATTCATTGGGGAGTCTGCTGGCAATTCAATTTGAACGATTCGTTCTAAAGTGAATACTCGAAACACTTGGAATATCGGTTCGAATGTCCAACGTCCAGGGACCAGAGTCCATGCCAAATAAATCTCTATGAATGTCGTGGCTGGAAAGATATTTTCCTGCAATCACGTTGCCAATTTGGCACAGTTCAGCAGTTTATAGAGAGTGAGTGATGGAGGGAGGGACTTTATGGGAGAATTATATATATATGTATATATATATATGTATATATATAATATGACTGTGACTGTAAACGAGGACAGGCAGCGGCCAGTTTGTGTTTGTGTTCCCTCTCTGTGTTTCATTTGTCAGCAAAAATTTTTATTGGCATCTTTTGCTCATCCATATGTATAGCCCCACACACATGGATGGTCTATGCCTCACATACATACATATATTGGGTGCTTGTGTGGCATCTATAAGATACAAATTGATATGACACATTTAGGAAATCCCCCGGCAAAGCGAAAACACACAAATCTGTCATTCAGGCTGTGAGATTTATTAAGGTGCGGATACGCCTGAGTTGCGTTTACTTTTGAGTTGGGTTTGACTTATATGGCTCCTACTTCTAGCACTCGTGGCTTCAACGACTCTTGCCCCTTGCCCCAGCGATCCTGATCCAGGACGAGAGCAAAATCAATCTTAATTACGTGGCAGAGCTGTGGGCTGGCTCGTTACCAGTTGCCTTTTCCTAATTAATTCAGTACTACTTTTATTAGTTTGGTTACTTAATTCAAACATGGAGGCTTAAGTTCCTCAACTAGAAACCCATCACTGTAGTTTCCAATTTTCCTTCTAGTTCCCATCCATATAGTATATTTAAGCTTTTAGACCCCCAATGTACTATCTAATATTTAGTAACTATATCTTGAAAAAAAAGCAATAAAGGGCTTCACGGTGGAGTAGTTAGTGAGTGTTAGCTTTTGGCCCAAAGTATGTCATGACTCACGTGTATCTTTTTCTTCCAAAAAAATTTCTACAATGTCCGCGAAATAGGTATATGGAAGAACGTGCCCTTACTGGCGGCAATACGTCCAGGAAGCCCTCAACAAACTCGGCCAAACACAAACCCAATGTGGGCTATCGCCTGGGAAAGAGGAAAGCCCTGTTCGAGAAGCGCAAACGCATCAGCGACTACGCCCTGGTCATGGGAATGTTCGGGATCATCGTGATGGTAATCGAGAACGAGCTGAGCAGTGCCGGTGTCTACACAAAGGTAATTATTGCTACCCTAATTTTATGGGGTATGCATAGCAGTTAAGGGGATGGTACCGGATTGGTACAGGTACTTAAATAGAACAGGATTCATTGATAATTAGTCTGGGAATTATTTAAGATCCGCGGCTTAAGAATCGGATGACCATTGGCCAAGGTATAGCTTCCCAAAGAGGTCGCAAATCCATAGTTCCCGAATTTCCAACTTTTAAAGGGGGTCTCCTAGAATAGTTCAAAAAAAAATCGATCGAAAATTCTTTTCCCATGTTTTGATGCAGATTTGTGGAGAATCGTTCTACAAATCGTTTAAGGTACGCCACTTAAGAATCGGATAAGGATTGGCCGAGATATAGCTTTCCTAAGAGGTCAAATATCCAATAATCCGGATTTTGTCATTTTTGAAGGGGAGCCCCTAGAAAAATTCGAAAAAAATCGATCGAAAATTCTTTTCCCATGTTTTGATGCAGATTTGTGGAGAATCGTTCTACAAATCGTTTAAGGTACGCCATTTAAGAATCGGATAAGGATTGGCCGAGATATAGCTTCCCCAAGAGGTCAAATATCCAACAATCCGGATTTCGGTATTTTTGAAGGGGAGCCCCTAGAAAAATTCGAAAAAAATTGATTGAAAATTCTGTTCTAAGTTTTTGATGCAGATTTGTGGAAAATCGTTCTAAAAATCGTTTAAGGTACGCCATTTAAGAATCGGATTAGTATTGGCCGAGATATAGCTTCCCCAAGGGGTCAAATATCCAATAATCCAGATTTTGTCATTTTTGAAGGGGAGCCCCTAGAAAAATTCGAAAAAAATCGATCGAAAACTCTGTTTTCATTTTTTGATGCAGATTTGTGGAAAATCGTTCTACAAATCGTTTAAGGTACGCCATTTAAGAATCGGGTAAGGATTAGCCGAGATATAGCTTTCCTAAGAGGTCCAATATCCAACAATCCTGATTTTGGTATTTTTAAGGGGAGTCCCTAGAAAAATTCGAAAAAAATCGATCGAAAACTCTGTTCTCATTTTTTGATGCAGATTTGTGGAGAATTGTTCTACAAATCGTTTAAGGTACGCCATTTAAGAATCGGGTAAGGATTAGCCGAGATATAGCTTTCCTAAGAGGTCCAATATCCAACAATCCTGATTTTGGTATTTTTAAGGGGAGTCCCTAGAAAAATTCGAAAAAAATCGATCGAAAACTCTGTTCTCA
This sequence comes from Drosophila pseudoananassae pseudoananassae, assembly GCA_018153035.1. Taxonomy (NCBI): domain Eukaryota; kingdom Metazoa; phylum Arthropoda; class Insecta; order Diptera; family Drosophilidae; genus Drosophila; species Drosophila pseudoananassae. The sequence continues at coordinate 7,679,914 of JAECXR010000014.1, read as the reverse complement.
TTTTTTGATGCAGATTTGTGGAAAATCGTTCTAAAACTCGTTTAAGGTACGCCATTTAAGAATCGGGTAAGGATTGGCCGAGATATAGCTTCCCTAAGAGGTCAAATATCCAAAAATCCGGATTTTGGCATTTTTGGGACCCCTTAGTTTTAATGCAGAATTGGGGAGAATAAAGTTGTTAATCTTTTAAGGTATTACACGTGAGAATGGGTATATACTCATGGGGATATGGACTTGACAGTTTCTGAAAAAACTAAAATGTGAAAAAGCTTCGGCAGCAACCGAAGATCTGTGTTTCCTTGAGCCAGTGGGTACTAATTCGATGATATAACCTTCTCTCCATCTTTTGCAGGCATCGTTCTACTCGACAGCGTTAAAAACCTTAATATCTGTTTCGACTGTGATTCTTTTAGGACTTATAGTAGCTTACCATGCTTTGGAAGTGCAGGTGAGAGTGAGTGCAAATTGTATTTTCTCTTCCAGATGTTTTTGATGTTCTTGCTGATGGTCGTCATCGTTTAACTTGATTGTTTAACGTTGCCGTCGTCACCTCGCTCACTCTCACATACCCGGACCCCCAGCCCGCTCCCTATAAAAAAGCCAGCCCCAAAGACTCCCTTAAAAGTACAAAAAAAGAGCTAAGGTCATGCCACCCAGCCCCCAAGTTAACCCTTTGAACCCTCGAGTCATTCATCGCCATTTTGGATTGTTTGTTTGTTTGTTCGTTTGTTAGCTAGTTTGTTTGCTGTTCGCCAAGACAATGTTTCCTCGTGTCCGGTTATTATTTCCCCTAACTATAAATAAATATATATATTTTATATTTTTTGAATATTTCCATTTCGAGCTTAAGTTTCTTTCGTTTTGTGAGTTTATGTTTGTACTGCATTTGGAGTGAGTGAGTAGGATGCATGTTCCATGGAAGTTGGTGTGAAAGAGCAGCGTTTCCGTTTCCGGTTGCGGTTCCATTTCCGTTTCCGTTGTCCATTCTCGCTTCATTCCACCATTTCTCTGGACATTTTCTCAAAGACATTTGAAATTCATCTGAAAAATATAAAAAAAATAAAACGAGAAAAGAAGCTGAAACACTGTACATAAGAAGCTAATCATTTTCATTCACTTTTAATCACCTTGATCACACACACACCCACACACAATACTAACACACACACACCCTCACTCTCCCACACACACAGTTTTCACCGAAAGTATTTTTCCATTCTTTCCGAATATATTGCTTTTTTGAAATACCAGACAAACTACTTTTGATTTCCTATCATTTCCATTGAATCCAAAGACATTGAAAGTATATATGTTATATATACCCGATCTATATATAAAACATTCCATAACCATATCGTTTTCGTACTCGTTTATCTCCAAAATGCGCTTTCAATAAAAAAAAAATGAGAACCCAACTGCATGTACAGCACTATAATTTATTTCATTTGCTCAACATTTAAACTCTATATATATTTTCCATATATATATTATATATATATATGATCCCCATATATATATATAGTCTATACAACTTCCACTTCTACTTCCTCTTCTTCTGATTATTATTGGTTCCGTATTACTTTACTCGTTTCTGTTACCTTACCAAAAAAAAAAAAAACAACCAAACTTTTTATACAATATATCTTCTCACAGACCAAACCAATAAGTTTAGTTAAGACCTGTGTTTAAACTTAATGTTGGCATGAAAGTTAAATATACAAAATCATAGATAAAGAGGAAACTCTCCCGATTTTTTCGAAAATTTCAAAAATCGGCTGAGTATCCTTTGTTGGAAAATAAAATCTAGAAAACTAGAATCTGTAGAGAGCATGGGAGCATATATGTATACATATTTGCAATATATGTAATTCTATTGATAATACATCTAGACAATATCTACTATATATTAGCCATTTGAACTCGAATAAAAACAAAAAAAAAAAAAACAAATAACCAAAAACAGATAAATGAAAAATACAAAAAGCCCGAAGAGAAGTGGAATCGAATCCTTTCGCTGAACTTTCGCTAGACATCTACAAAGTCCTGTGTTCAGTGTTCGATTTTTCGAACTTTCGAATATTTTGGATTGGTAATTGATATATATTATATCCCTTAAATAACGATAAACTCAAACTCTCACAATGCATCCCTCAGCCATATCCATGCCCATGATTCAGACTCAGATCAGTTCATCGATCACAGCGATCAGTCAGTCAGTCAGTCAATCAACCAGTCAATCAGTCAACCAACCAGTCAGCTGATGTATCTATATCCATATAGATATGTATTACAGAAACCCCAACAGAAAAACCTCATTCAAATCGTTATCTTCACACAATTTGTTCTCTCTCTATTATTAATAACTCCGACTAAATGTTATCCTCCCCTTAAAACAAATTAATTTTCGATGTTTAAAAGTAAAATTTTAATATGTAATTACCTTCCATTATGCTTTGCAGAATTCAGTAAGTAATACTTATAATAATATCTACCATACATACTTCAATATTTGTGAGTAAATCCAAAAAAAAAAAAAAAACCAAAACAAATAAAACCAAAATCATAATGCATAGTGTTATGTACAAATAAAATAATACCAATACCAAAAAACCAACTCAAATCAAAACAGAAACCAACCAAACATGCCTAGAGTAGCTAAAAATTAGATTGTATTTAGACCGGATATATGCCATATATACTTCTTACTGTATATGTGTGTGTATATCCTTGTGAAAACCAACAAACAAACTGCATACTGAAGCAAACTTCAAATTGATGTTTAGTTGAACCCGTGTCTAGTGTACATAAAATATCCTCTTAGTTGACAACTTCCTATCTTCAAAAACCAAACTACAGAACTACAGATACAGATACAGCTACAGCTACAGTTCACCTTAAAATAAAGCTTAAACAAAGTTCGAGCAACTGCTTGGCTCAAATGGACAATTGTGGCTTAGCTTGCACCACGAAAACCACAAAAAAAAATATTATAAAATAAATAAAATCACGAAGCGCTAAACCACTGCAAGTCCCAGTCCTAGTCCCACCTTGTCTTGCAGTACAGTTAAGCTAACCGATTCAGGAAAGTTATCTCGAACTTATCGATGCAATCGATATAAATCGAATTACTTTGAGACTGGTTTTTATTTGGTCTTGGACAATAAATTGCGAATAAATTCTGTAAATCATTTTAGGAATGAGTTTCCAATCGGTTTGCCTAAAAACACAACATGCATAGCATAGATGTACATGTGCACACATACATACAAGCATACCCGCATACACATGAGCATTCCCATCGCTAAGTCGATACTGAATAGATTAATCGACATGCAATCGATATCTGTGCTATCGAAACATCAATTCCATCTCTCACCAAAATTTCAATTAATTAACGAAAAGATAACTGAAACCAGAACACAGGACTTTGTAAACCTGACGCAAGTACTTATATCTATGTGTTATTGTATGAATGTATAGGTGTAGACTCTAGATGATCGATAAACGATATTTAATAATTGATGAGCAGCAATCAATCAATCAGTCGGCTTAACCTGCGAATGGCTCATACATGAAACCACAAAGAAACACAATTCAAAATTCAGGTTTTTTGTCCCCAAAACCCCAAAACGCCTTCAAAAAAGCAACAATTCGATATTCTTGCACTCGATTAGATTGTTGTGCGATTGAAAATGCCTTAAATGTTGTGCCATCTATATATATGTATATATAACTGTGTGTATATATATACAAACCAATTTAGTTAGACATATATATGTAACATATATAGATTACAAAATGCACTGCGCTGGAGTTTGCTTTCAGTTCTCAATGTCCCAATCAGAGAAGGGTTGCGATTAAATCAGGGGTGATTTTTGGGTGGGTTCTTTGATTTTGAACTTTGGAAAATGATTTGGTTCGATTCCAAATTGATTTGATAAAGCCCAAAGGGAATAAAAACAATAAGGTAAACAACAACTAAGAAACAAGAACGAAATCGAGTGAAATGTGCTAATTACATGTGAACACGCACGCTTCTTTCTAGTAAGTACTGTCACCCATACACCTGCACAATAGCCACAGATACCTTACACATACACCTACAAGAGCACCGACTACACACACACACACTCTCTAATAAAACTGATTTATAAAAAATGGAATTTTTGAAGAAGCTAGATATACTTGAACTTGACTCAGGACTCTTGCTTTTACAAGAAAACCCATTAACACAAACACACACATGTAGGCACACACACACACACACACACATACACCTCATTGACGTTGTACTTGTCAAATAATTCATGCTCGTATATTTGAGTGTAATTCATTTTTGTTTAGTCGCAAAAAAAAAAAAAAAAAAAACAACCAAATCAAATCAATAAATCTCCAATTATATTTAATAAATTATATACTCTCTTGTTCTCTTTCTTCTTTTTTTTATTTTGATTTCCTCTCTCCAACAACAACTGCAAAATGAAATGAATATCAATACCCGATACTATTATTGCATTCAATCGAATATATATTGTTTTTGGCGCCAAAATAGTTATTCATGATAGATAACTGCGCCGACGATTGGAGGATCGCAATGACATGGCAACGAATTAGTCAAATAGGGTTAGAACTTTTTATATGCGCTATACATCCAATTCCTGGCGAATACTATTTCCAGTGGACGACGAAATTGGCCAATAAGAATAAAACAATTGGCACCGAATTGGTGCCATATGACGTAGCTTTATCATTACCTATGTTCCTTCGATTATATTTAATCTGCCGCGTAATGCTGCTGCATTCAAAACTATTCACAGACGCATCATCACGGAGCATTGGCGCTCTCAATAGGATTAATTTTAACACAAGGTAATCAAGGAATTATTCTATGAGATTTAAGATATTTTTATAGAGATTTTAAGATGCATTCCGATAGATAGTCCTACCCTATTAATACCTCTTCGTAAACCCCACTTTCCAGATTCGTTTTAAAAACTCTAATGACAATATGCCCGGGAACGGTTCTATTGGTCTTCATGGTCTCACTCTGGATCATCGCCTCCTGGACGTTGCGTCAGTGCGAAAGGTAATGGAATCTTATTTATTTTCTTACGAAAAACTTCTATATACTTCTTTATATATCTATGAGGACACATCCTAATATATATATAAAGATTTATTACCTATTTGATTTTAATTTTGTGTTAAATTATTATGATTTTCGATTGTACCACATATTGTTTGGTTTGAATTTTGGTTTAGTCTTTTGATCTCAGTGGTTGATTAATTTTGTGAGATTTTTAGTTTCGTTCAGTTCGTTTCCGTAAGCCGTTGTTTGTGTTTTCGGTTCTGTGTGTATTTTTTATCGACTCTGAATTCCATAAATATTTCAATGTGTTTGCCACTCTAAATACTTTGACATAACTTTTTTAAACGTATGTATTTAATATCAATGTATGTATGTACATAAATGTATGTGCTAAGCATTACGTAATGTCTTCTCCAAAAACTCAGAAACTCAAAAACTCAGAAAACCCAATAACTCCGACAAGAAAAAAATAAAACCTCAAACTCAAAATGTATTATTAAAGTTATATTTTAAATATTCAATTGGTCTGAAAATCCAAGGGGGGGTTTGGGGGTGCGGGGACTTAAGCACACAGCTTACAACTCACAGATACACACCACCACACACACACACGTGCAGAGACAGAGACCCAGACAGAGACACTGAAATAAATATATAGTATTTTTGCATTTTGGTTAAAAAATTTACACGGTCGCTGTAACAGATGCAACGTATCTGTATGTGCAAAAGTATCTGTATATCTGCTTCGGTGTCTGCAGCTGCGAACTGTATCTGCAATTGCAACTGTGATGTTGTAGCATCGAAATGCAATTGTCACTGTCACGTAGCAAACGATTGGATAATGGATAATGCCTGCATGTGTTTCAATTTATTTACATTTGGCATTCGGATTCGCTTGTTTCACCCGCCCCCCCCGGAACCCCAAGCCCCCACCCCACGCCACCCCCTTTTTCTTTTTCAACATTTTTCTTGCCTGTTTACCCCCTTTTTTTTGCTCTCTCCCACTGACAGCCAACAATTTATCGATAAACTCGATAAATAACAAAATGGGGTTTTTCAACCAACACACACACATACACACGCCCATACATGTACACACACCAATACACACCCATACACCCTGTCCGTAGAATAGGAGAATGATATATATATATGCTATATATTATATATTATTGCATTTTAATCCCCTCTCCCCTCAAAAACATGTATATTTTTTTAACTTTTCAATCTTTGTGTTTTTTATGAACGTTGTATGCTAGATCTATCTCTCTCTCTCTCTCTCTCTCTCGTTTTCTCCTACTCCTCTTCAGCAGTTTATTCTTGCTTTTTTTTTACAAATAACTTAAAAAAAAAATAACTTACACAAGTTTTTTAAAAGCAGACTATATTGGCGCACAACAAATGTTTCTCCATCTCTTTCTCTTGCTACCCCGTTGTATCTAACCATCTCTCTCTCTCTCCTTCTGATTCTGATCTGCACTTTTGGCCTTTTGTGATCTAATTCCGTCCCCCTCTCTCGCTATATATCTCTCTCTCTCTCTCTGTTTTTCTCACTCTTCACATGTTCAAGTTTCGATTGTTTTTGAGATTTTTGTTGAGAAAACCGATTATTTTGTTGTTCTCTGATTTCAAGTTTTAAAGTTTATATTTTTGAATTCTTGTTGTTGTTGCTGTTTAGTTCTGGGAAACAAAAAAAAAAACGAAAACAAAAGAAAATACCAAACGATAAAAATAAAAACATTTATTAAGCTTCAAAATATCGATTGAACTGCGCCTGCATTGCTGTAGATCATATGTATATCTAAATAGATCGTATATATGTGTTTATATACCGACAACATCCGATACCTAATATATTACTAACTTGATCTGCATAAATCTTAAATATTTAACCCGAAAAGAAAAACGAAACGAAACAAAAATACATGAAAAAGCAAATGAAACATAATACCCCGACTGAGATATAACTTCCATGATCGCATCATTCTTTAGTGACGAAAGCATCTACACCACAAACTCTTCACAAGTTGTTGTTGCTGCTGCTGCTGTTGTTGTTGTTGCTGTTGTTGTTATTGTCCTTGTTGTCGCTTCGTGTTTGAAAATTAAAAAAAAAAAAAAAAACAACAAAAAAACTCAAAATATAAAATATCCATGAAAGACCAAGAACTCCTTGCTTTTGTAGCCCATACAGCCCATATATTCATAAATATATCAAATAAAATATATGGAATAACGGACAATTAACGGTACAGCCACAGACAGAGACAGAAGAACATTTGAAGAAAAGAGACAACAGCACTTGAAAAGGATTCCCACTTCCTCTTCTACGTCATGCGTTTGTGACACTTCAGTAGATTCTCCTCCTTATTATGATATTTTCTATCAATTTTCATAAATAAATATTATTTTTGTTAGGGATGAGTGACACTTATCGATTGCATGTCACATCCTCCGCTCGATTTATTTTTGATTTCTGTTTTCTGATTTGTTTTTCGATTACTTCTGCCCCTCCGCCCCCATTGTCGGTAATAACAAGCCTAGTGTAGGGGTACCGATAGTGTAACACGAATATGCAAGCCCATTCAAAAATAAATTGAGGAACATACCATATAGAGGGACAACAAAAAGAAATGATAATAACAAGTACACACAAACACGTATGCCATGTTTTCCATTTCGGTTTCCCCTTGGATTTGTTATTATTTTCCCGATATCCGCATTCCGTAAATTATACTTGTATCTAAATGTTTTTCGTAGCAATTGATAGACCAATTTATTGCCTTTTTCATTTACGATCTGTCACCTTAGATGGGAGCCACCTCCTCCTCCGCTTCCGCCTTCTCTCGCTCTCTCTCTCTATCTATCTATCTATCTATCTATCTCTAATATTTTTGCAACCTTTTTGAATTTTATTTAATTTTTCCATACTTTTCCGTGCGCCCCCCCTTTACATTTTGTTCATGTGTCTGTGTATCCTTTGGTCTGTATGTGTACTACGTGTGTGTATGTGTATTTGCGTATCGTTGAAGATCCCCGGATATGTATGTATCTTAACCAATCCATGCATGCTCTGTGCTCTGTGCTCAGCTCAGCTCGGGGTTCGAGTCCTTGGGAGTTGTTATGTTCGCATCGCATTTCTTTTTTTTTTTTTGCCGAGGAGTTGAAAAACTAAAAAAAAGAAAGGGAGGGAGTGGGGGAAGCTGGGGCTTTGGGGAGAGAAAATATGGAGAGATGGGGAAACATGAGATTTGTACGGATTTATGAGAGCATTTGCCAACACTGAACACACGCAGATACAGGATGCAACAGTGGCGTAGGTCCGGGGGCTTGTAACTTCTTTAGCTGTAAATAGTTTCATTTTCAAAGCTTTAAAAATTATACCACTTTTTTATATTTTGTGAGGAATTATTTCTCATAATTCGCAATAAATGTGTTAAAGTTTTATAAATTTAAATAGAAATCTATGAAAATAACATAGGCTTCACCAAAAATGATAAGAAACTTTAATTTTTCAAAGATTTGATTAAAACCTACAAAAGATATTTAATTTATTAAAGTTAAACTTTCTTAAATAATTTTTGATATATTTTTTGTGAAACAAGAGCCCCCTTTTCCACTACGCCACTGCACATTCCTCACACCGACACATCCATGGACTCTTGGCATTCATTATGATTTTTCCTTTGCAAATTGCTTATCCCCCGGCAAAGCCACACCCCAAACACCGCCCTCCGCCCCGCCCCCGCCCCGGCCCAGCAAAGAAACAAAACAAGGGGGTGGAGAAAAGAGAATAAAGAGGAAGGAAAGAAGAAAGAAAACGGCACCCAACGGAGCTTGGCTGGAAGGCATTCGGTTTTCAACATTCAGCATTTAGTGGCCACCTCTCCAGGGGCTTCAGGTAGAAATCATAAAAGGGGGGTTGCATCTGAAATGGGGGCAGAGGTAGAGGCGGGGCAACTCTCTGATGGGCCATTTCGAACATTTTGCATGTAGTATAGTGTAGAATGAAAGTACACACGCCCACACAAATAATAAAAATAAAAAGCGAGTGCGTGTGCCAGATCAAGAGTTATTATTTCGAGTTTCCAATCAGAAACAGCAGGATGCAGGATAAAGGATAACAGATTTTGAGCCAAGAATATGAAAAACAGCAAATAAAGAAACACAAAAGACCAAACAGTAACAGTAACAGAAACAGAAACAGAAACCAAAAGCCGAACGTTTTAAACAAAACTATAATTATCAATTATCCAATATTATTCATGTACTTGTATATTTCGAAATATATATATATATTCGTAACCAATCCGCCTCTCCCCTTTTTTATCTGTATCTTTCAATCTATCTCTACCTACCTCTACATACCTTAATATCTACTAGGACTTTTCGAAATTCCTCTTATTCTTTCCATAAATATATACAATATTCTTTCATTTTAATTTTTACGCCCAAAATAAAATAAATATGATTAGTTTTGTTAACTCTTTGGTTTTCCATTCCGTTGAGTTTGTGTTTCTTTTCTGTAATTTATTCTTCTTTCTTAGTTCTTATGTAAATTTTTAATGGAAATTTTCTTACAAAAAATTAACGTATGTTTACAAAGAATCGAAAAAAAAAACAAAATTTTATGAAAAATTTTTAACAAAAAAATGTTCACATAATTTCACATCTGTTTATTTGTTTACTCCACTTCTCACCCTACTTCTGTATCCACAAATTGCAAAAAAAAAATCTAAAAAAAAATATATATACAAAAACCAAACAACAAAAATGTATGAAAAACGAAAATTTTTTAAATGAAATATATATATTACAAATGAAATACTGCAACCTGAATATATACGCATACGAAATACGCACAAATCTGCATCTGAAAAATACCCTTCGAAATTATGTTATATGTATATCTATATACCGCTAAACAAAACGTAAAAAACGGCAATCATAACCTAAAACTAAAACGTATCATAAATGAAACAAATATCCAAAACAAAACCTATACAAATTATGAAAAAAAAGGTTCCACGATGAGGAGCACGCGAATTTGCTTAACTCCATGTGGCTAACGGCCATCACTTTTTTGTGTGTCGGCTACGGCGACATTGTGCCAAACACATACTGTGGACGTGGCATCACTCTCACCTGCGGCATGGTGGTAAGTATTCCCCCAAAAAAAAACCAAAAAAAAAATACCAAACAATACCCCAAAAAATCAGTCAAAATGCCAAGCAAATAAGTCAATAAATTCACCCAAAAAAACAATACTCCATTTATGATACTGCCTGAAAAAAAAATATATTATATATAAAATATTAAAGTACAGTACAGAACAGAACAGTTGCGAAAATTATGTAAATGATAAAGTAATAAAACTACTACAACAACAACAACAAGTACAAAACAACAACCAAAGCATACATCATCATCCAACCAACCAAAAAACCCAGAAAAAAATATAGAAAATAGACAAGCAGCAAGAACAACAAGCAATTATCATCATGCATATATATGTATATATATAAAAGTATAGAAATGAATATGAAAAGTCAAAGCCTAGGACCAGAAACAGAGGAACAAGGCTAAGAATGTAGCAGGAAATGGTGGAGGAGGAGGAGGAGGTAGAGGAGGTGGCGGTGGCCTAAAAAATGATCCGCCTTTCAGGCGCCCAATATATATCTCGTATCTTATCTGGTAATGGTACCTGCCAATTCTGGCAGTGGCTGAGCAAAAAAAAACAGGGACTTTCTAACTAAATTTGAAAAAAAATACACTTTTACTCAAAAAACTCGAACTCTAGGTCTAAAAACAAAGTAAATCTTAAAAAAATCGAAGGAATTATAAATCAAAACAAAAACTATTAAGTTCTAAATAAAAATTGTTGAGAATATCTAAACGCAAAACCCCGTTTAATTTTTTTTGCCTACGCCACTGTCAACCACTGTCCTCCTGACCCCCTGACTCCTGACCTGTTAGTTTTTGGGTTTTAAGCCCCTCTACCCCTCCCCCCTGCTTAGGTTGAGCTATAAATTCAAATTCAAATATCCAAAATCCGTTTTGAAGCAGGCTCACACACACACGTGCACACAAACACCCGAAAACAGACACAGAGAACGCCCACACAAAAAATGTAGCATACATTTCAGCGCACATTCATGTATTTATTTCAGTTGCCGTTTTGTCTGCCCAAGTCGTCGCCAAAAAAAAAAAATGTTTTTGGGGAAAAAGCGAAAAAGCAAACGTCAAACTGTCGGTCCCCCCACCCCCTTTCATTTTTTTTTGTTTTTAGCTATTATTATGCTCATTTTTTTGGTTGTGTCCTGAGCAGGCCGCGATTAGTACATACAACCATGACATCTCCTCCCACACACACACACTCTCTTTGGCAATCTGTTGTAAATCATCACCCACCCACCCACACCCAGCATACTTTTGTGTGTCTATGTGTATGTTTCATATAAATATATATACATATATATGTATGTATGTATAAAAAACAATAATATTTCCAGCTTTAAAGAGCAGATAAAAACCAAACAGCAGCAGCAGCAACAATGTAACTTTTTCTTTTTGTCTCTCGGCCCGGAAAAGAAACTAACACACACACAACACACTCACACACGCAGACCTATACATATACCTTAAAGAGGAAGCAGCAAGAAAAGTTTTTGCTTCCTGGCCAAAAAAATCAAAAAAACAAAAAAGTAGCAAGAGAAAAAACAAAAACAAAATCAAAACAAATCTTTCTTGACAGCTCTCCGGCAAATTCTATTAATGTACATACTTAAATGTCCATGTGTGTGTGTATGTGTCAGTGTATAAGTGTGCGTGTACGAGTGTATGAGTGTATAAGTGTGTGTGAGTGAGCAGTTGCCATTGAAATTAAATTGAATTGTTTTCCTGCACCCTAGCAAATAAAAGCAAAAAAATTAAACCAAAAAAATATGTGATACACCCACTGCTCACCGCTCACCCAGTTGCTTTTTTGTTGTATTTTTTATGGAAATATGAACATAAGACCCTGGTGTGTACATATATACATATATATTAACGGTTACGTGACTGTCGAAAAAGCCAAAAAAAAAAAACCAAAAAACCCCTCAAAAAAAATCAAAAATAATTAATCCAAAAGAATCTTTTTCGACCACTGTATTGTGTGCCTCACTCAAAAGTTTAATCGTCTTTTCAATTTTTCGATTTTCTTGTTCAACTCGAATGCCCATTTCTAATACTTTGTTTCATTTTTATTTTTGTCTTTGAGTTCCATTTTGTTTGTGTTCGGTTTATATATGTTTTTGCTTTAATATTGTTACAACTGTATTTAGTTTATAAATGAATTCTTATGATTTATTTTGAACATTAAGCCAACAATACGATATTTTTCTCTATCTCTCTTTCCCTTTCATTTTGAAAAAAAAAAACGCGTGTATTGACCCAAACAATAAAATCTCGTTAAACAAAAAAATATATATATTTGAAAACGAAAACAAAAACATATATATATATAATATATATATAAATAAATCGCGTGCTGGAACAGATTTCATGATGAAGAACATGCGAATCTTTTGAATGCAATGTGGCTGATAGCGATAACATTTTTGAGTGTTGGTTTCGGTGATATTGTTCCGAATACGTACTGTGGACGTGGTATCGCTGTCAGTACAGGAATAATGGTGAGTTTTTAACTACAACAACTACAAACAACAAAAACCAAAACAAAAAAAATTATATATCTATAATTAAACAACAAATTGCACATCAAAACCATAACCAGAAAATCTAAAAATCAAATTGAAGCAAAAATGAGAAACATCATTGTCGACTCAAGACTGTTTGACAAAAGTCACGTGTATATATCTTACATAAATTGCATACGAATGTTACCCGCCCACCACGCCCACTTTACCACAAACGCCCCTCGCCGCTATCTATATATTTATCAATAAAAAAACAACCAACAAAAAGAATCTGTACATACATTTATAATATATATCGAATGTCTAGTTGAATCACCAGCTTTCCAAACTTCAAGGATACATAGGATATCCCTGCATGTTTTTTAGGAGAAAAGAAAGATCATTATTCGAGTCAAGGTTAGATGCAGGTTACAGCAAAAAATATATTAATTTCCGCTTCTATGATTCTAATATTTCTAATATATATTTTTTTTTAACCAAACTTTGCTTCTGTGTGGCTTACTCTCCTATCTCTCTGTCTGCCTCCCTCCCTATACATATATCTTGCTATTTCTTAAGCTCTCTTTCTACATAATATCTTTGCTATATAATCCCACCGATATAATTCGATTTTCAACTGTCCTTTTTGGCCATATATATTTATCATGTCGTAGTAGCCAAAAAACCAATAGATAAAAACTAAAAAAATATCCTAAAACTTGATTTATGGTTTCGAACTTGTTACCTAAATATAGCTAATCGTTTCGTACTTATTCGTGTGTATGTAACTCTGCCAGACACCAAACTCTAACTGTTGTATTACCAAGAAATATTTTAAAGAAATCCCCAAAAATTAACTACTTTTTAAAACTACCAAAAATCTCGAACTAAAAAAACTGTTGCTGCATTCCAAAAACTCTTGTAATCGAAGGACTCATTCCACTTACTAACTCATGCACTCGATCATGCATTCGGTCATGCCTTCACCCGCTCACTCACCCACTTACTTGCCCATTATTCGTTCCATTCCATTCAAAATGTCAACTAAATAACAATGTGAATAAAATTTACAAAGAAAAAAAAATGGAAAACTACAAATTTGAAGAAAGTGAAAACATAACATACATGTTGTAAACATACAGAAAAGTGTTTTTACAAGTATACCTATCTATTTGAGAGCAACAACAAGTTCTGGACTATAAACAAAACCAAAAAAAAATCCATTTGAATGCATAAACCCAAAAAAAGATATTCAAAATAAAAAATTACTAACTGACTTTTGAAAAATGCAAGGACATTCAATTTCTCTTAAAGGAACGAAGTTTTTCCAATGGAATGATCTTTAAGATCTATCGTTTAACCGATAATTGTTAATAGAATGAGAGTGAATGTCCTTTGGCAATTTTCAATTTATTAAACTCACCTTTAGACCTTAGAGAATTTTTGAGAATTCTCTTGGGTGGAAGCGATATCTCACGATTCTCAACATCGTCGTTGCAGGGCGCTGGATGCACGGCTCTGCTGGTGGCCGTGGTTTCCCGGAAACTGGAGCTGACCCGTGCCGAGAAGCACGTGCACAACTTCATGATGGACACGCAGTTGACCAAAAGGGTATTATACAAAACCGGTTCCAAACAAATAGATACGAATAACAACGAACTACACAACTACACAACCGACTGACTGAAATGCTATCGAAACTATAACAAAAACCACATATCTAATTGACTTTGTATACCATTTCTTTCTTGAACCAAAATTTTTAGCTGAAAAATGCTGCGGCGAATGTCCTTCGTGAAACTTGGCTCATTTACAAACATACAAGACTAGTAAAACGGGTTAATCCCGGCCGTGTAAGAACCCACCAAAGAAAGTTCCTTCTAGCTATATATGCGTGAGTATTTTTAGAGATCTATCAACCAACCAGCCAAAAAAAAACAAACCAAGCAACCAACCAACCAAAAATATAACAATTAAAGTCAATAATCGAAACGTGCTAAACAAATAAAGTGCCAGAGTACCAATCGAATGAAAAATACAAAAACCTACAGTAGTTTCAGACACTCCAAAAAGGGATTATACGAGTTTACCTTTGACCTTGAAAGCTAAACCCAGTAATCCCCACTTTTTCGAGTGTAAGCCATCATTAGTCTGACTTTGTAAACTCGTCTCTGTTTTGTTTGTGTTCTGTCTTTTTTCGTAAAACTCTAAAAATCAATACTCATCTGTCCACATATAAATATATATATATATATCTTTTTATATATAACTCTTGTACATTTGTATGTTTATTGGATCACAAGATCAAGTAACTAAAACTCAGTCCTGTTCCCGTCCCAGTTTCTCCCGAGCATCTATACTAGAATCTCATTAATGTAATTTGTAGGCAAAGCTTTGGATTACATCCAGAAACTGTATATAATCGTGATACTATATACTAAACAAAGATCAAGTACTCGTACTAAACTAAAACAAAAACCTCTAACCGAGAACTCAAAACTGAAAACTGAAAACTAAAAATAACTGCAACCAGAATGATTGAACTCGTTTTACTAGCCTGTAAATAGGTTGTAAAGCCCTGTTTTTACGTTATGCAAAAAACCAAAAAATATATACATATATAATTGAGAATAGCCTCATAACCTAGCATGCTGCGTTAAATATTCTAGAATCTCGTATCTAAAATTATTGCAATATCATCAAGCTTATGCCTCATTTAGCGTTACATATACTAATCCAGAAATACACCCGATATTGTGACCTGTCTTTTCCACAAATCCTGTGATCGTAGTCTCATCTTCATTAACTTCTTACGGATTAGTCTGGGAAATGGCTGGGGGTATTTGGTCCAGAGATATGGTGATACTTTCACGATACGATTTTCTGCAATTTTTAACGCCAATATTGAAATTATTATTCTTCTACGGCACTAACAATTCTAACACAAAATAATAAATAACAAAATTAACTTTTCAGTGAATTTTTGCAGCAATGCGTTTTGAAATTTTCCAAAACTATAATAAAGGATCATGTCACTTTGCTTCTCTACTAAAAATAATATTCCATAGTCTATGCTTGCTTTTAGAATTAAAATAGAATTTTAAGAGCTTCATTAGTTGACAAGATTTTGCACTTTGCTTTGAAAACCTTTTCTTCTCTTGGTCCTCTTGAGAAAAATTCCAAAACGCAATGCATCAAGTGATCTGTTTTATAAATAAAAAATAAAAAAGAAATATATAAAGTTGAAAAGATTAAAAAAAAGAAACAAAATTGTGTGCAAGTGTCCTAAGCTTAGTGTTTATGTGTTAGCCGATAAGCGATTAACGTTTAACGATGATCGATTATCGATTAGTGTTTTTAAAACTGCCCTGAAATAATGTTCTCTATTGATATCGATGACTCTCTCAATGCCAAATGCAGGTTGCGAAAAGTTAAAATGGATCAGCGCAAACTAATGGATAATGCAAACACAATAACTGACATGGCCAAGGTAGCTAGAAATGAATATATGAATAATATCTATAGTGAGACTATTGAGCTGGGTGACTGAATATGATTTATTTGTCGATTCGCAGACACAAAACACGGTCTACGAGATAATATCGGACATGTCTAGCCGTCAGGATGCCATCGAGGAGCGCCTAACCAATCTGGAGGACAAAATGCAGAGCATACAGGTACGGCAACGACAAAGGACCTCACCAGACAACAGACAATAATAAACCCAAACGCTTGTCCTTGTTTTCGTGACCAACAGGAGCACATGGAGAGCCTGCCAGACCTATTGTCCCGCTGCTTGACCCAGCACCAGGAGCGTATCGAGCAGAGGCGCAACTTCTTGCATCCGGACACAGCTGCAGCCCCCATTCAGCAGCCAACCCCTCCCTCGATGTTCAATGCGGCGCCCATGCTTTTCCCCCACTCCAGGTGAGTCCTTTCTTTCGCTTCCTCCACACCATCTCTCTTTGTCTCTCTCTGTCTTTCTGTCTGTCTCTGTTTCTGTCTGTCTTTCTGTCTCTCTCGCTCGATCTCTCCATTAACCTCATCCTCATGCCTGTCATTTCGATTTGTTATCGTTTTTTTGTTCGTCGTTTTGTCGGGAATTGGCCAAAGCCCCCCAGCTCCATCCGTTCATCCCCTCAATCTCTGTCAGTCCATCTGTCAGTCCATCACTCCATCAGTCCATTTGTCGTAGTTCTTTTGTAAATATATATACTCTGTAGTTAGTCCTTTGCACACTCGAACTCAAAACCTCCAAATTGAAATTGAAAAAGGAAATTGTTTAAAGAAAATAATGAGAAATATGGGAAACCTACTCCGTCTTCTATGCAAGATTCATATGGTTTATAAGAATTGGATCGTCAAAGATTTGTTTCTCTTTTCACTTTTTTGAAAAGAAAACAAACCTTTTGAAACTAGTCTTTTGAGAACTACTAGTACATGTAGGCTTATTTAAAATCTAGTTGTTTAAATCTTTAATCTTTAAATCAAAACTATATCAGGGCTTTCAATTTAATCTCTATTCCAACTCTTTTTTCACGGCTTTCTATCATTCGATAAACATTTCAAATCAAAAACTAAACATCAATTTTCATAATCAAACTTAATCAGAAAACCAGAAAAAGAACAATTGATTTAATTTATACTTTCTTAACTTTTCTTCAGTTTCAGTTTCTGTTTTAAATTTTATGTTAAATCTTTTGTTCATCTTTGGTTCTATTGTTTTTTGTTGGTTTTCTTTTTTTTTTGTGAAAGCTTTGAAACTTTTGATAATGAGAATTAACATACTGCTTTTTGCATAGAAGTGTTCCCTCATCCAATAACGCCGCCGCTACTTACCATTGGCCAACAAGCCCTATTTTGCCACCTATATCTAGTAGAACACCACATTTAGTGCCTGATACTCACATGCCATCAAATGGATCTGCAGTTAATAGCTACGCATCTTCCAACAAATACGGCAGCTGAATATCAGAAAGAGAGCGCTCCACTTCCGTGATTAACATCGAGATGCTAACAATAAGGCCGGTGACTGATCCCGTGAGGGATCCAGCATCCGGTCGTTTCTGGCCAATATCCTCCACATTCACATCCAAACCCACATCAACATCAGCAACAGCATCAGCAGCCGCAACAACTCCTTCGTCTACGTCAACGCTGAGAAAGCTCGATAGGTTCGCCGTGGCGGAGACAGCGCTGCGACAGCGACTGCCGACGCCATCGTTATCGTTATCGATATCGCAAGGGCCCTGCCATCGGGACATAATACCAATAATACCCGAAGATTCCGAATCGCTGGCAAACACAAACACCAATACGAACAGTAACAGTTCGCCGGATCAGATACCGGGCTCGATATCAACGCCGGCGATAGCTGCGTCCGGCGGAAGGGGAAGTGTTATCGTCAAGTCGATAACCATGCTAGAACCGATGACCATCGACGATCGCAGTGCGGCCGAGACGAGAACGGTGGCGGCGGCCAAGTCGACGGTCGGTTCGAATAAGTTTACTAGGAAAAGAGAACGTGTATGCAATAATAGTAGTAATAGTAATAGTGCTAGTAATAGTCAGAATAGTAATAATAGCGTTAATAGTAATATTAGTAATTCTACAAGTCGAATTTCGAACTCGGCCTTTTGTAAATAAGCCTCTTCGAAATGAGAAAAAAAGTCAAATGTTAGCATATACACGACAACAGCCACAGCACCAACGTACGCATACTATCTGCATGACTGTATGCCTATGTCGTGTGTGGACATATATATATATATAATCCAAACAAAAAAAAACACAAAAAGAATATATATATATATACAAGATGTGTAATTTTTTTCCAAATTTTAGGCTAAAATCAGAAAACCCAAAAACATATTTGTAATTTTCACCTGTGCTTGCATACTAAAAACAAAAACATTACATAATATAGCATAGTGTGTGGGTGCTTGTGTTCGAGTGCATCTGTGTCTGAACGATATCCTGTCTGTGTGTGTACAGTGTGAGCATGTGTTAGTTCATTAAATTACAATTAAACTTAAAACTGAATCGAATTGAAATACAAACGAATACCAGAAACAGAAAAACAAAAAGAAAAGCTCACAAAACCCCAACAGTTGAACCATAGCCATGGAAAACCTTATACAATTTTAGTAATACCCAAAAAATACCAAACAAACAATTAGCACTTCCGTTTCCGGTTGCGGTATCTTTATGTACACACATCCCAAAACATACCTAACATCTGAAGAACAAAAACCAAACGCATTTGTCTGTCTGTCTTGGAAAAATTTAAAGAGATTCTGGAAGAACTTTGTAAATACGTATCCGTGTGTCTGTGTGTGTTTGTGTGGGTGTCTGAACTGTTTATGTGTGAAGAACATACACCGCGAGAAAAGAAAAGCGTGAGAGCTCCTTTGGATATGAAAACAAAAAAGAATACTTATTCGTTTTCAAATCAGAAAGTGTTTCTTGCTTTAGCTTTTCTTCAAAACACTTCAAAAACAGTCAAGTCTTAAAAACACAAATCTTCAACAACTCATTGAACTAGAAAAAAACAGCGAAATCAGTTAGAAAATATGGAAAAATATTGAAAAATTTTAAAGGAAAAGATCAAGAATACCCAAGAGAATGAAAACCAAGAAGAAATAACGATTCTAACTTTAAACAACTACTCTGGCTTTAACTAAACTCTAAAAACCAAAACAGAAAATAACGAAACAAGTTTGTTGTTGTCTTTTTTTTCTACATATATATATATATATATATATATAACTACGAAAACAAATATACATATATATATAGTATAGTATATAGTTTAGAGTACTTAGTCTAGTATATATACATATATATTTTCGTTGTTGTTGTTTTTGCTTTTCTTTTTCTACCAAAACCTATTAAGAACTCAATTAAGAACCTGACTAGCTTTCAATGGGAGTTAAAACTACATACGTGATGATAGAGAAATGGTAGTCGTAATAGAAAATGAAAAACACAACAAATGTTAAGAGAAACTAAGCTAGTAAAATCTACATCTAAAGAAGAACAATTTTAATTGAAGATTTTGTAAAATATAAATGGTAATTCACATTATTATACACAAGAAAGAAAACCAAAGTAGAGTATGCCACAGAGTATAGAACCGAAAAGTTGAGCAGAAAATAGTGTAGGCATTATAATAGCAGAAGTGGCCGAGCTACGTAAAGATTTTCTAAAGATTCTAAAAGGAACATTATATATACATAACATTACTAGAAAGTATTAACTGAGAGCATCGAAGTTAGTTAAAAAAGGATAGTAAAAAAAACCTCTAACGCTTTGTTAGGTCTCCGCGGAAAAGAAACGTATATACCATATACAATGAATTCCCCGTATAGTGCCCCCAATTCCACCCCCAAAATCCTCTCCATAGCATCAGAAAAAATAATAAGAAAAATACAAACCAGAACCAGGGCCAGAAAGGATCAAAATATGTGTAATCTATATACTATATATACACGATATAGCCAAGCCAAGTGAACATTTCCTTTGCCCCTTGCACTTTTCCCAGATTCAAGTTCAGATTCGGATTCGGATTAAAATTGTAGATTTCCCAACTGTCTGATAGATCTAAAAGCTAAAGAGAATAAAGGTAAATGAGTTAAAGGAGAAAACCAACAAACTTAAAACCAAAAATGTGTGTATACCTATTTATAATATTGAATATTTAAATTGAAAAAGAACGTTCAAGACTGCTGTCAAAATAGCTTTATCACAATAAAGACGACACGACACGACACCACAGAGATAAGGACAATGACTACGACAGGACACACAACAGATCAGAAAACTATATAGAACACACACAGAGATACACTGATACAAGAAACGAGGTATGAAATGCGCCCAGCTTTAACGTTATGTATTGATGCATATTTGGGTTTCAACTCTATAAAACGATAGACGAATCGTCAACTCTAACTTAACGATAGACGAATAAAAGCAAAGAATTGGTACAACATCAAATTCCCGTTTGAACTGGTTTCCTAAGACCCACAAAATATGAAAACCAAAATCTTAACACAAACTTTGATATGAGGGACCGAATTTCCAAAAGACAGGTCTTTATTATACAAACAAAAACAAATTTAACAACAAGCAACAAAGAAAATAAACAAAATTCCTAAAGAGAAAACTGAATTTATAATACGGAAGATTTTTTAGCCGCCTTTGAGCTGGGATATCAATTTTTGTAAAAAAAAAACAAATGATTTTGTTTTTCGCACAATTGTTTCCTGTCCAAAACAATGTCTTTGTTTTTCTAGAGATTGTTATTTTTTGTTTGTTATACAATATCATTTATTTTTTGTTAATCAAGATATTCTTTTCTTCAGCGAATCGTAGAGCTCAAGGGGTACTTCGAGAACTTCAAGCTTCAATTCGAAATTCGAATAAACAGAAACCCAAAAACAAGCAAAAGATCTTCTAGCCAAACCAGGTCCAAGAAAACAAAACAATGCCAAGGCTTAAAAACTAAAAAATAAACTGGAAATTAAAGGCCGAACCAAAAACTAAAAACTAAATACAAACAAAAGCAGCCATCAAAAAGTGAAATAGATTTTGTGGATTTTACACAAAAACTTAAAAGATAGACCCACTCCCCACTCGCCCAACTAGAGGTATGCAAAAAAAATATATAAGGTTATATATACAATATCTAGATATATACACACACACTCGAAAATATATATACTTATATATATATATATAAAAATACATGTACAGACGGTCTAAAAGTATATACCAAACCCAGAAGAAACCCAACACTAATAACATCATATTTGACTTTATATGTATTATAGTAATGTATTCAGTAGCTAAATCGAAAGCCGAAGCAAAGACCAATTTATTAACAACAAAACTAAAGAGAAAACCTAAAAAAGAAAAAATAACAAAAAAATGAAACCAATTATTATGTTAAACTAAACAATAAAGAATAATACATTTAAAAAACAAAAAACGACTAGGAAACGTAGAGAAGCTGGCGAGAAGGAGAAACAATTTTTTATTATTAAATAAAGAGAACTAAACAAGAATGCAATGCATAAATTAAAAAACAGAAAATGTCAACTAAATACTAAAGAAAACTTTAACTAAACCTACACTAAAAGTAAACTAAATTTAAAAACGGAAAAAAGATTTAATTTCTTAAAGAAATAAAGCGTAAAGAAACAAAAGTAAAAACAAATTCAATGGCTAATGAAATAGTTTATTTTGAATTTACTATATTGTATATTTAAATTTAAAAAGGGGAACCCCAAACCAAACCAAAAACAAAATATATATTGTTATATCTTATCGAGGAACCGTGTTTTGCAAAAGCTTTAATATTTAGGGTGCCTACATTTGCTAAATTAGTATTTTACGATTTAAAAAAACCCCCCAAAAAAAAAGAACAAAAAAATCATACGCAAAATAGAAAACTTAAAAAGCTTCATAAACCAATTGAAAAAACAGAAAAAATACCATTGAACCCGAAAAACTTGAAACATAATTTGAAAAAACTTCAAAAACCCAACAAAACCGCAAAAAAATCTGAAAAATATTAAGAAAACTAACAGCTAAAGCAAATATTGTATTTGTATTTGAGATATGAATTTTAAGAATGTTTATTAGATTTACGGTTTGTTATTTTGTATACATATATATATTATATGTATTATGTATGTAGTATAAAAACTGATCTGATCTGATGACGATTGTAATTGTTTTTTTTTTTTTTGCTCATTAAGCATTTACCTCATAAGAATTCCCACTATTTATAGCAAATTTACCATATTACATAAAAATCAATTACTGTACTGTTATAATGTACAACGCCCCAAGGAAAAGCCGATAATGGGGCAAGAGAATAAATATGAAAATAAAAGCAAACGAACCATAACAGAAAAATAAGGAAAACACATATAATTGTAAATTATTAATGATGATGAAAAGAACAAGAAAACCAAAAAACAATGATAATTGAAATTTTAACAATAATAAAGGGCTTTGTATGAAAGAAAAACCAAAAGATAAAAACTGAATAAAAATAAAATAAAAGTCAAAAATATATAAAACGTATGTCTGTTTTTTATGGGGTTGGTTTTGAATCAAAACAAGGGTTTTCGCCATCGAGGGACTAAATACTGAAATCGAGCCTTACATGCCAGAAAGCCCCTCACGGTATGCAACAAAAAACAGTTTCCTTTGGTTTTCGATTTAACATATCTTTGCCATTTGACAACCGATTCAGGAACAGAATACCATTTCTGATTCAGTACTGTAATATCCTTTGAAGTGCGTCCCCAGATTACAAAAATCCAACAACAAATTTTCGACCGGATTTTTGTGATTTTTCTAAGGGATGTGATCCAGATTTTTGATAAAATTTTAGCAAATTTTTTTTGTTTGATTTCTAAAATCTGTTGATGCAGAACGAAGGATATTCACCTCCTGTTTACAAAATGGTATTCCTTTTTAAAAGCCGTTAAGAAATGACCAAGATATGCGCTTAGAAAGATCCGCCTAGGTGCCCAACCCGCAGCGAAAATTTCTTGAAATTCGTATGGGAGCAAATCTGAAGTACCAGGCGAACAGAAATCAGCAGAAGGTGGCCGAATTCAAGCAGTGCAAGCAGTTTAAGCAGTTTTTTCCAAGTTGTGCCATGTGTGGGAAAGGGAGGGCGACCGCTATGGTGGCGCTCTATCCCCCCATTGTCCCTTATGGAATGAGGATCACAGCATCTTAATCCATGGGGGGGAGTAGGATGCTGCTACTAGTTATTTTAAGAGGGGGACAGGTAGACAGATTTGGCTGTTATAGTGATGGGAGTTCAGGATGGATTTGGCACGACAATCGGCACGCCACCTCAGCACGCTGGGGCGACCCCATAGGAAACTATGGATTTTGACTCACGCGAACCCCAAATCGTGTCACGCGCAAGAAAACAGCGTGTGCCATTTTAGTTTTGCCATCATTAGGTGCCGTCTACCGTTTTGGAGGGGAAATTGGGATGCTGTGATTGGCCCATCATGGATTACTGAACCGTTGTTTTAAATTTTGCCCCTAACTCTTATGTTAACCCTACCGCTGTCTTTGAAATAATTCAATAAATATTTATTTAAAGTAACATGGAATACTGCTAATTAGGGACATTAAAAAAATCATAAATTTAAGTAGAATGGATTAAAAATGGAACAAAAATAAGAACAAAGCAGTAGTGTGCTTTTTTATGGTCTTAAAATCCACGCCTGTCCTCCGGAAATTGCCTTGGAATGTTAGGCCCATGGGGCCGGTGAAGGGATAATCGGGTTATTTTTCTGGCGAAGCTAGGGTGAGGGGGGTGGTGGAACCAGCTGCTGATCCACCTTCTGCTGATTTCTGTTCGCCTGGTACTTCAGATTTTGTGCCATACGAATTTCGAGAAATTCTTGCCGCGAGTTGGGCACCTAGGCGGATCTTTCCCAGCTCATATCGTGGCCATTTCTTAACGGATTTTGAAAAGGAAACCCTTTTTGAAATCAGGACATGAATGTCCTTCGATGTGCATTATAAGATTTTGAATATCGGATACAAAAATTCTAACTTAAATTGTGGAAAAAATAATGATGTCACCCCCTTAGAAAAATGGGGAAAATCGGGCCAACATTTTTTTCGCTCAATTCCCAAAATCTTGGGATGCAGTTAGAAGGATATCGTTATCCTTATTGCAAGGATACAGTGTTCCTTTCCTAAATCTGCCAAGTAAGATAATAGCTAAGATATTAGCTACAGAATGACCGATATTTTCTTTTTAGATAAAAAAAGTTCAAATATTTAGTATGCTATATTTTTAGTCCAACTATATTTTTATATATTTTTAGTATGGAAATTAAGGTCCTTGAAGTACTAAGCTCAGAAAGGTTTGACATTCGAGGATCTGTCCTTAATCCAAAAACCTCGTACACTAGCTAGTTCACAAATCTTGGCATACTTTTAGGCATCTGAACTAAACATTCTCGCAAGCTTTTTGGAATTGTATACGTATGGTGGCGAATTGATCCAGAAATCGTTTAAAACACTCCGCTTGAGAATCGGATCAGAATTGGGGAAGATATAGACATCGCAGTGGGCCCTATAGGGGAAAACCGCATTTTCAAGGGATCCCATCACGAAAAATGGACAAAAAATCTAAAAAAATATTTCGTCTCACGATTTTGATGCAGAATGGTGGCGAATTGATCCAGAAATCGTTTAAAACACTCCGCTTGAGAATCGGATCAGAATTGGGGAAGATATAGACATCGCAGTGGGCCCTATAGGGGAAAACCGCATTTTCAAGGGATCCCATCACGAAAAATGGACAAAAAATCTAAAAAATATTTCGTCTCACGATTTTGATGCAGAATGGTGGCGAATCGATCCAGAAATCGTTTAAAACACTCCGCTTGAGAATCGGGTCAGAATTGGGGAAGATATAGACATCGCAGTGGGCCCTATAGGGGAAAACCGCATTTTCAACGGATCCCATCACGAAAAATGGACAAAAAATCTAAAAAATATTTAGTGTCAGGATTTTGATGCAGAATGGTGGCGAATCGATCCAGAAATCGTTTAAAACACTCCGCTTGAGAATCGGGTCAGAATTGGGGAAGATATAGACATCGCAGTGGGCCCTATAGGGGAAAACCGCATTTTCAAGGGATCCCATCACGAAAAATGGACAAAAAATCTAAAAAATATTTAGTGTCAGGATTTTGATGCAGAATGGTGGCGAATCGATCCAGAAATCGTTTAAAACACTCCGCTTGAGAATCGGGTCAGAATTGGGGAAGATATAGACATCGCAGTGGGCCCTATAGGGGAAAACCGCATTTTCAAGGGATCCCACCACGAAAAATGGACAAAAAATCTAAAAAATATTTAGTGTCAGGATTTTGATGCAGAATGGTGGCGAATCGATCCAGAAATCGTTTAAAACACTCCGCTTGAGAATCGGGTCAGAATTGGGGAAGATATAGACATCGCAGTGGGCCCTATCGGGGAAAACCGCATTTTCAAGGGATCCCATCACGAAAAAATGGACAAAAAATCTAAAAAATATTTAGTGTCAGGATTTTGATGCAGAATGGTGGCGAATCGATCCAGAAATCGTTTAAAACACTCCGCTTGAGAATCGGGTCAGAATTGGGGAAGATATAGACATCGCAGTGGGCCCTATAGGGGAAAACCGCATTTTCAAGGGATCCCATCACGAAAAATGGACAAAAAATCTAAAAAATATTTCGTCTCACGATTTTGATGCAGAATGGTGGCGAATCAATCCAGAAATCGTTTAAAACACTCCGCTTGAGAATCGGGTCAGAATTGGGGAAGATATAGACATCGCAGTGGGCCCTATAGGGGAAAACCGCATTTTCAAGGGATCCCATCACGAAAAATGGACAAAAAATCTAAAAAATATTTAGTGTCAGGATTTTGATGCAGAATGGTGGCGAATCGATCCAGAAATCGTTTAAAACACTCCGCTTGAGAATCGGGTCAGAATTGGGGAAGATATAGACATCGCAGTGGGCCCTATAGGGGAAAACCGCATTTTCAAGGGATCCCATCACGAAAAATGGACAAAAAATCTAAAAAATATTTAGTGTCAGGATTTTGATGCAGAATGGTGGCGAATCGATCCAGAAATCGTTTAAAACACTCCGCTTGAGAATCGGGTCAGAATTGGGGAAGATATAGACATCGCAGTGGGCCCTATAGGGGAAAACCGCATTTTCAAGGGATCCCATCACGAAAAATGGACAAAAAATCTAAAAAATATTTCGTCTCACGATTTTGATGCAGAATGGTGGCGAATCGATCCAGAAATCGTTTAAAACACTCCGCTTGAGAATCGGGTCAGAATTGGGGAAGATATAGACATCGCAGTGGGCCCTATCGGGGAAAACCGCATTTTCAAGGGATCCCATCACGAAAAATGGACAAAAATCTAAAAAATATTTAGTGTCAGGATTTTGATGCAGAATGGTGGCGAATCGATCCAGAAATCGTTTAAAACACTCCGCTTGAGAATCGGGTCAGAATTGGGGAAGATATAGACATCGCAGTGGGCCCTATAGGGGAAAACCGCATTTTCAAGGGATCCCACCACGAAAAATGGACAAAAAATCTAAAAAATATTTAGTGTCAGGATTTTGATGCAGAATGGTGGCGAATCGATCCAGAAATCGTTTAAAACACTCCGCTTGAGAATCGGGTCAGAATTGGGGAAGATATAGACATCGCAGTGGGCCCTATAGGGGAAAACCGCATTTTCAAGGGATCCCACCACGAAAAATGGACAAAAAATCTAAAAAATATTTCGTCTCACGATTTTGATGCAGAATGGTGGCGAATCGATCCAGAAATCGTTTAAAACACTCCGCTTGAGAATCGGGTCAGAATTGGGGAAGATATAGACATCGCAGTGGGCCCTATAGGGGAAAACCGCATTTTCAAGGGATCCCATCACGAAAAATGGACAAAAAATCTAAAAAATATTTAGTGTCAGGATTTTGATGCAGAATGGTGGCGAATCGATCCAGAAATCGTTTAAAACACTCCGCTTGAGAATCGGGTCAGAATTGGGGAAGATATAGACATCGCAGTGGGCCCTATAGGGGAAAACCGCATTTTCAAGGGATCCCACCACGAAAAATGGACAAAAAATCTAAAAAATATTTCGTCTCACGATTTTGATGCAGAATGGTGGCGAATCGATCCAGAAATCGTTTAAAACACTCCGCTTGAGAATCGGGTCAGAATTGGGGAAGATATAGACATCGCAGTGGGCCCTATCGGGGAAAACCGCATTTTCAAGGGATCCCACCACGAAAAATGGACAAAAAATCTAAAAAATATTTCGTCTCACGATTTTGATGCAGAATGGTGGCGAATCGATCCAGAAATCGTTTAAAACACTCCGCTTGAGAATCGGGTCAGAATTGGGGAAGATATAGACATCGCAGTGGGCCCTATAGGGGAAAACCGCATTTTCAAGGGATCCCACCACGAAAAATGGACAAAAAATCTAAAAAATATTTAGTGTCAGGATTTTGATGCAGAATGGTGGCGAATCGATCCAGAAATCGTTTAAAACACTCCGCTTGAGAATCGGGTCAGAATTGGGGAAGATATAGACATCGCAGTGGGCCCTATAGGGGAAAACCGCATTTTCAAGGGATCCCACCACGAAAAATGGACAAAAAATCTAAAAAATATTTAGTGTCAGGATTTTGATGCAGAATGGTGGCGAATCAATCCAGAAATCGTTTAAAACACTCCGCTTGAGAATCGGGTCAGAATTGGGGAAGATATAGACATCGCAGTGGGCCCTATCGGGGAAAACGGCATTTTCAAGGGATCCCACCACGAAAAATGGACAAAAAATCTAAAAAATATTTAGTGTCAGGATTTTGATGCAGAATGGTGGCGAATCGATCCAGAAATCGTTAAAAACACTCCGCTTGAGAATCGGGTCAGAATTGGGGAAGATATAGACATCGCAGTGGGCCCTATAGGGGAAAACCCCATTACCAGGAGTTAAAATCTTGTGATGCAGATCGAAGGATATTAATGTCCTGATTACAAAATGGCCATCCTTTTTAAAATCCGTCAAGAAATGGCCAAGATATGAGCTCGGAAAGATCCGCCTTGGCGGCCAACTCGCGGCAAAAATTTCTCGAAATTCGTATGGCAAGAAATCTGAAGTACCAGGCGAACAGAAATCAGCAGAAGGTGGCCGAATTCAAGCAGTGCAAGCAGTTCATAATAATTTTTCTGAGCTAGCAATGTGTGGGAAAGGGAGAAACCCCTCTGTGGTGGCACTCTACCCCCCAATTCATCCTTATGGAATGGGGATCACCTATCATACTCCATGGGTGGGAGCAGGATGCTGCTACTAGTTATTCTAAGAGGGGGACAGGTAGACAGATTTGGCTGTTATAGTGATGGGAGTTCGGGATGGATTTTGCACGACAATCGGCACGCCACCTCAGCACGCTGGGGCGACCCCATAGGAAACTATGGATTTTTGCTCACGCGAACCCCAAATCGTGTCACGCGCAAGAAAACAGCGTGTGCCATTTTAGTTTTGCCATCATTAGGTGCCGACTACCGTTCTGGAGGGGAAATTAGGATGCTGTGATTGGGCCATCATGGATTACAGAACCGTTGTTTTAAATTTTGCCCCTAACTCTTATGTTAACCCTTCCGCTGTCTTTGAAATAATTCAATAAATATTTATTTAAAGTAACACGGAATACTGCTAATTAGGGACATTAAAAAAATCATAAATTTAAGTAGAATGGATTAAAAATGGAACAAAAATAAGAACAAAGCAGTAGTGTGCTTTTTTATGGTCTTAAAGTCCACGCCTATCCTCCGGAAATTGCCTAGGAATGTTAGGCCCATGGGGCCGGTGAAGGGATAATCGGGTTATTTTTCTGGCGAAGCATGGGTGAGGGGGGTGGTGGAACCAGCTGCTGATCCACCTTCTGCTGATTTCTGTTCGCCTGGTACTTCAGATTTTCTTCCATACGAATTTCAAGCAATTGGCGCCGAGTTTTGGCCGCTAAGGCGGATCTTTCCAAGCTCATATCTTGGCCATTTCTTGACGGATTTTAAAAAGCGATGTCATTTTGAAATCAGCACATTGGTATCATTCTAGATCTGAAAGAAACTTGGTCCGTTCGTTGCTAACAATAATTTATTTATTTCAGCTCTACTTTATCACATTAAAATATAACAAAAAAAAATGGATGTACATAGATTTATAATTTTTATACATATACATATTTATAAGGATGCGATGTATTCGTTCGAAGGATTTCTTCGCTTTTTTGATGGCTTCATAGAGGCTGACAATGGCATATAACTAGCAAATGGTTATAGTAATCGTAATCTCTGATATCCCCTCGATATCCCCATACTCTCCCACTGTATTCTTTCATTTTGCATTATAACTTTTAGAATTTAAATATTACTGCCGCAGAAATTGGTTATTTTTCGCCAGAAGAAACCGAGCTTGGAAGACTCTTTCTGGGCGGCTCTTTGGGCGGCCTTTTGGCTTTTGAATATCTGCCATTCGCGCTTCACCTCGGCATTGGCAGGACCCCATTTTTCATTTGGTTTCAGCGAGGCCATGATGGACTATAAAATTGGATTTAAATTTCCATTAAAGTTTCAATAAGATACATAAATGTTTATATGGAACTCACCGAACAGAATGATCCTTCCCTGTGGCGGGAAACATACCAGAGACCCCACAACGGAAACTGGGCGGCTCCAATGCCAAACAAAAGCCAGCCAGCCACTGAAAATAATAATACATGATTTAATAATCATATTAAGTTGTTTTTTTTGGTCCAAAACTAGAGCTTTTGATCCAGATTTTAGAAAATATTTTTAATAGGAATCCAGATCCCTTGAATCAAACAACAAAATATTTTGAACCAAAAAAAATGTTTAATATTTTTGTCCAAAATGATGATGGTACCCCTTAAAAAAAATTGGAAAAATTTGGTCAAAGTTTGTATTCGTAGGTTTTGATTAGAAATGATGCTAATCTGAGTTCTAAGATCAGGAAGGTATAACATTTCAGGATCTGACGAGAATCAGCCAAGTTATGCCAGTTTTTTCTGGAAAAATGACAAAAATTGGGTCCATGTTTCAATTATTTTTATTTTGGCCCAAATCTGAGATTTTGAATCAGTTTCTTGCAAATATTTTCATTATTTCGGCGCCGATTGTAGAAAGGAATACAATTTATGAATCAGAGCTCCTTTCCACTTCAGTCTGCATTTAAAGATCAAAAATCTAAAACAATAAAAATTTCAGTCAATTTTTTACCAAAATCATGATGGTACCCCATTCAAAATTTTCAAAAATTGAGTCAATTTTTTGGCTGCCATGTTTTGATAGGATATGATAGTACTCGAAAATCCAAGTTCGGGAAGGTATGCCGTTCGCCGATAGGTCAAGTTTTAGCAAAGTTATGAAAAGTTATTCCCTGAAGCTTATGCCTCCATACTAGGACCTTCTCCGACCCTTTCTGCCCTTTAATATAAAAATCAAAAACCGGAAATACGTTACTTACCATTACCCGCCTCGGGGAAGTAGAGTTCACTGTACTGAATGGGCTCTATGGTGGCCATGGAGTAAATAAATATGACAATCATCATCACGGGGGTGAAGAAGGACCAGCACATGCGCCAGTACAGTGAAACCCGGCGATTGCACATAAACTCGATATCATCGCAGAAGTTTTGTAAGCCTTTAAAATTAAGTTAATATTAGTAAAGCTTCTCTAGGGGGTATCAATATAAGGTATGCCCACCATAGATCCAAACTATGCCGGCCAATTCGAAAATGGCCAAGATGAATACCACATAAGTGCCGCCATAAAAGTCCACAAGGGTCAGGATCCATTGGCCACCCTATGGAGAATAATATACAAGCTTAGGACTTGAGAAGATGGAGAGAATAAGAGCCCTCGAAGGACTCGAAACTCACCGGCGTGACATAGACGAGTCCCATGAGGAAACCACATATGGAAGTGCCCAAAGCAACCTTCCAGTACTTCAGGCCTTTGAACTGATCACAGATAATGGTGACAATGGTGCTCTGGAGGGCCACAATCGATCCGATTCCCAGGACGAAGAGCATGAAGAAGAACAGGACGGAGAAGAGTTGGGGAACCGCCTGGAACTTGGATATGGCATCCGGATACGAGATGAAAGCCAACCCAGTGCCGCTGCGCACCACATCGCGGATGTTCTCAATGTTCAGGTTGTGGGCGAGGTTTCCAAGAATCGCAAATATCGTTATGCCCCCGAGGAGACTCGTCAGTGTGTCCAGCGTGGTCACTATCATGGCGTCCCTGTAGATTCCGTGGTCGAATCGGTTGTACGAGGCAAACATGATGATCGGACCGGAACCCACAGCCAGCGAGAAGAAGCACTGCACCACCGCATTTTTCCACACCGTCGGATTCAGGAGCTCGCCCCACTGCGGCTCCAGGAAGAAGATGATTCCCTCCCGGGCCCCCTCCAGGGTCACGGCCCGGATGAGCAGGACGATCAGGACCACATAGGGGAACAGGGCCAGGAAGTAGGCGGCCTTGCCGGAGCTCTTCACTCCGCGCATGATCACCAGGAAGATGACCACCCAGGAGGTAAGCAGGGCCAGGGTCAGTTTCCAGTCGGGGTTTCCGATTCCGTCCGAGATGTCCAGCTTCTCCTTGATCACTACGTCTCTGGAAAAGGGAGACACGAGTCATAATCATAGTCCTATATACCTCTAAGTCCACACCACTTACAGGAAGTAGATTTCGGAGCTGCTTTGCATCTTGACCGTCTCGTTGTCGGCCAACAAGCTGACACCCGTGCCGCCGGCAGAACTGGTGAGATTACTGGCCAATGTGGAAACGTTGCTGGCGAGTCCGGTTAGCAGGTTTTCCGTATACTCGGCGGGCCGTGAGTCCACACAGTTCAGCCAATCTTCCCGACAGTAGGACCACGGCAGCTCCGATTGGAAGGACACAAAGAGGTAGTACAGGGTCAGGGCCAGAAGCGATGAGTAGTACGAGATGATGCAAATCGTTCCGAAGGCCTGGCCATAGCCCACACCCACAAAGCCCGGACAAACGGACCAGATTTTCACTGTTCCCTGGCTGGTGAACTGTCCCATAATCATTTCCAGATAGTACATGGGTTTGCCTAAACAAACATACATAGATTATTTTAAAAATAGATTATAGATATAATAAACACCACTTACCTATTAAGAACAACACTATGATGTAGGGTATCAGAAAGGCACCGCCGCCATTCTCGTAGGCTGTGAAGGGAAACCGCCAGACATTTCCCAAGCCCACGGACACGGAAATACAGGACATTAAAAATTCCAAACCATTTCCCCAGTTCGACCGCTCCACCTGGGCCTTCTCCTTATCCTCAGATTTCTGTCAAGAGAGATTAAGATATTTCTTGATCAAATATTTGCGACTATATATTATATATCTGGCCTGCAAGATGCTATCTGTCTCCGATTCGGGGAATTTATGATCTGCAATCCGCAAATTCTCGACACATGACTAAATATTTTTCCAAAACATCAGAGGGTCTTGACATTTTTGTTGGTTAAACATAATATTATTTATATTTTTACTTATACATATGAGCCTCCCCAATCTTATCACTAGATTAGAGTAGCAAATGGCTTTCGCAGGTTTTCCCATTTGTAATGTCTATAATTTAATTTAATGAGCCCCTCGGCCGCTCATTTGAATCTCAGCCAAAACCGCCTTTAAATGCATTGATTGCAGTCATAATGGCCCTTTGTTGTAATTAGTTTAGCACAAAACGCCAGTTAGTTCTATAAATACAAATTACATATTAAGTATACGCCATGTGGCCGGCGGTCACTTTTTTCAACCAGATTTGCCTAAAGGGCATAACATGAAAAAAAATCGAGATTTATATTATAAATTCTCAAATCAAATAGTATTCTAAAAAAAATAAATTACCCATCAAGTATACGCCGTGTTGTCATCAATAATTAAGTGTACGACGTGTTGCCTTTTAGGCTTAAGGGCGTATAGTACAAATTTATTAAAATATGACACAATTGTGCATTTTGTTTAAATAGAATTTATGAGTAATAAAATAATAATAAGTTTGATTACATATCAAGTATACGCCGTGATGCCGCTGGTATTTGCGGCTTTCGAGCTCCTAAATAAATGAATTGATATTGGAATTCTAAAACATTTCTTCTTGTGTAACAAATTGTTTAACAAAAACTACATTAGTCGCAAAATTCGCATGGGGCTTCAACAATTGAATTCTATTTAATGACTCACTGGCAGTTCTAACTATTCTAAACTACTCAGAAAGCAACCATATCTGCCAAATAAACGCATTAATTACTTTTAAATAACAACAAGAGTCGCTATAATAATATATAATTTATTTTTTGTTGTGTAATTGAAAATTTAATGATTGCTATTTGGTAAATTCTATTTGCAGCCAGCTGTTTGAACAGCTTTTCGCTTTAAAGTTGAAACAAAAATGTTGTGTTTTTATCGGCGAGAGAGAGCGGCTGGCGGTTTTTTGCCTTTTACATTTTTTCCCGAATGTTGGCCCGGAGAAAAAGCTGTTTCAATAATATACAAAGCTTGGCTGGCAAGTGAAAATGAAAATGCATCGCTGAGAGTACGAGGGTAAATAGAAATAAAAATAAAATTACGAGTATTTGGCCAATAGCTCGTGGGGTGCGACATCTGTTTGCTTATCCGATTAATCTTGGCCAAGACTTTCTGGGAAATTCTTACAACGGGGCTATCTCTGATAGTTAAAAACTTATTATGATTTAACGAGGGGAATACTCATTACTAGAGTGCACTTCACTCTCGCTAAGATTATTCATCTTGGCCTTAAAAAAAGAACTGGGAATTACCTTAATTGCAGTTTAGGAATAAATTAAAGCTATGCTGACCGCAATTTAAAGCAGCTCTGTCTTAAGGTAATGGGAAATGTTGGTTTTTTCCATCCACTCAAGGGGAAACCCTCGAGTTACAATCAAATAAAAATAAGGAGCATCTGGATTTTAGCATGCAAAGGGGAAAACCCTCGAAATAGATGGCTATTCAAATAAATACTTTATAATGAAATAAAAACAAAAGAGAAAACACGCTCGTAGTCATATTTTTTTTAGTATGTGCCATTTTTTGTTATTTGCTCTAAAAACTGGTTTTGTTTTTGTATCACTTCGATAATGATATACGCATATAGTATATATATGGCACAGTGCCGGGTCTAGTGGGTCTCGTCTGTCCAAACTGGTAACCTCACTAGGGGATATGGCTGAGTTTTTAGGGTTTGCGGTAAAAATAACATCTACTATATATTATTGGGCTCTAAATAGATAAATAGAGCTACGCATGTAGCACTAGATGATATTCTATTTATGCGGCAAGGAGACCGGATCGTAAACCTTATAAGATATGCATATAATATCCGCCTGACAAAGTATTTTCCTTACCAAAATCGCATTTTCGTTTGTCGGTCGATTAGACTGCAATTAGCGTCTAACAGCCCATAATGATTATAAAATAAAACAATAAAATATTATACAGCACACTTGGAGAAATTTTCTGATACGGCATGCGGCAGACTACAGAACCACTTCGTCCCATGGGGCGTATACTTGACACACTGACTGTCTTCGGGCCCTAATCTTACTTTTTTTCGGCCACTCGAGTTTCAAGTACCAATCTCATTAACTGATTTTCCTTCATTTTTACTTACTTCCGTGGCATTATTGTTGTTATGGTTGCCATTGGGTTTGAGTTCCATTTTTTAATGTAATTTGTAGATTTATTTTTATTTTTTGTTTTCTATTCAAGTTTATTCTTTCGTTTCAATGGCAATTGTTAATTAGCACATAGCCCTTGGGCTTACTAACTGCAGCTCGTTGCGTTTCGTTTTTAATTATCTTTTTGTATTTTTTTTTTTAAACTTAAGTTAACGTTTTTTTTTTTTCTAACTTGGCTTGGTGGTGCGGAAAGCGCGCTTGTGGTGCCGCGAATGCCACGGCTGGAACTGAGAATGCTCGCCGCTCGTTGGGCGCTTTAAGAACCGCCAAAGTACAAGTACAAGCAGGTAATAAGCGTGAAATTATTCACACCAACACATACACCATTACACACCTGCTGTACAGCACACAGTACACCTCCCCCGATCAGCGTACACCCGAGTACGCCCCATGGATCTCCAACACATCTGGGGAAAAACTTTGGTGTCGTGCCTGAAACGATCCGAATGGTTTCTTCGTGCTGCGATCTCTGGAGAAGACCGGCAGCGGTGGTCTTCGGGGGGTTCCAAAAATTCCGAGAACTCCATAGGGTAGTGGCCACCCACACATCTACCACTCTTAAGAATCCCACCCTCAAAAGGCTTAAAACAATTGTTGACAAAAGTACATTAAGAAAAGTTACTTAAAAAAATGTTATAAAGGGAAATTTACAAAGGTAAAACTTAGTAGTTGAGTGGAATAGATTATAATTTCTTAAAATAGTTTAATTAGTTTTAAAAACTAAAAAATAAAGTGCACCACAAACACTGGAAAAATCATTACAAGAAATTCTATTCATTTTTAAATAAATAACGTTTATTCTTAAAAAAAAGGGTATTTTATTTTTTAATATTTTGTTATAATTATTATAGTATTATAATAATAGCTTTTATTAATACCATATCACTATTAAAACTAACCATGTATCCATTAACAAAACATACACCTACTCCGTTTGTTTTTGTTTTGAAAAAATAAATATTAAAGTTAAACAAATAATGTTTGTTACCCATATAATATTAAAAAATAATTACTACTATTTGTTATATAAATTTAAATAGATTTATAGCCAGACTTTTAAGAGCCATATTTTTTAAACGAAAACCATATGAGTTACAAAACCAACTCATAAGCTTGTTGTGTTTCGTGACTAATTAATATCTTAAAATACTTTCAACCTTCTAATCTCTCACATTTTTGTACAGTGTAATCAAATTCTATCCAAAGATATAAGATGGCAGATAAACAGATATTGAGATACAAGATAAGCCCTTGTGGATACATAGATTTATCACCCGAAAGATAAATTCGGTGCACAGAGAAAAAATGAAAGAGACTTTTGGAGATATATATCAAGAGATATATATGCTCCTGATTCATTATAGGAAAGTCACACTGTTCGGCGGGGCTACCAAGGAAGTACTGGCCGCTAGATAAAAAGCGAAACGAGCCTGGTCAGAAGGGGACCCTAAATACTGGTCAGTAAGTAGTAGGCTCTATAAATACCAGCCCGATAGACGGGCTCGCAGACACTGTAAAACAAACATGCAAAAAAAAGCGAAAAAATAACCAAAACCACTTTAATTTTACGAGCTTATCCGAAACCACCGACGGTGACTGGTCACTTTCCGATATAGATTAGGTTACCCAAGTAGTGACCATCGAAAAGGCAATGCTTCGGCTCGAGGAATACTAGAATTCTAGACATAACCAATTAGGAATCGTTGGCCATAAAGTCGAAATGTTGAAAATTTTATGGGGTCCTCTAGGGTCCGTCCGAGCGATCGTTCCCATCCATAAAAAAATTGGCAAATCTTTGACTGTGACGCAGACTTTACCCTTAATTCGAGACCCCATATATCGTAATCGTAATCGGTTATGGATTCAATATCTAGATATCAATAAGCGCCAGCCAGACCCAATCCACCGATCCAACAATCTAGGCGCTATAATATCGTTGTTTCCTTTGATCAATGCGATTTGAATCATAGTTCCCTGAAATCGAAATCTTTATATATATGTACATATATATTTGCTCCGATTATGGGGGATCGCAAACCATATCGTGGTAGGACGATGACTTCAGGTTTCTTTATCGATCCGGTTAAGAAACCCCGACAATGTCCGACAAAGTGTGAATGAATTGTAAAACTTACTGCATAGGTTTTTAGGTTCTATTTTTTATTAGGAATTACCTAATATTTAGTTTGAAGAGCTAGATTCCCTAGCAGTTATGGTATTTTATAGTCCTGCAAGAAAAAAAATTCATCCCATCCAAGACTTTTAGTACGAAAGTCCTGAAAAAAACACTCCCACTTCACACTTTCAATAAAAAAGGGTTATGTTACTTTTCAATAATGTTTTATTTTAATGTACTTGCATTATATTTAGTTAATAACTAGTTTTTGTAAATTATTCTCACTTGAATGCGTCTATAAATTAAATCTTATTCGTAACTCTCATGTCTCTCTCAGCATTACTAGATAAGAAAAAAAAAATAAAGTACCACACACACAGGATGATTCTTTTCAAAGAAGGACTCTATCCATTAAGTTTAGTTTTAGGCTTTAGTTTCAATATGTGCTCTACATCATGTCTGTTGTGTTTGCTTTACATCTATATAAAATTAATCAGTTAATCGGTTTATCAACAATAGTACAAGTGACAAATCTACAATGAAGTCGAGAAGAACACCGAGAACGTTGGCGAATACAATTTTGTTTACGACTCTCTGGCCTAAAATAAGCATCTGCATATGTATTTTGAATAAATGTAACCAATAACTATAATAATAATAATAATAAACATAAGTAAAGTTCCATAGGCTTAAAGTAGTTTTTTTACTCAACCTTTTCTTTTTCGCAATTTTCAATTCAATTTCTCGAAAGGGGGAGACATAAAAACAAAAACATTTCTTTACACGAATTTGCACTACAGTGTGGGGGGAGGGATGTAAGATAACAATAAGATTGAATTACTTTAAATTAGCAAATTAATGTTAATTAATTACACGCGAAAGAGCTAAAAACAAACGGGAAAAGGGCGCGGTTATAATTTTAATAATAATGATAATCGAAGTCATGATAAGAGTAGACCGACCAACAAGTACCAAATCAAATATATATATCTAAAATATATATAGGTGTATAATCATCACTTGTACGTTACATTAACTAAATCATTAATTAGCCCACTTTTTTTTTGGCCATGACGATGAGAACAATGACGACTACTGAACTTTCAACTGAATTAATATTAATATTCTATCCGTTGTCTGCTGATCTTAAGTATATATATATACTTTTGAATCGAAAATGTTATCTCTTCTCAACAAAAAATAAATATGTGTAATAACATGATTTTTGGGGTGTTGGTGAAGTATTTCATTGGTGTAGTTGGTGTAATCGTTGTAATATTGTTGGTGTGTGCTTGCTATGTTGTGTTTTGGTTTAGTTGGTGTTGTGCTGTACTTCCTATTTAGTTATCGCGCTAGACACCCATAATTGGTAACTATAAGCGATTTGCTTGCATTTTTCTTTCAAAGTTCACTTTCAAAGTCATTATATGAACATTTCTCCTTTGTTTCTTTGTGTTTTTAGAGAGTTTTCATCGAAGGGAAGGCATTTGGAGGTTTCAACCTTGCTTTCTACGCTTTTTGCTTTCATTTTCATTGGCTTCTCAACAATTATTGTTTGTTTCTTGTCTTTTGCATACCGCATATATAATATTAGCTGTCGAAAATTGCATTTGTGTTTGATTTCTTTTATTTACAATGGACACAAACTTGTATTAGACTTTTGTTGAACTCTTCTCTTCTGACTAACAATGGCACACACGCATATATATACTATATATATATATATTGAATTTAACGGTTAATCTGTCTCGGTTTTCTTGATTTTTGAATATTTTTTTTAGGCATTTATGGTGGCTTAAGTGCTCTCCTCATCATAATATATCATTCTAGTCGCACTTCCTCGGCTATTGCTTTTCGGTTCGAAGTAATCTTGTACTCGTCACGGTTTAAAAGGTTGAACAAGAGGTCTCTGATGATGATGCCATAAAATAGATATATGTATGTATAAAAATAATGACCGATCAAGAACCATAAATGGATACAAATAATAAGACCCTACATTATATATTTACATCGATATCGCTTAGGAACGGCAAACAGAACATTTAAAATTTCCAATAAAACTTTTAAAATTTTTGCTTCCCTCTCTTGACTTTCTTCCCATTTTTTTTCTTTTTTTGATTCTTAACATCGGATGAACGATTGACTTTAGTTAATAGGTATATAGTGGGTAAGTGTGTGGGCGTGTGTGTGTGTATTTTTTTTTGTTGCTTTTTAGGTTTTTTAGAATTTTGTTAATTTTATAAAAAAATCTATTTACACTAGGTATGCCTACTTACAAACTGAGTATGATAATATCTTAAGCGGTTTGTTTGATGGCCCTACCAAAAAAGCTAATAATGACTTTCCCCCCGGCCTAGATGATGTCCTTGCGATGCAGATCCTGGCCAGTCTACA
This sequence comes from Drosophila pseudoananassae pseudoananassae, assembly GCA_018153035.1. Classification (NCBI taxonomy): domain Eukaryota; kingdom Metazoa; phylum Arthropoda; class Insecta; order Diptera; family Drosophilidae; genus Drosophila; species Drosophila pseudoananassae. The sequence continues at coordinate 7,640,226 of JAECXR010000014.1, read as the reverse complement.
AACAAACCATTGCCTCACATACATATATGCACGGGTGTGGGTGTGGATGAGTGTTGAGGGTGTGCGTGTGTCTGTGTGTGGGTGTGGGTGTTAGTGGGCGATCTTATACATATATGCGTGTGTGTATATCTTCCTTTTTTTTATTTTACGATTCAAGGGCTATCATATCATTCTTCCTTTGTCTAGGCTCAGTCGCAATTATTCTTGTATTACAACATAACGATTGTGTCTGTGTGTGTGTGTGTGGGGGTCTTTGGGGCCTCTGCGGTGGCTGATCCATGATCCTTGCTCCACTACGCAATCTTCGGCTGCCGGGGCACAAGACTCAAGCACTTGTAGTCTCCCTAGTGTTTTTCATCTCGCAGAGATTGGCTTGACTGGCGTTTTTTGCGGGTTCGAGTGTTGTTTGCTGCTTAAGTTTGCGTTTGGGGTCTTGTTTATTTGTGTATATATATATGTATATATATAGATAGTTCTGCTTGTTTGCTAGTTGAGTTGTTCACGAAGGCTGTTAGTCGCGAATCTCCACCCACTTGGCGAGATTTCGGGCGACCAGTTCCTTATTGATAAAGATTACATTCTGCAAAGAAAGTGTTCGGAATTAGAGGGGGTTTCTACACAAAATATCTTCGCCGATTAAGCCCCCGACTTCGCTCTGTCGAGTTCATCCTCCGTCCCACTCTAATCGGTGGATAAGATGTTAACATACTCACATTGGGACCTAGGGAAGCGAATAAATAGACTTCTGGTATGTTGTGACTATTATAGCCGGCGACTTGTGCTTGCAAGACAATGCCTTTGGTAAGTTGGTTGAGGATCTCGGCCGCCTCGATGGACCAGTTGTCACCTGAAACCGGAAGACCGTTAAGACCTAACCGTAACTGAGAACGCCAGGTACTCACCGATCGGCTCCACGTTGGACAGTATACACTCGGTGGCCTGGAAGGGCACGGACATAAAGTCGGCGCGAATCTGGCGCAGAAGACTGAAGCCGACGTTCATGTAGCCGCCAAAGTCAAGGAACCTGACCACGCAGCGCTCCTCGTCCTCGGGATCAACGTCAACGATCTGGACGCGATACCACACTCCGTTGATGGGGATCACGCACACGGCGCTGATCTCAAGGCTGGGCAACGGGGGGGCCTCCATCGTGGAGTAGCTATCGTACAGCTGCTTCTGCAGCATGGGCAGCGATGGGTGCGAGGGGTGGAGCGGGTGCTGGACAAAGAAGTGCGACCCGGACAGAACCGCACTCACCACCACGTCATTGTTGATGCCCTCGATCAGTTTCAGCTGCGGGAGGAGGTTACAAGGTAGTTTCATTTCGTTTTCAGAGGGATTCTTATCTAGACCGGGTCTAGAGACACAAAAAACATACACCACCGAGACTCAAGGGTTGCGCCGACACGACAGGAACAGTGGCCTACATATGGATGCCGAGGGCACTCATACACAGGACGCACTTAGAGAGCCCCATATAGCTCTCTCGGTATTCCCCAGTAGGTGGGGAATACTGTTCAAGTGAGAACTGGCCAACTGGGCAACATCATGGACGAATTCGAAAGCGAATACCATGTCGTGTCGGCGTCACCGGCTCGTCATCCCACCACTCACTTGTAGGTTGTTGAGGCTTTCTGTCGAAAGAGGAACTATGCTCTGCGGCAAGGCAAAGTGGATGCGTTGCATCGTAAAGTTTGGATACCGCTTGGAGGGCAGACGCTGGCGTATCATTGCCAGGGCGGCGTCGATCTCGCTCTCGGTGCCCTCGATGGTGCAGATGCGCACCTTGGCCGAGTACGGGTTCTTGCTGAGTGACACATTGGCCAGGGTCTTGGACTTGATCTGATTGATGAACATGCGCTTGCGGCCATACAGCTGGCCGATCAGACTGATGGGGAAGAGGAACTCGTAGCTGGTCTTGGCCCGAGTCGCCTCCGAGCGCGGCAGGCTGGATCCCTTGCCGGAGTCCCCAGACTGGACGCTGCAAATGCTCAGCGAGGGACTGGCCGCGTCCACGTTGCGCTTCTGATTTGTGTTGCCGTTGCTGTCCACGTCCAGCTCGGTCTGCTGCTGCTCGTCCACCTCCTCCTTCTTCAGTGGCTGCTGGTCCTCCTTCGTCTTGGGCGTCTCCACCTTCCCGGCCACCTCGGGCTTTGGCTCACAGTTGTTGTTCTGTTCGCACTCTTGCTGGGTGCCGTTGGCGTTGCCGTTCGGGGCGGTGTTGTAGTTGGTGTCCAGGAACGAGTTCTCCGGCGAAATCTTGGGGGTGCGCGTGGCCTTGATCACCACCGGCTCCACGGTCTTGCTGTTGGTCTTGCGCTTGTGGAAGGACACCCGGTTGTTGATCGAGTCGGGGAGGTCGCGCGGCGAGGACAGGTTCTCGAAGTCCTCGTCGATGGAGCAGAGCTTCTTGTGCTCGGCGTCCTGGATCTTTGACTTGAGCATCTCGGAGTCGATCTGCTGCTGGTGCTTGCCCGGCGAGGTGCGTCCATTGCTCTGGATCTTGATGGGCGCCGACTTGCCGTATAGCATCGTGTTGGGGCTCTCCTTCTCGTCACTGCCGCTGCCGCTGCCACTGCCACCGCTGCCGATGCTTCCGTTTCCGTTGGCTATGGTTCCGTTGATGTTCATCGACTTGCTGGCCGACTGTGGCAGCTTTCCGTTCAGCAGGACGCCGTTGGCCTTGCGCGGCTCGGCGACCGTCTCCTCGACGGGAGCGGCCTGGGCATAGGGTGTGTCCTCGTCATCGGGCTTGTCTAAACGATTTTTATTTCTACGCCGAAACCAAAAGACGCCGAGTATAAATGCTACACCGGGCAGTGACAGGTAGAGTAGAGGACGACCGGATACCATTTTCGCTGAATATTGAAGGATCTGCAACGGAACGGATAGGGATTGGATCAATAAAAATGGTATTCTTCAATAATCTGCAATGTTTTTTTATTAATGCAGTATATTTTTTAGCATATACTATTCTCCTATTCTACTATTCCTCCTCTGACGGTTGAATGTTGGTATGGGAGTTTGGAGACAAAAGTCAAGGCTTGCTTTGGAGAGAAAACTAGTCTTGCTGGCTTCAATTTTGTAGTTTCTATCGATCTGCTGATAGGATCCTGGGGATTATATATTTTGTTTATAATTTGTTATCAAGAGACAGCGACTTGCAATCACAGTTCATAAACAATTATTCAAAGCGCTTGTCATGGGAAGTGATAAGGTTATATTAACCAAATACCTCTAATAATAGAGGTTTTTGGGTGAAAGGGTATTTTTTTTTTTGAATTGTTTTCGGGTTTTGGGCATCCCGAGACCCTCCCGTTCATGCGCCCATTCGCCTGCATAGGTTAGGTAGGTGTATATGTGTGTGTGTTTGTTGCTCTCTGGCTTTTTCCTTTCTGATTTCTGAACTTTTGCGTATTTATAGAATTAAATAAAAATACGTAAATATAGAAAACAAAAATGTCGAGCCATACCACCGAGAAGAGCCAACAAATTTGAATGCCACGCGGAAGCGAGAAGAGAGCGGGAGAGCGATCGAGTGGGGAGATCGAGAGCGCCTGCGCCTCAAGAGAGCGGCTAGAACGGCTCGATATGAGAGAGAGAGAGAGTGCCAAGAGCAAACCGTTACGTTTGGCCAAAAGCAAAACGCCAAAAGTTACGAAATCATTACAAAACAAAACTAAAAGTTATGAAGACACTCTTCTGCTGAATAAGACATTCTTTCTTATTTACCTCTTCGATTTATCGATCTCGAACTATTAATCGTATTTTTCGTTCGTTGCGTTTTTTTTCACAATATCTTTAAGGGCCTTTTTTTCTTTTCTTGTTTATTTGGAAATATTTGAATGTGGATGTCTTTGAAACTAGTTTCTGGTTTTTTTTCTTCTTCTTCTTCTTTTTATTTGTTTTTTTTATTCGGTTTCGTTTATTTGGATTTGGCTTTGGCTTTGAATTCGAAATGCCGGCGAAATGGATCGATCGATCGTGAGGTTTTCAAATATGTATCGACTGCTCGGTTTACAAAGGGAAACTACTTTGCCGCCACATCTAATTGCCATTTCTTCAGACGTTTTCGCAGCTTCTGCTTCTCTCGTCACTCCACTTTCCACCCACCTCGCCCCACCTGCCTCTTTTCAAAATCAAATAAAATACAACAAATTCGAGAAGCTGCGTGGTGGCAAAAGTTTTTTTTAGCGCCCTCCCCCCTTTTGCCCTCCCACCCACACACGAAAAACAAAATAAGAAAAAATAATGAGAGAGAACGGAACGAGTGAACGGGGGAGCTCATTAGAACAAAGAAATCCATCCACACACTGAGATCTATGGGAAAGCATGGGGTCCCAAAGGTCCTCGGCTACTTAGTGGCCGGTTGATAAGGTCTGGGGAGACCCAGTCCCCAATTGAAATCATTCAACCAGCGGCTACACTGCAAAAATTCGAGCTTCTCAAAAAACAAGCTTTGGAATAATTTTTATAGAAAAGGGTTTCCGAGAAAGAAGATCGGATATCAGGTAATTAGAAACCCCAAACGTTTCTCCGGGTGTAACTGTGGAGGGGGTGCGATGGGTTGGGGGGAGGGAGGTGTCATAAAACGACCATGGTAGGGCCCCAATGCCAGACAGCTTTGGTGTTTCCTAATCATGGATCGTGAAACCGGGTGACGGGAATTTTTTCAGCAGTAGTTTCTTTTTTTTTTTGTAAGCTTGTTTATACAAAGTACATACATACATACATATATACATATGTATTTATGCGTGGTCATGTCTGTGTGTGTTGGCAAACAAACATGTTTAGGCATGTTTTTTCGGTGACTTTGAACTTGCATTGTTTTTGTTATTGTTGCCTGTTGCCACAAACTCGCTTCTCCATGAATATGTAAAGGGTTGTCAAGGGGGTGAGGTGAGGTTCAATTTTGAAATTTCCTTGGCGGCGTTATCACAAGAGACCTAGAGAGCAGCGAGCACAAGAGCAGGAAGCATGCGGTGAGCAGTGAGCGAGCAAATGAGAGCATCAACAGCAACACCAACAAAACAACCAGGTGCAACAACAACAGCAACAACAAGAGGAAGACAGACAGAGAACAGGAGCAACAAAAACATTGCCAGCTAGCCGAAATTCTCAGTTTTTATAATCTTGGCAACGTGGTTTCCGATCATATGGTCGCTAGCTAAATCGGTGGAGCGGGTTGTATAATCGGAGGTATTTATATGCACTGCATATATGTACATATATATATCTCGTGTTGTTTGGCGTTGTTATATGGGAGTGGCACATGGCTCCTTTCCACGATACACACATAGTTATGCTCTCCTTTTGCGCCTTGTTTTTTTTTTTTTTCTCTTATTTTTATTATTTTGTTTGGAGCGATAACACAATGCCGATGGATTGGGTGAAAGCTGTAGGAATAATAATAATACAGAAAAAAAAAACACATTTCTTCTTGTGTGACTCACAGAAACCATAGATATATGCGTATGTATATGCAGCAGCTATGCTATCATTGTGTAATACTGCTCCCGATTTCCTACCGATTCTCCGGAACGGCAAGACCAACAACAACAACAAGTAGGATAAACACTCAAACAAAAAGTTATGAAAAAAAAATCGTCGGCGGGTGAAGGGAGCGGGTGTTTTGTCGCAGGATAACTTGTGGAACAGCCGCAATGTTATTCCTATAAAGGAGCCGACTTATTTGTACTTTTTTGTTTTGGCCACACGCTTTGTGCTTTTTGGTTTCTCCGCCTTTGCCTTCGCCTCCGCCTCCGCGGCTGGCCGCTGCTGCTTTGTACTAGGTTATGTTCCGCGTGTTTTGTCTTACCTTTTGGAACCGCTTTGGTAACTTATTATGCTGCTTGTTTTATTTGTTTTTCAAGTACGTGTGGCTCAGTGTTCTTTTGCGTAACGATTTTCACTTTTTTCACCGCTTTTCGCCGCTTAAATTACGAAAAATTGACTCCACGACTAAAACACGTGTCTACGTTCCACCTTTATTTTACGTTATTTTACGTTACATGGCCGGCGTTCCCAGTGTTGCCATCACTGCCACGTTTGCGCTGTTTTTGATTTTGCGCGATTCAGAGTTGCGTTTTTTCTTGATAAATCAGTCTAAAAAATTTTGGTTTGCTGACTATGGTGTTGCAAACGATAAACGAATATGTTTTTAAGACCCTAATTGCGCTTCAACACACAAAAACTAAATTATAAACTAGACCAGGGATGTCGAATACCAGGGATGACTTGATAACTATCGATAGGCTATTTTATTTGAAATTCCTAATTTTTACATAAAACACATAGTTAATTATTAAATAATATTAACGTGCGAATAGTTCGTAAAAAATTACTTAATTAAGGCTTCAAACTTTAATAAATCATTGAAAATATTTTAGGATTACCTATCTCACGATAATTTACATCAATCGATAACTATAGGATTTAAATTTCTAAAGTATTTTTTGTTTAAATTTTTATTCTTGTCTAAAATAAAAAAATAAATAGAACATGAGAATAATTAATAAACTATTTAGTTAACCTTTAAACCTAAATATAATAGTTAACAAAGGTAAAGTATTTTTTTATTTTGAAATAATATCAGGTTTAGATGGAATACTTTAAATATTTGTAACATTTTAGGATTTGCTTTAAAAAATGACTAATATTTTTAATGAAGAGTCAAAAATTATCTTTTCTGTATTATTTTCTGTTATTTTAAGTTTTAAATATTATGTTTCAGTTATGATGAGCCCCAACGGCGAATCAGTATTTTTCGTTAATACATTGAATTTACCATCGTATTTTTCTTAAATATCATTATATCATTTCTCATTAATGTGTAAGAGACCAAAGTATATTTAGATAAACTTTAAAGCCCAAACGAATAATGGAAAATTATAATAAAATTTTTGCATTTCATTATACTTTTAAATTTAGAATAGAATACTTTAAACATTTTTTTTTTTATATTTTTAATTAGGAGACTAAAATTCTGTTTGGTTTTTCGGCTAGTTGAAGTTTCAAATTATATGTTTCAGTTAAGATGAGCCCCAACCGCCAATCAGTATTTTCCGTTACATGGTCACTCCACCACAACCCCCAATTAGCCCCACACTCCGCCCCCACTTAGTGTACATAACAAACGGACTTAATTGCCAATTGGCTAGCGAGTTAAATGTGCGCGGCAGGCAGTCCCATCGTCAGTGCACTCCTCAGGCAGAATGTGCTCCTGCGAGGCGTTAGCGCCATCCGAGGATCCACATCGGTGGTCAGGGCCAGGTCCAAATCAAAATCCCACTGGCAGTCCCGCTCTTTTTCGTCGGACGCTGGAGCGGCCGTTACTGGGGCTTCGGCATCCGCTTCCGCTCCAGATGCTTCCCATCCCGCTCAGATCTCGCACCCAAAAACAGTGAGTGATTTCCAAGAGCTCTACCAAGCCACCAAAAAGAAGTTCCAATGTAAGCCTCAACCAGTCGCAGGCATATGCATATGCGTTGTACGTGTGCACATTCTATTAATATCCGAACGTCAACTAGTCGTCCCATTTCACGCCCACATTCTCCCGTCCTCTGACATTTTCAGCCAAGAAACTGCCCGTCGATGTGCATCCGGATGCGGTGTTCGCCTGCAACGAACTGGACCTGAGCGAGGTGCAGGTGTATGGCTTCGATTATGACTACACGCTGGCCTGCTACAAGCCCGAACTGGAGGGTCTGCTGTACAGCCTGGCACGCGAGATGCTGGTGAAGCGGTTCCGCTACCCGGAGGAAATCCTTGAACTGGACTACGAGCCGAACTTTGCGGTCCGTGGCCTGCACTACGATGTGGAGAAGGGGCTGCTCGTCAAGCTGGACAGCTTCCTGCAGCTCCAGCTGGGCTCAGTATATCGTGGGCGCACAAAAGTGGAGGCGGACGAGGTCCTGAAGCTCTACCACAACCGATTGCTGCCCATTGCCTACGTCGAGGGCCCCAATAACAGCTACCGAGTTCGTATCTTATCTCGCCCCGTATATCAATTATACTTTAAGCTACTTTAATATACATACTTTAATTATACTTTAACCTACTTTAACGTGTGAAGTCCCTAGTATCAATCATGGATTTACGATCTGCTTCCTTTCTACTTTATCTCTCACAGCACAACACCAACTCGAAAATGGTTCAGCTGGCCGACCTGTTTTCCGTACCCGAAATGTGCCTCTTGTGCAATGTAATCGAATATTTCGAGCGTAATCGCATCGACTACAATCCAGAGATTGTTTTCCATGACACCAGGACCGCCATGGGCTCCTGCCATCCCATAATGCACGGCAAGGTGATGTTGAACACCGAGAAGTATATCGAACGCAATCCAAAGCTGGTCAAGTATTTCGAAAAGCTTCAGCAAGCTGGCAAGAATCTCTTTCTGGTCACAAATAGTCCCTACTCCTTTGTGTAAGTGTCCTTTCTAATGGCACTCTTTGGGATTCAATGTAATGTTTATTCTGTTTTTGATTTTTGTAGAAACTGTGGCATGTCCTGGCTGGTGGGCCCCCATTGGAGGGAGTTCTTTGATGTGGTCATTGTTCAGGCCCGCAAGCCCAAGTTCTTCACGGACGAATCTCGACCCATACGTCTCTTTGATGAACGTACTCAGTCCCATTTGTGGGATAGAGTCTTTAAGCTGGAAAAGGGAAAAATATACTACGAGGTCAGGAGAGGAGATGCCTGGTTTTTGTTTCTTTTTAATTGATTTTGGAATATCCTTCAGGGTTCTGTGCGACAGCTGCAGGAGCTTAAAGGATGGCGCGGCCATTCCGTGCTCTACTTTGGCGATCATCCCTACAGTGATTTGGCGGATGTCACGCTGAAGCACAGTTGGCGCACAGGAGCCATTATTAGCGAACTGGCGGTAAGAGACTCTTTGAAGTATCTAAGGACTCCCTTCGAAATCATGTTGTATAATGTTATAGCATGAAATCCAAACCCTGAACCGTGTGGACTTCAAAATGAGCGCCAATTGGCTGCAGATGCTGACCCAACTCATCGAGGAGACCCAGGACGATGAGAGCGATGCTGCCCAAACTTGCCTCAGAGACTGGATGGACGAGCGGGATCAGTTGCGGTATGAAACGTTCAAATATGACGCATTCCTTTAATAATAGGCCTTTTCCATTTATCCGCTTGCAGTAACAAAACCAAGAACGTGTTCAACGAGCAATTCGGCAGTGTTTTTCGCACCTATCACAACCCCACGTACTTCTCGAGACGACTATTTCGCTTTGCCGACATCTATACCAGCGACATTACGAACCTGCTCAAGTTCTCCACCACCCACACCTTTTATCCCCGACGGGGCGTGATGCCCCACGAATACGCCTCCCACTTTATTTAAATGGACGCCCGTTAGGAAGAAGCTCAGATTAGTTTTAAGTAAAAAAGTGCCAGTGTTGATTGCTTGTAGCTCGAAACTAGTGAATTTATAGCCTGTATATCGTTATTTACATTGTTGCTCAATAAAATCGTTGTAATAGTTCAAGAAAGTCACTTTTCTAGTCTCTGGAACTTGTATTTATCAAATTGGCTGCCTTCAATGGCAAAACTAAAGGGCAGGTGTTGGACACCATTATCGACAGTTGACTGTCTTCTAATCATATTTTTGGAATCTCTCCAGAGGTGTTTTGCAAATAAATAAAAAAATTAAACAAATAAGCAGCTGAAATCAAGTTTTATTTGAATTGGTAACGAAATTTACAAAATAAATTGGTTCTAACAAAAGAAAACTTATAATTTTGTCACAAATATAAAACTATTTCTAAATGATAAAGTAAAATAATGTTTTTTGATCAATAATGTCTATATTATTCATTTTTGTTTTAACGATTTTAAGGCGCCAAAAATACCAAATATTCTAAAACTTTAAAAGTTGAATTCAAAAACTTCCTATAGTCGGAAAGCTATTAAAATGGTTAATTTTATTAATAAAAAAACGTTTAATTTATTATAAAATTACAAACAAAAAATAAAAAATACTGAAAAATCCAAGTCATCGATTAATATTGGATTAAATAAGATGGCAACTCTAGTGGAAAATGATACCAGCTATCGTTTGGATTAAGCGATACTTTATCGAAGCCCTGGTCTTGTTTTTTGTGCCATTAACCCGCAAACCGATCTGGTCTCTTTCTTTTTAACCTCACGACTTTGCAAGGTACGTACGCTCCACGTGGATCTCCTCCAATTTATTAAAAAATACAATTAAATAGTCAAAAATAAGGCGGAAACCTTATTGCCATTCTCATTAGTCATTGATTTGTGCATTTTGTGAAAATTTCCAGTAGCGGAAACCAAAATATAGTAATTGCGATTATAGTTGACAAATCAATGTACGCATGAAAATGGCGACGCAAGTGGAACTTGGATTGGCAAACTTATTAATTTGCATTATGTTTGACTTCTTTCAGAGACAATGGCGGTGCGTTACGAGCTGTGCATCGGCCTCAACAAGGGCCACAAGACCACCAAGGTCAAGAACGTTAAATACACCGGTGTGAAGAAAGTGAAGGGTTTGAGGGGTTCCCGCTTGAAGAACGTACGTAAACTATTGTGTTTTTATTAAATAGCTTACTCACACAACTTTGTTTCCCTCGTACAGATCCAGACCCGTCACACCAAATTCATGCGCGATCTTGTGCGTGAGGTGGTGGGCCATGCTCCCTACGAGAAGCGCACCATGGAGTTGTTGAAGGTGTCCAAGGATAAGCGCGCTCTCAAGTTCCTGAAGCGCCGCTTGGGCACACACATCCGTGCCAAGAGGAAGCGTGAGGAGCTGTCCAACATCCTCACCCAGCTGAGGAAGGCCCAGACCCACGCCAAGTAAACGGATTCGCAGTTCGCAAGATGATGCATGATGGCAAACATCGATTGTGTCGCGTGCAATGTTCCGGCATTGCGTGCCGCCTATTTTTTTCTGTTTTTGTGCATAATCAATATCCAAATTACTTGGGAATGAGTCAAAGCATCCCAGAATTAAACAAAAAAACATTTAAAAATCCTTAAAGCACATGTGTTTATTTTTTTCAAGTGTTTAACCCCACAGAACAAAGGTGGAAATGCTGCCAGTGCTGTAAATGGCATAAATATTGCTTCCGAAAGTCCAGAAAATGTATAAATACTGAAGCTTTGTTTTAGATTCGTTTCTAGACCAAGCTATTCTTGTAGCTTAATGCCATGTTTTTATAAATAAAATAGAGCCTTTACTGGTTTCTAGCTAGATTTATTTATTAACTTTTGGCCTAAACAATAAAGTTGCTACTGGAAACTGTCAAGATGCTTAAGAATAATGTCAAATGGATATGAAATGAGGAGGATCCGAGGAATCTCCAACACTTAATGCCAAAAATAATCTCGAGTACATTCACTAACACAGTGGCAGACACAATCTCGTTTCGGGAGGGGGGATATGATCGTAGAACAGTGGACGTGGATGCGCTTAGGGATATACAATTTAAAATAGCGAAAAATTATGTCTTCCCTAAGACTAAGTTAACCTATTTTTTGTTTCCTAATGCTGATAAAGCCGGTTAGTCGGCTCAGGATTGTATGGGGCACGAGATCAGATTTCTTTTGGACTGCTGCTGTTGCTTTTCTGCTCTCCTCGTTTCTCACAGATCCTCCGATAAGCTGGGCAGCGAGATCACCACTTCGCCCACCAACTGCGCCTCATTGGGATCATTGGATACGAAGATTCTTTCGTATTCGCCGTTCGTGGGGTCCACGATCTCGAAACAGGTACCAATGACGGGCTTCGGGCCGTCATCCTCCAGCTGCGGCGACAGGATCTGTTGTGTGACCTCCAGACTCTCGATGCGCGTTGTCTCCAGGCGGTAGAAACCGTTCTCGTCCACCCGGTAGGTGAAGCGCTTGTGGCCTGACGGCAACCGGAAGCCGTGCTTCTTGATGAGGTGAGCGCTGAGGGATTTGCCGCTCTTGAAGAAACGCTCGCAGCAATGGCATGCATACAGGATGGGATTGTTGCCGTGCACCTCCAGAAAGTGCTGTAGAAGATTCTTGTAAAAATAAAGACGTAGCTTCGTGTTTTCCTTTAACTTACCCGCCGCATTTGGGTGTAGGTGCGCACAGAGTACTCGCAGTCCGGGTGCTCGCACTGATGCACCGTCTTCGAGTGGACGATCTGGACGTGCTTGGCCAGATCCGACTCCCTGACGCAGCGCGTGTCGCACTCGCTGCACTTCAGAGGCTTGTCCTTCAGGTGGCGGTAACGAATGTGGGTGGTCAGCGAGCCGGCGGAGCTGCAGGTCATGTCGCACATGGTGCACTTGTAGCAGTTGACATGGCGGACCACATGGCTCTTGAGCAGCTTCTTGGTGGCGAAGAACTTGAAGCACTGGGCGCACTGAAAGCTGTTGGCTGCGGAGGGGAAAATACACAAGTGTTAGACCTTATGGATGAACCAAGTATGCCCCACTCACTGTTGTTCTCCGGCTGGCGGCGCAGGTGGTCGAACAGTGTCGTCTTAGTGCGGAATAGTTCGCCACAGTGGAAGCAGGCCACCTGTTTCTTGTTCGAGTGAGTGCTGATGTGTTCGATGAGGCGGTATTTGTTGCCCATCTGCTTGAGGCACATGGTCCAGTTGCACTGTGTCTTGGGTCGTTCGTCGTCGGGCGTCTTCTGTATGTCGTACTCGAACAAAGCATGCTTTACGATGTGATCCTGAAACTCTACAATGGACACGAACTCGCGCTCGCAGTCCGTCCAACCGCACAGAAAATTCTGACCAAGATGGGGCAGCTTCTCGGCTTGGCGCGGGGGCGCCGTACAGGCAGGTATCTCCGGATGAAGGTCGCACTCTAGTTTTCCCTGCAGCAGAAGATGCATGTAGTAGCCATGATAGTACATGTGCCGTTCAAATTCTTCGAGACACAACGTCTGGTAATCGCAAGTGTTCCAGATGCAACAGTGAATCGGCTCCACCTCCGGGTCCTCCTGCCCCACCTGGCGGGCGTACTCCTCCAAGTGCTGGCCAATGTGTGTGTTCAGATTCCATTCCCCGCTGCAAACCTCCTGGCAATCATTCCATCCGCACATCAACTGCATTTCGGCGGGCTTCTTCCGTTTGCTGGCATATGTGGGCGGTGTTGGGGGCTGGGGATTCATCATGAAGGTGTTCCTAAGTCGGCCCAATGTTCGTTTAGTGAAAATCTGAAATCTTTGGCCAGATTTCGGGCGGTTTCTCTAGAAAATACACAGATTTGGTGGGAGCCTAAATTAGCGATGGCACAATAACCGTTGAAGGCTTCCACATCGCGGGGTGGGTGCTACGATAGCTATCGATACCAGCATCTATTCCAAATATTATTCCAGGATCATAGATTTATAACAGATTTTCTGCTGTTTTTATGTTTCTATAAACGTCTTAAAATATTGTAAAAACATTTAATGAATTCACAAAAAACAGGACTTGACTTTTAATAATTTTTATCTTCAGACCAACATGGGATCTTTACCGAAGCAACACAAAAATAAAACACATATAAATATTAGTTTCAAATTTTTAATAAATAAAACGTTTCTTCTTTTGAGAAAATTGTTTAATAATGGATTATATTCACAAACTTGTTTCTTTTGAAGATAGAATAACCGCTTCAAGTTACCGCTTCATGGGGGGTTTAAGTTTTCAGACTTGAACCGGTTAGTTGTATGTACAAAATAATGTCTTCATAATAGCGGTATAAAATAAAAATATAAAATTGAAATAAAAACTATTCATTTATAAATGATTTCAAATTTAAATACTATAATTTTTCTGCCAACTGTTTTTTAAATGTTTAAAAATAGAGCAAAGTAGGATGTACAATATTGGAAAAAAGTAAACAAGAATAAGAATTTTCCTAGCTTGGTAATAAACTAAAAATCAGAATAGAGTTCTTAAGAAATGTAGAATAAATAAATGTTTTGAAGAGGATATTTTTTCTCTCTTCTTTTAGATAGTGTTCGATCTTAAGCCTATGGATACTTTATGGAGGAGAGACACAGTTGTTTCGGTATTCCTTTCGCTAATTCATATTTTACAAATACCGTTTCGTACCGCGGAAGCACAGCTGCCTGGCAAAGCTGGTAGATCCGATCCCGCCCTGCTATTTAATAAATATATTTATGCGCTATCCTTACAGTCCCGGCATCACGTAGGCGATGTTATCCAGTGTGGTGGCAAGATTCCTGCTCAGCTGCGCCTTGTTCTCTAGCCCCGGTATCTGGGTGGTCATACAGAGAAGTGGGCCCATCGAGCAGAGCAGGCTGTCCAGGAGCACGGACAAGCTGCCGGAGAGTGCCACATGACCGTTGTGCTTCTTCAGCCGCTCCCCAATCACCGTGAGACTTTCCCCGAGGAGCTTCAGGTGAGCTGCTGCATCGATCACCTCGATGCTGGTTTGTGACGCCGCCGCCGCTACTGTCTCCTGCTGATGGGAGCTCCGGCTGAGCGTCTCAGTCTCGCTAACTGCTGCATTACTCCTGCCACTTCGGGTGCTGATGCGCCTTGTGGTCTGTGAGGTACTCGATTCTAGAGCGGCAGCCGATTGCTGCCGATCGGCGGCCAGTTTCTTGGTGCGGCTTGTCGTCGCCCGGTTCTGGAAGCTCGACTCCAGTTGGACTCCTGGGCCAGTCTGGTTAGCACTGCCGTTGCTTGCCATCTGGGTGGGCGTACTTGGGCTGGATGGCTCCCGCGACTTGGCCCTGGTAGCCTGCATTTTGGCCTTGCGCTTCCAGGCATTCTTCTCTCGATTAGAGACGTTCGCCCACATCTCACCGAGCTTTCTGGCCACATTGCTGAAGTCTGGCGGAGATTTGGATGGTATTTTATATGATTTTATGGAAATTTGTACATCTTTAAGCTTACCCAAGTCCTGCAGGTCCTTTTTTCGCACCTCCCTGGCCCACAAGCTGTAGGCGGTGTAGCGCTGCTTGACCTTCTCCTTATCTTTCCCACCAGGCGACCTTGCGTCCTTCACAGGTCGTCGTCTGTTGGCACTTGCGGCCTTTTCGCGCATGTAGAGACTTTGGCGCACCGGGGACTCCTGGTTAGTGGCCTCCGCCTCCACACCGTCGACCAGGTCCTGCACCAGGTTATCCATCTCGTCATCGGAGTTCAGAATGGCTGCGGCCGTCATGAGAGGAGCCTCCGACTCCGAGATGTTGGGTTCGTCGAATATTCCCATTTCCTGATCGCTGGGTTCGAGGTCCCTCATGGCATTTGATGGCCGACCGCGTCCCGGATACCGGGACGGTTGCCGGCCGGTGCTCTGGCGGCGTGTCCGCTTCTCGATCTCCTCGGGCGACTCAAAGTCCAGCAGCTTGGAGGACTTTTTGCGTACGCGACCGCTGCGCGAAACGCCCGTCACCTGAAAGTCTAATAAGAATTCGTTTCGGTTACCCTGAGATGCGGCATCGAGCTGTTTTTGGGACTCACCCTTGGCCACCAGGTTCGAGGTGGGGGACTCCATGTTGGGATCGCGCTGTGGAAGCTGGGGATTCGGTGGTTTCGCTAGATTCTAGATTCGGGGCTATTACAACAACGACGCAAATGGGGACGCAGCAAACAGCTGTTTGGTGTGGCCAGGCCCCGCAAATTCCGCAACTTTCCCGTCAGTTCTTAAGACAGTAATAAGCTTTGCTTTTATTTAAGTTTAAATTCAAATATTTTGCGAGGATACATATTTATGATAATGAAGGGACTTTAGTTTAATTTATTTCAATTTTTATTTGGCGGAAAATGAGCTCCCAAAGTCTTCGCCAAATATAAAAATAATGTCGTTGAAATAGTCAACTCTTTTAAAAGTCGGTAGGTTTTGCCTTCTAATTAAATAAATATTTTATTTTTAACAGATAAGTAGTAAGGTGTCATTAAATTAAAAATCTTGAACACTATCGCATATTATATTCCAACATTCCATTCTTCGAAAGATACTGGTCACACAGCGATTACTGTTTGTTTTGCCGTGTTGTTGTTTTTATTGTAAGCGGCCTTTGGTTTATTGATTTCAACCCGCCAGATTGCCGAACGCTGAATGCCGACTGGCACGCGATATGAGTCGCCGGCCCCCAACCCAAGGACAACCACCCAGCCATTTATCAAGTTGAGTTGTCGCGCCGCATTTGGCGACCCGCTCCTAACGCGTTCCCCAGGCTGGCGACCAAAACACCGCCTGGAATTCAAATCCAAACGGCCCGCACAAACATTCGCTGGGCGTCTGTCAACCACAGTGCTTGTTTATCTGAAAAATTATCGCGAAATAATGTCCGGTCGAGGCGTGGGAAATTCGGCCAACTGTGACCGTGACGAACTGGGAGAAGCCGCTGGAATCTCCGCCAGTGAAACGGACAACGCCACCGCCCTGGAGCTGCAGTCCAACAAGCGCATCCTGTACTTCAGCGACGGTGTGATGGAGGAGATGTCCTCCGAGAGCGAGGACGAGCGGGACAGGAACGGCGACGAGCCGGACAAGTGCTATGCCGTCCAGTTGGACGAGGTGCGTCATCTGAATCCTCCAAACCCTCCAAACAGTAACCAGACCCCCTAATGAGTCATTGTACCCTTCCGGTTTCAGCGCGATATGGCTCTGGGACCACGCCTACGTTACAAGGCCAGCCGGATGGGAATCCGATTTCTGGCCGGCATCGACTATGTGGGCGGCGGCCTTGCCTCCCTCCTGGGCATCACGAACAACCACAAATACGCCAGCGAGCTGGAGCACTACCAGCGCACCAAGGAGGAGGCGGCCGGCGAGGACCTTGACAATTGGCTAACGACGCCGCCAAACCGCAACAACAACAACAATAACAATAACGGCCAGAACGAAACAATCGTTCTATGTGGCCCCACACGCAGTGAGGCGACCTTGCCACCCAGCCGACAATGAGCCGCCCCCTTGGCTGGGCCGTGGATGGGTGGTGGCGTGTGGTAGTAGGTGACAGGTGGTTTTTTTTTCCTGTTGCCTCAAGACGGAGGAATGCTCATAGAGTTAGGCGGCCGCAAACATTGAGACTTTACTTGAAAAGGTAATCCAATCAAAGCAAGATCTTAACTTTCGATACTTTATTCGCTAGCAAATAAGTTACATTTAATTATAAAAAAAATACACGTACGAAATACATTTATGTTTGCGTTTGCGTTTGTTAGTTGGACACACATGTTTAAAGTTTAAGTTTTAAGATTAAGTTATACCATCAAAAGACATTGATTTTCGACTCGAATGAAGTCCCTAAAGCTAATGGCACACTGAATACAATTGTAGGAATTACGGCTAGGATTGCAATTGCGTTTTGTTTCTCAAGTTAAGTACACTTTCAGTTTTTTTTTTTCGGTTAATTTATGTTTTAAAAGAAAAGTCAGAAAAGTTGGCAAGGGGCGGGTGCTCCTCAAAGAAATGATTATGCGTATCACAGTATTTGGTTGCTGCGTATTACTCGGCGTATTCTCTCGAAAAGTATATATGTATATATATCTATTATGGTATATATGGTAAAAAAAAGAATCGAAAAAATGCTATACGCACTACAGGGCAAGAGCGATTATCGGATTTGGTTACACCAAAACGGCTAAAAGGGCAACTAATTAGGAGCAAACATTAAGTACACACGAAAATACAATACGATCTGGGCCATCGCGGCTCCGCTTACAATTACAATTAGTCTGGGATGGGCGGGGACGGGCACTAGGTAACACAAATGGGTTATATACACAGTACATAGATGGGCTTTCGCAGGTTCTCGATTGTGCGTCCGGGCCGGCAATCCCTCTGATAGCCGCCCTAGTGGTTAGTAAAGTTGTACAAGTACAGTACTCGATCGTGGCTGACTTGGGCGCAGCACAGCTGCTGCAGGAACATTGACTGGTGACTGGCAGGAGCGGGAGCTCCTTCAGTTGCTTGGAAATGGCCCAACCTAGAGCAGCGTCTCATCGCCGTAGTGCTGCAAGTGGGGGTAATACTTCTGGGAGCTGTAGCTACCGGGTGGATAGTACAGGCGATGCGAGGACGACGACTGGTGTGGGTGGTGGTGCTGCTGGTGATGCGGGTGGTGGTGGTGATGGTGGTGCGACTGGGTGTGATACGGATTGGGTAGATGGAGGTGCTGCTGTTGCTGTGGCTGGTTGTGGTGGTGGGTGCTCCGGCCCAGGGAGTAGTTGGACATCTGGTTCAGGGAGATGGATCCAGCTCCCGGGGAACTTTTCAGCTTGTAGGGACTTGGCGGCATGGGAGCACTGGCCATGGAGGGGCGCACTGAATGATACGACACCACCGTGCTGTTACAGGCTGCGTGCGATCCTCGCGAGCTGCTGTGGCCATCTAAAGCTGCGCCCACGGAGCTGGTGGCTCCCATGGCTGTGCCTGGCTTCGTCCGGCCGTTGCCCACCTGGCGTTTGTAGAGCGTCGAGATGCTGGGCCCCAGGACCCAAGCGAAGCAGCAAATGCCCAGCATAAGCTCCATGAAGGCGCGCACCAGAAACGGCCACAGCGGTGTGCCACCCGTATCGCCCGATCCCAGCCAGACATCGATGTTGGCAAACTCGTAAATAACAGCCAGCAGGAGGAGTGCGCAGGCCAGGCCGTAGATGAACAGGAAGATCCCTATGCCCGAGCTGCTGTGGGCGCTCAGTTGCTGGAGTTGCTGCTGGAGAGTCAAGGTGTTGCTGTTCCTCAGTATCTCCTTGGTGCGGCAGTGGACCAAGTAGCCGGATATAAGGTTCATGGAGCCAAAGATCCAGTAGCAGAAGACTGGCGTGGCCACCAGCACTTGCAGAGCCTTATCCGACTGGTTTCCCACAAAACAGGCGCCTAAAATGGCAACAAAAGCCATGAGGTTTCCAAAGGACATCAAGATTATAGCGATTCTTACCCAGCAACTCATCAGCGTCCACGTAGCGGAAGACCAACACAGCTGCCGTTTGGAAGGCGGGCAGTCCCCAGGCCACAAAGCACACAAAGTTGTTCTGCGCCAGCTCCTGCTGGGCGTTCTTGGCGGCGCTGCTCCTTTTGGCGGGCGAGGGTATGGCCACGTGGCCCTTGGAGTCGGGACTGTGCCGGCGGATGTCCCGGTGCCAGCCCAGACAGAGCACTGCCCACCTAGGTAACGAATAAGATTGTCAATAAGATGTCCACCTCCAACTATAGGCCAGAAATCTCACCAGGCACAGGCTGCCATGCCAAAGTAGTAGCGCATGAGGAAGACACTCGCACAGGAGGCGTTCGAGAGTCCATCTACCGTGAGCAGGGAGTCGTTGGGCGCCTGGGGATCCGTGCCGCAGGCCGTGGCCGTCCTGCCCACCACAAAACGTACCGTCCAGCCCAGCGTGACCATGTTGTGGCACCAGATGAGCGGCGACAGCAGACGGGACCACCGAGTGCCGTCACTGGCCAGGAGGCAGACGGTGGATACGAGGGCCAGGCCGAGGGCAGCATACGCCCACGTGGAGACCCAAATCTCGGCCAGGTGCTTCTCCGATGGAGTGAACAGGATGTCCGCCTCGCAGAGGGGAGCGCATCGGCCGGACCGAGGCAGCTTCACGTACAAATGGGACTTGGCCAGGCCGGAGCAATCGCCCATTCCCATGCCCATGCCTCCCACCATGCCGCCAGGCGGGTCCTGCTCCTGCTGCGGCTGGTGCATCTCCCCGGGACCCTCCATGCACATGGTCTCGTGGTTGTTCTCCTTCGGAAAGCGCATGCAGTCGAGGGCCGGTGGCCAGGGAAAGCCAAAGCCCTGGAGCACAGGGTGACAGCGAAGCTGCACGGACTCGCACAGGCTGCGACAGGGACCGATGGCGTGGACAGGCGCCTTGGGCGTGCACATGGGCACGTAGGCGGCGCAGAGGAAGAGCTTCAGCTGGGAGCTGCAGTCGTACTCGATCAGCGGGGTGAAGGTCTGCAGGGTGAACTCCACGTCCGTCTGCATGTCGTGGCCCACCAGATTGGGCATGGAGGTCTCGTTGTAGCCGATCTTTCGGCACATCTCGATCCGAATGGTCTCGCACTGCCGGAAGGGAGGAACTTCAGGCGGAGAGCTGGAACTGGGATGCGATCCGCTGACCAAAATGGGGAAAACCATCACAAGGAGCAGTGGCAGGTGCCACTTTTGGTCGCTTCTCTGTTTTAGGGGGCGTGGCATCTTGGCTCCCCAGCTTCCCAGCATTATGCAGATCTCTGCTTTGGAATCTGAAATCTGGAAAATTGGTAACCTGTTCCAGGTTCTTCGGCTGCTCTCTTTCTCACCTGCACGTTCGTTAGGCCACCTCTCTTTCGCACCCTTGTCAACGCTCGTTAACTACCTTTGCGTCGTTCTTGTTATCGCTTCTCCTTCTCCCACTCCGTTCGCCTTCTCGTGCCCCTCTGTGTTGGCTGGGCTCCCTCACGGCCCCCCCGCCCCTTTTTTTGGGTGAACGGGTTTTTTTTATTCAATTTTTCGGTGCTTTGCAGCCAACAGCGGAAAATTCCATTGTTATATTGCACATAAATTTGGCTATTTTCGCACTTTCCACCGGCAGAAAATGATCTTCCGCTATCGAGAATTTTATTTACGATCGTTATAGGTGCTATTTTAAATTAGTTCGTAATTCATTATTGGAACATTCTTTTTTCGTTGTTTGTTTACGCGTAAGTGTGACCGGCTGCGGCTGCGCCAGGAAATACCCTTTATCATTCTGCCTATCGATCTTTGTTATCGATAGGAGCTAAATTCCAACTGAAATTCATGGAAAGTGCTCGTTTTATTTACAATTATTTTTAAAATGTAGTTTCTGAAGCGTTTGAATGTTTATAGTGTCTTTAGTGATCACGTGCAATAGTGGATCGATTAATTGAAAGTGGAAAAAAGTCAAACTTCAAACAATAACATAAAACTCGGCGCTCTGATGAGAATCGTGCATAAAAACTCAAGATAATGGATAGATTACTGATTGGGCACTTAAAAAAACTGTGTTTTTATATAAAAGTATTTGTGTTAAGTCCGATAAATTGCCAACATATTAGATCAACTTACAATTCTTTGAATTTTGAATAAACGATCGCTTGGAAACTGTTATGTGCCGTCCAACGGTCAAGGACTGTCAGCGCCCTCTGGCGGCAAAGCTTAGCGCTCCTGGCGGATTCGGCCGAAAAGAAAGCTTAAAGCCCATTTTGGCGCGAAAGGCAAGTATGTGAGCTTTTATTTTTAAATGTTAATTAAAATTAAAAGAATAGTTAAATATGCGGAAATGGCAAAGAATACAAATAATTACAAGACAAAAGGAAATTAAATATTTTGAATGGTTGGCGGCAACAGCTTTTTCTCATTATTTGCCTCTGGTCTTGAAATACTTTCGTTGTCGCTTGCATTCCGTTATTTATGCGGTTCCATCTACCTCTCCCTGTCTGCTCCTTTCTGTGCCTTTCTCTTTCACACACACAAACACACACACACATGGACATACACGCGAAACAGAAGCCACGCCCATATTTGTGAGAGGGTTTCAACCCCAAAATAACAAAACAAAAAAACACACGAGTCCTTTCTGGCTGCCTTATATGTAGGTATGATATGTGGACACATGCGAGCGACAGGGAAAGGACGAAACGAAGAGAGAGAGAGAGATGGCCCGAATCGGCAGGATATGTGCGACTGTGTGTGAGTGACGTTTATGTATTTTGCAGGACTTGCAAATCCTTATGTGTATGTGTGGGTAGGTTTCGCCAATGCACGCACATGCGCACACACACATATACATATGCGGCACATACATATGTGCTCGCAGGATATCACACACATACATATGTATGCATGTATGTATTTATATCCTGGGGTCCTGTGTCTCCCGGCTTTTTAGCAACTCTTTCGTCGCCTGGCGACTCTTTCCTCGCAACTAATTACGAAAGCCAAATGAAAGTTTTCAGCTTTACATCAATTTACTAGCTGGCTTTGATAAAAAGATATAGAAAAAAAAAGGCGAAAGGACTCGAGCAACTCAAGTGCCATGCGAGATATTCCTTTGACGGCAAACTCGTGACGTTTTTATGAAAAAACTCATCATAAAACCAATTTCCCAAAAGGATTCGTCTCCTTGCCAGACATCTTCCAGCAGCACTTTCACTTTTGCCGACTGGATTTAGAACAATTCCTGCATTTTTATTTCACGCTCCTTAAATAAAGATCATATTCCTACTTACCACTTACCCCACATGCCTATACGTATATAGGGTTTATATATATATATTTATGTATTCAGGGGGAGCTGCATTAAAAAAAAAAAAAAGAAACCCAAAGAAGTAAAGCGCATCGCAGCTAAGGACAGTGGAGCTCGGATTTTTAAGGACACTTTGGGAATTTATTAAATATTTGAGAGGTTTAGGCCAAAAATATTTATAAAATATAATATATTTTAATATAATATGCTTTTATAAAAAGGAGAAAAAAGCCAGTTAGAGAAACGTTCCTACTAATTATGGTAGGACCTTTTTTGGCTTAAAAAAAAGCTTTAAGACCATTTACTTTGCGACTCTACCTTATGGTAGCTGTCACTTAGAGGAACTATATAATGTATGTATGTATTTGTTAGTTATGATTTTCATTTAATAATCTCTAAAGAAAGGTCCTTAAAAATATAGCTTGTGCTGTTTGCGATGTCTGGCATTCCTTCTGCCGGTGCATTTAAGAAGGAAAACCTGGTGAGTGTGAAAAATAAAAAAATAAAAAAAAAGCGAGGAAAAAGTGTGTGGACCAGTGACTTGGAGGAAAAGTCAGCGGCGTGAGTCAGCAGGGGGGGCGTGGAGGAGCACGGGGCGTCCTAGGACGACGCGTTGATGCACAAAAGCATTTGCTGCGTGTAAACTTGACTTTGAAATTTGCCTCATTTGCACTTGCCGTGCTGCATTTTCCTTTTTTTTCCCCCCTTCACCTGGCTTACTCCACTATGTATGCCAACAAAAAAAAAATTCAATAAAAGGTATGTATATATGTATATTTTTAAATGTTATGCCTTGTGAACTGTTGCATTCGCGGCGTAAATATTTGGCCAAAAAAATGTGTATGTTTTTGGGAAGCCTTCAAGGATTAGTGGGACAAACTGGTTCCGTGTTCTTTTCCCGGTCGCTTGGATGGGAATACGGTGAAAAATGTAAATTTCAATCAACTCGTTAATGAAATTTACGAAAAACCGGTTGCACCAATTAGA
Source organism: Drosophila pseudoananassae pseudoananassae (assembly GCA_018153035.1). NCBI lineage: Eukaryota > Metazoa > Arthropoda > Insecta > Diptera > Drosophilidae > Drosophila > Drosophila pseudoananassae. Next base: position 7,617,032 of record JAECXR010000014.1, on the reverse strand, counting down.
GAATATGCATTACATTCTAACAATGAAGCGAATATGATGGACCGCGATGTGATATCCGGGCGAGGGCGAGTGTTGTGTCTAGAGGTCGTTGCTACCAGGTGGCACAAGCACACACGAATATCTGCTTAAAGGATATAGACACGTAGGTATAGTGTGTACCTGTAGCAGCTTACACTTTTACCTTGCACTTGTCACATTTATTTTCCCCTTTTTTCCTTTTCGCGCTTTTCATTCATTTAATATGCAAGGTGTGGAGAAAACAACAGCAGAGGCTCTGCGAACAACAAAAAATAACATGGAAATGGGGAAAATCTCAACTGCAACGGGGAAAGCGGTTTTCACGGCCTTTTCTCTTTCGTTTTTTGTTTATTTATTTAATGGCTTTAAGATTAAGTTTTTGGCTCAAAAAAGGGAGGGCAAATTTAAGAAAATTTAATAGAGGTTTGAAGGTTATATTTATCCTGTATTTTCCCTAGATCCTTTGAAGTGTTTATAGTCTATAGCGCTCATCCCCTGACCTCATTCGATAGTTGTTGGCATCGATTAATCATTTCAGCCGGCCCCTGGTCAACGGCCCCTTCATAAATCATTTTAAAATTGTGAATTTTTCGGACGCGCCCATTTTTGGGACGCGGCGGCTCAAGCGGCGACAGTTGGAAACCACGGAAACCACTTTGCCGGATGGGCACGAACTGAGCGTACGCGTAACCTTTGCCACCCAACCAAAAACATAGGAACCCGAAAAGGTCCGGTCCGAGTCCCCAGACTGACCGAGGGCCGCACGAAAACATGCATGCGAAAATCGGTATGTAAATTCGTTCACAGACATCTGGGAAAGTTGTCAACCCGACTTGCCGGCTTATTTTAGGTTCAGGGGTGTGGTTGATACAATTTATAAAAGGGGCAGCTAAAATATATGAATATATTCTACAGAGGATTCATAGAATCCCCTTGGAAGCCAGAACAGACCTCCTCTGTTGACACTCTATCTCTGCACCATTTTCCCTCCCTGCTGAAGTCCGAGGATTGGATTGGTCTTTGATGAAATGGTGGACAGGGGTCACTTGCGGTATTAAATATTTTGAAGAGGGTCGCCTCTTTCGGCCAGCACAATTTCCGGCTTGATTTATATACAAATACATATATATGTATATTAGGTTCTCCAGAGGGTCGGAGTCGGTTCAGCCGGGATCGGGTTAGGTTATAGGCTGTCACGCCTTGGAGTCTCTGCAAGGAGTTCGGGGTTGGAGTGTTCTTCGGGTCAAATCCTTGGTTAATTAATTTGCCAAAGGAGAGCGGAACGGAGAGCAGAGCCTTTAAGGCTGGATTGATTCCTGATTTCTGATTTGCATTTATTACGGCTTGTTGTTGGCGTATCCTTTATGCCAGGTGGAGTTCACAATTCAGTGCGCAAGTACTCGATATGAAAATTATGGGCGTGGGTGGGGGGGCCTGGAGGACGAGCTCCACGAGCAGAAGCCCCTTTATAGATTCCATCTGTGGCCGGGGTAAGGACATTTTATCGGGTCAGCCAAGCATGCAATGTGCTCTGGGAGCCAGAATCGGAATCGCTATCAGAATCGCAGTCATAAGGAGCCCTCGCTCGGCCCAGGAGGTTAAAGCCCCAGCCCCCACATACTTCTCCCTCTACTACTCCACTCTATGTGTATCATCTTTTTGTTGTTGTTGGATTTTTTGGATCCAATCTGCGTCTCCCTTCGACTTTGAACGCACATCAATCTGGGCATAATGGCCTCAGATAATAGTGTTTGTTTGTGTGCCAAGGTATGCGTATGCAAAATATATATATATATATATGGCTATATAGGTACATATATAAAAAAATATATTCACAAAGTACACATCATGTCATGGGGGTATGGATGGCTTAGGAGATTGGAGTGTGTGAGTTGTGGTAGCGTGATTAGATATATTTTGTTAGATATATTATATAAATATTATAATAAGTATAATGATAATATTTTTCTTCATGACTAAATCGCCTTTAAAAATAATATTTTAAAATTTATCTCCCGATCGTGTCACGCTGCCATCTTCAAAGGACAATACTTTTATATGTTTGCCAGCAGGTGCGTGTGTGCATGAGTGTGTGTGTGTCTATCCTGTCTATCTGTGAGCACTTTTCAATTTCCCAGCCAACGCAGCGTATGCGCGATGGCAATCTGTTCCCTTTGCCTTACATTTTTATTTTTTATTATTTTTATTTTTTTTTACTTTTTTTTATGCCAGAGAGTTTAGTTTCGTTTTCGTTTTTTGGCCTTTGTATATTTTATATTTTATGCATGATTGTTATTGTTTGCAGTTTTGTCTGGAACAACGTTTTCTCGAGTTGATCCAAAGCGGCTCATGAGCCCCCCTTATCCCTACAGCTCTGCTCCGTTTTTTTTTGGCCACAATTACAGTAGCGTATGTATGTGTATATGTACATGTAGGGTATAGCGCGTATCCTGGACGAACTGATTGTACGCAACGTATTTTTCATAAATATAAGCAGCGCCCATCTCATTTGCATATATTTTTTGGTTTTTTGCCGCTTTTGTTGCTTTCAGTGCGACCCGAGGCCACCGAAACCGGGGCAGATGTTTTAGCTCACGCCGCGATCCGTAACCCGTAACCCGTGACCCGTAACCCGTAGCCCGTAGAACGTAACCCCTAGCCTCTAGGATCCAGAGTCTTTGCCAGGATGAGGCCCACTGCCGAGGTCCTTTTGCCAAAAGTTGCATAATTGATGACGAGGCGTAAGGGGCTAAGCAGCGGGGCGAAAGGGATACGATTTCACTGCCAAGGATATGATTTTTGATTTGTAACAAGTTTAGTGAATATTTTCCTTGAAAAGAGTTTATTAAAAAGGATTTGATTCTACTCTTTGGAATGAGCATTGTTTTAAGGTTTTTAAAATGCTGTTGAAAAAAACATACATGCTTTTCTGATATATTTTTCGAGATTTGTGCTATATATAGTTTTGATTTGCTTTCTTTTTAATCCAATGCATTTTCATAAAATAAGATACGCTTAAATACAATTCAGAAACTAGGTAATTTGATTTTGAAAAAGGTTTGCTTTTGGTTTAAAAAAAAGGTGGTTTTGAAAGAGCAAGGATGCTTTCTTGGAATAACTTTCTAGATTTGTTTTATACATTTTCTTTGAATTACTAACCAGTAGCATTTTTTTATAACTAAGATTTAAATTGTCTTAAATTTAATTCAAAAATAGGAATTTTGATTTTGAAAATGTTTGATTTTTAAAAAAGATGGTTTAGAAATAATATAGAAATAATAGAAATAGAAATAATTAGAAATAACTTTCTATACTTAAGCTATATGTTTCTTAGTCTTCTTATTATCCAGTAGCATAATTTAAAAACTAAATTTTAAATTGGCTTAAATTTAATTCAGAAATAAGAAATTTGCTTTTAAAAAATGTTTGCTTTTTAAAAAAAGCATGCTTTCCTGAAATAGCTTTCTAGACTTCACAAAGTAATCCCCTTTGGCAATCATTTAAGACTGTGCTATATATTTTATTTGCTCCTTATCCTGCTGTTGTTTTTCCCATATCCTTTTGCTATTTTGCCACTCCCCCCGCCCACCACCATCTCCCCGTAAATGCTAAGCCATAGAATGTGATCATTTCATTAAGTCGACAATAAACTTGGCTACCGAAGATGCTTTCGGCCGGGATTACTCCATTGGTCACGTGTCTCTTGAAATGCTTCGAACATGCGCAGGCTCACACACTCGCATACATAAGGATTTATCCTTGGAAGGATACGCAAACACACACACACACACAGGATGTGTGTGGGGTCTTAAGTGGGGCAACTCTCAAAAATCAGCGTCGAACGGTGCTCAGATTGTTTAGCACGGCGGTTTTTTGGCCACCAAGCGGGCAACGAAGCCTAAGGATAACCGATGGCAATGGCAATGGCTGCCAGGATACACACGCACCACCCACCCACCCATCCAGGCACACATGTACGCCAGAGCCAGAGCCGGAGCCAGAACAGGGCAGGAGACAATACATATGAGAGTACATATGATGTTGGCTCGCTCTTTCTGTCTCTCTCTGTTCCACCTTCGCAGTGTGTGTGTGTTTGTGAGTGTGTGTATGTGGGTGTGGATAATTGAGTATCAGTTTAGTGTCTGTTGTTACACTGAAAATAATTGGATGGGAGAAGGCGGCAGATAATATCCTTGAGAATGTTTTCTTTTAAAGAAGGACTTTAAAGATTATGTTTAAAATATTAAAATATATTTGATTAAATTTTTAATAATATTAAATAATTAAACTAATAGATGGTCCTACTATTTTTATTTTGTTTATAAAATATATCTTCATCTTTATTTTAAACAAATCTTTATTAAATATATAAAGAGTTTTAAGAAAAAAAGTTTCAAGAATAATTACAAGTACTTAGTTAATTGACTAATTTACTAGTAATACACTCTTTTCTCTCAGTGTAGAGTACTACAAAAGGGGACGCTAGCCTGGACGCTGGCAGCCAAAGTTTTATTAATGTTTGGCTCTGTCGGCGGGGTTGGTTTCTTTGTTGATTTAGCTAACTCGTAGTTGGGGCCGACATATCCACTTGGTCCTGCCCTCCACATCCTTCCTCACCCTCCCCCCTCATTGTCATTTATCATGTGAGACACATACATACATACACCTATGTATGTGTAAGTGTATTTGTGGGTGGGTGGAAATTGTTATCAGAGGAGCTTGGAGGAAGAACACACGCGCAGCTCGAACCGATTGCCAGCATCAATACATAGCCTTACACTCATGTGTGTTGGCTTATATACACACACTCACACATACTTGAATAAAGGGGGGGCGTCCCATTCTTTTTCGGGGGTTTCTGTTCTGTCAGTTGTTTTTGGGCTGCAAAAGTTTATCTTTTCAATTTCAAACTGTAGGGGTTGGAGAAAATGTTCGACTGTGTGTGTGGGTGTCCCACATAAATGCATGGGTATTGGTGAGTATGTGTACACTCGGATTAGGGTTGGTCCTGCCACAGGAGCAGAGCGCTTCTCCTCTGCGAATCGGACAGTGGCCATATCAATCATATGTCAGCCAAACATATACAAGACATATATCCTGCATATGTGTTCATTTATTTCGCGGCGCATTAAGGACTCCTTGCTGGATGGCGGTCCCCAAGGATCTGAATTTACTGCGGGGATTTATGTTTAATGGACTTTCCTAAAAGTTACTAATTTCCATTTACATTTCTGTTTTGTTTCGGGGTTGGGCGATTCGAATACATTTTTGATTTCACGTTTGAGTTTTGAATAAGTTTCTAATCTCCATTCCACAAATACGACAATATTCATCCGATTCCTTAGAGAAATACTTTGAGCGATTCAACGAATCTGCAATAAAATATTAATTTGAAATTTTGTATACATTTTTTTGGAAATATTTTCTGGGAAATATGGGAAATTTTGAAATATGGAAAGGCTTGAGGACGAAAACAGCCCACTGCGAAGGTTATATCTTGGTTAATGTCCCTCCGATTAATAAGTAGAATACATTTATAGATTTATAAATTTTTTCCCCATCGATCTGCATCAAAATCTATAATCAAATTTTGTCTACTATTTTTTTAAATTTTCTGATGTACCCCCTTCAAAAATGGAGAAAATTGAGAATCTCCAAAAAAGGCTCCTTCCGAAGACCATATCTCGGCCAATATGTATCCGATTTTAAAGCGGAATACCCCAAACGATTTCTGGATCGATTCTTCCTCGATCTGCATCAAAACCTGGAAATATATTTTTCGATCCGATTTTTCCAAATTTTTCCGATGGACCCCCCTTTGAAAATGGGAAAAATTGAGAAACTCCAAAAAAGGCTCCTTCCGAAGGCCATATCTCGGTCAATATTCATCCGATTTTAAAGCGGAATACCCCAAACGATTTCTGGTTCGATTCTCCATTGATCTGCATCAAAACCTGGAAATATATTTTTCGATCCGATTTTTCCAAATTTTTCCGATGGACCCCCTTTGAAAATGGGAAAAATTGAGAAACTCCAAAAAAGGCTCCTTCCGAAGGCCATATCTCGGTCAATATTCATCCGATTTTAAAGCGGAATACCCCAAACGATTTCTGGTTCGATTCTCCATTGATCTGCATCAAAACCTGGAAATATATTTTTCGATCCGATTTTTCCAAATTTTTCCGATGGGCCCCCTTTGAAAATGGGGAAAATTGAGAAACTCCAAAAAGGCTCCTTCCGAAGACCATATCTCGGTCAATATTCATCCGATTTTAAAGCGGAATACCCCAAACGATTTCTGGTTCGATTCTCCATTGATCTGCATCAAAACCTGGAAATATATTTTTCGATCCGATTTTTTCAAATTTTTCTTTCAAAAATGGGGAAAAATGAGAAACTCCAAAAAAGGCTCCTTCCGAAGACCATATCTCGGTCAATATTCACCCGATTTTAAAGCGGAATACCCCAAACGATTTCTTTTTCTATTCTCCATTGATCTGCATCAAAACCTGGAAATATATTTTTCGATCCGATTTTTCCAAATTTTTCCGATGGTCCCCCTTCAAAAATGGGGAAAAATGAAAAACTCCAAAAAAGGCTCCTTCCGAAGGCCATATCTCGGTCAATATTCATCCGATTTTAAAGCGGAATACCCCAAACGATTTCTGGTTCGATTCTCCATTGATCTGCATCAAAACCTGGAAATATATTTTTCGATCCGATTTTTCCAAATTTTTCCGATGGACCCCCTTTGAAAATGGGAAAAATTGAGAAACTCCAAAAAAGGCTCCTTCCGAAGGCCATATCTCGGCCAATATGTATCCGATTTTAAAGCGGAATACCCCAAACGATTTCTGGTTCGATTCTCCATTGATCTGCATCAAAACCTGGAAATATATTTTTCGATCCGATTTTTCTAAATTTTTCTGATGGACCCCCTTCAAAAATGGGGAAAAATGAAAAACTCCAAAAAAGGCTCCTTCCGAAGGCCATATCTCGGCCAATATGTATCCGATTTTAAAGCGGAATACCCCAAACGATTTCTGGTTCGATTCTCCATTGATCTGCATCAAAACCTGGAAATATATTTTTCGATCCGACTTTTCCAAATTTTTCCGATGGACCCCCTTTGAAAATGGGAAAAATTGAGAAACTCCAAAAAAGGCTCCTTCCGAAGGCCATATCTCGGCCAATATGTATCCGATTTTAAAGCGGAATACCCCAAACGATTTCTGGTTCGATTCTCCATTGATCTGCATCAAAACCTGGAAATATATTTTTCGATCCGACTTTTCCAAATTTTTCCGATGGACCCCCTTTGAAAATGGGAAAAATTGAGAAACTCCAAAAAAGGCTCCTTCCGAAGGCCATATCTCGGTCAATATTCATCCGATTTTAAAGCGGAATACCCCAAACGATTTCTGGTTCGATTCTCCATTGATCTGCATCAAAACCTGGAAATATATTTTTCGATCCGATTTTTCTAAATTTTTCTGATGGACCCCCTTCAAAAATGGGGAAAAATGAAAAACTCCAAAAAAGGCTCCTTCCGAAGGCCATATCTCGGCCAATATGTATCCGATTTTAAAGCGGAATACCCCAAACGATTTCTGGTTCGATTCTCCATTGATCTGCATCAAAACCTGGAAATATATTTTTCGATCCGATTTTTCCAAATTTTTCCGATGGACCCCCTTTGAAAATGGGAAAAATTGAGAAACTCCAAAAAAGGCTCCTTCCGAAGGCCATATCTCGGCCAATATGTATCCGATTTTAAAGCGGAATACCCCAAACGATTTCTGGTTCGATTCTCCATTGATCTGCATCAAAACCTGGAAATATATTTTTCGATCCGATTTTTCCAAATTTTTCCGATGGACCCCCTTTGAAAATGGGAAAAATTGAGAAACTCCAAAAAAGGCTCCTTCCGAAGGCCATATCTCGGTCAATATTCATCCGATTTTAAAGCGGAATACCCCAAACGATTTCTGGTTCGATTCTCCATTGATCTGCATCAAAACCTGGAAATATATTTTTCGATCCGATTTTTTCAAATTTTTCTTTCAAAAATGGGGAAAAATGAGAAACTCCAAAAAAGGCTCCTTCCGAAGACCATATCTCGGTCAATATTCACCCGATTTTAAAGCGGAATACCCCAAACGATTTCTGGTTCGATTCTCCATTGATCTGCATCAAAACCTGGAAATATATTTTTCGATCCGATTTTTCCAAATTTTTCCGATGGACCCCCTTCAAAAATGGGGAAAAATGAAAAACTCCAAAAAAGGCTCCTTCCGAAGGCCATATCTCGGTCAATATTCATCCGATTTTAAAGCGGAATACCCCAAACGATTTCTGGTTCGATTCTCCATTGATCTGCATCAAAACCTGGAAATATATTTTTCGATCCGATTTTTCCAAATTTTTCCGATGGACCCCCTTTGAAAATGGGAAAAATTGAGAAACTCCAAAAAAGGCTCCTTCCGAAGGCCATATCTCGGTCAATATTCATCCGATTTTAAAGCGGAATACCCCAAACGATTTCTGGTTCGATTCTCCATTGATCTGCATCAAAACCTGGAAATATATTTTTCGATCCGATTTTTCTAAATTTTTCTGATGGACCCCCTTCAAAAATGGGGAAAAATGAAAAACTCCAAAAAAGGCTCCTTCCGAAGGCCATATCTCGGTCAATATTCATCCGATTTTAAAGCGGAATACCCCAAACGATTTCTGGTTCGATTCTCCATTGATCTGCATCAAAACCTGGAAATATATTTTTCGATCCGATTTTTCCAAATTTTTCCGATGGACCCCCTTTGAAAATGGGAAAAATTGAGAAACTCCAAAAAAGGCTCCTTCCGAAGGCCATATCTCGGCCAATATGTATCCGATTTTAAAGCGGAATACCCCAAACGATTTCTGGTTCGATTCTCCATTGATCTGCATCAAAACCTGGAAATATATTTTTCGATCCGATTTTTCCAAATTTTTCCGATGGACCCCCTTTGAAAATGGGAAAAATTGAGAAACTCCAAAAAAGGCTCCTTCCGAAGGCCATATCTCGGCCAATATGTATCCGATTTTAAAGCGGAATACCCCAAACGATTTCTGGTTCGATTCTGCATTGATCTGCATCAAACCCTGGAAAATTATTTTTCGATCCGATTTTTCCAAATTTTTCCGATGGACCCCCTTTGAAAATGGGAAAAATTGAGAAACTCCAAAAAAGGCTCCTTCCGAAGGCCATATCTCGGTCAATATTCATCCGATTTTAAAGCGGAATACCCCAAACGATTTCTGGATCGATTCTCCATTGATCTGCATCAAAACCTGGAAATATATTTTTCGATCCGATTTTTCTAAATTTTTCTGATGGACCCCCTTCAAAAATGGGGAAAATTGAGAAACTCCAAAAAAGGCTCCTTCCGAAGACCATATCTCGTTCAATATTCACCCGATTTTAAAGCGGAATACCCCAAACGATTTCTGGATCGATTCTCCATTGATCTGCATCAAAACCTGGAAATATATTTTTCGATCCGATTTTTCTAAATTTTTCTGATGGACCCCCTTCAAAAATGGGGAAAATTGAGAAACTCCAAAAAAGGCTCCTTCCGAAGACCATATCTCGTTCAATATTCATCCGATTTTAAAGCGGAATACCCCAAACGATTTCTGGATCGATTCTCCATTGATCTGCATCAAAACCTGGAAATATATTTTTCGATCCGATTTTTCCAAATTTTTCTGAAAATGGGGAAAATTGAGAAACTCCAAAAAAGGCTCCTTCCGAAGACCATATCTCGGCCAATATGTATCCGATTCTAAAGCGGAATACCCCAAACGATTTCTGGTTCGAGAAACTCAAAAAAAGGCTCCTTCCGCAGGCCATATCTCGGTCAATATTTCAATATTCATTATCCAATTCTAAAGCGGAATATCACTTCGAATTTGACTCCTTTGATAAATAATGGAGATCGTGTTGTGGGAACATATGGCTCCTTGAGGGCTTATAGTCGGTAATTTTTTGTGTGTTTCGTGTATTTGTATTTGTATTTCGTATATAATTTTGGTACGAGTGCTTCCTGGAACCAGAAACTTGTAGTTTTAGGCCAAGCCCCGTAACCCTTTTGTTTCTGGAGGGGGAAGTGCTCGGCTTCGATTGGACGCCTCTTTGCAACTAGAAGTTTGTGATAAGTTCTACGATATAGCTTAGGCAGACAGGTCCTGCCACAGGATACGGCCGTCGCCCTGCACCCCTGCCCGCCGCCCATTCATTAGCGCATCTCCCTGGGATGTGCCGGATGTGGATTGCTTCCCTTTTGGCTTCTGAAACTTTTGTGTGTGGCTGAAGTTTTCGGTTCGGCAATTTATGGTTAGAAGACTTTCCCATATGCCACCCACACCTATACATATATGCTCTTTACATGTGTCTGTGTTCTACCCCTTTTGAAAATTTCTGGGAAATCGCCAAAACCCCCCCACTTGCCGCCTGGGCTCCTTTGGAAAATTTTCGGCAGATCTTGTTGGGAAATTTCTTGGTAGCAAGCAGAGAGCTCTAATGCTGCTTTTAATTGGCGGCCCAGGCCCACACACACAGGCTCATATAGGTGGGCGGCATAGGGTGCTATGGGCGTGGCATGTGTGAGTGTGTGTGTGTGGTAATTTAACTGCGAACTGAAGGCGACCAAAGTTTATGGCTAAGTACAAGTATATAGCAATGGCCATATTCCCCCCGATTTCATCTCCCCATCCTACCACTTCCCATCGTTATTCCCCTTTTTCCCATGCCCCTGTTCCCATTTCTGTTTTGTTTTCTGTTTTCTGTTTTCTCTTTTTTGAGCTTAGATGGAGGACGAGGACGAGGACGTTGGAGGACTTCGTGGCTCCTCCTAATTGCAAAAAGCCCCAGTTCTCGGTACCCAGCTCTCAGTTCTCAGACATATTCGCAATTGTGGCCACCAAGTGGCCCAACCACCCACTCCCAGTCCCACTCCCACTCTCCAGCTCGGGGTTCGTTGGGCAATTGTTGGCTTCGTCTTGTCTCGTGTGAGTTCAATAATGCGAGCTCCATGTATGTACAAGAACAAGTGCCTCGGTATTGGCCAAAAAGGGTGTGGCCCGAGCACAAATGGTTTCTCGTCAATTTCCCTGCTTTCTGTCAGGATTAATTACAAGAAAATAATGAGTAGGTTTCGCAGAGTAATCGATAATATCGATAGATATCCAAGACTTGTTATTTTAATAGTTTTTTGCTTTAAATATTTTATGGAAAGTTAGTAGGAACTCTAAACCACTTTTAAAATAAATGACTTGCCACAAAACGTAGCAAGCTCGACGCCTGACGGTCTAATAAAGATGTCAATCCGGCGATAGGTGGCAAGCGATAACGATAACACTGACAATTGCCAATTGACAATTCGGTGTGAAATTGAAATTTCACAATGCTGACATTTATTGACGAGAGAGAGGTCCCTGTGATTAATGATAAGAATTCCTGTGTCTCTGCAAGATTGGAAGCCATCTTCCCGCCTGGCTCGCCTGGCTCGCCTTCCCCGCCACTAGGAGGGTGGCAGAAAGGATTCGTTTGAATTTCTGACATAAATCAAATAGCTGCATGTGCTCATCCATTTGTGCCACACATATTCCAGCCCGATTCAAATTTTTGCGATTTGATTTTCAAATTTTTGTCGGTGCGTGTGCAACATAATGGAAACAACCGCGAAATATCTATTGACAGTTGGGTGTCATGTTTATCCCGAGGTTGTTATCCCATTTTGGCAACATTGCGATTTTCGAAAAAAAAAAAAATAGAACCCCGAACGGGCGGTTCACAGACAGACATCCAGATAGATAGATGGTTATTGGGATACAGATAGAGGGCTTCATAGATGCAAAGATACAAAAACAGATACAATAGATACAAATGCGCATTTTGCATTTGTTGGGCTGTTGGGCTGGCGCCTTTTTTTGTTTTATATGAGATTTGTGTGTCAAATTTCCATTAGCCACCCCTTTACCTATTTGCCTACCTATATATCCCGTGTCTATCCTGTATATCCTTTAGCACAGCATGCAAATGTCAGTCCTGGGATGGGTTAACCCCTGCCTGGGGTGCCCTGTTAGGGGTAACACAATATCTTTTTTTTTTTTTTTTTTTTGTGCGCCACTGTTGCCACTGCAATTTCGCGTTTCGCGTTTTTTCGTGGCTGGCTGCCCTTATGGTGCGAATTTTTTTTTTTTTGTTTGATAATTTATTATTTTGTAAGCATTCAAATGTGATTCTGTCGCGGCGGCTGTCGAACAATGAAAGTTGATTTACATACCGAAACGATGGTAGTTTGATGTCCCAGCCGCTGTTGTCCTTACCCTTTTTTTTGCGTTTGATGCCGACTGACACACAGAGAGTTCTGTATTTTGGCAGAGAGAGGTGGGCACTGGGAGAAAATTGTGGCTTAAAAAAATATATACAGGTAATAGGTAGGACTCTTGGAAGTCTCTACAATTAGTCGCATAACATATGCTTTTTATAAATTTGTTTGTCTAATAAATATTTTGAGTTAGTTTCAAAGTTGATAAATATTTTTAAATACACTTTAAAGTTTTAAAATAAGCCTTTCTTCTTTTCAGAATATTTTATAAATATTTATACTAAAAATACGATTTTTGCCAGTGCATCATAAGGTGGAATACCCCCCTGAAGATATGGTGTTTTTACGGTCATGTAGTCGCAGATAGCAGAGAAAAGTGCCAGTGCTAGATATTTATGGGCACCTACACATGACTCTGTATAAAAAAAGAAATACACACATATATTTATATATTTGTATTTATGTACAAATATGTGTGTATTTATTTATGTGGCAGCATAAAGAGACAAAAGTCAGAGGCGGCAACAAAAGGTCGGACTGGAAAACGATTTTTATGCATCAGCAGCCTCTATTGCCAATCGCACTTGATTAGAATTATTGATTGCGTATCGAAATTGGCTCTGCACACTTTGTTATCCTTTCGCGCGTATCTGTATCCTGCATCCTTTGAGTTATCCTTGCAGGCTGCGAATATGTCACTGTCGCTGTCGCAATTTGAATGTCGAAAGGGTGGCAGAAATAACAGAAAAATAATAAAAGGGTTCCGGGGTCTTGGCAATAATATTTTAAAATCAGAGGATCTTCAAGAAACTAATTATTCGATGGAAAACTGGAAAATGGGGTATACTAGAGCTATCTAAGGACTTTTAGGATTTGTAGTTTTATGATTAAAATGTAATCTGCTCTAGTTTCCATCCTAATGCAAATGAAGTTTACGTTTTGAGGCTGGAACACCCGCAGAGAAAGTGGGCCCCCTCCCTCGGATATCCTAGACAACCCCTAGAGATACATATATATATACATATATCTTTCTATAGCCGGGACACGTGCATCGGTGGTCTGTATCCGTGCCATCCAATTAATTATACGTGCGCAAATACCTTAATCCTGCGATTCGCAATCAAAATTCGAGAGCTGCCGGCACAGCTACTGCCAAAGATACAGATACAAAAGCCAAACATTAATATGCAAACACACACAGGCTCACAGATACACATAGATATAGGGCTAGAGGGCTACAAGGATACAAGGATGAGGGTCTCATCAGTTGGGCTGTGGTTTTTCAAAAAGAGGGGTTCAAGGATCGAGGGTCACACACACATGGGTGCTGCACTTTCGGTTGCATCCTAACGAGTCCTTTTTGCATTTTGCGGTGGATTGGCCAACCCTTTCTATTTTTCCCATTCAAGGATTTCGCAACGGAAGGGTAATGATTGATTTCCCTCGCTGTGAAAACAGATTTTCGTCGTAATATGCCGAAAGTAGCCAGAACCAAAAGGATAACTTCAAATTCAAATTAGTTTATCACGTAAACAAAAGATTAAATAAAGTTGTGTCAGCAAATACGATACACGCACATACATATATTGTTAAAATCGTGGTATTTTTGCAATTATTTGATTCATTTTTTGATCCCCCCCCGCCATTTGGAAGGAATGTGTTTGATCCAACACAAAGCGTGCGAATAGTTTGGTTTAAGTTAAGGATTCTAAGGATACTTAATACAGGGGTTCAGACGGGCCGCCTTGGCATACATCCCTTTGGGGAGGCATTTCGAAAATGTTTTCTCAGCCCAGGCCCGGCGGTAATAAATAAAATGAACTTGGCCACGCATCATCATCATCATCATCGTCGTCGTCACAAAATCAGGATCACGAAATCAGGAGGTGGAAGGCACAGAAGCAGCTACAAAGAAATGCAATCAATTTAAAGTTAAATTTTTGGCATATCGAGGTTTGCACACACAAGGGGGGTTAACTAACATGTACTTGTGCAGTGAGAGAAATTTTTGAGGGGATTTTTGGTATTTTAGATTATTTAAATACTGTGTAGAGTTAGGAGCATCTTCTTATAAATATAAATGATATGGAAGCATAAAACTCATAATCCTTGTCAAGAAACCCTGAAAATATAAAACTGAATACTTTTCTTCATCTTCCAATGCATAGTGGGATTATTTCTTATATAAACTATAAATAGTTAGGAATTCTATCCAATAGTTACCATGATTTTTGCTCTGTGACCTTTGGTATTCACATTTTCTCACATTCAGCCACCTATTGACGTGGTGGGGCCATCATTGGTAGTAGCTTCCCCCAAAGGGGGTTGGGATGGTGTGTGGTGTAGTGTGGTTGTGGGGCAAACCCACACACCCCCACACCCACACACCTACACACACAAATGTCGAGAACATCCCCGTTGAGGATGTCGCTGCCGGATGGCCACAAAAGACATCATGGCTGCCGAGTCCTAACGCTTCACTGGATACTTACTGTGAAAGTAGACCCATTCAAACACACACACACACACACTCTGAGTATGTGACTGTGGGTGTGGGGATTATGTGCGTGTGTGGGTTTGACGGCAAATGCCAAAAACCCACCCGCCAGCAACTGTCAACCTCCCCCAACCCACCATGCCACCATGCCACCGTGCCACCACCCCACCCACGTATGCGGCTTAGCCCGCGTATGTGTGTTTGTGTTTGCTTATATGTATATGTGTGGCCAGCGAAGCATCATGGCGGCAGTCATGTTGAAATTTTAATTCCTCGCCCACTCAATTTGCTCACCAATCCTCCCCCCCCCTCCTACCCTTCGCCATCCTGACAAAACCCAAACCCCCAAGCCACCCCCCCAGTTCTCCATTCATTATTGCTCCGCCGGTCGCTGTCTGGCACTCAAAGTTGTCCCCACATGCTAGGATCCCACACTCGCACACACATGTCCGCATATATACTCGCACATGCATATATTCGGGAGGGGGTGGGCCGGGGGTGGCTGTGAAACAGGACAGTTGGAGGACACGGCCTGTGCTCGATGGCCAGGACACAACACTCTCCAGGCACTGAAAGAAAAAGTTGCAGGATAGGTTTTAAGAAATTCAAATTATTTGAAAATTAAATAATATTTTTTAAAAATATAAAAACCTTAAGAATTGTTTCTAAAAATGTTTTAAGTTTTTTAGAAAGTGTTCTTAACGCCACCCCCTTGGAAAGTCCTTTGGGTGGCAGCCGAAGGATGCCTGGATCCTTTGGATATTTGCAAGAAATGGCAGTTAGTACGTCCAGGTGGTGCCTGGAATCCGAGTCCTGGTCCTCTTTCGCTTTGGTCCTCCACCATTATTATTATTTTTTATTTTTCGCTGTTCGTTTTTATACCCTAGCAGAGGGTATTACAAAATATATCCTTGAAAAGGATCATATTTCTCTCCTAAGACTCTGTCGTAGAGCTGTAGACCTGTTTTCCAGCGATGGGTCTCTTGAGGACCCAACTTTATCTTAATTTCTTTCTAAAAACCCCTTGAGGGTAAGTCCGAGTTCGACTCCGGTTCGAGTAAATTTTTGTTCTTTAATTTTTTTTTTGATGTTTTTGTTTTTTTCTTCTTCACTTATTTTGCTTACATGACTGGAAGCGACAGGAATGCTCAGCGCTGTCCTCAGTTCGGGGAAAAGGATGCAAGGCGAGGCATGTGGCTGTGTGGGGAAGCGGATGGGGCGGCGGGAAGGAGGTTCTGCGGTTAGCGAGGACCCAACTAGGACAAAAGAGCAATACTATTCGCACACACACACTCGAGCGGCTGCTGGGGATATATAAGCCGCACATATAGGGATTGGCATTACATATTCGCCTACTCCTTTCCTCGCTCTGTCTCTGTCGCTCGCTCTCTTTCCTGCCTTCTGCCGCGGCTTGCCGTCTCTGTCTCTATCTCTATCTCATATGTATTTGCCCGCCGACTGTCCCCATGACGGGCCCCGCCAGGACCTCCTCGTTTCGAAAATGAAACACCACAAAGCGTGTTGCTTGACATGTGATTGAGGACGACTTTTATGGGCAAGGATATGGGATACACACACACACACACACAAGTTAGGTTGGACCTCTTCTTATATATATATATTTCTATGTATGAGTGTGTGTGTGGGAGGGCTTTAAGGTGGAATCTAGTGGATTGAAAGGATATATGCGCCTTGAAAGATAAAGCTAAAATTTATAGCATACTTTTATGGGCAATATAAGCATAATTCTAATCCTTTCTGAATAGTGTCCACCCTAGAGTATCTATACACCCGCATCTGCGAGATACACGGATAGACAGCTTGGAGAGTCGTCGTGGGTTAGTTAGTTCGTTAGCATTTATGCACTCGCTTTGTATGCACACGCCCCCTTTTCGGGCCACCCCCACCGCCCATTTCGTCACCGGCATAAACTTGTTAGCGCACAGAAATGTTAAAGGTAATAAATCTAAACGTGACTCCCAAAAGTGGCCAACAAAAAAGGACGAAATGGGTAAAAGATGTGTGCAGGATGTGTGGAAAAACAGAAGCGAACGGCGAAAATGTATCATAAATCAATTGAGTTTTCATTTGGCTGGCAGGAGCGAGTGCGTGTCAGCCGACCAGGCATTCCCCCATCCCAGTAGCACGCCCCTGTGCTCTGCTCAGCCCCATCAGCCCCCATCAGCATCACGGGTTATCGAGTTATCGATTGACAGCACTTGCCATTCGCGCCATTCCCCTCTTATCGAGGCAAAGTAATCCGCAATGGACGCAGAAATGCGTTTCGGATTGTAATTGTAATTGCGATTGTGCCTTCGCGTGTTTCCAGGACTCAGCCAGGATAATGGAAGTGCCAGAAGGTGATTAAGGTGCTTGTGGGTCCAGTGTCTGCTGACTGACAAGGATTTTTTCCAGAAGCCAATATTGAAAAGTGATAAAAATAGGAGGTAGTACTTACTCCTAGGATGTCTAGGATGAAAAGGATTCTATTATAGAAAATTTATAAAATATATTATAAGCTCCATATGATGATTTGTAACTAAGGCTTAAAAAATTCCAAGATAACTATTATTCTTGAAATAAATCTAAGACTTCAGCTATATATCTTCAGAGTTATAATCCCATTTTTTATATATATATAGAACCCTCAAAAGTCCTGATGAAAATCAATGCGTAAGGATTCGTCCTGCCACCTGGTGGCAATCTAAGCTGTCCTGCAGGGCATTCGTTATTCCATAAATACTTAGCGGTTATATCTTAAGCCGCTGCTTCTGGCCCTGTTACTGCTTCTGCCACACAGTTGTGTTGCCAGTTGCCAGTTACCAAGGGTGCAAAATAAATGGGGGGGATAGCAGGGGGTGATGTGCAAAAAAAAAAAAAAAAAAGACGAAAAAAAGAAAACGGTGAAAGTAAAAACACATCAATTGGCATGTGCATGGAAATGACACCAGAGAATTGTGCAAAAATGTTATCTTTGGCTTCCGCACCAAGTCCTTCCCCGTCTCCTTTTTTGGGATTTAACCCACCCCATCCCCCTGGCCGCACTCCAGCACCCCCCCTTTTCTAACATTTTTCCACCTAAGCGTAACAATAACAACACAAACAACAACAAGGAAACGATATTGACTGAGGGGTGAGTGGGTGGTGGCGCAAAAATGGGCCTTGCGCCCTCTTTCCGAAATTGCCATAAGATAACTCCGACAGGCGGCTCAAACGCACCCACACCAGCACACACTCTATATAGAAAATTGGCAGTTGGATAAGCGAAAAAACCAATTCACGAATACTTTGCATATATAATATATTCAAAAATTTACCGACAAGCTGCCCAGGCAACAACAAGAGCCCAGGCCAGAGCCAGAGCCATAGCCAGAGCCAGAGCCACCCACTCAACCACTGAGCCACCATATCGTCGTGTATACCACGCGTTAAAGGTAAACACCCTTTCAGAGAAACTTTCCAGAGGGGGAGGGTGTTTGGGGTGAAAGAAAGAGGGGCGATGGGGGTCAAAGGGCAACTGACAACCGTTTTGCCGAAAAAATAAAGAGAATGGGGGCTGTGTTGGCTGCCAATCTGAAGAGGGGTTTACAATTTCGCCAATTCTTCGAAACGGTTACCAGGTAATCGCCCAAGAAATTATTTAAATTACTTACAAACTTTTCAACATATTTATTTTTATTAAATAAAATATTAACTTCTTTAAAGTGAAGTGTGAATATTGGAAACAAGAAAGGTTTAATGCTTGAAGAGAGAAAGAAAGCATAGAGGCCCATAAGCCTAATCTATAAAGAGTTTATTTTTTATATTTCCAACCTTAATATAATAATTAATATTTAAGCTATTAGCTGTCTTCTAAAACCCCACATTTATCTGAAAAGTATCCTAATTATTTTAGCCATTGATTTTCAATAAATTCCCTTGATATTCCTTTCCACCCACCATCGAGCTTAAGAGCCTGTTGTAGGCTATATATTTGTATATATCCTTGACAGCTCTTGGCAGGCATCACTAAAGTTTACAGTTGACGGCTGGGCGAGCGGACTAAAGGACGAAGCACCGAGGACCAAGGACCAAGAACCCGGGAGCTGGAGGACCTTAGGGGGAAAGAGTGTACGGACAAAGGTGTCATCGTACATATGAATGTGCACAGTATCCGGGGGATGTGTGTGGCTGTGAGTGTGTTAAATGGCTGATAGCGAAAATAAAAGTGGCACAAAACACCTATATGTATGTTTACTGTACCACGTTGCAGACCTCCTCCTACAGTTGGAGGTACAACTTTAGAAGCTCACTCTTTGTTTCAAAAGATATTGTTTTTTAAAATGTTTTAGTCCTTTTTAAATATTTTGATTATCATTGAAAGGATTCTTGATAGTTCTTTAATATACTAACTAGCTATTTTAATCCTTACTCTTAAAATAAAACCTATACCTTCCACCTCGAACATTTTATAGGTGAATGGTATATGCTTTTTTGGCAGCTTGGTGCTCGTCGTGGTCGAGTTCGGGTACTTTTCCACATTCGCCTGCCGCAGGTCTCAGGCGGAAAATAAAAAATGATGATCCAGTAACCGCCTCACACCCTCCCCCCCTCTACCCCCTTAGAGAAAAAGTAACGCACCGTTGGCTAAAAATGGGGATTGGGGGGACTGAACCACCTCCTTGGGCTTCTGGCCATGCGAATTCATTGAAATAACCGTAGGCTTTCTCTTTTTTTGACATTCGGGCGGAAGTCTTTGCACCCAGCCAGTGCCGCGGGAGGGCGGGGAAGGGCAAAAGAAAGGGGGGTTTTATATGGTCTTCGGTGGGGCAAGGGCGGTGGTTTGATGTGCCCGAACGACGACTCTTGGTGAGCAAGTGAAGTGTAAAGAGCTCTTTCCTTTATTGGTTTTGTATTTTATTATCACATCTCGTTTATTCCTCTTGCCTTTATGTGTCCGTTTTTATATACATCTGTGTGGGTGTGGGTGTGGGTGTGGGTGTGTATCCTGGCAGTGTGTGTATATGCCCCTAGGCTTTGATGACACTTTGCGATGCCGTTTACGGGCCATATGGGACTTTGATATGACAACGCAAATATCCGTTATGGGACAACAGGCACGCACCATCTTCTTTTTTTATTCGCCAGTGGCGGGGGGCAGGATTTCCACAAGGGGGGAGTTGCCGGGGCAACGTCCAAATAATCGCACATCCTTCGAAAGTCTTCGGGGCATTTCAAAATCATCCCCAAATGTTCAATAAAGCGAAAAGGTTTTTATGTACTAATTGGTCATCGATCTGGGTTAGCATTTAAGGGAGAGATGTTTAAGTAAACTATCTATGAATTAATGAAAATATAATAAATAAAATAAACATATAATAAAATAAGGAGAAGAACTCCTTCTAAGGCCTGGGAATTACAAGCTCCGCCTTCACAAGCTCCTCCCTTGCCAGCAAGGTGTCCCGGGAGGGGAAACTCGAATGCAATTCAACATTTTTGCCATTTAATTACTCAATCTAAAGCGACTCCACCTACTTACATATGTAAGCCCCACATGAATCAGTCTTCTATATATCGTGCTGGTCTATATGCCTTTTCTACGCCCCGACTATACGTATCTATGTATTTTTGGGTGTAAATGAATTGTGGACGCCGATGCCTCAGCTTCTACTTCTTGTTTTTAGAGTTCTTGGGAATTTGAAAAGGAAGGGAGGAGGTAACTAGTATTGTTGAACAACCCCGCACATATTCGCTACTTTGCTACGGGCAACAAAATTAAAACAAATCCTTTCGTTCCATATTAATGGTCGCCATCTTTGCAGCAAATGACATTCGAAAACATTTATTGCGCCAGCGTATGTGTCACATATCCACCCTTTACTCACCACCGACCATCCTACCGACCGACCACCCACCACTCTCTCACATGTGACCGACCAACCCACACTCCACACCCTCACACCCTCACACCCACCGAAACCCCTTTCGCCATTGTACATACACGCACACACACACATGCTGTGTGTTCATTTGGTTATGTAGTGAACCCTACAGGACACATTCCTCACCGAACAAGGGGTGTGGGCCCCACGCCAGTAAGGCCCCACGTTGGGCGCCATCACGAAAATTCCAGGATTCAGGACAAAGACATGCGTGAGGGTGTGAGTGTGAGTGTGTGGCTGTGAGTGTGTGTGTGAGTGGGAGTATGAGTGTGAATAACTACTCGCATGTACAGTCATTTCAGTTTACATTATTTACCCATTTTACCCAAAAAACTTTGTTTTGCCCTCTCCATCCTTATCATCTCACACCACCACCACCATCCCCCTCACACTTCTTCTCACTCATTGCGTAAAACTTTCATTTAGTTTTCTAATTACTTTTTTAATCAAGAAACCAAAGATTGCCGCTGTGCAACACAACCCCTTTTTATATATTTTAGCATAGAGGCAGCCATGGGGCTATGGCAGGCGAGCCCCACTTGCTAACCCCGGAACACGGATTTCGTATTACTGTATCCACTTTGTTAATCCAATGGGATTACTGTTGGTGAGAAAACTAAACGAACAAAGCTTCCTTATAGGGGTCCTCTAATTAATTAAGTCTTCTGTGGATGGCAACTTGATGAATTTTTGGTTTTAAATGGTGATTCAAGGATTAGTTTTTGTTATCCGCCCCAGCAATGTGCCTTCTTTGTAGGCACATGTGTTGCAAGCTCATTGCTTAGCGTTCTGTGTTGATTTTAATTATTGCCGAGTCCTTAATAAGGTCCTTAATAATGTCCTTAATCAATGCCTGCAAAGATTTCCTAATTACGAAACGAATTCAAGTCCTACGGCTATATATACACTGTACTTATTGATGGAAATTTTCAGTTGAAACTCTGAAACGGCATTTGTCCGGCTTTGGTTGATGGAAAGTTTACCGTTACAAACACCCACCACCCCCACACGATGTCCTGCTGGACAAAGGTCTAGCCAGGGCGGCCATTTTGGATTTTCCAAAGGGGGAGGGGTGTAGGGGGGGTCAGGCGGAAGGCACAAGGGGGATGTCTGGACTGTTGGAGTTGAATGGAAATAATGCCCTGGTCTGTGTTTGCCGTCTGGCCACCACCAAAAAGGCGGAATAGTATCACCACCCCAGTCCAGTTCTGACCAATTCCAATTCCCAGATCTCAGACGAAGGGCGGTGGGTGGTGGGTGGTAGTGATGGAGGAGGAAAATACTGTCAGTCAACGCGTGGCTGCCCCGTGGCCAAGAAACAGAGTCATCGCCTTCGATTCGCCCTTATACCCCTCGATCCTTCCGACGCTGATAGTTATTGAGTTTTTCCCCCACCCCACCCATCCCCCCCTCTTGTCCTGGGGGGTGCACCACCCACGGCAATGTAATGTCAATTTACTTCAAATTGAAATGATTCAAGGGCGAATTTGAGGCTCAAGTTGGGGTTCCTGGCAGACGAGTTTCCCCCAACCAGGCCACACACTTGAAAAATCAATTTTAAATTAATAAAATAAACCTACACTTAAAGTTTTTATAAAAAATATATAAAGGATTATGTTTAAAAGGATATAAAATATTTCAGAAAAGATATTCAAGACCAAGGACATCATTAACACTTCTTTCAAGCAAGTATGACCATCTACTGGCTCTTCAGGCCTGTATTCCTTCTTGAGTTTCTTGAAAATTCCTTTCTTCTTCCATAATTTTTTTCAGTGCACCCCGCAATCTCTTGCTATTTTTGGTCCCAAGTCCGAGGGCTAACTCGGGGCGAACGTCTGCTGTCCATGCGCAGGACATGGCCAGGGACTGAACTTCACTGAAAGGACCTCAGAGCAGAAAGGGGTGGCCTGGCCCCCTGCTCTGGCAGTGGGAGGCAGTGGGCGGTGGGCGGTGGGTTGGCCAGAGGATGACAGGACAGTGTATTTATTGTTACCGCTTCTCGTGGTCGCGCGTCACACAAAAAACTTGGACACGCCGAACTTTGTTTATCAGAATTTCCAGGAAAGGCTCTCGCCTGGGCAGGACTCTTGGGTCCTTTGGGTGACTTGAAATATTTATTACTTATCTCCTTAGCTCCGCCACCGCCACCGCCACTGCCAGCGCCGCCATCGATGTCCTTGCTGCAGGATTGAAGGAGTAAAATATGAGTTCACCTTTAAACGAAAATAGTCCAGTGATTTTCGTGAAAGTCTGGCATTGTTTATGTGTCTGAGAGAGTTTGAAACCACCTCAGCCACCCCCGCCTAATGTACAGTTATGGCCAAAATGACCAACCTGGGGATAGGGCCGAGAACAAGGAAACAGGTGCGTTTCGTATTATTGATTTCTGGCTCTGGGTGGTTAGATTTATTTTGGTTTCCTCTGCTCGGGCGCAAAGTTTTCACCTTTTTCACCCCCACTGCCCTTTCGCATGTCTGTGGCAGACCACAAGCTGTCACAGGACTCCTTTTTCGCCAGGATACACACACACACATTACCCGTACATGTATGAAGACAACAAAGCTTTGAGGCAAAAGTTCCCAAAAAGTAGAAACCCTCAAAAAAAAAAAGAGTTGGGACATAAGTGGAAAATGTAGCCTCAAACCAAGACGCACACACTCGCACATAAGGACACGAATATATGGAATTATAAGGGTATATATACATATATATATACACATATATAGGAACCGCTAGAAAGTTCCTTTCCATTCCGCCGTCCATCCAAAGTCGCTGTGTCCTTTCTGGTTGTGCCACCCACTTCAGGTCCTTTTCTCCATTGGACCTTTTGTTGTCTGCAGTAAAATTCTCCATACGTGTGTGCACAGAGTGTGTGTGTGTGTGCTGCAAAGTTTAATTCAAATCACAAAGACACACACACTGACATGGTTGTGTGTGTGTGTGTGTGTGTGTTTCTGGTAAAAGTTTCGAAATTCGTGCGGTGGCACAACCGACTGACGTCCTTATGTCCTCCATGGCAAAATAGGATCTAAAATCCTTTTTGAAAACCCAGCCACCCACTTTCCACCCTCTTTTTTATTCCCCACACATGCAAAGGACATATGTGCTAGTGTGTGTGTTTGTAGTAAAAACTAAAATGGAATTAGAAATAGATTTCCAGCTTTAGATTTGAAAAAAATTCAAAATTGTCTTTTTCAAAAGCTAAGAGTTGGGAACATCCTTTAACTGCAAGTCTACTTATAGCTCATGCCTTTTGAGAACTCTTCCTATATCCTTGATGTGATATTTGTTGGGTTGTGTATCCTTATTCTTGAATCGAAAAGGCAGACCGAAAAGGACGAGCGTACACATTGTTATTGGGAGCGGAGAAATCGGCGATGGTTAAGGGACTCGCAGACAGGACTAGGGAGACACGGCCAAGGAGTTGCGAGTGAGGACCCAGGATAGTAGTGAGTCAGTAAGGATGAAAATGGGAAAAATGGAATACGTAGGGAGTCGCAGCGGAAGCAGACGAAGCAGTCTTTTGCTAAAAGTTCGAGTCTGACATGTGCAGCTGTAGCAGGAAAAGCGGAAAAGCCCTGGGAAAAGTGGGCGGTGGGCAGGAGGCAGTATGAGGTGGAGTGGCAAATCAAGCAACTCAACTTAACGTCCACCCACACACACACACACACACACACACTCACATACACACACATTTATGTTTCCTTATACATATGAGTGTGGTGGGTACATGTGTATACATATTTATCGACTTTGTGAGCTCCTGAAAACATCAACTGAACGGAAAGAGAAGAAGCTGCGTGGAAAATGGAAAATATCAAAGGCAGAGAGGGGGAACAACTGTCGGACACACACAGGACTCACAGGATGCCTGCAAAAAAAAATAAAAAAATACAAAAAAGCTCTTCCATTAGTCCTGATGCCGGAGAGGTAAACTTTTACCTTAAAGTTGGCCCGATATTCCAGTTAATTTCCTAAACAAGTAATCAGTTTGGGTTTTTGGTTTTGAGTTTTTTGATCAAAGGATTTAAAATGGCGGGTTACTGGCCGGTTAAGTCATCACTTGAGGAGCATTAGGAGGGCACTTGCTTCAGCTGTATTTGTCGCTTG
The DNA here is from genome assembly GCA_018153035.1 of Drosophila pseudoananassae pseudoananassae. NCBI lineage: Eukaryota > Metazoa > Arthropoda > Insecta > Diptera > Drosophilidae > Drosophila > Drosophila pseudoananassae. The sequence continues at coordinate 7,592,112 of JAECXR010000014.1, read as the reverse complement.
GAAATAATTCCCATCTAATTCACTCGTTCCTTGTCATTGTCTTGCTCATATCCGTGATGAGGACTTAGTTTTAAGGTACATCCCCTCCAAGTCCACCGTTTCCTTTCCTCTGTTCCCTATCCCATCGTTACAGTCGCAGTCTCAGTCTCAGTCTCAGCCTTAGCCACAGCCACAGCAGATTTTCAGTGGCTTTGGCTGAATAGCAGAGTCCTAGACTTGGGAAATTCTTCGAGAAAAGCAAAAAGCAAATAGGGAATGCTCTTTTCTGTAGGGGAGTTCCAAAACCTGTCAAATTATGATTCCCAATTGTTTGTCTATTGGTTTCCAGTGTTGGCAACGGGTTTATGAAGCAGAATATCATGTCTTAACATGTTTTTTTCCATTTTTTCTGCTTATGAGGTAGAGTAGTCTCCATTAAACCCACTAATATACCCTCTAATAGAAAGGGAACTACTTGCATACGTACATCAACAAGTCTGCTCTGAAATACAATTTACTTTTCGTTGGGATTACATTTTGTGTGTGTTCTTTCTCGTTTCGCCTCAGCTTTCCTTGTTTGCCATTCGCTTTTGGTAAATAAAAAGAGCTCATGCCCCTTCTGATGGTGGGGGGGATTGGAGTATCCTCCTTGGAGGAGGAGGCCATCAGGGGGCGGAGCTGCCGCAAGCAGTTCAAGCATCTGAGGCGGAAAGTACGTATGTATAAGCTCTGTCAGTGGCATAGTTTCCCTGTTTTCCTTTACTTTTTTTAAAATATTTTTTTCAAGCATCTGGCTAGGGATTATTATTTGCCATATTATAAGAAACCGGCTTTAGTTCAAATGTCAACAGCATTTGTCGTCTGTTATGGGTTGGTGATAAGGTCTTAACAGACTAGTTTCGGGACTAAAAAATGTCTTATTCTCCTTTGAAGCGTCCAATATCGCCACTCGACCACTTGACCCAGCTCAGTTTCGAGTTTCAAGCCTAATCCGATGATATACGATGACCACGATGGGCACAACAAGGCATTTACGGACATTAAAGCCACCACCGCCCTCTGGATGAGGGAGCCAACAATTCAATAATCATAATTCACGCACAAGGATGTGTAAGCGGTAAGTCAAATATTTTCAGCACATTATGGCAACCATGTTGTGATCGTGTGCCCAGCCCACTTGGGACCATCATGGTCCTGTCGCAGACAATTTGTATGGCAGGGATGTTGTGCGTGTGTACTGCCCCATTAAATCCATGATTTATGTTCTGTTTAATGTGAAAAATGCAATGTTTTTACCAAAGAGATCACTCCCCGTCCGCTCGGCAGCACGCTTCGTTTGTGTTCCCTGCCATCGGGGTTGTCCATCCGATTTGCCGGACGACCTCGGGGCCTGGTCACTAATCAAGTTGACCACTGGTCAGGCAACCCCCCTGAACTGAACCGTTCACCCCTTGAACCCGTGACCAACCAACCAACCCCATAGGGTTAAAGGCAAAGCAAGCCCGGAACCGGAACCGGTATGGCCAAGCAAAATACAATTAAACGGACTGCGATCGTGGAGGAAGTTTACTTCAATTTGCATACCAATTGCTCGGCAATTGGGGTGGAAAAAATAGTGTTTGGGAAAATAGGGTGGTCAGTCGGTAGGTCGGTGGGTCGGTGGGTCGGTGGGTCGGTGGGCCCGGCGTCGGGCTTATAAGCGTGATAATGATAATGGCTGACCTCTCTGGCTGACGGGCATATACTGGGATGGACGTGCCGGCAACATGGCGACCGTGACTTGGCGACGACGACGACTTAACTTTTGACCATTGGCCAGTCGGCCACGTGCTCAAGACTCTGGGAGGACGGCAGGAGTGCAATTCGGGATTAGACAGTCCATTGACACTGCAGGCAGGGGGTATTCAAGGCTAAGTCCTAAGGACCTAGGGACCAGTTTCTTTTCCTGTTTCTCTCCCGTGGTGGTCAGCGCCTGTCAACATTATTTCTCAATTAATTTTTCATTTTTCATGAAATTAACCCAGAAATCGGTTGGGCAGTGACCTTCGCCACTTGGCACTTGGTCAGGGGCATGGGCATGGGCAGGGGCACCTTTTTAGTTTCGAATATTGTGTGTCCTGGGGCACGTGTTCGGTCATCGGGGGGTTTCGGCCCTGTGACTTGTGACTTGTGCGCTTCGATTGGATTATTGGTTTTCCCGGCACTTGTTGACGGTGGAAATTGTTGGGAAATCGGCAGAAATCATGAAAAATCCGTGGCCCGATGGCGGATGGGTTGAGGCGTTTGTATTTATCTTTTATTACATTTATTTTATGCCGTTGCCATCGAGGGGAAAGTGCACTGAGAAAAATCTGAGGGCTTATATTATCTATGACAATACGAAAGGGAGTCTTCCTTTTTTTAGAATTTCAAAAAGTCTATCAAGAAGTGTATGTCCTTTTTCTTTCTGTGAATTCTAAAGCTGTTCGCGAGTCCTTAAACGAAATTAAGTCCGTGTCGGCATGCGCTGCTGCAGCCAGGAAGTGATAGAATGAATGGCTGCCTCTGCACTAGAATCCCCGCCCATCGTCCATGCCTTAGAAGGCGAGCGACTGCAGAAATGCACAGACAGACTTCCTGTGGATTCTCCGGAATTTAATTTATTAAAACAACGACGGACCAGTTATTTTAAACTTTAACCGATCTCTTTTAAAAATCGAAGTGACTTCCTTGAAAAACCTCAATTAAAAGCTCCTTTTGTGGAGGCAAGAATACCAAACTGATTGAATCCCTGCTGGAAATTCATTTTTAAGTTCAACATTAAAACAATTCCACAGCAGGGGAGTGAGGAAAGAGTTGGTAGGGCAAAGGACTACAATCTCGTTGCAGGATCGCTGGCTTGCTGGATCGCTGACGCAACGGGATCCGGATTGGCAACCGGCTGGGCTTTTTCCCATTCCAGTTTCCAGAGTGTCCTGCGTTGTGGGTTTCGCGTTCGGAGTGAGTTTGGCGGGGTCCTGCCGCCGCCTGTGTGTCCTGTGTCCTGCCCTGCGACTGTCAACGTGTCAATCAAGCGCTGCCTTTGGCTTCCTTTCGGCGTCACATAAATTTCATGAATTCAAATACGTGTCTACGTTGCTTGCGTTGTCCTTGATTTCTGCCTCGATACCCCCCCAACTCTCTTGTTTTTAAATTATTCCTAAGAAAGGATATGCCTTTCCTCTTGCCCTGCCAGGAATTGTAGTTTAAGATTCTATAAGTTACTTCTGGGTATTAGATTATCTAATAGCTTAGTTATATATTAATATTTTATATGTTTAGTAAAATTAATTAATTATTTTAAGGATTCTCACCTTAGTCCGACGATCCCACCCGACGATCCGCTTACCTTTGCGATCGACTGGCAACTGTTTTCGATCTCCGAGTATGTGCTCCCTCCCAGGCCCAGCCGGGCACGCACGTCCTTAAACAGGACATCTGTTATGCGAATTCGCGTTTTCAATATCAATAGCCCAGCCAGAAGGAAAAAAAACTTATGCAAATTTGCATTTTTTGGTTTGTTGTTTTCATTTCGCTTTTCTTCTGGGATTAAAACAGTTGCCCAGAATATACATATTTTTTTAGTTTTCGGAATCCCAACCCTGGCAAGCATAAACAGTAAGAATAAAAGATTATAATGATGGTGATGGTGATGGCGATGATGGTGGAGAGTGGAGAGTGGCCGGAAGGAGATCGGTGAAGGGCATTATAATTTAAATTTCTCTGCCGGGAAGTCTGTGACAGCCTTGTCATTAAATCCTGGCTGCGTTCGGTTTCCCATTTTCCGTTCCATCTCTCTCCCCCCCCTCCACAAACGCAAATCAATAAATATGCAAATTCGCATTCGCATTCGGTCCTGTTGCTGTTGTTATCCTTTTGCAACATTGCACACAATAGACTCGGGACTCGGGACTCGGGATCGGGACGAGTGTCCTTCCCCTAACATTTCGTGATAACCTTTTTCCCCCTTTCGCGGATTGCATTTCGCTTGCATCCTAATTTCCATCGTTTTGGCAAATAATTGATTTCTGTTTGACATACGACATGTATTATTATTTCTATTTTCTTTTTTCGGCAAATGGAAAATCCGAAATTTGAATATTCAAATTACAGTTCGGTCGCGGATTTGGCATTCAAATTGCACATCCGGTTGTCGTCTACCTACTTTGCATACATGCGATTTATCAAAGGTATACAAGTACATTGTATGTATATATATATGTATATATTTATTTTTTATATAACCCCTAACTCCCAACCCCTTGCAATCCAATTTTCCATTTGGTTTTGCATCTGGGTCCTGATTTGTATTTTTTTTTGTCGGTCGGTAGATCACTCAGCGTTCGAAGGCCTTCTATATTTTTGTTTGAACGGCTCGGAGGTGTGAAGGCCCTTGACTCGGCCGCGATGGCGATAAGACACGATTTTTGGCTAATTTATCGCGGCTGGAGATGGATGAGAGGCTACCAAGTAGCTGAGATGGGTTTCTCCTTTGTGTTGAATACAAAATAAAGGACTCTGGAGGAGTGCCAGTTTCGGGAAAAGGGCTCTGTATGGCTTTCATTGCCATAGCCTGTTGGGAATTCTAGGGAATTTATTTAATCTTAAACTATTGCAAGAATGGCTTCCAATCAAGGGCTTAAATCTTAATCTAAAATCATTTAAAAACTAAAATAAAATTCTTAATTAAAATGTTTCCAATAGTCCTTCCCTGACAGTTTCTTTATCATCTTGAATCGATTATGGAAAGTATCCCACATGTGAGTCCATATATCTGCATATATATCAATACATATACAAACATTACTCTCACACATACACACACACAAGTGCAGCAAATGAGTCGCCCACACAGACACAGACACACTCACATCACATGTACGGCAAAGTGCTCACATAAATATCGCGCATTGTGTATGTATTGGCTTACATAAGCTTCAGTTTTGCCCAGCTTGGTCCACCCCTTGCCAATCTCCAAACCCCTCCCCTCCTCACCCCCCTCCACTCAATCTCTTTAGCCAACATTTGTGTCTTGCTCTCGCGTTTTGTTGGCCGCTGCCGATAGCACGAAATGTGCATATGCTTCAAAGTGCTCTCCATCTCCACCATCTCATCCACATTCACATTCACATCCATTTCCCAGCTCACGCACACATGGGCAGAGTCACACACACACACACACACTGGCTCACCCGCAGGACATACATAGGAGAAACAAGACAATCAAGGGGAGTGGGTGGTGGGTGCTCCACACCGAGAGAAAGTCTTTCCTTTCGGTTTAGTTCCAGACCCCAAAATGTATGCTACAAAAATTAATTCCGTTCTCCAAGTGCATAAAGGTTCGCTGTGCCATTTGGGGCTATGGGGGGTGTCGAGTGCCCGCATGTTCGTATGTTTGGTCGTGTGGGCGGCTCAAAGGGCTACTTGCAACCCCACACGCCACCTCCAGCCACCATCCACCTGCCATCCCCGGAGCCACCCACTGGAGCGTTGTCGCCTGGGCGACCATTATAAGCATGAGATATTCATTTGCTTCATTCTTCACATATAGCCACTGCCATGGACAGAAAGAGCCGGCAAATGGCAAAGCGAGAGAGACGGGGCTACAAATGGGACGGGGGGAATGGAGTCCCATGCCCCATGTGTGTGAGTTGGAGCTTCAACCTGCACGAGTGTGTGTGTGAGTGTGAGCTGCGCAAAAGTCCTTCAATTAAAGATACGATGGCGAGCGAGATAGAGATGGAGAAATGGGGAGAAAGCGGAGAGATGGAGCTGAAGATGGAGCAAGCGAAAGTTCGAAAGCAGAAAGCACAACTTCGTGTGTGTTTGTTATCCGTGTGTGCTTGTGTGAGTGTGTGTTTATGGTACAATGAGTCCTGGAATATACATATGCATATGCATGTACAGTCCAGCTTCTGTAGTTTTGTTTTCAAATGGGAATTATGGAAAGAAAACCTTAAAAACTTAAGTACGGTTTGAGAAAATAATATTTTTTATAAAATTTTAAATAAAAACAGTGTTGGAAAACTGTTTCTAACGTAGAGTTAGAGGAGAGTCTCTTGTCCGTCTGTCCGCTAAGTGATTTTTTTATTTTTGATTCCTAAATCCATATTTTTATTTTAAAAAAATGGTATAATGTATAATATTAAGGATAATATTCAATAAACCAACTAATTCTCTTGTCCGCTTGTCCTCTATATCAGTTATCCTCTTGTCCGCATATCCGTATGTCCTTTAGTTACTCTGTTTATCTATAAACCTCTAAAGTTAGTTACAATTTAAAATATTTCTAAAAACCTCATCTCAAAATTAGAAAAAGAAACATTATAAACATTTCGCATCCTGATTATGGAAGTAGGACTGTATATGTAGTGGTGGCTGTACACATACACACACCCACACTTATGTGGGCGATGGTTTCGGCTGCTGCTACCAATATTCAATGCTCGCATGTGTGGCTGCCAGTTAGTGGGTGAGTGTATGACTGTATGTGTGTGTGTGCCGCCATCTTCGTGAGTAATAAAACACGAAGCGACTGGCCGAAAGAAAGGGGGTGAAAGCAGTGGCAGGCGGTGGCTCGAGGGGGGTGGTTGCCAAGCCCGGCTGCCGGGTAGTGGGTGGGCGACAGACAACAACAACACAGCATGCGCATGTGGGAGAAAGCACACACGGGTGGACAGCTCACCCACACACACATGCCATGCAACATGTTCGTCCAGCCATTGTTCCACCCAAGCAGCGATGCCGGCGGCAGCAGAGGCTGCGACTGAGGCCGAGCGACGCGAGTGAGAAAAACGACGACCACATTCGATAGCCTTCGATGAGCAATACATTTTGCTTCCCTTAAACACGAAGCTGGCTGCTAGCTGGCTACTAGCTCGCTCTCGCTCTGGCCCCGTCCACCCGTCTCTTTCTGGCGGGCTCCAACTCTACATATGTGCGAGCAGGCACACATGAGTGTGTGTGTGAGTGTGGGAGTGTGTGTGCCTGCCATTGCTGTCACTCTGGCGATAGACGTTGGGATGGAATCTCTGTTGTTGGGTCCACAACCACTCAATGACCCACCCCCCACCACCCACCTTTACCCACCTTTTCGCTGCCCCACCCCCTCACCTAACCCCAAAAAACGCTGCGCAGGTTTTTCGGTTAAAAGGGTGCGCCAACGTCGCTGCCTCTGCCGGCTTCGCTGTTGGCCACTTGGACCGAAGTCCCCACTAGCACGTCCTTTTAGGGAAAATTAATGCGTCGCCCTAATGGCCGCCAGTACACCCATATATTCCAAATGGTGCTACAAGGCTCCACTGGGCCATGGTGGGGACTAGGTTTTACCTAGGAGAGGTATTCTAAGATGGAGTGGTAATATAATAGAGAAAGTTTGCCGGATAATACCTACATATAACAAGCTATTGTTATAGTATGTCTTTAAACATTCTTTGGACTTTCTAGTTCTATAATCCTATGTCTAAGAATCCTTTTTAAAGATCCTAGAGTACCAAAATAGAGTAATATCTTCAGGCTTGAAGGGGCTCTACTTTCCGAAATCCCAAGTCAGAATAGATAATATATTAAAATACTTCTCAGGAATAACCTTCAGGATAACCTTCTTAATTCCCATAATGGCGTTTTAAGAACCCAAAACTCGGCTATCTCTCTAGTTTTAATTAACATCTTTTGCCGAATCGCCAGCTACTCCTCCCGTATGTGAGCATATGTGTAATCAGAAACACATACACACTCGTGTCTTATATACCAGATACATATGTACAGTGTGTGTATGCCAGTACACCCACATGGCGCAAGCTGAAGTTTTCGTAGCATACAGAAAAGGGCGTTCTGACCAGAGGACCCTGCACACAGGCACACAAGGATATGTGCGCGGGTACATATGTGAGAGTTGGCTCCTAATTAAGTCCACAGCATCCTTGCTCTCTCTCCTCGCTGTCGTGTATCTCGTTCCTGCTCGCTGTATCCTTGCTATCCCTCCTTGGACTCATGTCCTGACGTTTGCCCCTCGAGCGAATCGATTTCCATATGTTAATGGTGCAAACTTTTGAGCAAATGAAGTGAAATTCACTGGCTCGACAAATGGTGTAGGGGCTAGGGATGGCATTCAATTATCGGAAAAGAATCGATTTATAATCGGAAAGGGTCTTGGTGATAGAGTCCTGCTTTATTTGGGTATTTGTGTTGGAGTTTTAATAGGGTCTAGAGATAGAGAGTATTACTATTAATAGAGTAGGTTCTAGGTAGGGGAAATAACTCAGTTTTGTTATCGGAAACTTATCGATACACTTCGATATTTATCAGGTTTTAATTAAATCTCAAGTATTAGCATTTGTCCGCCTTCCCTTTCCATTTGTACACACATCCCCAGTGTATACACACATTTGCTTCTAAAAACAAAAACAACGAAGGACCAAAAAGCTTAGGGGTTTTGGGGGGTGGATGGTGCTCTGATGGGTGTCCTGCTCTGATGGGTGTGTGGGTGGTTCAAGTTAAAAGTCAATACATTTCGTTGACGTGTGATGTGTGCAGCACCCTCTCTGCCCTTCTCGCGACGGCCACCTTTCCTCCTCCAGCCAAAGGAGCGGGAGGATGGTACAGTTTTCAATTACGACAGAGGTCCTTTGACAGCGACATCGAGATTCTTTTGGGTGACTTTTTTCTGTGGGCGGGCAAACAGTTTGCAACTTGAAATTGATTGCATTTGGCAATTTGGCAGATGGATTGTAATCAATATAATTACCATGCCTGGAAGTCTGAGGCATTTCTGGTCTAGTTTCTAGTCTAACCAAATGTGGGACAATCGATTGCAAATAAATTGAAATTCGCAATACCTGGAAGTCGTCTCCTTCTCCTCCCAGGACCTCTCCTGTCAATCAAATGAGTTCCTAATCCTTTCTTCTCGTCCTGGCATGCAAAAATCCTTTAAGAAAAGGCAGGATCGTGCGAAAGAAATAAGTCCCCTATTTGGCAAATTGCATAATTTGCACACGGCAAGGCGCTGGCATTTTGCATGTCCTTCGCCGATCCTGGGAAACTCCTTGCGGTCCTCCGCTCCTCTCACCTGCGTGGCTCGGTAATCAAATTACAGGGAGACGGGATGGCAAGGGAAGGGGATGGACCCTCCGCGGAAACAAAAAAAAAGGGGTGGGAAATGGAAAATCTGAATCGGAATCTGTAGCTGAAGCTGAAGCCGATCCGAGATCGGGATCGGGAAGTGCATGTAAATTTTTTCTCGTCGTCAATTATATCTGGGATGCATCGCCCAAAGGATTAGAAAACCCTTCCTCCTTCCACGACAGCGAGTGTGTGTGTGTGTGCCGCAATTAGAAAGGAGAGGCTCACATTTACATTTTCCGGGCAGCTCCGGCTCCTGCTCCTGTTCCTGCTCAGGAGTGAGGGGAGAAATGGCAACGTATGCAAACGTACGCGCCCGGAACGAGATGTGCGATGTGTGTCCCAACCATTTAATTAAAATTCGAAAGAGGTATAAATTTCCCTTTGAGAGCGATTGACAGGCGGTCGAAAATGTAACGGTTCGCCTTTAGCTCCGAAAATTATTACCCATGCAAATTGCCAGAGCTGAGGTTTTCCTCCATTTTCCTTGCGTCCTCCCCCTTTGGGTTGCAGCGGAAAAAAACGTATCCTTTCGAATAAAGAAACGCCAGATGGAAGGCAGGGTATGTGTGTCCTGTGTGTGTGTGTGTGTGCTTGTAACTTGACACACACGCGGCATAAACGACGCAGAAATTATTACTCCTGCCCCCCTTTGCCTGCTCGGCGCTGAAGGATTCACGTGCGAGTATCCTGTATCAGGAACACGTCCTGTATCCCTGCCATATCCATATCTAATTCCCGTGATTCGATCATCCTGTAAACTGGAGCACAGCCAGGAAAATGTGAAACCGGTTTGGGGAAAAACTAATTCTTAATTTTTGTTTGGGTTTTTTTTTTAAATTTAAAATAATATTGACTTCCTACCTCTGAGGTTCCGTGCTCCAGCACTTCCTTTTGTTGAGTCCTTTAATGACCAATTTTGGGCTAATGAATTCAGTGGCTGCCTATCAGGATTGGAGATGACAAGGACCTTAGATGCTGCGATTAGCGATCGCAGCATGAGGACTACTAAGCGCATCGGGCACTTGAAATGGAACTCCTTTACACACTGTCGCCTGGCAGGATCATCGATAGCATCGCCGGATCGTATCCCGGCAGCTGCACCACCATTAGAGCCACCAGGACCACCACCACCAATCAGCGTTTCTCACAAAAAATGTAAATTATTCAAGTGGTCTTCTTCACGCCATCCAGGCGACTGGAAAACTATTTAACATTTTTATTTCATTTTTTTTGTGTCGTTCGTTCGACCCCGTTCTGGTCACCCGGCGTGATTTAAGAGGTCCTTAAAACACGGTACTTGGAATAAATTTCGCTGCAACTTTTTTTCTTCTTCGATTTTATTTTTTTTCCCTCCCTCCCTGCCCCGGCTTGCCTACTCCTGGCTGGATCCTTTTGGGACAGTTTGCCCCGCCGAAGGTCACTTAAAGTTGGGCAAACTGTTGCTCCAGCAACAAGTTGCTTCATTTAAATGCTCCCCATCCACTCGAAAAAAAATTATACCATATATATATGTATGGGTGTATGAAAATGCGACACAAAAACTTGTTGGGGGGAGGGGTGGGGAGGGAGGGTAAAAAAATTGTGTAAAAGAAAAGCGAAATGCAAATAGAAAATGTCTAAAGAGAGGCAGGACGGTTTTTTTTCATGAGCGGGGTGTGGGTGTGTCGCTGGCTAGAGTGGGGTGTCTGGCACGTCCTTGCCAAGTCAAGTCTCAATTTGAATTTTAATTTTAAATGCCACAATTTTCCATCTATTTACAGACTGCGGTGGCGGCAGTGGTGTGGGGTTCTTAATTCGATTAAGGGGGGTTCTTAAATAACTTTTAAGGAATTTAATTAAAGGGATATTATTTTCTAGTTTTAGATACATTTTATATTTTTGGAGAATATTAAAGGTTCATGAAGGTCTAACTCTACCTACCTCTAACTATATGCTTCGTTGTAGCAATTTTCTAACACTCTTAAGATTAAATATGACTTGCCAACACTATGAATATTAAATATGACTTTCCAACACTAATAGTATAATAACGAAGCCCCTTCAGTCCTTTTCTTTAAATAAAGCATTTAATAATTTGAATCACTGTTCTTGGTAGCTATACCCCCTTAAACCCCCCAATTACGTAACTAAAGGGAGACTAGGGGGGGTAATCACTCTTGGGGAAACACCAAAAGTTGTCCAAGTTCCTCATGTTTTTCTTTTCATGAATGAAACAATTTTTTTTTTGTTGTCCTGGCTCTCAGCTTCTTCTAAAAATAAAAGGAAAGAAAGCAGAGGACTCGGCGCGCCAGGACAAAAAGGAAACAATAAAAGAATGCAGGACGAGGACGAGAGAACAAGGAAGGGAATAAAAGGAAGAGAGAAAGCGCCGAGGAGGAAGGAAAAAAAATTAAGTCTGCCCGCCGTCTGCAATGTAAGCGTAATGAGTCTCTAATTGACGACATTGAGCCGAGCCACGCCCCCGTTTTCCACCAGCCAACGCCTCCGCCCCGGCCCCGGCCCCCCTCAAGGCTACCAGTCCCTGCCTCCCCGCCAATGTCTGCCTTTTTATTTTTTTTTTTTTATTCGCGCTTTCTCTTTTTTTCTCACTGTTTGTTGTTGTTGGAAATTACGCTAAGCAGGGGGCGGCAAAGTCAGTGGGCGGTGGGTGGTGAAAGTGGGGAATGGGGAATGGGGGGTTGGGGGGGTACAACCGGCAGACTGATTTATTTTTTCTTGCTCTTTTCAGCCATTTTTTATTATTATTACGATTATTATTTCTGTTTTGTTTGGCCTTTTTCAAGGTCGTTGCTTTCGAGAGTTCATGCCACGCTTTAATACGGAAGTGGGAAATGTAATGAAAAAGTTTTTTCTTTATAGAGGGGGGAGGGCGGGGGAGTGGTGAGGCCAGGATGTAGATGCTCCTTTTTCTTCTCCGTGTTTTTTTCAGAGTTTCTGCTGCCCTTTTGTTGGCGCCGCTATTAAAGCAAATAATTCCAAATGAGATAAGAAGCAGGGGGGCTAGAGGATAGGGGCATGCCACGAAAGGGGGGAGGCGTGGAGGGAGGCATTAAGGATAAAAATGTGGCAGCAACAAGTTGGCAAGTTCCGTTCTGTCGCTGCCAAGACAAAGTGAAAGTGACGAAGCGGTGGGTGGGTGGCAGCTACAAAGAAACAGGAGAAAAAAAAATAACATAAAATAAGGACGAAACCCAGGAGGGGCAGAAGGGGCCGGGAGTGGGAAAATGAACTCGTGAAATTGCACAGCACCTCCCCCTTATTTTTTCCTAAGAATTCCCGCCCCATCCCACTACGCTCCCTGCCGGTCACTGCATAATTTATCAGCTGACTCCTCTGCTTGTTTTTCCGCAGCAGGGAAAGCGAGAAAAATTCTTTGTCTGGCTTTCAAGTTCTTTTCTTCGCAGCTCTCTCGCTTTTTTTTGGCTCGCTTTTCAGGGTCAAAGGTTAAGCGCTTGATGGACTTAATTACCCGGCAATCGCTAAGCACTGGAAAATGAAAAAATCAAGTTCAGGCCAAGAAGCTCAGTAGGTCAAGATTTTTTTCTCACTTTTCCGGGGGATTATAAGGAAAATATTGATACAGGATGGGAGAATGTTAAAAGAACTTGAAGAGGGCAGAATGCTTTTTTTTTAAAATAGTTAATTAATAATACTAATACTAATACAACTCATTTTATTAAAATTTAATTTTTTTGGAAGAGGAAACTATAGATATTTTTGGTTCTATATTTAAGATATTTAAGTCTATATTAGTAGGGGTTTTTTTCAAGGAACTATAGATACTTCAAATAATACTATAATGAGTTAAATACATAATGTTTATCTTAAATATGTATAATGTTTATTTAAAATATCTTTTCAAAAAAAATATATATTATCTAGAAAAATATTGAGAATTCTTTTGAGGGAAACTACAGTAACATAATAATATATATTTTTTAAAGAAAGCCACCAAACAAATATTTAAATTTTAAACTCAAAACCCAACCCCTTGAAATAAAATTCCCTCTGGCATAACCTCATTTTCACAAATGCGGAAAATCGCAATGATTTCCTTTCCGATTATCCTTTTTATTTTTTCATTTTTTGCGGAAAAAGCGTCGGTGCGACGCCATTGCCTTCGCCGCCTAGACAGGCGCATCCTGTTATCCTTAGCCCACAGACTGCATCCTGCCAAGCCTGCCAACAGCACATTGGTCAACGCCATTCAGGCGAACTACCCAACAACTACACGCACATATCCTTTGAGTGAGCTAGTATGTGTGTGTGTGTGAGTGGGATTAGGCTCGTGTCCGCTGTCAGGAATAAAATTAGAAAAGAAAAACAGGGGAGGGTGTGGTCATCGTCTCGTTTTTGGGGTGGAAATCCTGAATCCTGCAGTTTTATTCGATGCATTTTTTGGCCTAAAATTCTAACACAAAATGGTAGACATCCTGGCTCTATTTTATATCCTTTAAAGGGTATATACATATACTTTGGAAATAATAATAGAAAAATCCCAATTACCTGAAATAGTCACTTGAGACTTTAATTTGTTGACCTCTTGAGTTGTTGCTCTCTCTCTCCGATATATGCATGTCCTTTGGGTATCAGTGTGTGGGTGTCTCATGTGAGTATGTGTGTGTGCGCATGTACAATACACAATGGCGTCTCTCCTACGCACACACATGCACATGACTGGCTCTGGTTCTGGCTCTGGCTCTGGCTCTGAAGGAAAATTCCATTTTCCATACTCAACTGTACTGCTTCGGAATTCGAATTGCTAACCGAAACATTCGAGGCAAAAAGTGTTCAAACAGGCGCGAACAGAGGGGAAAGAGGGGGTGGCACTGCTGCCACTTGGTATATCTGTATTCTTGCCTGCCCCTCCCCTCTCCATACCCCGCCACTTTCTGTGGCCTGGCAAAAATAATCTGGGTAAATTTTTAGCATTCGCAAAAAAGTTTGCAGTTCACGGTAAATTCTCATTCGATAGCCGTCCCACCTCCTAGCCTTTCCTCTGTATTTTGTTTTTTTTTACATTTTTTTTTGCTTGTGTATGGCCCTCCCCCTGGGCGTCAAGTGGCTGCTGGGCAAACAAGTGGATGCTGGAGGAAGGCACTGAGAAAAACAAGACTGGGCTTTGAAAAGCAAGACTTGCGATTATTTTGGGAAATATTCAAAGAAAAGCTCTACAAATAATTAAGTTATATATTTTATCCTTCAAATTTAAAGGACCTTCGAAGGACACACTCCAAAGGACCTCAAATGTTTAGCAAATTATAGTATTTTTTTGGAGCGTGTTGTTAACTGAAATGGTTGTGGTAGATCAGCTGGAAGGAGTGGCACGAATGGCAGCCGTTGTAGGACTCAGGACTCAGGATTCAGGACTCAGGATTCGGTCTTCCTGGACGGAGGCTGGCTGGGCTTGGGCTTCCCGTTGGCTATGGCTATGGCTATGGCTTTGGCTTTGGTCTGATGCCAAGTGATTTATATTTCTGATATGCAAAACACTCGCAAACTCGAACGCAACGCGTCAAGGGGGCGTGGACAGCAGCCCCACACACTAACACACACACCTACCAAAGTACATATATATACATACAAATATATATATATGTATAGAGAAGGGAGGAGGGAAAATCGGAAAATTTGCAAATGCTCCTTGGCGGAAAGCAAATGACAAATATGCGAAGGACATAAGCATAAGCAATGGGATGCCATAGGGACACTGGCAGTCGCAGGATAAGCAGTCGAATAAGGAGTCCTTCGTCCTTTTTCAAGTTTATTTGTGTGTGCCCTGGCTGCTTGTGTGTGTGCCTGTGTGTGTGCCCGGATGTGGTCGTTAGATTAATGCGCTTTGGCAACTTGCCAGTACATAAAATCTATGTATGAGCCGAAATACTTGTATCTGTATGTGTGATGTATGGCAATACATACATATATCCTTACACACACACACTGGTACACATTGAAAAGGAGACTTCGGCTCCATTGCGCTTGGTTGAATCTGAAAACTGGGAGCACACGTTCCTCATTTCAGTTGGTCTTTTCTTTTGGTCTCTCGACCAAATGGAGACACACCGACAGAGACGGCGACACACGGCCAGACAGAGAGGCAATATGGATGAGGAGAGTCCTGGGGCTACATCTTTGGGCCCACTTTGGCCGAAAGCTTGGCCGGCCAGGAAGTAAATCAAAGCCAAGTCGCAATCAAAATGCCCTTTTTCTAAATGGATCTTTGTTTATTTTCCAGCTTAGCTTATTGGAAAATATAATTAAAAATATTAACCAAAAAGCTTATGAGAAAGGATACAAAAAGGACATTCACAAACTTTTACAAATATGCATTTTATTTGTTGGTTTATTTAAACAACTATTTAATTTTGAGAACATTTGTTACTTTGTTTATGAAATGCCCTAAGTATATCCTTCTGCCTACTTATACCCCTTTTATCGCGGCATATCCTGGCATATCCTTGGATGCATTTCGTGCAGCCACTCTCGTTAGTCCAGATCCGTTTCCCTTACATTATTGGATTTGAATTTGTGCTCCCAGACTCGCAGGATATTGATGGCTTTTGGCTCAGCTCATTTGCATATGCCTTGAATGGGCGGCCAGGGAGGAGTGTGTTAGGGGGCGGGGGAGGTGTGCTGGGTTAACGGCGAAGGACATAACGAGCGATAATGCTAATGCTTTTATGGTGCACACATAAAATGTCCTCCTCTCTCTTTCGTTTCTATTTTATTTTTTTTTATTTCTTACAAACATTGTTGCTGGCTTGGGAGTTGGGTGGCTGGGTGGTTGGGGTGTCCTGGTATCCCCTTATACCGTAATACCGTTATCCCGTTAGCCGGGCATATCCTGATATCCTGGCGATTTCTGCAATTTTGGGTGGTTGGCCGCGCCACCATCAAGTATTTTCGCAAAATGAATAACAAACCCACCACTGACTGGCCAGTCACCACCACCACCACCTCCTCCTCCTCCACCACCATCGCCTTTTGTGAAAATGTCCTGCCGCAGCCACCCATCTACCACCACCACCACCCCACAGGACTTGCGAAAAATAAGCCGGGCATTGGCATTGGCAAAAAATAAAAAAAAATAAAATGGAAAAGAAAAGCCATCCCGGCAAAGGACTCGTCAACTTTTTGGTCATATGTATGTAGAAAGGCTGGCGAGGGTGGCTCCTTCACGTCCTTTGCCTTCTATCTCTGTGTGTGTGTGTGTGTCATGTCCTTGTGTGCTATATACTCTCCATATATGTACTGTCATGCGAGTGTGTATTGTGTGGGCTTATGTGTTTTGGACTTGCGTTTAGGGGTTGACAGCAACAACAACGGGGGCAACAAGGAGCAGCAGGAGGACTTCTGGTGCCCCACCACCACCCACTGAGAAGTCGCCCAAAAATCAAAAACATTTAAAGGTATTCCTTAATGGTCCAGCCATCGATCGGTTTGTGACTGTACTAGATTTTTTATAGCAAGTGCCGGGAGGTGCCGCTTTTTATAGCAACGATCTTGCATAGCATACTTTTTGGGGCTAGGGAATATATATTCTTACTGTGGTTTTTTAAATGAAATAGAATGAACATTAGAATAGGCTGATAGTTTTTTAGTTACTTAAGGTCTAGATTTATATTTAAAATAAAATTTTTCTTTATTTCTTAATTTTTAAAGATGACACTGATCTTGTAGAGCCTACTTTTAGGGTCTCGATCTTTGAGGATGTCTTGGTTCATCCTTCTGTTTTAATTATAAATTATCAACAGACTTGTACTGTATTTTATAAAGATGTATCTTTGCCTTTTTGATCGCTCAACAGATCAATATTAAATAATTCTAGTTATTTTTAAAATCAATTAATCATCTGACCAGAGAAGCGCCATCTAGGGGGCTTCGCAGCTTCGGCCTTTGGCCGACAGATGGCGCCCACTCGCTTATTGGACACGCGCAAACGTAAATGCCAATTGGAAGGCTCGAATTGGCTGCCATCGGGGTGGTTTTTATGGACATGCACACACATGTGTGTGTGTAGTGGCAGGACCACAGGACATGTACGTTTATGTGTTTGCATATCACACATACAAGTACGGAAAGGAGCAAGAAAAGGGTCGAGAGCTGGTCAAGGAACTGGCTTGCGAATGACGGGGAAATTAGAAGAAAAAGGATCACAATGTTGGGTTCAAAAAGGTTAAGGAGTTAGGGGAAAGGGTTGGAGGTGTCTTGTCTAATTGGTCATTGAGGACATCAAGGGTCAAGGGGTTATACTTTGAGGCTTCTTCATAAAGTAATTAAAATCAGAGGAGCTTTGTACTTTGTTTAGATTTTATGGAAAATAGTTGGATTTGATTTCTTTATAACTATGTTCAAGACCCTCTCCTAATAATTAAATAATTCACCTTCCAAATTACTTTATATGGACAAAGATCTAGCCCAACTGTACTCCTTTGTACTTTTTGTTTCCCTTTTACTTTCCAAACAAGGAATCTGAGATCCCTTTTGTCGCGGTTCAAGATGCCATAAATAAAATGCTCGAGCCCGAGGGTTTTTTTTGTTTGGAGTCTCACTCGAGTTTAGACGTTGGAGCGTGTGTTTACGGCTAAAAAATAGAAAAAATACATTGAAATTAAGGGAAAGGAACCTCAGCTCTAGGGCACATGTGTGTGCCGGCGACACCCACCCCTGTCTTGGGGGAAGAATGGAAGTGCCCTGCCCCGAGACCGGAGACCGGAGACCGTAGTACGGAGACCCAATTGAAAATGATAAACATAACATCCTGCAGTTGCATCTCACAGCTCACATCTTACATCTAACATCTCAAGTGTCTTTCATCGGGCACTGCACACGGCTAGTTGGCACTACAACTATATCTCCAGACCTAGATCCACATCCTATGCTCTATGTGGAATTCGGTGCACGTGCAGTTTGGAAAACAAAGGGTTGTCGGTTCGCTTCCTTGCTGTAATTTATTGGATTTTCAAGTTGCAGATGCCAACTAGTTACCAGAAAGGAGTTTTAGTTCGATTTTGAAAAGTACAGTTCATAGATTCTTGATGAAAAGTAGTCCTTTGAAGAACCAATCAAATATTAGCGAAGAGTTGGGTTTTCCAACTGAACTCTAAAGCCTCTTCCTGTGGTTTTATTTCCACACACTTTTTTATTTTTATTTTTTTTGTCAAACATCTGGACTGTGGACTGCAGACGGCCGGCCATGGACTCTGAAGTCCTTAATGCTGATTGATCAATGGGCCAGAGTGCTGCTTTTAGCACCGAAAACTTCTGGCTGCCACACAGCTGCCTTTTTCGCACATCGTCCTGTGACTCGGCGACTCCATCGAACTCGAATCCTTTCCCCTCTCCATTGAACCTCCTTCGAAACACAAAAAAACGTCCTTTGTTGCTGGGTGGCCAGCATCTGAATCAGCATCAGCATCAGCATCTCAAGCTGAATCAGAATCGGAATCCGAATTAGGACAAAGTCGGCGACCAGATCCTGGACCAGGACCATTGTCCGCGGAGCTGTCAGGATTCAGGATTGTTTTTTTTGGCAAAACGTGCAGAAACCCGAAAAATCAACAGCAGGACCAAGGCAGGACTTTATATATATGTATGAGTTATATATCCCTATATTCCGATTTAATATTTAGGCATACGCCATTCATTTTTTACGAGTATTTGGCTCAGGACAATGGATGCCATTTGAAAGGTCAGCGCTCCTTTGCCCTCCTGCGTGTGTCTGTTCCCGAGTGTGTGCCTGTGTGTGTGTGTTTTTTTTTGTACATTGTTTTGTGGATTTTTTTTGCGGTTTTTATGTAATCTCACGTTTGACGTATTGGTTTCAATGGCCCTGATCCTTCGTCCTGGCATTGGGTGGTCCTCGTCTCCTTCGACAGCGGCAACACGTTCCTCCGTTCCTCCTTCTCAGTTGTGGCCCTCATCCTCAATCAATTCCCGTCCGACAGGATTCGCCACGGCCCTGCCACGACCAGATTGCTAATTAACCGAGCCTCCGATTTCCCGCACACACACACCCACTGGCCGGGAAAATCGCCCAAAATACTACAGACAGCCTGAAATTAGTTCTATTGTCTCGAGGGGGAGGACGACGTATGCAAATCACCCGGAACTCTCAGTGTCGTAAATACCATTTTCGACTTGTAGCACTTGTCAGTCGATTCGACTCGATCAACTCGGGATAATGATGGTTTTTGTCTTTTCCGACTTTTGGGTGGGAAAGTGTGTGGTTTCGGGAGAACAATGGGCTTCTGGAGGAGGTCTATTTTGTATAATCAGAGTTCCATCCAAAATAAATGCATCAAACTCGATGAGAAACAGGAGGACAAATACTGGTACTTTTGGGCTAAATTGCTAATACAGATTTGTATTTTAAAAACATGTATTTTTATAAATTATAATATTTTACACAAAAAATATTCTTTCTTCACAAATCACCTTTCTTCTGGCCCGTCAAATGCCAGCCCATTCGAATATTTTTTATTTGCCGAAACACAAGAACAAATATTGTCCGATATCATCAGCCGCCTCGACTCACCCCCTCTCGGCCACTCTGGGCCACTGTTGCTACTTTTTGTTGCAAATAAAAATAAATCCCAACCGCAAACACAGAGTGCGATTTTTGGGTGGAAATGGAATGGACAGCGGCCGGCTGTCCGTCTCTGCTTTCCAAAAGGGGATTGTGTAATTTGGAATTTCTGGGCAATCGGAATCAGAATTTGAATATGAGGATTAGGCAAATCGTGCGTGCAACGTTGCATGCCGCATGGACATGGGCATGGGCATGGGCATTGGCATCAATTTTTGCATACACCATGAACGAACCTAGCACCTCACGCCCTTGTCCGATTTTTGGGATTCTATTGACCCACAATAGCCACTTGGTGGTTGCGATTGCTTATTGTTTTAGTTTTATTTTTATTTTTATTATTTTTTTGTATTGTTTTGTGGGGAATGAGAGTGAGAGGGAAAAGTTAGCGGGCGGCAAATTGATTTTATCGCCGGAATAAATGCGTCAGATGCCAATAAAACAATTTGATGGTCTGGTGTTTGGTGTTTGGTGTTCATTCCTGGTCCATTGTTCTTTGATTTGAGATACGAGGACGGCTGCCCTTCCTGGTTCCCTTCCCAATATGAAATATGAAGAGCAAAGTGTTGGTTTTCAACCAAATTACTAACTATTCCAGACCTCCCATACTTCCGCTGCGAATAAATCCAAAAAATGTACAAGGAATTGTAAAAACTCTACTCGGAAAATCATTTAAATTTTCACTTTCATTTCCACAAAATGGTCCAAGGATTTTCCGCAGCAGCTTCGTTTATTGGAAAATTCTAAAACGGGAAACGATCGCCGCTGAACTTGACTTTGAAGCAAAAAAAGAGAAATATACGAAAATAAAAGGGAAAACTGGGACCCGAGACCGGGATCCGGGATACGGGATACGGGGACCCTCGAAACATTTCGGGACCAAAATAGATAAATTCTTATGACTGGTGGGAAGTGAATATATTGCACTACAAGATGCAACCGCTACAGACACAGATACGCACATGGAGCGACTAAAATAAACACGCGCATCCGTTGGATAGCAGGAGCTCTGCGGCATCCCCATCCCCATCCCCTCGGCCCCTGCCTCTGCCCCATAGCCGCCACCGTCTCTTTCTCTCCTTGCCACACAGATGCTTGGATGACCGTGAGGATGCCACTGAGGCGACAACTCCTGCGTCTAGCTTGATTCGCATTCTACAGGGAGACCTCGTTTAAAAGGAAAGGCAGTAATATCTAAAGGAAATTATATTGATGAAAATACATTTTATAAATATAAATGACATGATATTTTGATGCAAATCCATTAAGATTAAATTTAGAAATCGTTTGGGGTATTCCGCTTTAGAATTGGATACATATTGGCCGAGATATGGCCTTCGGAAGGAGCCTTTTTTGGAGTTTCTCAATTTTCCCCATTTTTGAAGGGGGTCCATCGGCAAAATTTGGAAAAATCGGATCGAAAATTTTATTTTCAGGTTTTGATGCAGTGGAGAATCGATCCAGAAATCGTTTAAGGTATTCCGCTCTAGGATCGGATGGGTATTGTCGAAGATATGGCCTTCGAAAGGACGACATTTTGGAGTTTCGTGATTTTCCCCATTTTCGAAGGGAGGCTATCAGAAAATTTTGGAAAAATCGGATCGAAAATTTTATTTTCAGGTTTTGATGCAGTTTTGTGGAGAATCGATCCAGAAATCATTTAAGGTATTCCACTTTAGGATCGGATGGGTATTGACCGAGATATAGCCTTAGAAAGGACAAAATTTTGGAGTTTCGTGATTTTCCCCATTTTCGAAGGGAGGCTATCAGAAAATTTTGGAAAAATCGGATCGAAAATTTTATTTGCAGGTTTTGATGCAGTTTTGTTAAGAATCGATCCAGAAATCGTTTAAGGTATTCCGCTTTAGGATCGGATGGGTATTGTCGATGATATGGCCTTCGAAAGGACGACATTTTGGAGTTTCGTGATTTTCCCCATTTTCGAAGGGAGGCTATCAGAAAATTTTGGAAAAATCGGATCGAAAATTTTATTTTCAGGTTTTGATGCAGTTTTGTGGAGAATCGATCCAGAAATCATTTAAGGTATTCCGCTTTAGGATCGGATGGGTATTGACCGAGATATAGCCTTAGAAAGGACAAAATTTTGGAGTTTCGTGATTTTCCCCATTTTCGAAGGGAGGCTATGAGAAAATTTTGGAAAAATCGGATCGAAAATTTTATTTGCAGGTTTTGATGCAGTTTTGTTAAGAATCGATCCAGAAATCGTTTAAGGTATTCCGTTCTAGGATCGGATGGGTATTGTCGATGATATGGCCTTCGAAAGGACGACATTTTGGAGTTTCGTGATTTTCCCCATTTTCGAAGGGAGGCTATCAGAAAATTTTGGAAAAATCGGATCGAAAATTTTATTTGCAGGTTTTGATGCAGTTTTGTTAAGAATCGATCCAGAAATCGTTTAAGGTATTCCGCTTTAGGATCGGATGGGTATTGTCGATGATATGGCCTTCGAAAGGACAAAATTTTGGAGTTTCGTGATTTTCCCCATTATCGAAGGGAGGCTATCAGAAAATTGTGGAAAAATCGGATCGAAAACTTTATTTCCAGGTTTTGATGCAGTTTTTTGGAGAATCGATCCAGAAATCGTTTAAGGTATTCCGCTTTAGGATCGGATAGATATTGGCCGTTTTGTGGGCTTCCGAAGGACCCGTGTATTCATACCCAGTACTCTTCCCATTTTCCAAATTTACTTTATCACTAGAGACCATTTACTCCCCAGCTTTGTTTTCAATGTCTTGATTTAGATTGCTGGAGAATCTCAGAGTCTTCCGAGGTTCTCGTTATCGAGCCTCCACTGTAGAAGAAAGAAATCTGGAGCAGAAGACGGGAGGGGGACTGGAAACTGGTTGCGTGGGAGGGGAGCCCAAATGACAACTCCTGGCGGTGTCCACACGGCCTTTTTTCCCGTTACATGGCCACGCACATGTGCATTACGTCGACCGAGGCAGCGGCAGAGGCATAGCCAGCGACAGGGGCAGCGGCGTCGACTGAGGCAGAGGCAGAGCCAGTAGCAGAGGCAGCGGCAGCGGCAGCGGCGGCGAGTGCGTTTGACATTGACATGGTTGCCGCTAGTCTGTTTACTTAATGTCGCTTCGAATGTGTTTCATTTAGCCAACCGGCCATTCGAAGGGGACAGCCAAGGGGATCGGCCTCCTGTGTCCTCATGGTGTTCTTGCCCCAACCCCTCGAGATGCCCCCGCGCCTCCGTGCGTAACACTTGAGATACATGGGATATTGATGCGCCACAGCCGTTCGTCGCGGAGGGTGGCTATTTTTAGTGTCCGCTTCAATTGGTGTGTTACTGTACTTTGCATGCCGTACTTTTCGCTTTTCACTTTCCCGGGTTTCCACTGCAGACGTAGACATTTTCACGCATCACAACACCCGCCTGTATCTGCATCTCGACATGGCCCCATATCTGTATCTGAATCTGCGTATGAATCTGGGCTTGATGTAAGTCCAGGCACTTACATGGCGGTGTCCAAAATAGGGATAGCATTTCAGAGAGCCATTGGGGCATCTATTTTGCTTACCAATCCCAGACAGGATATGCGACTCAATGGGGATGGGGCGAGTCCTTGTGAGGCAATGCGACTTGTATCTTATTTTATTTATATACATTTCCTTGGAGTACAGTGGATACAGACCATGTGACACATGTGTGTCCATTTGGGCGTCGCTTCCCCCCGTCCCGGGGGGGACACATCTCGGCTCTAGCGAGGCCTGCATCCGCTCACTAATGATCTCGGTATCTGTATCTGTGTCTGCATCTGTATCTGTATCTGTATCTGCTGCACTTTGATTTATTTGGACGCTCCTCGGACGCTTTTCCATTCCCACGACAGAATGCAGATGCAGAAAAGTCCATGCCACTTCCTGTACCCGCGAATATTGAATAACGCTGATTTTTTTTTATTTCCTCCCCCCTCCCCCCTCCTTCCCTTATCCATTTTCAATTTTTAAATATATGCATCCTTGTCCCAAGTGGTGCAGTGTCCTGCCACTGAATCGGCTGACAAAAAAAAGCGGCTGCGAAAAGGGGTTACCCCCTTGATGAACCGGAACTAAAAAAAAGGTCATAGACAGTTTTTTATAGGCCTTTTCGACATGGGCCCTAGGAACAGGATCTATCACTGCGCAGTGCTCTTTTTTTCATTCATTAGTTGACTATAATTTATTAATTTACATGCGTCCTTTGCGCGGCGATAAGGGTGACCCGGCGGGCCGATAGGGTCACCGCAGCTATCTGCATCTACGGACTGGCTCTCTCGACCTCCTCCCTGGTATCTCCCATATGCATATGCATCCGTATCCGCATCCTCATCCGCATCCGCATTCGCATCCGCATTGTCAATCTGAAACCAATTTCGCACCCCATTCCCATCCAAAGTGGTTGAGACTCGGATATTTTTTTATGCAGATGGGTTCACAGGTCACACACAGAGAGAGTCTGCCATAAAAAATGGTAGAGATCACGAGGGCAGGAGGTCGATTTCCCAAACAATATGCATAATCATTGCTGTTTTTTTTTTGTGTCAGAAGGGGGTTCTGGAAATTTCATGCTGGCTGATGTCCAAAAAGTTTATGATTTATTATAGGGCTTTCCGAGACCTTTGAGTTTAAAGTCTAGAGCCAGGACTCATAGGTACTAAGTCCCCTAGGTCCTTCTCCACATCCTTTCCCCAACTCTTCCGCTAAATCTTAACCGGATTCTGGCCCACCCTTTGTCCAGTCAATTGATTTGAAATGACCAAAGCATTTGACTCGCCGCCCAGTTCATTAGTTGCTGCCTAATGCCAGGTCCTTTTCGGATCCTTTTTTGTTTTTTAATTTTCTGTAAATTGCATTTCCCTTCCAGCGGGGAGAAAAGGGCAATTAAGGTGTAGATCCGTAGTAGCTCCGCAAAAGGATCAATTGTTGGGCCCTGTGGTTTTTGATTTTGCCGTCCAATCATTTTCGGAAGGAAAATGCTGGGAAACAACGATTAGGGGCAATGTCCTTTGGCCAGGACGAGCTGCAAACAGGAAATGTAGTGACCGCAGCCGAGTGCCTGCCAAGTGCACTGCGACCTGCGATGTCCTGCTGTGTCCAGTCGTAACGGTACCAGATGTGCGCCCCTGCATTCGAGAACGGCCCGCAGGTAGATCCTGGACCGAGGTCCTGGCGCTGTGTGATGTGTTTGTAAACACGCTGAAAATGGAATAATAGATCAGAGATACTAATGCACGGCATGGA
Organism: Drosophila pseudoananassae pseudoananassae; assembly: GCA_018153035.1. NCBI lineage: Eukaryota > Metazoa > Arthropoda > Insecta > Diptera > Drosophilidae > Drosophila > Drosophila pseudoananassae. The sequence goes on along the minus strand of JAECXR010000014.1, from coordinate 7,567,151 downwards.
TTGCCATATCCTGGGCTATCCCGGCACTTGTTTTTCACTCAGCTGACGGTCACTGGTGAGAAGATGTACCGGAAATCAAAAATAATTCATAGCGTAGCAATTTACAAATTTGTAACACATATGTTCCATGCACCCGAGTCCTGGATCCTTTCCATTGTTGTGTTTTTTTTTAGTTTCTGGCTCTCTCCAATTTCTAATCAGTTCATCAGGTGTGCTGTGAGCGGAGAAAGTGGCGATTAGAATAATTCCCACGATCTTGCGATCTGACCAGATGGGTTCGGGGGCTTAAAGATTTGATTGATTGACTCCTTGGCGAGGGGATCCATCGATAGTCCTTCATGGAGAGGTCCTTCTATGGGAATTATTAATGCCACTAGTCAGGTCCTTATAACAAACATTCGCCATGCCTGACCATAGACTTGCCATTTTTTTTGTTCCCTAAACAATGCCCCTTCGGTTTACAGTTATTTCGAATTGAAGAACCAGGATCACAGGGCCTCTGAGTGGGATCCACCTACAAGGTCCTTGAAGGATCTCAAGAGCGGGCAACACAACAATAACAACAACAACGACGACGAGGAAAAAAAGAAAGAATAAAAAAAGGAAACTTAAGACGCTCGGATCGTGTTTATAGCGGTACCAACATCCTGATACAACAGAGCTGGCCCAGGATCCCTGGACGCAGGACGAAGGATGCAGGACGCAGGACGCCGACCTCGCATACTTGAGACACAAATAGCTAGCGGTTTCTATTCATTTCTTGCCGCTATTTATTCTTTTTACAAATATTATACAATGATCTAGGGTTTCCGATTGTCCTGCTCCATACATTTTCGCACGCCAGCCACATCGTCCTTTTTTTCCAAAAAAAAAAAAACAGACACACACACACACACACGTAGGAAGCATAAAAAAGACCGATCTCGATCATGATGGTGATCATTATGAGCGGTCCGATGCCCGAGGAAAATGTGATTGATTTTAATTGGGGTTTCGGGTTTTTTGCTTCAGTTTTCTTCAGAGGCCCTCTAGGAGTGGGCGGAGAACGTAATATTATTTGCCAAAGTGATCCCGCTGATCTCATCTGATCGCACACACTGACAGGATACAAGGGATCTGCAGGATATACAGGATCTGCTGCCGAGATCTTTCGGATCTGGGGACATCTTTCCGCCGCTGGCATCTGTTGGGCAGAAAAGTGTGCAAAATCCATTAGACATGTGCGTTTATTTGCAATTAGATTAAATGATATGGTATTAAGGGACATCCAGAAGGTGTGTCTGTGTAGAAAAGAGTCGTTCCTGTTCCCTCTAGATTCCGTGGGATTTCTGGTTCTGGCCATTTACATTTTAACTTGGCTCGGACACGATCTCCAACATGTGTAACAAAACATTCAAGAGGGCTGACCTCTCGAGCCTGTAACTCTCGAATTTGCATTTTCAATTACAATGTAACCGAGTTGCAAGTTTGTTGCTTCATTTAGGGACCTAGTCAGTCCCTAGTCCCTATCTTAGTGCCCACTTCTCATTTACTTTTAATCCCAAAATCTTGATCCCCAAATATGTTTGGTCTGGAAATGTTCACCTGAGTTGGCTGCCAACACTTTCTGCTCTCCCGACATTCTCCCCAGCTATTCTTGGTAGTGTTTTCTTTTAGACTTGGACCACTGGAACACATAATGTGACTGCTGTGAATTTCACGACTCGCCAGTTAGCTGCCTGTTACTGTTACTGTTACTACCGCCTGGGATTTTCCCCACCAAGTCGAGGCTGAGACTGAGGCTGAGGAAAAGGAAATACAGGGAAGAGAGTTCAAATTGCTTGAACTTTATGGTTTAGACCAAATAGACCAGGTCTCTGGACTCTACCCACTGGCAGGTTGTCCCTTTTTTGGCCAACACTCGAAGGGGGTATCCCCCTGAACTGGGGGTTCTCTTGGCTTTTCCGAAGCGAAGCATGCAGGCATGACCGCTGGTCATGAATTGCAATTGAAATTGGAATCGTTCTATGACCAGTTTTTTCTTTCGCTTCGGTCAGACTTTTTGGGGTTGACTGAAAATGCTTTGGTTTTTTTTTCGGTTTTCGGTTTTCGGTTTTCGGTTTTCAGCTTCAGTCTCAGCCTAAGCCTGGCCCGGCTTGGCAATCAAAAGTCAAAATCTTTTTTTGGTGGCTGGCCAAGGAAAACGTGATGCAGTAGGAAATGCTGACGATGACTCTCTGGGTCGCTGCTGGGCCGTTGGATGGCATTTTGCTGTTCGCCGGCTATCATCCAAACTCACTGGCTATCCCACTCAATTGACTGAATGACAAAGTGACAAACTGACTAACTGCCTGACTGACTAACCCACAGAGGAGCGTCCAAGAGTCTGAGACATGGACCTCAGACATTAGGCAGCAAATGGCACAATTGCTTTTATTGGCTGGCAAGTTTATATTTCTTTTTTTTTTCCCCCCCCATCTTGTATTTTTGGCCGATGAGTGCAGAAGCCGCTCCCGTTGACAACTCAAGAATTATGAACATTTTGTGGGCTTGCCCCATGTCTGATGTCTTAGAGTGTCTGAGATGGTGTGGCTCCAGCTGCGCCTAAAAAGGAAAAATGAAAAAGAAGCCCCTCTTAGCCTCCAGCTGGTGCGAAATATTTGGCTAGGCAGTGACCAGAGATCTGCCCACAAGAGAGCTGCAAGCACTGAGAGAAAAACTAACATGATATGTAAATATTTCGGACATTTTAAAGGCCACTCTAAGCGTAGTACTGAGCTAGGTATATGATACCCAGTACTTCTACCTCAAAGATGAATATTAAACATTAAAGTCTGCTTTTTCTCAAGTGCAGAGTCAAGTTCACACGCAACCCGACAAATTGCAAGTGCCTTAAAATACAGATACACTTACAGCGGCAAATACAAGATACGGATACAGATACAAGATACAGCTAGAGATACAGAGGCCAAATGCAAATGTGTCAATTGCTTAGGCCGGACATTTATTTGGTATTTATGAGACGTGGCCTAGGCTGGCCGGCTCTGCCCGCCATCGAGTGCCTCAAAAACGTGCAACGTTGTGGCATACAATATTTTGACAATCCAAAGGATTCTTCACCTTTTGCCGCCAAGCGGGCATTCAGATTCGATCTGACGAGCAGTAAGCTCGTGAGCCGTGGCTATATATACATGCTAAGGTATATCCAAGACCATTCCGGAGATCGGAGTTGTGAAATCGATGCGAGAGAGGCTCGTCTTGGCAATTTTTGGCAGTGACTGGCACAAAAATCCTTGCCTTCTATTTTAAGAATTCGCTTTTTGTTTTGAAAACAATTTGGCAACGATCTCTTACCTCTTACCTTGGCACAATAACGTCGCCGGTTACTAAGTAGTGCCATCATTACGATCATCATCATTATCGAACATTCGACAGTTGCAACTTGCCATCTTTGAGCTTCAAATTCAGATTCGTATTTGGATTCAGATTCAGATTCAGATTCGGATTCAGATGCAAAGACGCTCATTTACATGCCCTCGCCGGCTAAAAGCCAAAAAAGCCCAAAAGGCCCAGAGCCAGTTGGCCGAAAGTTCGGCAACATCTTGGGCAGTCATGATTGTGTACAGAGCACTGAGAGAAAATGGTGGGGAATAGTCTGACAAATACCCTCCTGACAACAAGCCTCGGAGCTATTTTCTTCCAGTGCCGACTGCTCGACTCCAGCCGCCTAAAACACTCATCATCATGTCGGACAAACAACCTTGTTGCCTTGTTGCCTCTTGGCTGGAGTGCTGCATAGTGTGGTGTACGTGTATCGCATGTTGGGCCCCCTCGACACCCCTCGTTTTGGGGCAACTCCTCCCCCTGTCAGTGGTTCCTTGTGGCGCTAATGTGGCCGGACTTGCAAATCGCATAGCTTGTGCTGCTCCATTAAAGCCGCATCGAGCCAAGTTGGAGCTGAAGTCGCGGCCCAAGCCGAAAAGCCGAAAAGCCTGCCGCATATGACAGGCGATGTCGATGCCACCATTCGCTCCCTGCCTCCCCGAAAGAGTCGCATGCCCCACCGACATGCAACCGAACAGACCAGCAACAAGTGAGAATTTTTACCTGTCCAAAAAATGCATAGAAGATAGGGGTTCGAAGTGGGTTATACCCTTGAAATTATTTCAAAGAAGGGATAATATTTTGTACTTTTATGTAATATAAGGTTTATAGTTCTATATATATTATATTTTATTGGAAAATTCTTCCAGGTTCCTAGTTTCAAGATCTATAATATTATCAGTATTCTTTAGACCTCTGGGTCTATAACACCCCTGAGCTTCAAGGAGCACCCCAGCAATGCGCGAAATATCTCGACATGAATACAATCTTTTAATGATCGTGTGTAATTTACAAAAATTGTGAACAACAGAGGGCCGAGGCTTGGGGCTTGAGGATTGGAAATGGATTTGGATGTGGATGTGGATGTGAAGTTGGAGTCGGAGTTGCAGTCTCCACTGTAGTCGTCGTCCATCACCTGACCTCCGCTCGACTCGGTTACAATCACTCATTGAACAGGGCCAAGTTGCAATTGCAATTGCAGTTCCAGTTGCAGTTGCATTTGCAGCGACTTTCGGTTGCAGTGCACCTTGATTCTGGGCATCAGTCACCCACTAACTCGGTCTCTGATCCATCTCCATCTCCCAACTGCAGTGCCACATCCACATTCACATTCACATCCACATCCACATCCAAAATCCTGGTCGCATTTCGCAAGATGCTCGTTCACATGCCACTCAAGAAGTCGTGGCCCTGGAAAAACCCCCCTTCCACACTTTTCACCTACCTGGAGAAATAAAAACTAGATACAAAAAAACAACAAAAAACACAGAGAGAGGTTGCCAAGATGGATTCGAACGTTTTGGGCAATTACAATAACTCAATTTGTCTCTCCTTCTTGGCCAGGATTTCTCGCTACTCGGTTTGTGGGTTTTTCTTCTCCTTTTTTTCGCTCTTTTTGTTGCAAATTTTTATATTAGCCGATTTGTGTTTTCGTTTTCAATTAGCCGCTTGCAGAGCAAAGAGAAAGGCAGGAGAATGGGGGCCAGCTTAATGGAGTCCGACTGTGGATCAATCACAGGAGAGTGTCACAGGTAGTTTTTGATGTAATTTCAAAGATTCTGCACACTTTTATTGGGATCTGGTGACCCAGACGGTGGGAACTGATGATCCATACATCAAGTAGCCAATTGGTGATCCAACTACAATATTTGGATCAAATTGAACAATTTTGAAGGGCTCTTGTCATACACTTCCTGCGTCCATGGTGACCCAAACTCCAATGACTGGTGACCCCGACGAATACCAAATCTTAATTATTAAATCGATTTTCGCACGCCTGAAATCTGTCGGACTTTCATTGCTTGTTTTCCGTGTTTGATTTTATTTGTGCATCTGTAAACGTATCTGTAGCTATGGACGGCAGATCCGCATCTGCAGCGGCTATCTGTATCTATTGAGTGCACCGTGTTGCGGGTCGAGTGTCTGGCGTTTAGCATTTTCAATTTACATATTACACGGCGAGTCAAACAAGCCAAAGATTTGTGGTGGCTTGGTGGATCCAAAAGCCGAAAACGAAACAATTTATTGTGACACAAGGTAATTGCCCCAGGGCGAACTGGCAGTGCCAGCAAGTTGCAACTGGCATCTAGCAACTTGCAACTAGCAACTGGCAACCAGCAACTCGCCACTCCGATAAGGGCATTGTTTCGGGTCCAGCCAGGCCGGGCATCACTGTCTCATAATGCCAATAGATTGGCGAGGTCGGTCAGCGGGCCTTCGACGGGGCATGCGGCTGCATGGGGCAGGAGCGAAGAGTGCCCCCAAAAAGAAGCTGCTGTGTGCTGTGCCGTGGAAGAAGAACTTATTTGGTGTAACAATTATTTCGTGATTTAATTTCGACCTTTAGCGACCAATTTAATCGATCCAGGAGAGGCACACAGGCGCAGTTGCATAGTTGCACTGTTGCACAGTTAGCATTGTTGGCTAAAGCTGCTGAAACTGCTGCTGCTGCCCAGTAACCTGTGTTGCCAACAACAACAGACACAACTTGGAGCGGTTTGTGGCCAAGACTTTTGGCCAAGACTTTGCAGAACGGCAGACTTTGGCTGGGAGTGGGCAGCAGCCCAGCACCTCAATGTGGAAGATGTGGCAGCAACGGCGGCAGAAGCTGTAGGAGCGGATGAGGCAACGGTCCGGGCCCTCATTGTTTTAGCTTTGGCAGTGTGGCAGTGCCCCGCAATTCGTGCAACGATATTCTGCGGCAAGCCTAGCAGCCCACGGCCAGTCAGCCACTGAGAGAAACTTTGCACACCAGCCAGGTTTGGACTCATTAGCCACTAGTTTGGACTGCCTTGCTGTTTTCTCAGTGCAGGTGGCTAGCAGTAACGTGCCACAGCATCGACAGCAGTGGCAAGAGCGGCAGCAGTTGCAGTTGCAGTTGCATTCGGCCGCGGGGCAAAAGGAAAAGGGGCTGGGCAGGGAATAGAGGACTGGACGGGGCAGCTAAGTAAGTTCCCACGTCTCTGGGCTCCACGTTGGGGCAAGTCGGCAAGTCGGCAACTCGGCAAGTGCTATCCCACTCCCTCGCCAGCTAGCTCTCTCTCGCTCTTGGGGCGACAATGTCCCCAGAAGCGTTTCGAGCGAAAATTTAAATTTCGCACCGAGCGGCTCTTTGTTTTGGCCACTGTCTGGGACTGGACTGCTTTTGTTTTATTTTTTCTCCCCTCCTTTTGGCCATTTGGCCATTTGACTATTGGCCATGACTTGCTGGGTCAGGTTTTGGGCTCTGTGCTCTGTGGTCTCTGCGCTCGCTGGTCAGCGATCAGTTTGGTTGCGATTTTCGGGATTTGGATCAGTGGAAGCTCCTCCACACAATAATTCCCCGGCTGCAAATGGAGGGCAATTTGTGAAATTACATAAATCAGCTTTTATTTATTTATTTGTTTGGGTGTCGTGTTTCTGGCTTCCTGTAGCCATCTTCATCTGCCAGCCAGCCCCATCATCTCCATCTCCATCTCCATCTGTAGTTCGATTTCGAGCGATTCCCCGTCCATTGATTACTTATTTTCCCAAATAAATATGCATAGTAAATTGGCTCTGGCTCGTTGTTGGTTAAAAGTAACCAACAAAAAAAAACTCATTTGAGGCTCAACGGTTGCAGTTTGCTTCGGTTATCGAATTGGCCATCTTGGCGACCAAACTACACTCACACACACAACCATAGACCCAGTGGCTGATGATGCTGCCCGGCTGAGTTATCGTTAATCGATCGCCGGCCTACACTAAAAACCAAATCGCATATAAATAATTGAAAGGCAAATGGGCGTGAGTTCAGACTCGTAGAACTCTTGATGGCTTTCCCAGATAACCGAAGCGAGGAAGTTGAATTAAGTTTTAAAGAGCATGCTTTTTTGGGTTGAGACCCAGTTATCCCTATGTATAATCACTGTCCATTTGGGTGGATTTATTATCCCAATTTAGTGGCTCACACATTTGTCATTTCACAGCGCCTACACTCATCGATTAATCAAAGCGACCAGCATCGTTTTCAATTACCGATCCCACAGGTGACCACTTGAATGGTGTCTCGTTTACCTGGGAAGCAGAGTTCCCAGAGCCCAGAATGAACTTGTAGTCCCCCCCGCCCTCCAGCACTGGCAGTACAAGCAGAATATGGTGTAGTAGTGTCCAAGTTTGTTTCGTGTTCGATTGACACGTTCCAAGACCGATTTCCATCGATTTCCATCGATTTCCCTCCGATCTCAGTCGATCCCTGTCGATGGGAGGGAGTGGGGCAACGCAGAATGCGAAAGCCTGGCAATGGGCAGACGCCAAATTCATTCATTGAAGTGCGGCTCTCAGGTCCTCTCGGACGATCCCTCGATCCCCCAGCTGGCTGGCAACCATCCCCGACTCCTGGCCACTTTTTTCAGATTTTTTCTTTTTTTTTTGTAGTCGTGTCTGTGCTGAAATTGAATGAGTTGTGCGCGTGAGCCACGATCGGTTCAAAGATGCAAAGATGGGTTAAGAGCGGGGCAGTTGATCACTGAAAGAAACTAGGAGGAGCTTGCTAAAGATCATCAGCTTAAAATTTAAATAAAGAGTAGATTATTTTTAACAAAAATTTATTAAAATATTAGATCTATAATTACTTTTTTTGAAACTTTTGGGATATTCTTTTCTGGCAGTGCCTTTTTGCAACTGTAACCTGCAGCTGCGTGGCGTTGTCCCCTGTCCTCTGCACAGTAGTGGCTCGGTGGGGCCTGGTAATGCCCCGGGCTAGTGGTCGCCTTAGCGTATGATCACTGTGGGCCGCACCGACTGACGGCCCGAGCGTGTGGCTTTCGGTAATGAAGAATTATTGTGGCTCATTGTAAATGTCTCTAATTATGGTTCATTAATCAATAAAATTGTTTGAGCCATTCGCTAGGCAGGATCTGGTTTGGTTTTTTCAGTTTTCCGTTTTCGGGGCCCCAGCCTGAATCTGGATCTATATAGCTGGGGGGGAAATTATGTTTCGGCGCTGAGCACGCCGCGAGTGCCTTTATACACACATCAGTCTGTATATCCCGTACATGCCACGACACATGTACAAAGTGTTTTTGGCCAGATCGTGATGGTTTTCGTTAGTGGACACACGTTGCTCTTGCCAGTTTGCCTTTTTGGCCAACATCACCTACTCCCTACTCCCGCCTCCACCTCCTCATCCAGTTCTCCAGTTCTCCAGTCCTCCAGTCTCTACAACATATATAGCGCGCTAAACTAAGCCTGAAATTGCTCGCTTCAGTTCCGCTGAACTTTCTTATCGCCCTGCATTTAATGGCCCAATATGAGAGCTCCATTCACGTCACACACATCGCATCGCATCGCATTGACAATTGTGGCTCTTTTGGCCAGCGCCACCAGTTGATAATGGTCTTGGTCTTGGGCCAGGGTTAGGGTTAGACCCGAGTCTAGGGTCTGGGGCTTCAAGACCCATCCCCCAGCCCCAAGGCATAACCATCTACTTCGCGCTCCACTGACTGAAGGCCGGAGAACCGGAGAACCGGAGAACGTTGAGGAACAGCTCCGACTGTCATTTCTATCTTCAAAGTCTAAGGTAGGCACTGAGAGAAATACAGGGGTGGTTTTATTCAAAACTTGCTAGGTCCTGAACTTGCTAGTCTCTTTATATCCTCTTAACCTCCACGAATTAGTCTGAAACTTCTTAGATAATATTATTAATTAAATATATGAATTTCGGACTAATTTTTCTCAGTGTTCCATTCCGCATTGGCGACATTTGCCGACGAGTCCAAAAAGTGTACGTCATGCACATTTAGACGGGGCTAGCTGCTCCCCCGCCTACTTCTCGGCCGGCTCGGCCTCCTCCCCTTTTGGCCACTCTCCCTGGCCCCCCTTCCCCTTCTTCTATTGCTTCTTCCCCCCACTAGCTCCCCCCTCTCTTATTGTTTTTTTTTTGTGGACAAGAGAGCAGAAGGTAGATGACACCGGCCGGGTTGCAACGCTCTTGGCGCTTTACCGGCGTGAAATTGGTTTAACCCACTGGTCACAATTGCACGCACAGAGAACAGTCAACTGGCAACACACTGAGAGAAATTTTAGACTATAAAATGAAGAGAAAAACCACAAAGGAAGACTAGGAAGGCCTTAAAGTCTAAAAAGTCTGTACCTTAAAAATTATTGTTAGTTTCTTTATCCAAAACTATATCCATTGGCCTTTCTCTCAGTGCAGATAGCCGGCGAATAGTTTGGAGCACATTAACATTAGCATTAACATTAACCGAGCCGCGAAAGCGACAAGGGGCAGCCAGCCCCAACCGACCAACCGACCTGGCCAAAATGCCCATCGCCCCCTCCCCTTGCAGTTTGTTACTTTGGTTATTTCGTCGTGTTATCTTTGTCTCGGTATCTACACACACATGTGTGTATGTTGGCCAACCCAACAGCTAGCTGGCAGGCCAGATTCAACTGTCCAGGTCTTTTCGGTTCTAAGTATGACATAGGAAGTCATTGCACTTGCAATTAGCTCCGGAATTGGACTTGGCTCTCGAATAAAGTACTATATGTGTGTGTTATATATCCACCCTCGTTTTTAGCTTAAAATTTGGATGAAGAATTGTTATTATTATGGAGGTTAATAATGGGTAGTTATTAACTTATATACATAGGGGGTTTCGGGGCTTGTATTATACCTTGTAGAGAACCCAAGTAAGATTGCTTTGGTTTTTAGTTTTTAAAAAATACTTGAAAAATATTATAAGTTATAATTTTAAACTACTAGAGTTCCTGTAGAAAAAGTACTTAATATTCAAGACTTTTTAGGGCTCTTTAGTTCTTAAATATACCCCAGATAGATCTCAAGATAGATCTTATATAGAGATAGAACCCTAAGCTTCAACATTATATTGCACAGCAAAGCAACATTTAATCTTAAAACTTATTAGATAATATAAATCTTTAAAAATTTCTCAAATCTTTTAAAGAAAAAAACAAACCCTCACACTTTTAAAACTTTTACTTTAATAATTTCCTTAGCTTTCCCTTTGACATTTTGTTTAATTTTTTTTTCGACTATCTGGTTGGGTACTTCTGGTGGCTCGACTTCTATTATTCCTGCTCATTAATTTGGCCAGAAAGCCGGGTCTCCTCTCTGCCTTTTATCGGGCCCTGGGCATCTGCAAGTGTTTAGATGCGCTTAGCCAGGCTAAGAGTGATTTTTAATAATCGTCAGCCAGTCAGAGCCGCTGTGGCAGTCATCATCATCATCAACTTGACATCAAAATGGGCCGAAAGAGGCACATAGAGCACACATATGCTATATATACGTATTGTATATTGTATAAACCGATTAAATGAGGCAACGTCACCTCCGAGAAGAAAACGGCACAACAATAATAAATATTTCTAAACAGTTAGTTACATTAAGAGCCGCAATGAAAACAGTAACTCACTTGTAAAGAAATAATTTGACTCGCACTTGGACTTTAATTTGCCGCAGAAGCCAAAGGTGCACTGAGAGAAATCAATGATGTTTTAAGAAAGGTTTCTAGGGACATTTTTGAAGATTTTTAAGAGGTGCTTGGTTTTAAGAGTATGAATGAAATAGATAGTTTCTTCTTGGGTTTTTAAATAGAGTTATTTTTAGTAAATATTTTATAATATTTTATATGATTTTAAGATTTAAAAATCTTCATATATGGTCCCCAAATATATATACTCTTTTTATATTTTTTAAGTCAGTAATTAAGGTCTATGAATCATATACTTCAATATAAAGAATAACTTTTTTAAAGCTTAGGTTTTTTAAATATAAAAATATAAATAAATAGCAAAAGCACACCCCTAAAAAAAATATAATATTAATTTATTAAATTTCAACTTATATTTATTTTTTTTCAAAATTTTTGTTAACTAATTTCTCCCAGTGCCTTGGTATCTAAACTTTTCCTAGGAGTTTCTGGGTACGGGGCCATAACGCTCTGCTTTCCAGGGGCGGGGTGCCAGGGCAACTTTAGTGAGGGGGCGGCCCGAGGGTGGAGAGGAGGTAAGGGACGGCCTGGGGAGCAGCCAAGCTTACAACAACAACAACAACAAAGGCACTCACACGAGAAGAAGCGTCTCTGGCCGCCGTTGTCTCTTGGCGGAGTTCCGATCTTTTTGATGATAATCAGCGGCTGTCCTCTCCACAAGCCCCACATGCCCCACCACCCACTGGAGCTCCTCATCTCCCCCCCGGGCCTCCCCCCTTCTCAGCTTAAGCAAACATTTGCTTTTTGGTTTTTTTTTTTTGTGGGCAGCAAGCGTGGAAACAGTTTGGGAAATCACATGCGACATTTGCTCAGGAAAAGGAGAAAAGGAGAGGTGGCAAGTCTTGCCCAGATACAGATACACAAATGCAGATACAGATACACTTACAGATGCATCTCGAGATACAGATACAGTTGGTTCACGTTCACGTTCACGTAGAGATTCAAAGGGGAACGGAGTCGGAGTCCCGCGATCATCCACCCGCCCTGTTAGCCCCGTTACTTGTCACTCTAAAAAAAAGCTAAAAAAAAATCAAATAAAAAATAATCCAAGCAGTGAAGCTACTGTTTGTCTTTCTGGCGACAATTTGCCTAAAAAATAAATCACGAAAAAAGCCGCCAGACAAGCAAAGAAACGGCCAATTGGCAATTTATTGATAATGTCTACAGGGTCAGGATCGCAGGAACAATGAGATGATTTAGACCGGTGGGAATTGATATATTTGGGAGAGAAGAATGGGGATCTATAGGTATTTTTTAGAATATTTATTTAAAAAAAAATAATAGAAGTTATAATCCTTTGTAATAAAATAAGAGTTCTCTCTTAGAGAAGAGTCTTCTGACTTTAATTTGTGTCTTTCTTTTGGATTTCAAGCCCAAGTCTTCTATCTTAAGACCCCAAATATCTTCCTTGTATTATGCTTATTTATTAAGAAATACTTAATAAATTTTATAAAATTAAAAAAAAGAAAGAACCTTTTTTTAGAGACCATATCGATAAACAATTAATTGCCATTTTTAGGCAATCGTTGCCCTGCGCCCACTCTCTGCCTTTTGGGAAGGTTCTCACCTCTTTTTTTTGGGTTTTCTGCGGAGGTGGCATCAGATGCCTCTGGGCTCCACTCAGTGCCACAGGACTGGTGGCACCTGGATGCGGCCAGGAAAGGCTGAAGAGAAGGTGAAGCTGGCACATAAAGTCTGCGGAATTGTCAAATGATTTACATCCGACATATGTATGCTAAACTCACGAATATATCTGCGGCACGATTAGGACACAAGCGCGGTGCAGCAGCCACAGTAGAAGCCAGCTCGAGGAGTAGCTCGGTGGTGCAGCATGCTCGTGTCAGCTCACACCGAACCACCACCACAAAAAATTAAAAAAAAAAAAATTAAAACAAAAGTCGCGAAAAGAAAAAAAAAGAATTAAAAACTAAAACCGCATCACGGGCCAAATCGTAATCGTGGTTATGACAAATTTCGACGATGCACCGAGCACAGTCAGTCAGTCAGTGGGTGCTCCACTGTACAGTGGATACTCCTCTCTGGTCACCCCCCTATCCACCTTGTTGTTGTTGGGAGCCTTTGGAATCATCAAAGTAATTGGAACCTTTCTCACTTTCACGCGCACAAATTATACGGTCGCGCAATTTTTGGTGTCTGCCCGAAATAATGTACGAACTTTCTTATTTTAGTTTCTTGGCTTTTGGGTTCATCATCAGCGCCCCTCTGTTCTCCCTGTCCTCCCTGTCCTTTACCCCTGCCGCCTCCTCCGGGGCTGACTTGCCACAAGTTGCAAGCTTCGTGTTTGGCTAGTCATGACTTCCGCTCTGCACTTTGGCACACATCCAGACAAGCGAACAGCCAAACATCCAGGGGCCTTTCGGGATGATGCCCCATTATGTGGCATGTAGAGCGCGTTGCAGTTGCTGCACAAACAGAAATAATAATTACAAAATTGATAAGTAAATAAATAATGGGACTACTATAATTTTGTATGGCGGGCTTAGGCCCAGAAGAGGGGTTTCTTCGGAGCTCTAACCTCTTTGGAGTCTTCTCCATTAATTCTTATATTTCTCTTTAATTTCTCCAAGTGTACAACCAGCTGCAATTGGCTTTTCAGTGGCAATGTTCCGCTGCCCACACACAACAATTGAAGCGACTAGACTCTAAGCCCGAATCGAACCTGAAGTCCGTTTTGGGTGATTAAAAATTCCACCAGCCCCCCCTCAAAGGCCCTTCTAAGGTCCTATCTAGACCCTCCCTCCACTGGTGTACGAAGCACTGAAGAGCCACCCACTCGTCACCCCCGCCCCCCCACAACCCACTCAATTCAGAACAGCACACCCTCATGTGAAAAAAAACGTCCGGCATTAATATTTTATACGGGGCCAGAGGTCGTCTTGGCCAGGTCATCTTTATCTCTTATGACCCATCCCCCTGGCTGGTGGCGTCTTTTTTGTTTTTGCACCTTTTCAAACTGGCCAAATTAAAAGTTTTGTTTGCGTTCGCATAACTTTTCAAAGACTCTTTGAATGTGGGCCGGAAAAGTGTATTCTGTTCTGTTCTGGTCATGTGTTGTGCGTGTCCTCCAACCACCCGACCCACAAAAAACCCACCCAATTACTCCACCTCCCACCCAGATACCCACTTTAACCTTCTTTAAACTTTTCCATTTTTTTTTCCAGCTTTGACAAAAGCAAAAGAATGCAGGAAGGCTTATCAGTTGGACATGTTGTTGTATTTTAATTGTGGGCACTCGAGTGTAAACCACACGGAACCGGGAAAATTGAAAACCTCTCAGGCCCTCGCCCCCCCCTTCATAAGACCTCGTACTGGAAAAACCCGCACAAATGGCCAAGTGATAAAAAATGGGTATCTGCTTAGAGGCTTCTGTAATTGAGTTTGCGAAACAAGTGGACATTGAAGTCCAGATCCATTAGTTAGGAGCTGGGATATCTTTCAGATTTAAAGACATACAACCTTAAACACTTCTTCCTTTGCGTTTTTTTTTTTTTTGTGGATTTCTTGATTATTTTTCTGCCGGTTTTTGAATCAGAGATGTTCCGGCCTGGTGTCGGCTGCTCCCATCCGCCTTTGGCTGGCTTTGGCTTTGTGGGTGCGGTTTTGGCCAAGAAGCCGAGCGGCAGAAGGGGCAGATACACTGCCCACCCACTCGCATTTGCATGCTGGCTGGCTTGCTGGCTGGCTGGCTTGCTGGCCAAGTTAGTTGAGTTGCCAAGCCCAGACCGGTGGTCAGCAGCCGCGATATGAGTGAAGTCTGGGGTCTGACTCTGGGTACGAGTATATTGGCATCGGCTAGCCCCGTTTGGCTTATTGATGACTTTTAGCAGCCCAGGCAGCGTCGTTTAAATAATGAGCCCACGGGTCGAGGCCACCAGCCGTCGTCATGATGAGCATGATCCACACACACACACCTCCACAACCTCATCTGAATCCGAAAACCTCACATCTGTCAGAGTACTAGAGTCATCATCAATGGGATCTCGAGTCTTTACGAATCGATCCATCGTAGCACCTCGCCTAGGATCCCTCAGCTGTCACATTGGGCAATTTTTTTTTTTTCCATCCAGCTAGCTATCTAGTTTGTTGCTCAATCCCTGCAGTACAGGCACAGATACAGATACAGATACAGTATCTGTAACTCAGCATGACGAATCCCCCGAATTTTCGAATGCAAAGTGTCGAGTCAGCAAAGCCGTCGATGTCCAGCTGAATTCTTTGACGGATTCACTTTCGATTTTCAGCGCTGGTCGCTGATTTTCCATTTAGGGGAAAATTTTACTCAACCGGGAAATTGCCAAAAAAAAAACAGAAGAAGAAGACTAATAGGTGATAATAATATGTAATAATAATAGTAAAAGAAAGGCAGCTGAAAGTGAGGAGACAATGGACGAGGTATGCAAGTTAGTTCTGTCTTGGAAGATCTCTGCTCTCTGGAAGATATCATATCATTGTCATTATAATCACCCTTTGGTTCTTTATAGAGTGGCATATTGAGTACAAATATCTACAAGTATCTCGAGACATATGTTTATGATTAGCAGAGCATGACAATCCATCAGATGGCCAGACCTACGCTTTGAATTCGATTTCAGACGTTTTTTTTTTGTTTTTTCCACTAAATCTGGGAATACTTGCTACATCATTACTATGGCTCTGCGATGGCGATGATCGCGTTGTGCCATTGATGATGACCAGGAAAGAGTCATGGGCGTGGCCGGCATGCCCCGTCAATTGCCCAACATGGGCAGGGTGAGGTGGGGGCGTGCCGGCACCGGGCTTGGGTCTGGGCCTGGGCCTGGGCCTGGCCACAGTCTTAACTCTGGGGCGCGTGCACACCCAAAACCCAAAACGCGAAGC
This sequence comes from Drosophila pseudoananassae pseudoananassae, assembly GCA_018153035.1. NCBI lineage: Eukaryota > Metazoa > Arthropoda > Insecta > Diptera > Drosophilidae > Drosophila > Drosophila pseudoananassae. The sequence continues at coordinate 7,551,219 of JAECXR010000014.1, read as the reverse complement.
CCAAAACCCCAAAGATATCCAAAAGGAAAAAAAAAATAAAAAAAAAGTGCGATCGCTTACAAATAAAAAATTGTCGCAACCTACGCTCTTTTTTCGTAGCTCCATCTCACTCCCTCAGTGCGTGCAGATGCAGATATAGAGTCCAACGAAAAGGGGAGCACCAGATACAGATACAAAGATACAACATCCACTCCGAGCTCATTCTCATTCTCATTTCATATTCATCGATGTGGGGCACGGCCAAGAAATCGGTGTGTAGGATATAGCAGGAAGTTATTATCACATTGCTACATGTACTATTAAATAGTATATATATTCGTATACATACATGTATATACCCCTTAGGTACACCCCTATTTGGGGAGAGTAGGCCTTGCTGACAAGACGTGGACTTGGCCCAGTAGTTTGTGTTTTGGTGTCAGACTTCACCTCAACAGCGTTTGCCAGACAGTTTCATTTGTCATTGCGGGGCTAGTCGGGCTAGGCCCAATAAACAAAAAACAAACTAAATTAAATAATAAAAAACCAACAGCACTTGGCGAAATATAAGTAATTGATTTTAAAGGTCTATATAGAGAGATAAACTTACAAGGTCTTAAGGTCTTAAATTAAAGTAAACTAGAATAGTGTCCAACATTCTTGTAGTTTCTATAACTCTCAGTTTCTGTCCAAACAGTCTGAATAATTTGATCCAAGCAATTAAATGTTTGAATAATCTCATGTAAATAATAGAGCCTATCATTTTCCCACTGTGTACCATCCAGAGACCGATTCATTCATTATGTGGAAGATCTCCGGCCGGGGCAAGTCATTCGAATTCATAGCGCAGACTGCGTGGGATGTCGTTACTAAAAAAAAAAAAAAAGCTAAAGAGCAAACAGGGCGAAACAAAAGGCCATGATTCGTACTACTCAGCAGTACTCACAGTACGGTACCCAATACTGGCAACTGGTAACTGGTAACTCATAATGAGCTCCAGTTGAACTCTGGTTAGGAATTCTTTGAGCCATTTGTCATATCTGTCCATCATTTGGGGCGGGCGCTCGGCACTCGGCACTCGGCACTCGGCACCGGCGCTCACACACACACCCCTTGGAATGGGGTGACCCGACGACAGATCGCCCGATATATCCATGCACTATATGCCATAGACGATAAATTCGCATTGTGCGCACTGCGCACTCTGTACCGAGATTGCCATCGCCAGATATCCCCCAAGATATTGCAATTAAGATAAAGGCCAACTTTTGCGACTAGAGTAGAAAATAAAACCAGAGCCGCTCCCCCTGCATCGGTGGCTTCGTGACTGTGTCTGCGGTCTTGGGTCTTCGGTCTTCGGTCTTCAGTCTTCTGGCTCTTTTTGCCCTTCTTCTGCGAATCCCATCCTTTCAAAGTCTTCAAGGCACGCAATAAAAAGGCGATGATATTTAAAAGCTTCTGGTTTTCCTTAAAAGACAAGAGATAAAAAAAGGATAAGATTTGGAATGGAGTTGTGAGGGTAATATGGTTGATTATTTAATAAAATTTTAGTTTAAATTAAAGCCTAAAAATTAAAGAAGATATAACCTCTTCAACTATAACATTTGATGTTCAAGTTCATGCGTTAAAGGCCTTTAATGTTATTTTTCTCCACCAATCCAGTAATTCCATTCCTAACCTTGGAAACTACATTCCTCATTCCTTATGCCACACCAAGTTCCCTGTCCATTAGAAACTTCTCCCCGAAAAAAAGAACAAAATAAAACTATAAATAATAAATGTGAAAACGTACAAAAATATCCAGCACACATTTAGATGAGATTTTTCAAGTTCACCCCCTGCTACGAATCTGCCACAAAATCCCCCTCTATTGCCATCACTCTCTCTTTCTCTTTCTCTGTTTCTCCGGAGAATTCCCAGCCCAGTTGGGGGAGCTGGAGCTGGAGCTGGTCAGAAAGTGTAGAGTCTGAAGACCGAAACCGAAACCGAAAACCAAAAACCATTTCATGCCATTCCACAATGTCGGTGTCAAGACAGAACTGTCAGTGTTCCATCCACCCCATCTGTATATCTATATCCCTCCCTACACATACATATGCATAGACATATGTATATATGTCCCCACTCTCCTGCTCCACTCTCCTTGTCCCTGAATTCGGTGGCTTAAAATAACATTACGCCGATCCGAAGACAGTTTTGTTTGGCTGGGCCCGAGACTCTGGCCGGGAATCACACATGTCTGCCATATGTTTGTCCGTGGGATCGGTTCGGAACGGACTGGCCGTGGGGCTGTACTATATAGTATAGTATAGTATCCTCTACGATCTCCAATCTTTTCTTTTCTGTTATTTTGCTCTCAAGATGGCGACCGGCGACCGGCGACTGGCGACCCCTGGCAGCACGACTTCTTGTTCCATTTGTGGACACACTTGAGATTCCATTAATTCCCAAATATTTTCATTTCAAGACACAGCAGTCCCAGCAGCAGCCGGAGAAGCGAAAAATCAAACTGTATAACATATCAAGTGCTGTTGTTGTCACTGACTTTTATTTATGGCCAGGCGCTACTGTTTACACTGAGAGAAATCAGGGTATATTGTAGCCTCAAGATATTCTAAGAGCAAAGATCTCATACAAAAGACACACAGGCTAACTTCCTTTTAAGTCAATCACTCTGAATACCAGGTATTATCCCTTTGAAACCCTTCTTCAAAATCTACTAGACTTTTCTCTCAGTGTCCTGAAAAAATTGTCACTTGAATGGCGATCGCATCATCGCGGGAAAAAGTATAGAGATCGACAAAAAAAAAACATCAGACACTTGAATTCAGAGTTCCCGACTCTGAAGTGGGTGATTGGCTGTCTTTGGGTTAACCGCATCGTGAAAGCCGAAGCTAAATGTAGATTTAAACAAGAAAGGAGACAAAATCCAGTAAGAACGGGATCGATCTCGAGAGGCTTCTCCAATTACCATCAGGACATCCCAAGGACCAAGAACTGTCCGTTAGAACAGCTCAAGTGGTGCGAATGCACTTGTTCTGGATACTTTCGAAGGGTTACCCATGGTCCTACAACCAGATGTTAGTTCTTAAAAGATGCAGCCCATTTGGTAATCTAGGATACGTTTCAAAGGATATTCCGAATCTAAATGTGAATCTGAATAGGATTCGGATTGAAAGTCGGTGCAACCACCGCAGGAATGAGGACAGGCAGCGGTTTGGTTTCACCAAACGGGGGGGAGAAGGACTGCTGGGGGCCGTGTTGTTAGCCTTCATGGCCATCGAATGTATAATCGATCACTTGGGTGGCCAGGACACAGGCCGAGTTTGTTGGGTCATCTAAACAAAGTCAGTGGCAGGGGCGTAGGCATTGGCCGGGGGTACGAAAGACTCAAAATGTGCCACTCGCCCTCCATCCCCGCCACCGGGTCTCACATTTTTTTTTCGTCTTCGGTTGGCCGATGTTAAATTTGTTAAATCGATAAACTTTGTTTAGTGCGCGGAAACAACAAGAAGCCCGAGTCGAGAGGCCCAGAGGCCCAAAGACCAAGCTCTCGGAGCTGGAAACCACAAGAAAAAACCCCACCAGCTGGAGACCCAAAGGCGACTAACCCAAAAAAAGTTAAGTTTCACACAAGGAATATTTTAGTTTGCTTCCAAAAATAGAAGGGAATGTGAGGTCTTGCCAGGCATACATATAAACTATCTTGATTATCCCAATAAAATATTATAAATTATAGAGATTAGGAGAGAAAACACAGTAGAGAAATATATTAAAATTTATCGATTTATTCGATTGATGATGTATCGATTTTTTATCAAAAAGTTATCTTTAAAACTATTTTCTTAAGTCCTCCAATGCTTCTATTTTAATCTCATCTATAATCTATAACAAAAATGTAAGGTATACGAATTTCTTCCTGTGTCCTTAACCATCTTGAACTCTAACCCAAAAGTCCTGTAGTTCCTTGGATACCGTGTCCTTACGTTTCCTGTTGTGTTTTTTTCTGGTGGATTGCGTCAATCAACAATTTGTCAACCGGCGACCAGCTCCGTTTTTGGTGTGACATTAACTCATTGGCCCCGGGGCCTCCCAACCTGCACTACCTTAAGAGCTCCCCACCCCACCACCCCCCACCTTACCCCTATGCCCCTCGTCTACTGAATTTTCCTCGGCTCGTTTAATCGATCGAACGGATGGCCGCTGGCATTGAGAATCGGCATCGGAATTGGTGCCACCGAAAATGGGCGTTGGGGAGTGGCTCCAGTGGTTGACATAGCGGTAGCCAGCATATATATATCTCTTGTTCTCATACTCGTACATGTATATTTATTCAGATATATACATATGTTTGTGTGTGTGTGTGTGTACCTGACCCCCAAATCGATCTAACAAAGCTGTTCACGCGACAATTAATAGTCGAAAAAAAATAAAATAAAAAGGGGGGGAAGGACCAGCTTAGAGATTGGGAAACTCTAAGGGTTCTATAGCTCTATAGCTATAAAATAATGGCGGGTAGCTCAGACCAGAGAGGGGGAGGGAAGAGCCACCCCCTGGGGCGGTAAACAAAACCGGTAGCTGTGATAATGGTCAGCCTTTGGCCAAAACGATTTAATGCAAGACGAACTGTCTAAGATGCACTTGAAAAAGAGGGGTTACATTTTAGAAAAACATTAAATATTTAAAGCTTAAAGAGGTTTCTTAATTTTTATAGATTTATTTAAAATTAGGAAATTTAAATAAAATTAGGAAGTAAAATTAGGATCCTCCTTTTTCTTACAGTGCCTCTAAGCTAGCCACTTTGGCGAGCGGCAATTCACGCAGCCAGAATGGCTAATAGACGAGCTGGCCAAGAACTGCCCGTTGGCCAAGTTAGCTGGCCAGGCTGATGGATAGCCAAGGCGGGTGATTCCCGACTATATCTCGGGCATCTCAAGCAATTTGTCGACACTACTCCTGGCAACTAGCTACCAGCTACCAGCTCCTTGTTTCTGTTTCTTTTTTTGTTGCTTTTTCTGGACATGTTGCTGCCGCAGGACTCCAGCTGACATAATGATGCAGCAGTTGCAGCCGCTGCACTTTCAGCTTGCAGCTTCCAAGCATCCAGTTATGCAATGCAATTTCCTTGCAACCCAAGGAGTGCACTCCAAAATCTCAAGCACCGTCTCTATCGGCCTCTCTCCCTCTGACAGTCTTGGCCCTCCCTTTCTGGCATGCACACACAAATGTCACAAAATGCAATACGCCTCCCCCTAAATGGTCTCGGGCAATTCAGTAATTTTCGTTATTGTTTGTGTTTTTGTTTTTAAATTTTAAGGTTTTTTTTCTCTCGAGTTTTTAGCTTTTTGTCAAGAAATTCTCACATCTCGCCGACAATGGATATTGGTTCGGATCATATAATGCCGTCCATCGATAGCAGACAGAGCCGGGCCTCCATCTGCATATATTATAAGTGTGGCTATGCACTGAGAGAATACACGATCAAGATACATGATCAAGGAAAGTTAGTAATAGATTTTATAAAATATTTTATGAACTTCTAACATATTTCTTTAAAAAAAATAATAAACTTAACTTGCCACTTTTTCTTTCAGTGCCTGCATATGTAATGCATTGTTGGATTGGGGTAACCCCAATGATTGCCAGCATTGCAATTGTGAAGGCTCCTCTCGAAATCGCAAATCAGACTCTGACAAAATTCGCACTCGCCTTTTGGTTTTCGCGAATAATTGCCCCCCTTTATCCCTCCGTCGCCGTCCGGTCCTCCCTCGTTCCTGCTTTGATCTCGCCGCAGCGGAATCGGAATCCGAATCTCATCCGCATAACTCCCATTTCTTGGATTAAGGTAAGCCAGCCACCCCTTTTGTGTTTAAACTTTTAAAAATTTATATTTTAGCATAATTCATATCTTTGGCAAGCCATAACTCTGGTGATTCTTGAGTGATTTAGGAGTGGAGTTAGGAGTTATTATATCTTGAAATAATAGTTACAAATATTACTAAAATACTGGGCTTATGATTCCTTTGCCAAAATCTCAAAAATAGACTAAAACTTAAAAAAATATTTCATATCAAGATTTTGATCTTAAAAGTTAGTATTTTCAACCCTGATTACGAAACTGTTTACTATTTAGGGATAGGACCTGTATTGACAGAGTTATGATTAAGAAAAAGTCATAAAAAATAGAAAATTTAAAAAATCCATATTTTCCTCAAAATCGACTTATTTCTTTTTTTTTTGATCCGATTCATAAATGGTAAACCTTGAAAGAATTGCAAAACCTAGTTCTATAAAACTGGATTCAAATCTGGGAAACTATTTTTTTTTCAAATTTTTTCCAATTTTTATGATGCTACCCCTTGCCAAAATCTCAAAAAGTGGCTGAAAACTAAAAATATCTATTTTTTAAGATTTTGATCTTAAAACATGGTATTGAAAGCTCTGATTTCGAAAAGGTTTACTATTTAGGGATAGGACTTATAGCAACTGAGTTATGGTTATAGGAATTTGATAAAAAATCAAAAACTCCAGATCTTCATATTTTTTGAAAAACTGATTATTCCCCAGTCCATAACTTCATTATTCCGCCTCCGATTTTGAAATGGCATACCTTCAAATCATATTTAAAAACAGTTCTTTTAAAGTGGATAAAAATTAGAAAACGATATTTTTTTTAATTTTTTATCAATTTTTATGAAGTTACCCCTTGCCAAAATCTCAAAAAATGACTAAAATTTGAAAATATATGTTTTTGCAATATTTTTATCTGAAAAGTTAGTATTTTCAACCCTGATTACGAAATTATTTACTTTATAGGGAGAGGACCTGTATTGACAGAGTTATGATTAAGAGAAAGTCATAAAAAATAGAAAATTAAAAAAATCCATATTTTCCCTAAAATCGAATTTTCTCAAAGCTCTTATTTCTTTATTTTTGGTCCGATTCATAAATGGTATACCTTGAAAGAATTACAAAACCTAGTTCTATAAAACTGGATTCAAATCTAGAAAACCATTTTTTTTTTCAAATTTTTTCCAATTTATTATGACCCCTTGCCAAAATCTCAAAAAATGACTAAAAATTGGAAATATATGTTTTTTCAATATTTTTATCTAAAAAGTTAATATTTCGAGCCCTGATTACGAAGCTGTTTACTATTTTAGGATAGGACTTGAAATTATTGAGTTATACGTAAAAAAAGGACTAAAAAATTCGAAAATGTCCCTAGGTCGTATACGTGATATATTTTGTGAATAATTTTCAAAAAACCTAACAAAGTTTTAGTCAAATGATTTTAATACTTAATATAGATACTCCAAGAGAGGTTTACGAATCACAAATGGGTTCTTAATGTTAGGAGTAGTTTGACAAACATTATGGATCAATGGGTCGTATACGTGTTATGTTTATAGGTCACCACCTATTGTAGGGGAACAACTTTTATTATTATTATCATTATTTTAGTAATAGGGGAATATAGCTTGTAGGTATAAAATAAGCCTTATAAAGATTAAATCAACTTAATTTTTCAACTAAAATGTATGTTTGATATTCAAAGCTTCATATATAGAACTTTGTTTTGACCTTGATGTTTCTGTAAAAATAAAGTCCTTTTTAATCCTTTTGGCCAAGTAGAGCTTCCTCTGAAAGCCAGGCCCAAGCATTCGCAGTTAGCGCGCCAGTTAGTCCGCTGACCGGCTTGGCCATGTGAGCGTTCGCCGCTCGACTGATAAGAGATGCGGCGATGCCCGACGACCCCTTGCCGCCCAAGGCCCACAGCTAACAGACCTCCCCCCCCCCCCTGGGGGTCCAAAGAAACTAGCCCTCACCTTGGCAGTTCGTGGCACACATTGTTTTCTCTCTCTGTTTCGGCCCGCTGCTCTGCCCGCGAGAGGGTTGGCTCTCTCCGGCTGTGTCTCTGCCGGCGCCGGCAGAGCTTCGTCTCCTTTTCGCTCTCTTGCTGGCTACCTGTGCGACGAAAGAGAGCGGCAGCAGGTGGGTGGGCTGCCGGGGGGGGCTGGGCGGCTGGTGAGGCTGATGGGTTAAGGGGTGAAAGGGGTCCTGGCGCGAGGGGAGGGCGGCGGTTGTCAAACAAATGTGCGAGAGCAGCGACGGCCAATCGATGACGAACGCGCGTGTGCGACGCCACATATGTGTGAGTGTGTGAGTGTTAGTATTGGTGTGCGTGTGCATATAAGGCCTAAGCCCCAAATATATATGTGTGTGTGGGTGTGTGTGCCTGGCATGGCCATTCAAGCCCCCAAAAGCCCAAGTCCCGCCAAGGGTTAAGGATATTTATGGCAAACAAAAATATTGAGAATAAAAGAAGCCACATGACCCCCCACCCCGAAAACCACAATCCCCCAGTCCCCCCACCCCCTCTCCAAGCCACCCACCGACCAATTAACAACAAAAACAATTCGCACACACACGCACACCGACACAAACAAAGCGCCCATATGTGAGACGCGACGAGATGAGACGCCGAAGAGAGCTCTGATTCTCACATCAAAGAGCCTGACATTAATGGCAGCAGCAGCAGCCGCAGCCGCAGCAGCAGCGGCAGCGGCAGAAGCGCCGCAACTTCAACGCCGGCAGAACGTCCGGTTTTTTATTTATTTTTTTGAAACTTTGGGGGGCCACTGGGTCGAACATGTTTGATGTTGCAACTGCCCAGGAGTGGCGTGGGTGGGGAGAGTGGGTGGCCGGGACTGGGGAAGATCATTCATTGAGGGATATGCCCGCACACACACACACACATCGGATCCTTCCCGAAGGTGTGAAAGAAGCAGAGGCTCCTTCTGCTAACAAAGCCCGGTAAGCCACCCGGCGAGGCTGCGTCTTACCGACCCCTCTGCCTCCTAGACACTGTAGGCAAGGACTGGAGAAGATCCTGATAGATAGAGGGGCAGTACGGGTTCCGGAAAGGAAAATCAACGGTGGATGCCATCATGCGGGTGAGGAACCTGGCGGCAAGCGGTGGCGAAAGTGGAGGCATGGCTATCTAGTGCCGGCCTTCACCTCGCCCCACAAAAGACGGAAGCCGTGCTGATTTCGAGCCGGAAGAAGCGATGGGAGTAAGGTCCTACGCCCGAGGAATCATCCAAGGAACGCTGGACGATTCGTCTCATTCCGGACGTGGGAGAGTGGAACCGGAAGGAAGCATGGTCAGGTAGACCTAAAGCTTCCGAAGCTACATAAAGCGCTTTGGTGACGAAAGCGAGGCCTTCTGCCCGTCGTGCGGCAGTGGAGTCCCAGAGGACCCACTCCACGTCCTCTTCGATTGCAGGCGATTTGTGGAGGATCGCCTAATCCTGGAGGAGATCTTGGAAGAGGCCTTTACACCCGGCAGCATGGTGCCTCCAGTGCTCCACACGCCGGAAAAATGGGAAGCCATAGCCGTACTTGTGGCCAAGACAATGATGGGCGAAAAAAAACGAGTATGACCTTTGGGAGCTGGCGAGAGATCGCCGCTGGCAGCGAGCTTGCAACTTGTTGGGGCTCGGTTGGAGCCGGCTAGGCAGGCGGGCAGTTGCAGTTGCAAGGTTCCGTCAGACGCTTTTGGGTCTTCGGGTTGGAAGGGTTCCCCAAAGCGGATGGAAGAGTTTGGGGATGGGGGTTCCTTCACAAAATATTTATGTTTAAAAGGCTTTGTTTTCTAACTACCCCCCTCTCATACACTTATGTATAATTTGATGTAAATTATATAGAAACCGGTTCTAAACTCTTTATAATTAAAGGATTACTGTTGTTGTTGTTGTTGTTGTTGTTGCTCTTAGGTGACTTTGATTTCTAGCGCCAAAGGTGCGCGCGCGCTTTAAAATCCTGTTCTGTCAGCTCTTATTGTTGTTGCTGTCTGTTGAGAGGGTTGTAAACGGAAAAGTGACCAGAGTGACCACTTTAGCACCACCACCCCATGCATTGGTGTTGTGTGTGTGTGTGTGTGCCTCTCGTTCTGGCACGCATGTCCACCCCCACAAACATGCATACGCACACTAGGACACACACACATATACACATATACAATCGTACATAAACGCACATGACCGGCGGCGAAGGCAGCAAATAAACAAACGCCGCACCACCCATCCGAACTTAACCCACCCCCGACACACCACCCAAAAAGTACCGTTAGGAAAGGGCTGTGTTGGCGTCGACAGTGGCAGTGGCAGTGGCAGCGACGGCGGCGGCGGCGTCAGGTTCGCTTAGCCAAAATCAAATTGCCAGATTGGCATTAAAGTGCAAAGGCAAAGGCAAAAGCCTGAAATAAAATTGAATTATCTGCAGTCGCTCGCAGGACATCGTCGCGTTCGGACATGTTCGCCTAAGCTCGCAATCTCCCCCAAAGCTACCAGCACCAGCAGCCGCTCTCTCTCACACTCTCTGACACTCTCATTCTCTCGGTGTTTGTGGGTATCTCCCTTTGTGGTGTTGTGGACACTTGCGAGAGCTTTCGGCTCGCTTCCAACACGTTCGCTTGCGTTCGGGGCATCGGGCATCGGGCATCGGGCTTTGACAGCGCTGCGGCGGCGGAGGCAGTGGCAGTGGCAGTGGCAGCAGACCAGCGCGGCGACTGAGGGCAGCAGACCGACCGACCAGGCATAAGCCAGAACTGGCAGCACAGGCAGCAGGCAGCGGCGGCGAATCGTCGCAAGTAGTCGCGTACTTCCGCCGTTACCGTTAGCACACGTTAGTCGGAGCTGCGAGAGCTGAAAGTTCCGAGTGTTGCGAGTTAGCCGCTAAAACCGTTAGCTGACCGCTAACAACAAATAACCAAATATTGCCACAAAAATTAAACAAAACATAAAGATACGAAATAAAAAACAAAAAGGATATACATACGAGATAAGAAACACACAACAAAGTGCAATTTTTTTTTTCAAGTGTCGCGCATTAGTGTGTGCGAGAAATACAACCAATTGGGATTATCAACCACAGGCCTGGGTGTCGGCACTGGCACTCCTCACTCCGCACTCCAATTGGAAAATATTTACTAAAGTCTAGATGAAAATGAAAACCGCGTGCGAATGTGACAACAACAACAACAACTGCCAAATGATAAATAAACAACTAAAAAAGCAACAACAACCATTATAATAAAGCGCCAAAACAGCCAATTAGAAAAGCCGCAGTGCTAAAGGTTCCTACATAACGAAAATACCGATATAATCACAAAAGTGTAGTGTGTTTTTTACGAAAAATAACATGTCCATTTCATGAAACATAATGGCTGAGATGGAATGGCTAAGAGAGCGAAAAACCCCTCAAAATGACAACAACAAAAACCAAACAGAAACTGTCTGATTAGAAGAATAGTTGATGAAGAAACCCTATTTTTTTTTCGAAACAAGTGCAATATCCTTAAACTATCCTTAAACTAAAAAATAAAAATTAAAAATAAAAACTTTAAAGACAAGCTTAGGCCTAATATACTAACAGTAGATTTTCGTAAGAGGCTTTTGGTAGAGAAAGCTAAAACATCGAACCAATTGGAGAGCCAATTCGGCAGCAGCAGGACACCCAGGACATTGCCCTTCGGTGGGGTATTGGTCCCGTGTCTGCGAAGTTTTCAAACACCTTCGGAAACTGGAAACAAAAATGAGAATTAAAATGCCCGCGGTTCGAATTGCACAAGGTAAGTTGGAGAATCAAAGGAGTTGGAGGATAAATCCCAATTGGGATTGTTTATTTTTTGAGGGGTGGGTAGGGAGAGTTCTAAGGATCTCTTTAAAAAAATGACCTATAGTCACCATGACTATATAGTTTCTATTACTTTCCATGTCGATTAGAAAATCCTAAAAGCCGGCTTATCTCTCACTTTTGGGGAACTTAGCCATAAAGGTTCGTGGAATAACCTGACTCATTTTTATTGCTCGCCGTAGAGGTCACCATTTCTCCAGCAGACTCGGGGTCACCTTTTGGCGAATTATGATCTCAATATAAATAATATAGTTTCTATTAGTTTTCCATTTCGATTAAAATATGCTAAAAACTTAGCCATAAAGATTCGTGGAATAACTTGACTCATTTTTATTACTCGCCGTTGAGGTCACCACTCCACCTCGTCGGGGTCACCTTTCGGCGAATTACGATCTCAATCGTATACTGTAGTGATGGGCCTGTTAACTGGGCCTATGGTCAGGCCATATCAGTCTCCTGTTTTAGTGTTTTGTTGTATATTTCTGTTTTGTATCTAGTGCGGTTATCGCTGCGATATCGCAATACCGAAATCAGAGCCCGTCGCTGGGGTGTGTTAGCCATGATTTTTCAGATTTTTGTGTTGGGCTTGCGTTGATTATTGGAGTGCTTGGGGCGGGGGTGGTGTGTACCCCTCTAGATATTCTAGATCCCCGATTTGGACGCTGGCTAAGTCTGCAACGAAAACGGCCAAGTTCAAAGGAAAATCAGGGCCGTAAAGCCATAAAGCTCGTGTGTGCATATGTGTATGTGCTTGGAGTATCCACATTCATATCATTGTCATAATATGGATTGTCCCCACCATAAAGGCATATTGTTTTGGTGTGGTTGGGTTTCTCTTCTTTTTTTTTTTTCGTTTTTTGCACAGATTTTCCATTTGTAGAGTGAGCAAGCGGACGTTATCAGTCCTATCTAGATAACAAGACCGAGTGGACACTGACGCACTTGCCTCCTCGACCACCGCCAGGCACACCTCTGGCCCCACCTCCATTTCTAGGGCTATGGTACTCTATTTTATTTTCTTGCCGCCCCCATGTCGTCAAACAATTTTAATTGCTCGCAAAGTTGTTTGCTATTCTCCGTTCTTGGTTCTGTTTCTGTTTCTGTTTTTTTTTTTTTGGGTTTATTTGTCTTACAAATCAAAATCAACACGAGTCCCCCAATGGGTTTCTTCTTTTCTTGGTAACAGGTAACAACAGGGCCTTGATAAGAAAAGGCCTAATTGCTGACGATCGGGGCTTGGACTTGTTCCTCTGTAGCATCGGACCTGGAATGCGCCTCTCTCTTATCAATATCTCATATGGTGTCCCCAAAATTGCTGTTGTTAGCCCACAACTCACACACATCATACACACACCGCGTCCCTCTCTATCATAATTAATTGCTACAATTTCAATTTCGATTCCGATACTTTTGCTCTTCTGTTCGATTCTGTTCTGTTTTGGAATCTTTTTGATCTCCGCTGGCGAACAACAAGAACAATATGGATTTTTTTTGTTTTTACAACATTTCGTCATGCCGCCCATGGGTGCTCCGCTTATCAGAGGGGCCGAGGGGGCCGACAGTTGGGGGGACAATGGCCTGATGAGTAATTTCCGAGAACAAGCCGCAATGTTCATGTACGACAACATATTGGAAGTTTTGGGGGGTTGGGGGTTACTCCCAGTGGGAGAAACCAGAAAACCAGAAAAGCGGTGGTATCTGCAAACTATTTACCTTTTGATATTAACCCATTATCATGCACATTAACCCCAGGTGTGTGTAGGGGAGGGCCAGCTGCTGCCGGCCGTTGGGCTTCAGTAAACAAACATCCTGGCCAGGATTCGAGGGCTATATATCGGTGATGGTCAGCGCTAATCGAGCGGCACGCTTATAGCACCTGCCTTACCCCACACTCCACACCCCACTAGTCACCAGCTTTAACCCTTGTTGACCCACCTGACCCTCACCTGACGTGGCCATCTCATGGTCGTCCTGGTGGCGCCTGCCTGCTCTTGTTTTTAGCCTTTTCCACCTTGCTTTCTTTTAATTTGATTATCGACCAAACAGTGTCCATTAAATGAGCGACCGACCGGGCGAGCGACCGCTACTGCCACTGCTGCCGCTGCCACTGCCGCCTTGCCATGGCAACGTCCTCCTCGCGTTTTCAGCATTTGCAATTGTTATAACAAATAACAGCGTGTGCCACACTGCCTCCACCTCACCTCACCCCACTCCGCACTTCGTTGCCAGTGTCCACCCCCTCACACAGGACAGCAGGTCCTGTGTCCTGTTTGTCCTGCAACCCGCAGTCTCAACGCAGTGTCGTCATGTGGACGTCAAAGTCTTGTCCAGCTGCGGCCACAAATTTTTGGCCAAAAGCGGAATTTAAATTCGGCTTTAATTAAACGGGCCAGCAAGGATATTAAGGACATGGGGTTAGAAGGTCAAAGGGAGAACTAAAAGCTTTTGAAAGTAAGGCTAGTAAGGCTTTTAAATAGTTTTCTTAAATAAACTATAATATTTTTTATTTAGTTTTTTAAAAATTAAATCATATCCTGTTAGTCCTTTTCATCAGAGAGTCCTTGTTTTCCGTCAAATATTTTTCTTGTGTAACAATTGTGGAAGGGGTACTTCCTTTTTTGTTGTTCGCGGGGGGCAAGGACATTGGACACAGGACATGACGGCTGCCAGGATATGCAAATATATATATCCTTACACATATAACTGTACCTCTATATAATCTGTATATCTGTATATATGTATAATTTATATGTTTTATAAATTGAAACTGGCCCGTACTGGCATCACAGCGGGAGGGACAGAAAGCCGCCGCTCACATGGTCCAGACAGCGTTGTCCCCCTCCCCCCGGTTTCGTTTAACCTCCCCCATCCCCCCTTCCCCGTTGTTGCTGCTGCCACTGGCAGCATAATCAGCCACAACAGCGCTCAGCGAGTTACTTCCGCTGCGGCGAGTCGGCACGGAGGACGTCCCCCGGACTTGGTCCAGAAACTGGTCTTCTTCGCCTGGTAGGTGCATCCTGCAGCTAGCCTGCATGTCCTGCCAGCCGAGGCGAGTCCTGTTCTGGCCCATCTCCCAGCTGGATTGTTGTGTCCCAGCCTTTGTTTTTCACTCAGTTTTCGGCTTTTGTTTCCAATCCCCAGGGCGGGTTGCTTTTCATTTTTAAAGTTTATGGGAGATTTTTTTGTATTTTGATTATTTTTAGTGGAGATACTAACTTACTAAGATACTAAGAGAGATAGCGATTAATTCCTGTATGAGATTCTTTCTTCCCCAAAACTGATATGCGCTTTCGTCACCTCCTTGAGAGCCTTCGTCTTGGATTATTCCGCCCTAGAACCCACACTGCGTATACTCAATATCAATCATACGCCCATTAATCCCAGGGAAACCGTTCAAATTAAATAAAAGAGCCAACAAGTTAATGAATCCTGCAGACTTCCCAGCCTTTGTTTTGACTGGAAATTTCTTAGAAGGATTTCCATTTTTTTCGCTTTGATTTTGTTTCCTTTTTTTGTATTTTTTGGTTAGAGAGCCGAGTGTTTTTTTTTATGATTTCCCGCCTCGCACTTTGGCAAACTTTTCACTTTCAGCCGGAAAAGTGGAGAGCCGAGGGAGGGTGCCGAGGTGGGGTTGGGTGGTGCAGCACAGCTTGGCACCTTTGTTGGTGCCACCCAGACACCCCCAAGCCCCCAGCCCCTTTTTGGTGTCTCTGCAAACACAATTTCTGTTTCTCTTTTCATTTTTCTACTTGGCTTTCTTTTCTTTTATTTTTCTTTTATTTTGCTTCTATTCTTTTTATGATTTTCCCTTCTATTTTTTTTTTTGCGTAGCCGGCGAGCAAAACAAACCGCAAAATGTTCGAAGCCGAACATCTGACTGTGAGCGATGATGGAGGTGGAGTATCCTCCGCACAGACCTCCCTACAGACCATCCCTCCCCAAATATAAAATTCTTATATCTGTAGCATATTTTCCCGCTCCCTGCGCACGCGCTGGCTAGGCGCGAACAAATATTTCAATGGCTTTTCCTGCTTATTTTTTGCTGTTTTTGTTGTTTACTATTCCAGCTCGGTTTTCTTTCCGCACATCTGCTCATCCTCGTCCTCATCCTCATCCCTCCGAGGAGCGAGCTTCGAGCACGTGCCAGTGTCCTCCCATAACCGGAAATGCGAAAGATTCCCAAATAATTGTTTGATAAAGGGGCAAAAAAAAAAAAAAATAATGAAATAATGATTTTGCATAAATTAGGCCAAGATCAAATAACTCAGATGTGCGAGACTCGGAGGTAGAATGATTAGTCTCAGGCCCAGTCTGAGCTTCAGAGCCAGCCAGAGTCATTCATTAATATCCACACGGGCTTGGCAAGAGGCGCCTCCTACGCAGTGTCAGAGAAGTCCAAGCCTCCAGAAGAAACCAAAACCGAAACCAAAACCCAAAGCGAAGACGAGCTGACTGGCTTTTGTCTTATAGGCTTTAGGTTCGGCATGGGGTCTCTTCCAGTCTTGTAGTCTTTTCTCTTTTCTTTTTTTTTTAATTGAGCCAAGCAATTATTATTTTGCTGGCTCAGAGCACTCACTCAGTGGCCCATTCATTGATCCGCTGGCTGGCTGACTGCCCATTCATTGCGTTTATAAATAGCTCGGTTCAGTTTCGGTTTCTTCAGTTGGGTCTTCGGTCTCCAGTCTTTAGTCTTGAGTCTTCGGTCTTCGAGCAGATTGAAAATTCACGGCCCACGCAATCGGCAATCGCTGGCTGGACCCGGGTCGGGGTAGAGCCACTGCCTCACCCTGGGCCGTGTCTGGGGCATAGCACGTTTCGCTATTGTAAGGAGCGCCCCACAGCCAGGGCACCTACTTAGCCAGCGAAAAAGTCGCCAAGCCAATAATTAATAAGACAATGAGAGAGTACAAGTATCTATTGGGGCTTTTCTATTTAAAAGACTCAACATTGATGATACGCACTGTGAGGATCTCCCGAAGGGGAGGATGGGGAGATGGGAAGACTCTTCGCTGTGGGGGACAAATGTGGGTGTTTTTGGCAGCGAATTCAATAAAAACTTCACAGCCAATGAGCTTGGGATTTTTGGCATGTGACCGACTCCTCCTCAATCTCAGTCTCAATCCGAATCCCAAGCCCGGTCCCCAGATCCCAGTCTTAGGTTCCCAAATCCCAAAATGATTGTGGGTGTGGGTGCGGCCGAAAGGCTTGGACGAGTGTTCCGATGGCTAGATGGATGGATGGATGGATGGATGTATTGCTCTCTCTCGGCTTGGCATAATTTAATTCAATGATTACTGATTTAAAATGAAACCAAGAAACCGAAATGCGTTGCCCCGGCTCAAATAAATAAATCAATCACGACCCGAAACGGTCCAAAGGGGGGAGCCCTGTGCCAAAACAAAAAAAAATGTATAAAATCAGAAAACAAGAAGAGGGGGAATGGGAATGGGAATGGAAACCCCACCTCAAATGCATGCGATGTCTTCGAGGTCCATGGCACTCCCCATTTCCGTTTGCCAGCGATTTATATCAGCGCCTGGGATGGATGCCCTCCCTTCCTCCCGGGAGGCTCCTCTCGGTGCCACCCCCCCCTCCCCCCTTGGGTGCCCCCTTGGCTTGCCCCACGCATCTTATCAGCATAATTATTATCATTAAGATGCCATTGTCACATAGCACTGCACACCTTAAAGTGGAGCTGAGCTGGCTCGCCCGGGGGCTCAGGGAATGCAGCTCCGGGACGGATGCGTTGGAGGATGCCCCCTCCCCAGGGAGGTGGGTGGTGGAGAAGGAAGCCGGGTCCCTGCATACATATAGGGAGGAGTTTAAGCCGAACTGTGGGTGGATGTGAGCGATGCGATGCCGGGCTCCTTATAAATGGCATTCGATTCCATTTCTCCCCCAGTTTCAAGGCACTCTTCGGGCCATAATTTAAATATTATTAATATTCCCACCTATTTTTTTGATTAGTTCCCCCCTCCACTCCCTCGTCACCTTTGGATGATCTTTAAAGGCCATATAGAGTCGTACCATTCGATATTTCTCGGCCCATCCCTATAAAAAAAATGCGTCGTGTCTTCATTGTGTTCGTCACTGTGGTTGTTGGTATATGAGCATGTTTTTTCTTGTTGTATCTTGTATGGGCACGCGCTCATTTCTCGATTTGCTGGCTCGCCATTCGTTGCGCTTCTCTCTCTCCCCAAGCCCCAAGCCTCTCCCTCTCGATTTGGCGATTTGTGTGCGTGAGTGAATCATCGTGAAGCCCCAGTCTCCACACTGAAAGAAATTAGAGAGACAATAATTAGTCTTAACTTATAATACTGTGCTGTATTATATAACTTTATACTTAAAAAAATAATTAATATACATATATTCGAGGAGTCATACTAGTATTTCTTCGAGTGCCTTCTTCCAGTCTCCGATCACTGATCGCCAGCTCCTCCTTCCTTCTTTCTCCCCCATCTTCCGCTCTCTTGCGGACGGGAGACTCTCGTTGACGCCTCCCCTTTTATTTATTCATTCAGTTTCCAGTTACAATTCCCCTGATAACTTATTTACTCGCTTTGGGGCTTTGGCTTTTTGCTTTCTTGCCTTTTGCTTTTTGCTCGTTGGCTGCCCGCCTCGTACCGGTTCGGACCGAGTCGGCTTCGTGCCACTTCGTTGGCGATCGTCTGGCGGCCGGGTAGCGTGAGTGAGTGAGCGAGCGAGCGAGTGGGGCCAGAGCGGGAGAGGGCTATAAACGAGTCGAATTGGGCAAGCGAATTGAATGAATATCAGTTGCTTTTTTTTGTCTGGAAACTATGGAAATAAGAGCTTACGAGCAGGTTTTTAGTGCCGTAGCCCTTCCCCCTGCCGATACGCGCACCCCCCACCCTTGCACTGGCTACTCCCTAGCTCCCCTGGCCCACTTTCGTGGCCCCCACTTCTTATCTGCCGCCGTGTTACGTTATTTGTTATTGTCTCGCTAAAAAACGGCTTCACACCTGTCTGTTTCTGTCGGTTCGGTGATCGCCGTTCGCCGCTCGCAGCTCGCCCCGTGTCCCCTTGCCCCATCACGCCCCATCTCTTTCGGTTGGCTCGCTGCCTCTCTTTCGCTCGCCACCAGGTGTGTGCGTTGGACTTTTTGATTGGTCAGACCTTGATAAATAAAGCCAAGGCATCGGCATCGAAACCCGGGCCAAGCCTCTCCGGCCCATGCCAGCCCATCCAGCCCGGCCAGCCTCCTCGGCTCTCTCGCTCGCACCCACCATCGCCATCTCGCTCTGGGCTTGGCCACAGCATCGTCATCGTCATCGAACTCATTGTTGTTGTTGTTGCAAATTGTGATTTTTTTGTGACTTTTGCGGCTGCGCAGCTTACTCCACACACACACATACACACACTTGCACGCCTACGGCCGCCATTTTGGTTGCGTGTAAAAAAAAAAAAAAGTATTTGAAGTTAAGGGCACAGCTTGAGATCGAAAATGTCAAGAAAACGAGGGTTAAAGGTCTTAAGAGGAGTACCCCTGAAGGACTTGCTCTCAGAGTCCGGAACGGTACTTGCCTGCTGACCTCGACCGGTCGAGAGGTTTCCTAATTGAATTCCCCGTTGGACTTGCCAAGTTGGACCTCGCTTCTGGCCAGTTTCCAAGTGCAAAGGCCTCTCTCCATCGCCCAGGTCTGGTATGGTCTGGTCTGGACTGGTCTGGAAAATTGCCGACGCACACACATGGACACACCCGAAAGGATATGGTTGGAGCTTCCTGGAAGCATACGATGCATGAGTGTGTGGTGGAGGGGAGATGGAATTTATGCATCAACAAACCCACAGACAGACGTTAAGAAAGATGGAAATCCAGGGAGCCACTGGGTGCCACTCTGGGTAGGAGATGGCTCCAGAGGGAGGTGGTTCCTTTGGCTTTTGGTCCTTTTACAGCCTCGTTTCAAAGGGGCGAAGTGGGCGGAAGGCAGGGCCCATTGTTGGGCGCCAGTTGCGCATAATTGAAACATAAAACGCTTGGACACCAATTCACAAAAGCCACCTCCCAGTGGCCACTCCTCCTCGCCAACGTCGCCTCGTCCTTTTCAGGGGCGGAGTGGCGCTGGGGCGCAGGGGCGCAGGGGGAGGCATTGTGCGAGGAGACAAGAAAAGAGACAATTGTGTGTAAGAAAATGCAAGCAGAGCATCCAACTCGTACATGGATGGTATTTGCATGTCTGTGTGTGGGGTCAGGGGCGTGGGCAGGAGTCTCTCCAGAGGGGGTCTCTTAAAAATAAACCAAATCAGATCCTTTACTTAAATCCTTCCTTCTTTTTGCGAACAAATGTCTATCAAATATCGTAGACCCCCTTTTGGCTGCGCCCCTGCCCGCGGGCATGTGTGATTTATGGAGTATTGTTGTTGTTACAAATTGAAGAGTGCCAAACCGCATATTTGAATATGGACTTAGAGGGGTTAGGTAAGGGGTTAAGTCCACCAGAAATAGAGCTAATAGTCCCGGTCGCATACCTTCGAGGGAGGCGCCTCCATCCTAACCATCCTAACCATCCTATCCATCCTCCCAACAATAAATTTCTACACTCGCCCTGGCAAAGTTTTAGTCGCTTTTCAATTATTTTCACTCTCCGCCGAGTGATGGTCCTGGAAGTCCGTCCTCGGATCCGTGGCTTACTCTCTTGACCTCTAGTTAAGACTGCCAAAAAAAGGCAGCCCCATGATGAAGATGGCGGCAAGATTGAAAAGGGGGGAGCTGTAACCGAAACAGGACCTGGTCGAGGTCTAAGACCAGAGGAACACATGTATAGTTGGGGATAAGGACACTTGAAGAAGAAGGATTAGAAGCATTACAAGGATATACTCAATTCCTTTTAGTATTTAGTTTTCGAAATATTTGAAACAACTTGGTGCTTTGAGTTTCTCTCAGTGCCGCACAATTTCTTCGCTCCAGTCGAACGTTTTCGCTACTTTCATTTGTTCGCAATTTGTGTCCTGCCCTGCGGTGGCAGTTACCCAGTCCACCACCCTCCTTGGTAGCGACGCCTCTGCCAGTTGCGGTTAAGTTCTCCAAATTGCAGTCAGCACTGGAGTCTGGAACAGGACATGGCCGGCACAAATACATAGCATCCTTGGAGGGGGGGCGGTGGATGAGAGAAGGGCCACCAGGATCCACCAGGATACTGGATACCAAGAGGATACTGGAGACTGTCCAATAAGTGGCAAAAACGACGCGTGCTATCTAGTCATCTGCAGATGGTTCGGAGTTGGGAAATTGGAATGGGAATGAGAACGAGAATGGGTTAGGAATGTGGCAGGACTGACTCCTCTTGCCAGACAGCGTCCAAGGTCCACTCCTTAGTGTATGTGTATGTGTGTGTGTATGTGTGTGGCAAGAGGAGGACCGACAGGACAAGAGGAGACGACTCCAACACGAATCACTCAGCCGCAGCGCATAAAGTTCAAGTTGGGCGATTCCTGGGTGAACAGTTGCCAGGCAGCCGTAGCCAGGATTCCAAGGATATGGCCAAGAGGGAGCCAGAGAGGAGGAGGAGCAGGAGCAGGAGAAGAAGGATACTGCGATGCAGGATACTCGGATACCAAAAACTCCTAGCTTCGACGCTGCAAGCGAATAAAATCAACAAAATTCAAGTTTTTATTGTTGCCCCGGGAGGGAGAAGCAAGTCCGGACCAGTATCCTGGCAAAAGGATTCGCTACTGGTACTTGCTACTTGCAACTGCCACTCCTATGCACATATGTATATCTTTGTCTGGCTATATGTATTTGTTGCATGCATGTGTTTGTGTGGCAAGAACGTGTACTATCAACGTCATCGGCCACATTTGGTCCCTGGCGGGTTCTCGGTTTCATCACCACCCCCAAAAAACCGGGGCAGCACCAGAGAGAAGAGAAGAGGAGAGGAGAGAAGAGGACGTTCGTGCAGAGAGGACACCAGCCGAGAACCTGCCACATTGCCACATTCGGCTTGCCACCCATTTTTCGTTTGCCCCATCTTCATTGGCATTGCACATCGTTTAAGTGTCGCATCCGGCTGTCCGGCATCCGAGTTCGACTGTGAGTCCGAACAAGGACCTCCCACCACCCACATGAATCCTTAGGCCATGTGCCCCCTCTCCCCCGTTTCCCGTTTCCTCCACATTCCTCCAAACATAACCCGACATTGGGGCGCTATTGATTTTGGCTGAGAACTCAGTTTCTTGTCCGCAAGGGATGCGAGTCGGAGGAGGTCCTGGAACGGGCGTGCGGTCAGTGGGGATGTGTCCTGGCCGGCTCGGCGTATGTGTGCCTTCCGGAGAAGGCCAGAACTCCGCCCATTTGGCCGGAAGCTCTCTTTCGGAGGAAAAAACACCTGAATTCACGTCGTTAGAGACACTTGTATAAATATTTTTTGTGGGCATGTGTGTATGTGGGGCTTTAAAAGTTTCCATTAATTCCTCTTATTAACTAACTAAACAATAATACTAAATATTAAATTAATTGCCAACCGCAGAGAGTCGGCCTATAAATAAAACAGATCCAGTCCAGGTCACCTGTGGCACGGGGGCATCTAGTTGAAGCCATTTAATAGCTGACCATTTCAGAGATTAGTTGCATTGTTGCCACACTGTGGCATCCTCCCCTGGCATCCTCCACACTCCATACCTCGGATGCTGGAGGCTAATAACCAAGCCATAAAACAATACCGGGAGGCAAATGGAGGCCCGGATCGTGTAACCAGAAATGTAACTGAAACCCTCGACCACGGGCCACCACACGACGTGGCAGCAGCATCCCTACTCCCTGGAATGCTAGTGTTGCACGTTGCCCCATTGCCTGGCCAGAGGCGACAACTTTGACTTATTGCTGCGACAGATACAATTACAAACGATGGCCTGGCCTGTGGGTCTTGCGGTCAATGAGTTGAATGAATTGAATGAATGAGTGAGTGCAGTGAGTGCCATGAGTGCCATGAGTGCTGTGAATGGTCCACAGTTTTCTCACCTTTGTCTGCGATCGGAAGCGATGCCGATCGCGATTTGTTATCACGGCTAACGACGACTAGGACCAGACTCCACAGACCAACAGAAAACCAATAAAGGCCAAAAGAAAAACGAAAAACCAAAAGGAAACCATACCTATATAGCCACATCCGAGTTTTCCTCAACCAGAGACCAGAGACTCCAATACCATTGTCTACCCGAAGACTCTGAGCCTCTGAGAGTCTGCGGTTAACCGAAAGTTGTCTATAAATTATTAAAATTGTCTCATTATTCATATGGAATACAATAGATTTCATTTACGTTTCATTTTATTGCAACAACAAACAAACTAAAGAAAATAAAGAGCAGAAACCACAGAGAACAGCGCCGAACCGGTCTCCAAACATTATATGATATATATCTCTGCCATATATATGTACATACGTATATGTTTTTTTTTAGAACTAAGGTGAACTTAGGACCAGGTCCAATTGCCTTTGTTTGCTTTGGTTGGGCTCTAGATCTCTCGGCCACTTCAGACTCTCAGCTCTGACACTGAATGCGTGGGAGAATGAATCTCAATGGCACACACCTGAGTTGCAACACCAGACCTATTACTTTACTAACTTTTACTATTTTCTACCAAAAGCTTGAAAATCATTTAACTAATTCCTGAATATATAACCTTTTTCTTTGCAGGTGAGTGACTCGTGAAGCTCTGGTTTTTGGTTTTTGGTTCCCAGCCGACCATGTCAGGGCCAAGTATTAGGAGTAAGGATCCTTGGCCTGGCATTTCAATCAGATGGGCCAAGAACATGGCCCCATTACATGGGCCGGCGCGTGTAATCGTTTGGGGCAGCCGGAGTCGGCCCGACTTGCCACTAATTATGTAAGAAGAGGCAGAAGCAGAAGTCGTCGGTGACGCAACCACTGAGCGACAGACAACCGCGGACAAGCATACGCGAATCTCTGGCCAAGCCAGGCCAAGATCGTCCTCCTTCCAGGCAGGCATCTCCCAGGGCAACTAGTTGTCGGTCGGCTTGTCGGTGTTTTTGAGAAACCCCACCGATGACATCTCAATACAACTTGTTTTCTTTTCTTTTCTTTTTTTTTGGTTTTTGTGCCAAGTGGTCATGTCAGATGTCCGAGGTTGTTGTCTGGGCTTGGGAAAACCAGGCGGAAAACTCGGAGGAAAACTCTAGATCGGAACGCAGCATTTTCAGAGGAACAACTTTGATGCATCGTCGCTTAATTAGCATGGCCGACCCGAACTTGCAACTAATTAGTGGCCTTGAATGTTTTCCCAGTTTTATGGATGGATGGCTGGATGTCTCTGAAGGGTCTCAATCACAGATAGAGAATTAATTCTCTTAATTTATATTCATTTTTATGCATTTTCTTGCCGTGTATAGTTTGGTGCAAGTGTGAGGAAATTTCGTGGCAAGTCCCGGGGAGATGTGGTAATGTTGCGTGCTTGTCTTACACAATCCCCTAAGCCCGTACGCAAATTTTCCCGCGGAAAGGACGAAAACTAAGTGAAACAAATCGCAGATGCAACACAAGCTACCTGCCTGCCAGTCCTGCCTGCCACCCACACACGAGTCTGCCACACTCTGTTGCAAGTCCATCCACCCATCCTGCCCCTCGGAAATCATTGAAAAGGTGTCAATGCATGAAAGTGCCAGAAGTTGTCAGTTGGGAAACTGAAAACTGAATGCTGGCGGCTGTCATGGGTTAAGCTGGCGGGGAACGTGTGGCAAGGATAGAGGTTAAAGTGAGCTTCAAATATAGACACTTTCGAGCTTTAAAATAGAAATATTTATTTCTTAAAAAATATCTTTCAGAATAAAGATTTAAGAATAAAAATAGAAGAACCTTATAATCCTAGCTCTTTAGTCCTTTTCGGGACAAATCCCAATCCCCTTCAAGCCGATTGATGCTTTCATCGCCTGTGTGCATGTGTGTGTGTATAAGCCGAGGGGGAATCTGACTGAGGGGGGGCCCTGTGGCATGTCCAACTTGTGGCAAGTGCGTGTAAATGCAAATGTTGTCGATGCTCAGCCGAAAATTGGATTGCCAGGACGGGGCGAGGACTGGGGCCTTAGTTAAATGCCCAATGTTCGGCGAGACCGCAGACGTGTCCGTATCCTATCCATATCCTCCCTGAAGCCCTCCTCCCTCCTCCCCCCCCCCCCTCTCTACCCTCTCTCTTTTAACATTCAACTGCAAATCCTTAATACAAATTGCAAAAGTAACCGCGACCAGGGCTCTCAGCTTTTGGTCTGTTCAACATTTGTTGTAGCTGCTGTTGTTGCAACTATTGCTGCTGCGGTTAGGTGACTATATAGCCTTAGCCCAGAGACCAGAGACTACAGACCAGAGACTACAGACCAGAGACCAGACTAAGCAAATCAGGCCTGGCCGGGACACACGGGGCATTCAATGAATTCAATTGCCGACCGCAGACGGCAAAAGTCGTTGTTGTGTTTTGGACCCGAAAAAAAGGGTACTGGTACTGGTACTGGCACTGGCACTACTTAAACCCAGCCAGACCAATACTAAACTTAACTTAAACTAATAAAATATAAAAAAAAAACTAAACGAAGAGCCAGGACAAACCAAAGCAACAAAAATGAACTAACACGACGCCATCGAAGCTGCACTTTCAATGTTACCCCAAAACCAAAGCCAAGACACTGAGAGAAAGATATAAGAGATCTATTAGGGGATAAGGTATAAAAGTCTTAAATAATAAAGAGTTTCTTGAATAGACTTACTGGAATTTTGAAACAATATTTCAATCTCTTATGGAAGTTTTTAAAGATCTATAGTTTGGTTGATGAAACTAGGAGAGTTAAGAAAAGATCTTAAGAGTTTCTAAGTTAAATTTATACTTCTTACATTTTTTAAAGAATTTTCTTTCCTAAAATACAGATATACAGATATAGCTATACCTACATAGAGAGAAGTACCTTTACTAGAAGTACTATTCCAATACAGCTCTAATAGAGTAGCTATATTACTACATATACATAACTAACATAATTTCTGATAGAGTTAAGGAAAGATCTTAAGAGTTTTAAAGTTAAAGCTATAGATATTTAGATATTTTAATGGATTTTTAATACATTTTATAAGAACATTTCATTCTTAGTTTAGAAGAAGTTATTAGAAGTCTTAGTAGCTTAGAAGAAGTTCCAAGTTTAGCTCCGTATAAGAACTACCTCTAAGAACTACCTCTCCTCAAACAGATCTTTTAGAGGAACTTTAATTCAAAACCTTTAAGACCGCGAACTGACACTATTTTTTCCATAATATCTTCTCTAATTTTCCTCAATTCTCCAAAGATTCAAAGCCTTTTCTTTCAGTGTCCTGATCAGTGCTTTGTTTATTCTATAATACAGTGCCGTCTTCTTCAATTGCGTCACAAAACCGACAAGCAGCAACGCACTGGGCTGAGTTATTTGTTGTTGTTGTTGGCTGTTGTCTGTTGCAAGTTGCATCTTGCAGTTGCATCTGCACTTGTCTCGATGCCACATTTGCAATCGTTTAGTTTTGGAGGCTCTCTCTCTTTTAATCGTGCACCTCGAGACGTCACATTTTATTTTTGGCCACATTGATATGCAAGTGACGACGACAGGCGATGGTAACGGCATACAGCGGGTGGCAGACGTACCAACAACAACAACAACAACAATAACAACAACAAAATATCCAAAGGAAACTGCAGGTGCCCGCAGATATGCAGATACGAAAAAGTATCTGCAACATGACTTTCAAACGTAATACAAACAGCTCATCCATATGGATGCCCTACGCCAGTCCGTTCTGTCCGCTTGTCCGTCTGTCCGCCTGTCCGTCTGTCCGCTAGACTGTTTGTCCGCTTGTCCGTGTGTCCGCCAGTCCGTTTGGCCGCTTCGACAGTCGGTCGATCACGCGGAGCAGAGTGCGCATCGTTTCAAGTACGAGTATCTAAGTATATGAGTATCTAAGTATATGAGTATCTAAGTATCTAAGTATCGGAGCCTCTGAGCATCCGCGCATCTGGCAGATACAAGTGTCGACTCGACGCGACTTCAACTTTCAACTTTGCATCTCTCGATTCGCATTCGCTGTTTATTTATTCCCTTTTCGGGTGTCTATCTATCTTTTTGTTGTATTTCGTATCTTTTGGTTTTCATTTTTTTGAGTTATCTGGCAGTAGGTTAGACCGCTAGCAATTGGAATGCCTGTTGGACGTTGCACGTTGCACGTTTGCCTTTGGTGCCGTATTTGCTTATGGAATTGAAGGTTTGGAGTGCATCTTTGAGACAGGAGCTGGGCAAACACTCGGGATTTTGGATTTACGCTTTTTTCTACGCTTTTTTGTATCTTTTTGGAGGCATCCACGGTGTGTGCCACATTTCGTTTTGATTCTCACCGTTTTGACAAGTGACCTTCAGCCGAAGGTACTTTTGTTAGCCGACAGGTTCCCATGACACCTGCCCTGCCGTCCTGGTCGCGGCTCAGCTTGGCCTTTCCTCACACTTTCGGCATTCATGACATTCATCAATCAGGCCACAAAACACTCACACTTACTCACACTCATTCACTTACTTATTCATTCCATTCATGGGCACAATGCGAAGTTGTCAACGGCCAGCACTGGAGGCTTGGGACATGGTGTGTGTGTGTGTGTGTGTGTGTCAGTACCCACTATAGTACCCAGTACCGTTGTATTCAGAGATTCAGAGACAGGCCCCAGAGTGTGGGAATCTGTTACCCTTTCTCTCATCTCAAAGACTAAGCAAATACGAAATGGCTTTTCTGCAATGCCACCAGCAACAACAATGAGGGACGACCAACCACAGAGGCTGAGATGCCAGGCCGACACTTTCCAGCCCGACACTGTTCAAAATAGTTGGTCTCTAAGGGAGTTAACTAGCCAGCATGCCCATTGTGGGTAGCTCTTAGTTCTGGCAGTGTAGTGAGCCACGTCAGGTGCATTTTCCGACGAGTTTCAGTTTGAGTTTGCCATTGTTTCGAGGCGCCCCCGCACTGTCAATGTTTTCGGCCGTCCCAAAAGGGTGAGACCCCATCACCTGCCCTCCTGCCCTCCTGCTCCCACTTCCTCCTCAGAAGCCCCCACTGGCTCCCTCTTTGTTCTACATCCTCCCACGGGGGAATCCGCTCAAGAAAACGGCAGCCAGAAAGCAAATGAAAAAGAGAGGAAAATCTGAGGAAAACTAAGAAAGAAAGAAAGAAAATAAAAAATTTGAACGTGTTGTTCGGATTATCCGTGAGATAATTTCTTTTTCTTCTCTTCTGGCTGCTGTGGATACAAAAAATTGAGAAAAAAAACTGAAAAAAACCACCGTCTTGTTCGCATTTGCTGCCTGTCAACGCTTAGACGGTAACCAGAGAGTGTGTGTGTGTGTGTGTGTGGTTGTGTTTGTCATGTGCAGGCCATAGCCATTATTCCTAATTTCGGTTTAAATCAGATCTAGGTACATGCTCCCGAGTGAACTCCACCAACGCCGCCCACAACAGCCGCCTGGCAGTCCCCTAAAGGCTGACCTTCCTTGGGCTGAGACCCCAAGTGGCTGAGTGGCGCCCCCGGGTACTCACTTTGAGAAAAAGGGTCACACTTTCCAAACAAGATCGTTCATGCCCGAAGATCCTCGGCCAAGCATGTGTGGACAAGGACCTGCCCAGGACTTCCAGACTCAGACCTTGTTTTTGGCCAGCTTCCTCATTCCGGAGTCTAAAATGTGGCATTGTTGCCATGCTGATGTTGCAGTTGCTCATGTTGATGGCGTGTTATTTAAATATATTTTAAACAGGCAACCGTGGCAGAGGCACAACAAAATTACAGTTAGGCGAATTGGAGTTGCAAATTCCACTACGTTAGTGGCAGGGGCAGGGACAGGGACAGAGAGCTCTTCTTCCGCATCGATTCTCACATTGGCCAGCTTGGGAGCTGTGTTGGGAGCTCACCTTCGTCTCCTTCCTTAAGTTCATTACAATTTATTTTTATGTGTAATGCAATTATTGTTGTGGAAGTGGATGTGGAATGGGGAAGGGGAAAGGGCGCAGGGCAGTGGGTGGATAGGTGGATAGGTGGTTAGGTGGTTAGGTGGGCTCTGAATCCGCATCCGACTTGGTCGAGGTCTTTGTTACACTCTCCCGGATCGGACATGACAACAAAGGCACGACCACGACACGTTGCGAATTTGCCATGAACATTTGTTGTTGTTGGTGGAGCTACTTGGTGGCATGGTGGCATGGTGGGTGGTGGGCGGTGGGCGGCTGCATTGGCTGACCTGGCGTTGCACTAAATACAAACACGGACACATCTGGCGCTGAAGATCGCGCGATTTCTTAATATGAGAATATTCCCACCATTGTCTACTCTGATGAGGAGGCTCCACTATTTTCAGTCATTGGGGTGACTGACTTTGCCACAAAGGGGAGGCGGGGCAGCGGGGCAGCGGGCAGATCTAGTGTCTAGTGGCAAGTTGTCCACTCGATTCGATTGCATGAGGTGGCCAAGAAAGCGCCCAGCTCTTGGCCCATTTAGCACTCGCGCTACCCACGAGCCCTGCCACAAAATGCTCTATGCTGCATGTTGCACACTCCCGCTGCTGCTGGGTTACTGTTCTGTTCTGTTCGGGGTTCTGTTAGTGTTGCTTTAATTCCAGTTATGCGAACTTCTTTTGTTTCCCTCGATCGGGAAAGCTTCAAGTGCAGTGTGAAAAATTCCGCCTACCATTCACATGAATGGAGCACGGCCCTTTCCTTGGGGTCATTACTGGTCACCCTGGCTGGGGTTGCTGGTGGGGTGTGGGGAGTGGGGTGTGGGGGCGCGGAAGAACGGTTCTTGCGTGCTAATTTATTTTGCACTAATTAATAATTTATGCCTGGCCTCTCTTCTACTTGCAGGTGAGTCTAACGGTAACGACACCACCACTTTCCCAGGCCCCCACATCATCAGCACCCGGGAAATGCCAACTCCCATAGTAGATCGTAAGTAATGTTTCGGCTAGTACCTCTGGGGAGTAGTGTAGCCCATGGGGAATCTGTTTAAAGTGTCCAAAATCCAGGAACTTGATGAGAATGGGTCGGTTCATGATCCTAACGCCATCCATCCCGATATAGGAGCCCACCATCGGCGGAAATACCAAAATATTGGCCTTACGGAGACAATATCTTGGCCAATATTCATCTGATCCCAAATCGGAATATCTGGAACCAGTTCTGGATTAATTCTGTAGGGAAAATCATGAAACTCCAATACATCGTCCATATCTCGCCCGATTTGGATCAGATTCTCTGCATCGAAAGCAGGAAACTTTCTTTAAAATTTAATTTTTTTTAAAGGAAGCTCAAGCTTCAACCAACTGACCCCTGCTTAGGCAACTTCTCTTCCAATTTGCAGCCGATCCCCGAGGAAAATACCTTAAATGCTTCGGGGGACAGTCCTTAGGCCAACATTGGTTGGCCCAAATTCCATTATAAATATTACCCCCAACCGGTGCTGGGATGTGGGATCTGCGATCGGCAATCGGCAATTGTGCAAATCGAGACCAGAAAGCCCGGCTTAGCCCTCACACCATCGAAATCGAAATCTAAATCGAGATTTGGATGGAGGATGGTGGGAGCGGGGGAGTGGGGGCAGATCTCGTTTTGCGATCGAGACAATAGGGTGCACCTGCAGTCGATCGAACAATTCATCAGGCGGAGGATTAAAAAAGATTTTCCCACAATTTCCCGAGCAAAGTACCATCCAAGTGATCGGCGGCTGCCCGGGGGCAAGTATAAAATTTCATTATCGCGCACTTGTAGCCAAAAAAAAAAAAAGAAAAAGAAAAGAAAGAAAGAAAAATGAAAGAAAAGAAAGGCAGGAGAAGGACGAAGGATGCTGGTCTGGTCTGGTCTGGTCTGCCAGCTTATCCCATTACACTAAGCGCATATGCAGGAGTCCTGTGTGAATGCCTCGCATCCTGCTGCCCAGCCCAGCCCTGTCCGGACACTTGTTGGCCGCTTCATGTTTCAGCAGAAAGGCGGCAGACAAAGCAGCGCCGGTGGAAATGCGAAAAGATCCTGTCAGTCCTGGGAGAATGTCCTGGGCCTTGGCCACTTGATTAGCCGCGAAAAAAAAGGCGGAAAAGGTAGGAAGTAGAGCTCCTTGGCTATACGATACCCGCTACTTGTACCCTACAAAAATTCCATTAAAAAATTGTTATAATTGGGATCTATGGCAGAGTATTTTGTCATGGGAATGGCGAGCAGGTGACGTGGCTCCTTTGGCAAGGATACCAGCTAGACAGCTAGGCAGCTAGGCAGCGATCCTGCTTGGGGAGTTGGTAATTGAATTGATCGTGATTTACAAATCCAAGCCATTGTTGAGCGTT
This sequence comes from Drosophila pseudoananassae pseudoananassae, assembly GCA_018153035.1. Taxonomy (NCBI): domain Eukaryota; kingdom Metazoa; phylum Arthropoda; class Insecta; order Diptera; family Drosophilidae; genus Drosophila; species Drosophila pseudoananassae. The sequence goes on along the minus strand of JAECXR010000014.1, from coordinate 7,520,194 downwards.
GTCGAGGCATCGAGGATGCAGATGCATTCTGATTGCTACCTGGATCAAAACCGATCCAGAATAGAGAATAGAGAACAAGGAGCAAGGACACTGGCACACACAGGGGCAGTTTTTGTAGCGAAATCGCCAGGACAATGAGTGTGCATTTTGTGAATTTTTTGCAACGTGTCATCTCGATGCTTGAGAATGTCCCGCCGCTCTCTTTTTACAATTGAATGTCCTGGCTGATATTTTTTCTGGTGCGTGAGAAAAAGGATTAAGGACTCGGTCGCCAAAGAGCGAAAAATAGCGAACGGGGTAGCCGGTCGAGAAAGAAAGAAAGGAAGGCCCAGCTGGCAGCGAGTGTGGGAATTTTCGGGAAGGCTGGCTCTGTTTTTCGATTTTGATCCATTTCAGGCTAATCAAAGTAGTGCCCCCCCTACACTACTTCTTCTTGGATGGGGGGGTGGGGAAGGAGGGAGGGGGTTGGACAGGAGGATAGGATTGGATTGGTTTTCGGTTTGGTGGCTGGGATGCCGAGCGCTGCCCACTGTGTTGTGTGCTGGATTCATTGTCTCTGCAAGTTCAGTTCGATAAGCATCAAGTTCTCACGAACTTTTATTGTCCTCAACGACCAAAGTCGACGACAAAGACTGGAATTGCAAGTTGCAACTGCACGAGCATCTGCTCCCACTCTGCCCCCATGCCCCATCCCCTCCAGCTCCACTTCCAGCCCCAGCTCCAGCTATAACCCTTGCTTTCCTCTCCTCTGCAGAGCGACATTTTCCAAGCAATTAATGCCAAATTTAGACAAGCCTTTTGCCTAGGCTTCCCCTTGAAAAAAATCTTGGCCAACAATTTTATTACCACGCTCCATGTGATACATACAGATCCCTCCGCCCGCCCTAAGGGGGGCTATGAGCTTTCCACCTCAATCAGCCGTGAAATATGAGCTTGGAAGCAGACCGGAAGTGTGTACGCCCCACTGACGACGACGCATGGCACGCCATACACACTGTGTTGCCTCCCTGACCCAATTTCTCCTCCAAGACCTTACCTTGACTGAATCATCCAGATAAGACACCCAAGCCATAGCCAAGCCCAAAACCCCAAAAAAAAAAACTCGAAAAGGGGCAGCAACGCATGCGCGCAGGCCCGTTGCTAATAAATTTGTTCGTTTATGCGGGACATGTGGAAACGCGGCAAACAAATTAAATTGTAAAATGAAATTAGCTTAGATAATTTCGGGCAATAATGTAACCCTTTCCGCAGCACCCGCATCCCACGTCCCCGTGACACAATAATGCATTCCGGCCATTCGATATAGTTTTCAATAATTTGATTAATGATTTATGGCCGATTTTGGAGAATTGAACTGGGTTAGATGAGGCTTAGACCTAATCCGTAGATGGGTGGTACTAAGAGTGCCTAGATAGGTGCCTGGGCGCCACTTGTTGCCAGATTATCCTGCTGTTGTTGTGACTGCCGGGACATGCCTAATATCCCAACAAACGAAGCCGCTCCTGTGGCACTGCTGTGGGCGTTAGCCAGGCCTACTGTCCTGCTGTTGCTGCTATTGTCCTGCGAGGTCCTGCGAAGTCCTGCTACGTCCTGGTCATCTGTGTGTGTGTTTTTGTCTCGATTGTCCTCGATTTTATTGGAGATAAATTATGGCCCGGGTCTCTGGGCTATTTGTGGGTGTAGCTTTGTTATATTTTAGGGCCATGACACGCCTATTAGCTCATTAGGAGATGCGGCTAACAGGATAGCCGATAAGGATTCCTTAGAGACTCCATATGCTGTGAAAGAACACCTAGGTATGAGCTACTTTTGGCCAATTTACTTTATAAATATTGATGCTGTTATATATTATATGCATCCATCTATATATAGTCGAAAGTCGTTTCAATATTCGAGACACGTACGCGGCGGCGGACAACCGAAATGGGCCAAGAAACCTCAAGCCGGCTTGGCCAAAAGATGGGCACGTCCAGTGGCCCAAAGATCTCTGTCCGCTGATGGAGATGGAGCTGGCGATGTCACTTGAGTAATTGTCGTCATACGCTCGTCTCGCTTAGTTTCCTATTTCCAAGGCAGTCGGCGAGGTACCTGCTGTACACAAAAGCCGCCAGTCGAGGAAAGTTTCTACATATGTGTGGCAGTGCACTGAGAGAAATTCTATTAGGTTTTCTAGAGCGAGTTGGGGAGGACTTTCTAGACAAGTTACTTCCTACCTTTAAGGTTCTTAGGGCTTTACTTTTCTCTTGACTAGCTTTTCAGTAGAATTTTTTTTATTTTAATATTTTTTAATAATGCAACCTCCCTCTTATTTCTCTCTCTGCACCTTGACACTTTTTTTTTTTGAAAAAAAAACCAACCTCGGACTTTCGAGTTGGACATTTTGTGGCCTTTGTTGTTTCACAATCTGCGTGTCAATGATGACGCTGCTCCCCAGAGCACCACCCCTCCAAGCCCCCCTCCCCTTCTCCTTCCCGCCTCCCCTCCCCTTCGCCTTTGATCGTTTGGCATGTCCAAGATGCAATGCTGGCCAACGTGCAGCTATTTAGTGGCATTGTATGGCTCGCCCAGCGCCCCCACCTCGCAGTATCTCAGCGCTGGCATCTGGGCAGTGCCTTTGTATCGGAGTATCTTTGTATCTCTGTATCTGAGTATCTCAGTGTATCTGAGAAAGGGCCTTTGGGACCTCGAGCGACCTGTGTCCACGTCCGCCGACAACATTTCATCATCCGATGACGACGATGATCGTGAAAAGGAGCACCCCGAACAATAATTGTCAAAAAAAAAAATAATAATAATTTTAGAGAGTTTCTTGGGTTATTATGCATGACGGGCTCTCTCCCCCCACCACCACCACCAGCGATGTGTTTCATTTTTTTTTTTTTTTTGGGAATTAGCAAAGTCCATGTAGTACTCCCGAGGAAAAGGTGGAAAATGCGGGAAAAACTGATTGATTTGACCGACCGGAGGATGCCCGAAGATGACAAATCCAATCACAACAACAAAAGGAGACTCCTGGGTATTTTCACACAAAAAATAGGGACGCATGAAGGCAGGTTGGGAAAGGTTCTGGTCAAGAATGCGATAGGATCAGATCAGATATAAGGTGGCATCTCAAGAATAGGCTCTAAAGGGAAACTGTTTTTAAAAGGAAAGTAAGAGTGTTTTTTAAAAATATATTACAGATAGTATTATATATCATAGATATTATGTGAAGGGTTAAGAAAACGTTACTTTTCCCAAAGCTTCTTGTTAAAAAAAAATTCTAGAAAAACGAGAAAAACTAGCAAAGCCCCTAAGCTATCCATCAGATAGCTTTTTTTTATGAAAATCCATCCAAAACCGTTACGAAACCTATCCAATTTCCATAACTATTCTTCCGGTTTTTTTGTTAGTTTTTTGTAGTTTCTTGAAATTTTTCTAGATTTTCAAACTTGCCACAGGATTTTTATCTGCAACACGCAAAACCCAGCCAAGCAAGGAACCCAGAAACCCAGAAATCTAAAAAAAAAATAAGAAATAAAGCCTCGAAACCGGTCACCCTTTTGGGACACATAAATTTTCCGTTAAAAACGAATGCATTTCCAGGACGATTTGCTCATTTAAACCAAAACTCTACAAAAAAAAAAAAAAAACTATGTATATCAGGGGAAAATTATCAAGCCAGAGGTAGCAAGGACTATGACAAAAAAAAAAAAAAAAACAGGATGCCAGGGGAGACGACAATTGCCCGTCTTGGGGTGAAACCCAGCACCCAGGACCATCTTCCTTTTTATCATTATTGTTTGAATTGAATTAAAAAAGCGACGGTAATCAATGCGAAGCTGCGCCGGCTGCTTCGACTGCTTCTGCTGCTTCGTCCTTGTCCAGGACCCTGCCTCACATGTGACACACACACCCCACCCTACCCTGCCCGGCCACAGCCTCTCGTATCTTGGGAAAATCTTGGCCACCACCACCCCAAAAAAAAAAATCCGGCCAAGGCACAAAAAACAATAAGGAGCTAAAGGACGAGGGTAGGACACGCACGAGGGGCATAAAAAATTAATATCGGGGGAAAAAAAAAATTTGCATAGAACAAAAAATGCCGTTACACACACGCACAGATACAGAGACACATGGGGTGTCCTTACGGGGCTGCTACCTGGACAGGATTTCGCAACTGCGATCCTTCAGGGGTTGCACGACCCCGGAGCCAAGAAGGAAGAATAAAAAAAAAAGAATCACACACAAAAGGAAACTTTAAGAAAATCTGACGCGGCGATCGGTAAAAATTGCATAAAAAATAATTGCAAGGCGACAGGACGCGGGCTGGGGTTCTGGTTGTCCTGGATGTCCTGGGTATCCTCGGTAACCTCCCCTCGCCCGATGAATGCCGTTTGATTAAAGACGGCGCACAAAGGCTGGCCTGGCAGGGAAGGAGGTGGGGCACATTAGCAGCATCCTTTTACAGGACTTGGCATCTGCGCAGGCGCCGCGTCCCCTGAGTCCTGCGTCCTGCCGAGGGGTAAATCAAATGCGCGCGCAAAAAACTCAAGAAAACAGGACCCGCTCTAGGACAAAAAAAATAAAAAAAAAAAACACACACACACACACAACAAAAAAAAATCGTTTACCCCTGACAAGCGAAAGGATTAAGTAGCAGGAGGGGCAGGATCAGGATCGGGATCGGGATCGGGTTCGGGGAAAGAATCTTAGAAAATGTTACGCATCCAGCTTGTCCATTCGAGCGTTCGAGCCTCGCGCTGGTCTATTATTAGAGATTTGAAAGGATATTGCGCAGCTTCCTTGGAAGCGAGAACCAGGAGCTGCTGCGCACATCGTCCTACAGGATCAGAGAAGTGAAAGAGATGGCTGTGGGATGGAGGGAGACGGGATACTTGGGGGCAATGCTACTCTACTTCCTCAAATGAGTTTCTTTTAAAATTTCTTTCTTTTGGATCTGATTTCGATTTTTTAAGATTTCTCAATTATTTAGTTTAGTTTTTTAAATATGTAATATCTTAATTTGTTGGGTAATTAATTAAAATTAATTAATTTTGAGTTAGAAACCCCTTTTTTTTGGGATGAGGGTTTCTTTTTATGGCTTCTCGTATGCTGTGCCTGTCAGAAACGATCTCTCTGGTAATTGGCTGCTAGAAAGGCTTGAAATTTTATTAAATTAATTGAGTAACTAATAGATTTCAAAATAAATATTTTTTAATATATTTTTTAGGCTTAAAATTAAGCTGGAGATGTTTTAAAATTGAAACTATTTCTTGAAGATAAAGAAAACTAAAAGGATTAACTTTTCTGAAACAAACTTTAAATAATTAATATATATTTTAGTCTAGGGTTTTTATTTATTTATTTTTTATAAATTTAAAAATTATACTTAATATTTTTTAAATTAAAATTAAACTTTAAAAGAAGTCTCCCCCATTGGGGCAAGTCATCCCCAACTCTCATTCATTTTTTTTGGAAACTCATATCCCATTGGTTAGATGGTCAGTGTCCTGTGCCCTGTGTCCTTTGGCTACTGGCCGCCTTAACCCACCCCCTGCCTAGTCCTAGCCCCCACCATCTCCCCCTGCCCCTGGCCTAACCCTCTAGTGCCGGAAAATCTTCGAAAACAACTTAATTTGGACAGTGATTAAGCAGGGGCAGTTGGTGGCATGTGAAGAGTCTCACCGGAAAGGGATAGGAAAGGGGGAGCGGGGGACAGTGTGTGTGTGTGTGCCTTGTGTTGGGGCAGAGGCGCTGCGTTGCTGCGTCGCTGCCGCTGCCACTGTCGACGCCGACTGCTGCGCCGAGGTCCGAAGACGAAGATTTTTTCATCCCCCTTGTGTTTCCTTTCGTCCACTCGCAACATCGAACTGTGCGGCCCATGTGTGTGTGTGCGAGAGCGAGAGCGAGAGAGGGCGAAGGGTAGAGCCGCAACACCAACCCCTGCCCATGTGAGTGTGTAGTTTTTTTTCGCCCCCCCACCCCCCCTCAGCTGAGCTGAGCTCGCTTCCTTGCCGTCGGTGAGGGTCAGAGTTCGAATGAAGAAAAAAATGTCGCTGTCCTGCCGACCCAGGGCTGACTGAGGCTGTGCTGCCGACGTCGACCGAGGCAGCGGCGGACCGTACCAGCGGACCGACGACGGACCGCGTCGAGCGTCCCAGGAAGCCGTCGAATTGTCAGTCCACGTGAAGCCTCCGAGGGGTCAACAACATACGCGCTCTGCCCTCCAAGCCTAACAACTCTGGGACTACTCTACTCTCTCCAGTCAAGAAACCAATTCGAACTCGAAAACGAAAAAAAAAACACTATATGCCGGTTAAACCGCTCGAGAAACGCACAAGTCCTTTAACGTTACTGCCGCTTCGTGTCTTGTGAAAGTGTCAATACCATCATATCCTTGAAGAACCACACGCAGGACAATTGGATTACCTACGATCGTGTGCGTTTCCAGTGCCTTTCACGAATCTTTTTTTTTTTCGCCCAAAAAAGCCAAGAAAACTAAATTTTTTTTACAAAACATACTTGTGATGTGTGGAAGAAAAAATTAAGAAAACTAAACAACTCTTTAAGAACAAAATATATCATTCATGAATACCTTTTTTTTTTGAAACACCAAACAAAATGTACAACAAAATGCTGTCGATCAGTGAGGATCATGGATTCCGTTCCCTGAGCCGTAAGTTTCCCAAAGAAGTTCTCCTTCCCAGAACCACAAATTCCCAAAAATCCAAGAAAGTAGATATATATATATGTACATATATATATATATTTTTTTTTGTGATAAGCTAAGTTAATGCCCGCACCCACAACTCAGCCACAAGTCGGGGGAGTTCAACCTACTTACCTTTTGGATCGGATCGCAGCCTATATTTACATACATGTCCGTTGACTTTTTGGGAAATAAAACGTGTACCCCTCCCCTCCACTCCCCTCCCTCTCTTCGCTCTGCACCTTGCACCAAAAAACAAATATTTTAGCAACCAGAAACGACCTCAAAAAAGTACACAAGAAATGAAATAAAAAATAAAAAGTACAAGTTGCAGGCCAGGTCACAAGTCTTATCGCAGGAAGAGCCCAAACAATGAATACAATTCTCTCTTCTGGAGGCAAATAGAGTCGGCTTGGCTTTCTTCTTTTGTGGTCCAGCTAGTCCAGCTAGGGGGTAAACCCATTCCAATCTGAATGAAGGCCAATAGGACTCATATAGGTTACCTTGCCATAATTATCAGTTCTTTGGGCCCTGCAGCTTTTATCGCCTTGTTATGCCCTGCAGTTGAATGCTCTCCTTTTTTTTATTGTTTTTGCTGTTATTGTTGTTGTAATTCATTTAAGGTTTTTTATTTGTTGCCTTGTGCCCATTTCCTTTGGGGGGCTTATCACACCAGTGCCATGTGTGTCCAGCTTTGCGTCGCACACGCACGTGGACTACGAGAGCCATGGGAGTGTGTATGTTAATGCCCGATTCCAGGCCGCGAACATACATATTTGCATATGGCTCATTCACTCAGTTTCAGTTTCAGTTTCTGTTTCAGTGTCCGCGTGTCCGTGTGTCCGCCGTCTACGGGTCTCCGTCCGGTGTTTCCAGGTCTACGGTCTTCGGTCTCCGGTCTCTGGTCTCTGTTTGCTCATTTGTTTGTCCAGATATCCAGTCGCTTACCTTGCCGCGCCATATGCGGGTGTTATCAGCCAGCTAGCTTTTGGCTAACCGCTGCCCCTCCTCCCACTCCCACTCCTACTCCCCCCACTGCCCTCTGCAGAACCATCAGGCCGAATGCAATGCCCGTAGGGGTCTATGGGGGGACAGTGAGCAAATAAAACCAAATTTTGTATGCTAAAACACTTTGCAAAGACGACCATAATACAGAGAGAGAAACCAGTTGGTGTAACCTAATTATGATTTTTTTTTAAATTAAAAAAATAAAATAAGAATTAAAATTAAGAAGATTTCTAGTTCTACAAGAGCTCTAGCCACTAGACTAGTTGTAGTTCTCAAGTATTGCCAATATTTCTCTCTCTGTAGCTTAGTTTATTTTTTTCTCAGTGCCCCACTGATAACAGCTAGTCCGAGGAGGGGGTGGAGGGGGGCTTTTTGTCACCCACACAACAGGAATCATTGTGATTGCCGGGCCAGAAGCCAAAAAGCGAAAAAAATGGAAATAAAAAAAGAGGGTAGAGGGTAGAGGGTAGAGGCGGCCTATCGCTGTGTTTGTTATAGTTTCAGCTGCTAAACACCTTTCAGTGAGTGTATCTGTATCTGTGCCAGTGCACTAGTATCCAGTATCTGTGTGTGTGTGTGTGTTGGTTATCCACACGTAATTTGTTTAAACAAATTAAGTCCGGGGGCCGAGCGGCTCCAGTTGATTTCTGAGTCTTTTTTTTTTTTTTTTTTTGTTCCAGCTGCTGACGTCGCTTTGTCACTGTCAGCCAAAAAAAAAAAAAAATAAAATACAAGTACGCTTTCTGCATTTGTATTTGTATTGGACACACCGCACACACACCTAGGTACACCCATACTATGTCAGTACGCCCCCACTGACTGTTATCGCCACAAAAAGAATTTCGAATTTGTTTAACCTTTTTTTTGTCTGGCTCGGGCTCTGGCTCTGGTACTGGCTCGGGCTCGGGCTCTGTTGTTTAAAACTTTAAATGAGTTGGCCAAAATACAAAAACAGAAACAAAAAAATACCGCTTTTTTTGTTAACTTTAAATATTTACTCAGCATTTTCTGGTCGTTCGTTTCTTTTTTTTTCAAAAACCTCCACGAAGTAGAGCACTTGGTGTCACTATGATTGCTTTCAATTATTCACAATTTAGTTAAAGAAAAAAAATAAAAATAAAAAATATGTATTAATTCTCCTCCTTAGACCGGTAGGTCGGTAGTAGGCGGAGTCGAACCCTTAACCCCTATGTGGTCCTGGTCCTGGGCTGACGCCATTTTTCATTCGGGGGCTGCTGTTGCCTGAAAACGAAGGCTAAAAGGAGCACCTAAAAACAGTCGGTATTTTCCTGCCTGGTTTTTATGGCAAAAGACACCGCCCCCCCTCCTGTCTCTCTCTCTCTCTATCTCTCTCTTTTGGGCAATATAGTAGTGGGGCCATAACCTTTCGGCCATAAAACCGAACCGAATCCTTCGACTTCTTGTCTTGTGAGCACATGTGTGTGTCGCGGGATGGGGGCATAAATTAGCACAATCAGCGTATTGTTTTCGACTTGCCACGCCCCACTAAACACCCACCCACCCCACCGTCCACCTCCCACCTCCCACACCCCCTTAGCCAAGCCAGTCAATAACACGAGAAGGTTATAAATAACAAAAATACAAGTCGTCCTCGTTCTGGTTTCATATTTTCCCCCTCATGTTGCCCGTTAATTTGCGCAAAAGTTCTATTAATATGTTAATTCCTGACTTCCGTCCCCCTTCGTCCTGGCTGGTCCTGGGCGCAGGATATTAATGGCCCGAAGGCCCGATTGCATTAAATGGCCAGGATGTCCTCGGGCCAGAGTCGCAGCTCGTAAATATTTGAGTTAAGCTCTGCGTTTAACAAATCGCCGCACTTCAATTTATTTTCCTCCGAATTAATTAAGCAAGGACCAAGGCGGTGGTGGGGGGAGGGGATGTCATCACAAGGATGACATCACACCAGCCAATAACCACCAACTCCAGCTGTTGGCCTGTCAAAGTCCTTTTTAGGAGCCATTCAGTATATAGGAATCGGATTCGATTTGGTCACTGGATCGGGCGAAAGGGTTAATGCAATTTATGATTTCTAAGCTGGCAGTTTTATGATTTTTCTATTTGGCGTAAGGACACTTGTCAGCCATCCTTGTCAGCGGTGTTTGACAGTTTTCCACCCCTTCCCCCTCCCCTTAGCCGCCCTTGTAGGCTTAGAGGTCCTTCAGCTGGCGCAATATTATCCTGGCCTGTCACTACGTCTGTCTGTTTGTCCAACTCCTTCATAAATAGTGGCTCTAAGGATCTAAGGCTCTAAGGCTCTAATCTAATCTAATCGGTTAGGCAAATAGAGGGAAACGCCCTCACCGCCGCACGATGCCCCGCCCCTGGCCAGCAGGTAAGAGGCCAGTTGTTACCTGCCTGCAGGGCCCTTCTGGCCAATCAATAGACAGCCAACCAGAAGACTGCCAGATCAATAATTCATTCTCGAAATAAAGTCAAAACACGAGTCCCAAATACAATAATAATCACTACATCCTCCCAGAAAGGGGCGGAGGGGGAAACATATTTTTTTGCGACAAAAAAAGCGGAAAAAAAGCGAAAATTGGCCATGACCCGCCCAGGCAATCAGTAGAAATTACATATGTGTCACACCGTCACCCCAGACGGCAGGACAATCAATTGATGGAAGGACACAAAAAAAAACGGTCACGGACAGTGGCAGGATGGCGAGGATAGCTGGGGGAGTGCGAGGATATCCCTGCTTAGGGCGCATTAGTTATTGTTTGGACCCGGGACCGCAAATTGGCCAAACTGCCCCCGGAATGGACATAAAAAATAGAGAGCCGGGCTAGCGACAGGGAGTCAATAATTCAAGGATCTATTTCCTAATTGACAACTGTGAGTCCTCCTCCGTAATTGGATATAATGTCTGCCACACAATTAGAACCTAAGCGAGGCGAGTACGAGAATAAATATTAAAGTTTTAGTGAGAAATGTTTGGAAATAAATCTGGTATTTCGTTGTTATTCTTTCTGGGGTTTTTTTCGGGCCATGGGGATGGGGAAACCCCAAAGGGTTCTTGACCCAAAACTTGTGCAATTTGAAGTTGATAGCCGGGGGGCACCACCACCTCTCTGGTCAATCAAGAAGTCCTCGGCAACAAAAAAGTTCCACTGCCCCCAGGGCTAGATATTTGCAAATGCGGGCCAGAACCATAACCATAACCAGAAAAAATATGTATAAAGATACAGATAAGCCGCAACAGCCTCGACACATATGAATCTATATAGATTGAGGCGCAAATTAATTGCCAGCCACTGGAATTTATGGTCCTGCCTCGAAACATACACACATGTATGCAAATAATCCATTCCGAGGGGGTGCTGCGCTCCACTCCCTCCGTTTATTGTTGCTTTCCGCAAATACTCGTAAATTAAAGTGCACAGAGATTTTCGATGAGGACTGGGTGGGTGGGGGAGAGTCCTTCTCTTATCGCGCCATATGTAAATGCGGGGATGGCCCTTCCTACACTGCGAACAATTAATACACTCTGAGAATTAGGCACGCCCCATAAAAATGTGACAGAATTAAGAGGATCTGGGAGTGTGGCAGAGCCACCACCACCATAGCCACTGCCACAGAAATTCAATTCCAGAGATTCCAAGGATCTCGTATTAAGCCAGAATTGATGGCCCTCTCCCGGCAGCCCAAATCGAAAGAATATTTATGAACTCGCCAGCTAAAGGATGTCCTCTTTCCTCTTGCAGATTCCGACTCGACGGAGAACGATGCCGTGGCCACGCAGGACATCCTCACTTGTGGCGCCTGCCAGAAGGCGTTCGCCCTCTCCGACATCGTCAAGTTCATCCAGCACAAGGTCCTGCAGTGCAACAAGGAGAACTACGGCCAGTGCGCCACCCAGAACCCGCAGATGGATCGCGACGCCGAGGAGGGGCGTCCTCTGAGCCTCGTCAACCGCCGCCCCTCGATTTCCGCTCCCATTTCGGGACGCAAGTCCTCCTCCTCATCGTCGTCCTCCTCCACATCCTCCGCCGTTGCCGCGGCCTCGGCCACAGCAGGTCCTGCCGCGGCAGCAGCAGCGGCAGCAGCAGCAGCTGCCACGGCGGCCAGTGGCTCGAGGATACACACACCACCGCCCAGTCCGGCGGATCTGTTGGCGGACGGAGCCAGCAGCACGCCCAAACGGCTGGTAGACGGTAAGTCCTGCCCAGAATATGCATCGAGCGGCCGGTAAACTAATCTTGAATCCTGGCATTCTTGCATCCCTTTGCAGAAAACGACAACACCACGCCCAAGGACATTGAGACAGCCGCCACCACCCTGGACAAGGACACAGCCGCACCCGGCAGTCCTCTGGCCAGCCAAAAGCCACGCCGGTCCTCCAGCCGCGACAGCAGTTGCGAGCTGGACCGGGACCAGGACGCCGACCAGCCCGCCAAGGTCAAGGAGGAGCCCTTCGAGGACGAAACCACCGCCCCACAGAATCGCGACGATGAGGACGACCGCGAGGTGGATGAGGAGGAGCCGGAACAGTCGCTGGCAAAGCGGCCAAAAATGGAACTGGTCGATGCCGAGGCCAACACAGTGCACACAGGTGAGTGTCCTGTTCCTGTCCTCTATGATCAGGAATAGCTGGCGGAAATATTTATGGGGAGGGCGAAATTAAAATTCCCTTGGCCAGCTATTGGAAAAATGTGTTTGATGTGTGGGTGATGTGGTGTGCGGTGTGTGATGTGTGCGTGTGTGTGTGTATTCGAAAGCTGATCGGGATAAGCTGCAGCTGCAGCTGCACAAAAATTTTCGAATCCCGAGTCCTGGACACACAAAACAAAAATCCAAAACAAAAAAACACAAAAAACAGAAAACAAAACTCCCTTTTTTTTCTGGCCGAGAAAAAGCGCGGACACTGCGGGCAATGCGGACATCAAAGCGCAGCTCTCGAAATAATAAAAAAAAAACTGAAAACAAAAATGCTGATAACTGCAGCGGCAGCAGGACGAAAAGGACACTCGGACAGCAGCGTGACAATCGAAAGCCCCTCGCAACTCCACGAGCTGGCCTTTGACTTTGACATTTCAATGCAAATGATGATGAAAAGCCAAAGACAGCAATAACAAGAAAGGAAAGCTAACTTCGGGCGGAGCCGAAGTTTATATACCCTTGCAGTTAAAACCGGATATATATCGCAAACATCGGATATAGTTGGCCGATCCTTATGGAAATAGGAAAATATAATCCAATTTATTACAATACAAAATCTAAAAAGAGTCCCAAACTTCTATCTTCAAAAATACGAAAGTTGATATTTCTACCAAATACCATTTCCGATCGTTCAGTTATATGGCAGCTATGGGATATAGTCGGCCGATCCTAATGAAATTTGGTAGGTTGGGTCAACTGACCAAAAATAGAATCTGTATTAAATTCCAGCTTTCTATCTTCAAAAACACGAAAGTTGGGTCATTTCCGATCGTTCAGTTATATGGCAGCTATAGGATATAGTCGTCCGATCCTTATGAAATTTGGCATGTCGTAATGTTTTGCTAAAAATAGCTCTCGTGTCAAATTTGAACTCTCTAACTCTAAAAACACCAAAGTTATACCATTTCCGATCAATCAGTTATATGGCAGCTATAGGATATAGTCGGCCGATCCCGGTCGTTCCGACTTATATACTGCGTGCAAAGGAAAGAAGGGTGTGTGCAAAGTTTCAAGTCGATAGCTTTAAAACTGAGAGACTAGTTCGCGTAGAAACAGACAGACAGACAGACGGACAGACGGACAGACGGACAGACGGACAGACGGACATGCTCATATCAACTCAGGAGGTGATCCTGATCAAGAATATATATACTTTATAGGGTCGGAGATGTCTCCTTCACTGCGTTGCACACTTTTGGACAAAATTATAATACCCTCTGCAAGGGTATAAAAATACGGCAGCAGCCAAAGGACGAAGCGGAGGGCGGCAGGACTCGGGCAGAACAGGCCGAGAGGGTAACCAGGCAGGACAACAAAGCTCTCGGACTAAAGCAGAAGCTGTAGCTGAAGCTGCCCTCGAGGGTAATTTGAATGCCTCAAAAACAGTCAAGGAATGCCAGGGTAAAGGATGGTGGAAGCAGCAGGGATGGGGAGGGGGGAGCCACTTGAGTGGACAAAGGACGAAATATCGCACTGGACTTGACACACGCACAAAGGACATTCCCAACACACACCGAACACAGAGAGAGAGAGAGAGAGCTATTCTGAGGGTCAGTTTGAGGAAAGTTCGGGGGCACGTGCCTCTCGGAGGAAGACTTGCTCGCCAGAAGGGTTAGGAGACTAGGTGGCAGGTCAAAGGTCAAGCAGGTAACACATGCCAACCGCTCAGAATTAGCATTAAAAATGCTCATGTGCTACAATATCTCTCTATCCGTTTTTCTGTCATACACGAGTGACAACAGCAATTTAACCCTTGAACTTTTGAGCTTTTGACACGAGGAGGGGGCAGGGGATGAGGCTGAAAAAAGTGAACAACAAGAGTCAGTGACAAGAGTTGTTGCCACGTAAATGACAATGGCAACTGACAAGCTACAGATACACAGATACGCAGATACGCAGATACACAGATACAAATACTGGAGCGGAGCTACAACTACAGCTGTGCGTTAATTACGCATTGTTTTCGCCTCTCGGCTGGATTTTTATTTTAATTTTTTTTTTTCATTTTTGCGATACAGTCGCTCTTCTTCTTTTTTTTACAATCATGTCCTGGCTGTCCAACCTAACTCCTTCCGTCCTGCCGTCCTTCCGGCCCTGAATTTTTGTCCATTTGGTAATTATAAATACCATGGCAACCTCCGCCTTTCGAACTGTCAACAAAATGGATATTTGTTGCAAATGCGACCGTGTAACTGCAAGCATGTTCTTTTTTTCGGTCGGTTCGACCTCCACCTGTCAGCGCATCCTGGCGTGAGTGTGAGTGTTAATTATCAATTTGGTGGCTCAGCATGTCGCGACCGCAGCTACAATGAAACACCATCAACGGTCGAGTGGGCTAAGGGTTAAGGGCTAAGGGTTAAGGGTTAAAAGGACACCTCGCAAGGGGCCACCACAAATTCGCCATTCAATTATTGACTCATGCTGGCACTAAGCCAGCACTAAGGACCAACACAGGACACAGGACGCAGGATACAAAAAATATAAGGATGACCTCCCGCTCAGATCCTTGCTCGAATGGTCGAAATCAATGGCTAATGCCCTCGGCTCATGCAATTTCACGTCGTTGGGGATTAGAAGAGAGAGAGTCCTGCGTCCTTTTGTGTTTGCGAGAAAAAAAGAAAAAAAAAATAGAGCCAAGCAAGAAACGGAAAAGGATACACAGCAGAGGGCTTAGCCCTCCGAAAAGGATGCTGCTGGGGCATCATGCAAATGTCCTGGCATCGGTATCCTGACAGTTGGCAGAGCTGCAACAATTATCCCATTACAGCAACCCTTTTTCTTTGCCTCGTAATCCCACCCGCTGGCTGGCGGATAGCTCATACGCACTGTTGTCCTGGCCTTCCTGCCGGTCAATTTGCCATTTCCTGTTTGGGGAACTTCCGCTTTCCGGTCTCTTCCACTCGTCGGTTCTGCACTTTAAACACAACACGAAGAAAAAAATAAATGAAAACCTGAAAAGGGAAAGCGCTGAATAGCGTTCGCTTTCCATTTCATGGCTCGATAGTTTGTGGCATAAATTATTGTTAAAGGATTAAACAAAAAAAATAAATAAAATGAGAAAGAAAGAAAAAAACAAACAAAATCCCTTAAACTATTTTATTAATTTACATTTTCTGCGAGTGGAAGGCAGGACCCGCAGCTTGGCAGCTTGGCAGCTGAAACTTTCGAGATTCGAGTTTAGAATTTCAGAAATCAGAACGTGCCAAGCCCGCGCCCTTTTGTTCACCTTTTTTTTTTTATTATTATTTCCGAATAATAAATACGCGTGCGCATCGCGAGCCCGATCCTTCGAGGACCAGATCAGACAAATAATGCCTGATGTTTTTCGACAACTTTTACCTTTTTTTTTTTTTTTATTAACGATCGGGGCAACCCCCGGCGAAGATGATAAAGGGTTGACCCGGTGTATTATCTGTCAGATTCATTTGCATTTCCTGTGGCATGCGGGCCCCGATCCCTGATCCCCGATCTCTGATCCTTGCTGCCGAAGGGTCGTCGCGTTCGAAATCGTGTTTAACACGGGGCCCACCTTTTAAAGGACACCAACAAAAAAGAGAGGAAGCTGCCCATAAAAGTGGCATAAAAAAAGGAAAAGTGTGGAGAATGCGTGTCGTCCTGTCTCGTGCCTTCAACAGTTTCCATTTCGTCCTTTAAAGACGTCATTTAAATTCAGTGAACGTCCTCGCACAAACGGGGGTAGTTCCTCCTTCAATATCCTGTCCATAGTTTTCCGGGCATTAACACCTTGTTGTCCTCGCTGGCGACATGTGGTCCTTTTCCTTTTCCTTTTTTTTTATATTTATTGTAAAGCGAATAAAAAAATAAAAATATAAAAAAATAGAAAATATTGAGAATATTACACGCATATAACGCTCGCTG
Source organism: Drosophila pseudoananassae pseudoananassae (assembly GCA_018153035.1). Classification (NCBI taxonomy): domain Eukaryota; kingdom Metazoa; phylum Arthropoda; class Insecta; order Diptera; family Drosophilidae; genus Drosophila; species Drosophila pseudoananassae. Next base: position 7,503,936 of record JAECXR010000014.1, on the reverse strand, counting down.
GCAACATCTTTCGATAGTGTCCCGCACATTTTTCATCAAAATTTTCCAATTTTACATCTGTTGCTTGGCAGGACGCGCCAGGACTTTAAAGGACATGAGGTGGTGGGTGCTGGGTGATGGGTGGTGTGGCTTTTGGGCTTCTATTTCCGCTATGCCAAATTAACAAATGTCGCGACAAAACCGCAACAACGAGGGCAGCTAAAACTAACGCCAGGACATCGCCATGTGTGTGTGTCCTGTTTGCGGGGCAATATCCTTCGCAATATTGCCAATCTCCGTCCGCCGGCTCATGCGTGTCCTGCCATTTTGGCATGCCAACCGCTGCAAAATCAATAAATAAATAAATACTAGGCGCCACCCCCGACTCCCAACTTCCACCGCCCACCGCCCAACTCCCAGCTGCCGCCCCAAAAAGGCTCATTAATAATTAATAACGAAATTGCCAGGCAACCAGGACATGCACTGGGAGAAACCGGCGCCAAACCAAACCAAATTTTAAACCAAAAATTCCATCTCTCTGCTTCCAGAACCCAGCAACTACACCTGCTCCACGTGCAAGACCCGCTACACCTCCGCCTGGCGGCTCATCCAGCACGTCCAGCACTCGCACGGCGTCAAGATCTACGTGGAGAGCCCGGGAGCCATCGGGGGCGCCACCCTGACCGTGGCCACACCCGCCGCCCTCAACAACAGCGCCCTGGCCCTGGCAGCGGCCGCGGCGGCAGCCTCCTCGGCGACATCCGGCAGCGCCAGCTCTCCGCCCCCGACGACGATCAGCCCCAGTCCGGCCGGGAAGCGCAGCAGCCCCCTGGCCGCCAACCTGTCCGCCAGCTCGGTCTGCTCCTCCTCCAACTCCCTGGTGAACAGCAGCAACTCCAGCCTGGGCTCCCCGCAGCAGCACCAGCACCAGCAACAGCAGCAGATGCAGTTGCAACAGCAGCAGCAGCAGCAACAACAGCGAGTCCAGCAGCAGCAGCGCGAAAGCCTGGCCACGGCCATGGCGGCTGGGATGCGGCATCATCCGCTCCTGCCGCCGCCGGAGGCCATGCACCCGAATCCCTTCCAGCTGCTGAGAATGCCGCTGCCGCCGGCCCTGGCCCAGGCCGGAAACGTAGTTCCTACAGTGGGCCCACTGTTCGGACGGCCCGGGGACCACTACCGCATGGAGCAGCTGGTCAGCGAGCAGTTCCGCCACCACGGCTTCAACCTCGCAGCAGCAGCGGCGGCAGCGCAGGCGGCCCAGTTCAACGGCCAGGAGGGTCGACCACCCTCTTCCAGCAGCAGCGGCAGCCAGCGCGGATCCGTCCCCCCGGCAGCCCTGCCCCCACCGTCGCTCAGCTCCCAGCAGCAGCAGGCGCAGCAACAGCAGCAACAACAACAGCAGCAGCAGCAGTCGCAGCAGCAGCAGCAACAGTCCCAGCAGCAGCAACAGCAGCAGCAGACACAGCAGCAGCAGCAGCAGCAGCAGGGTAACGCCAACAACCCGTTGAAACTGGAACCGCAGCAGATGGATTTTTACTCGCAGCGATTGCGTCAGCTTGCGGGCACAACAAGCCCTGGAGCTGGCAGCACTGTTAACTCGAGCTCGCCGAGTCCTCGACAGAAACAATCGCCGCACTTTGCGAGCCCATCCCCCTCCCAGCAGCAGCAACAGCAGCAGCAGCAAGGTCAGCAGCAAGCTCCCCTCCAAAGACCCCACTCGCTGACCCCGCCCGAGAAGCTGAGCAGCGAGAACTCGGCCGAGAACGGCAACCTGGGCCTCATCCTGGCCAGCACTCCGCGGTCGGCCAGCACGCCGCCCTCGAAGACGGGGGAGATCAGCAGCTCGCAGGACAACTGCTTCGCCTGCGGCTACTGCGACAAGAAGTTCCGATTCGAGAACAACCTGATCATCCACCAGAGGACCCACACCGGAGAGAAGCCCTACAAGTGCACCGCCTGCGACTTCGAGTGCTCCCACATCCAGAAGCTGATGAAGCACATGCGCGTCCACCGTTCCCCGCCCGCGGAGGACAACCAGGACGAGGGCAGCAACGCCGACTCGCTGGAGACGAACGAGGCGGACCACGACGAGGATCCCAATCCGGAGGACTCCGAGGAGGAGCTGAACGATGCCGACGGTGATGCGGATCTCGATGGCGAGGAGGAGGACGACCTCGACGAGATGGAGGAGTGCGAGGACATGGACTACAAGGCCGAGGACCTCTCGGTGAGCAACCGTCTGGACGGCAAGAGCCAGAGCCCCAAGACCACGAGCTCCGGGGCCACCTCGCTCGTCGGCGAGCTGATGGACAAGTTCGGCCTCTCCAACATCGCCCAGTACAGCGAGGCCTACAAGCAGGCGCTCCAGGAGTCCGGGCGCAAGGAGGCCGCGGCCGCAGCCGCCGCCGCAGCAGCCGCCGCCGTCGACAACAACAACCGAGTTCCCGGCAGCGGTGCTGGCGGTGCGCCGGGTGCCGACAAGCTCAACGGCCTGCCGGTGGCCGCTCTGCGACTGCGGGACGAGTTCGCCAAGAACTGCAACATGTTCCAGCAGCCGCAGGACGGCGGCGCCCCCACCCAGGTGCCCCTCTTCAACCCCTTCCCGAACCCCTTCGAGCTGAGCAAGCGCATCAAGATGGACGGCGGCGACTGGTGGGGCATGTCCCAGGCCCTGCACCGCAACGAGGCGCTCTTCGAGAACCTGAAGCTGAAGCCACTGGGCCTGGGCGGCGCCAACTCGCTGATCCAGGGACCTCTGCTCAAGAAGGAGAGCCGGCAGCGCAACGACACGTGCGAGTTCTGCGGCAAGGTGTTCAAGAACTGCTCCAACCTCACCGTGCACCGGCGCAGCCACACCGGCGAGAAGCCGTACAAGTGCGAGCTCTGCTCCTACGCCTGCGCCCAGAGCTCCAAGCTGACCCGGCACATGAAGACCCACGGCCGGACCGGCAAGGACGTCTACCGCTGCCGCTTCTGCGACATGCCCTTCAGCGTCCCCTCCACCCTCGAGAAGCACATGCGCAAGTGCGTCGTCAACCAGGGCAAGGCTGCCGCGGCCGCCAACGCCGTGGCAGCTGCCCAAGCGGCCCAGGCGGCCGCCCAGCAACTCCAGGCGGCGGCAGCCGTCCAGGCCGCCCAGCAGCAGCAGCAGCAGGCCCAGGGTCAGGTACCCCAGCCGGGACAGGGCCAGGGCCAGCAACTGTCGCCCCTCGGGGTCGTTGGCTATGCCCCCGCCTTCGTCGGTGGACACAACATCTCACTGCCGGGCAGTGTGAGTGGCGACAACGACTCGAATGCCTCTTCCAGCCTCACCGGCGTCCATCCCATCTCCCTCAAGGAGGAGGCATGACTTTTTATGGCGCCACCCATGCAGCAGCAGCAGCAGCACCACCACCACCACTACCACCCCCAGCCGCTGCCACCTCAGGGTCAGCCCGAGCAGGTGCCGCGGCCGGGTCAGGGTCAGGGTCAGGGTCCGGGCCAGGGGCCAGGACAGGGTCAGCACCTGCCGGGGAGCAGCAGTCGCAGTCGCATCATGTCGCGCATCTTCTAAAGATGACAGAATTGTAAATAAGCTTTTTAAAAAAAAGTATCCTCTGACTAAATCCAGACAAAAAAAATACGTCCCCCGATCCCCCGACACAAAAACGAAAAACTTCCAGGCGACAAAAACGACCAGAGGCATTTAATACCAAAGCAATAAACATTATGTAATATAATTTTAAAGTTTCAAAACAAAACCCCCCCCGAAAAACAAAAAAAATCGAACAGAAAACCCAAAAAAAAAAATCATCCCCCAAGACAATTTTTTTTTCAAAAACCCTCAACCCCAAATATTTTTTTTTGAGCTTGTAATTTATAGCATTTAAATACGTAAACGTCTAGGCTTAAGGACACACATTTTCCAGTGTATTTGCTAGGACTAAGTAAAAGGATTTGTAAAAAAAAACCAAAACTACTAAAACCTAAACTTAAACTAAACAAAATGCGAAAATTCAGCTCCCAGCGAGCCACAAAAAATTATAACCCGAAACCCCAAAACCCCCAAAAGTAATTAGGGATATGTATACACGTCCGTATATATATGCGCGTGAGTGTGGGCGAGTGGAGAGTGAGTGGATATTTTTTGTCATCAATGTACATTTTTGTAGGAAATATAGGAAAGTAAAAATCTAGCACTAAAGACGAACACTTGTAAAAATTCTAACTCTAATTATATTGTAGTTTTGTGAGGAATTCGTTTATTTGATTTCGCCTTTCGATGTCGCCTCCTTAATTCTTTATTATTTATAATTTCCACACACGTATACCACATATGGTATATATTTTTTTTCATAGGCATAATTCTATTATTAAATGTAATTTAAAAAATGAAATAATCAAATTTTTTTACATACATTAATAAAATATAAATGTAAAACACAAATTTTTTTTTAAACAATCTTAGTCTAAGCTGACAATGCAAACGAAAAAAACAAAAACAAAAGCAAAACGCAGTAAGAAAATGCGAGAAAAGAGAAAATTATGAGAAATGCAAATTGAAAAGGACGAGAAGAAAAACAAAATGGCGGCAGGATGCAAATTTGTACGTAAAACTTCAAGTGAAAACGAAAAAAAAAAAAAATGAAAATTAAAAATGAAAATGAAAATATTTAAGAAAGCAATTAATGAAAAATTGAAATACCGAAACAACAACAACAAACAAACAAGCAAAACAACAACAACTAGATTTAGAAGACTGAAGAACTGAGAACGACATTTGTTTTCTTGCTAAAAAAAAAAAAAAAAAAAAAGACAGAAGCAACCGAAAGAGACAGACGTCGACGGAGAAAGTGGGAGAAAGGCGAATCATGCATAGGTGAGAGGGACAAATAGTGGAAAACGGACAATGAAAGGACACTGGGAGTAAAGGATAATGGAGGGAAAGAATCAGGACGAGGACGAGAACAAGAACGAGAACGAGAACATTTTTTTATCAATTGTTTTTTTGCTGTTGATTTTCGTTATTTGATTGAAAAGATTGCGATCCAAAATTTTGATTAATATTTAATTGATTGTTTTTTAGTAAAAATACATTTTTGTGAGCAAAATTCAAACGCAAACACACCCCACACACATCCCACATATGGCATTAGTTTAAAGTCTGTTTGTTTTTTGTACACATACTTGCCCAACCTAAACCTTCTTAAAGACAAGAGAACGCAAGCAAAGCCCTATTTAAAACAAAAAAGAAAAAAAAAAGAAACCCACCAAAAAAGCAACACAAATCCCCCTGCCATTGCAGCCGTCCTGGCTATCCTGCGAAGGACAACTGCAATGGCACAGGCGATTTCCAGCCAGAGACGAAGTTTACCGTGCATAATTTATCGAATTCGAGGGATGTAATAAATTTAAGATCGAGGTTTTGAATGCATTGTGTTTCAGATGAAATCCAGACAAGTATACACAGCTATACACCCCCCTATATATACCTATAAATATATCTATATATATATAGTACATATATATAAAGCAAAAACTGAATAAAACAAAAACCCATGAAAATTTAAAAAAAAAACCACACCAATTATGTTTTATTTGATTTCGAACCCGGCCAACAAGCTTATGGAAGTTTTGATTTAACCTTTTTTCTTCTATTTTGTGTTCTGATTCCAAAGCAGCAGAAACAGCGGATGAGCGATAAAGCGGATGAAAGGGGAAACCGAAAACGAAACCGATACAGAAACCGAAAAGAAACGAAACATAGCCAGCAAGCAAACTAAAACTATCATTAAATCTTAGAAAATTAATTGTAGCTATAAAAACAAAACAAAACAACTTTATACTAAAAAAAAAACAAGGACAACACAAAAATCAAGCAAATTGTTGTTGTCTCATTTGGCCCGAAAAATAAACAAACAAAAAACAAAAATATTTTTCAAATGTGTGTAATTTTTTGAAAGTAACAATAATGAAATACAAAACGGAAAAACTTGAAAAACAATTTAAAAATTAATAATTAAAAGATAGTTGTCTGTGTTACAAAAATAAACAAGACTTTTATTTGCCATAAATGGCGGAATGGGATTTTTATAGCACCGAGCAGCGCTTAAAAGTAGGCAACGATCGCGATGAAATCCGAGAATCGGCTGCTAGGGGCGGCTCCTCGTCGCCAGAGGGCGCTCGCTTGCGGGTGAATGTTGAGAAAATAGAAAGTAGAAACTGAGGGATAAAACTTAAAGCCAGAGAAAGTGCGAGCGAGAGAGAGTGACCGAAGCATTCGCCATTGGTCACCCCCCACCCCCCGGCCAGCTGACCAGTGACCAATCCAACGCCACTGGCCGCCCCAATTGTCATGTGCGGAAACTTCAATTGGCATCCAACATGCCACACATGCTACACATTCCAGGATAACATCTAGCACTGCCCCAACCAAACTGAGCCTCACACATGCGACGCCGGCAGCGCAGTGGCGTCGCAGCCCACCGTCCAACCACCCCCGCAACCAGAGCCCAGTGGCCGGTTCGAACTTGTCGAGCCAGGCGCCTCGCTGTCGAACAAGTTCGACGTCCAACTCGGGGGTTGCAAACGGACAATCGGGTGAAAGTCCTTGGGGGTGGGAGAGGAAAACTAGAAGGCTAATCTGCTCAGAACGCATCAAAATATGTTTTTAAGATTTTATTTAAAACAGCTTCTAGGTAAGTTTTATTAAAAGTATCAGGAGAGCCACATAAAATACCCATGCTTTGGTATTTTTGTCTTTCGTGAATCCTGAACTTTTTATGCAGATTTTAGGGAATATTTTCAAAAATAAGAAACCGATTTAAGAAAGAAATGAAATTTATGAATCAGGGCTCAAATCCGCCTCAAACTGCATCAAAAGTTTGAAAATATAAAAAAAATCCATTTTGGCCCAATTTTTGGTCAAAATTATAATGTACTCCCTTGTAAAAATAGCGAAATATTTGTCATAAGTTATTAAACCCAGTATTAATTAAAAATGATACTTCTCGATTTTCTTAGATCGGAAATATATAACATTTCAGGATATCTCAAATATTAGCAGAGTTATTCATTTTTTTCCCCAAAAAAATCACAAAAAGTGAACCCACTGTTTGGGTATATTTTATTTCTTCAGAATCTGAAATTTTATGCCCTTTTTTGCTAATATTTGAAACAATTCATAACCGATTCAAAAACGGAATACCATTTTCAAACCAGGATTTCAACACCCTTTGAACTGCGTACCAAGTTCTTAAAAATCCTCCAAAATAAATTTCGACCTAATTTGGGAGATTTTTCAAAGGGGGAACATCAGGATTTTTGACAAATTTTTAGAGAAAAATTATTGTGTCGACTTTCAAAAAATTTTGATGCAGAACGAAGGATATTTATGTCCTGATTACAAAATGGTATCGCTTTTAAACATCCGTTAAGAAATGACCAAGATATGAGCTTGGAAAGATCCGCCTTAGCGGCCAAAACTCGGCGCCATTTGCTTGAAATTCGTATGGAAGAAAATCTGAAGTACCAGGCGAACAGAAATCAGCAGAAGGTGGATCAGCAGCTGGTTCCACCACCCCCCTCGCCCTAGCTTCGACAGCAAAATTACACAATTGTCCCTTAGACGGCCCCATGGGCCTAACATTCCAAGGCAATTTCCGGAGGACAGGCGTGGATTTTAAGACCATAAAAAAGCACACTACTGCTTTGTTCTTATTTTTGTTCCATTTTTAATCAATTATACTTAAATTTATGATTTTTTTAATGTCCCTAATTAGCAGTATTCCGTGTTACTTTAAATAAATATTTATTGAATTATTTCAAAGACAGCGGAAGGGTTAACATAAGAGTGAGGGGCAAAATTTAAAACAACGGTTCAGTAATCCATGATGGACCAATCACAGCATCCCAATTTCCCCTCCAGAACGGTAGTCGGCACCTAATGATGGCAAAACTAAAATGGCACACGCTGTTTTCTTGCGCGTGACACGATTTGGGGTTCGCGTGAGCCAAAATAAATACTTTCCTATGGGGTCGCCCCAGCGTGCTGAGTTGGCGTGCCGATTGTCGTGCCAAATCCATCCTGAACTCTCATCACTATAACAGCCAAATCTGTCTACCTGTCCCCCTCTTAGAATAACTAGTAGCAGCATCCTGCTCCCACCCATGGATTAAGATGCTGTGATCCTCATTCCATAAGGGACAAGGGGGGAATAGAGCGCCACCATAGGGGTCGCCCTCCCTTTCCCACACATGGCGCAACTTAGAAAAAACTTTTTAACTGCTTGCACTGCTTGAATTCGGCCACCTTCTGCTGACTTCTGTTCGCCTGGTACTTCAGATTTGCTGCCATACGAATTTCGAGAAATTTTTGCCGCGAGTTGGCCGCCAAGGCGGATCTTTCCGAGCTCATATCTTGGCCATTTCTTGACGGATTTTAAAAAGGATGGCCATTTTGAAATCAGGACATGAATATCCTTCGATCTGCATCACAAGGTTTTGGATATCGGCCAACAAAATTCTAGCTTAAATTTTGGCAAAAATCATGACGTCAATCATGGCGTTTTTCGGATTAATTCGTTGATTTCTTTTTTAGTTTTGGGAAATGGGAGAGGATTGAAAGGGTAAGGATATAAGGATCATATATTTAGTTATCATTTAGTCTGCTCTGCACCAGATCGCTTGGTGGCCACGGATTATACTGATTCCGATACTGATCTTGGTCCTTTTAATAACCGCACTCTACTGCCGCTCCACCTTCGGCGTTCTTCTTGATCAGATTCTCCGACTGGGCGATCAGGCCTCGGGAGGATGGAGAATGGGAGGTTGATGCAGAATGGAGAATCGATTCAGAAATCGTTTAAAACACTCCGCTTGAGAATCGGATGAGAATTGGGGAAGATATAGGCATCTCAGTGGGCCCTATAGGGAAAAACCCCATTTTCAAGGGATCCCATCCCGAAAAATGGACAAAAAATCTAATAAATATTTCGTCTCAGGATTTTGATGCAGAAAACACTCCGCTTGAGAATCGGATGAGAATTGGGGAAGATATAGGCATCTCAGTGGGCCCTATAGGGAAAAACCCCATTTTCTCGGGATCCCATCCCGAAAAATGGACAAAAAATCTAATAAATATTTCGTCTCAGGATTTTGATGCAGAATGGTGGAGAATCGATTCAGAAATCGTTTAAAACACTCCGCTTGAGAATCGGATGAGAATTGGGGAAGATATAGGCATCGCAGTGGGCCCTATAGGGAAAAACCCCATTTTTAAGGGATCCCATCCCGAAAAATGGACAAAAAATCTAATAAATATTTCGTCTCAGGATTTTGATGCAGAAAACACTCCGCTTGAGAATCGGATGAGAATTGGGGAAGATATAGGCATCTCAGTGGGCCCTATAGGGAAAAACCCCATTTTCTCGGGATCCCATCCCGAAAAATGGACAAAAAATCTAATAAATATTTCGTCTCAGGATTTTGATGCAGAATGGTGGAGAATCGATTCAGAAATCGTTTAAAACACTCCGCTTGAGAATCGGATGAGAATTGGGGAAGATATAGGCATCGCAGTGGGCCCTATAGGGAAAAACCCCATTTTCAAGGGATCCCATCCCGAAAAATGGACAAAAAATCTAACAAATATTTCGTCTCAGGGTTTTAATGCAGAATGGTGGAAAATCGATCCAGAAATCGTTTAAAACACTCCGATTGAGAATCGGATGAGAATTGGGGAAGATATAGGCATCGCAGTGGGCCCCATAGGGAAAAACCCCATTTTCAAGGGATCCCATCCCGAAAAATGGACAAAAAATCTAATAAATATTTCGTCTCAGGATTTTGATGCAGAATGGTGGAGAATCGATTCAGAAATCGTTTAAAACACTCCGATTGAGAATCGGATGAGAATTGGGGAAGATATAGGCATCGCAGTGGGCCCTATAGGGAAAAACCCCATTACTAGGAATTATTGGAAAAACCTTGTGATGCAGATCGAAGGATATTCATGTCCTGATTTCAAAATGGGTTTCCTTTTTAAAATCCGTTAAGAAATGGCCAAGATATGAGCTCGGAAAGATCCGCCTTAGCGGCCAAAACTCGGCGCCAATTGCTTGAAATTCGTATGGCACAAAATCTGAAGTACCAGGCGAACAGAAATCAGCAGAAGGTGGATCAGCAGCTGGTTCCACCACCCCCCTCACCCATGCTTCGACAGAAAAATAACCCGATTATCCCTTCACCGGCCCCATGGGCCTAACATTCCTAGGCAATTTCCGGAGGATAGGCGTGGACTTTAAGACCATAAAAAAGCACACTACTGCTTTGTTCTTATTTTTGTTCCATTTTTAATCCATTCTACTTAAATTTATGATTTTTTTAATGTCCCTAATTAGCAGTATTCCGTGTTACTTTAAATAAATATTTATTGAATTATTTCAAAGACAGCGGAAGGGTTAACATAAGAGTTAGGGGCAAAATTTAAAACAACGGTTCAGTAATCCATGATGGACCAATCACAGCATCCCAATTTCCCCTCCAGAACGGTAGTCGGCACCTAATGATGGCAAAACTAAAATGGCACTCGCTGTTTTCTTGCGCGTGACACGATTTGGGGTTCGCGTGAGCCAAAATAATTACTTTCCTATGGGGTCGCCCCAGCGTGCTGAGTTGGCGTGCCGATTGTCGTGCCAAATCCATCCTGAACTCTCATCACTATAACAGCCAAATCTGTCTACCTGTCCCCCTCTTAGAATAACTAGTAGCAGCATCCTACTCCCCCCCATGGATTAAGATGCTGTGATCCTCATTCCATAAGGGACAAGGGGGGAATAGAGCGCCACCATAGGGGTCGCCCTCCCTTTCCCACACATGGCGCAACTTGGAAAAAACTGCTTAAACTGCTTGCACTGCTTGAATTCGGCCACCTTCTGCTGACTTCTGTTCGCCTGGTACTTCAGATTTGCTGCCATACGAATTTCGAGAAATTCTTGCCGCGAGTTGGGCACCTAGGCGGATCTTTCCAAGCTCATATCTTGGTCATTTCTGAACGGATTTTTAAAAGCGATACCATTTTGTAATCAGGACATAAATATCCTTCGTTCTGCATCAAAAGTTTTTTAAAATGGAAACAAAAATTTGTCGCTAAAAATTTAGCAAAAATCCTGATCTCCAAAATTAGGTCGAAATTTATTTTGGAGGATTTTTAAGAATTTTGTACGCAGTTCAAAGGGTGTTGAAATCCTGATTTGGAAATGGTATTCAGGTTTAGAATCGAGTACGAACTGTTTAAAATATTCGCTAAAAAGTGCATCAAAAGTTCGGATTTTGGAAAAGTTAAAAATACCCAAAACAAGGATTAACTTTTTGTCATTTTCGTGGGAAAAAATTTGAATAACTCAGCTTGTACTTGAGATATCCTGAAATGTTATACATTTTCGATCTAAGAACTTCGAGAAGAATTATTTTTTATTAAAACTTGGCAAGAACATTTTCTATCAAATATTTGCACTTTTTTCTAGGGGTCATGTCTTAAAATGAGTTAAAACTTGTTTGCTTGATAAATCTTGTCTTCTGCTGCAATTTCAAGGAGATTAAAGCACGCATTTTGAAATGGTGTTCCGTTTCCGAATAGATGGCGGAATGTTCGAGGTATTTACTAAAAATTTCATAAAAATCGTATTTAATTTTTTATTTATTTAATATGTAGTATTTGTTTAACAGGACATTACATTCTAGAATTATTCGAAAATAAAAGTTGAAAGATATATAAGTCTGTAGCTGATATGTCTGGAATCGCCGGGCAGCGAAGGATACTTGGTCGGATGAGGACTTCCAGGCACTACCAGAAAAAATACCCCAAAGTGTGGATCTCCTGGTCCAGGACTGAGGTGTGGATTCCGATTTCTGGCTCTTCTTAAGAACTGAAAGAAAGATTAGAAATTATAAGGATTGGTACAATACATCGGATTTGTTTGGGATGGTATGGGATGCTTATTGAAGAATGTATTATCTTAAATATTATTTTATTCTCTTTTCGTTTTAAATAACATATTCTAAACACCCTATTCCCAAATTCGGGAAACGCCATGTGCTTGCGGTAGGCGAGCTATTTGCCATTATCTGCGAGGGTATCAAGGGTTCGTCTAGGCCCGAAGTCGGCGTTCCTTGTTGCGGTTGAAGGTGGGCAATTAATAACAGGGCCCTGCCGAATGTGTGGACCCCACTTGGCGCGCATTATTCATTCTCCATTTGCATGGGGTCCTGACTCGTCTCGCCTCCTTCTGCCCCGTTCTGGCTCGTCCTTTCGCATTCGTCCTGCTCCGGCGTCGACTTATCCTTCGGCAAACTCGAAGCGGATACAAGGACTACGATTCGGTGTGTGGTTTGCCTTTTTTTGGCTTTCTGTTTTTTTTTGGGGGAAGGGCTGGGGCAGAACTAGAACTTGGAGCTCGCAGGACATTTGTTCGTGCAGCGACTAATTTAAGAGTGTGTGTGGGTATACACACACACAAATTCATTCATGTAAGGATAACGCACACATGCGACTCTGCAAGGGTGAAACTTTTACAGTTAGCTCGCCGAGATTCTTTTCTGATGATAAATTAATTTATTATGTTCGAATTGAAGCACCAGGCTACGGCTACCAATGTGAACGCGAGCGGATGCACGAGTGTATCTGTATCTGTAACCGGAGTCTGGAACCTTTCTATATATATGTATGTGTATATGCATTTAAATGTGTATGTGTTTGCTAGCATTTCAACCCCATCGAGTGTGCACAATTACAAAAACAACTGAACTACTACTGAAATAATGAACAACACCATCTGACCACTTGAATAATTTCAGAGTGAATGCGAGGGAAAGGGTATGGTGGGCGGTGGGTGATGTTTTAATTGAAAGTCCTGCCTGGAGAATGGCTGCCACCCACTGTAATGGTATAACGGTAGAGGCTGCGGAGCATGGGAACCGTTAAACAAACATGGCGGCCTGTTCTGTCCACGTAAAGGGTTATCTTACTTCTGAATACGAGATCTTGCAACTAGAGATAATAAAATATAAAATCCTCGACACTTTTTAGGGTTTTCTTTGTATTTTATCATTTATATATAATATTTTGTCTTTTTTTTAAGTATTTTTTTGTTTATAAAAACAATAAAACAGCCCCAAACTGCCGGCTGCATCTCTGTTTTTGGCTTCCCAATGCCAATGGAATGATACCACAAACTTCTTGCACAGACGCGATTCGAGGGGCATTTTGGTTTTGCGGGGGACAGCCAGAGGCGTGGCAGGGGATTCATAAGAGGGGGGGCATACGGGGCGGCGCGAGAGAGACGAGGGAGTGTCTAACCCGGAAAGCCGGGAAAGTCAAAGAACAAATGTCTACGGCTCCAAAAAGTAAAGCCGGCAAGCAAGTCCTCGTAAATGACAGACTATTAAATGTGCTTTAAGTACTTTATGGAATGGGGATTGGGTTTTTAATTAAAGAATTTATATTTAAGTTTAAGATATTAAAGATCTTTTGAGGGTAAGTTAAAAAAGTGCATAGTAAATGGGTCTAAATATCATTATTTTTATACTTTATATTTGAATACTCTAAAGACTCTGTATACCCCAAACATTTTAAGGACTACAGGGTAGTGGGCAAACCGTAAAAGCTGCACGCGCCACCAAAAACCTAACCGAAAAACGAAAATGGAAGCGAGAGCCCAAACCAGGACTGAATCCAAATCCAAAACCTGAATCCGAATCTGAGTTTGAGTTCGAGTCTGAATTTGAGTTTGAAGCTGAACCGAAGACTGCGTTTTGTTTCATTTCGATGGCTAGTCCTTTGGGCTCGAACAGTGACAGGACTCACACATGAGCAGATTATTAAACAAACCGAAATGGGAAGCTCAAACCTTAATTAATAATTTATCCAAAATGGCTTTCAGAAATAGCCTAAATCTTAACTAAAAAGTTGTATGGTCTCAAAAATACCTCTAATTAATAAATATCGACATTTTCTGCCATCTCTAACATATACCCCGCATGTGTGAGTGTGTGTGTGAGTGTCCTGATGCTGGATATCGTGCTCTAGAGACCAAATGGAAACTTAAGCCTTTCTTTTGTGCCAGCTAAGGACTCTCATACTGTCCATGAACCTTTGTGGCGCCATAAAGATATAAAGAGAGTGAATGAGATAGAACAAGAGGGGAGAGGTGGGGGTGGAGGTGGAGAAGGAGTGGGGGCATGGGGAGGAAAAAGAGCTGGAGAGCGGATGGTCGAGGTCCTTTCAATGCATCCTTTTTGGTGTTGTTGTGTGCGTGCTGGTAACACAGCGATGTGTGTGAGTGTGCGGAGTGCAGTCGTTTCCCCACCAACACCACCCTCTCATTGTGTTTAGAGTTGCACACACTCACACATATACGCATTCACATCCTTTAGGAGAATGTGTGTGGACACACGGCAGGACACAGGACACGCTCGCTCGCGCATTCGCTGGTTCGTTAATAAGAGCCCCAAAGCGCAGCTCCGGCGGCATCCCCCGACGCCCGGTAGGCCCACCTCCTCCTCCTCCACCCTCCGCCCATGGGGATGCCTCCCGCCTCCCCTTCTCCCCAGACATTGGCTAACTTTGCGCCACTGTCCACACACTAACACAATTGCACACGGAAAAGGAGTGCTGCACAGTCATAAGATTTAAGAGAATTCAAGTTTTTAGTTTATAATTATCCTCCATTCTTTCACATTAAAAAATCAATTTTTCAGTTTTTAAAATTATAAAAATGTAACATATACTCTTTTTATAATTTTTTGTTTAAGTTCTCCTTATGAATAAATTTATAATTTACAATTAAAATCCATTTAAATGAATAATTGAAATGCAACCCCAAAAAGTATGCTAACTTTTTGCGAGTACAAATGGTAGCGTGGAAAACAAAAAAAAAAAAAAAAAAAAATAATGAATAAAAGAATCATTAAGCCGGTGGAACGTGTGAGTAACAGAGGCGGGGACTCCCGGAGGGGGTGTGCAGGTGTGGGACAGGATAACCCACGGAAAACCTGGCCAGTGGAGAGTGCAACTTTTCCACCTTTCCCCGCCATTGTTTTTTGCTTTTTTTGCTCCTCTTGCATGGCTGACATTCAATGACTTCTCTAACTTTTCACTGGGTTGTTTGCATTCTTTCCAGCCACCCCCTCGATAGCCCCGTAGCCCCCTGGTTTTGTGCCCCAGCCACTCCCCCTTTTTAGTCGCCGCCACTGCCTTTCAGCTGTTGTTGTTTCAAACAAAACGCGGATGCGAATGCGAATGCAATCCCGAGTTGGCTTTTGGCTTTGTTCTTTGTCTCTCTCTCTCTCTGTGGCTTCCTCTCCTCTCTCTTTCAGTTGCTGTCCCTGTCCCTGTCTTTTACTTTGGAAAATCCATTTGTCCACCTGGCTCACACACCTGTGTCACACACACATTCAGTCACACACAAACAATTACATTTTGCGAGCTGGACGAAATTTTGTTGCACAATTACAAAAGTAATCTAAGTCTGTTAGAGAGTCGACCTTTCTATACCCTATAATCTACATATAAATGTATAGATATTATAGATGTAAATATTATAAAATATAGTTTATAATGAACCACTTACAAGCTATTAGAAACAGAATTAAGATCCTTTTGGAAAGAAACCCTATGCACCACAAATATTTTCATTATATGATATTCCCTTCCAAAAACCATAAGGAATCTCAAGGATTTTATATGTCCTTTCAAGTGTTATGTCCTTCCAATAACCAATATCCCCTACAAAAGAAGAAACAGACTCTTGGGTAGCCGAATAAAAAATTAAATTAAAAATAGCCATTGTTGGCTATTTGAAACAATTTAAACACAATGAAAGAGAATTTATTTTTATAGTTTGGTCCTTTTTCAAGCCCTATCTAGGACTTTTAGGCTTAAGGCTTTACATATCCTGGCGAAAAAATTAAACAAATTACCTAAAATAATGTTGTGTTGTTTAATTAAAGTCTAATTGCGTAATTAGTGAGAATTTAGATGGTGCGTGCCTATGGCAATTGCCCAGGGGCGTAGCGACCTGCCAACCCCTTTCCCCCCCTTTTGGGTGGGAAACCCCTTTTGGGATTGCAGCAGCAGCACATGTTGAAATTTTTATGGCAAGAGAAGAGTTGAGTCCTGCGATTTGCATAGCCGCACGTATCCCCAGATCTCACCTGAGAAATCAGGCAGGACCCTTTGCTAATTAAATTCCACACTTGGGATGTCACTCGGAAGTTTCTATTAAGTTTTCAACTTGAGATTAAAGGGGCCCTTTTTTTAACCCCTCTTTAAAGACATAATAATCACACATTTTCCACAAAATTATCCACTTTTTATCCATAATAAATTACCCATTTAATAAGCTTTTTCGAAACAACAACACCATCCCCCTGGATGGGAGATGCTAATGATGCTGAGAGCATCATTGAAATAAAAGTTGCAAAGGTCAACAGTTCGGGCAATGTCCAGGGAAATAACTAGTTTTTAAGCCCATTTGGAGAGTGATGTTACCGAATGACACAGCTTCCGGCTGGAGATCGAGATCGGGATCACTGGGGTTAATTGAGATGATCTTTGAACCGCAGAGGACCCAGGCAGCTTCCCTCTGGAAAAACAGAAAAAACCAGAAAAGAGCTACAAAATATTGGCCACTTTTTCCATGAATTAATGGTAAAGTCAACCCTCTCTGGGGTGGGCAGGACGCGAAGGACGATGCTGGAGGCTACTCTGGCTCTGGATCCGGTTGTGGTTGGATGCCGTTTTGCTAATGTCGCACTATTTATTAGCCCAAGGATTAATAAATTTTATTTGGTCACCGTCTTAATGAAATCAGCAGGGCCAAAGGGGCAGGAAGCGGCTGGATGGGGCCAAGGCTGGTAAGGGATGGGGGGGGGGAGGGAGGGAGGGAAAAGGACTTTAGTTTGAGGAAACCATTTCAATCTGCTGGCTGTTTTTTGGGCTGCCCAGGGGGCATGCCCCATGTGTCTGCCAGTGTTTGTTTGTATTCCTCACGCAATCGCACTGCCAAAGGATATTGTATCTTCGCACACACACTCACGCATTTGTGGACAAATAAGCCACACACACACCCACTAATACACAGACAGGATAGCAGCAGCCTAGAAGAGCTCAGAAGTTGCCAATTTGCCTTTTTGAATTTACGCATAGCTAAGAGTATCCTTTCGGTAACCACAAATATTTACCCAGCTCAAGGCTTTGGTCCTGCGGTTTCCTCTCCACCAGCCAGCCATCTAGCCATCCAGCCAGTCAGCCAACCAGACGGATGTGTGGCTGTGGCTCTGGATGTCCTGTCCTGTGCTGTCCTTTTCCCTTCTGCCAACCCCACACCCCTAGGGGCAACTTGCAACTTCTGCCCGACGGCTGGTAATTTTGAAAATCTGTCGGACCATCATTTTCAATCTCTCCCCCAGAAGAACTTATTTTTCCATCACCATACTAGCCAACTTTAGACCAATGCTCATATTTACACACACACACATTGAAGTCTGGGCATGAGTGTGTGTGGATGCGGCAAGGACTTTGGAAATGAGATTAAAAACGGTAAATTCCTGGCCGAAGGGAAAGCGAGAAGTGGCCCGGACTTTCCCTGGCCCGGCCAAGAGTAATGAATGTGGTTTCTGCCCAAGTCAAATTTTAGAAAGTGTTTTATTTGACTAGGTCTGCGCCGCACCTCCCCACCCCTCTCAGGATCACGATAAAAAAAAAATCTCAACTCACACTTATAGAGAACCCAGACATATGCAATATAGTGGCGTCCACACACATGCTCACATACATAAGAGCAAATACAAGTTAAAAAATGGAAAAATAATAATCATAATAAATAATTAATAGTTTGTATAAAAATTATAATAATATCCAATAAATTTTTATTTTAAGAATAATGGTCTAGTGGATTAGAACTCTCGATTTAGATTTTAATAAAAAATAAGTCAGCGATGAGTTCGTCCTGGGGTACAAGGTTCCAAAAGTAATTGGCGGGAAACAAAAAAAACATGAAACGAAGCATGGACATTAATGGACTATTTCTTAGTTATTCCAATAAACTAATAAATGGAATACAAATAAATAAATATATACCACTCTTGTGTCTCTGCGGCAACAAGGTTGACATTAGAGCCATATAATATATATACCACTCTTGTGTCTCTGCGGCAACAAGGTTGACATTAGAGCCATAGGCAAGCAAGGTTAAAAAATAAAATTTTAGAAAATTAATTATTAAAATATTACTAAAATAAAATTAAATATTAAAATATAACCACTCTTGTGCATGTGCGGTAACAAAGTTGACGTAAAAGCCATGGGCAAGCAAGGTTAAAAAATAAAATTTAAGAAAATTAATTTTAAAATATTACTAAAATAAAATTAAATATTAAAATAAATAAAATAAAAGAAAAGAGGACATTTTCAGGATGATCTTCTTCTCTCATTTCTGTTTATTAACAACAGCGATTGCAAGATGTTCATTAAGAAAATATTAAATAAAAAAAAATAGTGGAATAAAAATAAATATATACCACTCTTGTGCATGTGCGGTAACAAAGCTGACGTAAAAGCCATGGGCAAGCAAGGTTAAAAAATAAAATTTAAGAAAATTATATATTAAAATATTACTCAAAGAAAATTAAATATTAAAATATAACCACTCTTGTGTATGTGTGGCAACAAAGCTGACGTAAAAGCCATGGACAAGCAAGGTTAAAAAATAAAATTTAAGAAAATTATATATTAAAATATTACTAAAATAAAATTAAATATTAAAATATAACCACTCTTGTGTATGTGTGGTAACAAAGCTGACGTAAAAGCCATTGGCAAGCAAGGTTAAAAAATAAAATTTAAGAAAATTAATTATTAAAATATTACTAAAATAAAATTAAATATTAAAATATAACCACTCTTGTGCATGTGCGGTAACAAAGTTGACGTAAAAGCCATGGGCAAGCAAGGTTAAAAAATAAAATTTAAGAAAATTATTTATTAAAATATTACTCAAAAAAGTTAAATATTGAAATAAATGAAATAAAAGAAAAGAAGACTTTTTCAGGATGGTCTTCTTCTCTCATTTCTGTTTATTAACAACAGCGATTGCAAGATGTTCATTAAAAAAATATTAAATAAAAAAAAATAGTGGAATAAAAATAAATATATACCACTCTTGTGCATGTGTGGCAACAAAGCTGACGTAAAAGCCATGGGCAAGCAAGGTTAAAAAATAAAATTTAAGAAAATTATTTATTAAAATATTACTCAAAGAAAATTAAATATTAAAATAAATAAAATAAAAGAAAAGAAGACCTTTTAATGTAGAGTCTGATATTGACCGGTGGAGCGGCGATCGTTGACTGACTATATTTTGCGACATTCAGTGGTCCATCATTATTGAGGCAAAGAAAAGCCTACTTGATTGGAATTTTTTCAATCCATAGCCTACTTTCATATAATTAAATCAAAATTATTTTGAGGTCTTTTAAGGGATATTGTCAACTTAAATTTATCGAAGTACTGTTTTTGCCCACTATTCTTGTTTCTAAGAACTAGAAAGTAAGTCTTGAAGTTGAAATATTTAAGAATTAATTGGAAAGAAAATAAAAAAAAAGAAAATTAGGATGGGCTTCTTCTTTCGTTTCTGTTTATAAACAACAACGATTGCAAGATGTTCATTAAAAAAGTATTATTTAATTGAAACAGAAATAAATAAAAAATAAGGAAATAAGGAAATAGGAAAAAAATATCTTTGAAATCAGAGCCGTGGCTCGTTCAAAGTTCATGAACCGCTTGGGGCACACTGCTATCGAAATGTTTATCGAGATGCGGCGGCACAATCGAAAACATTGAAACATTTTGTTGGCATTTATGCAGCTCATAATGATTTACGATGCGATTTGAAAAGGAGCACGTACATGCCACAAGCTGCTTCCCGTTCTGTTTTTGATTTAATTTTTTTTTGGGATTTTTTCGGGCAAGGTCGCGAGTGGTAACCTTTAATCTCTGCGTGCGTGCCTCCAGTTTTCCTCCGGCAGGACACGAATCCTGTTTCTATGCCGATTTCCAAGCAGCTGAAGATCGAAACTTGTCCGCCATGGCGAGGAAACAAGTTTCCACGGGGGTTGCAAACGCCGAAAGCGGCATCGAATGTCCTGCCAGAGGTCCTGCCAACTGTAAAGCCCTGGCTCGACGAATTACCAAAGGCCAAACGTGCCACGGCTGACCGGCCATCCTGACCGGCCAACACACCACCCCCCTCCCTGGCGACTGCCATAAGGACTGAGGCTTGGGTGCGTCCCTGTCTGCCGGAGAGTCCAGGCTTTCTTGGTCGGTTGTGTGTAAATATTTTGAGGCATGCGTGTGTTTCTTGCTCTCATTATAAAATTAAAAAAGCAACCCCAGTTGTATGAAAAAAAATAATTAAAATACAAATTAAAAAGAAAACAGAAAAGCAGCAAATCAGAAGTACTAAGAAAATAAATATTATTTTATAATATTATTTTAAAATTTTATAACCTCTAAAGGGTTTTAAGCGAAAACATGAAAATAAATAAACGAAATGAATGCCACCACAAAGTGCAACCACATGAAGGACCATCTTCTTCCTGCATATTTTTTAAATAAATTTAAATATTAAAAAAAAGAAAATAAATAAAACAAATAAAAGAGACTTTTCAATGCGGAGTCTGATGCTAGCCGATGGAACTTTTTTTTAATTCTGAGGTGTGAATTCTGAACAGTGTGATCGTATTTTTAGGCATATTATGAAAAGTATTATTTGTAAAGTAGGCCAGAAATATCGACAAGAATCGATTGCCACACTAATTAATTGCCTAATCGGAAGAATTGCCTCATAAGCTAACAAATGAGATGTGTACCACGGGCCTCTCTAATTATTGGTAATCCTTTGGGCCAAAGGACATCTAGCAAGCCATTCAACATTCGTGGGTGGAATTCTGTAGACAGAGAGGGAGACAGACGGAAAGAAAGAGACGAAGAACAATGGCGGCAGCGGGTGGATTTACGGTCTCAAAGGTCCATGTGTCCTTTTGTCCGTGTGGCCGCGTGTCCATGTGTCCGTGTGTCCGTTGAGGATAGCCGGTGGTGTTTGCTTGCCGGCAGCATTAACCCTTTTCCAACTTGTACACTTGAAAAAGGACTCGCACACACACACACGCATAACACACTTTCATACAAATGCAGAGAAGCCACCCACTTAGTGCGCCTGCCTGTCCGCCATCATCAGGACGCAGGACCCTTTCTCATTAAAAGATTCTGACCATTTGAAAGCGAATTTAACCTTTTGTTTTCCCAGGCACGTATGTGTCTGTGCATGTCCTGAGAGACATCCATCCTATGTAGGTATATACACGCATCCTTTCCATCCATGTGTGTGCCTTCGACTTTTTTGCCTTCTAATTGTCACTTGATGGCACTCGGGGTATCCTTGTGCGCTTGGGTGTAAATTAATTTGGGGACTACTACATGAAAAATATTTAAATAAGAAACTCCTTGGACGCGGATCCGAAAGCGGATGTGTGAGCGGATGATGGAAAAAGTATTCCAAACAAATCACAAACAGATATTCGGCATTCATTGTTTTAGGTCTAGACAGCCCATTTGCCATTTCCTTTCCGACCGCTCTCCAACCACCTCCCACCAGGATGCGACACACCCACACACTCCCATAACTCTGATGATTTCAAGGATAACATTAATATATTAAAATATTTTCAGCATTCTTCTGGGATGGCAATCAACTGCATTTTTGAGAAACTAAAGCCCTTTCCCAACTTGCCTTTCGCTTCCTTGTTAATTGAAAAATAACAAGAATATAACCCTTTGCGATAGGTATCTTGTAAATTACATTGTAACCATTGGAAATGTTAATTTCTGTTTCCGAATTCCAAACGATCGCCTTTTGTTTAGTTTCTGTAACTTAATCCGATTATGTAAATGCCCCACGAGTTTACATTTCCGTTTTTTTGAGGATCTCCTCACTACAAGGATATTCGGAAACGCAGCAACCCCTTCACCTAGCCATATAGTCGTCTCTCTCCCGCCCGATTCAGTTAGGGGTTGATCAGGGATAACGATCGCCAGCCACCCCTAAGTCGGAAAATTCTAGGTGCGATTGGTTGACCGAAAATTCTGATCAGATCGGGGAGTTGACTATTCCGTGACCCCTGCGGCCCGGGCTGTAATCAATATTCGGGACACGACTGTTGCAAGGATAGCGGAAAGGGATCTTTTTGAAAGTTGTAGGTTCTCGAAATCAGTTGAAAACAAGGTACGATCCTGGTACGATCGGGGCAGCTGTTTCAGTTTGTTGTGAATTCCTTCCAAGGGGTACAGTTTTGGTTTAAAACAAGATGGTTTCAAAAGGAAGTTTCAGGAGTTCTTAAGTTTATAAAGTGTGTGTGTTTTGAAAGAGTGTCCAGTCTGGAATAAGTGTTCTAAACTTTCTTACAAACCTATTTGTTTCATCCCCAAGAACATCCCTTTTAGTTTTCTCGTCTTAACCCTTGAGATCACCAAGCAATTTGAACTTTGGCTGGCGGCTAATCAAGATGACCAGATGATCCGGGAACATTAAAGGCCAAGATGGCCATCAACCCCTCGTTAAGGAGGTGAGAACTGGTTCCTCGCGGGCCATTTGGTCCTTGAGACGACGTCGAAGGTGACCAGTGGTCAGCCAAAGGACCAAAGGACAGCCACAAGCCAGGGCCAAATGCCAGGAACCCCAATTAGGCTTTTCATTAGTCTCGGAAAATGCGGCAGCGGAAAATTCAGATGATTGATCGCATTTATTTCCCGACAGCCGAACAAAAAATCAAAGCTTAAATTAATCATATTTTGAGTGTTTCCATAGAAGAATAGAAACTGAAAAGTTTGAGGTGACAGGATGGGAGGACGGAGGGCTGGAGGTGTCGAGTTACAATCCGCAAAAGGATGGCTGGGTGACTCGGTGTTGTTATTGCTTTTTTATAAGCCATAAAAAAGCATAAAAATTGCAAATTTACCGGCCGTCCATTCGCCAGATGTGGGCCAGGCCACTTGACGTCCAGGAGAATTCCCGGCGGGACCCAGGGACCTGGCACTCCCGACCCGTAACCGTAGCTGTAACTTTTCCGGGGCCATAACTCTCCCGGATAATTGACAGATCGCAATTAGAAATCGATGCAGAAAAGCTGGCCAGGTATCAGGTTACACTTTCGGAGAGTATTTTTTGGTTCGGGGTGTCCTAGCGTCCTAGTCGAATATCGATTGGAGTGTCCAGGTGTTGGGTCACTCCTCCTGAATGCTCAACCTTCGCCCGAGTCCCCTTGGGCCTCTCAAAGTGCCATTTGATGTCTTCAATATTTATGTGGCTTTTATATTTTGAAGCGGTTTTAGGATAATCGATTGTGAGGAGGTGTGAGGGGTTTTACTTCCAAGGACAGGGCAGTTATCATTTAAAGGCTTTAAGATTATTTTATTTTAGAGTGGGAGTACTTAGCCTAAACTCCAACTCTTAGTCCCCAATATCCAGGCAATAAAAAGGGAACTTCCAATTGATTTAGCTTGGCAGTGAAATTATATCAAATCACTTTCCGCTTGTTGCCAGAAATCGAAATGCGTATATCGAGTTACAGTTAATCACAAAATAAGCCCAATATCCCGGTTACTGCGTTACAATTCCTTTTCGCCTCAAAGGATCCTTCAATGATACAGCAGAAGAACTGAAAAAAGGAGTAGACCCAGACACATACATATGTATGGTCATATGTAGGTAGAGTAGCATGGACCCCAAATAGAAAATGGACGTGGGGCAAGGACTATTCAAATAAGTGAATGATGGGCAAGGATATGGAAAGCAGGAGGATGGGGGCAAAAGGACACTCTGAAAAGGGGATGTTGGGATTTTCAGTGGCCAAGGCAACTCGCCGGCAACGGCAACGGCGATGAAATATCAAAAGGCGAGGGGCGAAAAAATGCTTGTTGCCGCAAAAAGCTTTAACAGTGGCCATAAAATAACCCCAACCAGTTTTCCAAAAAAACTGACATACCCACCCTCTCAACAGCTCCTTTTCCCCCCTACCTCTACACCCTCCTCTGTTGCCAATTTCTTATATATTTTCTTGGGTTTATCCCTCGTCCAAACACGCCGTCCGAAGTGACCGTCCGAATCGTAAAAATGTAAGACGAAAACGAGCTCAAGAATAAAAACACATTAGATACAAGCAAATATCCTTTCCACAGTCGCATGTCCTTTACCAACACAACGACAACGATGTCAGTATGTGTGTGTGTGTGTGTTTGCAAATTTATCTCCATTTGACCCTCTTCAAAGTGCTTTTTATAGTCATTTAGTGTTTTGGCCCTCCCGTCAAGTACTTTTATTATACACGTATAAATCCAATTCGGCATTCGGCGGCCCATATAGGGTCCAAGGATATTCCATATACTCTATACACACACATGTGTGTGTGTGTGTGTGTGTGGGCGAGGAAAAGGTAAACGAAACGAGAGTCCGACTAATGAAACGGAACCAAGTCGGTAAAGGACCCAGGACCCAGGACCCAGGACTCAGGACCAAGGACCAAGGGTCTCTCCCTGGACCGCGGCACCCAAAAGGACCACAAAACACATGCATACACAATGCCCCCCAGCAGCAGCAACAACAACAGCAATTTGGTTGTCAAAACTACACCCAAAAAAGGCAACCCACACGCATACACTGAGAGAAATCGTTCCCACTTGTTAAACATTTTAGAGAGATTTTAAGAACTTTTCATTCGTGTTTATAAAATTTCTCTCTCTGTTTATATGCTAAGCAGATGCCAAGGTCCTTTGCCAGTTGGCGTGGCAGCCCCATCCCGTGTGTCCTTTTTAAAATTTTAAGACATGTAAATATAAAAGGTCCTGCAACGTCCTGCTCGGCGAGTTTGAGTTCGGCAGTTCCAGTTACACTGGCAACCCCCCAAAGGTCCAAGGATGGCTCCGTTCCCTGCCTCTGAATATGTATCACCCGACTCGATCTATAGTCCTGAATAGTCCTGCAAAGTCCTGCCACTGTATGTGTGCTTACGTGTGTGTGTGTGTGTGTGGGTGAGTTTATGGCCTTGTATGTTGCCAATGTTATGGGATTGGGTTTGGGGACTCGACTGGAGGCTGGGATATCTGTTCATTCGTTTGTTTGTTTGCTTGTCTGTGTCTATATGCGTTTGTCCTGTACTGTACTGTCCTGTCCGGTCTTTCCCAACCACCCCCTCTCCACCTCCACCTCCACCCATACCCATCCCCACCCCTGGACTTTCCCACCCAACATCACCGCAACTCAAAAAAAGGGGCGAAATATCTGCAAATGTTGTTTTCCTTTGGGTTGTTATTATTTTAAATTTCTGTTTTCGGTTGTATTTCCTTTTTCTTCCCTTTGTTTTTTATTTTACAGTTCCTTTTGTCTTATTTTTTTTGCATATGGCCTTCGACAGTCTGCCTCTAGTTGCTATCCTTGCGAAGGATATTACAATTTTGGTCAAACAGCGAGCTGCGCAGTACATTCCTCATACATCTCTTAGACCTTTGAGGGGTATCCAGCAAAATTCAAAAATAAATCTATCCAAAATGTTTCTTTATTTTTCTGCAGAATAATTAGGAATTTATCTAGATAAATAGATAATCTAGATCTAAATAATGGCCGAGATATGGCCATCGGAAGGACGAAATTTGGGAGTTTCGTGATTTTCCCCATTTTCGCGGGGGTTCATCAGAAAAATTTGAAAAAATCGGATTCAAAATTTTATTTCTATGTTTTAATGCAGATCGATGGAGAATCGATCCAGAAATCGTTTGAGGTATTCCGCTTAAGGATCGGATGGGTATTGACCGAGATATGGCCTTCGGAAGGGCGATATTTTGGAGTTTCGTGATTTTCCCCATTTTCGCAGGGGGTCCATCAGAAAAATTTGAAAAAATCGGATCCAAAATTTTATTTCTAGGTTTTAATGCAGATCGATGGAGAATCGATCCAGAAATCGTTTGAGGTATTCCGCTTAAGGATCCGAGGGGTATTGACCGAGATATGGCCTTCGGAAGGGCGATATTTTGGAGTTTCGTGATTTTCCCCATTTTCGCAGGGGGTCCATCAGAAAAATTTGAAAAAATCGGATCCAAAATTTTATTTCTAGGTATTGATGCAGATCGATGGAGAATCGATCCAGAAATCGTTTGAGGTATTCCGCTTAAGAATCGGATGGGTATTGACCGAGATATGGCCTTCGGAAGGGCGATATTTTGGAGTTTCGTGATTTTCCCCATTTTCGCAGGGGGTCCATCAGAAAAATTTGAAAAAATCGGATCCAAAATTTTATTTCTAGGTTTTGATGCAGATCGATGGAGAATCGATCCAGAAATCGTTTGAGGTATTCCGCTTAAGAATCGGATGGGTATTGACCGAGATATGGCCTTCGGAAGGGCGATATTTTGGAGTTTCGTGATTTTCCCCATTTTCGCAGGGGGGTCCATCAGAAAAATTTGAAAAAATCGGATCCAAAATTTTATTTCTAGGTATTGATGCAGATCGATGGAGAATCGATCCAGAAATCGTTTGAGGTATTCCGCTTAAGGATCGGATGGGTATTGACCGAGATATGGCCTTCGGAAGGGCGATATTTTGGAGTTTCGTGATTTTC
The DNA here is from genome assembly GCA_018153035.1 of Drosophila pseudoananassae pseudoananassae. Taxonomy (NCBI): domain Eukaryota; kingdom Metazoa; phylum Arthropoda; class Insecta; order Diptera; family Drosophilidae; genus Drosophila; species Drosophila pseudoananassae. The sequence goes on along the minus strand of JAECXR010000014.1, from coordinate 7,477,251 downwards.
CCCATTTTCGCAGGGGGGTCCATCAGAAAAATTTGAAAAAATCGGATCCAAAATTTTATTTCTAGGTTTTGATGCAGATCGATGGAGAATCGATCCAGAAATCGTTTGAGGTATTCCGCTTAAGAATCGGATGGGTATTGACCGAGATATGGCCTTCGGAAGGGCGATATTTTGGAGTTTCGTGATTTTCCCCATTTTCGCAGGGGGTCCATCAGAAAAATTTGAAAAAATCGGATCCAAAATTTTATTTCTAGGTTTTAATGCAGATCGATGGAGAATCGATACAGAAATCGTTTGAGGTATTCCGCGTAAGGATCGGATGGGTATTGACCGAGATATGGCCTTCGGAAGGGCGATATTTTGGAGTTTCGTGATTTTCCCCATTTTCGCAGGGGGTCCATCAGAAAAATTTGAAAAAATCGGATCCAAAATTTTATTTCTAGGTTTTGATGCAGATCGATGGAGAATCGATCCAGAAATCGTTTGAGGTATTCCGCTTAAGGATCCGAGGGGTATTGACCGAGATATGGCCTTCGGAAGGGCGATATTTTGGAGTTTCGTGATTTTCCCCATTTTCGCAGGGGGTCCATCAGAAAAATTTGAAAAAATCGGATCCAAAATTTTATTTCTAGGTTTTAATGCAGATCGATGGAGAATCGATCCAGAAATCGTTTGAGGTATTCCGCTTAAGGATCCGAGGGGTATTGACCGAGATATGGCCTTCGGAAGGGCGATATTTTGGAGTTTCGTGATTTTCCCCATTTTCGCAGGGGGTCCATCAGAAAAATTTGAAAAAATCGGATCCAAAATTTTATTTCTAGGTTTTAATGCAGATCGATGGAGAATCGATACAGAAATCGTTTGAGGTATTCCGCTTAAGGATCGGATGGGTATTGACCGAGATATGGCCTTTGGAAGGACGATATTTTGGAGTTTCGGGATTTTCCCCATTTTCGCAGGGGATCCATCAGAAAAATTTGAAAAAATCGGATCCAAAATTTTATTTCTAGGTTTTGATGCAGATCGATGGAGAATCGATCCAGAAATCGTTTGAGGTATTCCGCTTAAGGATCCGAGGGGTATTGACCGAGATATGGCCTTCGGAAGGGCGATATTTTGGAGTTTCGTGATTTTCCCCATTTTCGCAGGGGGTCCATCAGAAAAATTTGAAAAAATCGGATCCAAAATTTTATTTCTAGGTTTTGATGCAGATCGATGGAGAATCGATCCAGAAATCGTTTGAGGTATTCCGCTTAAGAATCGGATGGGTATTGACCGAGATATGGCCTTCGGAAGGGCGATATTTTGGAGTTTCGTGATTTTCCCCATTTTCGCAGGGGGTCCATCAGAAAAATTTGAAAAAATCGGATCCAAAATTTTATTTCTAGGTTTTAATGCAGATCGACGGAGAATCGATATAGAAATCGTTTGAGGTATTCCGCTTAAGAATCGGATGGGTATTGACCGAGATATGGCCTTCGGAAGGCCGATATTTTGGAGTTTCGTGATTTTCCCCATTTTCGCAAATTTTTCAGAAAAATTTGAAAAAATCGGATCCAAAATTTTATTTCTAGGTTTTGATGCAGATCGATGGAGAATCGATCCAGAAATCGTTTGAGGTATTCCGCTTAAGAATCGGATGGGTATTGACCGAGATATGGCCTTCGGAAGGGCGATATTTTGGAGTTTCGTGATTTTCCCCATTTTCGCAAATTTTTCAGAAAAATTTGAAAAAATCGGATCCAAAATTTTATTTCTAGGTTTTGATGCAGATCGATGGAGAATCGATCCAGAAATCGTTTGAGGTATTCCGCTTAAGAATCGGATGGGTATTGACCGAGATATGGCCTTCGGAAGGGCGATATTTTGGAGTTTCGTGATTTTCCCCATTTTCGCAGGGGGTCCATCAGAAAAATTTGAAAAAATCGGATCCAAAATTTTATTTCTAGGTTTTAATGCAGATCGACGGAGAATCGATATAGAAATCGTTTGAGGTATTCCGCTTAAGAATCGGATGGGTATTGACCGAGATATGGCCTTCGGAAGGGCGATATTTTGGAGTTTCGTGATTTTCCCCATTTTCGCAGGGGGTCCATCAGAAAAATTTGAAAAAATCGGATCCAAAATTTTATTTCTAGGTTTTAATGCAGATCGATGGAGAATCGATACAGAAATCGTTTGAGGTATTCCGCTTAAGGATCCGAGGGGTATTGACCGAGATATGGCCTTCGGAAGGGCGATATTTTGGAGTTTCGTGATTTTCCCCATTTTCGCAAATTTTTCAGAAAAATTTGAAAAAATCGGATCCAAAATTTTATTTCTAGGTTTTGATGCAGATCGATGGAGAATCGATCCAGAAATCGTTTGAGGTATTCCGCTTAAGAATCGGATGGGTATTGACCGAGATATGGCCTTCGGAAGGCCGATATTTTGGAGTTTCGTGATTTTCCCCATTTTCGCAGGGGGTCCATCAGAAAAATTTGAAAAAATCGGATCCAAAATTTTATTTCTAGGTTTTAATGCAGATCGACGGAGAATCGATATAGAAATCGTTTGAGGTATTCCGCTTAAGAATCGGATGGGTATTGACCGAGATATGGCCTTCGGAAGGGCGATATTTTGGAGTTTCGTGATTTTCCCCATTTTCGAATGAGGCCCATCAGAAAAATTGTGAAAAAATCGGATAACAAATTTTATTTCTAGGTTTTGATGCAGTTTTGTGGAGAATGGAACTAGAAATCATTTAAGGTACTCCGCTTAAGAATTGGATTTACTTTCGATAAGTTAGCAATCAAAGCCTTTCAATAAAAAATGTGTTTCATCGTGAAACAGAAAGAAAACTTGCCCAGTGCTTTTAATTTATTTAACAAGGAAAACCTCAGGGCAAATATTGTCCATGTCAAATTGTGAAGCTACAAGCTGCTAGGAAGTGAAGCCGCAGGAATGCATGAGGCTGCTACCCCATATCCTGAACATCAAAATAAAAAAAGGAGCAGCTTGGAAAAAAATGGAAACCCTTTAAAAAACAATACCCGAGCTGTAACGGGGCCATTAATTTCCCAATTTACAGTCTATTCGCAAGCCGTTGCCAAAATTGTTTAAGGTTTTAAAACCCACGCACACACTCTGGCAAAAGATACAGATACGGATACGCATCCTGATAGATGTGTGTGTGGGTGCAGAAAAATGTGGGGGGGGAGGCGGGCGGAAAGGAGGAGAGGGTGTGAGGTATGGGCCAGGATATGTGTGAGCCAGTGGCCATATGTCCATTTTGAATCGATACAGAAATCGTTTGAGGTATTCCGCGTAAGGATCGGATGGGTATTGACCGAGATATGGCCTTCGGAAGGGCGATATTTTGGAGTTTCGTGATTTTCCCCATTTTCGCAGGGGGTCCATCAGAAAAATTTGAAAACATCGGATCCAAAATTTTATTTCTAGGTTTTGATGCAGATCGATGGAGAATCGATCCAGAAATCGTTTGAGGTATTCCGCTTAAGGATCCGAGGGGTATTGACCGAGATATGGCCTTCGGAAGGGCGATATTTTGGAGTTTCGTGATTTTCCCCATTTTCGCAGGGGGTCCATCAGAAAAATTTGAAAAAATCGGATCCAAAATTTTATTTCTAGGTTTTGATGCAGATCGATGGAGAATCGATCCAGAAATCGTTTGAGGTATTCCGCTTAAGGATCCGAGGGGTATTGACCGAGATATGGCCTTCGGAAGGGCGATATTTTGGAGTTTCGTGATTTTCCCCATTTTCGCAGGGGGTCCATCAGAAAAATTTGAAAAAATCGGATCCAAAATTTTATTTCTAGGTTTTAATGCAGATCGATGGAGAATCGATACAGAAATCGTTTGAGGTATTCCGCTTAAGGATCGGATGGGTATTGACCGAGATATGGCCTTTGGAAGGACGATATTTTGGAGTTTCGGGATTTTCCCCATTTTCGCAGGGGATCCATCAGAAAAATTTGAAAAAATCGGATCCAAAATTTTATTTCTAGGTTTTGATGCAGATCGATGGAGAATCGATCCAGAAATCGTTTGAGGTATTCCGCTTAAGGATCCGAGGGGTATTGACCGAGATATGGCCTTCGGAAGGGCGATATTTTGGAGTTTCGTGATTTTCCCCATTTTCGCAGGGGGTCCATCAGAAAAATTTGAAAAAATCGGATCCAAAATTTTATTTCTAGGTTTTGATGCAGATCGATGGAGAATCGATCCAGAAATCGTTTGAGGTATTCCGCTTAAGAATCGGATGGGTATTGACCGAGATATGGCCTTCGGAAGGGCGATATTTTGGAGTTTCGTGATTTTCCCCATTTTCGCAGGGGGTCCATCAGAAAAATTTGAAAAAATCGGATCCAAAATTTTATTTCTAGGTTTTAATGCAGATCGACGGAGAATCGATATAGAAATCGTTTGAGGTATTCCGCTTAAGAATCGGATGGGTATTGACCGAGATATGGCCTTCGGAAGGCCGATATTTTGGAGTTTCGTGATTTTCCCCATTTTCGCAAATTTTTCAGAAAAATTTGAAAAAATCGGATCCAAAATTTTATTTCTAGGTTTTGATGCAGATCGATGGAGAATCGATCCAGAAATCGTTTGAGGTATTCCGCTTAAGAATCGGATGGGTATTGACCGAGATATGGCCTTCGGAAGGGCGATATTTTGGAGTTTCGTGATTTTCCCCATTTTCGCAAATTTTTCAGAAAAATTTGAAAAAATCGGATCCAAAATTTTATTTCTAGGTTTTGATGCAGATCGATGGAGAATCGATCCAGAAATCGTTTGAGGTATTCCGCTTAAGAATCGGATGGGTATTGACCGAGATATGGCCTTCGGAAGGGCGATATTTTGGAGTTTCGTGATTTTCCCCATTTTCGCAGGGGGTCCATCAGAAAAATTTGAAAAAATCGGATCCAAAATTTTATTTCTAGGTTTTAATGCAGATCGACGGAGAATCGATATAGAAATCGTTTGAGGTATTCCGCTTAAGAATCGGATGGGTATTGACCGAGATATGGCCTTCGGAAGGGCGATATTTTGGAGTTTCGTGATTTTCCCCATTTTCGCAGGGGGTCCATCAGAAAAATTTGAAAAAATCGGATCCAAAATTTTATTTCTAGGTTTTAATGCAGATCGATGGAGAATCGATACAGAAATCGTTTGAGGTATTCCGCTTAAGGATCCGAGGGGTATTGACCGAGATATGGCCTTCGGAAGGGCGATATTTTGGAGTTTCGTGATTTTCCCCATTTTCGCAAATTTTTCAGAAAAATTTGAAAAAATCGGATCCAAAATTTTATTTCTAGGTTTTGATGCAGATCGATGGAGAATCGATCCAGAAATCGTTTGAGGTATTCCGCTTAAGAATCGGATGGGTATTGACCGAGATATGGCCTTCGGAAGGCCGATATTTTGGAGTTTCGTGATTTTCCCCATTTTCGCAGGGGGTCCATCAGAAAAATTTGAAAAAATCGGATCCAAAATTTTATTTCTAGGTTTTAATGCAGATCGACGGAGAATCGATATAGAAATCGTTTGAGGTATTCCGCTTAAGAATCGGATGGGTATTGACCGAGATATGGCCTTCGGAAGGGCGATATTTTGGAGTTTCGTGATTTTCCCCATTTTCGAATGAGGCCCATCAGAAAAATTGTGAAAAAATCGGATAACAAATTTTATTTCTAGGTTTTGATGCAGTTTTGTGGAGAATGGAACTAGAAATCATTTAAGGTACTCCGCTTAAGAATTGGATTTACTTTCGATAAGTTAGCAATCAAAGCCTTTCAATAAAAAATGTGTTTCATCGTGAAACAGAAAGAAAACTTGCCCAGTGCTTTTAATTTATTTAACAAGGAAAACCTCAGGGCAAATATTGTCCATGTCAAATTGTGAAGCTACAAGCTGCTAGGAAGTGAAGCCGCAGGAATGCATGAGGCTGCTACCCCATATCCTGAACATCAAAATAAAAAAAGGAGCAGCTTGGAAAAAAATGGAAACCCTTTAAAAAACAATACCCGAGCTGTAACGGGGCCATTAATTTCCCAATTTACAGTCTATTCGCAAGCCGTTGCCAAAATTGTTTAAGGTTTTAAAACCCACGCACACACTCTGGCAAAAGATACAGATACGGATACGCATCCTGATAGATGTGTGTGTGGGTGCAGAAAAATGTGGGGGGGGAGGCGGGCGGAAAGGAGGAGAGGGTGTGAGGTATGGGCCAGGATATGTGTGAGCCAGTGGCCATATGTCCATTTTGAAGAAGAATTTTAAACGAGGTGAGTGTGTGAGTGTGAGAGTGTGCGCGGGTTGTCTTCAAGGACCAAGGACCAAAGCCCAAGGACCGCCTGCGAATTGCGAATGGGGTGGTAAATGCTGCCCAAGGGACTTGTAGCTGGATACCAACAAAGTTTTTCAAAAAAATAAATAAACGAAACGCAAAAGCAGGAGCAGAAGACGCCGCCAGGAGCGCAGCCAGGACATTCGGCCAGGATAGCACTGTCAGAAGCCCTACTGTACCAAACAATTAGGAAGTGTAGAGCATACATTTTAAAACTGTTAAAGTCATGAAGAATTCGTACAGAAGACTTGGTCAGAGACCCCATATAGTCCGAATACTTGAAGGATTAAAATTTTTAAGGACATAAAGGGTATTTGATAATTCCATTTAGCTTGATTCTTTGTCCACCGGCAGATGAAACGCAAAAAGAAACGCCACCGCATGGTTTTATTATATTGTGAATGTGATTACCTTAAGGATATGCAATAAGCACACACCCATACAGCGAGAGAGGTCCTGTGGAAAAGAAGAAAGCTGGGAATGATGTGTGGAGATAACCGCGTCGGTGGAGCAACAACAGGCAACCCATTTTGAGGCTGGACAGACGACGACCCATCTCCATCTCCGCCTCCATCTCCGTCTCCATATCCATTTCCCACATCCTTTTTCCATTTCCATCTCGAGTCCATCCCCATCGTCCTTTTCAGCCGCATTCCATGCCCAACAATCAGAAGGAGGCGGCTGTGCTGGGCTGCAGGATTGTGGGGCTGGGGGGCTGAATGAAAAGCCTGAGCCACAAAGATGCACGCGATACGAATGCAGAAAAAGTATCTCACAGATACAGATACTGCGCTGCGCTGAGCGCTGCATGAGCATTTTCAATTAGTGCAGACAACACAGCGGCCAAAGGAGGTGTGTTATGGGAGTATTCAAGTTTGAGAAGCTATTTTATATCCGGTACTTCTCTAGTAGTATTTAAATAAAGGGTTAAGGACCTAAAATTAAGGTTTATTTAATACTATGACATACTCGGTACTTGTCTGAGTTAATAGTTTACGATTTGGGCCTCTAAGTGAAGATTTAAAAAATATATAACCCTTACGCTTACAAGGACATAGTTAACGTAAAGTTTTCAACAAAATCTTAATGTATAATGTATAATATTAAAACTCGCGAAGCCGCCCTCGCTAATGGCGGAGTGCATGTGTGTGGAATGAGTTGCAGTTGAAGCGAACTATGGAAAGAAAGGAAGAGAGAAAAAAGGATACGAAGGATATGAGGGAAATATGCAGATGTCATGTGGACCGTGTGCATCACGTAGCATCTGTGGACGGTGGGCCCACCTTGGCGAGTCCTTCGTATTCTTTTTATTTTAACTTTTATTCCTATATTTCTTTTTTTCTCGTTTTGCACGTTCATGCTGCCAAATGCAACTCCATGTCTCAGTGTTTGAATTTCGTATCTGCAAAATGTATCTGTATCTGTATCTGTATCTGTATCTGTAGCTGTAGCTGAGAGATTCGCCGTCGTGTTGTAACTAAAAGGGTAAAAACCGAAAATCGAGGATAAGAACGGATAATCTAATGTTGCAAGTATCTGCCACTCAGGGAACGAATGGGTCGAGTCATGCCACACACACACCCATGCACGCACAGGACACAGGAGTCACACATACACACATACAGTCAGGCCTATAAATAACTGCAAATAAATCAAAATCTATCAATGCGAACAATTCGATGTGTTACAATTGACTTCACCGATCAAAGCCGTCCTGCCTTCGGCCTTCGTCCTGTGACTGTTGCTGTTGCTGTTACTGCTGCTGCTGCTGCATCCTTGCGGGTCCTTTACCCTTTCCCCATCTTCTGCTTTGTTATTTTTTTTGTACCTTTTGTGTCGAGTACGCGACCAGTGAGTATCCTTTGTGTCAATATTATTAGCGAAAAAGAGAGTAAGAGTGAGTGTGAGAGAGACAGGATAATGGTCGAAAGGGTGACAGGGTTATGATATGGGATATCCTTCGCCATCCAGCCACCACTCCCATCCTTTCCAGTGAGTGTGCGAAATTTTACAGTAATTTAAAAACAGAAAATGAAAAAAACTGTTTCACCAATTTAATCAATATTACACACACACACAAGCACACACTCACACGCAGACACAGACACAGACACCAGGCGTATCTGATATCGATGCGCTCCTAATGGACACTGCGCTCTAATTTTATTTATGATCTAATGTGCGAGGAGTGCCTTCACCAAATCCCCGCCAAAAAGGACGAGGGGTAGCTGGCATTCGGAGTGTGAAAGGGCATGTATCTGCGGATTGATATCCCGTCGTCCTTGGCCTGTGTTCCTTTTGTATCCTGTAGCCTGTCACTGGGCGATGGGCAATTTTTTAAAACAGCTCTCCTCGCAACTCTCCTGTTGGCTCAACTCACCGCAAAACAAACGTATATTCGAAAACAAAAAAGTCTCGAATGGACAAAAAACAGTAGCAACAGGGGGCGCCCAAGGGGCAGGGGGTGTGGCAGCCAAAATAGTGAAGGCCCATAAATTGTGGCCAAAAGGACTCTTTTGTTTAGAGGAGAGTCAGCATCAATAAGAAATTTTACTTGCTTGACAATAAGAATCTCTCCCAAGCTTGTCAGTTGTTTAAAATTAAGATTATTTAAATTATAAATTATTTAAGAAATATTATAACCATTTATTAATATTAATAACCATTAAGACTTAGTCCTTTAGTCCTTGAAGCCATCATATTGTTATTCAAAACCAATTAATAAACACAAATTTCTATGCAAAATATCTATTATTTCTCTAAGAGGATTTCAAAGCATATTAACGGCCACGTAATTAGAAAAATATTAAAAACTCGCCAACACGAGGCTGGAATACCTAATCCCTGGCAAGAATATATAATTCCGAAAATTCGCCCACAAGCCGGAATCCGCTTTTTGAATGGAAACTAATCCAACTAAAGTGGATAACCCCCTTGCCAAAAATTGGCACATATTTCGTACAAGGATGCGCGCAAGGATATGTATGTGGGCTTGGTAAAATCATTTTACCTACGAACGGGAGCTGGCTGGCTGGCTGGCTGGGTGGCTGAAGGGCATGCTTAATCAGGAAACCCACAGGACACAGGAAGGACTTGGTAGGAAAAACCAAAAGGCGAAACCAAAACCGAAAGAAGACCGATGGCAAGGATGTCGAGGATAACCCCGAAAAAGGGCCCCCCAAGGGCCGTTTTGCACTAATTAATAACTGTGGATTCCCCAGGACAGGGCTCGGGGTGTCCTGCCCCGGCCGGTTCCGTTTAAGGACACTGTCGAGTGGCAATCCTGGCGACGGGTTACTTCCATACTGACAGTTAAAAATGTTGCATAGTTTTTTACGCCTTAACGAGTGTCAACCACCGGAGTCAGGACTCCAGGACTCAGGACTGAGGACTCCGGACACAGGACACAGAGCTCACGATTCAGAATTCAGGACTCACGTGACTCAGAATGGTGGGGTCCTGCAGGACCTGCGCATGTGTGTGCTGTCCATCGCAAGCAGATTCTCCCTTTTAGTCAAATTGGCAAAATTCTATTCCATTTCGCTCCATTCAACGATGACCCACCCAGACCTCCCAGCCACCAACACCCATACAGACAGACACACAAGCACACACTCGAATATCCTTGAAAGTATCCCTGAATACCCCAAAACGAAACGATGCTAATTCATATTCAAATGAATGCGAAATAAACCCCAATCACAATTATTATGAGACATGTTAAATGGCCCAAAAGTCCTGACAACCAACAACAATACACACTAGCCTATACAGGATAACAGGACACTCGCACACAGACACGCAAAACATATGAGTGCAAGACGCGCATGTCCTGTCTGGAAACTGTCGGACCAACGAGTGGACATGTGAAGCAGGCGAGTGTGTGAATGTCCTGGGGGAGGAGACGGTGGCTGGCGATGGCGTAGATAAAGGGGTGGGGCCACATGTCCACACAAAAGACTCATTTGCATATTACAGGACCTGAGACGAGTGTCCTGGAGTGTCCGCTCAATTAAATGTTTCAGATGTAATCTTTAGATTGTTTCTTCAAAAATATTAAAATAGTTTTAAAATAGAAGGAAAGGTTGTTTTTAGATAGAAGGCTTTTTAAATAATTTTAGAAAGTTCAGAAGACTGTTGAGAAAAACTAGTTGAGAACTCTACAAAGGTACCACTTTTTAAAATAAGTAAATATTGTATTTATCTTTTTAAACTATTTGATGAATATACAAAATTGTTATAGAAAATCCTAGAAGTCCTTCAAAGTTGATCACAATTTTTAAATGTGATTTTTCAAAAGTTTGTGGGTCGGGGAGATTTTTGTAAATTTCTGCCTTCTTTCGGCCGGGGCTGAGGCAAACAAATAAACATGCTGTCAACTGCCGTCTGACATCGCACGTTGCTGCCACCCCCTCCTGCCTGCTGCCACAGCCACATTTGCATACGTGCGGCCAATGTCCCAGGACACACACACAAGCACACACATCAGGACACTCACACTCCTTACGTGGGAAAAGCCGTAGAAAGTTTTTGGGAAAGAACTTTCATTAAACAATGCGACCGGGTACATTTGTGCCCAGCTCAGCCGCCAAAGGTCCAAAAATTGTGGAACGCAGGACTCGGGCAGGACAGGAGGCAGGATACAGGATACAGGACATAGGACACAGGACACAGGAAGCAGGACAGAGGACTCCGGACTCGGGCCCATTTATCGCTACGACCATTCGTCTGGCACTCCTTTTATAAACACAAAGAAATAATTTGTGTGGGGAGATCTAATTTAGATTTAAAATCGTAAGTTTAAAAAATAAATCAAAACATTTATAGCACAAGCCTAATTTTAAAATATTATATTATTTTTAAAAATATTTATCCAGCACCTATTTCTTCCAGTGTCCTTTTGTTGAGTGCGTGATTGTTGATTGTGCGTATGTGTATAATGTTTTTGGTTTGTTGTCTGTTTCGCCGGGGTCCTGCGGGGCAGGGGGCGTGGCAGTTGGTTGGACTTTGGGGGAAGGATGTGGGGGCAGAGGCTCTAGTGGAGATTTTTCCGCGGTTAGAGCTTACAGCGCCATCCAGTCTGTGCCAGGCAGCCCCCCCCCACGAGAAAAAAAATATTATATACAGATATGAAAATAAAAAGAGAATGATTTTAATATTAGCTAATGGATATCGCGCCAGCACAAACACAACGCACACACATGTGTCCTGGCGTTCGTCCTTAGTTCCTGCCCCCCTCACACGTCCTTTAGCCAGCCATCCTGTGGCTCTCCGCCCCTGGACTTTCCCGCATGACGGTATGATATTTCAAATGCTTAATAATAGCACTCGAAAAATAAGGAAATGACACAGCCATTATTTCGCTGTGCTCTTTATTTATTTTTTATTTCATTTTTTCGCGCTTCACATTTTCAGATTCATATTCAAATCGCTGACAGCGTCGCTCTTATTTCTGTTTGTGGCCCAATTATTTTGAAATTGTCTGCGAAATGCAAACGTTTAGTTTCTGGGGCGAGAATAAGTATATTCCCAAATTCTAGGCAATGGGGCACTAAATAAAATGTAATATTCCGAAGGATAAGCCTCCCCACGTACACAAAAAAGTGTAGCCAACCAGCCAGAAAGGACACGAATTTGAAATCCAATCGAGCGAATAAATTATGGCTAGTTAACCTGGCCCGAAAGTCAAACAGTCGCACTCAATCATGGTCAAATCTTGACAAAAGTGTTTGCCCACATGCCCCGAATTATGTTTATCCTGCATGCATATTTCATGGGTCTAATGGCCATCTTAGAATTCTCCGCCCGGGCTCGAAGGACATATCAGGTAAATGGAATGCAAACAAACAGATGCCAGGACGCCAGGATGCCAGAATGGAGCCGGGAAGGTCCTGATACCCCACTCACCCTCACGCAAAAAATATGGCATATATGTATGTGTGGCCGGGACAACTTATTCCGAATGCTAAATCGCTCGAATCCTTTTTCCGGCACACTCGAGCGAACAGTAGAATCACGCTCAATAGCACAAGGACAAATGCAACTGGCCCTTGGCCTGGCATGGCCTCCACGGCAGGATCCACGGCATCCACATTCATCCATTCAGCCATCGGCATTCCCAGGGATCTCCAATGGGCCCCAACTCCGGCACATGTCCCATCCATCATCACACAATCACAAAATGAGTATCATGAGCCCAGTCCGGCCAACAAGGTGTGAGAGGCGGATCCTTTGGAGTCCTCTGTGTGTGTCCTGGCAGTCGCACACGTAGCATTCTAAGGGCATAAAGCGTACTTATCGGCTTTTCCCCGAGCTCGGCCCAGCCCAGCCCGGCCGAAGACCGAAGGACTAAACAGGACCTGAACTGCTCAAAATACCCAAAACCAAAATCTCGAATGTCCATTAGCATACGACGAATCTTCCATCTATACTGTTGATTACAGGGGTGTGGGAGGGAGTTTTTCCAAAGGGGGTTTGTCTTACAAGCTTGACGATTAAGGGTCATTCGTTTTAGGAAACAATTTAAAATACAAAGACTTGAAAGAAGTAAATTTTATAATAATATAAGTATAGTTATAGCTTCATAGTTTAAAAATATATTCCCTCTTTTATGTGATCTTTTTAGCCCTAAATGTTACCCCCTTGATTAACCGACAGCTCCATTACTACGCCCCTGTCTTAACCCTCGAATATATCCTGCCCACGTCTGAAGCCTTTGGCCCGAAGTTTCTTTTACTCCTTTTCGGCTTCAAACCACTCAGCAACTTACCACCCAAAATTGTGGCAACAGAGGGGGCTTAAAGGGGCTAACAGAGGCGTAGGTGGTGGGGGCTGGTCCAGCACAAGCACACCCACACACACTGGCACACACGGTCAGGGGAAAATCCACACCATCTGCTACACCTTACACCTAACCCAACAATCCAATTCCGAGCCAACAATATGCTTCCAAGTTTCTCCAAAAAAGGGCGGACGGGGGGGAAGTATGACAGGGTCAGGGGTGTCGCTGGAGGGGGACGGGGTGGGGAGAGCAGCTGGTAAGCCGAAAGGGGCAGCCATATTGCAATGTATGGCCAAGAAGCTTTTGGCCAAGAAGCACGCAGCCCGGCGAATGTGAACGTGATGCTCGAGCCAGCCGCAGACCTTTTGCTTTCGTTTTCTAAACCCCCCTCGGCTTCTGGCTTCGCTCTGTCAGAGCCCCCCCCTTCACCGCACACCCCTGGCAGTGTCAGTGCCGGGCCACCCCCTTCATCATTTCAAATTTAAATTTAACCTTTTGTCTTAATACGAGGAAGCGAACAACGAGCACGAGCTTCTGTCCGGGGCATCATAAAACCATCGTCAAGTCAAAGGGATATAGTCCAGAGTCCTGGAGACCTCAGGGATGTCCGGGAGTCCTGTAGTCCCGGTGTCCGGGAGTTCTTTATGCCTCATCCAGAGTCCCTTGGACCGGCTGGAGACGTATGTGCGCTGTGGAACTTGAAGTGCTAGCCAGCTTAGACCCGTATTATTTTGTTGGGGGAGTCGACTAATTTACGGATTTTCCGCCCACACCTGCTTGAATGGTTGAATGGTGCCAAAGAGCTTAAGGAAGTGACCAAAAGGGTTAAGGATATAGAAGAGTTTACAGGAGGGAAGGGGTTGACAGCTCAAGAGGGTGGATTCATAAATAGTTTGCTTATAAATATAAAAATAATCTTAAAATAATTTTGATTACGAGAATTTGAATTTATGAAGTATGAAGCTTCCTATTTGCCATCTTATTATTTAAGCCAAAAATAATAATACCTAACAGAATTTAGACCTTCAATTAAAATTCAAAATTATATTTAAGAAGAATACTATTTTTTTCTGTGTATATCTGTGTTTTGGTCAACTGACTTTCCCGGGAAATTAACAAAGCTGCGTTTACCTCAATCGATGGAATCCACGAAAGAGTCGGGGGATTCTGGAGAAGCCGAAGACCAGATGGGAGGCAGGGACGAAAGAGGAGCCGGAGGAGCTACCAGAAAGAGCACAGGAAGGAGCTGTAGGGGGCGGACTAAGCGATGAAGGTGGAAGAAATCGCCAAAATTCAAAATGGCCACTCGAGGGATGAGAGCGAAAAGTCTGTAGTGGACAACTTGTACAAACCCACACACACACACAAATACAAACACACACCACAGAGAGAGAGGAGGAAGGGGGGAGGTGGTAAAGGAGGGGGAGTGGCAGGCTCAGAGGAAAGGGGTGGCGGACAACAGGAACAGGACGATGCAAAATACAGCAACAACGGAGTTATCAACACAAAAGTCAATCTGCTGAAGGGGGTTGAATGCTAAAAACAGTCCAAAAACCACGGCAAGAGGCGGGTAGAGTGGGGCTACCAGGGGGGTGGAGTGCCCTCCAAGGGGAGCTGTCCAAAAAGGGGTGGCTAACTGGCCAAGCAGTGGGGCATTCGCAGTCGTTAAGGCCCCCAGTATTGACCCCTTTGTTAAAACGCCAAAACGGAAACCAAAGTTACACTGACAAAAAAAATATGAAAATCGAATAAGATCTGGACTAAAAATATTATGTTTTTAATTACTTATTTTAATACTAATTACTTATCAAGTAAAAAATAAAATTAATCAAAGGCAAGAAATAATAAAATAAAAACATTTAAGAAAATGAAACCAATTTTTCCCTCAGTGTTTCAACTGAAGGGCTTTGCTCTCGCTCTCCTGCTTCTGACCACCCCCGGCAGGAAGCAGGAAACAGGACGAAGGACTACGGACGAAGGACCACGGACCGCGGACGCAGGACATTGCTCGGAATGGTGATGGACGACGGCCCATGGAGATCCTTGTGCTGGAGCTGGAGCTGTAGCTGGAAGTTGCTTTTCGGATTGAAATCGTACATATTTCACCTCTGTGGCAGCGTCTCGCTCGCTCCGCTTGGCCGGGCACATCCTGGCCGGGCATGTCCTGGCCGGGCTGGCCGGGCTCGCAATATGGCCATCGCTTTGAATCGAAATCGAAATCGAAAAGTCCACCCCTAATGGGCAGTTGAGAGCGAAAAAGCTCCGGACATCGGCCATTGCCATTCAACCCTATGCCAGCCAGTGGCCTTTAGAGTCCGTGTCCTTGGAACAGGACAGCCCACACTGCACCACCGGCTACAGGACACTGGCACGACCACCACCACCACCACCACCATCACCATCGCCACAATCACCACCCCTTCTCACACTGCCATTTGCACAATTACATTTATAAATGCCGCGCCAGGATATCAAACAGAAACTACCAGAACAGGACAATCGAAAGTCTCCAAGTTATTTGCCTTTCAAGGGGGACAGGACACCCCTTCAACTCTGAAGCCCCCTCTCCCGATTCTCACCCCTTGCCAACGAAAGTAATGGCTAATTTCTAGGAATCAGAAGTGTATAAATTGGCGCTTATGGGGCCAGAAACTTTAAGATTTTGCTCGGAGGGGTTCTCCAAAAAGGCCATAAAAACTCTAATAAAATAAAAGGCAATGTAATTAGGAGAATAAGAAATATAAGAATGCGGAATATATATTATATATTGCTTGTATGAGTTTTTTTTTAAACAGGGCTTTAGAGTTTCGATTTTCTTGCTGAGTTCAAGGATCTTAAGAGCTCCAAGCTCAACAACTATTTGAAAAATTAAAACAAAACATTCTTTGAAATGTTAATATAATCCTAAATTTTTAATATATATTCCTAGATACCTTTTTTAAATACTTAACTAATACTTTATTTGATTCCGGAAAATCACTACCGAACATTTAAAGCTTCCTATTTAAATAAAACAATACTTTGTTTCTTTAAAGTTTTAGATAATTATCACAAATATTTCTAAATTTCCCAAATCACAGCCACAAATTTCCACTCCAAAAGCTTAAAATATTTCCAAAAACTTCCTCCTATTAAATACTATTTCCTAAAAATTTTCCAAGAGCTCTCTAGATTTTAAAATCACCAAAAGGCTCTCATATTAATGTTATCTCCCCGTGGAGATCTCAAGGATGTGCAGGCGACTGCAAAAAGGTCCTATTTCCGGTTAGCGGGGCCGAGAACAAAGCCCGGAATTGGCTAATTGATGGCACTCCGGTCGAGGCCACTTGACTTGATCGGAGTGTCCGATCGGAACCGCGCTCCTAGTCCTCCAAAAACTGAACGTGAAGAGTGAAAAGCGCAACATCCGATCGAAGCGGAGCGATAGGAATGAGTGCCTTATAGGTGTTTAGGTGATAATTGTAGAGTTACGATAAAATCGCGTCCGATCTTGGCGGCAGTCGATCGAAATGTGAATCGCTCGCATGCGAGATGCGAGAATGGGAATGCATCGAAATGACTCGCGGATTTGCCTACCGCGGTTTCAAATAATCCCGAAACCCTAAAAGGACGAGGGTTGGCTCCTGCAGACCCTGCCGACAATTTGTAAGCACTTTCCCCTACCCCCTCGAATCGGGGAAAAAAAGGGTTTTGCAGTTCCAACCATCCCCTACCGCGAATTGCGAACGCGAATAAGTTCCCGTTGCCGTCTACCTGGGAAATGGTAATGTGTCCTGAACACAGGACACATATTCTGTTATTGGGACATCCTGGATGCATGCGTAACCCTTTCGGGTAAATCGAGTTAATCTCCGTCCCGGTGAAATTATCATTTTTCATTTCGTCCTGACATCTGGCTGGCATGGGTTAAGGGTTTGCCAGGACACTGCACAAGATCGCTGGATCGGAGGAACTGGCGGAGTTTCGACGATCTGAAGTGCCCACAAAGGAGCTGCCGAGAGGGGAAAATAATGTCAACGCAATCAAATCCTTAAAAGGGAAGTGGAAATGTCGGGGTCTACGCTTTTTCGGGCAAATCAAGGTGAACATGTCACACGGCCGGTCAAAAAACTCTCTGACTTATTCAACTCGCCTAATTGAACGAGCAAAACAATAGTCCTTTCGTCCTTTTGAAAGCGCCAAGTACGACCTGTCACATGTCACCAGGATATAATAATAAAAACGGAAGTTATTCAGAACAATAGGGCCTCGAGTTAAGGTACTTGAGTTCTACTTTTTCGAAAACTATATCAAAAGCTAAAAGAATACATACTTTTTTAAAACAAATGGGGCAAGTTATTAGCCAACCTCTTTAAAATAAAGGTAGAAATTTAATGCGTCTTTATACTTTATAATGCCATCAGAAATTTATAACACTTTCCAATAACGAAATCCTTCACATGTCCTTGCGATCAGTTTCCTTTTGGTAACCAGGCAGTGCTCTTGGAGGGGGAATGAGGCGCTTCGAGCTCAAAAAGGTAACAAAAATGATGCCAGGACTAATTTGAATTCTTGATCAGTCCAGTGTGTACTCTCCCCATGTATGTCCTCCATCTAGGAGGATGCATGGTGTTGCTGTTGGTTCAGGAGCTTGCGGCGTCGCGACTCCTCCAGCTGCTTCAAATACCTAGCGGCAATGGTCAGGATCGAGGGCTCCTCCACGTCGGAGAAGTCGTCCTCGAGACTGTTGTGATCCACGGAGCTAAGGATTTGGGTTTGAGCTATGGCCAATGGTGCCAGTGAAGGTGGCGGGGCGGAGCCCGAGGACGAGAGCTTCGTTGTATTGCTTGTCTTGGAAGGGACATTCAGGGCCTTGTCCTGTTGCGTTTCCCGAGCGGTGCTATGAATGGGCTGAACGGTGATCCGCTGGTGGCGCATGGTCCTCACGGGCTTCTTTGCGAGCTCACCCTCGGAGGTGGTCAATACATCCTGGCCAGGTTTCTTCTGCCGGCGACGTTGAGCCGATTCCAGGGCCACTGCCATGGGTGCCTTGGGCCGGGGCTCCTTGCAATCCTTCCCGGGGTCCTTGAGATCTTTCCGCTCCCTCGTGCTCTCGTCCTTGTCCTTGACATCCTTGCGGCGCTGGGAGCCCGGCGCCTGATACTGACCGCCGACACCCGCCGCATTACGTCGCTGGACACGCGCTCCCTGCTGCCGCCTCTCCAGTATCCTTTCCACCTTCTCGTCCACCATCTGGTTGAGACTCGCGCTCATCTCCTGCAGCTTCTCGTCCACAGCCTCGTTCACCGCCGTCCGGATGGTCGTGTATATCTCGTTCATGTAGCCGGATCGCACACTCTCCGACTGGGATCGGGGCCTCAGCTTGTCCAAGACATCCTCGGTGATCAATGCAAACCGTAATTTGGTGGCCTTGGACATTTCTCTGCCACTAATCCAGTACACTGTCTAAAAGCCGATGGGGGTTTCAAATTTTTGGGGGTCGAAAGTGGGGTGCTTGTGCGAATTGCGATGTGGAATTTTGGACTTGTGCTTTTAGAAACTAAAACTATTACCGGACTTCTTCGTTAATATCACACATCTGATTTTGGGGGCCGAACAATGGGAACTGAATGGGCTCTACTTTTCTCTCAAGGACTACTATGCTGGAATCTGTAGGAATCTTAAAATGGAGTTTCGTTAGCCTGATCTTTCCCCTCCCATATGTGTACTACGAACTGCCTCTCCGATAAATGTGTCCAAAGACTAATCCGTGAAATATGTAAAGTGAAAAATTGAATCGCAAGCAATTGCTGAAATCGCAAGCCTGGCTAACCGTTGCCTGTGCCGGGTGGTGTCCTTTCAAGGGGGTTAAAGGGTAGTCGTAGTCTCTGTGGCTTATCGAAGGACTGCAGACAGGGCCGGGGCATCAATCAAGAGTTTCCAATGAATGGCTATCGACTGAATGGTCGGACCATCTAGCTTCTAGCGGCTAGTCCTCTCTCTTTCCGGCCCTCCCATGGCCCTCTCTTTCTAGCTCCTTTCTGGACCACCACCCAAAAATAAAAGGCACTGGCACAGGGCGAAAGCAATATTTTTTCGGCTTAATATGTGTTTAAAAAAAAAATGGCAAAAAATGGAAATAAATAAATGTAAACCGCTGGCGAAAAAAATGGAATATTTTTTGCATGGCAATGCGGGAAAGGTGGTGGGCACGACTGGGGGCAAGGGGAAGCCTTGCGGTTGTCCTGGGGGGTGTCCTGGGAGGCTGTGGCTGGCTTATCGCTCGCCTTGTAGCCAGTGACAGGACATAACATAACCCCTGGTATCTCCAACAGGCCATGCGTGGGTGCTCCTTTTATTTTTTTCTGGCTACAAATATTTTAAACAAACGTGGCTAGCTAACTAAATAAGTATTTAAATAAAAACTAATATGCATTTTATTAAAATCTACAAATGTTTTTATTTAATTTTTAAGTTATAGGGAAAGTCCTTGCTTTTAATTCATAAACCTTTTAAGTCTGGCATCCGAATTCTATTATTTTAGCCACGACTGTGAGGCGTGTGTGTGGTCACCCTGCCTTGGGAATGGAGGGGAAGGCTGCGGGCATCGGGGGTCTCATAAAGAGAACAGAAGGGGCAGGCTGGCACAGACAGGGGTGGAGACAGTCGGCTGCCTGCGGAAAAGGGGTTCGAAAAACTTGCTGACTAAGTACTTTGGAAAATTGCTTACATGTCTTCTATCTTCTGGCCGTTGCCCGCCTTCGTTTAGCGGTAATACAATGTCATTTAAGGGGGGAGCGGATGGTGTCCTCAAAAGGGGAGGGGGGCGGCAAGTCCCCACCCCATCGTGGCGCGGCAGAGGCTGATTTTCTCAATCCATTTGCCAGGCCAGTGGACAAGTGTTGGATGCCATGTTTATGTTTTTCCGTTGTCTATCATTCAGTTGTCCTTACAACAACAGCAGCAACACCAACAACAACTAAAGACACAACAACAAAGAGTAGAGACACAAAAAAAACAAACAAGAAAACCCAAAAAGCTTTACATTTTCCACGCTTCCAGGACATTTTCCTTTTGAAGCCAAGTTGGCGTTTGAATTTTTTTTCTCGTCCTTGTGGGTTTGGTAATATAAAATCCACAAACGCGAACAGAACTTCACATATGACAGCCGAAGGACAATCGAAGGAGGAGCAGCAGGCTCCAGGACCTCCACGGAGGAGGGCGGAGGATGGCATAGGACTTGGCCGCTTCTTGGGATGTTTGTGATTTTTGAAGCGGAAAATCAAAGTTAAAGGCTCTCTGCACGAAACCAACTATGTTTTAAAAATAAAAACAAATATATAAAATAATATAATATATTTTATAAAATACATTTAAAATTAATATAAACCTAAGAACATTTTATAAATATTTTTAAGAATATTTAAGAATATTTTAAAACAAACTCATACCCTCCATAAAAAGTACTTATTTTTTTTCATTTTTCTATCAAGAGTTCTTTTAAAAAAAAAACCCAAAATGTATGTCCTTTTTTCCATATGTTGGCATGTGTGTGTGTGTTCGTTCGAGTTTCAGAAAATTGCATTTTTTCATATCATTAGGTTTTATTGGTTTCTTCCTGTTAAATATTCTCCAGCCAGCTCACTCTCCGTGTCCTGCCGCCTGTATTGTCAAAACAACAACCTGAACAGTATACACACAGAATATTATATACCAGTGTATATAATCATATATACTAGATACTGATACACATGCGGCACGCATCATATCATTCGGAAGCGAGTCCTGCGACAAGGTCCTTGGCAGACCGTCAGCTCCCTCTGAATTTCCTACACATTTCCACAAATGCAAGTTGGCGATTTCCCGCTGCCTTTGTTGTTTTCCCACCAACCAATGACAATGATGTCCTGCGGAAGGTCCTGGGGGCTCTAGGGCGCCTGGGCGACTATAGTGCCGGGGCTGGAAGGGGGTCCTTTTGGAGCTTTTCCACCTGTGTAGAACAATGCGAAAGCGATTCGCCTCGAAACCGCTCCAATTAAGGACCATCAGTGAAGCGCATAAAGGGTTTGAGGTCCTGCGGGGTCACCCGCTCGAATAAAAATGTGGGGAGAGCTTGGTTCAAGGAATGTGTGTATAAGAATTATAGAATATTTCCTCGGAAAACGAAATCCAACAACGCAGCTTATGAAAAATTCAATTTGGCCTTTCAGCTGACAGTTTCCGGTTGCAATGCCATATCCTGAATCAGGACTCTTTCAATTCCATTGACCAACTTAAGCCACTAACTGACTGCGCAAAAAAATATTTGTGTATTTGTCCAGGCAAACACATTAAAAAACGGTCAGGCAGCCCGAATCGCAAAAAAAAATTGCGGAGAAAAAAATCAGACTTCCATCCACCACGGACCAATGCCTATGTAAATAAAGGTGCTTATGTACACACACAAACACAAACAAACACACACGCACACAGAGGACACATACGTGAGGCATATGGGCTTGGGGGAGGAGGGGTTGAGGGAGAAGGATATGGGTCCCACATCAAATGTCCTGGCCACAAAAACAACAATGCCAATGGCAGGCCACCTGCGTAAATCAGGATCTGCAGGACCTTTGATTGACTGGCTGACACTTCGGGGGGCGGCAGCAGAGCGTGGGGAGGGAGGGTGCGGTGGGAGGCCAAAGGATAACTGGTCAAGAGGCGAAATCGAGACGAAAGTCCTCAGATGCTGTGTCAGCGCAATATGCCACCAAGCCACCGAATCGAAACGGGCCAAAAATGGCAACAGCACCTGCAGTGGCTTGGTTGGTCCTTTTCGTCCTTTTTGTTACTTTTTTGGACTACTACACTGACAGAATGTGTCTCAAGGAGAATATGCTTCACATATTTCTCATCAAAGGGTGCTGCCTTGGCTTTTCCGCTGTGTTCTTCTGGCGCTCCTTGGGGTCCTTTTTGCACATATGTGTGTGAGGTCCTTGTTGATGATGCGCTTCGGTGGACGCCGCCCAGCGGTAAAGGAAATGAAAATGAAAAAAATATATACATACATCTTCATATACATATAAAGGTATATCCTTTATGGAAACAGTCCGTTGTCCTGGCCGATTCCGCTCGGTTGGCTTGCAAAATTTTTGAATTGGATACTCTGGCTTCTTTTTTTCCCCTTCCCCAGCTTTTCATCCTGACCGTAAGTCTACGTGTGCTTGTGTCTGTGTGTTTATGGCCATGTCCTGCCACGCACACACCCATACACGAGTGTGTGTGTGTGAGTGTAGTATTCGAAATTTTGCATATTAAAATATTGTCGTGCATGCAAAGGTCGCTCGTTTGCCAGAAAAGGAAAAAGGCGCCCGGCGCCGTGCGTTTCCCGCACAGTGGGCACTAGCCTTCGATTTTTGCTTAAAAAATATATATATATTTTTAAATTAGATTCTAAATATTATTCCTAAAAAACAAAATATGCATTTTTAAGGCCGAATTTCACTTCAAATTTTATAGTTTTTAGAATCGAAGCCTACAGAAAAAACCCACCTCGAATGGCCCCACTGTATATTGTGTTATTACTCGCAGGGAACTACGAATGTTGATGCGGCATTGAGTGAGGGATACGGGGCATGAGGCATGGTGATGTGGCAGCAACATTGGGACACAGACACATCGCCTGTGGTAACACAATAACGAATTTCCGTAGCAACTTCATCGCCAAGTCCTGCTCCTGTTTCTACTTCAGCTTCTGCTACTGCTTCTCCCATGTCCTGTTTGGTCCTGTCCTGTGTCCTGCGTTCTGCGTCCTTTTCTGATCCCTGGCTGCCTGGATGCTGTGTACTGGATGGAGTTGCGCCTCCCGCTGAAATGTTATCCTACTTACATGGGGTCCTGCCTCATTTGAAACTTCTGCCAATGCGCTTCTATGTGTTTTTTTTTTGCGTCTGTTTTCGGTTACATTTTAATGCAAGGACAAGGACACCCAAAGGAAATGAAATTATACACTTTTCCACGACAGCAGACCAATAATACAAATAGAAATAATAGTCATAATAACGATGTTTTATAAACAAACTGAGCCCAAAACGTGGTACTATTTCTGGGGCAACCGTGAAGGCACTATTGCTTTCTAAAGAAATTAAAAACATAACATAAAATAATAATTTAATACAAATAATTATGAGAAGGATATTCCCAGTTTCACAAAAAACGTATCTTGAAGGTGAAAAATCTCTCTAAAAATTCTCCTAGAAACCTTCCATAACAAAATTCAAGACAAATCCGACAGACGAATACCTTTTCCACTTTTAAGAATGTCAATCAATGGGCAAAGATTTCCCTTTCAGGGAGAAGGAGAAAGAGGGCCAAAGGGGAGTGAAAACCCGTTACATTCTTCTGCAGGATAACAAAGAATTATTGCCAAAGACATTCGACAGTTCGATCCGTTGTATTTAATGGATTTCCATTTTTTATTTGAAGTCCTGGGTTCTCCTCTGTTCCTACTTTTATTTTTTTGGATCGTGAGAAAGTTGTTAACCCCTTCGAGGCCACACATCTATAATTTATAATTTATAATGATTAGGTACCGTTCGAGAGGGAAAAGGTAACAGTTGCTGCTGCCAAAAGACGATCCTTTTGCGGGGTAGATCCTGCGAAGGATAAAGCGGCAGTGGCGTCATCCCTTCTTCGCCCGAGGAGGTCCTTCGATGAGGCCAGCTGTGATCCGTATTTTCGCAGGTTTGCAGCATCTCGCAGGATAACAGTCCTCGAGCAGACAAAGGTCCTGTGGCAAGATCCCTAACGAGATGATTGATCAACAATCGGTTCGTTCGAGGGCAACCCCTTAAGGGCTTTCTCCGCAGGACAACGACACGTCGAAGGTCCTTAATAGGGTAGCTCTAGGGCTTCGTTCGCTTTACTTCCAAGACTCCTTCGGTCTCAAGCTATTAGGATTTAGTTAAGTTGGCTCCTTAGTAGTTGGGACCTAATATTTATATAGTTTTCTGATAAACCCATGGTGTTCAAACATGGGTCCTTTCAAAAGCCATATCTTTGTAAACTTCATTCACTTTTAAAACGAATTCTGGATCGATTCTCCATCAAAATCCCCTGCGAAAATGGGGAAAATCACGAAACTCCCCAATTTCGTCCTTCCGAAGGCCATATCTCGGGTAATACCCATCCGATCCTTAAGCGGAATACCTCAAACGATTTCTATATCGATTCTCCATCGATCTGCATTAAAACCTAGAAATAAAATTTTGGATCCGATTTTTTCAAATTTTTCTGATGGACCCCCTGCGAAAATGGGGAAAATCACGAAACTCCCCAATTTCGTCCTTCCGAGGGCCATATCTCGGTCAATACCCATCCGATCCTTAAGCGGAATACCTGAAACGATTTCTGTATCGATTCTCCATCGATCTGCATTAAAACATAGAAATAAAATTTTGGATCCGATTTTTTCAAATTTTTCTCTGCAAAAATGGGGAAAATCACGAAACTCCAAAATATCGCCCTTCCGAAGGCCATATCTCGGTCAATACCCATCCGATCCTCAAGCGGAATACCCCAAACGATTTCTGGATCGATTCTCCATCGATCTGCATTAAAACATAGAAATAAAATTTTGGATCCGATTTTTTCAAATTTTTCTGATGGATCCACTGCGAAAATGGGGAAATTCACGAAACTCCCCAATTTCGTCCTTCCGAAGGCCATATCTCGGTCAATACCCATCCGATCCTCAAGCGGAATACCTCTAACGATTTCTGGATCGATTCTCCATCGATCTGCATTAAAACATAGAAATAACATTTTGGATCCGATTCTTCAAATTTTTCTGATGGACCCCCTGCGAAAATGGGGAAAATCACAAAACTCCAAAATATCTTCCTTGCGAAGGCCATATCTCGGTCAATACCCATCCGATCCTTAAGCGGAATACCTCTAACGATTTCTGGATCGATTCTCCATCGATCTGCATTAAAACATAGAAATAAAATTTTGGATCCGATTTTTTCAAATTTTTCTGATGGATCCACTGCGAAAATGGGGAAATTCACGAAACTCCCCAATTTCGTCCTTCCGAAGGCCATATCTCGGTCAATACCCATCCGATCCTCAAGCGGAATACCTCTAACGATTTCTGGATCGATTCTCCATCGATCTGCATTAAAACATAGAAATAAAATTTTGGATCCGATTTTTTCAAATTTTTCTGATGGATCCACTGCGAAAATGGGGAAATTCACGAAACTCCCCAATTTCGTCCTTCCGAAGGCCATATCTCGGTCAATACCCATCCGATCCTCAAGCGGAATACCTCAAACGATTTGTGGATCGATTTTCCATCGATCTGCATTAAAACATAGAAATAACATTTTGGATCCGATTCTTCAAATTTTTCTGATGGACCCCCTGCGAAAATGGGGAAAATCACGAAACTCCAAAATATCGCCCTTCCGAAGGCCATATCTCGGTCGATACCCATCCGATCCTTAAGCGGAATACCTCAAACGATTTCTGGATCGATTCTCCATCGATCTGCATTAAAACATAGAAATACAATTTTGGATCCAATTTTTTCAAATTTTTCTGATGGACCCCAATTTTTAAAAATATGGAAAATTTTGGGTAACAAGAAGATGGGTCAAAATTCGATGTGAAAGCAAAATATTCTAAACGATTCGTGGGTCGATTTCCCATTTCTGCCCCAAAATTCCTCAGCAAGGACACAAGTACAGAGTTAAGGCCACCCTCCCCCGCAATGTCAACTGACCCGCGTCCGTTAAGTGACCCCCCGTGTCCGTGTCCCCGCGCCGGCTAATTCATTAATCAAGCAATTAGTCAGGTTTAAGTAGCCAGGGATAAAAAACACGCACACCCCGACTGGCGGAGAGGGGGAGGCCTAGTCCGCGGTCCATGGTCCTGGGTCCTTAGTCCTTATTATACCATAAACGTATAAATATCAATTTGATCTGTCAAATATTGACACATCAAACCCTAAACAAACCAAGGACAGGCAGGGGCTACCCCCTGTGCCATTTAGCGGCAATTTATGAGCAACAAAACACCCAAAAAAAGGACAAAAAATTGGTGGAAAAATAATAAATGAAAACAGAGAAGAGCAGAGGATGGGGTAGCAAAAAAGGGATTTTTTCAGATCATTTCAAGGGTCCTTGACTCTGAATGAAAATGAGAATGAAACGAAAATGATGCTGCGTCCCATGAGCAGGGCAATTATGTGTATTCTATAACATCATGTTTGCAGTTTAATGTCAAAAACTTTGTTTTTTACCCCAAAAACAGAGAGGGAATAGAATGGAAGTGGCAAAGGTTAGGGATGCTGTGTGATCCGCATCCGAATCCTGTTTTTTTCTATTTTTGCTTGTGGATCATAGGGTTCAAAGTGCGTGTGAACTGGAGGATGCTGGGCAACTTTTTGTGTTATTTTTGGTTGCGGTATTGTTAAGGTGTGAATCGGACGATTAAGGCCACAAAAGGCACAGGTAATGCGATAAGGCGCCTCTCGGGTCAAACGGGAAATAGAAAATGAAAATGAAATATAGGGGAAAACACGGAAAATTACATTTGAGTTATCCTTTAGCCTCTATGGCTGGCATCCTTTCCGGTAGCAATTAGTCAAGTGGTTAATGAGTTGAACAAAATCGGATCGGATAAGGATGCCTGTGCTGTACTGTACAGGGATTCAGGATTTCGGGGATTCGGAGGATTTCTATTTTGGGTTTAGGTTTCCCTTTCCCTTCACTGCATTTTCCGGCACTGCATTGCCAAAAAATTATTATAAATTTTCGCAATGGCTGGCAAAAGGGTTAAGGGCTTAGGGGGTTAGTCAACCCACCGAAAGTGCAGGGGGAGGTAAATGACAAAAGGCGAAAAATTATAAAAAATTACACAACAGGCAAATTTTGGATTTTTTTTGTTTTTAGAAAGGGTTGGAAATTTTTGGATTTGGGAGCAAGAATCGAAAAAGTACAAGTTGTAGGAACACCGAGAAACTCTACCTATATAGCTATTGAGTCCTTTAAATTGGGTTACCTTCAGCAGTATCTTCTAGATACTTTTTAAATTCTGTCTGCCCAGCTCATCAATTCAGATTCCACGAACTCCACAACCCCTTACTGCCCGTATTTTTAATATAATTCCAAAGCTCGCGATTGAATTTCGGATAGCAACTGTCCGCAGATATCGCGGATATCGATTGCCAATCGATGGTGGCCAGGTGTGTTTGTATCTGTATCTGCGTGCGGGAATATTGGCACCAGCACCCCTCTCCTCGCTGCCCCTCTACAACCTCTAAAAAAAAGAAGCAGAAAACCGAAAAGCCCTCAACCCCTAATACCCACATTGTATCTACATACATTTGCATGGCCTCATTTCTTTTCATCCATAATTTCAAATTGCGAGCAAATTTTCCCCGCTGCCGTGGCATAGTTTTTCCGAACACACACACTCACACATACACTCACACTCACAGGGGGGGGGAAAAAAAGGATTATTTATTTATTACGAAATTTTCGTCATTCGATGCGCGGCTGTGGCGCGTGGAAAGGTGGAAATCAAAGGTGGAAGGACTATGAAAAGGACTTCCCCCTCCACTTTACCCGCGAGCCGCAAATGTCGAATTATTCAAATGATGATTCCAACCCCCGAGCACCCCTTTTTCGTCCTGCCACTGTGATATGCAAAAAAATTGAAATAGGTATACGTTGGTTGGAAAAAAAAACAGAGAGCGGGCAGGAAGAATAAAATACGCACAGGATTCAGGCTACAGGACATAGGAGATAGCAAGCGCGTCGCGTTGATTTTGTGTGCACTTTTTTTTTTGTGTTGATTCTGCCTTACCTTGCGGCAATCTGGCGGCTCACACACACACACACACACATATGATGGCACAGGAACAGGCACACACACGCGAAAGGACACGCACGTGGTGTAGTGGAAATGGCCCTCATGTTCCTCCTGTTTTTGTTGTTATTGCTCGTCCTTTGTAGTTTGCATGTCCCGTTTCGTCATATGAGATCGCGAACGTTTACAAATTTTTCATTTTATTCCAAAAAACAAGAAAGGCACGTCATTAAATTTCAGACGCAGACACAACGAACTGTCAATGCTCTAAAGATGGTGAAGGATATTAATAGGGATATTCTCCGAAGATACAATTTTCTATAGAATAAATTGTACAATATTGCAAGCTCAATTAAGGATTAAAATTAAATTATAAATAAGAGTACATATCAATTGAAACTCTTGTATTGTATATTAAAGACATAATGTTTTATAATATTTCTATATAATATTTATGAGTTCCAACACATATCCTTTGAGAAGACCACATATACCCCTCTATAACACCTCTCTTCGAATGGACAGAGAGAAACAGGACTCGTTTTGGAATGTGTCTGTGTGTTGTTTATGAAAAAAGTCGCTTTTGAAGACATCTGCGTATTTTCGCCATCCCATATATGGGTGCACACCACAGCCTGGAACCCCCTAAGTCAGTGGCCACCGCATTCAAAATTTGAATTCATTTAATTTGCACCTTGTTGAGCAATTTATATTTATTATTTGTTTGGTTTTCATAGTTTTCTTTTAATGGTAACTTTATATTTTATGGTGGCCCAGTAACATCTGTTCTCATTTAAAAATTATCTATAAAAAGTATATCAACAACATGAAGTCTAAATAAATATTTTCCAAGCAACTAAATCAGTGCTCATGTATTTTATTTATTTATTATATTTTCAGTTGATTAACCATTTTGGGGGAGACCTTCACAAACATTGAGGAAGAGCCCAAATCGAATCGAAATCAAATTTGAGTAAAAGCCACCAAATAGACAAACACACCACCACCCACTGCCCAGGCCAGCACCCACTCCCACTCCCACTCCCACCCTCCCGGAAATTGGCCAAAGAAATGCGAAAAGTTTGCATAAATGTCCACAAACATGTGGGCCAGTCCGCAGTTGGCTTCATTTTTTTTTTTTTTGGGAAAACTCATAGAAAATACACCCCAACCCCCCAATCATAAGCAACTCTTTTATTTTCCAAGGCATTTTTTCTTTCTTTCTGGTTTCTTTTCTTTTGGGGACTTTATAAAAATGTTTGCCCTTCGGTTTGTTTGTTTGTCTATGCCTCGATTTGTTGGTCTGTCTGTGGGTGTGCGAGTGTGTTATTATTACATACACATATATATTTTTTTACTTTGGCTTGTTTGCTTGCCCGACTGCGTTTTGTGTCGTAAATTTAATGGGCAGTATGTGTAGCCGAATCGAAGGATTCCAAGGAATCGGAAAGGAATCGAAACGAATTGAATGGCAAACGGGAGCCATGCATAAAAAATTGCCAAAGCCATCTGGGGGTTGGGCTTGGTGGGGTTAAGGGCTTGGACGCAGCCAGCCAAGGGTTAACTTCGATTAGCCCAAAATGTTGTCATGGCCTGTGGTCGCACATATGTGCCTTATTTTTCTCAAAAGGGTGGTGTATCCTGTATGCTCTAAGACTGTGTGTGTGTGTGTGTGTGTGTGTGTGTGTGTGTGGTCATGAGGCCAAAGCACAAATAATAACAGTCACGCGTTGTCCTTATTGTCCCCATCGTCCTTTCCTCCTTATCCCTCCCCGCCCCTCATAGGCCAAAAAAAAAAAAAAAACAGCAGACGCGGCAAAAATAAATAATAAAAAAAGCAAAGACCAAGACAAAGTTAGCCATTGCTAAAGAAAGTTGGGCGAAGTAGAAGAAAAGGATGCGACTGGCTGCTGCCCAGGAGAAGCAAGAAAGTATGCTATGAAAATGGGCGATTTTATTTGTTGGCTGAATAATTGGGTTTAATTGATGTTTTGCTTGATAGTTCTCATCTGAGAAGGACCAATTTATGATTTTCCAAGTTTCTCAAAGTAAGGATGTTACAATTAATCAGAATTTAAGTCTTTAGATAATATGACTTTGATAGTGTCAGATAAAAATCAAACTTACTTGTAATTTTAGTTTCATATGTTTGTAAGTAACACATACTAGTAATTAGTAACTAGAATGAAAATGTAAACACAAGCAATTTAACTGAAGATTCAAAGACTATACAAACTTTAAATTTAAACATTTCTTTAAATAAATAAGCGGAATTAAAGTAAACAAACACACGCGTTTGACGGCCAGCCCCAGAGATCTTGGGAGAGGGAGAGCGAGTGCAGGTGCCGCTAAAGGTGACACTATCGATTGCAAACCTTCTTAACCCTTGTTAGGCGGTATTTTTAAGCTTAACGATTAAAACTTAAAGACCTTAAACTAAAGACTCACCTAAACTGGAATAAATAAATTAGTTTCAAAGACAAACAATATTCGAATACCGCCCGCCAGACCACAAACAGAGTTTGAAGGACGAATCGAAGCCCCATTGTGGCTACATACGAATGAATATGAAAGCGTGCCTCTCCCAGGACCTTTCGTTCGTTGGCGGACAGCGTCCCCACGCAAAAATAGGACCATTGATCAAAATTGCTACAATAATGGCGCAAAAATCCACCCCGTGTGCTGGGCAAGCTGGACTCAACCTCCCACCACCACCAACCGCCCACAGCCCACCACCCCCTTGAGCCGCCTCCTTTTATCACCACCCTCTCCTCCACCTCCACATCCTCGTCCTGCCACACACATTTCATTTCGTTTCATGGCGGAAAGGAAAGCAAATATCGCCATTGCTGTCCAACATGGCAACGTGGAAAAACGGACAAACGGACGCAAGGATGCAGGGACTTGGTGGGCGGGGTGGGAAGTGGGTAGTGGGAAGGCGGGGGGCGGGGGGCGGGCAGGACCTCGTCTACCATTGAAAGCCTTTTTTGATGGCGGCCCTTATTGTTGTTGCTGCCTTTGCTACTTGTGGCGGTGGTGCTGGTGGCAGCAGTGGTGGTGGCGAAAGGACCTCGGTGGTCCTCGGTGGGCGTTGGATTGCTGCTGGGCGGTGCAAGGTGGCAAGGTAGCAGGCGGTTGCCAACTCCTGCCCGGAATGTCCAAAAGGACCAAGGGACCCCACAGCACTGGGAGAATATTTCAATATTAGCTTGATTCATAAAAAGTATGGAGAACGATTAGAAAGAGTTCATGTTTAAAGACCCCTATGATGTCTTGTTGGTTTCCGAATAAAAACTATGATATAAATTAATGAAAATCTGCTAGTTTCTTGCAGTGTCCTCCACATGTGAGTGTGTTCGTATCACATGCTTTGGCTTCGTAATGGCCACAGTTGTTGTTATGGCCAAAGTTCGTACGTGAGGGTCGAGTTGAGTCGCAGAAAGCGACGAAGAAGAATACGGGGGGTCGTGGTGGTGGGGGCAGTGGCAGGACTGGCAGGACTGGCAGGAGGAGGGCCGGCTCACAGGACAGCAGCCATTCGCATTTGGTCCTTTCTGGTGGCCGTTAGCTGGTCGGGTCGTTTGTACATATTGCATCAAAGAAAACTTTTGCCTGGGAAAAATAAAGCACACACTCTATCACACACACATACGCAGTCGCAATGGAAATGGGGGAAAACCAGAAGGAGAACTGAGAGGAGTCGGTAGGGAGTGGGAGCAGGGGGTGGGCTATGGCAACAAACGGACAAGGGACAACGCCAAAGGACATGGCCAAATACGTGTGTGGCAACTCACATATGTATATGCTAAGGACTTTACTTGTACATATGTATATACAAAGTACATAACAGCTATTAGGAGAAAATCTTAAAGGCAGCCACGCCTTCTTTCTTGGAATATAACTTATTTAAGTCTAGCATTAAAAAAATATGTAATTTAAAAACAAAAAGTTAAGAACTTTAAAAAATGAAAGATTGTTTCAAAATTACAAAACCAATTCGAAGAAAAGCCGAGAAAGCCACAAGCACACATGCACACACTAGATATCCTTCCACCCCCATCCCCCCAAACCGCAGCCCCAACTGCCAACCCCCTTAAGCTCCCTTCTCCACCACCCCCCTTAAGCTCCCTTCTCCACCACCCCCGTCTGGCCAAAAAACAGGCAATCACAGAGTCCAGAAAAGAAGGCCAACACATCAGGAGCAGGGCCCCTGATCTCTGGGACAAAATATTAGTTCTGTCAAAATAAATTTCTTTGAGTAATGTAATCCCATTTTGCGGTCTTCGCCCACCGACACTGGGAACACTGAGCAAAAAAATGGGGGGGTGGGGCGGGGCCATCCAAGGGGGGAGTCTCATTTTTTCGCAGGACTCACCCTCCTGGTCACATACGAGTCTGAATATCGCATCAGGCTGAATATGAACGCGATAAATCTGTTCGCGATTGTTTTTTTTCTGGGCCTCCCCCTCCCGGGCGATTGTGGTGTGTGTGTGGCTGGGTGGGTGGTTGGGCGGAGCAGAGGTGTCCAACGCAAAAAAAAATATAAAAAAATGGCAGCGGAATTCGCTAATCCCAGGCAAAGGGGTCTGCGGCTTCAGATTCTAAATTCAGCTGAATCTCAATCAGAATCTGAAGCTTCAGCTGTCCTTTATTACACTATTTTCTAAGCAGTCCGTGAGTTAAAAGCACTGAGAGAAATTTCCAGAGAAAACTAATATATAAAATATAAAAAATATCAAATTAAAACTTATAAATAGTTTTTATATTGATTTGAAAATAAATATTTTAAAAGTAAAGTATTAAAGTAGTGTCTCCAAAAATGTAACGATTATCCTTTCATCCTTTATAGAAAATAAAGAAATAAAGAAAATATTAGAAAAAAGTTGTTTTTATTTATTAAATTTTCTTGAAAATATTATTACTCATCTTCCCAGTAAACACCTTTATTTTTCTTCAGTGTAGACTGCGGCAAAATCAGAGTCGATTACGGACACATGTATTGTCGTTTCACGCACACGAGCGACGTGACCAGGTGGGTGGATGTGCCTCCACCCTCCCAAGGACATGCCACGGGGTGGCAGCCACGGGCCTGGCTCTTGACTTGGTCGCTGGATGATGACAATGTCTTCTGACAGCTTTTGCGGCCGCTGTGATTGCCAAAAAAAAACTGCGACACGATGACGAGAGATTGCAAAAAAAAATACATATGAAATATATATATATATATCTATATACATATATATTTTTTTTGCATGTATAAAAAATGAAACCCTGAAATGTAATACACTCAAAGCCATACACGCACGCACATTTTTTGATCCTGGGCCACCAGACATTGATGAGGCCAAATTTCTGTGATTCGTCATCTAAATAGGTTTTCACACACCACACACCACACACACTGCGCGGAATTGCCAAGCATTACACACACACCCACGGGGGAAGGGGAAAATTGTCCAATCTATGGGAAAAATGCTCTGCAGCTGGGCAGGTCCCTGGGGGAGGAGAGGATGACATTTCTGGCCTCGAATTCACATCATTTAAATATTTATAGTATTTTTCATCCGTCAAATATTTTGTTACAAATCTTCTCAAATGCACATATTTTTTAAAGAATTTTGAAGATAGTCTTTAATGAGAATTCTAGGCATATAATTCCATGATAAATAAGAAGGATATTTGGGATAATTGGGAAACGGTTCTTTGAATATCGTATTCCCAGAAAAAGCAACGATTAACAATTCCAATTAGAGTGGACTAAGATTCCTCTGCCAGCCGATAGGTGGCTTTCCTCAAGATTAATTCGATTATATATTAAATATTATATAAAAATAAAATTATCACCAAATAATATCCATTGAGTTCATGGCTAAAAATCAACCACTTATATTTAAAAGGCACACTCAAATATAATTTGAATTTCATCAAAAGTACGTTCCGGCCTCCACCGCCATCCGCTAGATGGCTTTAAAATCAAGCACTACTGATCTAATTAAAAACAAATAATTTTTATAGTGTTTCTTGGCTTTTATTTATGATCTATTATAAACAGATTGTTTTAATGCTCCATTGCTGGTGGTAAGTCAAGGTGGAGTCGGATGTGGTTTGGGAAACGAAGGGTTGGGGTGTGGGAAAAAAAAAGTTTCGTCATTAAAGTCTACGTTTCCTGCAGTTAGCTGCAGTTTTCGGGGCCACGGTGGAAGTGCTGAAATTTTCGCACTGCATGCCGCTGCCCCATCGCAATACGATGTGAATGTTATGTAACCACTAAGTTGATTGATGTGACGATATCCGGAGTACCGAATAAACTTAAACGAATCCAAAAGAGGTGGGTTTTGCAGAGATGGACAGTGTGGGGCTAGTGCAGGGATGGGAGGAAGGATGGGTACGCTTGTTCTCGGATAGGATGGAAGGTCTGGAATTCTTAGGTCAGCTTGGAACGCTTCTTGGCAATGGCATCCTCGACCGCACGTAGCTGTTTGAGAAGTTCCTCTCTGCGCGACTTCTTCCCGTCCTTGTTGTCCTTATCTTTATTGTCCTTGTCGTGTTCTTTGTTATCCTTCTCCCGCTCCCGCTCCTTGTCCTTGTCTTTGTCTTTGCTGCCGCTACTGATGTTGTTATGCTCCTTTTCCTTGCTGTGGCTGTCCTTGCCATGATGATCCTTCTCCTTCTCGGAGTCGATTGAGTTGGGCGAGGCCAGCGCCGACACACCCACCATGTTCGACGTTTTCTTAATCTCAATGGAAATGGGCGACCGCTTTCTGGGTACCTCAGGTGCTGTCAAGGATTCCGATTGTAGTTTAATTAGTTTTTAATTAATAAAGTTAACCCATTAGGGGACTTACGCTTCTTGATCAGTTTACGCTCGTTCAGCGCCTTGTCGGTGGAGCGGACTCGCTTCTGGGGCGTCTGGGATCCCGACGAGCTGTCCGAGGAGGATGATCCGGACTCGGATTCTGAGTACGAGGTGTCGGATGAATCTATTAAAATGGTTCATGATTTTAACCCAGTGTTACATTTTACCCAGACTTGGAATTTAAAACTACATCTTCCGATTCCACCTTATTTTCCCTCAATTCTTCTTCTTTACTTCTTCTTACTATTCTGCTTTGTGCTTGCTATCCTAGGTGACACTAACCTGAGTCCGATGAACTGGAGCTGTGGCGGCGCCGTAGCTTGTCCAACTTCTTCTGTGAAGGCGATGAGAGCTTCTTCCGCTTGGAGGCGGGACTGTGACCGCCACTGTGGCGCTTGTGCTCCATGGCAGCTCGCTTGAACGACGGCGAGGGGCTGCCCTCTGGAACAGAAAAGCCAAAAGACGGTATAAGTAACCAATACTACAACAAATACCCCCCCAAGACTCACTTGATGTGTGACGACGTCGAGCTGCCTGACTGGACGAGCGCCTATGGCCCGAGTGGCGGCGCGAGGAGGTCCCGGAGGCACCTACTGCCTTGTGGGAACTACCACCATAGCGCCGCTTGTGCTCCGAGGGACTGCTGGATCGCGATGTACTGTCGGAGGAATCGCTCTGGGAGCTGTTCGAGGTGGAGTACGACGAGTTGGTGCTGTAGCTGCGACGCTCCCTGCGTCGACGGTCATCCCGCTCGTATGAGCCCCGGCCCATGGACTTGGAACGCATCCAAGGATCGCTCCACTCGTCGCCACGTCCGGCAGCTTCCACGCGCTGAACAATCACCTCGCGCGCTGGCCGTAATCGGCGGTCGTCCTCGTAGTGCGGCATCCGGTGCGGCGGCAGTTCGCGATAACGCGCCATCCTTCCATACGCATCCACATCTTCGTACGGCGGATGCATATACTGGCTGCGTCCGTACCGATCGGGCATCGGACCATACACCGAGTATTGAAGCGGAAGGAGGGCACGGGGATTGCTATGGCCCAGGCTGGCGTGAGGATGCATCGACATGGCCATACTGTGGGGATTCATTGGTGGCTCCACGCCCCGAGAGGGCGGCGGCGGTGAGCTGGCCCCGCCACGCTCCTTGAGGTAGAACGGATCCTTCTCGAGCTCATCCGGCGACAGAGTGAGGTTCATCTTCTTGTCCTCAAAGTCCATGTCTTGTTCTTTGCGTTTGTTGGCCTTGCGCATCATCTCCTTGGCAGTGCGCAGACCGCGCTCCCAGGCATTCTCCATACCGGCAGTAGGTTGTTCCGGCAGCATACCACTACGAGGGTCGTGCCCGTGGCTTGCGTAGACACTCGATGGGTGGTGCATGGCTGAGCGATGGTGTAGAGCCGGCCGCTCGTTTCTATAGTCGTGGTAGTCCGCCACTG
This sequence comes from Drosophila pseudoananassae pseudoananassae, assembly GCA_018153035.1. Taxonomy (NCBI): domain Eukaryota; kingdom Metazoa; phylum Arthropoda; class Insecta; order Diptera; family Drosophilidae; genus Drosophila; species Drosophila pseudoananassae. The sequence goes on along the minus strand of JAECXR010000014.1, from coordinate 7,440,987 downwards.
CTGCAGCATGAGCGGCACTGTAGGCACTAGCCGCTGAACGCACGGCGGCAGCAGCAGCTGCTGCGGATGTAGACGACCCTCCTGCCGAGGATCCACTGGTTGCGCCACCCTGCATCGGCACGGAACGGACCAGACTCTCGAACATCGTATAGTTGCCCTTGTCGGTGACGCCTGGGTGCAGGAAACGACAGCTCATGCCCCATGTGCACTGGCCGCGGGTGTAGAACCGGCAAACTGGCTTGGGCTCCGTCTCTTCGGGGCGTTTCTCGTCTTCGTCAGACACCTCGCCTTCCTCCAGCTCTTCCTCGTCCTTCTTCTTCTTGGCCAGGTCATTCTCCTTTTCCTTGCTGGTATCTTCGCCCTCCTCCAGGCTGCCATTTCCCGCAGACACGCTCTGGCCGTCTTTGCTTTTTTCCTCGCCCTCTTCGGCATCGACCTCGCCGTCGTCTTCTTCGTCGTCCTTTGCCGACTTCGGTGTGCCCTTGGCCTGGTTTGATTCATTGGCTTTCGTCTCGTCTTTCGTCTGATCTGTGGCCTCCTTCGGTACCGGTTCCGCGCACTCGCCCTCCTCTGCTTCGAAGTCGAGAGCGTCGTCGTCATGCGTCTTCACCAAGTCCTCGTCTAAGCCGCCTCCAGCTCGGCCGTTCGACGGGCCATCTTCGGGCTGAAACAAAACGGAAGTCATACAGAACCATGCTTTTGTTTGGTTAACATTTCACTCACTTTGGACTCCTTGGCGGAAGCTGTTGTAACCTTCTCAAGTCCGCCACTAACCGCAGCCTTGCCGTTCAGCTTGGCCTCCTTCTCTCCGTGCCGTGGCAGTGAGTCATTGGATATGGCTCCGTCCTCGTCCTCATCGACTGGATGCGGGGTTGGGTTCTTCGACGAAACGCGCTTCTCCGTCTCCGCCTCGATGTCGCTGACATCGCTGAGATCCTCGTGGCTGATGTTGAGATCCACGGCAGCCTGGTTGTACAGCTGCTGATCCCCTGGACTATTGCTACGGCTGCGCACCGAAGAAAGAAATGAGCTAGGCTGCGATTTGGCGCTTGGCGAAGGAACAGGATTATCCTCTGAGATGGCAGCCTCCGGCTCAGGCTGCTCCTGGTGCTGCGGCTTTTGCTGCGGCTGCTGCGACGACTCTTGGTCGGGTTCGTCCTCGCTGGAGGATCCGCTCGATGTACTGCTGCCACTCCCGCTGCCGCTGCTGCTGGATGAGCTCTTCTTCATGTTCTTCGCTGATATGGCGCTGCGACTTGAACTCGAGCTGGAGTTCGAGGAACTGGAGCTGGTGGAGACAGATCGCACCGACCGGGCCACGGCGACGGGAGGGCGCGAATCCGCAGCCGCATCGTGTGAGGCGGCATCCTTGTCGTTGGCGGGCGAATTGGAGCGCGACTCCGAGGAGTTGGACGGAGAGCTGCCACGAGAATCGTCCGACTCCATGTCTAAGACCATAGGACCTCCGCCGGCTTCCTCTTTGGTCGCGTGTCTGCAGGAGATTACGGAGCAAACGGTATGAAAGATTAGCGTTTACAGCATTGAAGTGTAGTCGTTACAAAACTGCAAGACAAACACCCTGGACAAACATCCTGGAGGCGATTAATACCCAGAATCTCGGTGGGATGGAGTGGCGTGGAGCAGGTCGATCATTTGTTGGGGGTGGTGCGGGCAAGGATTCAGATTCGGGACGGACAATTCAAGTGCTTTGAACATTGTTCATGGGAAAGACTCTCAAGACTGCAGAAGTGAGTTTATGAATTAGTTTGGGCTTACTACTGCGGGCTATACTGATAAAGAGGACGGGGAAAACATAAGAGACAGATGCAAGGGCAAGGTCAAGGACCTAGGCTGCACCCCAACAAATGCCGATGGGCTTTCCATTGCTCCGATATCACTGCCAATTGGTATTAGTACATTCATTATTCTTATTATGGCAATGAGTGGTGGTGGGAAGGGGGAAAAGAAAAGATTTGATCGATCAATTTTTCATTTTCTGGTTGACTTTTTATGGGGTTCTTACCTTCATTTTTTTTTTTTAATAAGCTTTTACTTTTTAATTTATTTATTATGTTCTGTGTGCTACGGTTACTTTTATTCTTTTCTTTATTTTTACGCGCGGGAGAGAGAAAGCGAGAGAGAGAGAGTTAAGCGAAGTGAGAGAGAGTTAAGGTGAACCAACAAGAACCAACACGATTTGGTATTGCAAGTACGGGACTTGTCAAAATTGTGCAGATCCGAGACACTGCACCACTTCCCGCTCTCGCTTTTCCTCTGGCAACTAAGGTACACACACAGATAGGACACGAACACACAGACACAGAAACACGGGAGAGAGTTATTGTTCTTTCATTTTTTTTTCTTATTTTTTTTTTCTTATTTTACAACTTTTTTTTTTGCGGACTTTTGCGCACTTTTCGCGACCGACTAGTTGACTTAAGAACTTGAAGCACTTTTCACTTTGGGTGACTTTTACTTTTTACATTTTAGTTCGTTTATTTCGTTTTGGAGGGGAATAGAATAGAATACTTGAAAATATCAATTTGTTGTTGTCTGTTTTTTTTTTTTGCAATATGCAATATTTTGTCATTGCCGCTTACCTATGGCTGAGTTGGTCCCTGGTGCGAGTCGTTGGATGGATATAAGACTGGCGGAGTAAGGAAAGGGCTCCTGAAGCAGCGGCTACCGCTTCGGTGATGCTTCTGCCGCCGCTACCGCGCCGCTATCGGTGTCGCTGTCAATGTCGCTGTCTGTGCCACTGCTGCTCTCGCTTTTTGCCGTGCGAATTGAGGCTTTTTTCCAGTCGTTTGCTTCTTTTTTTGTTAGGTTTTCCTTTTTCCGTTCCTGTCAGAACGGGCGTTGGGCCTTTTACCTGCTTGGATGATCAAGTTATAATTTCGGTTTTTTTTTCGATTTATGTCTAGCGTTCGGAAAAACGCTATATCCGCTCGATGTAATGTGACCAGTGATGTGACATTCATCGAAATATCGTTGCTTGCTGCATTTTATAGTACTTTTTCTCCCTTCCCTATCGTTTCAAAATATCGGTTGAATGGAAACGATGGGATATGGAACAACAACTTTTTAAATTATATTATTTAAGAAAATAATGTAAAATTGGGAGAAACAACCTTTTTTTTATTCTTCCTAGATTATATTTTATTAGGGCTTTTTATTGAAAATTTTTTTTTAGAAAACCACACACATTAAAATCAGTATAGTTTTTATACATTTCAAATAAAAATTTAAATAATTGCGCTTTTAAACTGTTGTTGTTTTTACTTCAGGAATATAATATATAACAAAATCCATCTTTGCTCAAGCCAAAGAATCGGGGATACAAAAAACTTATTTTAATGTATAAAAAATAAAAACTGAAGAGACGAAGGAAAAGTGTAGTCACCAAAAACTGTTATGAATAAATGTATTAATAAAAAAAAAAAAAATATATATATATATATGTATAATTAATTAATTAAAAATATAATTTGTCCAACTGGGATCTGGACACTAAAAATATGTGCTTAAATGACATCTTTAAGATCTCTTCAAAAAATGTGTGAGATCGACTGCTTTCCGTGTGGCGATGGGAAAATGACAAGGATAAACATATATTGCCAGCTATACGGAACCCCATAGTATCCAAAAATGACAGCCAAAAAAGTTACATTGCTGGTTTTGCATTTGCTAGGCCTATGTACATGGGCAACAATTTTATTTTGGGCTTGTATTTGGTCAAATTCAAAAACAAATTCGAAAATAGCGATAAGGATGGGTAACCCAACTAATTATTTACACACTCGCCTCGCATAGGATAATTTACAGCATTGCTTTTGCATTTTTGGGGAACGGGGCAGGACTCCTACAATACAAACACTATAATACACTACAAGAGACTAACTTTTAACCCAACAGGCACAACTCAAAACACTTGGTTTTCGAAGCTTTCCAATATTTCATATGAAAAATCATTCATGTCAATATATTTAGTGTCATATTGTTTTTTTTTTTTGCAAAGAAAAATATACAATCTTAGATAACTATTTTTCAATGCAATTGGAATTAATTTACCTTTTAGAACAGTGGTCGGCACCCCAATACTTTGATATGATTTTAACTATTTTAGTATTGACGTTTCACACCTTTATACTGTGTGTGAGTGGCAGAGCTCGGGCATAGAAATTTCCTATGCCCTATCCCGAGATAGGGCCGTGCCGACCACTGTTTTAGAATATAATACATAGCAACTCATAAAGCTCCAATATCATTAGTTCATTATTTCATTACGTCTTTGTAAATTCCGAATTGCGCCTCTTCAGTTAAAAATATAAGCTATATATTTACACAGCTAGGGGGACACAGAGAGACAGGGGTCGTGGCTGTTGGGGAGATGTCAGGGATTGGGCGGTGGTGGTCAGGATTTGAATACAACTGCTGCTGACCCGCTTATTGGATTGATATACAGATTCGCTAACTACAAACTAGACAAAGAGCAGCCGCGTGGCCGTTCCGCTGGGCATCCCGCTTCCGTTCGCAAGCAGGCTGTTTCCCGCCGACTTTTGCTGCAGGCCGTTGGTCAGTTTCCCGTTCACGGATCCCCTATAATAGGGATCTCGATTATGATGTTGCTCCAGCGGGGCGTACTTCACATGGCTGGTTTGCGACAGCGGCAGCGTCGGTGGTTCTCTGCCCTTGGTGATCTGCTTGGCACGATTATAGCAGAGTACGCCAACGATGGCCAGCGTCATGCCCAAACAGTTAACCCATGTCACTGGGTTGCCCAGGATCAGCAGGGACACGGCGATGACGAAGATACGCTTCGAGGCGCTGGCAACCGCATAGGTGAGCGGAGTGACCAGGGAGAGTACGCTGAAGGCGATAATGTTCTGCAGCCAGTTGAGGACTCCATCGGCGAAGAGCAAGGCAATTACCCGGTAATCTAGGTTTTTCTAGAAAAAATAAGGAGAGAACATTTCTGTTAGAGAACATATCTAAAAAGCCTCAAAACTACACCAAATCCTAACCCTAATATGCAAATACAAGTGTTTTTCATGTGACTAAGCCAACAAGTCTCTAACATGCGTAACAGAATTTGGAAAAAAAAATTTGTGGAAACAAACCCGCCAATACTCTGCCTTCTTCGGTAAAGGTTCTACAGAGTTCTATATAATTTCCTATCAAGGTTTTTCTTTATCAAAATTAGAGAAAATGTTCTCAAGATAAGATTGGTCTGCTGAGATCCCAACTTACGATGGCGGTGTGTCGGAAAACAGCGAAGCTGTCCACGTACAGCCAGAGGGGCAGGAAAATAAACAGCGACAGCTTTCCGAGAAGATGCAGCAGCCGCAGATGGTGGATGTTGGTGTCCTTGAGTACCTAAAGTAATAAATATATGTACTCATAGCTTTTCAAGATTACTTGCCAGCCACTTACCTTCTTAGAGAATATGTTCTGCATGGAGAAGCCCATCGTGGAGATTAGGGCGCTGATCAGGCCCATCATGTCGAAGGAGATCTCCGTCACGGTGGCAATGCCCACGCCCGTAATGATGGGCAGCAGGCTCAGGTACACGAGCGTTGGTTGCTTCTCCCCAAAGAAGAGACGGGTCAGGATGACGGTGAACAGTGGCATGGTGGCCTTGACTAAAAGGATCCAATAGAATTCAACACAAAATATTAATCACTTCACATAAAATTCTGTTTAAATAATAAATCATAAGGGTATCCCACTGTCGAGCCGACGCCGCACTGCTGACGTGTTGAGGTAGGAACATTTGGCGGGGAAACTCCCATCACGACTCACCCGTGTGCGCGTAGGAAACTGGTACCTTCCACAGCGAGATGTGCGATGTGACCGAGGCCAGCAGCTTGCCCACTGCCAGCGGTACGATTAGACGCCAATAGTAGGAGCGGGGGATCTCCTGGTACTTCCGTATGCGCCACAAATTGAAGAACGGCCCACTGTAGAGCGTAATGCTGCACAGTTGCACCAATGTCACGGTCATTGGGAAGGGAAACTCGTTGAGGACCATCTTTCCGATTACATTGTTGCTGGAGGAGATCACGTACCAGAAAAGGCACATCATCAACACCACAGCCACATGCCGTGTACCAGTTCGTTTTCCACCCAACATTGTATTCCCTTTCCTTTCCTCGCTCTGGAATTCCTGGAATGCAGTCCGTGCCCTCCGATGTCCGGCTGCGGATTTCCGTGCGCCCTAGGTCTGGTGGCGGATGGGAAGTGTGTTTACCCGTTTGATGGGTCTGCTAGCTGCTTATCACACGAAAACTATTGCATTGCGCTTGGTTTTAAATAAAAAACCTCGTCTGTTTGTTTTCTACGTGTACCTAGTGTGACCACATACTCGGCAGCTCGAGATGACCCACATAAGCAGGGAAAGTCACTATCGATGTTTAGGTTGAACTATCGTTGAGGTTTGTATTTAATATTTTGTTAAATATTTAACCTCTATAAAAAAAGCTTTTTTTTAATGAGCTTCAGCAATATATGGTAAAACTTACTTGAAAACTTAAAAACATATTTAGCCTCTGGTGGAGACTCTTCAAAAGTCTCATCTCTAATCTCGGATTCAAAAGTCTCATCTCTAATATGAGCTGAAGCTCAAAAACGGTTTTTTCTGTTCAGATATTTCGAAAAATTTGACTTTTCTAGCTTTTATAATGAAATACAGATCAGAACATATATGCTTGGTATCATTAAAAAATTCAAAAAGGCAGTCTTTTATATTGACAATCTGTTTTTATTCTGATATTCAGTGCTGCGGATAAAAGCGAGGGCGACTGTGCGACTGTTACCTACAATTTAAAGATTCCCGTCTTTCAAGGATTAGTACTTAATGAGGTTGCTGACGGGGAACGAGCGCCTTAAGCTCATGCACTTTTCGCGGTCGATGAACAGGGCATTCACCTTGTTGCGCAGATCCACCTCCAGACTGCAGCGAGTCTTCAGGAGACCCTGGTGAGAGGCCTCTGCCTCCTGGAGCTTGTGATGGAGCGACTCCACGGCACCTTGGATATCGAAAACTTCCTGTACCAGTCGGTCCTGGGCATAGTCCTTGCACAACTCGATGCCCTCTCTGTGGGAGCGAGCCTCCAGACGGGTCTGGGCCACTTTCAAAGGTCCAGACTTATCCTGGATGGCCTTCTGCAGCAGGAAGAGATGCTTCTCCATGTCAAACAGCTCCTGTTGCACCTTCTGCAGATGCAACTGCACCCGATTCTTGGCCTCTGCCATTTCCTGGGAGCGTCGGTCGAATGCGTTGTTTGTATTGCTCCAGAAGTCCCACACTGTGGTGGCCACAGCGTTGACCACGCTCTGGGAATCGCTCCGAAGCTGCGACAGCTTTGCTCGCTCCGCCTGGGAGCTGTGGATTAAAGGATTAAGCTAATACCTTCAGTATACCGATTGAAAAGGAGCTACTCACCGTCGAACGTGCTCGCTGCTAGCCTGAGCCCAGGATTCCTGGGTGCTCACAGACGGATCAAACTTCTCGATGCCGCCATAGTAGGTGATGCCACGACTATGGTTATTCAGCTGGTGACACATCGAGTCTATGCCCAGAGACGACTCCTTGTGGGACACGTCGTCCTCGAGCAGATGCTGAGCACCGCGACAGTCCAGGGCCTGCTTGGCAATCTTTTCGTGAAGTCCGCCCAATTTGTCCCGGGAATTGCGCAGATTGTTTATCTCCACGAGCAGCGCCTTCTCGACGATGTCGTGCACCTTCTCAGTGCCCTGACGCGACTCCCGATGGAACAGGCACTCCTGGGCAATGTGCAGGGGGATCTCAAGGTCAAGCAAGGCCTTGCCGCACTGCCGCTGCAGTTCATTTATGTCGGACATCTCAGCAATGAGCTTCTCCAGCTCGGCGTTTAGTTCGTTTCGCCAAAATGTCAGGTCGGTGATGCGTTCACCCAGCCGCCTGCCTGCATCCCGTTGACCAGAGGTGGCCTTCTCGTCCGTTTCGCGCATCAGACGAACTGCATCATTGCGCATGCGTTCGGACAAGTTGCTAAAAGGTTTCAAGAGAAACGTAAGTTACCTATTTACTTTAAAATAGCTCCTAATGTATTTTATTTTAGGAAAGAGCCATCATAAGGCCTCTAGGAATCTGGAGGATCACTCACCGGTTCGTGTTTGATTCTGAATACTTGGTCATGTTGTTGTTGTACCACTCGTTGCTGGTGTATCTGGTATAGAGGGCAGCTCGGGCGGCGTGCTGGGGATTGCGATCAAATCCGGTGACCAGATTTGGAAAGATCATACCGTCGGTCTTCATGCCCTTGGGCAGGAAGCACTGCTTAGTCAGCTGGTTGGTGACTGGCTGCTCCGGCAGATGCTTAACCTGGATCAGTTCATAGGCCATGGCCGGGCGCCAAGGATGCTTCGTTGTCGTCTCGTAGGCGGCGCCCACCCGGGGCGGAATCGATGGCCCGGTGACGGGCTCCATGCACGGAGGAGCGCCCGCCTGGCTCCATGGCTGCAATTGGGAGTACATGACTGTGGTTTGTGGTATTCCGGATCCCCCGGATCCACCACCTGCCCCATGTTGTGCCATCTTGAAGGATATCGGATATCGGAAAACGAGAACACGAAATTGAACTGGAAATTTTTTCCACTTGAAATTTGGATTGCTTTGAATTTAAATAATTTAATATTTTTTACGCAGAGATGCGAGCTCGTTAACGGAGCGAATTCAACTGAGATCCGAAGGGCGAGGCAGGTGACAGGGTATCCAGAATACCAGAACAAGGCCTACTTGATGGGGTTTGTTTGGAGTGCCAAGATGAATCTGATTACATGGATATGTTTCAAATAATAATAATGAAAATAATAATTCCTTGGAAACTTTAACTTTTAAAAGAAAAGGTACAGAATCCTGGTTAAATGAATTCTTTCCAGGACCCTAATCTTGGATAATCAGTAAAGAATGTGTATGTGAAAAGAACGGTTATAGATTAATGATATGTGGCTGGTACATAGGACTCCATTAGGTTGCGATGGTCCTTGCGTTCGTTGTACTCGTTCATGTCTGCCGTGGGCCACTTGTCCAGCAGGTTGTCCTTGACCAGGCGGTGATCGAAGATGCGGTTCTCGAGATATGAGTGCTTGTGAAACTTGAGGACCTCCTGCCCCTTGAGCGGTGCCATGGTGGTGGTATCGATGGACAGAGGATTCGGATTCGGTTTCGACGAGGCACTCACTATCGGCACACTTGAGCGGAGGAGTAGATTCTTGAGCGTTTCGGGCGCCTTCTGCTGCGGATTCGGATAGCGTTGGCTCAGAAAGTGATCTTCGTTGGCCCAGCAGAGCATTGGTTCTGACACACAGCTTTTGGATGCGTTCAAGGTGTCCTCCTCAAGGCACTCTCGCTTTGGTCGTCTGGTCGGCTTCCTGGCTCCGGGTAGAGTGATGGAATTCCATTGCATGCCAGGCAATGTTTTAACTCGAAATTATTGATTAAACTTGGTATCCTGGCAGCGGAAATCGTTGGCATTGGTGTTTTGCGATGCTTTGTGGAATCAATGGCAATGACACGGGTTTATTGACCCACTTGCCCGCCCACCGATTGGGGTCAAAGTGGGTTAAAGTCCCGAATCGTAAAATTATTCACGAATTATTGACCTTGCTCAGGGAGAAACTAATTATGGATCCCCAGGAATGTTTAATGCTTAAAGCCGTAGATTTATTTTAACAAACACTATGTATACGGGGCTACAGGGGTCATTCTACTAAATAGTTAGCAACGAAAAAAAACTAGAAACACAAAAATTAGGTCCTGGCTTTAGTTAGTACCGCCTCCCGCTGGCGCCGCCGAATCCTTTGCCTTGAGTGCCTTGAGATTTCGCTCGAAGCGCTCAAACTCGCTGTCCGCCATCTTGTCCACCTCGTCGAAGACCTGCTCCACGGACTCCACCTCTGGGATGTAGAACTGCAGCATGTTCTGGACTCCATTCTTGAGCGTGACGATGGAGCTGGGACAGCTGGAGCAGGAGCCCTGCATCTTTAGCTTGACAATGCCGTTTTCGTAGCCCATGAAGACGATGTCGCCGCCGTCCTCTTGGACAGTGGGTCGGATGCGCGTGTCGAGTAGCTCCTTGATCATCATCACCGTCTCGTCGTCATCCTCGAGGATCTCGGTGTCAGCATTGGGTGTGGACTCGTGCAGAATTGGCAAGCCGCTGGCAAAGAAGTCCATAATGACGGCGAAAACTTCCGGCTTGATCAGACTCCACTCTGCGCCCTCCTCCTTTGAGATGGTAATGAAGTCGGCCCCAAAGAATACAGCACGCACGCCTTCCACTCGGAAAAGGAGTTTGGCTGGAGATGAGAAGCGTTCTGTCAAGCGTGTTCTATCAAAGGATGCAGAAACATACCAAGGGGACTGCCATGTGCGGTGGTGCCGCTGGGAAAGTCGTGGGTATTGCCCTTTCCAAGAACCTCCACGCCGGGCAGGAACTTCAGACTCTCCGGGTTGGGAGTGTCCTGCGTCTGAATAAACATGTTACGGGCTCCGCTCAGTTGTATTTGTCTCTGCTGTGTCTGCAAAAGTCCATGCTTGAACTCCAATCCATATCCCGGTTTCAAGTTTACCGGCTGGGCTGTGGATGCAATTCCTCCAAAGTTCCGGGAGCTGTAGGAAGGTATAATCGTGGTGATTGAAGAAGTTAATTGATGCTGGGAGTTCTTACAGCTGGCGGGCGGCGAAGCGGGTTGTCCGGAAGGTGTTTAGCGCCGTGTTTGTTAATAATTTCGACATTCTTCTATATTTTCAATCAGAATCTAACCGAAAAGTCAGCTGTCAGGGGCAGCTGTTATGTGACAATCGGTGTGATATACAAACTATCGATAGACATCGGTTGGGATCGTAATTCTATAAGTACATATGTGTATAACCCATTCAAAATGCAATCCAATCAGTAAAAATCGCTTTTCTATTTCCAATAATTTTATTAGTCTTCAATGTAATGTCTATCCCTTTCGAAACGGCTGCTATAATTGGAAAATAAAAATAGATTATATGTATACATAAATGTGTATGATGCTATTTTAAAAAATGCTATTTTGCATGCATTTAAAAAATTAAATCCGTCTCCTTCGGCACTGTTTCAAACCATCTGCGCCGCGTAAAATGAACATGAGACTACGCTAGTTAAAGTTAAACAATAGTACCATAAAGGCGACCTTTCACAACAACATTAAATACTTCTGGGTCCGTGTATGACGGTTTATTTCTAAGAGTGCGTATTATAGCGCCTATGACCATAAGCCGTTAAGAAGGGTATAGTTGCTAGCAGAGTTGTTAATCCTTGTTCCTTGGGTCATTTAAGCGGTGTTCTCGTAGGTGAAGTTGGTGCCAAACAGTGAATTGCACACATTAACGGCCACATTGCGGCGAGCAATTTTCTTTGAGCGGCCGCTAGCGGTGAACTCCTGGTCATCAACCACAATGCCCAGGTGCTGCACAACATTTGGCTTCTCGCCAGAGGTTCCGTAGTCCACATAGGTAATACCAGGACGCATCTGTTACAAAAAATTGAAACTGTTAGCTTTTTATTTGAGTGTTAAAGCCTTCTGGGACTTACAATGCACAAAATAGTTGCCGGATGCATAGTATGCCAGTTGGGCGGCAAATCGCTGCGAATTGGCGGCTTCTTGGGCTCCTTAGGAGCAGCTGGTGCGGCTGGAGCAGCATCTCCGCCACCTGAAGCATTCGGGTTTTGGCCCGAGTTGGGGTGCATCTCAGGAACTACATAACCCTCGCGCTCCCACTCAGCAAACAGCTTATAGATGGCAAACGAGGCCAGATTAAGCATGGGTAGATCATCCTCCGGCGACTCCGCCTCGTCCTCGTTAGTATCCATTGCCTCCTCGCCGTTGTTTCCCTCGTTCGGCGGAGCGCGTGTGGGTTTCGGAGTCATTTTGGCAATAATAAAATCACGCCAAGCCTTCTCGCAAGCAGCGTTCTTGGCGGACATCTTAGAGAGTCCCTTGCCCTCGTACTGGTTAGAGTTTACTGTCACTATGGCAGTGAATCCACCATCGGCATTGCTGTCAATGGTGAAATCACTGATAGTCACGCCCTTGACTTCATTGAGCGCCATTAGTGCGTTCTTCGGAAGCATCGACTTGCGAAGCTGACGGTTCTGACGCTGCTTCTTATCCCGGGTCCGCTCTGAAATTAAGAAAAATTTCATAATAATCGGGATTCCGACCTTGCTGTAATTTTTTAGACCTACCCGATGACTTCTTGCGCTTCTGGAAGATCTTCTTGAATGGAATCTTGCCTCCAGATACATTATCCTCACTCAAATCAATAGTCATATCCCGGTCGGTGTCGGTTTCTTGAGAAGACTCCTGCACCAGCTCCGGCTCAGCATCCGCCTCCATATCGACGGGCTCTATCTTCACGAGTATTGGCATGGGCAACTTGGCCGCTATAGAGGCTCCATCTTGCTTCTTCTGTGGCTGTTCCTGGTTCTTCTGTTGAACTGGAGCAGGAGCGGCAACCGGTAAAGGTGCCGGTGCCGGCTGGGGAGCGGCTTGTGGCTGATTCTGGACCACATTAGCGGCCTGCACGGGAGGCTGGATCAACGGCTTGGCGTTGGCATTCGGATTCTGTTTTTGTCAAAATGATTTAATTAGTGGAATGGGTGGGAACCCCTGAAGGGGCCGGTGCATGTTTAATATATGGAATCCATGTTACGGATATATATTTAAAAAAAATATTGTGGTTTTGCCAACGGAACCCATCAAGTTTCATCATATACGGAAGCGTCAGGGGCTGTCAGGCTGTCTGGTTGGCTGGTTAATCTACTAAAAACCATAGTTCAGGAACTAGCCATGGCCATTCCTGCGACCCGAGTGCACCGAACCGTATCTAAAAGCCGGCGGAGTCCGAACCACGTGCCCAGCAACGGTGGATCAGTCGCCCCCGGCCGAGAACATCAAGATCCGCCAGTCCAGATACTCCTCGCCAGCGACGGGGAGCACCAGTGGGATCTTTGGGTCCTTGGCCTCTATAGCCGGCTTCTCGGTTCGGAGACACTTTCGGTGAAGAGAATGGGCATTGCTATCTGACGCAAAACTAATAATTTTAGTTACAATTTCGGGTGAATGCATTTTCAGTAGCCATTAAAGTTGGGGAAAATCGCAAGTCCAGCTATAAACGAATAATTATTCGTGTGCTGGCCATTTTTGAGTTGTTCGAAAACGCGTTTATAGGATAAAATGAGATAGTTGCTGTATGCATTGTTGGCGAAATGGGGTTGACGATGGAAAGTGATAAGGGTTGGGGATGCTGCCGGGTGTCGGACAACGGTCTGCACTTTCGATTAACCCGCTTATAGTGGCTACTGCAAATGGATTCACAATTGGGCTGAATACACACATTATCATTTTTGTGCGCTGCAAATTATAGAAACGAAAACAATCTTCGTTATTACACGAATCATATATAAAAAATTAGTAAAACAAAATGCTTTTCTTTGCACGTTCGGTGTCTAGAACACACACACACACTCGTTCACGCGCGTATACATTTTCCCAAATGTGCAAAAAACAATCAATTTGTGGTTTATTCTTTTGTCTGCAATGTAAAAAATAGAATTTTGACTTACATAAACGCCTCCGGAAACGAATTGCTTGTTTCCAGCATTATTTGGGCGACGGGTACGCTTCATTTTGATTTTTCTTTGTTCCTTCCTGATTTTCGTCTGAAACTCTGAATTTTCTTTTTCCTTTCTGATTTTGCTCTGCAGCGCTCTAACTTTTTTCAGTTAATGATTAATGGTGAGGAATAGAGATGAGGATATATGTATTTATATCGATGTTTTTAGATTTCTCCCTATTTTTTACCAAAATATCGTATATATTTTATAGTACCTTCTGTTTGGTCACACTAAGGCCTACATGTATATCGATATTTTGTGGATTGCGGCATATATCCCCCTATCGATTGTTTCTATCGATGGCCCCATTTTCCAACACTGTTTTCGATAGCGGTTATCTGACCATCACTAAATGTAGCCAGTGCCGTTTTCTTGCAGTTTTTTATTAAAAAGTTATTAACGCAGATTTTCCGTAAGAACTAGTTTTCCACAAAAAGGTTGGTCTTGGCAGGAAGTTTTAAAAACCAATACATTTTAGGCGGGTATTTGCGAGTGATCTTGCAAAGGTGCAGCTAAAATTCGCATTAATAACCGGCGACAATTTTTTTACGACCATATTACAAACTTTTTAACTTGGTAGAGGTGTTGTTAGATTGTAAGGAAATTTCTCGGTACATAAATGTCATTTCCAATTAAGGGGTCAATTGTTAGCCTAATTGTTGGGTATTTGTCAATAAAGTAGAGGAGTTTTTAAATAAATAACCGTTTTAAATAAATAACTACATCTCTGACGTGTACATTGGTTCTGACTTTGGGTTTTAAGTAGGCTGCAGTATTTATAGCAATTAGTTACTAATTATTAATCCATCTTATAAAATATTGAATCACGTTTAGGTCACAAACAAGGACTTGGCAAAATGCGTTGTGCCCTTGGCGTTTTGGCCACCCTTAGCGCCTTGTTTTTAATCCTCAGCGATGCTGTTGATCCTTCAAACTTCAAGACCTGCGACCAGAGTAGCTTCTGTCGGTAAGTTTTTTAGTTTAACGGCCTTTACTTTCACATCTAACCAATTAAAATTGTTTGCTAGTCGCTCTCGTAAGGTCCAGAGTTCTGGTAGCAAGTACGCCCTTATTCCAGGAACTTTGAACACATACGCCGATTCGCTGACTGCCGATTTAGTTAACAAGGAGAACCACCACCAGTTCGCCTTCAAGTTGGAGGCTCTTGTGGGCAGCTCGTTCCGACTCCAGATTGACGAGAAGCAGCCACTCAAGCCCAGATATCGCGTGGAACACGCTCTCAAGGGACAACCCCAGACAGGACGCATTCGTGTCCAGCGGGAGACTGACGGCGAGATCGTAATCACATCGGAGGGCAACAAGGCCGTAATCCATGGTGACCCCTTCCGCGTCGATTTCTACGAAAATGATGTTCTGGTCGTATCGGTCAATGCCAAGAACTGGCTGTATTTCGAACATTTGCGCCAAAAGTCCCAAGAGCAGCCAGCCGCCCCGGCGGAGCATGAGAATCAGCAGGAGCAGGACGCTGCTGTTGAGACCCCCAAGGCGGCCGATGCCATCGACGACCCTGGTGCATGGGAGGAAAACTTTAAATCGCATCACGATGCCAAACCTTACGGTCCTGAAGCTGTGGCTCTAGATTTCTCGTTTCCTGCCGCTGAGATCTTATTTGGTATTCCCGAGCATGCCGATAGCTTCGTGTTGAAATCCACATCTGGTACAGATCCTTATCGTCTATATAACCTGGATGTTTTCGAGTACATTGTGGACAGCAAGATGGCACTGTATGGTTCGGTTCCGGTTATCTACGGCCATGGGTGAGTGGACTTTATTGGGGTTACTGCTTAGGAATTGAATCAAAGATATTGTTGTGGTGTAGAACCATTTATTTCAGTTCTTTGTCAAAAAACTTGTTCATTATCTTCTTTCCTAATCTGTTGCAGACCTCAGCGCACTGCTGGAGTCTACTGGCAAAATGCTGCCGAAACCTGGGTGGACATCCAAACGGCTGAAACCAATGTGGTCTCCTCGCTGGTCAACTTTGTCTCCGGCTCACGTAAAACACCGCCGCCGGCTGCCCACTTTATGTCCGAGTCGGGCATCGTGGATGCCTTTATTTTGCTGGGACCCAAGCCCTTGGACGCCTTCAAGCAGTACGCTGCCCTGACCGGCACACACGAGCTGCCGCAGCTGTTTTCCTTGGCCTATCACCAGAGCCGCTGGAACTACAACGATGAGCGGGACGTGACCTCAGTTTCGGCCAAGTTTGACGAGTTCAACATCCCCATGGACACCATGTGGCTGGACATTGAGTATACCGACGGCAAGCGCTACTTCACTTGGGACAAGTTCAAGTTCCCCCAGCCGCTGACTATGATCAAGAACTTGACGGAGCTGGGACGCCACTTGGTGGTGATCATCGACCCCCACATCAAGCGGGACAATGGGTACTTCTTCCACAACGACTGCACCGAACGCGGATATTATGTTAAGACCCGAGATGGCAACGACTACGAAGGCTGGTGCTGGCCAGGAGCTGCTAGTTATCCGGATTTCTTTAACCCGGTAGTGAGGGACTACTATGCCAGTCAGTACGCCCTGGACAAGTTCCAGACGGTCACGTCGGATGTGATGCTGTGGAACGATATGAATGAGCCGTCAGTTTTTAATGGTCCCGAGATCACGGCGCCCAAGGATCTGATTCACTACGGAAACTGGGAGCATCGTGATGTCCACAATCTGTACGGTCACATGCACTTGATGGGCTCCTTCGCTGGTCTGCAGCAGCGTGATCCCAACCAGCGTCCCTTCATTCTGACACGGGCCCACTTTGCCGGCTCGCAGCGTTATGCTGCCATTTGGACGGGAGACAACCTCGCTGACTGGTCGCACTTGCAGCATTCGATCAAGATGTGCCTCACGGAGGCAGTGGCCGGCTTTTCGTTCTGCGGCGCTGATGTGGGCGGCTTCTTTGGTAATCCGGACGCGGAACTGCTGGAGCGTTGGTATCAGACCGGAATCTTTCTGCCATTCTTCCGGGCCCATGCCCACATTGACACGAAGCGCAGGGAGCCGTGGCTGTTCCCGGAACGCACTCGTCTGGTTATCCAGAACGCCGTGCTCAAGAGGTATTCCTATCTGCCGCTGTGGTACACGGCTTTCTACGAACTGGAGCAGACCGGCGAGCCTGTAGTCCGTCCTCTGCTGGCCCACTACCCTCTGGACAAGGAGGCCTTTGGCATCGACAACCAGCTGCTGGTCCAGGATCGTCTGCTGGTCCGCCCCGTGATGCAGCAGGGCGTCAGCAAGGTCGACGTCTACTTCCCCTCTGTGGATGACAAGAAGAATGGTGACTTGTGGTACGATGTGGACACCTATCAGCGCCAGGAGAAATCTGGCTACGTCTCCGTTTCCGTGGATGAGTATAAGGTGAGATCAAAGCTTCTCTCCTGTTCCACTGTTTGTTAATCCTTGTGTTTCCATTCAGATTCCCGTGTGGCAACGCGGCGGCAGCATTCTGCCCAAGAAGGAGCGTCAGCGTCGTGCCTCGACCCTGATGATCAACGATCCCTACACCCTGATTATTTGCCTCGACAGGCAGGGCAAGGCCTCTGGCTCTCTGTATCTGGACGACGAGAAGTCCTACGCCTACCGTCAGGGCCAGTTCATCCACGTGAACTATGAGTTCTCTAACGGGCAGCTGATTAACCGATTCATTGGCAAGCCAAAGTACAAGAGCGACGCCTGGATCGAGAGGATCGTGATTGCCGGGCTGGAGCGCGTGCCCAACGGAGCTGGCATTACGGTGAACGGAGTCACTCAGCAGCTGGAGGTGCTGCCACATGAGGGACACGTGGTTGTCCGCAAACCGGGCGTCAAGATGGATGTCGACTTTGCCCTTAAACTCAACTATTAATAGTCCGTAGTATCTTCGATGTCCGGTATTAATATGTTCACTGATATATTTGCACACTTCGAAGTTTCTATTAAATGAAGCGATTAGAAGACGCGGAGCCTTTAGACTCGTATTTTATGTAGAACACTAGGGTAGACACCCAGCTCCTTACCTTGATCCTTTCCATCCTCACTGATCAAATTCCAATGTACGACGAGTGTAACTCGATTTGAATTTGGAATGTGTTTCAATAAATATGTAATTTTAGTAATAAGAGATGCCTTTCATTGTCTTACCCCAGCAGGAACTCTGGCCTTTGCCCTGCTGAATGTGATGAAAAAACTGCCTCCTAACGATTATGTATTACGGCATGTTAATTTCGCATTTCCTTGGTTTTTCACTTGCATTATCAAAGCTATTTCAATTAAAATGTGACCACATGAACCCCAAGCAGCTGACCTCTGACCGTTCGAGTGGACGGGAATTCAAGAGGAGGAGGGCTCGTGGGTGTTGTGGCGTAGGGCGGGGCGGGAAAGAAGGACCAAGACCGGAACCGGGAGACGGATTTAGATGAATATTCATAAAATGTTTCATAACTTTGCATTTCGGTTAAGCTTAAGAATGTTGTTGGATGCTGCCTTTCTCCCTCCATCTCCATCTCCCTCTTTCACTTTCTCCATGCCATATCTGCGGTATTTATATGTATGTTTATATTTTTATATATATACATATATGTATAGTTCCCATCTGGCCATGCGTGCATATACATACATATATGTAAGTCAGCAAATTTTCCACCAGCATAAGCATAATTATTTTTAATGCGCTCTACAAGAATTTCGAGTCAGAGCACCGAGAAAGGGGTACAGCGACAGAGAGGGAAGATGAACGTGAACGGGACGGGGATAGACTGGGAGTGGAAAACGCGGAAAAACAATATTAGCAACAAGCATATCCTTGGCATTTCTGGCATCCTTGGCTTCTCCGTGTCCCTTTGGAAAAGCCCCTTTTGGAAACCGACCGCATTACATTGCGAAATTAGAAAATTAGCTGAGCTCTTTTGCCTCCCGGCACACCAGAACAAGATAACAGCTTTGGCTCAAAAGAATGGGCCAGGGACTCCCACCTTAAAGTCACAAGAAAACATTTCTAAACACTAAAATAAAACAAAAAACAATTGAATATATTCCTTTTATTTCTCTCGCTTATTATATTTGCTCAAGAATCGCTACGTGTATGTGTCTTTTAAGGATACAACACATTCTTTGGTAGTTTTCTAGGGGCTCCCAGAATATTTATGGCAAAAATGTAGTAAATAGTCAATTGATATTCGGTATATATACATAATCGATATATATGATAAACATATTCCATCAAAACTTGATCAAATTTGGATCCAAAAATAAGTTTCAGGGTTTTAATGCAGGATTACGGGCAATCGATCAACGAACCGGTAAAGGTATTCCTTTTTTGGATCGGAATCTTATTGGCGAAGATATAGCCTTCGGAAGGCGACAAAGTGGCTTTTCCCCATTTTCTGAGGAGGACACCCTCAAAAATGGATAAAATTTGGATGCAAAGATAAGTTTCACGGTTTTAATGCAGGATTACGGGCAATTGATTTACGAACCGGTAAAGGTATTCCCTTTTTGGATCGGAATATTATTGGCGAAGATATAGCCTTCGGAAGGCGACAAGGTGCCTTTTCCCCATTTTCTGAGGGGACGCCCTCGAAAATGGATAACATTTGGATCCAAAGATAAGTTTCAGGGTTTTAATGCAGGATTACGGGCAATGGATCTACGAACCGGTAAAGGTATTCCCTTTTTGGTTCGGAATCATATTGGCGAAGATATAGCCTTCGGAAGGCGACAAAGTGCCTTTTCCCCATTTTCTGAGGGGACGCCCTCGAAAATTGATAAAATTTGGATCCAAAGATAAGTTTCAGTGTTTTAATGCAGGATTACGGGCAATTGATCTACGAACCGGTAAAGGTATTTCCTTTTTGGATCGGAATATTATTGGCGAAGATATAGCCTTCGGAAGGCGACAAAGTGCCTTTTCCCCATTTTCTGAGGAGGACACCCTCGAAAATGGATAAAATTTGGATCCAAAGATAAGTTTCAGGGTTTTAATGCTGGATTACGGGCAATTGATCTACGAACCGGTAAAGGTATTCCCTTTTTGGATCGGAATCTTATTGGCGAAGATATAGCCTTCGGAAGGCGACAAGGTGCCTTTTCCCCATTTTCTGAGGGGACGCCCTCGAAAATGGATAAAATTTGGATCCAAAGATAAGTTTCAGGGTTTTAATGCAGGATTACGCGCAATTGATCTACGAACCGGTAAAGGTATTCCCTTTTTGGATCGGAATATTATTGGCGAAGATATAGCCTTCGGAAGGCGACAAAGTGCCTTTTCCCCATTTTCTGAGGGCCCTCGAAAATTGATAAAATTTGGATCCAAAGATAAGTTTCAGTGTTTTAATGCTGGATTATGCGCAATTGATCTACGAACCGGTAAAGGTATTCCCTTTTTGGTTCGGAATCATATTGGCGAAGATATAGCTTTCGGAAGGCGACAAAGTGCCTTTTCCCAATTTTCTGATGGGGACGCCCTCGAAAATTGATAAAATTTGGATCCAAAGATAAGTTTCAGGGTTTTAATGCAGGATTACGCGCAATTGATCTACGAACCGGTAAAGGTATTCCCTTTTTGGATCGGAATATTATTGGCGAAGATATAGCCTTCGGAAGGCGACAAAGTGCCTTTTCCCCATTTTCTGAGGGCCCTCGAAAATTGATAAAATTTGGATCCAAAGATAAGTTTCAGTGTTTTAATGCAGGATTACGGGCAATTGATTTACGAACCGGTAAAGGTATTCCCTTTTTGGATCGGAATATTATTGGCGAAGATATAGCCTTCGGAAGGCGACAAGGTGCCTTTTCCCCATTTTCTGAGGGGACGCCCTCGAAAATGGATAACATTTGGATCCAAAGATAAGTTTCAGGGTTTTAATGCAGGATTACGGGCAATGGATCTACGAACCGGTAAAGGTATTCCCTTTTTGGTTCGGAATCATATTGGCGAAGATATAGCTTTCGGAAGGCGACAAAGTGCCTTTTCCCAATTTTCTGATTGGGACGCCCTCGAAAATTGATAAAATTTGGATCCAAAGATAAGTTTAAGGGTTTTAATGCAGGATTACGCGCAATTGATCTACGAACCGGTAAAGGTATTCCCTTTTTGGATCGGAATATTATTGGCGAAGATATAGCCTTCGGAAGGCGACAAAGTGCCTTTTCCCCATTTTCTGTGGGGACGCCCTCGAAAATTGATAAAATTTGGATCCAAAGATAAGTTTCAGGATTTTAATGCAGGATTACGCGCAATTGATCTACGAACCGGTAAAGGCATTCCCTTTTTGGTTCGGAATCATATTGGCGAAGATATAGCTTTCGGAAGGCGACAAAGTGCCTTTTCCCCATTTTCTGAGGGGACGCCCTCGAAAATGGATTAAATTTGGATCCAAAGATAAGTTTCAGGGTTTTAATGCTGGATTACGCGCAATTGATCTACGAACCGGTAAAGGTATTCCCTTTTTGGATCGGAATCTTATTGGCGAAGATATAGCCTTCGGAAGGCGACAAAGTGCCTTTTCCCCATTTTCTGTGGGGACGCCCTCGAAAATTGATAAAATTTGGATCCAAAGATAAGTTTCAGGGTTTTAATGCTGGATTACGCGCAATTGATCTACGAACCGGTAAAGGTATTCCCTTTTTGGATCGGAATCTTATTGGCGAAGATATAGCCTTCGGAAGGCGACAAAGTGTCTTTTCCCCATTTTCTGAGGGGACGCCCTCGAAAATGGATTAAATTTGGATCCAAAGATAAGTTTCAGGGTTTTAATGCTGGATTACTCGCAATTGATCTACGAACCGGTAAAGGTACTCCCTTTTTGGATCGGAATCTTATTGGCGAAGATATAGCCTTCGGAAGGCGACAAAGTGCCTTTTCCCCATTTTCTGAGGGGACGCCCTCGAAAATTGATAAAATTTGGATCCAAAGATAAGTTTCAGGATTTTAATGCAGGATTACGCGCAATTGATCTACGAACCGGTAAAGGCATTCCCTTTTTGGTTCGGAATCATATTGGCGAAGATATAGCTTTCGGAAGGCGACAAAGTGCCTTTTCCCCATTTTCTGAGGGGACGCCCTCGAAAATGGATTAAATTTGGATCCAAAGATAAGTTTCAGGGTTTTAATGCTGGATTACGCGCAATTGATCTACGAACCGGTAAAGGTATTCCCTTTTTGGTTCGGAATCATATTGGCGAAGATATAGCCTTCGGAAGGCGACAAAGTGCCTTTTCCCCATTTTCTGAGGGGACGCCCTCGAAAATGGATTAAATTTGGATCCAAAGATAAGTTTCAGGGTTTTAATGCTGGATTACTCGCAATTGATCTACGAACCGGTAAAGGTACTCCCTTTTTGGATCGGAATCTTATTGGCGAAGATATAGCCTTCGGAAGGCGACAAAGTGCCTTTTCCCCATTTTCTGAGGGGACGCCCTCGAAAATGGATTAAATTTGGATCCAAAGATAAGTTTCAGGGTTTTAATGCTGGACTACGGGCAATTGATCTACGAACCGGTAAAGGTACTCCCTTTTTGGATCGGAATCTTATTGGCGAAGATATAGCCTTCGGAAGGCGACAAAGTGTCTTTTCCCCATTTTCTAAGGGAGACAGCATCAAAAATTGATAAAATTTGGATCCAAAGATATGTTTTAGGGTTTTAATGCAGGATTACGGGCAATTGATCTACGAACCGGTAAAGGTATTCCCTTTTTGGATCGGAATATTATTGGCGAAGATATAGCCTTCGGAAGGCGACAAAGTGCCTTTTCCCCATTTTCTGAGGGGACGCCCTAGAAAATTGATAAAATTTGGATCCAAAGATAAGTTTCAGGGTTTTAATGCAGGATTACGCGCAATTGATCTACGAACCGGTAAAGGTATTCCCTTTTTGGTTCGGAATCATATTGGCGAAGATATAGCCTTCGGAAGGCGACAAAGTGCCTTTTCCCCATTTTCTAAGGGAGACAGCATCAAAAATTGATAAAATTTGGATCCAAAGATATGTTTTAGGGTTTTAATGCAGGATTACGGGCAATTGATCTACGAACCGGTAAAGGTATTCCCTTTTTGGTTCGGAATCATATTGGCGAAGATATAGCTTTCGGAAGGCGACAAAGTGCCTTTTCCCCATTTTCTGAGGGGGACGCCCTCGAAAATGGATAAAATTTGGATCCAAAGATAAGTTTCAGGGTTTTAATGCAGGATTACGGGCAATTGATCTACGAACCGGTAAAGGTATTCCCTTTTTGGATCGGAATATTTTTGGCGAAGATATAACCTTCGGAAGGCGAAAAAGTGCCTTTTCCCCATTTTCTAAGGGAGACAGCATCAAAAATTGATAAAATTTGGATCCAAAGATAAGTTTCAGGGTTTTAATGCAGGATTACGGGCAATTGATCTACGAACCGGTAAAGGTATTCCCTTTTTGGTTCGGAATCATATTGGCGAAGATATAGCTTTCGCAAGGCGACAAAGTGCCTTTTCCCCATTTTCTAAGGGAGACAGCATCAAAAATTGATAAAATTTGGATCCAAAGATAAGTTTCAGGGTTTTAATGCAGGATTACGCGCTAATGATCTACGAACCGGTAAAGGTATTCCCTTTTTGGATCGGAATATTATTGGCGAAGATATAGCCTTCGGAAGGCGACAAAGTGTCTTTTCCCCATTTTCTGAGGGGACGCCCTCGAAAATGGATTAAATTTTGATCCAAAGATAAGTTTCAGGGTTTTAATGCTGGATTACGCGCAATTGATCTACGAACCGGTAAAGGTATTCCCTTCTTGGATCGGAATATTATTGGCGAAGATATAGCCTTCGGAAGGCGACAAAGTGCCTTTTCCCCATTTCCGATGGGGACGCCCTCGAAAATGGATTAAATTTTGATCCAAAGATAAGTTTCAGGGTTTTAATGCTGGATTACGCGCAATTGATCTACGAACCGGTAAAGGTATTCCCTTTTTGGATCGGAATCTTATTGGCGAAGATATAGCCTTCGGAAGGCGACAAAGTGCCTTTTCCCCATTTTCTGAGGGGACGCCCTCGAAAATGGATTAAATTTGGATCCAAAGATAAGTTTCAGGGTTTTAATGCAGGATTACGCGCTAATGATCTACGAACCGGTAAAGGTATTCCCTTTTTGGATCGGAATATTATTGGCGAAGATATAGCCTTCGGAAGGCGACAAAGTGCCTTTTCCCCATTTTCTGAGGGGACGCCCTCGAAAATGGATTAAATTTGGATCCAAAGATAAGTTTCAGGGTTTTAATGCTGGATTACGCGCAATTGATCTACGAACCGGTAAAGGTACTCCCTTTTTGGATCGGAATATTATTGGCGAAGATATAGCCTTCGGAAGGCGACAAAGTGTCTTTTCCCCATTTTCTGATGGGGACGCCCTCGAAAATGGATAAAATTTGGATCCAAAGATAAGTTTCAGGGTTTTAATGCAGGATTACGCGCTAATGATCTACGAACCGGTAAAGGTATTCCCTTTTTGGATCGGAATATTATTGGCGAAGATATAGCCTTCGGAAGGCGACAAAGTGCCCTTTCCCCATTTTCTAAGGGAGACAGCATCAAAAATTGATAAAATTTGGATCCAAAGATAAGTTTCAGGGTTTTAATGCAGGATTACGGGCAATTGATCTACGAAACGGTAAAGGTATTCCCTTCTTGGATCGGAATATTATTGGCGAAGATATAGCTTTCGGAAGGCGACAAAGTGCCTTTTCCCCATTTCCGATGGGGACGCCCTCGAAAATGGATTAAATTTTGATCCAAAGATAAGTTTCAGGGTTTTAATGCTGGATTACGCGCAATTGATCTACGAACCGGTAAAGGTATTCCCTTTTTGGATCGGAATCTTATTGGCGAAGATATAGCCTTCGGAAGGCGACAAAGTGCCTTTTTCCCATTTTCTGAGGGGACGCCCTCGAAAATGGATAAAATTTGGATCCAAAGATAAGTTTCAGGGTTTAAATGCAGGATTACGGGCAATTGATCTACGAACCGGTAAAGGTACTCCCTTTTTGGATCGGAATATTATTGGCGACGATATAGCCTTCGGAAGGCGACAAAGTGCCCTTTCCCCATTTTCTGAGGGGACGCCCTCGAAAATGGATAAAATTTGGATGCAAAGATAAGTTTCAGGGTTTTAATGCTGGATTACGCGCAATTGATCTACGAACCGGTAAAGGTACTCCCTTTTTGGATCGGAATATTATTGGCGAAGATATAGCCTTCGGAAGGCGACAAAGTGCCTTTTCCCCATTTTCTGAGGGGGACACCCTCAAAAATGGATAAAATTTGGATCCAAAACTAAGTTTCAGGGTTTTAATGCTGGATTATGCGCAATTGATCTACGAACCGGTAAAGGTACTCCCTTTTTGGATCGGAATCTTATTGGCGAAGATATAGCCTTCGGAAGGCGACAAAGTGCCTTTTCCCCATTTTCTGAGGGGGACACCCTCAAAAATGGATAAAATTTGGATCCAAAGATAAGTTTCAGGGTTTTAATGCAGGATTACGGGCAATTGATCTACGAACCGGTAAAGGTACTCCCTTTTTGGATCGGAATCTTATTGGCGAAGATATAGCCTTCGGAAGGCGACAAAGTGCCTTTTCCCCATTTTCTGAGGGGGACACCCTCGAAAATGGATAAAATTTGGATCCAAAGATAAGTTTCAGGGTTTAAATGCAGGATTACGGGCAATTGATCTACGAACCGGTAAAGGCATTCCTTTTTTGGATCGGAATCTTATTGGCGAAGATATAGCCTTCGGAAGGCGACAAAGTGCCTTTTCCCCATTTTCTGAGGGGAACGCCCTCGAAAATGGATAAAATTTGGATCCAAAACTAAGTTTCAGGGTTTTAATGCTGGATTACGCGCTAATGATCTACGAACCGGTAAAGGTATTCCGTTTTTGGATCGGAATATTATTGGCGAAGATATAGCCTTCGGAAGGCGACAAAGTGCCTTTTCCCCATTTTCTGAGGGGGACACCCTCAAAAATGGATAAAATTTGGATCCAAAACTAAGTTTCAGTGTTTTAATGCTGGATTACGCGCAATTGATCTACGAACCGGTAAAGGTACTCCCTTTTTGGATCGGAATATTATTGGCGAAGATATAGCCTTCGGAAGGCGACAAAGTGCCTTTTCCCCATTTTCTGAGGGGGACACCCTCAAAAATGGATAAAATTTGGATCCAAAACTAAGTTTCAGGGTTTTAATGCAGGATTACGGGCAATTGATCTACGAACCGGTAAAGGTACTCCCTTTTTGGATCGGAATATTATTGGCGAAGATATAGCCTTCGGAAGGCGACAAAGTGCCTTTTCCCCATTTTCTGAGGGGGACACCCTCAAAAATGGATAAAATTTGGATCCAAAACTAAGTTTCAGGGTTTTAATGCTGGATTATGCGCAATTGATCTACGAACCGGTAAAGGTACTCCCTTTTTGGATCGGAATCTTATTGGCGAAGATATAGCCTTCGGAAGGCGACAAAGTGTCTTTTCCCCATTTTCTGAGGGGGACACCCTGAAAAATGGATAAAATTTGGATCCAAAGATAAGTTTCAGGGTTTTAATGCAGGATTACGGGCAATTGATCTACGAACCGGTAAAGGTACTCCCTTTTTGGATCGGAATCTTATTGGCGAAGATATAGCCTTCGGAAGGCGACAAAGTGCCTTTTCCCCATTTTCTGAGGGGGACACCCTCAAAAATGGATAAAATTTGGATCCAAAGATAAGTTTCAGGGTTTTAATGCAGGATTACGGGCAATTGATCTACGAACCGGTAAAGGCATTCCTTTTTTGGATCGGAATCTTATTGGCGAAGATATAGCCTTCGGAAGGCGACAAAGTGACTTTTCCCCATTTTCTGAGGGGGACACCCTCGAAAATGGATAAAATTTGGATCCAAAGATAAGTTTCAGGGTTTTAATGCAGGATTACGGGCAATTGATCTACGAACCGGTAAAGGTACTCCCTTTTTGGATCGGAATCTTATTGGCGAAGATATAGCCTTCGGAAGGCGACAAAGTGCCTTTTCCCCATTTTCTGAGGGGGACACCCTCGAAAATGGATAAAATTTGGATCCAAAGATAAGTTTCAGGGTTTTAATGCAGGATTACGGGCAATTGATCTACGAACCGGTAAAGGTACTCCCTTTTTGGATCGGAATCTTATTGGCGAAGATATAGCCTTCGGAAGGCGACAAAGTGCCTTTTCCCCATTTTCTGAGGGGGACACCCTCGAAAATGGATAAAATTTGGATCCAAAGATAAGTTTCAGGGTTTTAATGCAGGATTACGGGCAATTGATCTACGAACCGGTAAAGGTACTCCCTTTTTGGATCGGAATCTTATTGGCGAAGATATAGCCTTCGGAAGGCGACAAAGTGCCTTTTCCCCATTTTCTGAGGGGGACACCCTCGAAAATGGATAAAATTTGGATCCAAAGATAAGTTTCAGGGTTTTAATGCAGGATTACGGGCAATTGATCTACGAACCGGTAAAGGCATTCCTTTTTTGGATCGGAATCTTATTGGCGAAGATATAGCCTTCGGAAGGCGACAAAGTGCCTTTTCCCCATTTTCTGAGGGGGACACCCTCGAAAATGGATAAAATTTGGATCCAAAGATAAGTTTCAGGGTTTTAATGCAGGATTACGGGCAATTGATCTACGAACCGGTAAAGGTACTCCCTTTTTGGATCGGAATCTTATTGGCGAAGATATAGCCTTCGGAAGGCGACAAAGTGCCTTTTCCCCATTTTCTGAGGGGGACACCCTCGAAAATGGATAAAATTTGGATCCAAAGATAAGTTTCAGGGTTTTAATGCAGGATTACGGGCAATTGATCTACGAACCGGTAAAGGTACTCCCTTTTTGGATCGGAATCTTATTGGCGAAGATATAGGAAGGCGACAAAGCGCCTCTTTTCCATATTCTAAAATAAAGTAATCCAATAAGATCCAAAGAAAAGTTTCAAAGGTTAAATGCAGATTTATTGGCAATCGATAAACAAATCGGCATAGATGTTCCGCTCGGGAGCTGTTTGGATATAGCGGTGTAGATCAGGGAGATTATTTTTTTCTAACTTTTTTAGCTATAACCGAGTAGCTTGTTAGTAATTTACAAAATTATACTCCAAGGCCTTGTCTGTTTAATTACATTTGTTGCAGATTATTTGGTCGAGTTGGAGTTGTTCCTGTTAATGTTGCTGCTGCTGTTCCTGGCACGTTGTGGTGTTTGAAACTGTCAGGGAACAACCGATTCCCACCCACCTTTCCGCTCCGTGGAATAGGCAATATGTATACCATATATTCGCATATATGTATATCCCTTACATATATGTATTTGTAGTACGTATCAGTGTGCATATGGCTCCGTGTGTTTGCAACATTGAATGCAATGTCAGCAATAGAACAAATGTCAGCGGCAATGTCTCGTCGCCCATTATTTCAGGCCCCTTCCCTTGATCCGCCAGACCCCAAACATCAGACCCCAGACCCTAAAACCCTAGAATCCAGGCCTCCAGGCCTCCTATCCAACATATCCTACATCCCCGATTCCCACATGGATGACAGCTTCCAGCATCAGCAGACACACCATCCATTCCCCACGTTTCCCACCAGGGATGGGATTGCATCTCGGTTCTAAGTCCTGGGTTCTGGGAACTGGGAACTGGCCTGGACGTGGTGCGTCTGTGGCTTAGAAATTAAGTGCGTCATGCTCAGGGCGTTGTACAAATTCTGTCACTGGCAATACGCGTACAGTCTCAGCTACATAAAGTATGAAGGTACTTTATAATTTTATAATGCTAATACCATACTATAAACTAAAAAATTATCTTACTAAAAACAAGTAGTAATATTTTTTTAAAAAGGTATTCAACAGAATTTTTTAAAAGTGATTCTCTAAGAGTTAGACTCTCTTGAAAGGTTTATGAAATTCCTACTAATACTGCCAAATAGTGTATTTTTTTAAGAAAAAATACAAAGAAGAAAGCCCACATTTGAGGAACAAATATGAATCATGGTTCCAGTCCGCTTTAATGTTTATACATTTTTAATTTTTATTTTTAAAAAAAATATTTTTTTTTACAAAAATGTTATGGTTGCTGAAGCGTCCAAGACCAAAGTACATACATATATTAAACCGAACATTTTTGTTACTAAAGATTTAGATTTATGTTACCGACTGTCGAGGCTTTACTGTGGGCAGGAGTAAGTATTCAAGGGAGAGGAAAAGGCACAGGATGGCAGGGGCGGGGGTGGAAATGACGGCAGCACTTGGCTGACTTGCTGACTGTTAAGTGCGGCGCATGCATACACGTTGTATGAAACGCCCACCACCCACCACCCATCGCCCTCCGCCCTATGTCCTTCCTGCCCCAACACCCTCTTTACCCCCCCTTGGAGGGGCAGGAGGTGAAGAGACAGACACGCGTTAGTTTCGGGAGGATCAGCCGCAAAACACAGTAAAACGCGCGCATATTTATAACGAAATGCTCAATTTAAATTCCCATCAATCTTGGTCGAACTCCACACACAAACACATACATAGACACACGCACACAGATAGCTGCTTACACGTACAAGTCTCGAATTCGGGAATTCAGTCCCCTTCCCCCCTCACCGTCATAGTTCCAGAGTGCACGCCCACCACCCACGCCCACCAAATGATGTAGACAGGTTTTTATGAGGCAGAGTTTTTTAAGCCAACTATTTCTAAACCGATTTATTTATTTCCTGGGGGGGATTAGGTCTCCACATATTATTCTCTGCCCCTGGAAGGACACCCCCTACGGCGTGCTATATGTATTTACAAGTAAATGCAAATTTTCTGGAAAAAATTCGCGCCAAAAACAAAAAAAAAAAAGACAAAAACGAGAATGAAAATTCAAAACGTAACGCGGCAAAAGCTTATTGAGCGTTAAATTAAAAAATTCTTATGGAAAAACCAAGAAAAGGCGAAAGATAAAAGAAAATGTCGTCGTGAGGGTCCTGCAACAAGAACAAAATGGGAAAATTGCACAGAAAATAAGCGTAACAAGAAAATTTGTTAAAAGGCGCTGAATATGGCCAACATTAGTTGCGGAATGTGGCATATATGCAGATGCAACTTTTGGTTATGAAGGGTGTACTGTCCATTAAAATTTATATTAAACAGTTAACAATTAAAAATCATAGAAAGAAATAATAGTTTATAGCACGATGAGAGCTTAAAACATCATAGCCTTTGTTTAAGAACTAAGCTTTTATTTATTTTTGTACTTAGCTCCTAGTTGTTAAAATTTATCTTCAACCGAAAGACAAAAAAAACAATACCAAAGCTAACCGCAAATTGGATGGAAATGGCTGAGTAAATAAATGTAAGCGACTTTCCTCCATATTAAACAAAGCCAACAAATTGCAATGCAATTGGTCGAATGGAAGTGGGTCGGCTGACTGGCTGGATGGTGGGTTGATTCACTTGGTCATCGTTTGGTGAGATGCAATACAAATATTATACATGCGACGACCGGCACCAGAGGGAGCAGCACTATCAGCACCGGAGAAACAGTAGGAACAGGTCCTTGTTGTAGCTTAGCAATTGAAATTGAAAATGAAATTGTGGCGAAAAAATAAAACAGAAAGAAATGAAATGAAATGAAAAGAAAGTAAAGCAGCGGGCAAACACACCCAGTAGCTCATATTTTTACTTTGAAAGCCCCAACTCGCTCACCCCACTCACTCCACACTCCACATGCCACATCGCGCACCTCCTCTCGGCTCTGACCCCCTTTGGAAGTCCTCTTTTTGGTCCTTGAAGAACACACGTCGCGCTTTTTCATTACGGGTCCACGCACACAAGTGCTCCACTTGACCATTGAATGCATGGGCGCAGCCAGGGGGGAGTTGAGAGGGGCGTCACTTTGATCTGTGATGCAGGTGCAAATAGACACAGCGCCAGAATCGGATAGCAGGATAGCCAGGATGGCCAGGATATAGCTGCAGTCATGGGGACACTAGGACGTCACGCAAATGCCACCGTCAGCAAGTCAAAGTTTATTGTTTCATTTTTTTTAGCCCTTTTCTTTTCTATTTTTGCGTTATTTTTTTTCTTTTTTTACGCTTGTGTGGCATTTATTTTAATTGAAGCTCTCCCTCTCTCTATCTCTGTCTATCTAAGTCTATCTCTCTTCAGCAAGGAAACACTATATCAAATAAAATTTTTTCAACTTAATTTCCAGTGGCTGGATTCCATTTGTGACAGCGAGACCATTGAGAGTACTTACTTGAGGGGATTACAGGATCTCAGGAAGCTAGACATCAGAAACAAATGTTTCAAATTAAATAAAAGATAAGGGAAATGGTTAACTGATATGGATTTTAGGGGTTTTTCAATAAAGGATAAGTCAAAAAAGTGTTTTTGTAAAGCTTTGAAAATAATAAAGTATGTTACTTAGCTGATAAACTGGCGGACATAAGTTGTAAGGATATTCAAGAAGACTTTCATTTAAGAGCATAGTTTATTTCACATTTTTTCAAGTGTAGTTGCCCCTCCACTGGCGGAGCACCTGAAGAATCTCCTTTGGCTTTCGTGCCACTGTCAGTGTTTACACAGCATTTGGCTTTTATTTAGCTTGCACTTTCCGATGATCAAAGCCATCGCTCCAATAATATTTATTGATATCCGATCGATGTCCAAGCCGCCAGTGTGCCGGCACCGATGTTTGTTTATTTCTCGTCTAATTTCTCTCACGCTTCTCAAAAAAATTAAATATTCTGCAAAAAATGGAAATAATACAAAAAAATCTCCCCCCTTCCAGGGCTCTGTTGCCGCCTGAGAGCTTCCCTTATCGCTTTTTGGTGGCGTCAGAAAAAAATAATGTATAAATAAAACTAAAATAAAAATTGAAAGCCAAACAACAGGGCGACATTCTATAAACTGGCTACTTGCGGTACGCAGTCTGTCCCAAAAAATGTTAACTCAAGGGAGTGGGCGACAAGGAGTGGAGTGGCAAGGACATGGCAGGGTGCAAGGATGCCGATGCCGATGCCTGGGCCAAGGATGATAACTTGCTGGCTGGCTCCAGTGGCAAGCTCCACGCTCGTCGCCGCCTGTCATCGTTTTATGCAAAAGCAAACATGTCAGGTCGATGCGGGGAGTTCCCTTCTAGCTTTGGGTTACACTTGGAGAAATATTACAGACATTTAAGGACACATTACAAATCTTACACATTTTAATAGTAATTAACCCTAAGTTTTTAGGAAGGGCTATGCTTTTAAATTATATTTTTTAAAAGAGACTGACAGAAACACTTTATATTTTACTTTATAGGAAATAAGATCTTAACTAAACTTATTGATTTATTGTTTATACTTGTATTATATAATATTTATGAAATGATCCTTCATTTTCAGATATTTTAGACTTGAAGACTAGCTACGATCTATAGATCAAGCCTACAAATAATAAGCCACGTTATGAAAAGTGAAAGGACTGAAGAATTAAATAGAATAATCCAAAAAGAAAACATTAAATATAATATATAATAGTACTCACTTTAAAACCTTAATTTATAAATTTTTTGCAGTGCAGTATCCGTTACCCTATCGAGCTCCAGAAGCATAATGTTTATCCAGCTGGCTAAGTCAGGCGAAAGATGTTTTGCGTGATTTCGAAGGACAGAGGCGGAATGGAAAGGGGACTCTGGCTGGCGGGTGGGTGGTTTTTGGGGGTAAAGCCAGAGAGAGTTCATTTCGGGTTAATGTTAATGCCGTTCTGGCGCTGCAGGATGCGTGTGTCCTCGCAGATTTCATAAGAGTTATGACCCCGACTATGCCAGGATCTGGATTTGGCTCAACAGTCTGAAGTTGTGAGTTTTTGGAGCTTTGTTTGACTTGCCAGGCCATCAAAGTTGACGGCGATGGCGACGGCGACGGCGATGGCGACGGCACCTTGAAAAAGGCGGCAACAAAATTGGCAGAAAATTGAATTTGCACATTTTACTGCACTTTGTCAAAAGTGCGTGGCAGGACGGGGCAAAAGGTGGCTGGGTGGCTGGTTGGGGGGCGACGACTTAAAGCCGACAGACAACATGACGTATGCGCAATATATGAGCGTGTAGGGAAGAGTCCTGTCTCTCCTTGTTCGTAAAATTTAACTACGTTTTCCTCCACCGAACTCGCCTCCACTTGGGTGTTGAAGAAAAATCAGCCAGAGTTGGTGAAAATGAAGCTTTTGTTTTGCGAAAGTATCCTTTGTTGCGAGTGCAACTGTGCAACGGTTCGAGGCGGCCCTTCAACTTTCCACAACCCCGCGTGGCACTCGTGTTTTCATTCCTCACTTGCCAGCAGCCGCCAGGTAGTTTTCGCGTCAATCGTTTGTTTATTGTCCTTGTAAAGTCCGGCAAAAAGCAAAAGAGCCATGGAGTGTTTGCTTTTTTTTATGCTTTTTTTCCATACATACCATATATGCGGAAAAAATTGCGAAACGATTCCACGCTTTTGAATTTTCAATTGGCCAGAAGTCTGATTATAGAGCCAGAAGTGGTGCGATTTTATTCCTTTGTCACCCAATTCGTAAGGCCTATAGGGATTATATATTTTTTTGCTATACAATACCCGGTACTTGTAAATGCACAAGGGCATATTTGTATTTGTAGGAGAAGAGGACTTTCCGTCAAAGAGAAGAGGAGGTCTTTTTCCGCGAGTCCGCTTGTCCGTTTATGTAATAATTTTAGTATAACATTTTTAAATTTAGTTTTTTTGGGTTTTTAAGATTAAGAGTCAAGATGTATCCTTTCAGACTTAATGAAGAAAACCCATTCTTTGAAGTCACTAATTAAGTTCCTTGTTCATTTTCCCCAACTCGGGTATCAACTTATTTCCCAAAAAAAAAGCAACTGCTTAGTAAGGAAATGGCTTTTTTGAAATTTTCTTATTTTCGGGTCTTGTCAGAAGTCAGTTTTGTTTATTTCAAATTTCAAATTTCAGCTTCTCGAATCATTTTGTTGGAAAATGTAGCACATAATTCTTGTTTAAGTATCTTGTAAATTGCTTAATAACGCCGAAAGGGACCTCCACACACACCCGTTGGCAATTACCCTTTTAGGGGTGGAGGGGTGGAGGCGAGGGGAAGGCGGGTAAGGATGAGAGGCGTGGCAACTTTGTATTCAAGTGCGAAATGTAAGGAAACGAGCTTGAACAATTTAAGACAAGAACTTGGGAGCCAAGATGGCAACAAAAAGGCAGCCAACTGAGCAACTTCAAATTAATAACAGGACTTTCTTTCTCCCTCTGTCAGTGTGGGAGTGTGGGAGTGAGTGTGTGTGTGTGTGTGTGTGAGGGGGTTGGCTTTTTGGGAGGGGGTGGGGGGGCGTTGGAAAATTCGGGCCACCGACACTTGTTAAATTTAATAACAAAATAAATGTTCGCGCGCACGCTAATTTATGAGTGGAAAATGTTTTCGCATTGCACACATTAACACGTAAGTCGCCTTGGGGGTGGAAAGGATTCCTCAGGAACTCCGACCTCCAACCCTGGTGTTGCTCCTGCCAGGCCAGGCCATATTTGAGGCATAACTCTTCCTTTTTTCTCGCGGTGTGGGCGTGTGTTTGCCCCAAGAAATCAACTTCCCTCCTCTGGAAGGACTCTCGGGCGAAAGGCGAAAATTACTTGGCTTTGAGCCTGAGGTATTTGCACAGATTAATGGTAAATTTAATTGTTCCCAGAAGTCGGCTTGTTTCGGGAATTTTTTAAATTGTTTTTAAGACTTAATACAAAGAGAGGGGGCGCCAAACCTAAAAGGTTTTGGCATCTTTGTAGTTGAAATGTCTGCATAAAAATAAGTATTTCTTTAAAAAAATAATCCCCTAAAAATAGTTTTAAGCTCTGTAGAGATTCTGGAATCTAGAACTCTATTTTTAGCCAAGTCCTTCAGCTAAGATGTCCAAAATGGATTAAAGCCAAAAGCAAACTCCGCTGTGAAAATTATTAATTAACAAACACAAGACGCTGCTGTTGGTGCTGCTGCTGGTAGTGCTCTCAGGATTTTCACGATTTGAGGATGAGTGAGGCCTGCCCAGCCTGCCTGCCACATGCCACTCCTACTCGACTCCTTGCCACCTTGCCACATCGTTATTCCGGCCAAGACGTGCGGCGGCGACAGTGGCAGGGGCAGCGGCAGCGGCTGAGACTGAGGCGGGGAGACCAAATTATGCAAAGTGTTTGACAAATTAGCTAAAGAAACTTGTTAAAAGCGGAAAAGCGCATGCATAGCAACGAGATCCGGCCAAATCCTGCATCCCGTCGCCATCAGTTGAAAATTGTTTTCATAATTAGCATTTTAAGCGGACCAAGTTAAGTGGAGACTCTAAGCCACTCTACCATTTGGGCCATACAGGCGCCGGAAAGCAGTCCAGAATGACGGCAACTTTGTGGATAAAAACAAGGATCTTCAAGCCAGCTTAGTAACTTGAATTATATGGCGACTCATATGTTTAGGTCTTTAAACAAATAGTTTCCAAACAAAAACCTTTCGTTGAAATGTATTATTAATTTATTACTTCAACACATAATGCGATGGATAGCCTACATTTTTTGGCGTTGGGGTTGGATCACCAGACTCCTCCTCCCTGAAACGTATTTTAATGTATTTTTTATAAAAAATCCCCAAATGCAAAGACTATTGGATCTAAAACTAGGATAAGGAAAAGGGATCATCAAGCGAACTCTTTCCCAAGTAATATTTATTAAAGTAAAACCATCTCTAGCTTTAAATGGACCATTCTCCGATTTCTTCAACTGTATTTCGTTTACCGTTCAGGTGTATCTTTAAAAAGGATATACGAGCCAAGAGACAAGCTTTCGGAGCTCTTATTTGAAAAACGTTTTATTTTTATTGCAGGACTCCCAGGCGACGAGTGCTCAGTGTCAGTGAATGTCATTTCAGCTTTGCCGTAGTCGGAGCCGGAGACGTAAACGTAACCCTATACGGAGAAAGAGACAGACAGGATGTGAGACAAGCTTAGATACCCTTATATAAATATAGTATTTATCTTTTTGTAAATATATTATTTTAAGTAAGCTTTTAATAATAATATTTTTAATGCCCTATTTAATTATAATTTTTTTTAAATATATTTCCAAGGAGAGAGTATGTATTCTTAAATTCAAAAATTAAAATCTCTATAAGAAACCGCCACAAGTGTCAGGACTTGTAGGGCGGCCCTTGTGGAAACCCTTTTCTTCCTTTTTTTATTGACGTGGGAGTGTGCGCTTGTACTTTTTGTCCTTTTTGCATTTACCCGCGTCTAAGGACTCCGATGTCTGGAAGGAACATTTGACGAATCAAATGCGGATCAAGTGTATGGACTGGGAAATGAATTCCTGTCAAAAAATGAAATACGTTGAAGGTTAATACGATGCGATTTGACTTCTTTGGCTTCTTGTTGGCGCCACCACTTATCCTCATATCCGGTGAGGTCCTTTCCGGTGTCATAAAATGTCCCAGGCGGTCCTGATAGCTCGCGACTGAAACTGAAATAACATTCCGCAACACATACTCGTAACACATATTTTGTACTTTTTGTGGGTCAGGCCAAAGTTGGCATTTATAGGCCACAAAATCACTGACATTGCTCTCGGGTTTTTTGGATTTTTTGTTGGACTTTTGTTTCGCTTTGGAGTTCAGCTGTGGCAATCCAGTTTATTCCATTTACTTAGGCTAATTTCACGCCATATTCAATTTACCGCATCATGGCCATTCATTATTTATTCAGATCATGAAAAATCAATGGACAGCCGGGTCCCGAAATGACGGCAAAAAATCAGGACCAGGGGGCCTGGGTTCTGGGTTCTGGGTAGGGGAACAGTGGAAAGTGTTGGAAATACTTTGGGAACTTTTAGTAAAAACGTTCCCAGTCGCCGGTCTAGTCAATCAAGGTTAACTCGCCAACGACACAAACACCATTTAAGTCTTTAACTTGTTAAGAGTAAAAACTAAATGAATAACAATTAAGTTTAGTGGGGGAGAGCTGAGCGAAAGGTATGTGTATAGGACTTTGGAGACAACGCAGTGTACGGTTGGAACTTCCTTTCGGTGTGTTTTGATTTCTATTTTTTTTTTTTTGTGCTTTATGGGCAGGATATTCAGAGTCGAGCGTGGACATTGTGTAAACAAGTGGCATAGGCCCAGCACCGAGTCCCTGCCCCGCCGCGTCCTAGACCATTCCGGTTCCCGGTCAGGGAGCCAGGTGTTTGCACTGGCGTCGCCGTGGGAACTGGAACAATATTTGCGTAACGTGTTTGACAAAGAAATGAAAACTGAAAGCGCCAGCTTGGAAAATCAAATGAAAGCACACACAGTCCTCCCGCCCAGAACATATACACACACGCCCACACCATAGACACCCACCACCCCCTATAACCAGTAACGAAATTCAAGTGAAACAAAGCATGAATAAATAAATATATAATATAATAAATAAATAGATAAATGAATGGACACATGCAAACGGTATGTACTAGAGTGTAACCAAAGCACTATTAATCTTCGGTTTGTAAACAATGTAATGCAAATGGCACTTGATGGACATTTAAAGTCCTTATAAATAATAAAGCCTCAAAATTTGATAATCAATCCAGGTCGTGTTTGTGTCACAGGCCTATGAATATTTTGAGAGGCCGAAACCAGACCAACTGAATAAATAAACGACGATGGGCTTAATAAAAAATATTTAGTCCCTGGCTGGATATAAACTCAATAGTCTGTAAATCTACCAAGTCCAGCATTCAATTATGGCTGGTAATTTTCTTTGGAGCATATAGGCCATTAAAATACTCAGTGCTCAATGATTTCCTATGGGTATTCACACATCATATCAAACCAGTCACGAAGAATAACACACTGAATGTTGGCCTAAAAAATGGCACTCACTTTGGCAATTCCATTTCCGTTTTTCATTCAGCCGGCCAACAAAACATGCACACATGTCCCTTTATATTCCTGCCAGTCTTCATCTGATTTTGCTTTGCTTTTTTTCTTTTTTTCAATTATTTTATGGGTGCGGGAGCTTGGTAACAACAAACAGATTTCAATTTGATTGATAAATACGGCAGAGCGTGTAAATGATGTTGCAATCGAAGAAAAGGACACCAAGAATTACAAGCCAACCCAACAGAACCCAACAGAATCATCATCGATGCGATGCGATGGCTGCGATGGGATTTTCCGGCCCGGCAAATGGATCCAAGGGGGGTTGGAAAAGTACTGGGGGGGATGCTACCATCTGATACGCTTGACGTTTCATGTGAACTTTCATGTGCACTGGAAGAGAAACCTTTAACTTTGGTTAGGATTTTGGTTCTGATAGGTAGGATCTTGTAAAGTCTAGTGGGAAATGGAAGTTGATCCATTCCTTGAACTATTTCTTACCGAGGATATTACTGAATTTCATAAAACTTTCATAATATTTTTCAGCGTACACCCACACAATCACAATAAGTGGCTGTTACATTTCGCACCAAAGCATTGATGAAGCGGCCAGGAAAATGAGAAGAGAGAAGACAAGGAAAAGTGGGGGAAAGGCCCAAGGAGCTGGTGAGGCAAGAAGGACCAGAAACAAGCCACCGAATGGACAAGCCGAGTGAAATGGCTATATGTGTTTTGTGGCACAAGAAGAGGAAAAAAAAGCTACGAAGAATCACAAAATTTTCACAAAGATGTTTATCATTTTCACTCGAAAAGTTTTTCCAACCAAAACCGAAGAAAAAAATCACACCGAGAGGATGTGATGTCGTGGGTGATGGACAAAATATTTTCTGCATACAGATTTGGCCAGTAGATAAAGTGCTAGAAGCAGCAGAAATAAACTAAAGGAACGAGCCAAAATAATGCCAAAAATGGGGAGTGCTTACGACTAACAGATACCCGATTCCGAAGTAGGCTAAGGTCGTACATTTAAAATCGAAGGGCCTGTGTCAGAACGATTCTATTTCATTATTCAGAGAGATTTCCGACAAGGAACACAGCTTTGTGACAAAATTAAATAGTGTATTTTTTGATAAAGTTTACAAAACAAAATTTTGGTGTATAGTTTTTGCTAAAAAAAAAAAATATGCCAGGCGATTGGAAAAAGGGACTTCCCGAGTACACGGAATCGGCTATGAATGAACTTTTTAAGCGAAAACCTCGCTTGAGGCTCCGACCCAACCTGGATGTGAACTCTGCGGACAATGATCTCTTTACACGGGACGTACGCAAATCTGAATCGCGATTGAGCTTGGGGGTAAGCCAACAGGCTTCCGATCACCTCAAGCTGACGACCAAGAAGAAGCATCTTAAGACGTCACCCAAGACCCGTCCGAAGAGCACTTCAAATAGCCGTCGGAGGAACCGAAAGGACAAAATGAGAATGGCGCTGAAGTACAGTGCCGATCGCCATCAACAGCATCGATATAGAGTCCCATCTAAGCACTTAAGGTCAGGTAAGCGACCAAACCGTGCAACTAAGCCAGTCCGGCAACCACCTAAGCCAGAACATCACGCATCGAAGAAAGTAAAGCGTCCAGCTAAGCCAGTGAAGGAGCTACCGAAGCAAGAATCCGATAACCGGTTCTCCCTGTACCCCTATCTCATCCAGACACCCGGATATCATAATCATGTGAAGTCCAGCACCCTGTTGGGAGGTCCGCTGATGCACAAAAGCGGAGTCGCCAATATCGTCAATCAATTCGGTCCCATAAGGGAACTAGAAGATAGGGCCATGATTATACCGAACGAACTTGGTATCGACATGCGTGGCACTTCAAGGAACCCGGTCTATGGTCGCGATCGGATACCAGTTCCGGAGCACTTCTGTTATTGCCCAAATTATGTTGAGTCATGTGATCTTAGAGTTGAAGAATCGAAACCTTCTGCAGCAATCCAAAGAGATGCAAGAGTCGAGTCCCTCTTGTCTGCCAGCGTAACGCCCAGTGAAGTCCAAATGGTACTGGAACATCGTGCAAGGAAGCCACGGAACACGGACTATGGTCGCGACCGGACACCAGTCCCGGATCAGTTCTGTACTTATCCAAATGATGTGGATTCGTGTGATCTTGGAGTTGAAGAATCCATACATTCTGCAGCAATCCAAAGCGATTCAAGAATGGAGTCCCTCTTGTCTGCCAGCGTAACACCCAGTGAAGTTCAAATGGTACTGGAACATCGTGCAAGGAAGCCACGGAACACGGACTATGGTCGCGACCGGACACCAGTCCCGGATCAGTTCTGTACTTATCCAAATGATGTGGATTCATGTGATCTTGGAGTTGAAGAATCGAAACATTCTGCAGCAATCCAAAGCGATTCAAGAATGGAGTCCCTCTTGTCTGCCAGCGTAACGCCCAGTGAAGTTCAAATGGTACTGGAACATCGTGCAAGGAAGCCACGGAACACGGACTATGGTCGCGACCGGACACCAGTCCCGGATCAGTTCTGTACTTATCCAAATGATGTGGATTCATGTGATCTTGGAGTTGAAAAGTCCACACATTCTACAGCAATCCAAAGCGATTCAAGAATGGAGTCCCTCTTGTCTGCCAGCGTAACTCCCAGTGAAGTTCAAATGGTACTGGAACATCGTGCAAGGAAGCCAGCTTATAACTAAACAGGTGAATATTATCATTATACTACAACGAGGATACTAGTTTTTCTCCTAATTCACATTTCAAGGCCCTTCTTCAATGTCAATGTTTAAGAATCGTAACTTTTTGGCAATAATTCTGGGCGCTTTTGGATGAAGGCCCTTTCAAAAATCGACTTTCGACTACCACAGATGCCCACTAACAGTAAGATGCGATATACCCTCATCCTTGGCGGAAGTCCTGGGTATAGAAGCATGAAATAACCAAATGCCGAAGGGCGAAAAAAAGGCGGCAAGGAAGACGGGGAATAATGGCAAAAGGCACCCAAAGGACATAATCGGCCATTGGGCCAAAAACTGTGCGGACGTTGTAAACTGCCATGGCGAGGATACAGAGAAGCAGGAAAAAATGAAACAGTAAGGGAGAATCCAAGTGGTTTGGGATTCGGAAATAACGGCAAACAGTAAAAGTGGCAGTTAAAATTGTGCTGGGAATAAATCTATCATCTAATGCAATATTACATCGTAATGCCATTCAGCACAAGGATCTCAGTCGCCTCTCTATCCTGTGGTGTAGTTGGGGCTCAGCTGTGTCCGGTGTTGGGGTGTTTTTCAGTTAAATGAAGTCGATTATTCGAGTGCCTCCGGGACTGCTGGAAATATGATTGAACAAATGATTGAGAGCCAGACAATAAACTGCTTGACGCTTCCAATATGCTTTCAAAGGATGTTTGAGCTTATTTATAATTACAGTGTGACCAAAGCACACATTGAGGGATCGAGGGACCAAGGGAAATTGTGATACTTTATCATTTTCGCTTCCAATCACAACTAGTCACTTAACATTAATAAAAAAAATGACATGACACCTGATAATAGGAAGAGCATAACGGTAGACTTTGCGGCTAATGTGACCATAGCTCGCGGGCGAGCACATCGAAGGACAAAGCACGTCCTGAGTTGGCCATGATTGGGGTTAGACATTATTTAAACGAGAAGGCTAACAAGTTGTGGCGGGGCGGGAAGGGAGAACATCAGTGTGCATATCCTGGAGCACAATTGAATTAGGTTAGTCATGCTTTAATGCACATCAACATACGTGCAGCGAGGCAGGACCTCCTCCTGCTCTAGCGCCAGCTCCAGCTCCAGCTCCAGCTCCTGCTTGTGCTGTGGCATATCCTTGTGTGTGAACGAGTTCTCTCATAAATCTCATTGTCAGTGTTTAACTTTCTTGTTGGCTTAACTTCTCTTTGGGCCAACAAACAATAACAGCCAGAAACAAATACAAAGGCCAAGAAGCAGCAAAAGCCAGAGTCATTTGTCATTCCAGTTGGCAACAAACCTGTATGTCATTTACATGCAAGTAGTGCATCGTTTTTTATTTGTTTTATTTTATTTGAAGGCCCCTCTCGGAATGCGATTCCCCTCAACTGTCATTAAGTCTATAACATGCAAAGGCCTTTGCCAAAAAATGCATTTTTATGTTCTACAAAATTGGTAGAAAATGGTACACAAAATTTATGCAATATTTTCAGACTATTTGTTGGCATTTCAACAATGATTTTTAAGACAGACTGACATCCTGGCTAATTAATTTGCATTGTGAACTGTAATTGATGTCTGCACCTAAAACATTTCTATAATATACTAATCAGGTTAGAATATTATTTAAAATATTAGAATTTAAAAGTACAGACCTTTAGGACAGCAAGGTTCAGGAGGCAATGGAGGTACTAGGGTTATCTCCTCATAGGAGACACATTTCTGTTCACAACAGAGATTATAGATGGGTCTTTACAGTTACTGGCTCCTTTTCAGTATTTATCTGGATGGGTGGTAATATTTTAGACATTGTGCGAATTGAAGTTCATAACTGAGTCCTCCTTCCTGGCATTTATGGAGGTCCTTCTGAGGACCATATCCTGCGCTGAGAGAAGCTCTAGAGTTCTATTCAAAGAACTACTTCTCGACTAGTTCTGGATCACAAGGCTATAGCGATTATGCTAATTATTCAAGTCAAGTCAAGGCTGGATGGATTTCATCTTCGATTTTGACGACACTATTGCTTCTTCGAGCTCTTGCCACAAATGCTACTGCCACAAGCCCATTCCCCCCCAAAAAATACACAAACTTTTTCGATTATATGCTTGTGAAAGTTTTTGGGTGTTTGTGCAGTAAACATAGAGAGGCGAGGAGGGGCGATGGAGGGCAATACTGGTTTTGGCCATCGAATTGGGCCAAGAACGAACCGCAATTTAACCGCACATCGACAGTAACAACAACAGCAGGAGGAGGAGCAGGACCAGGAGCAGCCAGAAAACCAAACTAAACCTCTCATTTTGCCACTGTGTTGATATTGGGAGTGATAAAGACCAGAAAGTTTGGGTTAGAGAGCGGCTGGGTGGGGGCCAAAGGACACACGACACACAGGACTTGGAGCCAAAGGACTAAGGGCAAAGGCTGCCCCAAAGTCAAGTAAAACCGAAAAGCAGCTCGTAAACAAGCAATAAAATTGTAAAAAGGACAACGCCGCTGCCGTTGCCACCAATTGGCATTGTCAAAGGATATAGCCAAGGATATAAACACACACATGCATATATATCGTACACACCCACATACAGCTCTGGAAAGGACACATGGGTTTTCAACCTATTCGCTTTTCAATAGTTTTTGCTTTTCCGGATTTCTTTTAGGTTGGCGAGTGTTCGGGTTTTTTTAGCACAAGGTGGTTAAAGGATAACGAATAAAGGCTAAAGGATCAAGTGTGAAAGTGGCTTGAAAATGCTAAACAAGGTTCAACTGAACTATATAATTTTAATTAGGTTTTTAAACTCCATAAGTTATAGATATCCCACTTTAAAATAGTTTTCTCAAGTCTATGCTCCTCAAGAGTTCTAAGAACAAGGACCTGAAGCCTGCAGTCTGAAATTCTGATGCCTTCGCGACTAAATGTGTCATTAAAAAATTAAAAGGAAATTTTGCAGCAGCAACAATGTTGTTGGATGGCCAGGATGTTGGCCAAGACGTTGAAAGTCCGACCAGATGTTGCATTAATTTGCTTTTGTCCGCAGCTTGAGGGGGGGTCCTGATAAAAACTAAGGCTCAAATTTGTAGGACAATGTAAGGATATGGATGGGATCTATAAATAATATTCGTCTCTATGAACAAATAGAAGAAAGCTTTGCTTTGTTTTCTTATATTTTTTATTTATTTATATTTATATAAACTTTTTAAATTTTAAGCCTTAAAAGAGCATTTAAACGTCGCTTATACCCAAACGAGAAAAAATTGAAACTCCCTCTCATTAATGGGCATTAAGAGTCGAACTCGGGCGCGGTTCATAAATGAGAGGCGACCAAAATCGAATTACATGCCAGTGTCACTCAATCGCGGGCTATATCCCATAGCCCCAGATACCTGACGCCCTGACCCCTCCTGACCCGGCCACAGACTGACGTTGATTGCTTTTACCAGGTGGAGACGAGTGGGTGGACCATCTGGGGAAGGGGGGCTGAGTAATACCAGGGAGTGAGTAGAACTTGTCAGCTTTTATGCTTTTAAAATATTTTATTAATTGAATTAAATATATAATTATACATGCTATGCGGTCTGCGTCTGGTTATGAACGAAAAAAATGATTGCAAATAAAATTGAAAAAAGGTAGAGAAGGCTTTATAGATTTTAAAATATATGTATGTATTTTTAAAGCCCCAAGTGTACTTAAGCCATTGGCAAGTGAAAGATTTAGCCCAAAACTTGCCAGCTGCATTAATTTAATTGAATTTAATTTACTTACAACGTGGCCAGAGAGAAAGTGTCAGAAAAGTGCCAGAAGTGAATGAAGAAAGGGGGCTG
This sequence comes from Drosophila pseudoananassae pseudoananassae, assembly GCA_018153035.1. Classification (NCBI taxonomy): domain Eukaryota; kingdom Metazoa; phylum Arthropoda; class Insecta; order Diptera; family Drosophilidae; genus Drosophila; species Drosophila pseudoananassae. The sequence goes on along the minus strand of JAECXR010000014.1, from coordinate 7,396,823 downwards.
AGGACATGGGCGGAGGGCTGAGGCTAAAAGGGGACTCGGTCCTCTTAGACTTCTTCACAGTTCACAAAGTGTCGTCCGGAAGTTTCGATTTATAATTAGCATGACACACACTCCAAGTGAAAAACTGCAAAAGAAGTCGTGTCTGGCGAAAAATGCAAAACTTTGGCCTCTCAACTCTCAAGGATAAATGGCAGGGGCGGTTGGAGGAGTGGCAGCCAGTGGGGGCAGGGGTCTTGAGAATTTCCAACCAGACGAGAGAATCAATATTTCCGCAGGGCAAGCGACTGACTCCGGATCAGTTCCTCCTCTTCCTGGCCTGCCAGGAGCGAACTCCTTCGAGAATCAGGACAAAGACTATGGACTGGGGACTGGGGACTCCCCCACATTTCCGCCATAGACAAAGTTTGCAATTTTCGTACCTCAATTGGTTTTCTGCTGCTTTCCAAGGGTAAATGGTCTTGTGATAATACACAGAGAGAAACAAAGGGTATTTTGGTAAATTTGTTAAAGAGTTTAAATTAGTAATTAAGTTTTTTTTTTATTAAAAATTATTTAAATAAAAACCAGGCAGTGGATAAGTTTAGCTTTTTTCTGCTAAGCTACAACAAGTGAGGAATTTAAACCAAATAAAATAAAAAATTAAGGGCCTATCTAGAAAAATTCTTTCTAATAATCTAGCCACAACTAATATACCCCTTTGGCTAACAAAAATGCAGGGTATGACACTGACTTGTTGGCTTTGTCGCGACTTGGCTCCAAGGTTTTAATTACAACTTTCGACGCGTTCTCGCCTTGAGACAGTTTTGAGATCCCACGACCACTCCCTTCCAAATAGAACCCCCCTCCCCGCCAGGCTCAGTTCAGAAATCAATGCGAATCAAGTGGTGGAAATATGCTTACTCCTTGGTAACCCCTTTTTTGCACCTCTGCCACCGCCCATGACAAAAAATCGAGAGTAAACTTTATCTGGCTTGGCGTTTTCAAGTGCTGCAAGATTTTGGCTTTTTATGTTAGTTTTCAGTTGGATTCTTTCGAAACCCTCCCTTCCATAGCCCATTGCCCAACCCCTTTCAATGTTTATATAGTACAACCCCCTTGCCGCACGCCACTGTTTCGGTCTGCAACGGCATTTAAAACTTTATCTAGAGAAATTTTTCGGGAACGGTTCTGGGGGGAGATGAAGGAAGCTTTATGCAAGATTTCCGTTGACTTTTTCCGAGTTTTTCCCCAGAGCCATTTTGGCCTTACTTTTCAGCGAAAAAAAATAATTTTATTACTCCTTTTAGTTCTTTTATTTTTTGTTTTTTGTTTAAACCGAAAAGCCCAACGGCGAAGAAATGTATAATTTTCAATTTGCACTGATTACAATTGAATTTCGCTGAGGTTTTCGGATTCTTGAATTTTTTGGGGGACAGTGGCTGAGAGGAATCGGACCCGAAGACTCAGGCTCGGACTCCGTGGCCAGACTTCGTTCTCAGACAGACTCTTAAAATAACAACAGAAAGCCTTACTCGAGGGAGCGATCGGTTGGATCGCCTTCAGTTTGGTTTTGGGTTTTGTGGTGAACAGTTGATGAGAAGAAAATATTTGTGACGAAATACTTATTAAAGGTCGGAAACATTCCGCATGGCGTTCAAAAATATATTGTGGAATGTTTCGAGACCTTTGGGAAAGTGTTTGGCCTTTGCCATCGAAAGTTATTAGTGGCTCGCGGATTAATCAATTTCGGCGTAAATTAGATGGAAATGGCCGACGGGGGTGTGGGCCATTGTATCAGTCAACAGAATCAACAAATCAACGGAGCCGTCAACGGAAAATGTCATTAAACTTGTGGTCATTTCATGGAGGGGGTCAGAAGGGCCCCCTTGTTGACGGTTTTTTTTTTTTTTTGGATGGCTGGGTGTTTGGCTGGCAAACAAAAACAAAAGCGCCAAGAAATCTATTATGACATTTGTGCGGTGACAAGTTGACGGAAAGTCATTAATGATTAAGTTCGCCAACATCGCCGGCCCCTCCCCGGCCATGGGGGCTTCGACTTTGGTAATTATTGTATTACCAAATTAGGCGGAGGTGCCCGGGGTTTTGGCCATAACACCAACCACACCCCCTTGTTTGCCAAGGCGACGAAAAAGTCATAAAAATTCCAACACGAACATCAAACATTGTATAGACTGGAAAAAAATACAGGAAGAGGTTTCCAAATAATTTTCTTGCTTGAATATTTAAAAGCATGAATACATGTTATACAATTTTTTAAGATTTATTTTTTTGGAAATTTGTAAAACCCTAGAAACCTGTTTCAAATTTTTTGTTTAATATCCTAAAATAAAACCCAACTATGCCTTACCAGAAACCACTAAAATATTTCCCAGAAAGGTCACACATTCCCACTTGTCATTCACTCTGTGGGTGTCCCATATATTTCTTGTGTTATTTTTTGAGTGACAAGTCAACTATTTAGCAAGGTCGTTTCCTTTCAACGAAGAAGGATATTTCTCGCCGGCTTCTGATTCTTTATTTTTTTCGTGGCACTTCAAAGGCTTTGATTTGTTGTTGCTGGTCATGTGCTTTTCACTTTAGAAAATTGAATCCTTTCGCCCGCGATTTTGTCTTCAGATTTCTCAAAAAAAAGAAGAGTACGCAAGTTTTTCCTTGAACGATTTTTCCTCCGACTCTTTGTATTTTATTATAATGTTTTTTTTTTTTTTTTTGATCTTTTAAAAAACCCAGCACATACCCAGCCATATATGGTGTGTGGTGTAGAAGAAAGACGAGGGTGGGGTTCCCTGTGAAAACTTAATCGGATTTGGCGTGCGTTTTCTTCCAAAGAAAGGGAAAATTTTAAAATTCAACCGGCATAAATCAAACACTGGGACGGCAATTTTCGTGCCCTGCCTTGGAAAAAAGGATAAACAGGATTCGGGAGGGGTAAGAGTGGGAGGGGGTGGGGGTGGAAGGGTGAGGGTCAGGGGTAGTGGCAAGTAAGGCTCCGGCTGCCACACAAAATATTTACGCCTCACAAAACTTTTTCCCCAAAAAACTCATATTTAAACTTTGCGTGTGTGTTATATATCCTTTTTTTTCTTATATTTTTTAAGGACGAAGTCTGGGGGAAGTCAACGCTAATGTCCTGGTCTTGAGCGCGCGTGTGTGTTGTTTATTTTGAAAATCTAATTTTGACTTAAATTGATTTTTTTTATACTTTTTCTTCAGTTTTTTTGGTACAATATCAAAATCATATACCATTTATTGAAAAAATAAAATATATATGTATGTATATGGATATGGACCGTGGTTATTTATTAAATTGTTGAAATCCTTTCGGCTTTTATCTACGCTTCAAAGCGCTTATCCTTTGCGGCCACTTAGGCAAATTGAAAGGTCCTTGCGGTCTGGTTCGCCTCTTCTGTCTTTTCTGCTTTTTTCGGCTTAAGGATTTCATTACACATTTAATTTGCTAATTAAAAAAAACCGTGAAATTACCAAAGCATATATGCCAAGCCGGTTGGAATTAATTGAAAAAGGCAACTTTACAACATATTCCATAAAAAACAGGGATACTATTCTCCATTTGAGGCTTGTTTTGTGCGACTTTAAGGATAGTCTCTGGCAGTTTATGGGACGAACATTCGGTCCAAATTAAAAGAACTAAAAATAAAGAAAATGAATAATTTAAGGATGATGCAGGTACTGCTTTAAAATTACACAGACACACCTGCCAAATAATGAAATTCTTGATGCTGCCGGATAGCACTTGGTGAGAGGTTAGAGGTTAGAGGTTAGAGCTGAGGTGGCGCGACCTGGGCTTTGAATACCAAATAAATAAATGAAATGAATACTATTCCCCTACACACCGACACTTCCCCAACAACAACACCAAAAAAAAAATGGCAGAGAGATGGAGAATTTAAAAGTCCAGGTTTGGGTCTTGGTGTGTATTTTCTTTTGTGAGGTGGAGTGAGAGAGTGGCACCCCCGAAGGACAACAAGCAGCAGGTCACGTGAAAAGGAAGAAAAGGTGGTTTGTTCAATTTTTAGCAGCCACAATTTGAAATATTTCTCCAGCATATTTGACAGACAGCTAAAGTTGTGGTCCACCAGGGGAAAGTAAGAGGTGGAGCAGGAGGTGCTATAGTGTGGAGTGTGGAGAGGGCAACAGGACCTGGCTGACACATTGCAATGCAAAAGGTAGCGCCAGGACTCCCCATCTCCCAGTTGTGGGCCAAGGGCCGAGGGCCGAGGGCCATTCCCTTTGTTTACGTGCCAAGTGTGAAAAGAGAATGTGAAGGACAACAAATGAAATGCTGTTGTCCTGTGGCCAGAGTGTCCTAGTGCCAGGATGCCCAGGTTTCCAGTTCCCCAGACCGCTTTCCACGAGGTTTCACTGTAAAATAGAGTTTGAGACGAATCTAGAAAGAATATACATAAAGGATATTCCCAAAAGGACTAAGCCTAATTTTTCCTAGTTCGATTTTTATATTTTTTTTTAATTGTAGTACTTATTTTGATCAGTGTATGGACACGTGCACAATCGAGCGCAATAATGAAGTACTTTTTGATGCCTCGCCAAGTGGCAAGGGGGGGTTATACTACAGAGGCTGAGAGGAGGGCGCACGGGGCGTGGCTGGATGACAATGGGCAGGCAACTTACTGAAAAGGACAGCCGGCATGCTGCACTGTGTACTGATGTGATTTTCGAGTTAAAACCCGAATTCTTACCGGAATGCTCACATCGCTCAGTATCGCCCCAAACCCTATACCCTTAAACCCCGAACCTAGTCCCTGCAGCCACCCCCCTAAGCCCTAATTCAAACCAAAAACCTATACACCAGCCCTCCTCCCAGAACCAGAACCCCTATTGTAGAGATTTTTGGTTTATTTTCGTTACGTTTTCTGGTTTTTCGGTTCGTTTTATTTTGTCTGTTTATTTGTTGTTGGGGGGAGGCCCCAGGACATGCCCAGCCCACCGAACCGCCAAAACAGTCAGTCACATGTGTAGGCCAGAGAGGGAGCCGGAGCAGGGGTGGGGGGGAGGAGGAGGAGTTAGCCCGGTGTGCATTGTGTGAAATTCCTTGCTTCCACTTCATTTAGCATTTTGTTTGAAGTGAATAGGGACGAGGGCCAACAGAGTAAAAACAATGCCACTGCAAATGGTAGCACAAACTGGTAACAACAAACGCCAAAATTTACTTTAAATATTTGACCAAAAAGCATTTAGATGTGTGTCCCTGTTTTGGTAAACTATTTCATGTCCCTTATGGCAAATACCTTTCCTTCTCACTTTTGTTTCAAAACACCAACAAAAAGTATCAAGAGAGTAATTACGTTTTGATCCCAAGATCGTAGAATTTATACGAGCATTACCAAAAAATATAAACCATGGAAGACATTAACTGGGGGGCTCGGGAGGAGCGAGTCCTTCCCTAATAACGGGCCCGTTTGGGGGGAAGAGGCTTCGCGTCGTCGCCGTCGTCCTTGCCGTCCTTGTCGTTGTTGTGCCTCCTCTTCAGTGGGCCACTTGGGGAGACCGAGGTGCGTTTATCCTTTTTCTTCCCTGTAGTATCAGCTTCAGGCTTGTCTGCATCTTCAAGACTTTCTTTGACGGACTGGTTGTTTTCGGCGAGGTCGGTCTGACTTCCCACCTCAGTATCTTCGTCCTCCTCGTTCTTTTCTTCAGCCTTGTCTTCAGACTTCTTCTCTTCAGCCTCGTCTTCAGACCCTTTCTCTTCAGCCTTGTCTTCAGTCTCTTTCTCTTCAGCCATATCCTTATTGGGTTCAGCCTTTTTCTCCTCCTCTTGAGCCTCTTTTTCCTTTTTATCTTCCGCCTCTCTCTTCTCTTTATCCTTGGCCTCCTTTTTTTTCTTTTCCTCGGCCTCCTTTTTTTTCTTTTCCTCGGCCTCCTTTTTCTTCTTTTCCTCGGCCTTCTTCTTGTCGGCTTCCTTCTTTTTTTCGTCCTCGTCATCATCGCGTCTACCGGAACCATCGCCCCTTCCGCTTCCATTATCCCTTCCGCCGCGACCCGGGTCATCCCCACCGTCTCCACCTGGGGCTGCACCGCCATCTAGCCGAAATCCTGGCTGTTGCATGAATTGCTTGCGTCTTTGTTGCCGTCGATCCACCCTTTCACGCTTCCGGGTGTTCTTATCGAATCCATCAACCGGTTCCTGTCCCACAGCGGAAGGTCCGTCCCACTCTTCCATGTCGCTGTACACGAGCTCTTCTGAGTCACGTCTCTCTCCAGCATCTTCTGAGCCAAGGTCCATCTCGCTGTAGTCGGAGCTGTGCAGACTTTTGAAGCTTTCTTCGCTGTCTCCTAGGACACGATTGTCTTCTACACCCCATGATTCTCCAAGACTTTCTTTGCCCGCCTGCTGGTTTTCGGAGCACTCGTTCTGACTTCCCATCTCAGTGCCTTCAGATGAGCGTTCAGAGTCATCGCCATAGTCTGAGCTCTCCTCCCCAGACCACTCCTCACAGCCTGTCTCGTCGTCCTTCCTGCGGCCAGTACGCTTCTTGTGACCTCCGGAACGCCCTCCATTCCGATGACTCGGACTGCGTTTACCTCCGGCTCTACGATTGGGGTTTTTGATAGTGCGCCTGCGTTCGGGACTCCTACTGTACTTGTCTCTTTTATTGGAGGGACCTGCGGCAGGCAGTTTGCGGGGCACTGCACCAGGACGAGCGCCGCACCCTGCCCTTCGGACTACCCTCGGGTTCGGGGCTGGGCTTGCTCCGGTTGATGGTCCAGTCTCTCCGGGTGGCACAAAGAGCTTTTTCGGTCCTCGTCCGTTGCGCCATATTTCCACCTCGCCCTGCTGGTGTCGCGGAACCGGATTCCAACTGTCGCAGTCCCTGGGAAGGGTGTACACAATTTTGTCGTACATATCGGCGACCCAGTGCACGACTGTGCTCAGGACACTGGTGGACCCCGGCTTGATCCTTATTTCGGCAAAGTCGCGATCGACACAATCGTCCTCAGTGCTGTCGATTTCAAAGTCCATCGTGTAGTCCTTGCGGATGATGCAAATGTGGCTTTCGTTGCCGGAATACAGGTCGTTGGCCATTCCGCAGTGGACGGCATCTTTGATCAGTCGACGGGCCGATGACTCGCTCATTCGGCATCTGAAACGGGTCTCCAGCACTCCCATGGCGGCCATTCCTCCCGATCCGATGGTGGCATATGGCAGGATGTCGGTGGTGCCGTCGAATCGAGTGCAGTACAGATGGGCTCCATCCTTGTCCACGCCGCCGATGATGAAGCTGGCCCCGAGGACGCCACTGAAGCGGTAGAGGACGTGCTTCATGAACTGATTGGCGCAGCGTACGGGCACCAAACGGTCTCCAGTGTTCATGCGATGGAGGTTCATCTGGGCCTCGGTCAGAGCGGTCAGGGCACTAATGTCAGCCGCTATTCCGGCTCCACCGGCACTGGAAGGCAAAGGTATTGTGGGTTATGCAAAGAACTTAGATTTGAGATTTCTCTGAATTTTAAATAAACTTTGTGAACATTTTTCTGTCAAATTTTCTTTGGGGGAACGCGACGTTGATACTCACTAAATATTGTCCTGGATCATCTGAATCTTGCGAGTAGTCTTAAAGGAAATGATGGAGCCAGCGGTGGATCTGGAGTCACCGGCAAGCATCACGCCATCGCGATAGATGAGGCCCACGATGGTGGTGCCAGTGCTGACTACGTTGGGTCCCTCAATCCCCTCCCGAACCAATTCCCGGTTACTGAGAGGGATACATATGGGATGGCTATTTAGGATGGGAAATAAATATATCTTACCGAATGCAGTTGTCAAAGCTAAAGCCAGTGGAGCTATTAACATCCAGAGAACCTGGCATTCTGGGTGACTCAACTTCTTCCCACATTTTGAGTTAAAATATTCAGAAAATATATATACTGATGTGGCTGCTTTGAAAGCCTGGTATTGAATGAACTACAACACCGACTCCAAAGGGCAAGGGAACTTAAACACACGGCCTGCTTCGATTTTGTCTTTAAAGTTGTGGGTCTTTCCAGGCATCCCATCAGAGGCCCCTCGCCAACGTATGCGGGTCAAAATACTTTGGCCAAAAGGTCTCCAGGGGAGGGAAGCGGGGCACTGATGTTGCACTGAAAAGAAATCGCAGGAAAATGTGGCAGCTGCTGAAGGTCAGAGGAATGAAAGAGGCCCGGGGTTGGGGACGGGACGGGGACGGAAGCCGCCAAGATGAACCGACATCATCGCCGTCAGACATCAGTGCAGTAGCTCCATCTCTTTCTAGCCGGCTCAGGGCATCTCTCTCTATCACTTTTCAGGCTTTTCCCGGGCCGTGTGTCTGTGATGAGCAAATGAATTTTTAATAAAAGCGCCACATGTTGCCAATAGAAGTGCAAACAGAAATGGGTGGATCCATTCCCGGTTCTTCTTTTTTTTTCTATTTTGTAGCTGCCCCTCTGGCCCTACGCCCCTGTTCCGTCTGCTGCTGCAATGACGAGCCATTAGTCGAATGAATTTTTATGACCCACACTCCTCCTTGGAGTATATTTTTTTTCAACTCCCAGTGCTAAAGGATTGCTGCTTTGTCTAGGTTTGACAACAGGATGATCGGAGGATCTCGGGATTCGGGATTCGGGATTAGATCAAAAGCTTAAAGTCTAAACTACTTATATAGGGCTTCCACAATCTAATTGAATAAAGCAAAGAAAAGCAATTGGATTCCGCCTGAAGGGGTTTTCCGCTCCGGCGGAAAGTTTTCCCCCAGACTTGCCCAGACACAGCCAAGTGATTTTTCCGCGTGAAAGGCTTCTGTTTGTATTACATTTGGCCAAGGATTTTTCCTCCACAGGAATAGGATATTTGTTTTGAACTTTTTTCCCTTTTAAACTAAGAACAAGGTTATTCTATTTAATATTGAATTTATTTTTATAATATAAAAATGTCAAGGAGTAACATTAGTATCTTCGAAGCCTTTGTCTTCCTCTGGGATTATCCATTTTATTAAATAAAATATGTATATTAACTGGGGAAGAGATCTGATTAGTGAGGTATGTATGTGAGTTGGAGGACTTCACTACCTTAAAGTTTCATGGAGCTTGTGGAACTACATAGTTTTCTTTTGGCGCCTGAAAAGGATATGGGTCTGGCTTGGGAGGCTTGGTCATTTCTTTCTTTTTTGGACACTCTTCGGGCTCCTCGTCTGCTTTTCGCTTCTGAATCGGTTTTATTGGCATTATACTTTGGATCAAGTTGATATTTGGTTGATTGACTTATCTATAGAGATCTATTGGTGAAAGAGCTTTACACAAGAAATAGCGTCCTATTAGCGGTGTCTTACCTCTTCGATTTCCTTTTAGAAATATCTCTTATTTTTGATATATTGACGTGATAAGTTTACTAGATTGAACAAAAGTCATCCTACACGGCAGCTCTGATCGGAGAAAAGTTTTCCAAGGTATACTTTGACCAGAAAATTATTCAAAAGTATTCCCTACCAGATGAAGGCAGTGCCCTGATTGTAATTGGAGCCTCGACTCTTAACCTGACCCTGACAGCTTCGATTGTGTTTATTGTATTTAAATTAACTTATTTATTGTTATTGCCCAACTGTGTGGTCCTCCCATCAAAGGCCCAGCGGCAGTGTCAGTGTCTTTATTTTTTACTTTCCTGTGGGACTTTGGGGGGAAAATCGTGAGTTGGTGACCCCGAAAAGCTCGGTTCGAGGAAAGTTGACAATAAAAGTAATAAAAACAGAAATTTGTCGCCGCATGTAAATGGAATTGTTTAAAGGTGAAACGGCAGAGGTAAAAGGGCAGAGGACAGAGGGCAAAGGGCAACAAATAAACAAATTAAGACGATGCACAATGCGACCAGAAACAGAGGCCTGGGTTGGGTTCACCAAGTGGGTGGGAAACGCGAAATCCGTAACGGATACGTATTATTTTTGGCCTGCCAGGGAACAGAAAGTGTCCAGAAAGTGGTTCTCCCTCCAAAGAGGGAGTTGTTATTGTTGTTATTGCCAACAATAAGCCAAAAGGGCAAAAGAGGAAGGTGGGCTGTGGGAGGTAGGTCGGGAAGCTGGGATAGGGCTTTCCCTGGGAAAATGGGAAACGTCTGTGAATTGCAGACGGCGGCGACTGTCGGCTCATGGCAATGGTGATTTAATCTTTGCAGACATTTTTATTCAAATTTATTTTAATATTTTTCCTTTCCTGCCAGCAATGGTGTTGTTATTGCCGCAATTTTTACTCAACCAGCTACACAATAAACAAATGTGGGTAGGTTTTTGAAAATAATATTACTGCGAGCTGGGAAAGATTATGTCTAGCTTCTAAAATACACCTGAAATGTATTTTTTTGCTAATATATATTTACAATTTTTCAATTATACCATATCTTTTGCTTTTTTTTTAAATTTTAATGCTTTGTGGCTTCTTATATGACTTTTGCTGTTGCATTTTATGTTTTTTTTTAAAACATAAATACCCGGTACTTATAGAGTTCCAGGGGCATATCTATTCCCTAAAACCCAACTGACCTCTAAGTTAGTTTCTTCTGTCTTAAATAAAATTTCTTTAAAAAGTAATTTAACAAAAAATGTCCTTATTAGAACCTGAAGCTAATGCCTAAAAGTAGACAACAGAAACCACAAGGAAGCCCTTGTACCGGGTATCTGTAAAGTCGGAACCACTAGCTATGCTCTTCCTGCCTTTTCTGCCCTTATTGGCCTCATTGTTGTTGCGAATATTTTTTTTATTGTTGCCTGCTATTACTTTGGACCCTTTTTGTTGCAGTTGTTGCAGTTGTTGCTGTTCCTGTTGCCACTTTGGCGGATGTGGACGCGTCGCTTGCACAATGCACGGGAATTATGGCCAAGATCCGGGAAAGAGAAAAAGGTCTCTGGACAAGTTGCAGACGCAGGTCTCCACTTTCTCGCCTTTCTCCCTTCCATCCTTTATTTGTCCTTATTTTCCCCCTTTTTTTTTGCTTTCCACTGCGTCGGCACTTTATCATGCAAACAGGACCAAAACTGTCCTGGCAATTCACCTTTAAATTGTCTTACCGGGAAATACTTTTCCATTGTCCCGGACCATTGGCCATTAAAATGAAAATAAACATTTATTTGTGTGTTATCTTTTGATCACAATTACATTATTTTACCGGCTTTTATAATTAAAATGTGGCGGGAAACAACTGATCGCTTAACTGTTTCGCTGTTGGCCGGCATTAGTTTTTGGCCAAATTAGTGGCAGAACTACAGATATACGAGAGTAAGCCTAAGCACACACTAATGGGTCGGGACGCTAAGCCAACTTTAAGGACACGTTGGCAGGACGCATATGATGCCGGGCCCGGACAGCCAAGTTGTCAACTTTGCAAAAAGCGGAAGTTAGAAATTTCACAGTGTGCTGCCAACCCTGGACCAACTCTGCTCCCCTCCTACTCCTCTCCGGCTGCTGCTGTTACAGTTACATACGTTGAATTCATTACGGCGGAAAATGTAAAAGGCATAAACAGCATCGCACAACATCCGCTTGTCCACTCACATGTGAGTGTGTGTCCTGCCCCTCTGTCTGTCAGTGTTTGTGTGTGTGTTTGTCTGCGCCTGTGTGTGAGAGTATCCGGGAGTGCACGGCAGCGAGACGGACGACCTGCTCCTCCTCCGCTTTTGGCTTTCGGTCGGTCAGAAGCCCCGGAGTCCAGTTACGGCTACAAAAGCCGTGCTGCCCCGCTTAATATGCTAAATGTTGAAATTCGTCTGAATTTAATGCGAGTTAGCCAAAGGTCTGCAGGCCAGACAGCTGGGATTGAGATTGCCGGCTAAGTTGGCCAGGTTAATACACAGTGACAAAATATTAAGTAGCTTACGGACGCACTTCACTCATATTCATGAAAAATGCAACTCTGGGTCTGATTTTTTAAACACTGCACTTTCAAGCACTGTTAAAGGCAGTGTTTCAAAAGGCCATACAATGTTTACTTTATTTCTTTGTTTATTGGAAAGTTTGTGACTTCAAGAAGACTATAACCCTTTCTTGGCTTAAACATAAGTATATATATTAAAATAAAAATTAATTTATCTCTAAACAGTTAAACACTTCTTTAATCCAGTGTTTAAAAATGCCACAAAAAGAGAACCATTAAACTTTTCCAGTACTAAAGTAAATAAAAAGCGTGAATCCGCTTTAAAGTAATAACTTCTCCCTAGCCAAATATTATTATCATGCTCTGAAGGACACTCTGAAACTGAATCTGGTTTATTCCCGTTTAAAGCGAAAGCAGTTGAGTTTAAAGCCGAAAACCGATTTTGGCCCGAAGCACAGGTATGAAGCGAGTGGCTTAAAAGCGATGAGAAGCCGTCAATGCACCATTAATCAAACGATCCGAGTCCTGTGGCAAGGACTTCAGACAATTAATTAATACAACGACTACAAGCCGGGGTAATTAAAAGCGGACTCCGATTCGGATTTCGTATCGGAATCGGGAATCGGGAATCGGAATCGGTATCGCCAGTGTTGAGTTGAAACTTTTGTGCATCGATAATGTGCGGAGTAGTGGGTGGTGGGCGCCTGTGGGTGGGGGGTGGTTTGATGTTGATTTTATTAAATGCCAAACTGTTTATCGATTTCATTTGAGTGCATGTCGCGCACAGGCATGCCACGCCTTCTTATTTATCAGTGCCCCTTGTACTTTTTTTTTTAATACCACCAGCCATATGCAAATTCGGCAGCAAATTGTGGCCTCAAGGAGTCGGAGAACTGCAAGCGAATCGAAATCGAAATAAAAAATCTTCAACTTTTTCTACTTATTTTATTTGAGTTTTTTTTTGAGGGGGGGAAATGGAGAAGGAAGGAGCAAATTTTTGCACAAATCCTGAGCTGAGTTTGCTGCGATTTCTTTACCCAAATTGCGTTCACCCGCGCCGGCCCAGGACAAAGCCTATTGTCAGGCTAATTCATGTGTCGGCTGCAGGATTCGTTGACTTCCGGCGTTGGCTTCGGAATCGATTAAAAAGTCAACGGATACGGATATGACTAGGAAGTGAGGTGGGCTTAGTGCTTTTTAAACCCTTGCTTGAGGTTTTTGTAAGTTTGGAAGGCTTAACCTTTTCATTTATATTCCTCTTTTTGTACTAAGAATTAGCATAGTCTTTATGAATAATACATTTCCAAGATCATTAAGGCGCTTGTCGTCATTACTCTTAATATATCTTGAAGTTGATCCATTCTCCCATACTCTATAGCTCTTCAACTGGACTTAAATCAATTTGTAATTGTTTAAAATTAATTTAAATTACAGCAATCAAGCCACAACAATTGGATTCAACTAATACCCCCTTTATACACACATATACCATCTATAGACATATATTTAAAAACGCAATGCGTGTGTCACATTTGTAAATTTCATAATTAAATGGCGAGCTGATGCTTCTGCCATTGTCACTTAATATTTTTGTAATTGTAATCCCATTGATATAGGGTTTAAATGTGTGAATAACCCCTCGGGACGTGGCCAGGGGTGTGACTGGAGGGGGTACAACCAGTGTGTGGTGTAACCAAAATGTCAATACAATCGTGGCCTCGATTTTGATTTAAATAAAGCTTCATTAGCATCTGGCTATAATGAAGCGTTACTGGCCAGAGAGAGAAATATTATTTTTTGACTAATTGCGTTAAATAGTTGTTTTTAAAGTAATAGATTTAATGGCCAGCTTTGAACTAAAACTGAAAAGTTATTTGGAAGTGCACACTGTTTAAAGAGTTGCAGGCTTTTATCCTGGCTTATATCCTATTGAAACATGGCCAGTGTCGAGTGCAGGTCCTGCACACACACAGAGCTAGGGCTCTTGTGGCTGGCAACATTTTTACCATACTAATTAGCCTTTTGTAAGATTCATTATCATAATTGTAATTAACAAAACGCGAACAAACGTGACTCGCTGGAGCCGCCGTGTCACCTTTAAGTATGGCCCACAAAAGGGGGGCGGCTGACTGGCAAAAGGGGGCGTGCCATGGCTAGCAGAGAGTTGGCTAAAAAGGGAATAGCGAACGCCTGTTGCTGTGGCTGCCTAATCCCGACAGCTTTTACTTTTTTGTTGTCAGGGTTGGCTACAAAAAAGTACTAATTTAAATATTAAAAAAAATCCCTTAATTATTATATTCTAAACAATTTTCTTAAACAATTTTTTTTTTTATAAAATTTTAGTAATAATTTTAATTCAAAACCTTGGCATCCCTTGTCGGACCAGAGGCTCTCGAAAGACAGCCAAGGCTGTGCCTGCCTTTGTAGACTAAGCCCCCGTGTATGTGTTAGCCTAGATTTGCATAAGCACTTAACTGTTTTAATTTTTGCTGTGGAACAGGCCACAAAGGCCCATCAATTCAGGGCTTAGCCTGTCGCCGGACTAATTCCCGTCTCAGGAAGTATGTACTCCCAGATATTGCCAATCAGTTATTAAATTTTAATTAAGTGCAATTTCACAGCCCAGTGAGCTGTGACGAAAAAACTGTCACTTCTGGTCACAACCAATAGTAACAAAAGACACCAAAACTTGCCAATTGTTATGGCAAAAACATTAGCCACCATTATCGTACGCTTTTAATTCATAATTTTATGGACATTTGCATTACAAGCGAATCATACGTGGCTGCAAACGAGCATTTAACAAATGCACATTTTTCACCAAAAAAACAAAAACTAATTTGGCTCAAAAGTCGCACTATTGCGGCCAGGGGACTCGGCCTGTATCCAGTCATTGGTAATAATTTATTATGTAATCATTTTAATGAACTCTAATTGAATTACAGCGTAAACTGGGATTGCTGATATGATTATTGTGAGGATAGCCGACCATATTTGTCGAGTCCTGTCTGTCCGTTAATGTTTATTTGTGATTTCATTTGTCGCCTGTTTGCTTAATTAGAAGTGCAGCCAGTCGTGTGTACCAATTTGGAAATATATTTCTGTAATACACGGAGTCAGATTTTGATGCAGATTAAAAGGGAGTCGATGCACAAATCGTTAAGGATCGCATAGCAGTTGACAAAGTAATGGTTAAGGTTCGGGGAGATACATAAATATATTCCAATTAAAAAAGAGGGTAGCTCTACAAATAACTTTGGACATATTCATTGAAAATTTTTAACAACATTTTTATTAAAAACTTAACGTGGATATTCAAGTATAAACAAATCGTTGAAGGTATTCCACTTGAGAATTGGAGAACCCCCATTTTCAAGGGATCTCATCAGAAAAATGGACAAAAAGTTTAAAAAATATTTCGTGTCCAGATTTTGATGCAGAATTGCGGCAAATCTGTCTAGAAATCGTTTAAGGTATTCCGCTTGCGAATCGGATTAAAATTGGAGAAGATATAGACATCGCAGTGGGCCATATGGAGCAAACCCCCATTTTCAAGGGATCTTATCAGAAAAATGGACAAAAAGTTTAAAAAATATTTCGTGTCCAGATTTTGATGCAGAATTGCGGGAAATGTGTCTAGAAATCGTTTAAGGTATTCCGCTTGCGAATCGGATTAAAATTGGAGAAGATATACACATCCCCTTGGGCCACATGGGGCAAACCCCCATTTTCAAGGGATCTCATCAGAAAAATGGACAAAAAGTTTAAAAAATATTTCGTGTCCAGATTTTGATGCAGAATTGCGGGAAATGTGTCTAGAAATCGTTTAAGGTATTCCGCTTGCGAATCGGATTAAAATTGAAGAAGATATACACATCCCCTTGGGCCACATGGGGCAAACCCCCATTTTCAAGGGATCTCATCAGAAAAATGGACAAAAAGTTTAAAAAATATTTCGTGTCCAGATTTTGATGCAGAATTGCGGGAAATGTGTCTAGAAATCGTTTAAGGTATTCCGCTTGCGAATCGGATTAAAATTAGAGAAGATATACACATCCCCTTGGGCCACATGGGGCAAACCCCCATTTTCAAGGGATCTCATCAGAAAAATGGACAAAAAGTTTAAAAAATATTTCGTGTCCAGATTTTGATGCAGAATTGCGGGAAATGTTTCTAGAAATCGTTTAAGGTATTCCGCTTGCGAATCGGATTAAAATTGGAGAAGATATACACATCCCCTTGGGCCACATGGGGCAAACCCCCATTTTCAAGGGATCTCATCAGAAAAATGGACAAAAAGTTTAAAAAATATTTCGTGTTCAGATTTTGATGCAGAATTGCGGCAAATCTGTCTAGAAATCGTTTAAGGTATTCCGCTTGCGAATCGGATTAAAATTGGAGAAGATATACACATCCCCTTGGGCCACATGGGGCAAACCCCCATTTTCAAGGGATCTCATCAGAAAAATGGACAAAAAATTTAAAAAAATTTTCGTGTCCAGATTTTGGCGCAGAATTGCGGGAAATCTGTTTAGAAATCGTTTAAGGTATTCCGCTTGCGAATCAGACTAAAATTAGAGAAGATATAGACATCGCAGTGGGCCATATGGAGCAAACCCCATTTTCAAGGGATCTCATCAGAAAAATGGACAAAAAGTTTAAAAAATATTTCGTGTCCAGATTTTGATGCAGAATTGCGGGAAATGTGTCTAGAAATCGTTTAAGGTGTTCCGCTTGCGAATCGGATTAAAATTGGAAAAGATATAGGCATCACATTTTCAAACGATCTCGTCAGGAAAAATGGAAAACCAAATTTAACAAAAATATTTTGTATTGGGATTTTAATGCAGAATGACGGGAAATCGATCTAGAAATGGTATATGGTATTTCGCTTGAGAGTCGCAGAGATTTTGGTGAAGATATACACAAAGTTGTTACTTATCCACGTATTTAGCCACAGAAGTAATTACAAAATATGAAATGAAAACCCTTCATTGAGATTTTGATCCTGTTTTATGGGGAAACAATGAAATTTTTTTTTATATTTTTCTGTAATCTATTTTTAAGTAATCTAGTCTAGTGATCTTGTGATCTATTTAAACATCGGAAGTGATTAGCAATACTTCCAGCAATACCCGCCATTGGCAACGCGGTCATACTGGAAGTGCCGTCGCTAAGGCCCAATGCCATCACCAATGTCGCCATTATCGCCATTCCCTTGATTCTCCATTCGTACACAAAGTTCTATTCAAGACGTTTTTTATTTAAAAAGCAGAAATTTTTGATGATCGCCTGGTAAAAGCTTTGCAGAAAACGACAATTGAATAATTAATAAAGTAAGTGCTATTGCCGCTTCTTTTGTGTTATTAAAATGATTGAAATATGCTTAATATCTTCTATAAATTTATAAAACCTCAACGCTTTCTATTTATCTAATCAGTGTTACTATTAGGGCCAGGATTAATGGCTGGATGAACTATAGAAAATGGAATTATATTAAGGAGCTCCAACTTTTCATGCATTTGGAAAATAAGATGCCGGTGGAGCATCTCTATAAACAGAAAGAAGAAGGCAACAATATTGCTGGTAAGCTGGACTTGCATACTTTTCATATAAAACGGAGCTTTAATTCACTTGCATGCTTGAAGAGCTTACAATAACAACAATAATAAATAATGAGAAATAGAATAGCACTGCAAGCGTTAGAATGAGACAACAACAAATTGCATTGGAATTGGGGGTTGTTGTTGTAATTATCTTTCTCTTTTTTTGTTTTTTTGAATGGCGGTAAGGAAAGGAAGAAGAAGCAGTGTCAAATGCAATGTTTTTGTTTTTTTTTGTCTTTTTATTTTGTTTTTGTTTTTGGAAAAATATTAATCTTAAGATATCTTGCTTATAATTAAAACTATAATTAAACTAGTACTTTTATGGCTCTAATTTTAAGTGTTTACCAAATAGTCGTAAGTTTAGTTTTCGATTTTGTGCCAAACTTGCAATTTTAGTGACCCTTAAACGCACACATTCAAACACAATCACACACACACACACATACATGCTGGCTTAATGAAATGTTGTCGAAGAAATGCCACGCCCCCGCCCCAGCCCCCACCCGTACGCCATCTCGAAAACCAGCCCAAGAAGAAGGACTAGCGCAGACAAGGAAACACAAAAGCCATAAAATTTCAATTAGGCGAACCATTCAAGAAATTAATTGACAAACCTCCTTGAGATGCCTCCCAACCACCCACTCTCGCCACCAGCTCGCCACCATATCTCCGCTCGTGCTTGCCTCGTGCCAGCCTTCCTTGCAATTTGCAGCTTTTCAAAATGAAAATTAATTTTCGACAATTTACTGCGCAATCTTACGCAAAAGTTCAACAAAAGCGGCGCGCACTTTGGCCCAGAACCCGAGCCCGAGCGGCAGGACCACATGACTTTAGTCCTGCACCACCTGCTCCACCAGCCGACATCTCTCCCACTTCCACTTCCACTCCCCCTCCAGACTGGCATTCCGCGCCACAGTTAAACCAAACAATCTGCCAGGAAGCCTTAAAATTCCTTTACACTTGGACTGATAGCGCGCAGGACGAGCATCAGGCTCACAAAAATTGTATGAAGCTCGATGAAAAATTTCACTCCCCCTCCCTGGTTTCAAACTCCCGACCACACTTGCAGGAACGCCTTCCAAAACAAACACATATACACACATGGGTGTATGCATGACCCCGTGAAGTTATCTACCTCACACCGTGGCCCGCCCCTGTCTTCCGTTTCCGCAAAAATCATCCGCATCTATCTCCGGTTACAACAAACTTGACTCGCCCACTGCCTCCTGCCTTCCTGCCATTCTGCCTGCCTGCCTGCCTGCCTGCCTGCCTCCTTTTTCCAACTACATTGTCATTTAATTTTGGCAATAAATGTGAACCGCTTTCGGGTGGCAGCCACTGGATTCGGGATTCGGGATTCTGGATTCAGAGCTCGAGACTCTGGATCCCTAACTTTGTGTGCAAACTGTCTGATAATCGTCTTCCGCCTATTTTAACGGGCTCTGCCGCCCCACACCATCGCTGCCCCGGGAGCACATGTGTGGAGCTTAAATAATTCAGAAGAGGAAGTGGAAGCTACTCCCCCGGCTCTTATCCTGGCGCGTCCTTGTCCTTGTCCCAGTGTGAAATATGACATTATGGCGCTCAAATAAATTACGCGGAAAATTATTATGGCCAAGTGGCATGCCTCCCAGCTCCTCCATCCCTCCCTCCTATAATAGTAATGTAAAATTAATGCAGCTCCCAGGATCCTGCTCCCATCCTGCCAGCCAGAGCAAGATGTCCTGTTGGATATTTTATTGGAATGGCCATCCAATGGACTGGAGACTGAGTGTGTTTTTGTTCAATAAATATTCCCCCACTTGAGAAACTAATTAAATACAGTATGCTCCAAGGACTCTGTAAATCCTGGCTTGAAAATAGAATCTAAACCCAGGCGGGGCTTGTGTTCGAAAGCAATTATGATACCGACACCGCAGTGTAAGTAGTTGGTTAATAATGGAAGCGCCAGGCAGGACTCAGGCTTGGGACGGCAGGACTCTTCAACACCTCTGGTTGGCCAGACAATGGAATCGGCAATCGGCATGGCGGCAGAGAGAGCTCATCAATGGGCTCTGTCTCACGTTAATTACACACAAATTGAGGCTCTAATATTGGCCAAATGCAGGAGCTGATCTGGCCCAGGCAAAGGACATGAAGGCAGGTCGAGGTCTTTCCAAAAATCCTTCTCTGCTTCACTATGAAAAAAAGAGGAAAATATTTTCTCGATTACCACAGAAAACATTGGGTGGAAAGAATGCAACAAATACTGAGGACTCTTGAGCTCTCACTTTTCAGGACACTTCTAGGACACTAGCACAATGTTTTTCTTTCAGTTTAGATGCCTTTAGATGCCTGCCTGGCCAGTTGAGTTTGAAATTTGTGTTACCCATTGACCCGACAACACAATCAAATATTAGCACTCGGGGTTAGGCACTCGAGGCCAAAGGGTTCTGCTTCTTTGTCTGTGTGCCTTGTCCTGGTGGCTGTGTGAGAGGACTCTGGGCATGAAATGAGCTGCAAATCCTTTTGACAACAGACCGGCTTTTGCTTCGGAACTCATTCGAAAATTTACTCAACTCTGAGCCCCTGTAATCTCTTCCCACCTCCAGCCGAGATGGGACGGGCAGCCTAAGCTCTTAACGAAACTGCCGTCAGCAGTAAATATTTATGCTTGTGTTTTATTTATTTACATTGTCAAAACCAATTTTGCCCAAGGGTTCAATTGTTTTTCACTTTTATGCTCCAGAAGAGGGCCATCCCGCCGAGCAGGGGAGTGCCGAGTTCGCATTTCACTTTCGAAACCTTCCTGCAAACACTCAATGCTGCTGCGCTATTTATACTCGAACCTCGAACCTCGAAAAACTTTAATCCGCCCACCTAGCCAGCTAGTTAGAACCAGAACCCTTTGCTGCTGCTTTGACCTCTAACCCGAAGGCCATCCTCCCACTCCGCCCCGAATGTCAACGTCAGCGACACGCATGCAAACAATCGGTGGTATCGTGGCGGAGGAGGGACTCCCAAAAAATAAAGAATGGGGATCCAAAGTTGGCTTAAGCGTTGTTTGTTTTCAATTAAAAACCTTCAGAAACCTCATGCCCTTAGGCTTGAAGCGACACTGGACGCTGGAAAGCCTCCTCGAGGATGGCCTGGATCCCTGGAAGGAGGCATTCATTTTTTATGGCAAATGGGCAACTTAAAATCAAAGAAGCAGATTGCTCCCCGGTCGGCACTCAATGCGAATTGCATTACACATTTTCAGCATTAGGCACTGGGCCTGCCCGACCGACCTCTGACATATGACTCAATTAGCCTGGGAGCCCATCTGGGACGCATAAGACACTCGTATCGTATCTCATCTCGCTCGGATAAATGGAAAAAGGCCTCTCCGAGGGATACTCCCTGGATTTCTTTGTACATTTATCAAGTGGCATACTTCTATGGCATTGTTTCTTAACTTTTTATTTAAAAAAAAACTTAAGTTTGCTTTTAAATTTTTCAGAACACTCTCGGAGTAGATCGCCCCATGCAAAGTGGATGGGATTCAATCCAATTCACTTAGTCATCCCCCGCCAGTGACACAAAGGAGTTGGGGCGGGTCACTAAAGGTTCAATGGGATGGTTCGGACAGTGTCTCTGTATCGGTCGCAGTGCATTAGGCACTTTATCGCGTTAAAAAGATTGAATACGCTGGCAGGATAGCAGGATAGTGGACGCCTTTCTTGTTGGCCCAGTTATCCACCATTGTTGGGATAATGGCCCGTCCGGCACAACAATATACCCAAAATAGAAGCTCCCCCTTTCAATAGATAGGCATATCCTTAAGAAATCGATTCATCATCCCTGCGAGACAATTAATTTGAGTTCTATTTTTGTCATACATCCTTCTAGAAGGAGTGGAGCTTTAAAACAAGCCTGCCTCATGGCAGGATGCTTCATTATGCGCCTCGAATTATGCAAGCAACTTTAATCCCTGCCGCTAAGAAAGTGGCGCGATATTAGTGCCACGCCCAGGCGCTTACTCCGCCCACTCCACAAGGACTTATCTCTGACAGTTTGTGCATTAATGGCGCGACTTTGCCGCTGACGTTAGCTGCTCTGTATATATATTTCTTCTTCCCTTTTTTTTGTGTGTTTTTTTTTGTGTAGCTAGATAAATCAAGTGCAGGAAGTGCTATCTGAAAGATACATAACGCAGAGCCAGAGCCGGGCCGAGGAGAAGTAGTAGTTGGGCTACACTTCCATCTGCTGCTGGGGTTCAGGACATCGATGGCTTAACCAAAATGCAATTAGTGGCCACAATATGGCGTCGGGCGGTTTTATTGACGTCACTTTGGCTCGACCAGAGGGCCAAAATGTAAATGTAACTGAAAACCGAACCGAAACTCAACACAGTGACTGAAGTGAACCGAAGCTGAAACCAGAAACCAGAAAACTGAAAACTGAAAACTGAAAACCGAAAGCGCCAATCAAACTGAAAACGAAAATGAAAGATGTGGCAGACGGCGGCGACCACCAGTTTCAAAAATCACTAATGGATTTTTAATATAATAAATAGTATGCACTAACATAAAATGTCCATAAAACGCTTTTGTCATCCATTAGGACTCACACACATGACACACTCCATTCCCTGACAGAAGTTGGGGAGAGTTAGGGTTTGGGGCAAAAATATATATCCACTTTTGATGAGAAAGGCAACAAGGAAGCAAAAGGCTTCGATATAATTGAATAGATACACCATTATTTCCATTAACCTTCCGATAGATACACAAAGTGCTACTTTAGCCCACAAAAACCACACAAAAGTATCGCCCACACAAAGGACACGGCTCCTGAAAAGGAGAACAAGGCGCCACCAGGTAGGTAGGTAGATAGGTAGGTAGGTAGTCTTTAGTGGGGAGCTGGGAGAAAGTGTCGAAGGCTAGTTATCTATGCTGTCGAACCAGATTGAATTGAAATTAAATATTATAATTATTATAAATAATATTATAAATATTAAATATTAATTATTAATAATATTATAAAAATAATATTATAAATATTATAAATATTATAAATATTATAAGGAAATGGAACTAAGCTACTCTCATTAGAAAGGATATCACAGCTATGAGGATGTCCAGGTCACACATCACATTAAAGGGCATTCTGCATTCAACAGAGTCCAGGCCAGCGCCCAGCACCATGTCGGGGGAATCGAACGAAATCAATAATTCATTAAAATAATGTATGCATAAAGGATGGATGTTTATGGTCAATGGCTCTGTTCAGCTCAGCTCTCTACTGTTGCTGCTGGCAAAGCAACAACAACAAAAAATAGACAAGAAATATCCTGGAAAGAGCAACAGATCCTGTGAAAAATATGCATTCACATGCCGGGATAATCCATGCAAATCAAACAAGTGTATATATATAGATGCTGGGCGAGAGCAGATATAACTACATATTTATTGGCTCGATGGTGGCCAATTGGTGACAAAATCCTGATGTAATCCCCCAACAATGTTGTTAACAAGTGAAGTGAAAATACGGCTCACCATTCGCTCCATTTTTGGTTTTTTTTTTTTTTTTTGGAAAAAACAAAGCGGATATGCAGATCTGTGGAGTTGCAACCAGTTGCCAGTTGCGAGAGTTAAAAGTTGGCAATAAACGGAAAAGCTTGCCCCAAAATGGTTACTGGCAGGACCGGCGAACTAGAAACGAGGATAAGGCCAAACAATCAAGCAAGCACTTAACCGAATGAAATACAAGTAAACAAATGAAAGTAAGTAAACACAAGACAAGCCATAGAGCAAATAGCCGCTGCACAGATAAAGATACAGCTCAAGATACTACAGATGCAGATACAGCTACTACAGATACGGCCCAGACACTATACCAGACCAGCCCAGACCTCCTCCGGCCCCGGGCCTGGTCAAAAAACTAAAGCAATGAAATAAAATGAAAATGCATTAAGTATGCAGATGGAGTGCTCTGCACTCTTCGCGACGATAAAGCACAGAGTCCCTACACTGCAGATAATACTATCAACTTTTATTAGTTCTCGCCAAGTCTCTAAGGATACTTTCCTTGCATGTTGGTCCACTTCATTGCCATTGCCATTCTACAATCAAATAATAGAGGGAAAGCACTTCCTTTTTGAAAAGTGCACAATAGAAGAATCGTGGAGTCCGGTAAATAGAGCTGCTAACGGTCATAACGAAGTTGCCACCACTGTTTGCCACCGGGCGGCCATCAAGTTGATACATGGCCTCCAGCAAGGAACTTGTCACTCAACGAGAGGCTCCATCTCCGCAAGAGAGAAATGGACTCCGTACTCCGAGCTCGGCAGTTCCAAGACGGCACTGCATTTAAATCATTTTTATGTTCAGAGACGGCTCTAGGACAACTGAAATTGTTTTCACTATTTAACCTTAATGCGCGTCCCGGGCAAATCCTGGAGAAGGACTGGTGGGGGAGCTCTTCCCCAAAACAGCGACAAAAATCACACACAGCGAGAGGCAACAGCGGCTGCTGCCACAACTTTTTCTATTAGTTTCGGGTTTGATGAGTCCTGATGAGTCTTTAATGTCACTTGTGTTCTGCACAACCCCGTGCCTCCTGATGACAACCCTAAACTACATATAATACATCTACCGAGATGCTGAAAGACGCGGGAACATGTGGTCTTTCAACATAACTTTCCGTTGGCCCATTTCCCTCTCCAGTCTATTGGCTTTCTTCCACAAAATATCAAGTTCAATGGCTTCTGAAATGTTTTGTGAAAAAGGAGTAATATTAACTGAAACAAGTAGGCCATGAAGCTGAACTGTCAATGATTTCATTTGGGCCCGTCGGGAGCTCCGTTCCATAGGCTCATTTTATATTCAACATCCGAACGATTAGGTTGTAGTAGAAGTGAATATTTTGCCCTCATGACAGTTCCAATTTTCCCGCGACTGAAAAAATTTTTCGGTAATTTTTTTAATTTCGATCCAGTGGCTGAATCATCCGCAGCAATGCCGAACCGCGTGTCTTGTAATAAGAGAACCGTGCCCAAGCGCAAGCCCAAGAGGAAGTGCGTCGCGAAGAAACGTCCTCTGGTTGTGCGTACCTATAAGAGGGGTCCCAATTCTACAATTGCGGGCCGCTCATGTAACAAGAATGTCAACCGAAAGAAGAAGACAAAGGCCGGTGCGGCTCCGCGGAAGAAGAATTTGAAATCCAAGCCCCGCAGTACCGCAACGCGGAAGTGCGCCGCCAAGCCCCGCAGTACCGCAACGCGGAAGTGCGCCGCCAAGCCCAAAAGGGCGCCGCGCCAAAAGCGATGCTTGAATGGTTTGTTGGATGTCCTCCCAGCTGGTTCTCTTGCCCATCATTTGCGCTTCCTTCCAGCTTCCGCAACCGCTCCGGCACCAGATCCAGGACCCGCTGCAGGGCCTGCTGCAGCACCGCCTTCCCTGCCCCAGGGGAACGAACCCGAGGTCGCCCGCCTTGCGGCGTCGCCTGGAACCAGACGTAGAATCACTCGCAGGCCGGTCGCTAGACCGAGAAACTTGCGCGAACCTGATTCAGATTCGGTTATCTTCATACCTTCCCGGACTGACGAAGCCCCAGCGAAGAGGCTGAAAACGAAGGTTACCAAAAAGGTGGTGGGCGGGCGTACAACGGCGAAGCCCAAACCCAAGCCCTATGCCAGTGGGTAGGTACCGCTAAGGGGCATCTGGGTTCCGGTCCTCACCTTGTATCCTCCACAGAGTTATGAGACGAGTGGTGGCCAATGCCAAGGTCAAGGCCAAGGCCAAGGCTCCAGATGCCACGGCTCTTAGGAAGGCGAAGACCCAGCAGAAGAGGGAAGATCCCATTGTAAGAATTGAGCCGCAAGTGCGCCAGAGCGATGACGATAGCGATAGCGAAGGCGACCAAGCCCTCCGATTTAGGCGTTGGGATAATGGCACGAGGAAGACTAACAAGGCGGTGCGAAAGCCTGCGAGACCCTAGACCGACCATTCTTGGCAGACGTGCCAATTTTCAAATTCCCTGACGTAGTGTGACCAAATTCGATGTGTGTGCGTGGATTTTATTTTAACATTTTTGGAGGTGAGACCTTGACAACTTTTCTGAAGGATTTTTCTCTCAACTCTCTATTTTCTAGTTTCTGGCAAAATTTGCAGTGTTCAGGGTCGAGGGCCGAGTGAAAATAGCCGCAGGAAGCAAAAATCAACGAAGCTCTTGGAATTTTCATTTGTTAGCCTCTCATCGTATATTTTGACGTACATTTTGCATGTTTGGATGTATTTTTAGTAACTGTATTACAATTGTGTAGCTAAATTCAAATACCAATGTTTTTATTTGGTGGGTGGGCAGGTTGCCTGGCCAATTAGGCCAGTGTGTGTGGAAAGTGACTAGTTTGGCCATTTCCTTTTCAAGAATGTTGGCTTTTTTTAAGGGTTTCTGAAAAGAGCTTGCCAATAACTTATAACCAAACTTGACATAAAGTTGCATATTAAAACTGAAAAAAAACCCATTGATTTGACATATTTAGGTATTCGGTGGATCTTTTTTAGACGAGTTATATTTTTTGAGGATCTGTTTTTAAAAGACCTAAAAAATAAAATACTCTGCTGATACCGTCTTTTTTATACCCTTGCGGGGGTATTATAATTTTGTCCAAAAGTGTGCAACGCAGTGAAGGAGACATCTCTGACCCTATAAAGTATATATATTCTTGATCAGGATCACCTCCTGAGTTGATATGAGCATGTCCGTCTGTCCGTCTGTCTGTTTCTACGCGAACTAGTCTCTCAGTTTTAAAGCTATCGTCTTGAAACTTTGCACACACCCTGCTATCTTTTGCACGCAGTATATAAGTCGGAACGGCCGGGATCGGCCGACTATATCCTATAGCTGTCATATAACTGATTGATCGAAAATGGTATAACTTTGGTGTTTTTAGAGTTACAGAGTTCAGATTTTGTACGGAAGCTATACGGAAGGCAAAATAATACGACCTACCCAATTTTATAAGGATTGGCCGACTATATCCTATAGCTGCCATATAACTGATTGATCGGAAATGCTATAACTTCGGTGTTTTTGAAGCTAGAGAATTCGAATTTGGTACAAATGCTATTTTTTTTAATAATACAACATGCCAAATTGCATAACGATCAGCCGACTATATCTTATAGCTGTCATATAACAAAAAGATCGGAGAGGGTATTTGATAAAAAACCAACTTTGGTATTTTTGAAGATTGAAGCTTGGTACTTTGTGTTAGATTTTTTATTTTAATAAATTGGTAATATTATGGTATTCTCATAAGGATCGGCCAATTTAATCGGATGTTTGCGATATATATCCGGTTTTAACTGCAAGGGTTAGCTTTCTTTTCTTGTTTTTTAATCAAAAACAAACTTAACTTTCAAATATATTCCTTAACAAAAAAAAATGGAAATAGCCGCGAGGTAATGTTTCTCCCTAGTTTTGGTTCTCTGAGTTTGAATGAAACTACAAATTTTTGACTTTTTAAAATTTCCCTTTTAGTTGGGAAAAGGTAAAAAAAAAAAAGAAAAAAAATGGATGATCAACACAAAAAGTGGAAGAGAAAAATAAAATGAATTTTATTTTCAAAAATCTCAGTGAAAATTTCGAGCGAAAAATATAGTTTTATTTTTGCGTGAAACCTTTTAATTGAAAACCCAAATGAAAAGGTTGGTTTCTGACAAATTTTGCAAAGGCTTCATAAATGAGACTTCTATTTTTTGAATGGTGGAAACAGTCAACTGATATTTGCCAGCTCTGCTTCTGAAGTCTTTTGTGAAACAAGGAATTAAGGTACTATGGACCCATTAAGGAGGGCTTCTACGTTGTTGGTCACAAAACCTGCGGTTTTTTCTACAATTCTTTTCTTAAAAAGTATGATAGATATACAAATAAAATTTCAGCCAGCTTTAGAATACAGTTTATTAAAACTACATTATTTTTTGATGGTGATCCAAGTGAGGGGGGCTAGGGGTCATCATATGGGAAGTCATAGAGCCCGTAAAAAAATCTGCATCGCAAAAGTCGAATGTGTCCTTAGTCTGTACATTTTTCCCCATCCGTGGTCCCAAAATGAAGAAAAAAAACATTAAAAAAAGGACAAAATTATGAGCTTTAGAAAAAAAATTAATTTTTTTCCTACTTTTCTCGATACATATTATTTTTTTAAATAAACAATTTAAAAAATATTTGTAAACAATTTTGGTGCCACGGATGAATATACTTCTGAGGAACATGTGTGGAAAATTTCATGACGATTTCTCAATTTTTGCGACCTGAAGGACTTCCATGAACTCGAAAGTTATAGTTTCGAGAAAAACGAGTTTAAAAATTTGAGCACGCATTTAAGAGATTTTCACTCAAGTTTTGGGGAATGAAGCTAAAAAATGTATCTATCCGTAAATGCGAAATAAAAATATTTGATTTCATTTACTTTAGAAAGAAGAAAACCCCCTTAACTGAAACAAGTAGGCCATGAAGCTCAACTGTCAACGATTTCATTTGGGCCCGTCGGGAGCTCCGTTCTATAGGCTCATTTTATATTCAACATCCGAACGATTAGGTTGTAGTAGAAGTGAATATTTTGCCCTCATGACAGTTCCAATTTTTCCGCGACTGAAAAAATTTTTCGGTAATTTTTTTAATTTCGATCCAGTGGCTGAATCATCCGCAGCAATGCCCAACCGCGTGTCTTGTAATAAGAGAACCGTGCCCAAGCGCAAGCCCAAGAGGAAGTGCGTCGCGAAGAAACGTCCTCTGGTTGTGCGTACCTATAAGAGGGGTCCCAATTCTACAATTGCGGGCCGCTCATGTAACAAGAATGTCAACCGAAAGAAGAAGACAAAGGCCGGTGCGGCTCCGCGGAAGAAGAATTTGAAATCCAAGCCCCGCAGTACCGCAACGCGGAAGTGCGCCGCCAAGCCCCGCAGTACCGCAACGCGGAAGTGCGCCGCCAAGCCCCGCAGTACCGCAACGCGGAAGTGCGCCGCCAAGCCCAAAAGGGCGCCGCGCCAAAAGCGATGCTTGAATGGTTTGTTGGATGTCCTCCCAGCTGGTTCTCTTGCCCATCATTTGCGCTTCCTTCCAGCTTCCGCAACCGCTCCGGCACCAGATCCAGGACCTGCTGCAGGACCTGCTGCAGCACCGCCTTCCCTGCCCCAGGGGAACGAACCCGAGGTCGCCCGCCTTTCGGCATCGACTGGAACCAGACGTAGAATCACTCGCAGGCCGGTCGCTAGACCGAGAAACTTGCGCGAACCTGATTCAGATTCGGTTATCTTCATACCTTCCCGGACTGACGAAGCCCCAGCGAAGAGGCTGAAAACGAAGGTTACCAAAAAGGTGGTGGGCGGGCGTACAACGGCGAAGCCCAAACCCAAGCCCTATGCCAGTGGGTAGGTAACGCTAAGGGGCATCTGGGTTCCGGTCCTCACCTTGTATCCTCCACAGAGTTATGAGACGAGTGGTGGCCAATGCCAAGGCCAAGGCCAAGGCTCCTGAAGCCACGGCTCTTAGCAAGGCGAAGACCCAGCAGAAGAGGGAAGATCCCATTGTAAGAATTGAGCCGCAAGTGCGCCAGAGCGATGACGATAGTGATAGCGGAGACGACCAGGCCCTCCGATTTAGGCGTTGGGATAATGGCACGAGGAAGACTAACAAGGCGGTTCGAAAGCCTGCGAGACCCTAGATGGACCTTTCTTGGCAGACGTGCCAATTTTCAAATTCCCTGACGTAGTGTGACCAAATTCGATGTGTATGTGTGGATTTTATTTTAACATTTTTGGAGGTGAGACCTTGACAACTTTTCTGAAGGATTTTTCTCTCAACTCTCTATTTTCTAGTTTCTGGCAAAATTTGCAGTGTTCAGGGTCGAGGGCCGAGTGAAAATAGCCGCAGGAAGCAAAAATCAACGAAGCTCTTGGAATTTTCATTTGTTAGCCTCTCATCGTATATTTTGACGTACCTTTTGCATGTTTGGATGTATTTTTAGTAACTGTATTACAATTGTGTAGCTAAATTCAAATACCATTGTTCATATTTCTTGAGACGGTGGGTGGGCAGGTGGTCTGGCCAATTAGGCCAGTGTGCGTGGAAAATGGATAGTTGGGGGTCATCGCAGGCGGCTACCTGTGGGCGGCGATGGTGCACCTAATTTAATGCTAATTAACTCAAGTGGCGGCTGTGGTTGTGTGCTTTGCAGAATGGCTGACAGTGCAACGGTTTGGGGCAAACACAAACTCGGCTTCCTTTCAAACAAATTGCAAGCGCGAGTGCATCAGGTACTGAGTTTATTTCGTGAAGAAAATGCTAGTCTACCAGCTAATTGGGTTACAAAGACGATTTTTAGACATGACTTCAAATTAGCCATTTTTTTGCTTTTTTAAGGAGGCTGGTCACTCTTTGTCAAGTGGGCCACCCTATGAAAGGGATCCCTGTGAAAAAATCTTTCAATCAAGTGGGCCCTGTTCCTCGGTAGAAAAGAAATGCAGTCTGGCGGAGGAGCTCGACGCAACCAGACCAGACTCCATTCTCATCCTGTTTTTTTTATTTTAATTCTTTTTTGTATTCAAAAAAAATTGTCTTTCACCATGGAGTTCTACTGAGTTGCTGATTCTATTTTTTTATTTTTATTTTAAACTTAACTAGTTAGAATCTTGAACCAATTTCGAGCGATCATTTTTCTCATTTATTTTAAACAACTATTTTCAAATGCGTCTTAGAGATTAACCCTTAAATGCCATTCCTGTACTATAGAACTGCTCCTGAAGCTCTTTCGTTGGTATTTCGGTTTTCTTTATTTTTAACTGTGCTTCACCGTATTTATTTATTTTTTCAATTGTATAATTATTTTTATTTGAATCTTATTTTTTCGCCAATTAAAACCGCTGCGAGGTGGTACCTATTCCATTCTATTGCACCTTAATGCCCATCGATGCCTTGAAATCTCAACTGGTATAAAATAAAATTAAATATTTTTATTTGAGTCTGATTTTTCTTATTATTTTTTTTCCGATATTATCGATTATTTATTAAAACCGCTGCGAGGTGGTACCTATTCCATTCTATTGCACCTTAATGCCCATCGGGGCCTTGAAATCTCAACTGGTATAAAATAAAATTAAATATTTTTATTTGAGTCTGATTTTTCTTATTATTTTTTTTCCGATATTATCGATTATTTATTAAAACCGCTGCGAGGTGGTACCTATTCCATTCTATTGCACCTTGATGCCCATCGATGCCTTGGAATCTCAACTGGTATCCAAATTTGAAGATGGGTTTTAACTGACATTCAAGATTTATCAAAGGCTGGGTTTTTTGTGAAGCCTTTGAATAGTTTTCATTTGAGTCTGACTTTTCTTATTTTTTTTTTCCGATATTATCGATTATTTATTAAAACCGCTGCGAGGTGGTCTATTCCATTCTATTGCACCTTAATGCCCATCGGTGCCTTGAAATCTCAACTGGTATTAAAAAAAAATTAAATATTTTTATTTGAGTCTGATTTTTCTTATTATTTTTTTCCGATACTATCGATAATGTATTAGGATAAGCTTAATTATATTTTTTGCGCCATCTTACATTGAAAAATGCCAGTTCTTAAAGCTAATATCCTCAAGCTTCTTTTGGTTTTGAATTTTTAAATATTTTTAATGATTCCTAACTCTGATTTGATTCTATTTCGATTTTTTTCCGTGGATATCGATGTATCGATACCGACTTTTTTTTTTTTTTAGAAAGGCACGCACTGAATCGAAGGCGATTGCTGCTGAGTGCCGGAAACGGAAATGGATATGGTGTATATATAATGTGTGGTGGTAGAAAAGGCACAGGCGGAGGTGGAGGTGGAGGTTAGTGGGGGTCAGAGGTGCAGAGATCCGATCCAGTTTCGTTTCGAGTTCCAGGAAACCCTACCAGCAAACTCCAAGGTCCTCCTCTCCTCCGAAAGCATTTCATTTTCTCTCGTCCGCTCCTCCTGTCGGCCTCTCGGCTAATTTTGCATGCAGCGCACAAAGGCGGTGTGTTGAAAAGGCGTGAAGCCTGGCTGGAGGTCAGAGGGGGCAGGTCGCAGGTCGCAGGTCGCTGGACGTAGGACGCAGGACGCAGGACGGTCACGCAGACGATTGATTTGGAAACGGGCCATTGTCACGCCGTCTATGAAATGGCCAGACGGATACGGATCCAAAATGGTTTCGTTAGCTTGGTGGGGGGGTGGGGAAAGTGACTGTGGATTGT
This sequence comes from Drosophila pseudoananassae pseudoananassae, assembly GCA_018153035.1. NCBI lineage: Eukaryota > Metazoa > Arthropoda > Insecta > Diptera > Drosophilidae > Drosophila > Drosophila pseudoananassae. The sequence continues at coordinate 7,365,125 of JAECXR010000014.1, read as the reverse complement.
CCCGAAAAAGGATTTTCTTAAAGCCCACACTGCCTCCACTCCAGTGTTTGTTTTCTTTCTTTCCTTTTTTTTTTTCTATGGGAAATGCACGTACGCTTCGTGTATTGAAAATAAGGACAGACATCCTTCCACTCCCACCCCCAGCACACACACACACTCAGACATTGAAAAGTTTGTTAGTTCGGACACGAAATATTTTATTATTATATAAAATTTGCCATTATGATGATTATAGCAGCTAGTCCGGTTCCTAGTCCCTGGTCCCTGGGTCCCTGCTCCCTGCTCCCTTTTCGCATGTCCTTGTTGCGGATTCAATGAGCACAGGCTCGTGCTTCGGGTGTTGCATACTTTATGTCCTTGGCGCAATCACAGTCCTGTCTGCCGGACTCCCCGGGGGAGATCCCGGCCAGATGATGACAGGCCCTGCCAGGTTCCATTCTCTTTGCATCTTAAAGCAGAATGCCAGGAGACTCAACAGGATAATAGGTGTGAGGCATGAGGATTTTCGGTTTTTTTTTTCGGTTTTAGAAGAGAACTATGTGTGCGAGTCCTTGGCTGAGGGATGCCAAGTATTTAAAAGCAATGAATTGTAATTTTCGCAATTATGCCGCCCGCCGGAGAAAGGATAACGGAGCCTGATTGTCCTTGTTGGGATTGTCGGCTGATTGTCGTCGCTTTGACATGGAAAGACTCTGCATAAATTAAAAGCGACCTCAATTTTTTTTTTTTTTTTTCTGGGAAAGTTTTCTTTCCATTCTTGTTTTTTTTTGGGCGTTTTTGTGCATCCCGCGATGACGGCAACTCAAGTTTCACTTAATTAACTGCAATAAGAAACTGAAATTAACCTCGAACGCAGTCTCGAGTCCTTTTTGCCGAATGGGTGAGTGGGTGACGAAAGTTTCGCGCCGCCCACACTTGCTCCCTCGCCCTCCGTTGGCTTTCATAATTCCGTTAGCTTATTTGCATCCTTATGGCTGAGAATTGAAGGACGTGACCTGACCCGAGAAGCGGCTCAGAACTAGTCCTGGCTCTCGCAATATATATATTCTCGATCAGGATATCCTGCGAACTGGCCATCCAGTTCGGTGGTGGCTACCCAATGTTGCCAGCAACATGTTGCCAAGAAGGAGCCGCCGGCTCGTCCAATTGGCTCGTTGGGGTTCGTGGCGCCTTGGTTCGTGACTTCGGTCGGTGTCGGACGAGGCGGCTGACGGGGCTGCCGCCTTTTGTGGCACAGTGTTCGTGCAGCAACGAGACGATTCGGTGGCTGCCGTCACCGCATCAGGCCAGGTGTCCTCAAAGGCGATCTTCAAGTGATGTATCATCGGAAAGCAGTTACTGATTCTGGATTCGGGATGCCTAGTCCGGCCAGGCCTGGTCCTAAGCATGTCGGGCATTTACGGCCAGAAAGGCAAAGAGGAAGTGGGCGAGTGGAGCGCGGTGAAGTGTATTGGGTTTCTGCATTCCGCGGCACGCAAGGCAAGGCAGGAGAAAAAGTCTCTAAAGGAGCAGAGCCAGGAGCAGTGGAGGGGGACTGGTTACGGGAATGGATAACCAAAAACCCGAAACCCCAACCCGTAACCTGTTACCCGTAACCCGTAACCCGTAACCCGGAACAGAACCGCAACCGAAACGAAACGTAACGAAATGAAATGAGGAAAATGGGAATGGGAGTGGGAATGGGAATGGGAATGGGAACTGGGAGTAGTATGTAGTAGTAGCACTACTAGCACTAGCAGAACTGGGAAATGGGAAATGGGAGTGAGGAGTGTAGCGTTCAGAGTGTGGAGCTCAACTCAAACGGAGCTTAACTTAACCTTTGGCTCAACCACAACGCTCCGGGTGGTGCAGTTGCCATTGCAGCTTCAGCATCAGCACCATCTCTTAAAGCCGCCATCTGGCTCTGTGGAAGGAATTTCAATTGCCCTGCCAGCCAGTCAGCTGAGGAGCTCGGCTATTATCCTATTTTCCGTATGAATTTTTCATCGCAAGAGTTTCTCCATCACCACCCTCCAATCTCCAATCTCCCAAATGTTCGTTCATAAATTGCTTGTTGTGGTTGTCACTTTGCCAGAAATTCGTTTAATCCTTGGACCAGGACATGCCTCCCACATTGAAGCCAAAATTTCATTAAAATGACAAATATTCAAGCATTAATATTTATTGATTGGCAAGGCTACTTTGCCGGTAAAGGTGTTGTACATTTTCGCCAAAAATTGAAACAATTGAAATGCGGATGAAAGCTTAAAGTCCTTTCGTGGCATTAAGGATAAGCCAGAAGAGAGAGGTGGGATGGCGACGGAGACACCAACTTCAACTAAAAGTAATTCCACTAAAATGTTTATAACAAATCCAAACACAAATGCCGGTGGCGGGATAAGGTGGAGTTGCGGGAAAGGATAAGACAGCATACCCATACCCACACCCCCGAAGGATAGGCCAGGATGAGCTCCGGGTTGGCGCATTACCCGTATTTACCTCCGTGTCTGAGCAAGCAGACGAAACGAAATTTAAAAGTGAAATCAAACAATGCGAAAATAACTTGCAAAACAATGTCAAGTGTTTTGCGAATGAATCGGCATCGGCGCGTGTGTACCGGCAAGGGGGTACTACTACCTGCCAGGCATAGGTGGGTTAACAGCCGGCTGGTGAGTGGAGGGGGGGAGGGCGTTGTAGCCACCGAAGCGGAAACGGAAATTGCACGACAAGAAACGAGAAATGAATTGGACGAGCAGAGCTGAACTGAACAAACAAGTTGGCCACGGAATGGTTGGCTTTCCTTTTTTTTTTTGTTTTTTTTCCTCCAATTTGCATGGCGCATACATATGTTGGTTTTGGCTTTTTGTTTCTGCCTGGAAATCTATTTAGTTAGGGAAAGCATTTTCCACCCGCCACAGTCGTCGGGGCCTAAACTTTTGATTTGCAAATCTTCGAGTCGTTTCGCCAACTTTCGCCAGGGGGGGCTATTGAAATGTTCTAATATGTTTAGACTAACTTTTGTTTGGAACTTGTACTTTGAAAATAAATAAAGGTTTCTAAACGTTGAAGGTAAGTTGTGGTATTATTACTTATGACTATGAGTACTATACCTTTTTTGGCGCTTTTGGATTGGGGTTTCTTGAGTTAGGTTTGAGAACATATTTTAAAGACCTAAGGGCGAAGGTCTTGAAACTTTTAAAGGCGATCTTAGAAACTCAACTAAATGAAGGAGGTCTGGATTTAAAATATAGATTTTAAAGGAGATTTTTAGTAAATCCTTAAAGCTTTTAGACTTTAAAGGGCTATTTTGTATTTTTATTTGAGTTTTCTTCAGTTATAATTAGGGATAGTTATTACGTTTCTTATCTATATTTACTTATTTTATTTACTTATTCTTATCCTATTAATTAGATAGATTCATATGGAAAGTTTTAGGCATTTTTATAGTAATTTCAATGAAAGAACTATATTAACTAAGACACTATTAACACTATATAACCAAGCCTATGTTTTTTTATTTCTTGTGAGTTTTCTGGAGTTATGATGGAGGATGGGAAGCTTTTCCTGTACCCCTTTTATAAATAATTAAAAAAGGAAAGTTAAAGCACTTTCTATAGTGATTTTAATAACTAAACTCTAACCCAAATTAATAAAGTCTAGTTTCAAAATAAAGATCTTAAAAGGTATCTTTAAAAAAAAATGATCTAATCAGATTAGGCATTTCGTCTATATTGGTTGTATACTTTTTCTTGAGATCTCTAGAGTTATAGCTTCAGACTTGGGATTTCTTTTAATTTTTGTTGCACTTTTTTATGAGTTTTCTTGAGTTTTAACTAAGGATAGTAGTACTTTCCATATATCCTTAACTTTATACACTAAATATGTAAAATATAGTAATTTTAATAAAAAGAACCCCCTTAACTTGGACTACATAACACATTTTAAGAAATAAACCCCAAAAAACGAAATAACCTTCCATATCTCGGATTTCTTTGAGTGTTTTTGGAAGACGTCTTACCAACGCAGCCAATAGATTTGCTTTGGTCTTGTTGTCCTGGCGGCAAGCCAGGTCCTGACTAAGTGTATGTGTATGTGTGTGAGTGTTTGTTTGTCTCTGTGTGTGTGTGTGTGTGTGTGTGTGTGGATGGAAGCCAAACTCTCTGGCTTGCTGCAGCTACAACCGCAACAGTTGCGGCGACACTTTTGTCGCTTTGAAGCAGTCGAGAAGGCCACTTGAGTCAAGTGCAGCCAGGGCAACAGGCGGCAACAACCAGTGGCACGGGGGGGATGCTCAACAATTGGGCCAAGGGGGAAGGAGGGGGGGACTAGGGAGGGTCCCTGCCACAGCAGAGAAGGTGAAAAGGTATGCCCGTTGTCGACCTTAGACCCCCTTCAGCATTGAAACACATTCTTGGCACAATCCTCCATCTCCCTTCCCACCGGTTGGAAGCGCTCCTTTTTTGGAAGTCCTGCCCCCTCCCCCTCCTCCTAGCCCTCCTCCCTGATCCGTGGCAGTGTCTGGTTCGTTCGTCCTTTCCGCTGACAAAGCAAAGTAAAAGTTAACTTAAGCAGCTGCCAAGTGACTTGAAAGTACTTGAGCGCATCCTTAAGCAGGATATCAACTGGCAAAAGCGCTGAAAGGAGCAGCCTCTCTGTCTCCAAGTCTCAGTTCAGTTTGTAGAAGGACCCCCTTCGCATCCTTTCGTCGCCTTTTGGCTTTCGGTTTTCGGCTCTCGGCTTTGTTTCAGCGAAACGCATGAAAATATTACAAGTTCGGGACGAGAACTCTGTCTGCCGGAAATCACAGTCGGAAACGCCCCCAGAAATTCCCAGGCTAAAGTATGCCCCGAAAACTAGTGACCTCACTGGTTTCTCTTCCTTGGGTTTTCACTTAATTAGTTGTAGACCTATTTAAGATCCAATATTTTGACTAATATCCAGGATGGATATAATATTCGCTGTGCATTTCCGTGATTTTTCCGGGATGGAGTGACTGGCGGTCTGCTAGACTGGCGACATCTGGAACGCATCTCCGTCGGACTGGGCGTCATCCGTATCCGCCATCCTGGCATCATGGCATCCGCCATCCTCCCGCGACCACTGCGCCATGGCATCACGTTGTGGCCTTTTATTAGATACGTGCTGTATCTCTGTTTACCAACTTTGATGGTGTTAATGCTGGTTTGTTGCCTTTCCGAGAGAAAGGCGAGAAAGTAAAAAGAACGAAGGACGAGACAGCCTCGGCGTTGGTCTTTGTTGCCTGCCACCCTCCCGCTGTCTGATATATATCTGTCCCAAGCATATATCCTGGCAAGTGCAGTGGCCTGTTTTTTTTTTTAAAAAAAAAAAGCTGATCGGAGGGCAGTTGCTTTCGTTACAAGTATTTGGAGCCAAGGGCAACAGCTCCAATAAAACGGAAACCTGTTTACAAATTTAATTAAAAGTGCAATTGCGCCTGATTTCTGCACAGACTGCATGGCACTGTTCTCCGGCAAGCAGTTTCTACTGCATATAGTATATATATTAGCATATATAGTGTATACTCGGGTTTCTGTTTCGGTTCTCATGTACTGGAAGCCACACTCTCCAGAGCGCATTGAAAATTCAGCAGCAATTGTGTTTTTGGAGTTCGGCTCCAATTGGAGGTCAGTGGCTCAGTGGCTCTGGGTAGGGCATTAAGGGGGTCAGCATAAGGTTGACTTTTAAATAATTTGAAAAAATATTTCAAGAAGAGTTAGGATCTCTACAAGTACCGGGTATGAATATTAAATGAAGCTGTGCGTCCTGCAGTCCTGCGGCGCCGTCGTCACTGAAATCGCATGGACCGGAAATGCGCAAAACTAACGGATAATGGATAACGGCAGCGTGGCTGGTAACTGAATCCTGGCGCAACCGAGTGTGGCCTTAAATGGTGTGCGACCCCGCCAGCAAAGGCAACGAGAAAGTTTCCCAGGGCCTGGGATAGTCTGGGCTGGGCTGGGCTGGAGAGAGCATCCTGCAGGATGCATAAACTCCCGAATAACGCTAAATGTCATGGTTATGTTTACACAGACCCGCGACTGAAATTAAGCGGAAGTGGCCGTTAAAGTTGGTTTCTTTCTTTTTTTTTTTGTCCCAACAGCTCTTGGCAATTAAAGCAAATTAATGCTGAATTAATTCATAGACGGTGGCTGGGGCTGTCTCTGCTGACTGCCCGACTAGCCGGGATCCGGGATCCGGGATCCGGGACGCCTGTCTGCCGATGATGATTGCGCTGCAGGCCAGCGTGAGAGCGACTACTCCGGATTATGGAGGATGGAGCCCCAATTTCGATGATGTGTTTACCGCGCCCGCCGATTATAATGACCATAATGATGATTCCGAAGCCAAAAGAAGCAGGAGCAGGGGCTGAAGCAGGACATCCAGGGCATCCAGGATACTACTGCCAGGAGGTAACCATGTGGCAAGAGGAAAGTGCAATCAGCAGAGCTGTAAATTATCAAAGGCATCTTTCAATGCGAGCCAGTTGGCATGCACTGGACGGAAGAGGAGGCAAGGACCTGGGCCTATAACGACTATCCTGCGACGGTTTGTTGCAGTGCACCACCACTGCCAGGTGGCATTGCAGTACGAATTCCGGCTGAACCAGGGGGTGGGTAATGAAGCAAATGCTTGCCAGCCAGGGGTGTAGGTATTGCGGAATGGATGGCTGGCTGGAAGGATGGATGGATGGACTGTCGAATGGTGAACAGAGCCTGGGTTTTGGCCGGCAAACTGGCAAACAAGCATCAATTATTCCGAATGTTGAATATGTATTCGGAAAAGGGGGTAGGGTGCAAGGATTCCGCTGCAGGACACCTGGATAAGTGCTAGACGGTAGACGCTTTGGACAATCGGCGGTGGGAGTGGGGTGTGGGGGCTGGCAGATTACACAGCCCTTTCATTACCACTTCATTTCATTTTCCTTCAAGGATAAGCCCCCAATTATCTGTTCTTTCTGATCAGCCCCGGCCAGACGGGCGAGAGACCTTCTTTCCGATTGATGGCCAAAAAGGATCAAGGCCCAGTGCCCAGGGCCGGCCCCAAAGTTGGCTCAATGAAATCGAAATTGTGGTCACACAGCTTTCGCCACGCCAGGTTCGAGAGAGTCCTGCGTGCAGGACGCGTGCCTCCAAAGTTGACCTTCTCCCCAAGCCACCCAGCCTCCCAGGCAGCTTGCCCCATTTGGTGGCACGTGCACGCACATTTCTTGTGGGTGGTGGCCGGGTTGGCTTTCGGGAGGTGTCGAGGCTGCCGAGAGAGCTTGTCACCAGAACTTGGCTCTTGCGCTTGCTTGCTCCTTAATTGCTATTCTAAACAGGCTGCACTTTTGTTGTTCTTGCCTTTCGGGGCCAAGTGCCTGCCACGCCCGCCATGCCCGCCGTGCCCGCCACGCCCCCTGTGTTTTGCGGTAATTGAATTAGCCAACTTTGGGAAATGGAGCGGTTGTGGTAGGCTCGGTCTGGTCTGGTCTGGTCTGGTCTGGCCCGCTGGCTATACATTCCAAGATGATCCATCTAAGCTGTAAGGAAAAGTATTCATTTTTAAAGAGAGTCCTGGCTCCTGAATTGATTTTCGTTGAAAATTAAATGAAAATTATAAAGCCAGGATACTTGCATCGATTGCGGCCGTAAATAAAACAAAGACAGAACCAATTTCTGGACTGCAGTCGAGCTGTGTGCTATATCAATCAGCCAGATGGACTAGACATCGAACACACGTCTCTGCATACCTATATCCTTTTATATCCTTTGGGCCGAGAACGTTTGGCCATTTGAACAGCCGATGCAAATACTTAATATTTATTTATTTGCCATTTGGTTGTCTGTTTGCATTGTCCTTGCAGGGGGGATATAAGGGTGAGGATGAGGATGAGGATGTCTAGGATGCGTTCAAGTTTATTTGACTTTGCTCCTCAGATGTGTTGCAGTTGGAGTTGGAGATCTCAAAGCTGGTTTCTGGTTTCTGCGTTTGACCAAAAACTTTTCTGGGGATACACACACCCACACACAACAAGTGTGGCAGTCTGTGTGGCAAATCGCTTGCTATTTTAATTAGTTTGTCCAAAAAGGCCAACAACTTGGCCAAAAGCAAACAAGCAAAATACTGGAGGGCGGGCGGAATTCAATTATGCCAGCTTAATTGCTTCAATTGCTAGTTTCTGGCCAAGAAAAACGACTTTGGCTTACAATGCGATCCCAATCCCAATCACAATAACAATCACAATAGTGGATTAACCGAATGGCTTATTATTGGCCCACATTGGTGGACCTCTTGGCCACAATTCAATATTCATTTCCATCACAATTAATCCGGATTCAAAGGATTTATTCTTTGTGCTTCCTAAAGTCCTGCCGTCCTGAAATGATATTGGAATTATTATAGAAATAATAAAAATATAAAACTTCTTTACACTTTATTGCATTCTTTGTGAATTAAATTCACAATTTTGTCCTCAGAAAGGATTCTCTTCCTTGTTTAGCTTTTGTGTCCTGTGATCCGGTGTGTCCTGTGATTCCAGTTTCTATATATGGTGGTAGCCATCATCATGGTTGATATGGCCCGGGGCGATTTCTATAACGCGTCCGATTTTATTACATATTGTGTGTTTATTGTCACACACACTCACCCACACAGGACACTACTGAAATTTTCTTAAAAAATATATCCAGCAGGACCAAAAAAGGACCAAAAAGGGGGGCCACTACAAGAAAAAGAATAGAAAAGAAATAACAACAAAAAAAAAAAAAAAAAATTGGAAGCAAAATGCCCCAGAGCACAATAAGGGATGATGGGAATTTTACTAAGAATTTTTCATTTCCTTTAACACACACATCCCCACACACAGGACATCCACACACCCACACACATACACAGATCAGTATGTGTGTGATAGAGGGCGGGGCATAAACATGTCTGATGATATGGCTGCTGGCCTGGCCTGAGCTGGCCTGGCCCTTTTCTCCAGTCCAGATCTCCAGATCCAGACAACGACAACCAACGACGACGACTATTCAATATTTCCTTCAGCAATAGTCCATGGCCGTGGGTTGGAAGGGGCAGCTGTGTGAGACGAGGGGGCGTGCGGCCAATGGAGTGTGTCTCCTGGGAACCCACGCCCCCAATTGGACAATGTCGGCGCCGGATATTGGCCAGTTCGGTGGCCGAAAATTTATTCATCGTCTTGGTTTTGGCTTTTAGCTTTTAGCTCTTAGCTCTTGGCCAGAATGAAGAAAATTACAGAATTTTTCATTTGAATGGAGCAGTTAATGTTTGTTGGCGGAACTTAACTTGGCCAGAACTAGATGTTTTCTCAACAAGCCATTAGTTGGGTTATGATTTGGTCAAGATGGATATGGTTTTGTGGGCTATGCTTAGTGATTACTGGTGTTGAGATCTGTGGATTAGAACCCCCTTTGAAGGCATCCGCCACTGTCATGTACAATAAATGAAATCAAAATGGCAAAAACCGATTACAAAACTTGTCAAACTTTCGGCTGACCAACAACAATCTACTGATAATTACTATCTGGGGAGCCCTAACTTATCTGGCCACCGTCGTCCGAGCAGCTCCTCCCAGCTCCATGACAAGGACATTTTTCCGCTTTTCCAATTTCAAGGCAAAAAAAGAAAATGACGAGAAAATGCGAAGCGGGAGGTCAACTTGCCGACACTTGTTCAACTTTTGGCTTCTTTACTTTTATTTTATTTGATTTTTTTTTTGTTTTTTTTTTTGGTTTTTGTAGCAATCAAGAAATGGCAATACGTGTGCCGGCGGACAGAAATGACTGACCAGGCCAGGCCCCCTTCTACGCTTTCCCAGAAGTTGGTCCTCAGTGCGTGCAATTATTTTACTTTTCATAACTCGTACAAACTAATAATGCAATACAGCGACAAATATTTGTTGACAACACACACCAGTAACCGGGGCAGTGTCTGAGGGGGTCATGACCTGACCCCACATGCGTGCCTAAAGACAACAACACGCAAAGAAAGAGGTATTAACTTAGGATTGATTTCTAAACCATTTAGTTTTCATCTTTAAAGTCATCTCTAAGATGGCTTATATTTATTATTATTTATAATATTTATAAATTTTAAAACATTTCTCTCTGTGTAGAACAAGTACACCAACATTGTTGACTTGTTTCTTGTTTGGCAGTGTCGAAAATTACTTTATAACAGCCAAGTAAATTTGGCTGACTAACAAAGTACAGATGTGGCCGGAATGAAGAGGGGGGGAAGATAGCGGATAAAGCGTTGAAAAGAGGGCGGGGTGTACGGGGAGATTCCCTCTGCACTGGCCATATTTTGTTGCACTGCAACACTCGGTTTACTAATTAAATATGATAAATATGAGACGATGAGCAAAAGTTTTGCTCAACGCTTGTCGCCCCCCACTTTTCAGTTTGCTGTCAAAGCTAATAAAGTTGCAACTCGTGTTGCAGCTGCTTTTTGCCGGATTTTGTTGCAATGTTGATATCCAAGCCCGGCCACAAATTATGGCAATTGCTAGTGGCAGTCTCGAGCGGTGTTAAATTACAGATACCAATCAAAAATCTAACAGATATACTGTGTATGCCTGTAAGGGAAATGTAGAATTTAAGAATATAATTTAAGAATTCGTACTTCATTTAATTAGTAGAAAAGTAGACATATTAAAACGTTATTTAACTTTCATTAACTAAGTTTATTTCTTGCAGAAACTAATCCATATGGACAAGGACAAATCCAGGACGAGAAGAAGAGGACTTAACTGGATCTGACAAAAATTGATTATGGCCTATTTTTAAGTGAATGTATTGTATTTCCAAGTAACTTATTGTATTTCCTTTTTTTGGTGAGCCATGTCCGAAAAGGACAGCCTCCAAATATATTATACCTTTCTTTTGGTGTTTTCTTTCCGCGCGACTGTATGTAGCTCCAGAGAGTAGAATCCTGTGTGGATTTGTATAAAATCTCTTTTCATTTCAACTTCAGTATCCTTTGCGGATTTTTTATCTTTAGTATCTTGAGCAGATTTATGTGATATCTGTTTTTACTTTATAATTCACTTTCCTGTGTGGGTTTATATTAAATATTTTTTTTAAACTTAATAATCATTTGGCTCCTACAGTCGCGCGCGGAATTTTCAAAAATAAATTACAAAATTTTTTTTTCTTAAATTTTTACACCAACTTACCCTGGGGTCACGCTCGATTTTTTTTGTAAATTAGAACGACATACAGATAAGTGTACCCTTTTGACAAGTATGTCGTTCTAATTTTAAAACGACATAGCTCCAAAATTAGCTATATTTTCAGTATGTAGCTCTTATTTTAAAACGACATAACTTCAAATTAGCCTCATTTTTTCGGTATGTCGTTCTAAATTTAAAACGACATACTTTTTCGTTATGGTTTGTAATTTTATGTCGTTCTAATTTATAAAAAAAAAATCGAGCGTGACCCCAGTGCATGATAGTGTGAAATTTTAGAAAAAAAAAATTTTAAACTTCATAAAAAAAAATTCTGCGCGCGACTGTACGGGCTAAGCGATAATTGGGTGTTAAAAAAAAATGTATCCACTCAGGATAATGACGTCTTCATCTGTCTGGAGCTTCATACAGTCGCGCGGAAAGAAAACACCAAACGGAAGGTACAATATATTTGGAGTCTGCCCTTTTGGGACATAACCTCCACGCACAAAACAATATACAATAGATCTCTTAAAATTAGACCCAGTTGCGGTGGGGCATCAAACGGCATTTTATCGGCCCCGTGTTCGTCCATATCGGTCGGTAACGTCCTGAAAAAAAAATTAACAATTAGTGAAACTTAAAAAACTGTTAATTATTTCTAATTTTTGGGGAAAAAAATTCAAATTTTTTAAATGGGAAATAATAGGCAGATCCATAAATGTTATACCTTCCCGATCTCAGAACTCAGAGTAGCATTATTTTTAAACAAAACCTAATCACATAATGTTTGACCCATTTTTTAGAATTTTTCCCAGGGGTATCTTCATGATTTTTCCTAAAAAATGGCTAAAATTTGTATTGTTTGATATTTCCTATGTTTTGATGCAGATCGAGGAGGCTTTAAGTCCCTAGTTTAAAGTGGTATTCAATTATTGGCCAAGATATTGGCTAAAACGTTTCCAAAAAGTAGCCTATAGGACTCAGATGGATATAGATATATACTTTATGTGGTTGGAGATACCCAAGTATACTGCCTTAAGTCCTCTTGGTAACCCTCCTTGAATAAAACTGCCCATGTCTGGCCAAGAAAAGAGATGACAGACAAATGGGAAATCAAAAAGTCGCGCACACAATTAGCCAGGCCCAAGCCCAAAGACTGTTGCGGCTTAAACGGCTGGGGGAGAGGGCGAGGGTCAAGGCTGCCAGCCACCCCCTGCTGACAGCGGGGTACAAGCGGAATTGTCGCCTGTTGTCAGACGTCAGGATGGGCAATAGGGAAAAAGTTGTCCGGCTGGCATTGTTGTTGCCTTTGTTTCGGCTCATATTATTTTTGTTTTTGTATTCAAAGCAGCTGTTAACAACAGACAGTATGGCGGGGAGGGAGTGGCACATAAAGAAGATGACTTTGGGCTTCTCCAAAGCCCGCCAGAAGCCTCGGTTCTTCCCCCAAAAACATCCCTGGAAGGCAAGTTTTTCGATTATGCGCTCGTAAAAAGTTCTCTGTGGGTGTGTGCCCCCTCCCCCACCCTTAAGTCAAACACACACATACCACACTCATAAAACAATACCGGAGGCACATGTTGACAAAACTCCATGGGCGTAGGCAGGCCGGAGGGGGTCTCAACTCAACGACAATGTCATAAACAAGCAATAAAAAAGCATAAAAAGCTGGCAAAAGCGTTGCGAGGCGCACTGATTACCATGTGATCAACATCATCCATCCAACCATCCATTCAGCCAGCCCCGTCCCTTTTGGCCTTTGCCCCTTGGGGTCTGATGACGCCCCGGGACTCCACAGCTAAGGGTATTCCCGCTATTCATATGTCCGAGACAAAGGCCTACAGCCAGCATGCCGCCAGGTCGCGTTTTTTTTCTCATTTGGGTGGAGTTATCCTGTTTCTTTAGATGGTCTTATGTTATGGTGTTTGTTGTTGGGGTTTCAAGGGGTTTTAATTCTTTCTGGCAAGGACTACTAGTATTGGACTAACTATAGTGATATATAATAACTATTGTGCTAACTTAAGTCAACTTAAGTTTAAGTTGACTCGAATAAGAAGCTCAAAATGCCGCCCAAAATAGGCCAAAGGGTTCCAGCTCTTTCCGACAAGGATAACTCTTTATAATCCACTTTATTACAAGAATATATATTATTGCAAGATATACCTATGATCTTTGAAGCTACCCGCATTTTAAATGAAATATATTTTAGATTACTGAAGATGAAGCTTGAAATCACGCCAACAAAAGGTATATTTTTAAAGGGTTCCAACTCTTTTTCTATATTATTTTTAATATTCTTCATGACTATATTGGAGGAGCTGAAAACCCCCACAAAAATGGTATAATGGTCGAGGGGTAACCTATATACAATATATAATACCTATAACTACCGTAATCTAAAAGCTATCTACTTTTTATGAAACCTATTTCAGATTACTGAAGATGAAGCAGATCCATCTGTAAATCTTGCCAAAATAAGGAGTCTTGAATCTGATCTTAATATCGAAACCTTATAAACCAATATTTCTTAAAGAAACCAAGTCACCTTCAGAAATATTAGAAGCTTTAAATAAAGACCATCAACAAAACCACATATGAAGCCTTAAAGACTCGCATCTCAACTATTTAAGAAGCATAGCTCCCAGGCATATGTTGGGAGCCCTAACACGTCCCCTTATCCGATGCCCATTAGCCCACAAGTCATGGTTAGAATATAGCTTCCAGGCAGGACTGTCAGTTTGTCAGCTTGTCGATTTGTCGGTTTGTCCGCCAGGATTTATTGTAAGCCTTAGGTTTCATTTGCGCTTTTCCAGCCAAGGCGCTTGCTTATGCCGACTTTAAAGCCCAAAAAGCACTTCCGGCTACCCTTTTGTTGTAATGAGTTTTAAACCGAGTGGGCACTATTCTCTTATCGAGTTCTAACCGGCCTGCCTACACAAACAACTCATTTTTAATGCAAATATTTAGTTTTTTTTGTCGGTGATGGTTTTTTATGATTCTGGGAAATCGAGACAGGTGGCAAGAGTGTGGGTGGAAGTAAAAACAAAAAAAGCAAAGGCAAAATGCAAAATGCAAAAGCAAAAAGCTAAAGCCAAACCCCTGATCAAAGGTTAAAATAAACTGGAGCACGTCATGTAAATGTTTACACATCATCACCACCATTCAGCTAACCAAACATATCGACCTCATCGGGGCAAGGACGTGGCAAGAGCAGCATGAGCCGGAGCCGAAGCGGCAGCAGGTCCTGTGAAAATCCTTCAACCTCCCTGTATGTGGCAAGGGGTTCTGAACATTATTGGCGCATATGTTCAACACAAATTCCACAGATTGATGTTGGAATTTTTTTATTAGCATTTCTATTTGCCCCTCTCCCTACCCCACTAGAGTCTATCCCCCTTCTTGCTACTTTTTTTCTTGTTTTTTTTTTTTGTTTTTTTTTTGTTTTTATTTTGTTGATGGCATACGCCGAAAATGTTCATGTCTGTGCCATTGTCCTTTGGCTCGATGGATGAACAACCTTCCTGTATGTATGTATGTATCTTCTCTTCAAACAAAGGCATTTTTAAATTGTGCGTTCTATTTTTTTCCCCTCCATTTTTGTTGCTCTATATTTCCCTTGACAAAAACAATAAAAACACACACCCACCCACCCACACCCACCCACACACACACACTAGAAAAGCGTCAACAAAAAGGGAATAACAGAAGAGGGAAATCGAATTGAAAGCTAAAGAGTAAATCGATTGATTTCATGTTGATTACCTTGATTTGTGTTCCTCCATTGGACGGATGGAGGACGGATTCGTCCTCGGACGGATTCTATAAGAGGCTTAGCGAAAAAGAGACAGGGATTGTCTTCCCATTTACAGGTTTCAATCCGATGTTTACACAGACGAGGCACTCCCACACCCACCTCTCCATTCCATTCAGGACCCGCTCGGCGGCTCTGCTACCATTTCAGATATAATCAAAATCAGAATATTCGCCAGATTTAAGGATCACGAGCTTTTTTTTGAATAAAATGCCGAATATTTCAGGGACTTGAAATAGAATATCGAAATAGATATCTAAACTTGTACAAAAAAATGTAGAAATATGTTGAAAATTGTTCAAATATATATGTTCTTTTGGCTTTAAAAAGATTATTGTTTAATTGTTTTAGAAACAAACTAGTTTTGGACTTGCTTTTCCTTTTTTCTTTCTAGGACTTGCTTTTCCAAACTTAAAGACTTTAATTTTGGTAAGTATTTTCCCTAATCCATAGCTTGAATTTTCTGATTTCTACAAACATTTCTCTCCCAAGTAGGCCTTGTGCCCAAATTGTCAAATTGTAGTCCCAAACCCCAATCCCATTTCTAGTCATTCTACGATTTCACTCCGAACAGTGAAGTCGTTTTAAAATTAATATAGTAGAATTTCGTGAAATTAAATAAAATTGTGTCGGTGTTTTTCCGATTTTTTTGGAATAAGTTTTGTCACTTCTGGTTTCTAAAATGGTGAAAGCAAAGGCACTCGTGGACAAGGCCCGTAAAGGGACGGCGGGCAGGGCCCGTTCGGCAGCTAAGCCTTGTAAGCGTGGCCGTTCCGTAAAGAATCCTAAGAGCAAAAATAAAAAGGATCGGGTGTATAAGAAAACCTGCTCAAAACCCAAAAAACGGGGTAAAAAGGGAAGAAAACCAAAGTCCATCCTGAAACGTAAATGTCAGCGCAAGACTAGCTCCTCCAACCGTAAGTTGGATTGATCCATAGATCTATGATTTGTATAATGTGGTTCTCTATCTTTAGTGTGCCACGTCCGATTTGAAGGCTGCAAGTGTAGAGAGAATGGACAGACAATCTGCCTCCAGTGCTTGGGAAACATCTGTGATCTGGCTAAGGCTGGCGTTACACCCAGCGAGATGCAACTCGTTCTAGACCACCGTTTCAGAAAGGCAAACTGACAGGTGCAGGCCCGCATGACAGAAGTTACCCAAACATTTGGTATTCTCAGGATTTTAAATGTATAGTTCTGGAACAGTTTTTGTCAAAAATCTCAATTTTTTCTAAATTTGAATAAATTTTTTCATATCGCAGAGTCACTCTAGTACTAATAAACGCAATGTGGCTTAAACATTTTGGTTGACATCCGTTATACGTCATAATTTCATAAGGATCGGCCAACTATATCCGATCTTTGCGATATATATCCGGTTTTAACTGCAAGGGTATATCAACTTTGGCTCCGCCCGAAGTTAGCTTTCCTTTCTTGTTTTGTTTTTTTAGTTAGTTATATCTTTCAAATAACTACTATATAAACCGACCTATAATTACCAGGATATACAACCATACTTAGTTTTGTAAAACCACTTAATTTTACTAAAATTACTAAAGGATAACATGTTTTTTATAAATTAAAAGACTGAATATGTAAACACTCATATTTCCATTGCCTACTTTTGAGGGCGCCTAGAAATCGAATAAAATTGTAGAGTAAAATTTTTGCGTTTCGTTGCGTATGATAAGTTTCCAGAAAATGCTTTAGTTTGGTAACTATTCAATAAAATTTTTAAAAATAATTAATTAAGAAACAGCGCCCTCCTCCTCGATTCTCATAGGTTGCACCTAAGCAGGCCCGAAAAATCGGAAAAAATAATTATTTATTTTTTGTAAATGTTGTTTGTAATTTTTTGTGTTGTTGTAGGCTTTGGTGGTTGTAGTTTTTTGTTGTTTTTTTAGTTTTTGTTGTTGTAGTTTGTTCTTGTTGTACTTAGTTGTTGTTGTAGGTTGTTTGATGTTGTAGGTAGTAGGTTGTTGTTATGGTTTAAGTTGGTGTATTTTGTTGTTGTTGTAGTTTGTTGTTGTTGTTGTATATTGTTGTTGTTGTTGTATATTGTTGTTGTTGTATATTGTTGTTGTTGTAGATTGTTGTAGATTGTTGTTGTTGTAGATTGTTGTTGTTGTAGATTGTTGTTGTTGCAGATTGTTGTTGTTGTAGATTGTTGTTGTTGTAGATTTTTGTTGTTGTAAATTGTTGTTGTTGTAAATTGTTGTTGTTGTAGATTGTTGTTGTTGTAAATTGATGTTGTTGTAATTTGTTGTTGTTGTAATTTGTTGTAGTTGCTTGTTGTACATTTTTTAAATTTTTATTGTAATTTATGTTGTTGCTATTTGTTGTTGTTGTCGTAATTTGTATTGTAATTTCTTTTTAAATTGTTGTACATTTTTTTCTTCAATTTTTTATTATTTTTTTTTAATTTTATGAACATTTTTTGTTGTAATTTCTCTTTTTTTTTACTGAATTTTTGTTGCAAGTTTTTAAAAAGCCATCAAACCCCTAGCAACTCTATAATTTATATAGCCCAAGAATAAGCCAAAACTTTGCCGAAAAAAAAAATAAAGAAAATTTGGCAAATTGAAAAGCTAATCCTTAAGGGCAAGGACTCACCCCTTATCCCTGCTAGTGAAAATCAGAGTGACAAAAGGACGCCAAGCCTGCCAGGAAAAAATGCCTACATTACGCATTCCAAACACGAATTGAAACTTAAAAACTTTGCACGATAAGTCGGGCAGCCAGGGAGCCACGATGGCGACAAGGTCAGGGGGGCATGTCCCCGTACATATAGACGATATAGCCCGCTATAGTTGGGCGATGAGCTGCGAGTGGGCGGCTTAGGCTAGAAAAGCGGGGAAAGGGCGGTCAGAACGCCCTCGAAGAGTGCCAAATTGTCGGAGATTGTCAACTAAAAATTGGCATTAAGGTGGAAAATCACGTACGCCGCCGGATTGTGTTCGTCTTTCTTGTCTTTTTCGTCCTTTTGGTCCTTTTTTCTCCACTTTGGTTTAAAATTGGAACGTTGAAAGCCATGATGACGTCTTGCAGGCCGTCCCCGTCAACAAATTGAAATGAAATGGAAAAAGTATACGGGTATGTTGGAGTGTAATTGTATCTGTAAATGTATCTGTATCTGTGGCTGTGTCCTTAGCGCTCGTGTATCCTGTAACTGGCAATCCAGTTGAGTTTAAGCCCAATGATGAAGTTGTTAATAAAGTTGTTAAGTGAATTGGCCCGGCCTGGCTTTGGCCTGTCTTTGGCCTGAAGTTCTTTAGTGGGCTTAGTTTTTGGACTCATGTGGCCGCTCCCCACCCCACCATCCTGGTTGTCCTTCCTCGAAGCGAATTTTGTGCATAAATCCGTTTTATCTTGAAGAGCGGAACCGCAGCATCCTGCCAGAAGCTCTTCCTCGGCCCGCAGATTTCTTTTTGTTTCCTTATGTTTCCTTGTGTTTCCTCTCTACCCTTTGCCTTCTCATGCAGCAGCGTTAAATAAACACAATTTTCGCAGCTGCAACGGCTGCCTGCCACCACCCATCATGCACCACCCACCGCCTCCTGCCTTCTGCCTCATGCCTCCTGCCCAGTTTTTCCTTCTTATTGCTGCGGTCGCTTGTTTCATAGTTTCCAATTTCCAAGAGTCCAGCGGTTTTCTTTCCTTTTTTTCTGAAGTATTTTCTTCTCTTTTCTCTGTTTTTTTTTTTGTGGATTCTTTTCTTGGAAGAACCCCCCAGCACACCCCCTTTCTCTTTTTTCCGCCTTTCTCGCCACTCTGCTGCGGCTGCGTTCCATTTGTTGGTTTCGGCTAACGAAAATTTTATTACAAGTTTTCTATAATCGACTTGCGAGCTGTGGCGGCAAGTGGCAAGTGGAAATCGCCTTCTTCTTGGGGAACCCCTACACCCCGTAACGATAATATCGTAAAATTCTTATCGAACGGTTCCCGGGCTGTGCCAGAGAGGATGTGCCAGAGGATGATGTTTATGCAAGTGTGTTTGCACTTTTTCCCAGCCAGCGATTATTAAACGAGATTTACTTTTCCTTCTAAGATCGAACAAGTTACGAGTGTGTGCTTATTGAAAGCCAAGACATAAATGTCCTTCAAAGGATAGATGTAGATTTAGTTGGTATAGCATAGTTTATAGTTCTAAGAGCTCAACAAGCTTTGGCCTTTCTGGCCAATAAGGTAATACTGTCAGTTGGATTATCCTGAATGTCCTGAAAGCCCCACAAAAAAAAAAAAAAAAAAAAAGGTGTCCGACGAAAAAATAAAAACCTCGAAACAGAAATAGAAATAGAAATAGAAACGTGTTAAGTTCACCTCCGGCTGTTTTGTGGCATTTTTGTTGATTTTGTAGGCTTGTGGGTGGCCAACAACAACAACAAATTGCGGTACTTGTTATTATCCTGACAGCCACACACACACAAACACACCTAACAAACACACGCACAGTGGGAAACTAGAGCGTGAGGCACTTGTGTCATTTGTAATTGAAAATGAAAATGCAAAAACAACAAAAGGATATGCCAGGCAATAAGGACTCACACACACACCCACACAAGGAAAATCAAGAAGAGAACAAAGCAGAGAGGGGATGAGGGGCAAAAGGAGTGCACACACACACATACAATACGAGCTGCTACTTTGACGTAAACTCTAAAGGAAGAAAAACCATGAAGAGGATAGAGAGGCTATATCCCTGTTATAGTGTTCTCCTCTATCCGCCGCGCTCTCTGTATCATCCATACCCCTTTTAGGAGTATCCTGGATCCTCTTCCTCTTCCTCTGCCTCTTCCTCTTCTAGCTGGCACGCGAAAAACCGTCAATTTATATGCCGTTAGCGTGCTGTCAATGAGCATGAATATGAAGTGCTGCCAGCTAGCCACCCAAATGGCCACCCACTCCGAGTCCTGCCACCTTCCCCTCATCTATGCTGCTGTATGTGTGTGTGAGTGTGTATGTGTGTGTGTGTGTGTGTGTAAAACGGAAACGCATTCGTCAGTTCCATCGGAAGGCACTAAAAACTAAGGACACACTAATCAACAAACATTTACGCCGACATTGCGTGCATATTAAACAGTTTACACAGCGCCAAAAGGCCACCCACTGGAAAACATGCCCTGCCCCCCACACTTGAAGAAAATGGGGGGTTATAAGGGTATATATATTTGAAAGGAGTATATGATAGGCGGTATTTAAGCAGGCCTATCTTAGCCATTGCCTACTTTTTGGGGCCTTAGGGCCTTAGGATTTAAGGAAGTGCTCGAGCACTATTACTAGTATTTCTCACAGTGTAGTGTAAGCCCAAGGCAGTAGCATAAGACTTATTAACTGAGCATGCCACGACGTCAACTTAGAAAGACAGTATGGAATGGGCAGGAGCACCCAGGCAGCCAACAAGGATACAGGGGCGTCGGTAGGTTTGAAACCTTTGCTTATCCTGGCACCCCTTTTTCCAGAACCCCCACCCCCCACTCCCCACTCCCCAAACCCAAACACGCCCCCTCATTTGGCTGGCAAACGTAAATTATATTCAGCAATTTATCATTTAAAAGTTTAATGTACTTCTATAAATTCAAGTTGCATGACTCAAGTGTCGGCTCAAGAGCGGCGCTGGGAAGGTGGGACGGTGGAAAGGTGGGGAGGTGGGACGGTGGAAGTGTTAAGGAAACGGGACGGTAGCAAGCGCTATTAGTTGCAAAATAAATTGCTTCCCCCATACTGAGTAGAGGGAAACCAGTAAACCATCAACCAGAAACCAGAGACCAGAAACGAGAAACAGGTTCATGTTCGGTTCGGTTTTTGGGGTTAAGTTTTTGGTCCTTCGAGCTCAGTTGGTCGGTGGGTTGGTCGACAGTTTTGTGGCCCCCATTGAAGGTCAAATGCCGTGCCAAGGTGAAATGTATAAATGCCTCAACATGAATTTCAATTGCCAATCGACAAATGGCCATTCCGGGCTGTCTGGTTAGTCTGGTTTCTAAATAACAATTTTTTCTCCAATCAGCCTTTTGTTTTAATTTAAGTTTCAAGCTTTAAGATGAAGTATCCTTAAGCTTTCTAATTGATCCTTGAACTTGTAAAGTTTATTTGAAGCCGAAGAAGGTTAAATGCGGTTCTCAGGTACATCCTGGATATCCTGCAGGGTACGAGAGGACGAGAGCTTCGCGCATCTAAGCATTCAGCGGAGCATATTATGGAAACTATTTGCCACCTAGATGGTGGCAAGATGGTGGTGAGGAATGTGTTGTCGGGGGTGGGGGGTAACAAAAGGACACTTCAGTCTGTCGGCATGTAATTTGTTTAGTGTGTGAAAATGAAACATTTTTGTTGCCGCCAGCCAGCCACTGTTTCTCCCCGAATCTGTCGGCTCTATCTTGGCGCTGCTACTGACTGGCTGCTTGACTGCGCTTTCAGTCTCGTCCTTCGTCCTCTGAGGAGGAGGAAGAGGAGGAGGCGGAGGAAGGACATCGTCGTACTACACGGCGAATGATTGATGGTTTTTCTTAACGAAGAACGGGACAAACAAATGAAACTTTTGTTTCTTGCATAATAAAATAGCGTAAACACAGGCACCGGGATGAGGATGCGGCAGGACCCACTCAAGGAGCAACAGCCTCCACAGCCACAGCCACTGCCATCCAGGACATACGACAAAACCGAATCCGAACAGAAGAGCACAAAAAAAAAATAAGGAAAAGAAAAACATAAGCAAGCCAAAAACAAAGAATCAACTTACTCTTAATTCCTTATACAAAAGAATTTTTCAATTTTACGCCAAAATAAGTTTGGCCATGCCAGTAATTTTTCACCCCAACCAGTCAGTCCTGCCTGAGGGGTAGGGTCCTGCCTGGTATTTTGGGAGTGCAGTCCCCCTATCCCTTCAGTTCTTTACTCCTCGGGCCCGTCACAGGTCGGTCTAGAGAACCTCCGAACTCTAAGTGCATCGTAATTAGTTGTAATCATTTCAATGTAAAGCCAAAAAAAAAACACACACACAACCTTTAAACCTGGCCAAGGGGTGTAGCTCTGTTTGGAGGGGGGGGAAGGAGGAGAGTGGGGGAGAAGAGACCAAGTGCTAGGGGCCATGTTACCAAAAACCGAAAGTGTCAAAGCTTATAAACGTCAGGCATAATTATGCCTGCAGGATAATTGTTTAGACACATGAGCATAATGAAAACATGACATGGCATCCTGCGAGAATCAAAATGTGCCCAGCGAGTGCCACGCCTACGCCGCCTGCCGCCTCCTGCCTGCCTAGCTGTATGAGAGTGTGTGTGTTTGTGTGTGTTAGCTGATGTGTAAACATTTCCTAGGGTGGTGGTGTTTGCCCAGCGAGTGGGAAGTGTGCTCGTGGTTGGGTATTTTGGTTCCTGGCAACACTTGGGCCATAAACAAGCGCCTAAGGTGACTTGACAGTAGAGCGGCCCGAAAGAGCGGCAAGGGTGTCCAAAGGGTGTCCAAAGGGTGTAGGTGTGTGTGGCTGACAAAAAGGCAAGACAGCAGACATGCCTGGCTAGAAGTTCTGATTTAAATTCAAGTTTACGAAAGGCTTTCATTTAGGCCTAAAGGATAAGGCTTAAAGATTAGAATAAAATCACAAAACCTTAGTCCATGATCTGGTCAAATTCATGATTTTCTAGACCGCATAAACCTCACCACCACTCATCAAGCATTGATGGAAAAAAAAAGGGCAGCATGGGTCTTCTGGCTTGTGGCATTGTTGTTGCTGTTAAGCTTTCGTAATACACACCCACACATATACACACACACACACACACACATGTTAATTACCGTTATCATTATGAATCGCATACAAGACTAATTAGTGTGTTACACTTTCATTTATTGTCGAGGGGGCACAGGATGGCATGTAGGATGACGAAGCTGACAAGAACTCTCATGTACAACAAGGATAATGCACACAAATAAACAAACAAGGCCACACACACACACAAGCACACGCTCATAGCCATAACCACCCCCACATGTTAAGTGTTTAACATAATGAACACGCGTATTACGAGGGAATTAACATGACATTTAACAACGCCACCGAGACAAAATCCAGCCATCAGCAAATACGAATTGTTGTCTGTGATTAAAACTCTGACATTTTCAACAAATGAAATTTTCCAAAAAAAACAACGAGCTTCAAAAACTCTTCCTTAGAATCACTTCCGTTTCCCGTTTCTGGCCAGAAAAAAAGAAAAAAAGTTTCAAACATAATGGTTGGCCCAAAAGCAGCTAGCCATCATTATCTATTGGATTTTATTGTTATGCTTATGTGGCACTTTTTGGTGGCAAGTTTTTCAGTTTTTTGGCGAAAAAGAGCGAAGGAAAATGGCGGAAAAGTGTCTGACAAGCCGTAACATAGCTTTGAAGCACTTCCGCGGCAAGGACAATGATCAGAGTCAAAGGATAACTCTAAAACAGATAGAGTTTCCATCTTTAAATTGAAAAAATGTGATATAACATGATAGTCTTATCATCTTCAGCAAAGGATATTTTTGGGAAACAAAAAAGCACCAAATACATGATATTCATACATATTTAATATCCTTAATAAAGGATATTTTTGGCATTGGAAAAGACTGAGAAGATCAAGACTTAGAACATTATCTAATATATTTTTTATTAATTGTCCTTAATAAAGGACTTTAAATGTCTGGAACAGAAATAAAAAAAATACCCAAAAGGCAATCAAAAATGCAAAATGCAAACATTGTTCGGCATTCGCACTTAATAAATGACGTCAAAAGGACATGTCCGCAAATATGTCACTGCGTATGTGTGTCTGTGTGTGGAAGGCATTGTTTTTTGATTTTATTTCAGATTTAACGAATTTCCTTTCTTCTTTGTCCCTCCAGCGAGTGTGAATATGCGAATGTGCGCTGAAATATGCCAGAAATGTTGGTTTGCTCGCCATTCTCTCTCTGTCTCTTTCTAGTCCTGGCCCTGAGACCCGCAAAGCTGCGCTAATGTTTGGAATGTCCATATGTGTGTGTGTGTGTGTGTGTGTGTGGGTATGTCCATTATGCAAATTAATTTTTGGTAACACCTCCACACACACACACAGACAGAAGCAATTGCAAAAACAACAATGGCTTACCACAAGTATGACGACAAAGTAATGACCAAAAACGCAGTCAGCAACTTTGTGACCATTTCAACAGCAAATTTTTTGCCCAGCCCCCCTCCTGCCAGAGACCCACGACCCCTGCCCCTGTCCAGGCTCAGCAGAAGCCCTGGATCCCCCTGACGATCAAGGTCCCAGTACAAATTCTCATTTTCATTTCAGTTTCCAGGCATTGTCCTTTTTGGAGGCAAACCAGGGGCGGCTGGTCGCAGCTAGGACTAGGCTTAAGGTAGTATTACCTTCAGAAATATAATAAAAATTGTCCCTTACATTTAAGGATATTATGTCGTTGTTAAATTTAATTTTAAAAATAATTCTTAATTATAAAAACTCTCAAATTTGTAAACCAATTGATCGTTTTGGCCGAGAGTCCGGGACAGTTGATTAATAAACTCTACATACTTTGCAATCATTTTGCGGGTAAAAGTCCCTTTCACACCCACCACTCCTACATATGCATGTCTACATATATGTCTGCATGTGTGTATGTGTGTGGTCGCCATCAAAATTGACAAAAATGCAAATTTATTTACAACTGCAGCCAGCGGGCCAGGGTCGAGTTGACGACGGCAATGCCACGTGAATGAATGCCAACAGTTTGTGGCAAGGAGGGCGGGCGAGTGTTGTGCCTGCAACAACTCCACAAAAATCAACAAAAACACAGACACACACACAGAGCACACACACAGCACACACACACTGATAGCACACCAACGCATATGGCAGTGACAGTCGGAGCTGTCAAATGTTGGAAAGTATATTTGAAAAAAGCAGCTACAGAATGCGCCAAAAAAAATTCCCACAAAAATACTTCCGTGGCTCCATAGTTTTTAGTTCATTTTTTGCCCAAAAACCTTGCAAGTTTTCCCAAAAAAAAAAAATACAAAAATCTAGTGTACCTCCCGCTACAATGTAAAAAAAATATTTAATAAATGGATGGCTTAAAAAAATAAACCAGAACTTTTGTAGTTTTTCGAAGAAAATGGCGAAGAAACAAATGTTGGCATTCGGGATTTAAGAAATATAGCATGCCATATTTTTCTTTGACCAAATATCGCATGCGATTTAAAAAAAAATTCTAGAATATGTAATTAGCTTCATGAGGAAACTTAGGAATCTCCATACGCCTTCAGGGACACTTTGCGGCAATCTCGAACCCCCCAGCTGCAGGATTCCAACCTGTCCTCGTAGTAGAATAAATTCCAAAACGCCAGTTCTTTTTTTGGATAGTTTTACAATAGAATTCCATAGTCAAGAACAAAAATACAGTTTAAAACAAAGAGAAACCTCAGGAACAGGAGGATCGCAACGAGAATGGGAACAGTATCTTGTCTTGCAAGGAGCGGCATGACCCCTGATCGGCAACAGGTCCCGCTGACTAGTCCTAGGTGTACCCTTCCAGCAAGAATTTCCTCTGATGGAATGTGAAGCCCGTGACGATGGTTATTGGGTAACTGATGTCCTAGTCCAGAAAGACCTCCCTAGTGCTTGTCCTTGACCCACCATGTCCACCATGAATATCAGAGCCCGGCTCCGTCGACCTGGAAAAACAGCTTTGATCTTCTTCAGATTCGAGAATGGTATCTCTGGTAACTTACACCACCACCATTACGTCCAAGTATTCCATTTAAATTTCTCTTGTTTTTGTTTCAAAAAAATTCTAATCGATTTCACAAAATTTTGACTAAAAACATTTTTTTTTGTGTTTTTGTGTGAAATGTATATGTTACCTCTTCAACACATTACTGACGAATGAACTGAATCGGGTTGAGCCCTAGGCCCAGCACTTTTTTTGACAGATGCCGGATTTGAAATTGAAATCATAGACTTCCTGTTAAAGCTTCGTCTTACATACTCGGGAGATGGGAAACTGAAACAGCCAAAGGATACACAATAGAAGAACAAACTCGTGCCATCCAGAAGATAAAGTCAAATTAGCTCTGCATGGTTTTCTTTTCTAGCTTTTTCCCCCTCCCTTTTTTTTTGGCCCTTCAACGCAATGAAAAGCGATTAAGTGAAAAGTTTTCCGCAGTACCTACCAGCAGCAGGAGCTCCCAGCTGGGCAAAGTGGGTTTTTCTACTCGATTTGATGGCAGAGGCTGCATTCAAATTGTGTTTGCACTTTGAACTCGCTCGGAACAGAGGCGGTGCTGGCAAAGCTTCGATTTTATTTCACGATTTTGGCAAGGTCGTCAATAGAGTTTCACCACCCGAAGCGGGAGGGGGGAGTCAATTGGAAAATTGCACAAGAGAAAGCCGAATGAGTTCAAAGGTCAGCGTGGAGAAGCAAAAGCTGCCTCGGCTAGACTTCAATTGAAAAGGTATTTGTGTTGCAGTCTAGGCTCTTAAATATGCAGTTCTTTATATACATATGTATCTAGGGCTTTGTAATATATATGTATTAGTAGTATACTATATAGCCAGGCGATATTCAATGTCGCTGAAGCTTGTTGTCCTTGTTGTAGGCCTTGCAACCACGCGCGCCGGAAGTGGCGATGATAACACGCCAAAAAGGGAAATGAACACTTTTTGGGCAATGGGGTGCGACGGAGTTAGTATTAAACAACAACAATAACAGCAATAATAGCAATAACAACAAGGCCTACAACAACAAGGAGGTATGTCTATATTTCAACAAAATTATGCAACAACGAAGAGTCAAGACTCTTAAAAAGTAATATATCTAAGGCCAGAAAACCCCTAAAATACAAGATTCTATTTTTAAAAATTAATTAACTAATTTTAAAAATTATAAATAAAATATTTAAGATTTAAAATTAAAGAAATATAAATTAAAAATTAAAATAACTAACCAAACAAGCACAATTATAGGAAAAATTCTTAATTATTTTCAAAAATCAGAGCATTTGAAGAAGAGCCATATCCCATTACTCATCCGCCCCGTTGCCTCAGTTATCTTTGGCCTCAGTTACCCAACCCCCCTCTTGCCAACTGTCTGCCGCCTTTGGGCGTAAATTTTATTGAGGTCGAATTGAAAATGTGGCCAAGTGGGTATGAAGCTACAAATGGGGGCGCAAAAGGCGTCGAAACGGTGGCAGGAATCAAGTGGCCAGCTAAAGAGGGGGTGGCGGGTATCCAAAATTGGGGAGTCTGTGAAAAGCAACAACAACAACAAGAACAACAAGACCTACAAAAACAGAATGAACGACAAATGTAACGAAAAATTAAAAGCATTTTATGCGCAAATGGCACGCGGCATTTAAACGAATGCGAAATATGGTAACACGCGATTTGGCGGCGACCCCAGCTGAC
This sequence comes from Drosophila pseudoananassae pseudoananassae, assembly GCA_018153035.1. Classification (NCBI taxonomy): domain Eukaryota; kingdom Metazoa; phylum Arthropoda; class Insecta; order Diptera; family Drosophilidae; genus Drosophila; species Drosophila pseudoananassae. The sequence goes on along the minus strand of JAECXR010000014.1, from coordinate 7,337,729 downwards.
AACAGGCTGGCTCTTCCTCCCTATCGCCCGCCAACCGACCACGCACCCACCCACCCACCCACCCTTCCTCTGTCTCATCCGACATCCGATTCCAACCTTGCCACAATACCGCCTGCCCCCCGAAAAGCACCCATCACAGTGCGTATAATTTATGTGGCATTTAATGAAAACGGAATTGAAATTTAGTGCGAATTTATTAAATGATTTTAAATTGATGTTGGTCTGTGGACCGCATGGCCTTTGCCTCCCTTTTGGCCATCAAGCCGGCCCCCTGGCCTTCAGCCGAAAACATTTAAATTATTGGCTAGATGGCGGGGTTGGGTATTGGACGATGACGAGAGTGTCGAGGGAGACAGAGAGGTTGTGGATTATTTTGGGGATTTAAAAATTAGGAACTCATATTCCTAAGATCATGTTCGAATATGATTCATTGTTTTTGAATATGAATGGTGGTGTTTGTTTGAATATGAATGATGGCCATAGATTCTTACTTGTAGGAACTAATCTCTAAGAAATGAAAGTTAACATTTTTTATAGGTTATGGTCTCATATTCAAGACCATAGTTTCACATGAATGAACATGTCTGTAGTACAGAAGAACAAGTAAAGGATGAAAAGGCTTTGGATTCTTACTTTTGGAAACTAAGAAGTTATAAAGGAAAGCTTATGCTTTTTTTAAGGCTATTTTAAGGCTATGGACTGTTCATTTTGGAAAATAAGAACTTTGAAAGAAAATCTTACACTTATTTAGAGGTTATGGCTCATAGTCATAAATATATCTACATATCTCTTAATAATTTGATCATGTCCGTAAATGAAAAATAAAATCCTTAAATTAAAATTTAAAAACTAGGATAAACTAATTAAATGTTATTCATCGGATTGGTTAACAATAATTGGAATTGGAATTGGTAATGGAAATGGAAATGGTGGGGGAAGTTGCCTCAAAAATGCAGTCAGTAGCTAACCAAAAACAAAATGCCAACTGGGCTAAAAGTGAAAATTGAGCATTAATTCAATTTATAAGCGAACGGATACCGCGCATCATTAGAGTTGCACAATTAATGTGAATATTGTTGCACATGCAACACACTCAACCGCAAAAGGTAAACTTATTGGCCGGCGTACAGTTTTGTGGAGCCGGTCCGAGGTCCGATGTCTGCGGCTCGTGTGTGCAATTAAATTGTATAATTTTACACAATTAACAAACAAACAAAGTGGAAAAATTGAAAAATCTCTTTCCAAACAAAACGGTTAACATATGTAGTAGACCCAGATCTCTTGTTAATGTACATATATTGAAATACAAATAAATATATAAAATGTACACCTTGCTTATTTCACACACACCCGATAATGCACCCGAAACGAAATAATTTCAGGTGTTATTAATTTAAAAAAAAAAAAAAAAAAAAATCATATTATTAATCATTCAGATAAATAATGTAAGCAGTGAACGGTATAAGAGACTCGCAATTCTGTGAAAAATATCCGCGAAAAATGCTTTCCATTATTCATGTTTGTTTCGGAATTTCATCAGGACACACGCGCGTGTGGCATGGCATTTTTGTGGCATAACTACTTTGTTTGCCGAATGGCTTTGATTCAACGTTAATATCAAGTATTTTAAATTAGATTATGCGACAGAAACAGGCACACAGGATGTCTAATGACTTTAATACGCAGCTGCAGCTGTTGAATCATTAAGCCCGTTGTCTGCGGCATGTTTGGTCGCATTTATGCAACATCTCGGCGGCAGGACGGCCAACTCGATCGCATTGTGGCGTCATATTTGGGGGCAGCTAAAAGTGAAAATCGGCCAGCAAGTTATCCAGCAAGCCATGGTAGAACAAAAAACCACAATGGCACAGCTACAAGCCCAGCCATGACAATAGTGGGCCCCCCATCCCATCCCATCCCATCCCATCCCATCCCATCCCACCTCCCTGACCTCGTCCTGTAAGGCATCCCCCATCCTGCCACACCCATTGCCACATTCCCGGGACTCCCTTTTAATTTCGAAATGCCGCCAAACGCTGCCGCAAAATGTGAGTTATTAAAATTGTGGACTATTTGTTTGCATTTTGCAATTCCGTTTGCCGCTTCTGCTGTTTCCAGTCGCCTATCATTCTATATTTTTTGTTGTCTATCTCCTTCGTTTTTTATTGTTTAAGTTTTTTATTTTTTGCAGTCCTAGCTGCCCCAGTTTTTATTCCCAGTCTCGTTGTTTTCCGTTTTGTTTGTATGCAGCGAGCCTAAATATGTTTTATGTTCTCCGCCGTCGAATGCCAAACGCTGCCGTGGAAATAAAGGCCTGTATGACGCCGAACCAGATCACAGTGATGCCAGATCGCAAGTTTTTCATGTTAGGACTTGGTTTTTTGAATGGTTTGGAATGGCCTTTCCTTGTTGAATTTTGAATTTTCAAATTTCTACAAACATTTCTCTCCCAAGTAGGCCTTGTGCCCCAATTGTCAAATTGTATTCCCAAACCCCAACCCCATTTCTAGTCATTCTACGATTTCACCTCGAACAGTGAAGTCGTTTTAAAATTAAAATAGTAGAATTTCGTGAAATTAAATTGTGTCGGTTTTTTTCCGATTTTTTTGGAATAAGTTTTGTCACTTCTGGTTTCTAAAATGGTGAAAGCAAAGGCACTCGTGGACAAGGCCCGTAAAGGGACGGCGGGCAGGGCCCGTTCGGCAGCTAAGCCTTGTAAGCGCGGCCGTTCCGTGAAGAATCCTAGGAGCAAAAATAAAAAGGATCGGGTGTATAAGAAATCTTGCTCAAAACCCAAAAAACAAACCGGAAAAAAGAGCTGCTCTAAACGGGGTAAAAAGGGAAAGCGACCAAAGTCCATCCTGAAACGTAAATGCCAGCGGAAAGCCAGCGCCTCCAACCGTAAGTTGGACAGATCTATAGATCTATGAATTGGATAATGATCTCCTCTATCTTTAGTGTGCCACGTCCGATTCGAAGGCTGCAAGTGTGCAGAGAATGGACAGACAATCTGCCTCCAGTGCTTGGGAAACATCTGTGATCTGGCTAAGGCTGGCGTCACACCCAGCGAGATGCAACTCGTTCTAGACCACCGTTTCAGAAAGGCAAACTGACAGGTGCAGTCCCGCATGACATAAGTTACCCAAGCATTTGGTATTCTTAGGATTTTAAATGTGAAGTTCTGGAACAGTTTTTGTCAAAAGTCTCCATTTTTTCTAAATTTTGAATAAATTTATAATAGTCCGGAGTCACTGTACTAGCAACTAAAGCTACAACAAGTGGTAGTGGTGGCGGTGGAGGTGGCTGTGGAAATGCAACAATTTTTATTTGCTCTGGCCTGGCCATGTCGCTTAAACGTTTTGGTTGACATCCCGTCAACGTCGCTGTCTGGATTTTGGTGTTTGGCCCCTGGCTGACTTCTAATGGCAGCACACATGTCCTTCGTGCTTTTTTTCGTGCATGTGCAACTCTGTGCATGTCCCTGTGCATGTGTGTGCAAGTCCGAGCATTCATTATTGCTCTCCCTCATCTCTATTCTGTGTTCGTATCTGTATCTGTATCTGTATCTGTATCTTCCCGGTTTCCTTCTACTGCTGCTGGTGTGTTGCTGTTGCATTGTGGCACTTATTAAAAATTTTCTGGTATTTTTTCTTGGGTTTTGTTTCATCCCAGGGTCGGGTCTTTGTCTGCCCAAGGCTTGAAGGATGAAACAGTCCCCACACTGGGTGTGTGGTGTATATGTGCCATGGAGAGGAGCTAGAAGAACGGAATCTTCTTTTGTTTATTTATCTTTTTGCTCGGTTTCGAATAACAAATCATTTTGGCTTTACACATATTATGCGGTGCTGCAACATTCACCCCATCCTCACCACCTCACTATGTCCCTTCTTTTTTTTGCATCCATTGTGCAACGTACGGTTGCAGCCGTTGCAATTGACTCCACTTTTGTCAAACGTATTGTTTTAGTCCGACCCAGTCCACCCACTTTGTGTTTTTTTTTTTTTTTAACCCACAATCTGCCTACCACCCATCTCAATACACTGAGAGAAGTATGGTTTGGGGTCAAGTATTTAAAATATATATTTTGTCTAATATTTGGGTGATGTGTGTTATGTAAGTGTGATGTGGTTTCTCAACTCTAGGATGTCCTGATTGTTTTAAGATGCCATGTTTTTTGTTAGATCCTTTCCCGCCTAACTTCCTTCGCGGCTTCCATTGCGTGTTTCCACTGCCGCATTCTTCTTTCCTTTCTGGCTTTATTTTTCTGTTTTTTTTATTGTTGCCACAGATTGTCATAGATACAGATACTAACGGGGTTCTTTGTCCCATGTTCTTCCCTGGTAACATTTTATTCTTTTTTTGTTGTGTTTGTGGCGCTTCTTCATCAATCTTGGTTGCTTTTTATACCACTATCCACTATGCAGAGGCGTAGCATAAAGAGGGTAGAGAGCTCTGAGAGATCCCAGCACCCAGCACCGAGAACCGAGAGATCTGAGAGGTAGGCAGATTTCTATTGTCATTGTCGCGTTTGCCTCGCCTCTAACAACAATTTTGCATTCATTGTTGTGTTTTGGTTTTTGACGTTGTTTTCTTTTATATTTTTTTTTTTGTTTTTTTAGTTTTTAGCTTTTATTGTTGTTGTCCAACTGCATAAATGTCAGCATCAGGCCATTGTCTCAGCAATCGGGTTCAAAACTCATTAGAACAAGTTTTTATTCAGCATAGTTTTAAAAAAAAATGAATTATTTTAAACTTTTCAATTGAAAGTGGAAGGAGAAACGTGGCTATAATCATTGATCCTAAAGTTTGAAAAGCGATTTGCAAAACAAGATAACTTCTTATCGGCAGCCAGGTTCTTGGCCAGCCCGAGGTGGCCTTCTTCTAAGCCGCTTTGCTTGTTCACTGTTTCCTCTGGAAACTCTTCTTTTTTTTTGGCCACGTTGCCAGCCAACTGACGGGCTTAAGCCTGTCAAACTGTTGCACCTTAAATTGTGGTCGAGTCGCAGGACCTGCAACCAAAAACCAGGAAACCTACGACCTACGACCAAGGACCAAGAACCAAGGACCCGGGCCTTATCGCGTCTCCAGTTCGCCATTCGCCAGTCGCCAGTCGGCGCTTCACGCTCCAGAAGCGAAACCGGATGTGACATCCTTTTAAAGTCGGAAGTACTTATGCTTAAGCGTGCGTCCTTCCAGGCAGGCAGGAGCAGGACCTGTCTCAGTCAGCCGGCTGTCAAGCTGAAATACTACTCTGCCTCTGCCGTTGCCCCTGCCCCTGCCCCTGACTTTTTCCCACAAACCCCTTTCACAATCCTTGTCGTCTCGTCGGCTGTCTTGCATCATTTTTGTACTTAAAAATTGTTGGCAACATTTAAAAAAAAGCGCCACCAACTCTGTTGCCAGTTTCTCAGTGTTGGGGCCAGATATGTAGAGGCTTTTACATTTTATATGTTATGATATTAAGGCTTTCTCAGAAGACCATTTTAATTGAAAGGTTTTTAATTAAAAGCATTCTTCTTTGATGTACCATTTGATGTACATATGTATGTGTAACATATAGAGAGAGAGGCTCGAAGAACCAAAAACATTTCATAATTTCATAAATTTCAAACAAGCTTACTTATTTCTGAATGTAAGTTTACTTTTTTTGATACGGTCTTTCAAACCCGTCTTAAGTCGAGAGTTTCCAAAATAAAAGAGCTCATTTCTTAATGTAAGCTTCAAGTATGGATACAAAGAAATAGGCTCGAAGGACCAAAATAATTTCAAAATATCATAAACATTAGAAAGCCATTTAAATTGATAACTTTTTAAATCAAAAAAATTCGCATTTTGATACAAACTTTGAAAAATATAAATAGCCATAACAAACTAGGCTCGAAGGACCAAATTGAATAAATTGTGACATTCTCTCTTTAAGAACCCATTTTAATTGATAGGTTTCCAAATAAAAAACCCACTGCCTTGATGTAAATTTTAAGGAACATATAAAGGAGGAAAAAAATACAAAAATCACTTTACACCCGCAATGCGAAAAACATTCGGCGGTGTCTTTACGGTTATTTAAGTGCCGTGGGGTGGCACGTCCGGTTCGAGTTCAAGTTCGTTTTCAGTTCAAATGGTCCAAGGATATGGGCTATGGGCGAATTCCTTCAGCTCCGGGGCCAGCTCACTTCTTTGTATTTATTGGAAACAGACACGCGACTGCTGCATATTTTATAAGCTCTACCAACCAGACCAACCAGCACTACCATCACTACCAGGACAGCCAGAATTGGCAGAACGAGAAATGGCCGAAACCCCGGAGTGCTTTTCGGGGGCTCTCGTTACAAATTGTAATAAACCTGAACATCCGCTGCTATTAAGTGACTTCTAATCAACTTTACGGCATCATTTTTTCAGTTCACTTCAGTTCGGTTTTAGTTGGAAGTGAGATGAGGTGAGGTGAGAGTCCAGGTGTTAATGATTCAATAACATTCGCCTTTAATAGCCACCGACGGGTGGCAGACAACACACTGATGCGGTTATGTTTTCGGGTGGAAGTCTGTCCTCCCTAACTTTCACTTATTTTTGTTGGCGTGGGGGGTGGGGCGTGGAGGAAGTCCTCACCCACTGGTCAATTGTTGCGTAACTTTCAATTTGTAAAACATTTTTGGCCCAGTGGGGGGTCGACGCTAATGTATGCCATGATTTTGCGCCACTGCGGCAGAAACCTAATCAATTTGAGGGCACCGGTCTGGGTTCGGGCTGCGCTGGTCTGGCTCTAGCCCTGGCTCTGGGAAGAGCCACCTCGACTATGTCATCCCCCTGAAAGTCACACAGTTACAAGTCCAAGTCCAAGTCCACCTCCGATTCCCGGACATTAAAAGCAACCATTAACTTTTAAATGAAGCAACGGAAACAAGATAAGCACGTGAAGCGACAAGGCGACCCTCTTTTTCTACCCAACTCCCACTCCCACCCCCAGATAGTATCTCTGCCACGCCCACCACGTCGCCGCTCACAAATGACCCATAATTATTCAATAAGAAATAATAAAGCATGGGGCACCGGGGGTCCTCGAGTTACTCAGGACTCGGACCGCAAACACATATTTCCATTGATGGACAGTCGGCGGGCGCCAAAAGGTGGCAAAAATGGGGAGGCAATGATGCACTAAGAGAAATAAGGGGACTTTCCTTTAAAAATGTATGAAAAAAGTATATTTGAAGTATTTAGAAAGTATTTGTTTAAGAGGGTTAGTAGAATGTTAGTAGAGGCAAGGAGAAGGTCTGTAATAAAAGCTATTAGTGTCTATTGATTTTCCACAAGTACCGGGTATCATATAGTAGCTCTATTGAGGCTCTACTACTTTCTCTAAAATTCCCCTTATATAGTTAGTATGTTTAAGAACTACTAGTTTATATATATTGTTTCTCCGCCGAACTTGAAAGTAGTTAAGTGAAGGTACTTAGTGTTCAAAGGGTAGGTCTGTTTCAGAAGCAACTAGCAACTATAGACACTGTACATGTATCGGGTATCATATACTCTTTATACTCTTTCTTTAAAGTTTAAACTCTCCTTTATTCAAACAATATTTCTCGCTGTGCAATCATTGGGCTGCTTTGACGTTGACCAGGCCAAATGATTGTTGCGTGACTGGCAAGTTTTTTTCAATGAAAATTCCTTAATTTGCCCCGATAATCGGCCCAGCCACACCCCCAGAAACCCCAACGAAACACCCTTAGCAATGTTGTCGCTGTAAAGTAGTTACATTTTGTACCGATTTGTGCCCGACAACACCAATAAACCCGGGCAAGGACGCGGGGGACGGTTGATTTTCGAACAAAAAACAACAAGGGAGGGAAAAAAAACATAAATAGCCGGAAAAAGTCGAGTCCTATGTCACTCAAACTGTGCCCGTTACCCAAAAAAAAAATGTCAGAAGGTCAGTGCAAAGTAGTTTCGTATTCAGGGACTTCTATTTTTTGGGTTCTAAAGTGTTTCTTAAATAAAAACTATAGCTTCAAACTTACCAAAAGATTCTGTGGAATCCCATTCTGTGTTGAAAGCTAGAGACTTCTTGGAGTTCCTTCTTTTTTGAAATATTTTGTGGGTTACCTGTAGGTGGGTCTTTATCACCTTCCCTTCATTCAGTTTGAGGATTTCAATTATAATTTTAATTTTAATGAGTCTCCAGGGAGCTCTGGGAACGTCCACAACTTTAGCGATTAGCCATACACGTCCATACATGCTCTTGTGAGCAAAGACTCTGTTTTAGGCCTTAATTTCCAGAAAAAGGATTGCGTGGTTTCCGGGCCCCTGATTCCCGAATCCGGATTTCAGATTAAAATTTTCCGATTTCGGGTATGAGATGGTCGTCTTTTTTTGTGTCACATTCGAACCAGAACCCGCACCAGAACCCGCACCCGAACCAGAACCCGCACCCGAACCAAAACCCAAAAAGCCACCAAAAGCCAGCAGCGAAAGGTCTCCTCCGGGAGGCCTTTAATTATGTGTTGCTGTGCTGTCATCTGTTTCAAATGTGAGATGATGTTGTTTGTTGTTTACGGTTTACCGTTGACTGTTTACTGTTTTTGTTTTGGGCTTTTGGCTTTCCGAGGGATGTCCTGGACGAGGTCCCTGGGTTGGGAGAAGGAACAATGCATTCTGAAAATACACAATGAACAAGGTTTTTGAAAAAGGTGGGGGGCACGGATGGTGGGTATTTAGTGTCACATCATTAAAATCGACAAACAACTTTCGGGAAACAACAATTCAGCAAAACTAGCTGGATCCCCGGCCAGGTCCCCGGCATCACTCACCATTTTCGAAACCATTTTCGCTCAACAACTACAAGTGAGATTCCACAAAATTAATGAGTCATCGTAAAAGTTAACAACTTGCACAAAATTGTTTATCTAAAGTGCTAAGCTTCGTTATAGCTTCTTCTATAAATTGATGTAGTCGATTGGATTGGCACAGGAAGGATCCCTGGGAGTCCTGGGAGTCCTGGGAGGAGTGGAACACGCAGACGTAATCACTTTTTAAGTGTTGGACAATTTATGATACATGAAAGTGTTCTACTTGCTAGGCACACACCTTATTCCGATATCCTGCGACCCAAAGATTACTTTTGGGTTGGGTCTCAAAGGGTAGCAAGTAGAACACAAACAAACACACAAACATATACACTGTTCATAGTCCTGTAGTCCTGTAGTCCTGTGTATATTTAGATATCTTGTCAGCGCAATAAACACCTCAAAGTTGATGACATTTCATTAAGATCAAGGTGTGGGTCTGGGTAGAGCCAAATGAATTTACCTTTGGAGCATGAAAGTGGGTTTCTTTAGATACTTTCGGGGTATCCTGGCCACCCCTTTTCTGGCATCCTTTTGCCACCACCACCGCAGCCACTACCGCACCGCACCGCAGCGCAGCCACCATTGATGAAAATTTTCGTGTTCATTTGGTGAAAAGGTTTGCCGCCGAGCGTCGTCGACGCATTGAATTTCATTAAAACAAGCGCAAAAGTGCTTTTACCTTTCCAGCCTCTTGCCACCTTGCCACCTTGCCAGCTGCCAGCTGCCCCCCCTACATCTTCATCTCATCGTTGCCACACTCATCAGCCTTCGTTACCCACATGCTAGGAGGACTTATGATAGGCAGAAGACGACTTTGCCGCGACTCTCGCTCTCAATCGCGGGCTGTCAGGACTAAGTGTTGCCGCCTTTTTGTCTTTATTGGTCTCCTTGATTTGCCTAAGTGATGTGGAGGAAAGCGTTGCAAAAAAAAAAGGGGTGGGAGTGGGTGGCTGGGGAGTGGGCGTACTTTAAGCACTTGGTAAGTGAATTTTCGCAAAGCGAGAGCAAAGCAAAGTGCCTTTGATTGCAAAAGCCGCAGTTATTTAAGTTATTTAACGCTCCGTTGCCGGCTGCAATTTTAATTATTTTTTGTTTCAGACCAGAGGGGTGAGCCATACTAGCTCTAAATATTATAATTATTTACCAACTAATTCCAACTATTTAAAAAAAAAAAATACTAGTTGCTGGTTTAGCAGACAGAGGGACAAGCAGACGGGACTTTATAAGCTTAAAAGATGAGTACCAATCGTAACTTATCTCTTTAATGATTTTAAATAAAATTTATACAATTTTTAATAAAATCGAATACTTAAAACAATTAAAAAATGTATTTTCTATTTAATTTTTATCGAAAATGTTGCTGCATAAGCTTAGCAACATGTTGCCAAAGGAACTTTCGCGACTTCGGCTCCACGGCATCGTGCCATCCATCGCTCCTTTCGGCTTCGGTGTCGGCATCGGCCAACTTCGGGCTGCGTGGGCCTGTGATAAAGGGAACTCTGGATAACGGGACGCCAGGACTCACGAAGGAGCGTCCTGGCATTGCGCTAGGTCAAAATCGGTCCAATGCGAAACGCGCTTGGCGCGACAGGTTCAGTGCTCGGGCAACTTCCTAGCGCGTCGGTTCAGTTCACTTCAGATTCTAAAATAGAAACTCTGACTCGGGTGCCGACAGCCGTGTTATCCTTGCTGAACTGAACCAGGATTCTTTTGCGAGAATTCTTGCGGCCAACCAAGCCAAGTGACCCACGCGCTATGATCCGACAGGAATCAACCTCAACCCCAAAAGTGTCGCAAAATTACTGAAGCTGAGCATTATCGCCAAAAAAATAATATTATATATACAGAAGTTAATCACAAATCGCTTTTTGATTTGAAAAGTGCTCTTTCGAAAGAGAAACGTCACTCGTTTTCCAAGTTTGAATTTTTTTCAAGTGTTGGCCAGTGTTTCGGACCAGAAAGTCGACTTTTGTGTTTGTTTCTTTGGAAGATTTTCAATAAAGCTCGAAGGTAAATACCAGATGAGAAACTAATTTATTTAAAAGTGTGTAAAGTTAAGTGATCTTGTGGGATTTTAAAAGTGTTTGAGAAACTATCAGATAGGTTTTTGAGAAATCTTTTAATAAATATTCGTTCTATAGGTTTTAATAGCTTCTAGATTTAAAACTAAAGCTTTAAGATACTGGGTTTTAAAACAAAACACTTCTGAATGTTTTCTGTGGAAACATGGATCAAAAGTGGGCAGTCTTGTAACTCCTAAATTTTAATCAAATAATTCTAATAATCTGTAGGATTATGTTCAGATAGGTTATTTTTTTATAAAGATGAATGATGAATGAAAAGATGAAAAGAAAAGAAAGATTTATCACTTAAGAAAGTATTCTGATGAAAACTAGAAGGAAGAGATGAAGATCCTCAAAAAATACTGTTTTCATGTTGGTGTTCGACTCCCGCAATTTCAAAACTTCTTATTTTGGTGTTTTTTTTTTTATCTTTAAATATAATTATTTTTGAAGTTATCTTTAATTTTTAAAAGAAATAATCTTTTTAAACGACTGGACTATGTTAAGATAGAGTTCTCTTTATAAAGATACAACACAAATAAAATATTCTTAATATTAGAAAGTATTCTGATGGAAATATCTAAAACCTTAAAAAAATTTCCTCAGAACCTAAACAAGTGTGATATTTTTCCTCTCTTATTTCCAAAAATTCTGCCATAACTTCTCAGAAAAAATAATTAAAAAAGAAGGCAATTAAGCTAACAATTTTTAATCCTTTTTTAAACGTTTCGGTTCCCTGCTGGCTGCCGAAATCTTAGCCAACTTTAAGCTTAAGCACCAGAATCTCATTCCTGTGGCTTTTTTTTTTCGCTCCTGTCCTTGCCACCTTGGTAAATTCTTTGGGACCCCTTTTTATGGACAACTTTCTTGGCCATCTAACACAAAAGGCGCCAAACCGAGACTGCTCGAGCTGCTTGGGCTGTACGGGCTGCATCTCTCTTTTTAAGTTTGCCGTGATTTATGTTTTATTAATATTAAAAGTGATTTATTAGCCATGAAATTCGAGAGGCGAAGTTGGCCAGCGGGGTAATGCCTTTGTCCCTGCTCGGGCCACCGTGCTGCTGCATGCGCAATTGTTTAATTACAGGTGCGAGGGATGCGAAAAGGATGCGATGCAGGCTGACCGTATCCTTAAGCGCCCGCCGCACTGTTCATTATCCTGGCCTGGCCAGGGATGGCTGGCTGGCTGGCTGGCTGGCTGGCTGGCTGGCCGAACTTAAGGACTAAACTGCTGCACAACGAGATTAAAATTGTAAATGACAGCTAGACGGACAGGAGCAGGAGTAGAAGGAGGAAGAGGAACGGGAGCAGTCCCATCTGCTTCTCCTGTGTAGTGTCCTGTGGGTCCTTGTATCGCAACTCGCGACCCTGCCTCGCTCTATTTGGCGTCGCATTTTGTCGTGTTTTTAATGAAAATTAATTAATTAAATAACGGTTGTACTCAGCAATTCGCATTGTTCCTTTGTGTGTGTTGTCCAACTATGCGTGTGTGGATGCAATTTTTTTTTTTGAAATAATAATGAAACATGCATGCAGATAAAATGTATGTCCTGTATATTGTCCTGACATTCATCCGACTTTCATAGACTGTCCGAAATAAACATTCTTCAAGTCATTTCAAGGTATTTAATACGAATTTCTGGCATTTAGGCATTTAGGCCTTTAGAACGAGAGTGCATGCACTTCAATTAGCATTAATTTGGAATTTGAGTTGCAGGATCCTAGGCAGCTCCACCTCCACATCCACATCCGTGGCTTACATTCACAACGGAATCTGGCAGAGTGACATGCAACTGAGAACTAAAGACTGCTTGGCTAATCAACTAATGTTCCCAGAACAGCGGAAAAGTGCAAAGGCATTGCCAATGTTTTGGTTTTTGGTATTTGGTAACCTTATATACATATTTCATGACACAGCCCACAGACAGAGATGTATTTGGAATTCGATTAGTAGCCAGACCTGATGGGCTGCGAAACCCTAGACAGAATGCCGGCCCACCTTTGACCGGCCGCGTGATGGCTTTTCAACTCACATTGACGGAGCAATTAAGGCGAGCTAATTATTTGGAAATAGGATATGACTGATGACCCATCATCCGAGAATTATTGACAGGACCTGGCGCCCAAAAACAATGCACTTGCAATACAGCAGAACAGGAGCGAAAAAAGCGAGATATTTTGCATAAATTCGGTTGAAAATTTTCAACAAAGAAAACTGAAAACTGTATTGAAACGAAAAATATACAAAAGCGAAGAACAACGGAACGGAAATATCGTCACCAGTATCTCGCATCCCAGTGTCCCCAAAGAGTCATAAATATTTTCATTCGCTTTTTTATACCAGTGACGAAAAAAAAGAACAAAAAATACCAAAGGGTTGGGCTATCGCGGGCACAATGTCAGCGAATAAATTAAGCTGCTGCAATATTAAAGCCCAAGATTGATCGACACTTTCAAAAGAAAGGGGCATGGGACAGTTTTTCAAAGGCCAGGGGGCGTGGCGGCTAATAAATGACGTGTCACACACCCAGCCGGAAATAAACACAATTAAAAACGCATCAGTGGCACAATAGTTACATGTGTTTGTTCGCAAAAGTGCCTTCTTTTTTTGTTGTTTTTGGCCAGCAGACAGGGCCGAGGGTTAAAAGGGGTTGTCCCCCCCATCCAACTGGCCTCCACAAAGCCGCCACAAATAACGAGCACTTACACATTAACAAAAGGCCACCGAACACAAAAGCACAGAACCCGGAATAAAAGAAAAATACCTACATATACATATTCCCATTTCATTAAAAAAAAAAAAGCACAAATTGCACAAACAATTGGCCGAGAGTTGAAAAAGTAGAAAACATTGCGAAATGTTTTCAGTTACTTTAAGTGAACAAATAATGCCACTGCAGCTCTAAATGAAAAGCAAGAGGCACGGCTTACAATGTAATATGGTAGAAAGTTCATGAAAAACCCTGCCCCTCGGCAATTGGACAATGGAAATTAGTAAGTCGGACTTAAGGTAACAACTTTCCAAGCACAAGAGACAAAAAAAAAACAGTTTCAAATAAAATAGTGACTTTAAAACGGAGGGAGTAGGTGGGGCGGACAGGTTACAACTTCTTTTTAAATTATTGGTTTTATAGGTTGGTCTTTTCATAGACTATTTTGAAAAATATTCAAAAATAAGAGACAAACGGACAAGTCCCTCTACACTAAAGAAGTGCCACCTCAACCAAAACAAAACATGAAGCAATACATATTTATTTCAAATATAAATACAAAATACCTGCCTCAATTTCGGCGCACAAGGGACAACCGAAATAAAAGGTAACCGCCCCGACCCTGGGAGACCTTCTTTCGTGGATTGCATGTGTAGCCACCATAAGCGACATGAACAGATCATTTACACAACATTTGCATTGAACGTAACGTAAATAAAGTCTGAAGTACCCACGAACGGCAAGGAGCCACTTGAATTTTGATTAGACTTCTCGCACAAATATCTATTTAAATACCAACAATACGTAAAAGCCGCAACAAGACGGCGAACAACTTAATGTTTTGTCGGCAACAAAATAAAGAAGCATTGCATGTTGAGTCTATTTAATATATGTAGTATAATACGCAATACTAGGGTATATTTTTATACAAATAGGTCTGGATTCTAGGAAATGGAAGATTATGTGCCATAATTACATTGCTCTGGTGATTGCTCTGGTATTCATTTTACAATCAGAGCTTAAAATCAATTGACCATATTTCGAATTCGATTTTTAGTTTTTAGGCAAATAAAAGGTATAGGGTGTCCAATGGCTGTTTATAAACAATATTGGAGTATATACTCGGACCAACAATTGCAAGTTGCTGAAAGCGATGGGGTGTGGGTTTTTTGTGTTCGATCTGGATGTTGGCTGTTTCGTGCCGCACTGACGACTGGCCACGAAATTTAATTAAAACGATTTTCCATTGGCAAACAAACTGCGGTGAGCCGTTTGGAATTTTACCCGAATCGAGTCTCCCGATTTTTGTGTGCTCGTGGTGCTCGTTTTGTCATTAATTTAAAAATTTCCCCCAGTAACCCTTTTCAAACTGACAACAAACTGAAAATCCAGGCGGACGCTCAAGGCAACCATACACAAAAATATGCATACCAGTTGAGATGACATTCTAAAAAATTTTCCAAAAAAAAAAAGCTAAAAAAAATATCTGGAATATTTTATGGCTTATATCTGGTATATATATTCTATATCTTTGCAATATTTCCCTTTTTTTTTTGTGTCTAACTCTATATGTGCTTTAACCACAAAAGAGTACATCTCTTATTGGGGGAGGGAAGCCTGCCTAGTCAGCCTTTTCTTTTTTTTTTTTTTTTTGCCAATACTCGTACGCTTCTCGTCCTTCCCCGCTTTGTGGCAACATGAAAAAGGATGTGTCCTGGCGACATTGACTCATTGCATTCCCCAAACACACCACCAGCACAGCACACAGTACATAACACGAAACGCATTCAGGATTCAGCAACAAGTCGGAGAGTCATGTTTGGCTTGCCATTTTGTAGGGCTGACCTCAAACTTTTCTCCACTATTGAATGGGACTTGGCTATTTGTAGCATTTAATACACACATGGCCGCATCCCTGGCTGGACCCCACACAAGTGCCCCCAAGTGGTTGGCCTCTGATCCATGATCCTGGCACTTGCCAGTTGTCCGCTTCATATGTCATATGTGTGTCCTGCTGTCGGAGCTGCTGGCTTTTGTCATTTGACTTTTTCAACAGTAGATTTTATAGATTTATTCAAGCTTTAACGTAGGAGCTTTAGATGTTTCAGGATATTTCAGACGTCGTCTTGCCCTTCAACACATCATCAAGCCACATCAACTTGATCCTTGCAGCTTAAAGCTGCCATCAATCAAATTAGCTCCTTGGCTCCTTATTAAATCAACCCTAATATTTATACCCCAACTTAATTGTTTGCCCTCCGAAGGCTTAAGCAAGTCCAGGTCCTGGCAAGTCCTGGCTAGCTCTGGCTAGTCCTGGCATAACAAAATTCATTTGGCCTCCGAGTAAAGAGATTTATGCATGTCAGCAGGGGAAACAGAAAAACAGGACACACGTCCCAATGTCCTGTTGGACAGACGGACAGACGGACACACATCAAGCGTAGTATGACAGGTGTGTGACTGTGCACTCCCAACTCCTACCTACATACGTCCCAGCTGGTGGTGTCCAGACGACAGTTAATTTCCTATTTGATATTTGCTGTTAATCTAATAAATTTGCACGCTGGCTACCGAATCGACAGGCAAACCAAATGAATCGAAAGGCAGTGCCAGACAGAGTCGTTGACAGGACATGGATGTGGGGCGTGTGGCATGTGGCGTGTGGCGTGTGGCGCACAGGACACCCAACAGAGAGCTCTAACAGAGAGCCAGAGTCATTGTTGTGGTCCAGCGTAATCTCGAAATTAATCTCATTTAACCTATAAACTGCATTGGCCAAAAACCCAGTAATCCTTTTGTCAGAGTTCACGGCTCTGGCTAGTCCGGCTTGGCTAGTAGCCGAAAGGATGCCCATCTGTTCCGCATCCAGCGGCCAAGGTAGTCTCATAAATTGTGTCCTTACTCTCGGGACACTTTAGACTTCATGATTACCCACTAGCTTTGGATGGATTATGCGTCTTGTATCCCTAATATCCTTTTGAAATGTTAGTCTAATAACTAAACTACCTTAAAATACCCTTTTATTTCCGTTTTGTTTTCTTTTTTTTTCTCCAAAAGATTAAAACTCTGGTCAGACAAGCCCCCCAACCCCAGCCCCAACCCTATCCTGGCTTCCATCTCTGTTACACGGCAATTACATGACAGGGAAAGCGTGGAAAGTCGAGAAAAACCAGCTTCTACAACGTATTCCTGCGTTTCGCTTCTCTTCTCAGTTTTTTTTTGGAGGATACTGTTTGTTTGCATACCTGGCTAGCTGGCGATAACAATAATCCTTGACAAGCCATAAACATCTTAACGTCCTTGTTCCCCTCTCCGGCTCGTCCTGCTCGTCCTTGTTGCCATTCGCATTTCCATTTTTAGTCGGGAAAAGTCAGCGCAGACAAATGGAGTGGAGTTACAAATATCACCAGAGTCCTGTGCACTGAAAACAATAAAAGGATAAAGGATTCCACAACATAATATGTACTTAAAAACTAAAAGCTATAGATATTCTTAAAAGTTTTTCTAGTATTTGTTATCCTACTTCTATTCTATATCCTTTGTAGTTATCCTTAATTTTTTTTTCAGAGTGCCACATTCCGGGGTTGCTCTTTCGAATTGTAAACCCAACCAGCTCGCCTCTCAAAGTCGCAAAGTCAATTTGAATGTTTGTCCAAAGCCGGCAGAGGGGTTGGAAGGGAAAGGGAGGGGACTTGCCTTTTTTGCTTGCCACTCCCCCTCCCTGGGAGGGCTGGGATGTCCTGGGGCAACAGTACCCCTCGGGTCATGGCCCTTGAATAAGCAGCTAATTCGTTTATTATTTTTATTGTTGCGTTGACATTATTTATGTAAGCTGCTTGTCAGCTTTTCACTTAGGCGGCCACGAGTGCTGGCAGGACGGGGGGTCTCAGGATAACGACAATGACACCCCTTAAGTTGGGGTGAGGGGTAGGTGGAGGTGGAGTGACTGAGAAAAGTGGAAAATAAAAGCGGAAAGCGGAAAGCTTCGCGTCGGAGACTTTATTCATTTCCATTTTATTTGCCCATTTACAAGTTTCAATCTTTATGCCTTAAGTTTCTCATCCTCTTACTGAGTCCTTCGTCCTTCGTCCGTCGCCCGTCGTCCTTCGTCCTTTCTTTCGCCCATCATTCTTATCCGGAGTGGCGGCAACCCTACTTATATTCTTACGCCATATCCTTATGGCAGGTCGGATTGTTGGGATTGTCGGGCGGGATGTCGAAGTGTCTCGCAGGACTCTAGCAGCACTCTCGCAGGACCTGCTGCCGAGTTATGCCTTTATTTGGCACTTGATGGCAATTGCTTTCTCTCAACTCAACCGAACCGAATCGAATCCAAGCCCAACGAGTCCTGATTCGCTTATTGACTTGCCCAACAATCGCTGAACCGGATTGGGGGTTTAAAGGATCAAGGAGCCGGTCCTTGGGTGACAAATGGCTTGTTAACCTTAGATCCCGACTCTCTAATTGGTATTTCATCGCAAAATAATAACAACTTGAGGGGTAATACACCAAAAGGATCTTGAGAACCAAGCACCTCTTCGAACTAAACCGCTTCTTTTTTTTTCGTCTCATGTCTTAAATCAAAATCCTTTGCCAGGACATGCCGGGCACTTTTCCACTTCACTGCCGGCCGACCCTGGCAGAGCATAACTAAGGATAACTAAGGATCAGGCGAATGGGACAATTGTCCTGCCATCGTACATGGCATATCAACGATTCCCGCCCACCCATATCCTTGCTCCAGGAGCAGGACGAAAGCCAAAGCCAAAGCCAAAGCGCTCAATTAGACCGCAAGGCGTGCAATAGTGGGGAGGGGGGTTGTAGGGACCAAGGAGGGGCGTGGTCAAGCGTGCGGCACAAACCGGTAAAGGACCAAACAGCCAGCAAAAAGAGAGCTGGCTTTGGTGGTCGGACAAATAAAAATATGACCGGTCTCTGTGCGAATGTGTGTGTGTGTGGAACTAACGCATATTCATGCATTTGCCAGGGAAGGGGCAAGGTGGCAGGACAACGGGGGTGGGGTGGCTGGTGTGACAATTCCGCCGCTGGCCCCCCAACAGCCAGGACTGCTCATTTACACTTGGCCACATGTCCCAGTGTCTCGGAAATCTGTCGCCTCAGCACTAAAGCCTCAGACTAACACGAAGCCTGGCAGGGGGAGGCGCCTCTGGAGGCAGGAGGCAAGTCTAGGGTTTAAGGTGGCTCTGACCAAGATTGCTCTCCCCCTGTACACAAATAGAGTTGGGCTGGTTATCCTGTGTTGGCCTGGGGAGTTGCTCCGCGACAAGTAAGTTTTGCTGACCAAGAACACAGACACCCAGGCGGACTTCAGGCGCACAGATCCTGGCCTAAATAGCCGAGCGGAAGAGACAGGCCGGCCTGGAAGCACGTGTCCTGGTATACCCCACCCGCCGTGTGTCTAATTTTGTTTACTTTGAAGGCAACATTGTCCCTATTCTTTGCATTCCCAAGTGTATCATTTTAAATGTCAGCAACAAACTGGTCACCAAAACAGGACTCTGTTAAAGTCCTGCCAAGCGGATACTGGCTAAGCCCAGCAATAGAACAATTAAATGCCACAACAATTTTGGGGAACAATCAGGAAATATTATTATATATTCCAGGTGGCCCTCGAGCTAGAAGCCAAGCAAAGGATTTGAAACCAAAAGCCAGCCTGTTTCCCAAAACTTGCCAACAATATACATATAGGACTAGGCACTGCCATATTCCGGCTATAACCATGGCACTTTGTTTCAATTAAAAGCCCCCCCCCCACTGCTTGGCCCGAAAGGAGGCTAATGCCGGCACCCGCCTGCCAGCTCCACCTGCACGAGAACTCAATTTTTAACCAAATTGTTGATCCTGTGTGCGGGCCTGTGCAGCCCAAAAATCAATATAATAATATCGGTCAGTAATTCAATTTCAGCAGAAAGAATGCAAAAAGGATGCCTTTAATCAGAGAGTATCCTGTAATCAGGACATTAGAAAGATTTCAGTGGCTGATCTGGGACGGAAAAGTGTTTAAGTGCCAAGTGCACCAAAAAAACACAAAAGGAGGGTGCCTGCCTGATTATCCAAAAAGGATATCCAGTCCAAAAGGACCAAAGGACTAAAGGACCTGCAGAAGCCAGTGGCAAGCCAGAACGGGGACACCGACTTGGACATGAGCGATAGATAGGACACGTATCTAATAAAACGCCCGGCACACGTACCCACACACTAATGTCCTCCCCGTTCGATCCTGGCTGCTCAAATATTTGGCCTCAGCCTCAGCTCCAGCTCCAGCTCCAGGCTCAGCCTCAGCCTCAGCCTTTGTGAGCTCATTAAATTTCGTCAATTTAAATATGTGTGTGGTGTGGAGGACTATACAGGACTCGTATAGCCGACAACGGCGAGTCCTTCGTATGCAACACATTGCTGTGCAAAAGGTTGATGATGGTTGGGTAGTCCTCCTCCAAGGAGGACAGGGGAGACAGGAGGACAGCCGGCATATGCACTTCCGACACATTTCCTGTTGCGACTCCTAGTCCTTCGTGCCTCGTCCTTCGTCCTTGCTGGTGGTGCTTGGCGCTTGGTCCTGCCGTTGAATTTATTACGTGCAAATGTAAATAGCGGCACGTGCGGGCCACGACAGTATCCTGTCCTTCTTCTTTGAAAGCTTCCAAGTCCTTTGCCAAAACAATTGCAAGTGCACGCCCAGAAATAGTTTCAACATGAATCTGGTATCTTTTTGGTATATTTGCAATCAATTCTCGCAGTGTATAAGAATGTTCTTGGCTCCCAGGCTGGGTCCTTGCCGACACTTCTTTTTGTGGCAATAAGAATGTTGTCCCCGCCAAACAAAGGCGGGTCTAGTCGGGAGTCCTGTCGAGGCATGCAATTTGCTCAAGATACCAGATACCAAACGACAAATACTAGATACCAGATACCCAAGAGTAAATACTGCCACAACTATCCATTATTTATATTCCTTCTCTTTTCAGAAGTCTTGTAAGTCTTAAGATATCAAGACATGCCCAAGGACACCAGGACCGAGAACTTATGATGAACACAATCGTGGTGCAGGAGAGCGGCGAGCGGATCGCCGACATCGGCCGATATATATCGATGAACGATAAACTGAAGCCCAATCAAAGCAACACCTACAATCGACACAAGCTGGCGGCGTCCGAATCGGAACTGGGATCTGGATCTGGATCGGGATCGGGAACAGGAGCTGGATGTGGACCAGCTTTTCGCTGGCAATTATTGTTACTCTTACTGCTTTGCAACTGCATTGGTAAGTCGGATTTTATTCCAACATCTTGCTTTATTTTTTTCGGTAAGTCGAGCTCTGTCGTTGAAGCGTTTTGCAAAAGCCAATCTATCCTAATGCTTTGCTTCTAATCGTTATCGGTTTATCGATTCAATCCTCATACTATACTCTGCTTGCTTCATACTTTTTATCGTCCAGAGAAATAATGATTACATTATTTATTGATCCTATGTGTACGTTCTTCAGAGCTTTGTTGTATTAATATTGATTTGCCAATCGTTGACAGGCCGCTCGCTGTTAAAATAAAAAAACACAACCCCAAGACACTCCCAACACTCCACGATTCATAAAAGCTATGAGATACCTGGTACTCATAGTAGTATGGTCTATCTTATACACAGACAAAACACATTACACATAACCATAGCCATATGTAAATTAATTTCGAAATTGTGTTAATTGTTCCAATCAATGTCTTCTCTTCATGGATTTGAAATCTCAATTGAAATGAAGATTATACCGTTTCAAACAAAATCTCCTCAGTGGGCGCCTTCGAGCCGGACTTTGTGATTCCATTGGAGAACGTGACCATAGCCCAGGGTCGGGACGCGACCTTTACGTGTGTGGTAAACAACCTAGGGGGTCATCGGGTGAGTGGTGACGGTGCGTCAGCCCCAGCCAAGGTATGTATCGGTTTCTTAAGTGCAGCGTTGAATTTTTTTCCACTTTATTACATTGTTTGAATCTTTTTTGTTTGTTTTGTTTTTGTATTTTTTGTCCATTTTCCGTTTGTGGTTTCGTTTCATTCGCCATTTCAAGTGCACAATAATCTAATCCAGTTTTAACGATTTTCCAACTAAAAGGCACCAATAACAATAACGATTACCAAACTGCACCACCACTATTATCGCAATTATGTAACCTTTAAGCGCACCTATTCCTATATATAACTATATGCACATCATATCTATAGTCAACTACCAGTATAACTGCCATAGAAAATATATATATGTATGTATATTCATAAAATATATGCTAATATATATATATATATGTATATCTATGTGTATATAGAGCACTCTGCATATTAAACGCACCAATGCACTGCCACAGAAACTAAAACAAAAGGACCTCGAACAATAACAGTAAAGAAAATAACCCAGTATCCCGAAATAGGTAGGTACTATATATATGTATCTCTGCATATATATACTATATACCTCCACAGTATCGAATAAAATTGAATCGAACGGCAGAATCAAAATAAATTTAAATAAACATGTCAAAATTGGTGTGTCGCAGAAGCACCAGCGATGCCACAAACTGCATATAGCTTATTGTTTTTATCATCGTATTATATTATTATTAGCACTCACATTTCGTTTGTAACACTCGCCGCGCGACTCCGGCCCGCTCCCGCCACATGCCCCCCTGGTGGCAAGAACTCGGGCCACAAAAGAGCAGCCCGCCCCAGTCTGTAAGCGATTGTTGTTAACAACAATAAACAATCGCCAGTAAACAATCGCCAATAAACAATCATTAAAAATAAAACGAAAAAGTCCACAATAAATGCATAATAGATACTATTCGGAGGCCCCAGAGGGGGCTTTGCGCGAAACAATGAACATAAATTAAGTATTTTCATCAACATTGCATTAATAGCTTTAAGTCTTCGATGATGGGGATATTTCTGTAATGTATAAGGTACTCCGAAATATATCACAGAATATAAGGCCTAATTGTGGAGAATTTATCTCACTATCTTTTGAGATATTTCCCTTGAGAATCGGTTCGGAAATGGGGAAGATATAGCCATCACAGTGGGCCCTAGAGGGAAAACCCCATTTTCAAGGGAGCCCATCAGCAAAAATGGACAAAAAATCTAAAAAATATTTTGTCTCAGGATTTGATGCAGAATGGTGGCAAATCGATCCAGAAATCGTTCAAGGTACTCCGCTTAAGAATCGGATGAGAATTGGGGAAGATATAGCCATCACTGTGGGCCATATAGGGGAAAACCCCATTTTCAAGGGAGCCCATCAGCAAAAATGGACAAAAAATCTAAAAAAAATTTTGTCTCAGGATTTTGATGCAGAATGGTGGCAAATCGATCCAGAAATCGTTGAAGGTATTCCGCTTGGGAATCGGATAAGAATTGGGGAAGATATAGCCATCACAGTGGGCCATATAGGGGAAAACCCCATTTTCAAGGGAGCCCATCAGCAAAAATGGACAAAAAATCGAAAAAATATTTTGTCTCAGGATTTTGATGCAGAATGGTGGCAAATCGATCCAGAAATCGTTTAAGGTGCTCCGCTTGGGAATCGGATGAGAATTGGGGTAGATATAGCCATCACAGTGGGCCCTAGAGGGAAAACCCCATTTTCAAGGGAGCCCATCAGCAAAAATGGACAAAAAATCGAAAAAATATTTTGTCTCAGGATTTTGATGCAGAATGGTGGGAAATCGATCCAGAAATCGTTGAAGGTATTCCGCTTGGGAATCGGATAAGAATTGGGGAAGATATAGCCACCACAGTGGGCCCTAGAGGGAAAACCCCATTTTCAAGGGAGCCCATCAGCAAAAATGGACAAAAAATCTAAAAAATATTTTGTCTCAGGATTTTGATGCAGAATGGTGGGAAATCGATCCAGAAATCGTTTAAGGTGCTCCGCTTGGAAATCGGATGAGAATTGGGGTAGATATAGCCATCACAGTGGGCCCTAGAGGGAAAACCCCATTTTCAAGGGAGCCCATCAGGAAAAATGGACAAAAAATCTAAAAAATATTTTGTCTCAGGATTTTGATGCAGAATGGTGGCAAATCGATACAGAAATCGTTCAAGGTACTCCGCTTGGGAATCGGATGAGAGTTGGGGAAGATATAGCCACCACAGTGGGCCCTAGAGGGAAAACCCCATTTTCAAGGGAGCCCATCAGAAAAAATGGACAAAAAATCTAAAAAATATTTTGTCTCAGGATTTTGATGCAGAATGGTGGGAAATCGATCCAGAAATCGTTTAAGGTGCTCCGCTTGGGAATCGGATGAGAATTGGGGAAGATATAGCCATCACAGTGGGCCATATAGGGGAAAACCTCATTTTCAAGGGAGCCCATCAGCAAAAATGGACAAAAAATCTAAAAAATATTTTGTCTCAGAATTTTGATGCAGAATGGTGGCAAATCGATCCAGAAATCGTTGAAGGTATTCCGCTTGGGAATCGGATAAGAATTGGGGAAGATATAGCCACCACAGTGGGCCCTAGAGGGAAAACCCCATTTTCAAGGGAGCCCATCAGCAAAAATGGACAAAAAATCTAAAAAATATTTTGTCTCAGGATTTTGATGCAGAATGGTGGGAAATCGATCCAGAAATCGTTTAAGGTGCTCCGCTTGGGAATCGGATGAGAATTGGGGAAGATATAGCCATCACAGTGGGCCCTAGAGGGAAAACCCCATTTTCAAGGGAGCCCATCAGCAAAAATGGACAAAAAATCTAAAAAATATTTTGTCTCAGAATTTTGATGCAGAATGGTGGCAAATCGATCCAGAAATCGTTGAAGGTATTCCGCTTGGGAATCGGATAAGAATTGGGGAAGATATAGCCACCACAGTGGGCCCTAGAGGGAAAACCCCATTTTCAAGGGAGCCCATCAGCAAAAATGGACAAAAAATCTAAAAAAATTTTGTCTCAGGATTTTGATGCAGAATGGTGGGAAATCGATCCAGAAATCGTTTAAGGTGCTCCGCTTGGGAATCGGATGAGAATTGGGGAAGATATAGCCATCACAGTGGGCCCTAGAGGGAAAACCCCATTTTCAAGGGAGCCCATCAGCAAAAATGGACAAAAAATCTAAAAAATATTTTGTCTCAGAATTTTGATGCAGAATGGTGGCAAATCGATCCAGAAATCGTTGAAGGTATTCCGCTTGGGAATCGGATAAGAATTGGGGAAGATATAGCCACCACAGTGGGCCCTAGAGGGAAAACCCCATTTTCAAGGGAGCCCATCAGCAAAAATGGACAAAAAATCTAAAAAATATTTTGTCTCAGGATTTTGATGCAGAATGGTGGGAAATCGATCCAGAAATCGTTTAAGGTGCTCCGCTTGGGAATCGGATGAGAGTTGGGGAAGATATAGCCACCACAGTGGGCCCTAGAGGGAAAACCCCATTTTCAAGGGAGCCCATCAGAAAAAATGGACAAAAAATCTAAAAAATATTTTGTCTCAGGATTTTGATGCAGAATGGTGGGAAATCGATCCAGAAATCGTTTAAGGTGCTCCGCTTGGGAATCGGATGAGAATTGGGGAAGATATAGCCATCACAGTGGGCCATATAGGGGAAAACCTCATTTTCAAGGGAGCCCATCAGCAAAAATGGACAAAAAATCTAAAAAATATTTTGTCTCAGAATTTTGATGCAGAATGGTGGCAAATCGATCCAGAAATCGTTGAAGGTATTCCGCTTGGGAATCGGATAAGAATTGGGGAAGATATAGCCATCACAGTGGGCCATATAGGGGAAAACCCCATTTTCAAGGGAGCCCATCAGGAAAAATGGACAAAAAATCTAAAAAATATTTTGTCTCAGGATTTTGATGCAGAATGGTGGCAAATCGATCCAGAAATCGTTGAAGGTATTCCGCTTGGGAATCGGATAAGAATTGGGGAAGATATAGCCACCACAGTGGGCCCTAGAGGGAAAACCCCATTTTCAAGGGAGCCCATCAGAAAAAATGGACAAAAAATCTAAAAAATATTTTGTCTCAGGATTTTGATGCAGAATGGTGGGAAATCGATCCAGAAATCGTTGAAGGTATTCCGCTTGGGAATCGGATAAGAATTGGGGAAGATATAGCCATCACAGTGGGCCATATAGGGGAAAACCCCATTTTCAAGGGAGCCCATCAGCAAAAATGGACAAAAAATCTAAAAAATATTTTGTCTCAGAATTTTGATGCAGAATGGTGGCAAATCGATCCAGAAATCGTTGAAGGTATTCCGCTTGGGAATCGGATAAGAATTGGGGAAGATATAGCCATCACAGTGGGCCATATAGGGGAAAACCCCATTTTCAAGGGAGCCCATCAGGAAAAATGGACAAAAAATCTAAAAAATATTTTGTCTCAGGATTTTGATGCAGAATGGTGGCAAATCGATCCAGAAATCGTTGAAGGTATTCCGCTTGGGAATCGGATAAGAATTGGGGAAGATATAGCCATCACAGTGGGCCATATAGGGGAAAACCCCATTTTCAAGGGAGCCCATCAGGAAAAATGGACAAAAAATCTAAAAAATATTTTGTCTCAGGATTTTGATGCAGAATGGTGGGAAATCGATCCAGAAATCGTTTAAGGTGCTCCGCTTGGAAATCGGATGAGAATTGGGGTAGATATAGCCATCACAGTGGGCCCTAGAGGGAAAACCCCATTTTCAAGGGAGCCCATCAGGAAAAATGGACAAAAAATCTAAAAAATATTTTGTCTCAGGATTTTGATGCAGAATGGTGGCAAATCGATACAGAAATCGTTCAAGGTACTCCGCTTGGGAATCGGATGAGAGTTGGGGAAGATATAGCCATCCCTGTGGGCCCTAGAGGGAAAAGCCCATTTTCAAGGGAGCCCATCAGGAAAAATGGACAAAAAATCTAAAAAATATTTTGTCTCAGGATTTTGATGCAGAATGGTGGCAAATCGATCCAGAAATCGTTTAAGGTGCTCCGCTTGGAAATTGGATACGAATTGGGAAAGATATAGCCATCACCGTGGGCCATTAAGCAAAAATCACATTTCCAAGAAGTCCCACCAGAAAAAAAAAATATTGCGATGCAGAACACTGGAGAGTTCTTAGAAGTATCGGCAAAACTATCGATAGGCCAGTGAATATATCGGGGCCTCTACTGCCAACAGGCTTTGCCATTGCCATCCGAAATAGTTTTCTTCAAAGAAGGAGTCGTTTATTTGGATTGGAAAACGTACAAGCGAAGTAGTGCGAGCAAAGGTTGTCGAGTCGGTTCTCTTAAAAAATCAGTAACTTTTTCAGAGACGCGACATCCAGCAAAATTAAGATGAGTGACCTTTTCGAACCAAAATCCAGCGACCAGCCCCCGGCCGAGAAGGCAGAGAACCCAGAGAGTGCTCCTGTTCTCCAGAAGGTGAAGAAGCCGAAGCCGAACAACAAGAAGCTGCGCCAGGCAGCCGCCGAGGCCGAGGCGACGGCCAACAAGGAACGCGCCTCGGAGAAGGGGCCGGCGACACGCGATGAAAGCTCCAACTTTCGGGACTCGCTGAAGCGCCAACAAAAATTGGTGGCCCCCAAGAAGAGTGTCTGGGATCTCTTCATCGAGGGCAAAGTGCCCGAGGGAGAGATTCAGAAGTATGCCAAGTCCCAGGACGACACCACGGCCGTCGACAGGTTCACCTCGGAGGAGAAGCGTCAACTTGACCGCGAGCAGGCGGGAGTGTATACGCAACTCCGCTTGGCTGCGGAGGCCCATCGCCAGACCCGCAAATACATGCAGGGCTACATCAAGCCGGGCATGAGCATGATCCACATCTGCGAGACGCTGGAGGAGACGGCCCGCCGCATGATCGGCGACAAGGGCCTGACCGCGGGTCTGGCCTTCCCCACGGGCTGCTCCCTCAACAACTGTGCCGCCCACTACACTCCGAACACTGGCGATACCACCGTCTTGGGGGCCGACGATGTCTGCAAAATCGACTTCGGCACCCATGTCCAGGGCAGGATTATCGATTGCGCCTTTACTCTGACCTTCAACCCGAAGTACGATCCCCTGGTGGAGGCCGTGCGTGCGGCCACCAACGCTGGCATTAAAGCGGCCGGTATCGATGTCCGTCTCAGCGAAATCGGCACCGTCGTCCAGGAGGTAATGGAGTCGTATGAGATCGAGCTAAACGGCCAGGTCTATCCCATAAAGAGCATTCGCAACCTGAACGGCCACTTGGTGGCCCAGTACCGCATACATGCGGGAAAAACCGTCTCCAATGTGGGCAGCGCCATTTCCGGCGACGGAGTCAACGCCATTCGCATGGAGGAGGGCGAGTTCTATGCCATCGAGACCTTCGGCTCCACCGGACGCGGCGTTGTCCAGAAGAACGGGGATTGCTCACACTATATGCGCGCCTGGAGCCCGCCTCTCACTCAGCTGCGGTTGCAGTCCTCCCGTCAGCTGCTCAACTGCATAAACCGGAACTTTGGCACGCTGGCCTTCTGCCGGCGTTGGCTGGAACGGTATGGTGCCTCCAAGTACCAAATGGCCCTCAAGGAACTGTGCGATAAGTCCGTGGTCAAGGCTTATCCGCCGCTGTGCGACATCAAAGGAAGTTACACGGCCCAGTTCGAGCACACGATCCTGCTGCGTCCCACCTGCAAGGAGGTGGTTTCCCGCGGCGACGACTATTAGGACTTTTATTCCATTACCTGGCTGGGCATTTCCATTTTAATCCTTTAATTGTATTAAAAAAAAGGATTTAAGGTTTAAGGGGCGTATACTTGATAAAAAAAATGTTGGCTCGAAGAAACAAGTCCACAAATATTCACTTTAATTCCCAAAATAAAGGAGACTTAATACTGAATTTTATTCAATTGGAAAACTTCAACGCAAGCCACATGGCATATACATACGTGATATTCAAAAATCAAGTAGCCGACACGTTGGCTTCGAATTACAAGAAAAAAGCTACAAAAATATTCCGCACACATTCCCCAATTAAAGTGAACTCTTTGCAGCCATTCTTCTTCCAGCCTTCGACAGGCAATACATATTATGGCTTTAAATATTCAATATTAAATGGACCGCTTTCCGGGCACTATCTATTAAGGATAATGAAAACACCTGCTGGCTGGCAGAGAGAAACTTTTGCCGGATTGCAGTCGCCATGCAAGACTACCCAGCATTTGAAAAGCCAGCCAGTCTATTACTGAAAATAAAGACGAAACTAAAACTACATTTAAACTGCAATGCAAAAAAGCGAATCAAAACTAACCAAAACAGACGCTGGCTTAACTCCAGAGGATAGATATACTATATATATAGATATACCAAATAATGGGTATGAAATCCGCTTATAGAGTGGACGTTTGCTTCGCCCGTCCGCCGCAGAGAGAGGGCCAGTGTGTTAATCAACGAAATGGCATCATAAATAAAAACACCATTTCATATAAATCCTTAGATGTTTCAATCAAACAAAAACACAACAAAAACGGGGATCGAGCGGCCGAGTTGGTTGTGCCACCATGTCGGGGTATTTAAACAATAAATAAATACCCATAAATTATTGTGAAGGTAATAAAATAAATTTCAGGCCCGAAACTAATGCCACGAATACTCCATGCCCTTATCATGAATAATTAAATCCAAAAACGATTATTGAATAGTTTAGATTCATAGAATAAAAGGAGAACTTGCAGTGATTTATGTATAAAGACTAGTTTTAAATGCATTTTAAAGCTTAATTAAGAATTCCTTTTTTCAGCAAGAATATGGAGTAACGAAGGCAGCATCTCCTACTATATCTATCCTTTATGAAATATATATATTATATATATAAAATATATTTTGTTTGATTCCCCGATTTGGTTCTTTTTTGGGTTGTAAGCCAACCTTTTTACATTTTTTCGTTTTCGTAAAATAGAGAGAAATATTAATAAAATAAATTCAAGCGCACCGAGTTCAAACCGAAACAGACTTTGCACCATTTTTTATTATGTCTATATATATGTATATAACTCTTTTGTATGTATTCGTGCCACAAAATGTGTCTGCGAGATACGCGCCACGTAGTCCTGTGTGTGTTGTCCTTGTAGTTGTGTGTCTGTATGTAGTCTTACTTTATGACATTTGCTCGCTTTATTTGCATTTACATTTGAAATTTTTTACAATCCTTTTTTTGGTTTTTTTTTTTTTTGTTAACATTTCTTGCCGTTGTCGAATTTTTCGTCAATCCTGTGACCCTGCCTCCCATCCCCCCATTCGAGCCTTTGTTCCTCGAAAACGTCTTTCCCGACCGTGCACCCCTCCATGCATTACTCAATAAATTTGCTTTATTGAGTAAATAAATAAAGCGTCACTGCCACACTGGCACTGTCGATGTTGCAACATCAAACGGTTGCCCGTTGTCCATGGGTATTTATTCGCTACCCCCGTCCTCTCTTTTTTGACAGAATGGGCTTGTATTCTGGCCTCTGATGTTGACACACTTGGAATAAAAAAATAAAGGCGCCACCGCCACCGCCATCGCCACCCGCTCGGGTTGGCAGCTGTATTGGCATTCCTGCTTATTGGATTGCCGAACTCTGCCAGAAATATGAATAACCTGCAAAAAGCTGACTCCGGCTGAGGGTGGGGGTGGAGGTGGAGGGTAGATAACAAAGAACTAATGGCACATATTCGGGTACTCTTTTTGGTTGGACATCAATAGCTATTGGTAGCCCATATCAATCAGAAACTAAGACCAAAGCCAAGAGGATTTCAGCCATTTAGGTTGGGTACACAGATAAAATGCCCGCATAGTTACACTTGGAGAAAGTTACAAAATATGGGTATGGTCACACTTTTTGCTAAGAAAAGGCCACACTATTTAACCGCACTAACTCTTTTTTTGAGGAAAACTCTCTGAAATAAGAAAACTAATCAAATAAATATCCTTTTTAGTAACTTGAATAAATAATTATATCAAAAGCTTATTAATTATAAAATTTCAAAAGATATTTCGCAACTTTACTGTACTTTATCCCTTGACTCGGTTACTCTGTGTTACTCTTGCCGGCTTGTGAGACCATTTCCATTCGAATCCGGCACAGGACAAAGCCCGCTTAAGCCTATTAGCTAAAACCCGTAGACTGCGCTCGCTGGGCACACATCATAATGTTAATTAAAATTCGCCAGAGTAGTGCCAGCGGCGGGGAAGGATATGGGGCGCCTGTTTCAGGACAACGTGTGTTTGTTGCAACATTTTTGCTCCCGTGCCCGTCCATTTCGGTCCTTTTTATCCTGCCATACCCAGAACCCAGTTAATCCACTCTTTTTTCTAATTGTGCATGCCATGTTAATGCCAACTGATTAGCCGCTTCAAAACGCACTGCCAACTGCACCCATTATTCATGAATCTTCTGTTCTCTTATTTCCTTTACCCTTTACTTATCTTCTTTATTTTTTGTTTTGTTTTCTGGTTATCCATTCTATCTGTCTGACTTTAAATGTATACAATACGTGTGCCACGTTGGGCGCCATTTTCACTCCGACTGTACTTGATCCTTCATCCTCTTTGGTTAACCCAACAAACAAACAAACCAGAACCTAAAACCTAAAACCTAAAACCTAAACAAACACAAAAATGAATATAGATATGCATAAGAAATAAGAGGAGGATGGTAGTACGGAAAATGTTAACTAATTGTTGAATGTTTCTTCTCTCCACAATCACACACGCTAAACTAAATACTCCAAAACTTGAAAAAAAAAATACAACAAAAAAAATGGGCAACGAAAACCACAAACCCAATTCCACTAATTGCACTTGAAATATCCCTTTTCATATCCCACCGACCAATAACCAACAACAAAAACGACTCTAACAATCTGCAAACCACGGAAACGAACAAAAAATTTCAATCCAACCCAAAAAAAAAAAAAAAAAACCGAAAACTTGCAAAAACTTTGCGGCTGCTGCTACTGGACGACGGCAATACTTGGTTCTGGGTTCAAAATGGAAATGGCGTCAAATTGCGCTGACATCTGACGATGGGCAACAACAACAACCAACTACAACAACCAACTATTACAACAACAATGAACGGACAACAACTGAACCCCACAACTGACTATTAACACTATCGCCGGTCTCCTTTTGAATCCATTGTCAACGATACTGACACCAATGCCTAACTTTTACCATCATCCTACCTCACCCTCCATCCACTTCTCCTACTCCCTATTGTTGCCACATGGTGCATCAACCACCCGACTAAACAACAACAAAAATCCGCTGCAACTACATTCTAATACATCCCACCCACACAAATCGATTTCAATGGCTTGATGGAAAACGAAACCTCAACTAACGAACGGAAATTTCTCAACAACAACCTCAACTTGAGTGATTCAACAACAATAACAAAAACAAAAACTACTTTAATGATAACAACAACAACAAAACTATAATAACAACAATGTCAATGACAACGCGGGAATGTTGCCAATAATGGCATTAACTAAATATGACGATGTTGGTCACATCAACACCCCCAAAAAAAAAAAAAAAAAACTTTTTCTGGACCTGGGATATCAAACTGCAATTTCAAAACATCTGGCGTACAAACACACACATTAACACACACTCACACACACACACACACATGTATATCCTGTATATCCTTTATATCCCTGTATACCCTGCAACACAAATACAAACAACACTTTGACATGCAACAACGACCCAACGTTGTCTTCATCCGTACAAAACGGCGCTGTCATCAACTGAACAACAACAATGCTCATCCCTTTATCCTTCGGCCGCTGCCTGCCACACACCCAACCCCCACCACCCATTTACCACCCAACCATTCCTGCCCCACCACTCCGCCACTCTTCCACTCTATTTCCCATTTGGCAACTGGCAACTGGCACCATCAGGTCGCCTGGATTAAGGCCGATGCCAAGGCAATTCTGGCCATACACGAGCACGTGATAACCAACAATGATCGATTATCGGTGACGCACAACGACTACAACACATGGACACTGAACATACGCAGCGTCAAAATGGAGGATTCCGGCAAATACATGTGTCAGGTCAACACGGATCCCATGAAGATGCAGGTGAGATTCACAATCCATTCCATCCTTTGTACAATACTTTTATCTTATTGCCTTTAAATGGCTATCAAGCAATTAGAGATAATCTTTAAGCTTAAGAATTGATTATTCCTTAAAGTTTATACCATTTTAGAGATCTACATATATCTCTAAACGTTAGAAGACCTTTTCTTTTAATAGATAATGCCAACCCTATATAGAAACCCAACAAAACCTCTAGTGATGACTATATGATAGTCGGTACTAATCGTTTTATTTTATTAAAGTTTTGTTACATAAGCCTAAAGAGATCTTTCCTTATCAAAGATATCTCCTAAGAACCTAACTAGACTTCTAAAGAAGAGAATATAATACCCGGTACTTCCATTACTATTTACAAACATTACAGAAAATTAATACTCTTTTTATGTACTAAGAAGTAAATACAAAGTATTATCCTTTCCATAATATATCATCTCTATAGACTTTCCTTAAAAAACAACACCAAAATCAAAAACTTCACAGAGTGAGAAAATAAAGCATTCCGAGTGTACAATTAAATTATTTCAAGAATGTAGAGCCCCTTCCCCTTATTTTTGTAGATGTCCCTACCCATCCTAATATGAGCCCGAATGTTCGGCTTTGTGTGTTGGGATGGTGGTGGGGCTGACATTTAAACACGATATATAAACAATGAAGCGCTTTAATGACAAAAATAAATAACAAACACTGCGCCATTGCAATGTGGATGGAAAGAAATAATACTTTGATGGAGAAACTAAATATATATATTCAAGTTATATAAGATATTTTGACTTTTGATATCCCCATTACTTCCTGTAGAATATTTCAAAGATAAGTAATTTTTTTTAGCGTGTATTGTCGGAGTATCTCATGTGACGTTTGCTACTCGAGTCGTGGCGAGTTGGGTTGAATTGAGTTTTTTTTTTTTGTTTGTTGTACCCCAGCCAGCCCTGCTCCGCCTTTACCATTTTCACATACATATACGTATTCGTTTTTCCTTTGCCCCGCTTTTCCCGGCCAGGACCCCGCCAGGACCCACCCACATCACCACATCCTCTTCGTTCGCATTAAACGCTCTCTCGACATGTGCAAAACGATTGCGTTTTCAATTTCATTTCATTTATGCAGCAAGTGAAAAGTGGAAAACTGGGCGGAGCTGGTTGTGGAAGGGGGGTGCCGAGGCAGGGCGCCAGGATACCATACCAGGATAGGCAGGCAGGATGGCTGTATAACCCCCTATGCCCCCCATCCACGGCTTGTAATAAAATCAACCTAACAAAGCGAATTGAGTGAAAAGCAAATATGAGACAAATAAAAAGCAAACAGGCTTGACGTTTCTTCAGCTTTTTCGCTTCTTCCCCTGCCAGCTGCATGTCCTGCTTTTAAGCCTTTTTTTCCACTCCCCCACCACCCGCTCCGGCCATCCGTCGTATAAATTTCGCGCTTGGCTTGTTTGAGGTTTTTCTTTTATTTTTTTTCTGCAGCCTGGCCTGCCTTTCCATCTTTTTTCTTTTTTTTTCTGTTGCACTACGACGTCAACTTTATTTTATGACACAACTGTCAACTGCAGCGAGAACAATGACAACGACAACGACAACGACAATGATAGCAGCAATTCGGTTATTGTTGCTAGCAACTAACAACCGCAGAATGAGACAAAAATGCGGAAAATAAATATATGAAAGCGGAAGCGGTGGCGATTTCCATAATGAGGCGACCATTTGTTGCAGAATGCAGCTGAAGCTAAAACGCTGCCCACCAGCAACCATTAAAAGGTTTTCGCCCATTTGGCGGGCAGCACCAATAAAAAAAAGCATAGTCTAGTTTTAAGGGCATTGTCTTTCGTCACTAAAGTATAGATTTTATAGGTTTGGTATAATGACTAAACTAGAAAACTTAAATATTTTAATAAAATATTATATTAATAAAATATATCTTCCAAAAAAAGAAGATAATGTATGCTTCTTTTAGAGCACTTTCTCTCGTCACTGGTGTATTCTTTTATACAAAAGAAAAAACTCTCTCCTTTAACATACA
The DNA here is from genome assembly GCA_018153035.1 of Drosophila pseudoananassae pseudoananassae. Classification (NCBI taxonomy): domain Eukaryota; kingdom Metazoa; phylum Arthropoda; class Insecta; order Diptera; family Drosophilidae; genus Drosophila; species Drosophila pseudoananassae. The sequence continues at coordinate 7,302,981 of JAECXR010000014.1, read as the reverse complement.
ATCAGAGACGTTTGACTTTCAGTAACCTTTAAGATTAGAAAAAGAAAGATACTTAAGGAAAATCTTGTTACCAAGTTGGTGAATTCAGAGACCACTTTTAGGAGCCTTTTCGTTCGTCACTAAAGTACTTAAAACATGTCCCTAAAGCAGAAATCCTAATTTCCATTCACAGACCGCCACCTTGGAGGTGGTCATCCCACCAGACATCATCAATGAAGAGACCTCCGGGGACATGATGGTGCCGGAGGGCGGCTCCGCCAAATTGGTGTGCCGGGCACGAGGTCACCCCAAGCCCAAGATCACCTGGCGGCGGGAGGATGGTCGGGAGATTATTGCCCGCAACGGCGTCCATCAGAAAACAAAAGGTAAGGAGCTGCTGACTCTGACTCTTAACTTGCTGGCATGTCTAATGTGTTTCCTACAATAAATGACCTTTTTTCTTCTTTGCAGCCCAAGCCGTGGAGGGGGAAATGCTGACGCTGTCAAAGGTCACGCGATCGGAAATGGGCGCCTACATGTGCATCGCCTCGAACGGAGTGCCGCCCACGGTGAGCAAGCGGATGAAGCTACAGGTGCACTGTGAGTACTCCCTCTTCTAACACTCAAGAAATCATATATATTATACATATAAAACATACATAACCGATATCGAGTGGCATGATAAATGGGAGGAAGGCACCACCTGCTGCTTTTGGCCAAGAAAATACCTTGATTTATGGCAGCTGGAAGGCAGCTAATGCCGCATAATAATCATAATGGTAACTTATAGCCCAGTTTGGTTTTTCTCCCTCGAATGTGATGTGCGTGCAGCCATCTATAGGTATGGGTATAGTATAGTATGTAGTGTAGAAACAGGAAGAGGAACAGGAACAGAGCCGCAGCAATAACGCAGCCGCGGCAAAATGCAAGTGTTTCCGACTCGATATCCGGCAGCTTCCTTCACGTGGCGAGCAAACTTTCCAAATGCATTAGAGCGGCAAAATAAATGGTGGAATGCCAGGACAGACAGGATGGCTAAAAAAAAAGTAAAAATAAGGTAGAACCACAAAGGGGTGTGTGCTATTCCGGGCGGGCAAACATCACGTTTCTGCAGTAAAACTTTAAACACCATCGGGCTCCCTGGCTGCACATGTGGGTATTCGCGTTTGTATCTTGTGAAGTGGTAATTGTTAAGGGCAGTTCCGCCTTCCAGTACCCTACCCTATTGCCAGTTTGGATATGCCCTTAGGATACCCTTCTGCGTTTTACCTTCCCGCATCAAAGTTAATGAAATTTCCAAAAACGGGCCAAAAGTTCAAATGACGACAATTTGGTAAAAGAAACAGGGTTATCCCCCAGTAGTGTGTGGCAAGGATACCGACAAGGATATACCAAAAAAAAAAGGATAAAATATAAAAGACAAGAAAGGAGACCATATAAGGACATACATATATACATATATATCTTTATATTTTTAAAGAATTTCCAGAAATTTAAAAGCAACCTGTTAGTTCGTTCTCTGTAGGACTGACAAGGACCCAGCAGCTTGCTGGGATCTTATCGGGAAAATTGTCAAAAATAGATTAGAAAATTAGAATAGATATTTGTTTTTTGGCAATTCCCCTTCCCCAACCCACATTTCAACGAATAATCCCCATTTTTAGATGAAATCTAAGTCGAGCGTAAACCACTAAATGATTCCAATCAGAAAATGAACTGGTTTTGTTGGCTTTTGGTCTTAAATGGTGGAAAGTTAAGAGGCCTGAGTCAGGCCGCCTGACATTCCTGGAGGCCAGAAGGCCAACAAAGTGAACTCCTAGTAGGCCTTGAAAAAATACCTCAAATACCTCTAGAAGTGTCACAAAAAAAAATCATTCAAAAAAGTTGCTTCAAGGGAGCAACATCTCTCCAGACGTCGTTAAAAAAAAAAATAATTTCCCAACAAAAAAAAAAAAAAAGGGAATTATAATTCCATTATGGACACTCCCTTGAAGTTGGAGGACTTGGACATAGCCAATGATTTGGACTTCCTGGATGATGTCTGCGACTCCATGGCGGTGGAATTGTCGCCGAAAGCTCGTGACATGGCTCTCTCCCTGGTCTACAGTGCGTGCTCTCGGCCAACACATAGGGAATCCATTAACGTAACTCTCTCTCCTTTCAGCCATAGTCAGGGACCAGCTGGTGGATGCCCAACGGTTCGCCAAATTAACCAATCGCGAGAACATCACGGTAGAGGACCTGGAGATGCTCAACACAGAGCGCTCCGAGGACTTTCGCCCTCGTACTTTCCGCCAGAACTCGTTCCGGGCATATTGCCCGATCAATGACACTATCCCGTCGCCGCCCATGGGGGATACCCTCGCTCTGCCCATCTTGCGCGACTGTCAGGGGGGGCTGCTGCCCAGACTCTGGGGCGAAAGGACGGAAAAGCCAGAACCGAAATGGGACAGGAAAAAGAAGAAGAAAGTGCAAGAATGGGACGAATGGGAAAAGAAATGGGAAAATGCAGATGAAGAGGAAGAGGATTGGGAAGAGGTAGGGGATCTAGAACCGAAACAGAAACGGAAACTGGAACATGAACAGAAACGGAAACGGGAACTGGAACAGAAACAGAAACAGAAAATGGAACTGAAACAGGAACAAGATCAACAACAGGAACTGAAACAGAAAGGGGTAGAGATAGAAGAAGAAAAAGAGGAATACGTAGAGATAGAAGAAGAAAAAGATAAATACGTAGAGATAGAAGAAAAAAAGGTGGAATACGTAGAGATAGAAGAAGAAAAAGAGAAATACGTAGAGATAGAAGAAGAAAAAGAGAAATACGTAGAGATACAAAAAGAAAAAGAGGAATACGTAGAGATAGAAGAAGGAAAAAAGGAATACGAAGAGAAACCCGTACAGGAATCGGAACAAGAATACCAACAGGAATTGGAACAGGAATCCGACAAGAAATCCGATAAGGAATCAGAAGAGGAATCCGAACTGGAATCCGAAGGGGAATCCGAATGGGAATCCGAAGAGGATTCCGAACAGAATTCGGAACAGGAATCGGAAATGGAATCGGGAGAGGAATCCGAACAAGAATCCGAACAGGAACCCAAACAGGAATCCGAACAGAAATCCGATCAGGAATCCGAACAGGAATCCGAACCGGAATCGGAAATGGAATCGAAAACGGACTCGGAAAGCGACTCTGAAATGTATTCCGAAATAGATTTCTCTGAAATGGACTCTGAAATGGACTCTGAAATGGACTCCGACATGGAAACGGAAGAGGTCCCACCTGAACCAGAAGCCCGCTATGAGTCCAGTGATGAATCCTTCGACTATGATCTCTATGATTTGTCGGATCTACCTCTATTTGAAGAAGGCTTTGAAGGTGGTAAAGGTAATAAAGGTTATGAAGCTGATATGAGTGATGAAAGTGATGAAAGTGATGGAGGTGATAAAGGTGATGGAAGGAATAAGAGTGATGGAGGTGATAAAGGTGATGGAGGTGATGGAGGTGATGGAGAGAATGCAGGTGATGGAGAGAATGCAGGTGATGGAGAGAATGGAGGTGATGGAAACGCCCCTAAGAGTCAGCAGTTGCCGCCTGTATCTCGTGGTGCAATTCTACACATGTATATGGCCGCCGAATTCCCCGAACACTTCCAGTACCAACTGCCACCGTATAGTTACTATATGAATTTCGGTAGGCACCATATATCCAAAAATCCACCGACTCCTCCGTCTTCTGATTTCGAAGATAAAGATACAGATGAAGAATCAGAATCCGAAGAAGAAGAAGACGAAAACGCTATGAAGGAGGAAGAGGAGGAGGATGAGGATTCTGACGAGTACACTCGTTTTTGTTCCGATAGAAAGAAGAATGATAGAAGAATCGGGCTGAGCAGCTGTGATGACGAGACAGATGATGATCGCTCCCCAGAGCCACAGCCGTTGCGCAGGAGAGCCAGGATAGGCTTTCCGGAGGACCAGCCAGACACGAAGAAGAAACCAGAAAAGCCAGAGAAAAGAGGACTGGCGGGAAAGCGAGGCAGACCGCGGAAGAAGCCGGAGAAGCCAGAAAAACCAACAAAGGCAGCCGCCAAGCCAGCAAAGGCAAGGCCGCCACCAAAACCAAAGAATCCTCCGAAGGCAAGGGCCTGTGGCTCGAAAGCCAAGGACGCCAAGGGGGCTGCCGCACTACCTTCGCTATACTATGCACCGCGTTCCACGCTGCCATCGCTGCCATCTCTACTGGACGATCCGATGGAGCCATCCCTGGGTGGCAACTATCCGATGGCGCCATCCCTGGGTGGCGACTATCCGATGGAGCCATCCGTGGGTGACGACAACCCCTCCTCAGAAGAATCGTCTTCTTCTGAGGAGCCAATATCTCCACCCAAGGCTAAGGCTCTAGCGAAGAAACCCGCTCCTGCCAAAAAGACGGGCAGCCAGGTAAGGGCCCCTGCTAGGAAGACTCCTTTGGTGAAGGCTCCTCCTGTAAAGACTCCTTCGGTGAAGGCTCCTCCTGCAAAGAGAGCCGCTCCTGCGAAAAGAGGACCTCCAGCGAAGAGAGCCGCCCCTATGAAGATGCCCGATCCCGAGTCGCCACCAGCTCCTTTAAAGTCGATGCGTCCACCCAAGTTCAAGAAAACCCCGGCTCCTAGATCTACTTCATCCCGGACTCTGACAAGTGCCCGTTCTTCAACAGCAGTTCCTGTTATGACTCCTGCGAGGGCAGCTACGGCGTATGCTCTGGCGTCAGCTCTGGCTCGGCCTCCTAGAGCTCCTGCTCCGGCTCCACCTCCACCTCTTGCTCTAACTCCGAATCAAGCACCAGCTCCTACTATAGCTCCGAAGACATCTGTCAAGATAGCTCCTGCTCCTCGTGCTGCTCCAGATCCGGCTCCAGCTCCGAAGGCATATAGAGAGATATCTGAGGCGACAGCTCTGGGTCAGGCTCCCGCTGGAGCTCCAGCTCCAGCTCCTTTGAAGTCGATGCGTCCACCCAAGTTTAATATAATCCCGGCTCCTAGATCTACTTCATCCCGGACTCTGACACGTGTCTGTTCTTCAACAGCAGTTCCTGCTCCGACTCCTGCAATGTCAGCTACGGCGTATGCTCTGGCGTCAGCTCTGGCTCGGCCTCCTAGAGCTCCTGCTCCGGCTCCACCTCCACCTCTTGCGCTAACTCCGAATCAAGCACCAGCTCCTACTATAGCTCCGAAGACATCTGTCAAGAGAGCTGCTCGTCCTGCTGCTCCAGATCCGGCTCCAGCTCCGAAGGCATATAGAGAGATATCTGAGTCGACAGCTCTGGGTCAGGCTCCCGCTGGAGCTCCAGCTCCTGTTTCGGCTCCACCTCCACCTCTTGATCTAACTCCGAATCAAGCTCCAGCTCCTACTACAGCTCCGAAGACGTCTGTCAAGATAGCTCTGAGTCAGCCTCCTGCTCCTCCTGCTGCTCCAGATCCGGCTCCAGCTCCGAAGACAGATGGAGAGATATCTGAGGCGACAGCTCTGGGTCAGGCTCCCGCTGGAGCTCCAGCTCCGGCTCACGTTCGGAGGACAGCTTTGGAGATAATTCGGGAGTCGCTTCTAAGTCAAGAACCAACCCGCGATCCTGCTCTTCCTGATGCGCATGCTCCAGTTCCCGCTTCAGCCCCGAAGGCGAGTGAAGAAATATCTGAGGCATCAGATCTGGGTGAGGCTCCTGCTGGAGCTCCAGCTCCGGTTCCAGTTCCGAGGAAAGCTTCGGAGAGAGCTCTGGAAGAACATGAACATGTAGAGAGCAAGCGGAAGAGGCGAGAGATGAACTTTCGCTATCCAGCTTTGAGGACAGCTAAGGATATAATTCGGGAGTACCTCTCAAGTCCAACTCCAACCAGCGATCCTGATCTTCCTGATGAGCATGCTCCAGATGAAGCTCCTGTTGGAGCTTCAGCTCCGGCTCCAGTTCGTAGGACATATTTGGATATAATGCGGGAGTACCTTCTAAAACCGCATGATCCAGATCCGGCTTCAGCACCGAAGGCAGGTGAAGAGAAATCTGAGGCGTCAGCTCCAGTTCGGAGGACAGCTTTGGAGATAATTCAGCAGTCGCTTCTAAGTCACGCTTCAACCCGTTATCCTGATCTTCCTGATGCGCTTGCTCCAGTTCCGGCTTCAGCCCCGATGGTAGATGAAGAAATATATGAGGCGTCAGCTTTGGGTCAGGCTCCTGCTGGAGGTACTGCTGCTCTAGCTTCGGCTCCATCACCCAAGACAGCTTTGGAGATAGCTCTGGAAGAATATAAGCATCAGGATTGGGCTCCAGCTCCGGCTCCAGCCTTGAGTACATCTGGGGAGATAGCTCTGACGTCATACCTGGGTCAGGATTCAACTCGAGCTCTTGCTCCTCCTGCTCCTCCTCATGCTTCAGTTCCGGCTTCAGCCCCGAAGGCAGATCAAGAGATAGCTGTGGCGTCAGCTTTGGGTCAGGCTCCTGTTGGAGCTCCATCCCCTGCTCCGGTTCCGATGACTGCTTTGCAGAAACTTCGGGCGGCAGCTATGGCGGCAGCTCGAGATCTTCCTCTGCCTCCTGAAGTTATTGGTCCTGCTCCTGATCCTGTTCGTATCGCTCCCCCCCAAACCCTCTTGGCTGTCCGTGCCCAACCTAGTACCTCTTCTTCTGCAGCGCCTTATTTGCCCAGCTTTGGTGCATCTTCTACACCTAGCTTGTCCACCTCTGTCTCTGACTCCATCCCCTTTACCTTTTCTATTCCCTCCCAAGCCTTTGACCCAATCCCTGCCGCTACTCCGGCTTCGACTTCGGCTTCGGCTCCTGCTCCTGCTCCTGCAGCTCGGCCTTTTCCAGGATTTGAAGAAGGTTGTACGCCACCCAAGATGCCACGCCTGCGCATCGTCAGCGCCCCATCGTCAAAGTCCACAAAGAAGCCGAAGAAGAAGCCCGAAGAATAAGTCCAGCATCCAGGGTAACTCCACTACAAATATTGGGCAGGAAGCCCAGCTAGATGGCTTGATGATCAAGACTCCAGAAGAATTCAAAAGCCAGCAAGAAATTAAAACAAAAATCAATCCAACACGCAAGCAAAGAAGATCCTTAAAAGACCCTGAAGAAGAAAGAATCAGGAATGCAGAAGCCAAATGAGGACCAGGACAAGGACCTCTTACCAAATGTTGGGCAACAAAGAAGAAAAATCCCACTACTGACATATCTGATACACCAACACTTAGATGACTTCAATAAAATTCAATAAAAACTAAGAACGCTAAAAAATCTTGAGGTTTTGCATAAAATTTATTGATGAAAAAAATAGTGGCCTTCCATGAGACTCCTTGAACTCTAACCCGAGCCGCTGCTCTCCGTAGAACTGCTTGTGTCCGAGGAGGAGCTCTCGGAGGAGCTGCTGCTCTCGGTAGAGCTGCTGGTGTCAGTGGAGCTGCTTTCGGTGGAGCTGCTGCTGGAGTCGGAGGAGCTGCTTTCGGTGGAGCTGCTGCTGGCGTCGGAACTGCTCTCCGTAGAGCTGCTGGCGGAGCTGCTCTCGGTAGTGGTGGTGTTGCGGCATGGCCAGAAGGGCGGAGGACGGCGTGGAGGACCACGTCCGCCACGACCACCGAAACCTCCAGGGCCACCGAATCCGCCAGGACCACCAAAACCACCAGGACCTCCAAAACCACCAGATGGGCCACCGCGTCCTCCCGATCCGCCAAAGCCTGGCGGTCCTCCACGTCGTCCACCGAATCCGCGGCCACCACCGAATCCGCCCAAGCTGCGGCCACCTCCGCCTCCTCCGCCACCACCGCGTCCGCCTCGTCGGCCGCCTCCCTGGGCCACCACCACCGCCACCAGGGCCAGGAGTGTAATCGCAATGTAGGCACGCATTCTAATCTCAATCCTCCTCGAAGAGATCCAAGTAAAGACTGATGCTAGAAGCTCCCAAAGACCCCAGCTTATATACCCTCGAGTATTTCGCCAAAAGTATTTGCCCAAAAATGGAAAGGCACCTTTCTCAAAATCCCCCTTTCTTCGGTGTGACGTCAGCGAGCTGTATGATTAGCTGGTGTCTTCTGAAGATCAAGTCCGCGGAAGAATTCTTCCGATTTGTTTCTTTTTTTTTTCTCTCAGTATCTCTGTTGGTTTATTTGCTCTCCAATTCTTAGTGAGGTTTTGTTTGTAAGAACAGCTGGGTTTTTGTTTTATTTTTAAATATTTTCAAAATAAAAATATTTGTTTTCTTTTAGAGGTGGAAGATTAGGAGTACGTCTATGTGGCGTAATAAGTGTAATTGTTTGGACAAACTAGTAATCAAAATCATCTTAAAGGGACCACCTTCTAGATCCATTAACCCCTTTAATTCATTTTAAAACCTGGCCTCGAGTCTAGACTCTGGAGTCTCTGTATCAATATTAGCAGCCTCCCAGCTGCCAGCTGCCTACCGAAAAACTCTATTGGGGCAAATTGAATTTTCAATAAGTGGCTGGCTAAAAAGAGTGGCCGAACACAACACATGACATATGTTGCCTGCCACCCACTGTGGCATGGCTGGCAGCCGAGAGTGCGGCATGCACAAATCCAATAAATTGACCAATAATGAACGCTTGAATGCAGCCTGGCAAGGGCAAAGTTAAAAGGCCAAAAACAATGATGGTCGGTGGTCCTCGCCAGCGGCCACCACGACTCTCAGTCCAATCCCCGGGGCGGTTTCAAGACAACGTCAAAGACCAGAGAGAGAGAAAGCACAGCACAAAAAATGGGGAAAACTATAAAAAAAATAGAAATAAAATCCAACACACACAAGTTGTAAAAATCTCAACACGACACGAAGTGCTCCTATGGTCCAAGGACCAATAAATTAATGGCATGTCCTAAGCGTGAGAGAAATACTCTTCATCAGTAAGACTAGAATATATTCATAAAATTTTATATATTAATAATAAGAATATGTATATTAAAATAAGATATAAAATATTAGTCTTGATTAAACTATGTTAGATTGTATAAATATTTCCCAGCCTAGATCTTGCCCTTCGCCTTATAAAGGTCGACTCTTAGTAGTCCTTGACCGGCCAGGACCTGCATCACTCTCTGGCCGCCAATCAATCTGAATTGGGGTAATAATTAAACCCTTGGAATCTTCATACCGATGGCTAAGGGATTCAATTCCCAGTGAATGGCCATAAGTGGGGGCGAAAAAGCCAAAAAAAAATCACACAAAATAGGGAAAAATTGCCCTTTCGTCTATTTAGTTTTCTTTTTTTAGATGCCAGAACTGACTGACCACTGGACGCTACTGGGATACTGGGATCCTGGGTCCTTGGGATCACAATTCCCTTTATCCCTCGAACAACAAAATAATACATTTTCAATTAAAATCGTATCAGTTGTTGTTGTTGTTGTTGGTGTAGTGTGGAGCTGCCATTAACCAAAAACAAAAAAAAAAAAACGAAGGCTTGCGCAAAATCACAGCTGGAGTCCAAAGACCGGAATACCAGAATCCGGAATCCCGGGAGTTGTCCGACAAAAGGGTTCAAAGTTTTCACTTGGCTCCCTCTGGTGGTGGGCAGCTTAATTGCCAGTCTAGTCCGGCAATTGGTGGGGGTGGGCCGGTGCAGGGCGGTAGCAAGGTCACTGATGGCTTTACAATTGCCACAGAAACTTACCCTTTTGATTTTCCAGGATTTTTCACTTCTCTTTCTTCTGTTCTTTTTTTTTCATCTGCCTTTGGTCTCCGTTTCTTTTGCAGTTCATCCGCTCGTCCAAGTGCCAAATCAATTGGTCGGCGCCCCAGTCCTCACGGATGTCACATTAATTTGCAATGTCGAGGCATCGCCGAAGGCCATCAATTATTGGCAGCGCGAAAATGGTAAGTCGAAAAACCGCTTCTGCAAAAAAGCGACCAGTGCACTGAACAAAAATCTCCCATCACTAAGTAATAAAAACTTACCCATAAATCTCCGATTAATTTTCTCCATGCATGTAAAATTACATATTTATTTACATGGCGTGCTGCAACTGCTCCACACACACATGTAAACAAATGCAATAGCAACTTTCTTAGCTTATTTTACAATTTAGGGTCAGATTCAGTGCTAACTTAATGCTTTTTTGTTGATATTATTTAAGTTTTTTGTTGTTGTCACATGTTTCGGGTTGATAAAGCTCCACATTTAGTTAAATTTTTGTTTTTAATTCACTAAGTCCTCGAAGCATCGCCATACGTGAGAGAGTGAGAGGATCAAAAGAGATGACACTGCCAGCTTTCCAATGGAAACTTTCCATTTTATAGTGATGAAAGTTATGCGATGTGGTTATCAGTGATGAAAGTAATCGACTAAAGGGTCGAAAAATGTATTAATTGATTTTAAAATATATGTATAATTTTTTGTTGTGTACTTTTAAGGGTTCATGGTAGCCACGAATTGAATTTTTCATTTAGCATCTGTTGGAGTTGGAACTTGGACTCGTTGAAACTTTATAAACCTTTCAATGCCGCAATTTGTCTTTATTTGGTTCGTGTTCGAAGCTCGGATGTTTTGTAATGCCATCCTGGCCATCCCTCTCAGTGGGTGGTGGGGTGGAATGGAACTCCTAGCTTTCTGGCTGGCTCTTTTGTCAAGTGCATTTGACGTATATTGCAAACGTGACGCTCAACGGCGATGCCTGGAAATGTCATCATCCACGGCTCGTCATCACAATCTTCGCCACCATCCCCTTCCGACCGCCCTCCTTTCTCACCTCACCTCTTCGTGTCACGTAACTCTAGCTCATTTGACCTGTCGCCTTGCTTCGTATTCATGACTTCATTCGCACCTCAAACTCCATTCCACTTAAATTTTCATTCTTCCTCCGGTCCCCCCCTTTCGTCGTTTTCCCTGTTTGCTCATTTGCTTTTTCCGGCGTGTTATTTTTTCACCTGTGCTTTTTTTTCGTCACCAGGTGAAATGATTATTGCCGGCGATCGTTACGCGCTCACCGAAAAAGAGAACAACATGTACGCCATAGAGATGATTCTGCACATCAAGCGACTGCAGTCGAGCGATTTTGGGGGCTACAAGTGCATCTCGAAGAACAGTATCGGCGACACCGAGGGCACAATACGGCTATACGGTGAGTTGGGATTCCACTTTCTCTGAGTAAAAATTATATTTAAAAACTGTTTAGTGATTATTGATTGAGGGATTATTAAAAAAAAAAAACCTTATGAAAATCTATAATACTGCAACCCTTATGTATTTTACACCTTTCAGAAATGGAGCGTCCTGGTAAAAAGCATTCCCGCTTGGACGAAGATGCCAACGAAGTTACGGTTAGTTTTTCAACAAATTAATGAATATTTTCTATATTGAATATATATATCATCTATATGAATATTCATGTAATGAAAAGGATACATATTTATTTAATATTTTTTCTGCAGATACATATATTTCTTACATATATCTCATAGTGTATAATAGTTAAGATATTTTAAACCCAATTTATAAAAGCCCATTTTATAGCCAGCAAAAGGGGGCAAAAGGGGAAAACTCAGAAAATCCACATTTTATAGGGGAACCCCTTGAAAAAATTCGAAAATTTTTAAAATGACTTTCAAGCTATTCTTTGAATGAGAAATAGTGGCTCGCGGTGCCCTGATTACAAAATGGGACGATATTTCTTGATCGGATACGAATTGGCAGAGTTATGGCTAGCAAAAAGGGGAAAAAATGAGAAACTCAGAAAATCCACATTTTTATACGGGAACCCCTCGAAAAAATTCGAAAATTTTTAAAATGACTTTCAAGCTATTCTTTGAATGAGAAATAGTGGTTCGCGGTTCCCTAATTACAAAATGGTACGCTATTCCTTGATCGGATACGAATTAGCAGAGTTATGGCTAGAGAAAGGGGGCAAAAATTAGAAACTCAGAAAATCCACATTTTTATACGGGAACCCCTCGAAAAAATTCGAAAATTTTTAAAATGACTTTCAAGCTATTCTTTGAATGAGAAATAGTGGCTCGCGGTGCCCTGATTACAAAATGGGACGATATTTCTTGATCGGATTGGCGAATTGGCAGAGTTATGACTAGAGAAAGGGGGCACAAATGAGAAACTCAGAAAATCCACTTTTTTATAGAGGAACCCCTTGAAAAAATTCGAAAATTTTTAAAATGACTTTCAAGCTATTCTTTGAATGAAAAATAGTGGCTCGCGGTTCCCTGATTACAAAATGGTACGATATTTTTTGATCGGATACGAATTGCCAGAGTTATGGCTAGCGAAAGGGGGCAAAAATGAGAAACTCAGAAAATCTACATTTTTATAGGGGAACCCCTTGAAAAAATTCGAAAATTTTTAAAATGACTTTCAAGCTATTCTTTGAATGAGAAATAGTGGCTCGCGGTGCCCTGATTAAAAAATGGTACGCTATTTCTTAATCGGATACGAATTAGCAGAGCTATGGCTAGCGAAAGGGGGCAAAAATGAGAAACTCAGAAAATCCACATTTTTATAGGGGAACCCCTTGGTAAAAATTCGAAAATTTTTAAAATGACTTTCAAGCTATTCTTTGAATGAGAAATAGTGGCTCGCGGTGCCCTGATTAAAAAATGGTACGCTATTTCTTAATCGGATACGAATTAGCAGAGTTATGGCTAGCGAAAGGGGGCAAAAATGAGAAACTCAGAAAATCCACATTTTATAGGGGAACCCCCTGAAAAAAATTCTGTTATCGGATACGAAATGGCACAGCTATGGCTAGCAAAAGAGGAGGAAGTAATCAAAAATGCATATTCACTTATAGGACTTAATAGATGGAAATCATATCCCAGCTTATAATAAATAAACATGTTATCCTTATTTTTTGTACATCTTTTTTGACCAGAAGCATGAAGTCGTGATGAAGGACAACCGGCACGAGGACGGGTCACGCAACACAAACGGAAGGCTGTACAAGGATCGCAACCAGGAGCAGGACATGCCCAATAGCGGCGATTCCGGGCCCAGGACCCAGGCCCAGGGGACAATGCGGCTAATCGGGACATTTGTATTAGCCCTGTTGGTGTTATTAACGGCCACGGCGGAAGCCCAAACAGCAACAGCAGAAAAGACAACAACGATGTCCCGCGACGGCAATCTTAAGGTGGGGGTGACCCAAAGAAATCCGGACACAAAGGTGACAGCGGCAAGGACAGTGGAGGTGGACCGGCTCTGGGAAAAATCAACGAGTTGGCAGCAGTGGGTGGGGGCGGCGGAGTAAGATTATTATAGCTTAATTCAATTGTAATTACACAAACAAGATTATGATGCAATGGAGAAGCGCCCCCTGCTCCCGCACCCGCACCCGCTCCTGGTCCTGGCCCTTTCCCGCCATCCCGGAAGCTCCGAACATTAATCAAAGGTAGGGATGATAAAGCTAATCATCATCCCCCCTCGCCCCGCCACTGGCTAATTGAATGGCGTAGCGGGGGGACAAGAGCAGTCGGGACTTAATTGAATGCATATTAAATCAAAAAGGATGCTGAGAAACTTAAGTGTCGTAGTTAAATGGAAAAGAAAACGCGTTTAAATGTTACCTCGTTAGTGGAAAATGAAAAAAATGAAGAAAACTCACAAAAAAATACAATTAAATATAAAGTTAAAAAATAAATAAGAAAAGGAAAATCAACTATAAACATAATCGAGAATAAATGGTGTTCGGTTCTTTGAATGGCTTTAGCTCTAAAGTAATGGAAGTATGACTACTGAATGATATATATGATTACGATAAAGATATCAAAAAAACATAATTCTAGTTGTCTAAAACTTAAGATTAACTGTTGTACTTATTTTGAGTTTTTTAAGGTTAAACTTTCTCTAATTGTTTGCTTTGATTTTTACTATTTTTTTTTTTTTTTGGCTAGGATAAAGTTTATATGTATGTATATCCATTTATATATATATTTATAAATATATACATCTATGTATTAAGTGTTTAATCGCAAGTTCTGTATATATGTAAGGCACCGTCTCATAGAGCAGGTGTGTGGTGTTTTTTTCGGCGAAATTGAAATATTTAGACGATCTTTGCAAAGTGTAAAGCCCAAACTGTAAATATTTGCACCTTTAGTGATTCGTAAATATTAGTTTCTTTGTTAGATTCAATTTGTATTTAAGGCCCATTGTTATACCCTTCACTCATTGCTCTATTCCAAAAAGTATAGACTTAAAAAAGCGCTTACAAATATGTCCAAAACTATGCCATCATTTTTTTCAAATTACTATCCATTCTCCACATAACTTTAGACACTTTTCTATAAATTCCATATGGCATTTTTTGTGGCATATTTTAAGTCTAGACCCTAAACTCTAGAGAATTGCGTTTCAAAATAAAACATATTATAGCCCAAATAAAAAAAAACACACACCCACACACAAAAAACTAACCAAAAATCCAGTCAGATGTATTTACTACTCAACTCATGTGTGTTCCGCTCAATTCGATGTTTAAATATATTGTAAATCAATCATAAAACATAAAAACATGCCGCTAAAAAACATAAAAACAGGAAATAAATGAATGTGCCAAAAGCATTAAAAGCAACTTTGCAAAAATATACACAAATATATCTAAAGAAAATCAAGAGGAAAAAATATGGGAAAATGTGAGTGCATATCCGAAGCATACAGTAATACCCACATATCCAGCTCCGCTCCCAAAACCAAAATCATACAAAATAAAATCCTTAAAAGCGACTATTCAGATGTACTCTGACTTCATATACGTACCGAGAAAAAAAAACATAAATATTAAAAGAACATGGCAGAATATGAATTACATATATATTGTATGTGCAGGCACCCAAAGGGGATTGAAGGAAAATCGTAAAACCATTTTAAGTAAAAGTATTTGTCGGAAAAATATTATAAAGTTAATTATCTATAGGGAATTTTTTTTTGTAAGTGGATGAGACACAAAAAATAGCGCCTAGCAAATTAAATATACACTTAAGGCAAAGGAATAATGTATAATGTTGTTCAAAACTAAAAATCTAGTGGAAATGAAAAAAAAACTAAGCAAAACTATAGTATGCTAAGCCCATTACAAAACAAAGAATAACAAGAAACCCCATTCGAAAAATCGTAAAACATTCAGTGTCTACGCTACAGCCATACAAGGATTAAAAAAAACAAACCAATAAACAAAGAATATACTAATATTTGGGAAAACTACATATTGCATAATACACAAGCCACGAGAAAATATCCAGTAATTCCACAAAAAAAATCCAAAAAACCAAAATTATATATAAATTAGTTGGTTTTGTGTTTATGTACATAAGAAATGAGCGAAAAAATGTGTTTATACTGTAAAATCGAAATATTCAAAAAAACAAACGCGTAACAAAAAAACCCCCTCCCAAAAAAATAAAATGATTACAAACAAAAAAAAATGGAAAAAAATAAATGCAAAATAAAGAGATAAATATGAAAAACGAATTTTAGTTTTTCTTGAAATGGAAATGTGGTAAGTAAACAAGTTTCTATGATTATTTAAGCAAATTATGACACATTTGCCTTGTTTTTCAGCAAATATGGAGTAAAGCCATTGGTGCTCAATTTGCTTCGCAAAAAATAAATATAAAATGCAAACACCAGTCCGGCACCAAGCTGGGCAAATAGTTTTGGTCAAAAGACAAGATCAACAATGGCCATAACTAACATTTTATATTTATTTTAAGTTGTTCGTTACAAAACATGCACACAACTCGTGCCAGTGAGTTACTCACTCATATTGCCACACCAGTGGCTCATGCGACACAATGTTACCTCAGAACGTTGCACTCCAACTCAGTGTTGTGCCACAGAATCCATAATCCGAATCCAGAAGTCCACATCCTCCCCACATCCATCCGCCTGCGCTTGGCCAACAAAATGTAAATGGAATATGAAAAAAAAAATATATCTTTACATTTGCATCTTTTATATTCACACAAGAAGGAAGCAAAGATTGCGTTTATAACAATGTGCAGGGTTATGTCAACTCGAACCAGAAGGAGAGCCAGAAACAGGACTATATCTACAATGAAGGACAGAAGGGATAAAAAATACACTCGGAAAAATAATAGTTTTTAATGATTTAAGTTTAATTTATTTGATCTAAAGGTTTTTTATTCTTAAAGACTTGAAACAAAGATTATAAACCTTTATTTTATATTATAAAAACACTATTTCAGTGACGAAAACTCAATTTAAACAGATACTAATAGTATCTCATAGTTTATGATTTGTAAAGTAATTTTAATTTTATAAAGAGCATAAATAAATTTCTGTGTAAGTAAAACCAAATCCAAATCCAAAAGATGAATGCACCTTGTTGCCAGAGATAGTAGTTGCCTCAATTTCTTGCTCCTGTTGCAAGTTCCAACTGCCACTGCCACGGCTAATAGTTTAAATTCATCTGCATGTCTGTGTCTGGTTTCACGCTTTATGCACTGCTAATGATTTGATGTCGTCTCCTGCCCGGAATAGAGTGCAGACTCAGATGGCAACTCATGGGGAAAAAAAAGCGCCCGGGCCGGAGCAAAACCAAGGATATGGAAAATAAGCAGAGCAGCCATGAGTTCTATACTCCTAACGTCAAATGCAAAAATCTCCGTCTAATATTTTTGTCAGTTGCTTTTCCTTTATACATATATATATTTTTTTGTTGATACATACATACATATTATGTACCTACATACATGGTTTGAGTTAAAACTCTAAAAGTTTCACAGAGAAATCGATTAGCCAGAAATAAACAAATAATGATTCGAGTTCGGTTTGGCAAAACACTAACAAAATAAAGCCAGTTTGCTTTTAGCACAAATTTGGAAAGCACAAGTGGCAATTCGTTTAAGGAAAAATATCAATTTGTGTTGGGAAAATAAATAGATAATTGCTGGTAGAGTAAGCAAACAATTTATTTTCAAAGTAAGCAAGAAGCAAATATGAAGAAAATGAATACTTTAAGGCTAGCACTTTTAAAAAATATGAGTTTAGAGAAGAAGCATATGATATTCAGGGTATATAGATTGCTTCAATAATTAAGAAAAAGATAACTATAGTTGGATAACTTTTGGCTCTGTATATCGCCTTGTAATTTTAATTGGGAAGGAGTAATAGAAAGGGTGAGTACTGGGTATCATATTATATAGCTTTAAAATAGCACACTGCAAGCAAAAGCAATTATCATTTTAAAGAGATGTATAAGATTCACATTCTTGTTGATTTTTTTTTCGTAAAAGTAGTTGAAAAATAAAGAGTAAGTACCGGGGATCCTATAGCTTTTTCAAAGCAAAAACAAGCTTGAGTTGAATGATAGTTAGAGAATAATCGGGATGATTTTTATTTTAGGGGGGGTTAATAGATCAACATAACTTTAAAGATATGTAGAACATATTTATTTTCCTTTTTATTTAATCAAAATAATATAAAACTAAAGGGTAAGTACCTGGTATAATACAACCTCTAAAAAAATAGACCTACCAAGGGGCCTAAAAAGGGCCATACAGCTTTAAAGAAACCAATGTCCATAAAAAGCCTAGACAACAAATTTGTATTTATAACTGTAAAAATTGCTGACCAACTTCCATTTAGCCAGCCGTCTCTTCCGACTGTTGCCCCCACCACTCCCCTCCTATTTTTTTGTTGCTTTTATTTGAACCACTTTCTTTACACTGCGAGTTCACATTTGTTCAAATTTTTTTTTTTTTTTTTTTATTGTATTTTGTGTTTTTTACAGTTGGCGCAAATATTTGAGGATTTTAATTGTTTGTATTTGTGAGGAGAAATGCAGACAGGGAAAGGGCTAGAAAAAAATACAGCAACAATAACAGCAACAGAAACAACAACAACAGCCGGCAGAGACCGAAAGAAGAAGAGCGAAAATATTTGAACAATTCCAAAATGCGATAGTAAAGTGTTTTAAGCGGTTTTTGTTTGAATGTGGCTGTAAGGGGGGCCCGTCCCAAAATGGGGGACTCGCCAGTTGGTGGCCATTTTCGAGGCGAGCAGAGGCACTGGAGGAGTGTGTGTGTGTGTGAGTGTGTCAGCCGTTGCATACTTTTAGGCCCCAGCCTGTTGTTTGGCCTGTATGTTTGCGTCATTCTGTTTGTCTGTTTGCCGTCCTGCAGCCTGTTTACATCACATGTGCATTTATTTACTGTGCGCATGTTTTATTGTTAACATTTAAAATATTTGCGCCTGCATAAAATTCGTAGGCCCCCATCCCCATCCCTAGAACTCACCTCACCTTTGCCCTTTCTCTTACCTTCCTCGGTCTCTGAACTATTTTTTTATTTCTCTGTGTGTTGATCCCTTATTGCCTTGCACTTCTTGTTTAAGTAAATAGTTGCTTTTTTGTAGTGTTTTCTACCCACAGAATTTGTATTTTATTTTAAATCGTTTAAGCATTTAGTTTATTTGCCATTTGCAGCGAAACAAACTGAATAAACATTTAAAAAGCAAACACAAAGGCTCAAAGCTTAAACTGGTACATTTACCAACTTATTCGAGAGATAGAATCTGAAAAAAAATATCCAGTCTGATGTTGAACTTTTGAAATGTTTGTGGCAAAAACTAAAAACTTGATTAATTAACATCTGTTTATTGTTTAATTAACGGAAGCAGAGTCCTAAACTGTGTACATGTGGAATCCTTAAAATATTCAGGTAATGTTTATATGACCACGCCCTCCTCCTTGGCCTCCACACCTCCAAGCGTGATTGCATGTAAGCCCTTGGAAAATGTGAAAAATGAAAATGGAAATGGAAAATGGAAACGGAAATCCAATGTGTTGCCCTGGAGACCTGTGCTCTCAGCCAACAAAGCACCTCAGTCATATATATTTTTATTCTCTTCTTATTTTCTTCTTTTTTTTTGGTATCTGCTCTAAAAGTGTTTGTTTTATTTTTATTTCGCATTTTTTGTTATTTTTTAAATACTCTTTCAAAGGGTTTAATAATTTTTTTGAAAAGAGTGGAAGCTCCATAAAGCGGCTTTGTCCGTCTGTCCGTTAGGCTTTTGGCCAACTATTCATTTAGTTGTGAAGATAATGATCTGAAACTTGGTATAACGATTTTTTTTTGTTAGAGTCACTTCGTACAAAAACATGACTGGAATTGGTCAAGAAAATCCTTTAGAAACAGCCTTTTCCGCGTTTAATATTGAAGCTTATAATCTGAAACCAGGTATTCCGGATGCTTTTTTTTACCGGACTGTCCTAGCTCCGAAAGTCCATGTAAACTTCGTCCTTACCATTTTTTACTTGGTTAAGTTGTTTTGCTTTTTTGTGTCTGCTGATGTGATGCAAGACAGGGGCGTGGCTAAAAAACAGAGGGCGGCATGGGAGGGGGACCGCCATTCAGACAGTCGGCAAACGGAAAACCTAAAATTTTCAAGCAGACCCACATTAATGTGGAGCACATTAGTGCACGTATGTAAGTGTATTAGGGATAATGGATGCACTCATAGATATTTCGCTATGAGGCATGGGTGGCTGGGTGGCTGGGTGGCAGGTGGGCGGCAGTTGGGTTTGGCAGGTCAGGTGATGGGCCTTGAATAGAAGCCCGAAGGATACGAGACCCTCAGGCCATGGGATTCAGGTCGCATTTCAGCTCTGACGGGTCTGAGTTCTGTCTGAGTTTAATTCTGTGTTTTGTTTCTAAAAATTAAACAAAAATCATAAGCTTCAAACAAAACATTAATGTTAATTTTTAAAAAATATTCTTACCTTCAAAGCGGATTAATTTCGGGTGGTGCTCATCAATCGGAGTTGAATTTCAATTGCCATCCTCAATATATTTCGCCATGTATATATATATTCCACTTCACCTCACAGCCTCCCCAAAAAAAACAATTGCTATAAAAAAGTGAGAAAAATATATCTCCAAGAGCCAAAGATACTTTTTTTTTTTTGGTGGCGAAGAGGATGGATGTGGGGTAAAGCATTTTTATTGCCATCATTGTCAGCGGGAATTGTCATCATAAATATTTGATTGTTGCATCAATAAAAGCTTATGACACATAAAATCCATAATTTCAATTGTTTGGCCCCCGGGTATATCCCCTCGGTTCTCATTCGAATGAAATCAGAATCGGATCAGCCCAAGGTTAATGCAGCCAAAGGAGGCAAACAATAAATAAAGAATAAACTGAATACCAAAATACAGAATACACTCGGCGGATGGATACTGGGATATTGGGAGGTAGGCCACCACCACCTCGCTGCCACCAAAAATGAGGTGGAAAATCAGGGAAGTGGCCACGAAATCGGAGTGGGCTCATAAATCATGATTGTTATGTTCGTGGCCAATGCCAGAGAGTATTCTAGGTTTGATTTTCACCAAAAAAAAAAAGATAGGTATTTATTTATAAAAGAGCACTTGATGGTTATGGGAATGGAAATAAATAGAAAGAGGGGGCCTCTATAAAGAGACAAGAGGTCTATTTAATGTTATAGATTTAAAATAAAAAGATTTTATGATAAATACATTTTTTTGAAGGTAGTTTACTCTATATAGAATATAAAATATTTTTATCTATATTAATCAAAATTTCAGAATTTCATTTCAAAAACAAAGGACTTTTATGCTTTTGAGAACACTTCCATTTCCAGCACACCAATCAGTGATTTTTGTTATTTAAATCTCATTTGAGGGGTTTTTAAAAATTCCACAAAAATATATACACAATGTCCGCACATACATTAATTTATATACATATATATATATGTATATTCATTATTTACGCATTAATTGAAAACTTAAACTGTGCGAGGATTGTATGGAGTTCCTTTGCGAGGGATATCTCCTCACTTTATGCATCGCTACATATGACAAATTAATGAAGCGTGCCCACACACACATTACCATACCCATATCCCTACCTAGCTACACTTGTTCATATAAATATGTATATTTTATTATTATAGATGTATGTATGTGTGTATTAAGGATCGAGTATTTATGCAGTTGGGTGCTGCGGTTGTTCATAAATCAAAATTTATGCCCATCAGGCGAAACCTCGCAGACGTCAGGCATAACACATTTTCAACTGTTCAGCTGAGGAGATAACAACAATTGGCATGTAATTGACATGATTGAGAGTTCGGCGTTGCGAGGGGTTGGAGATGGGTTGAAGAGGGGTTAACGTGGCCTTTCGGGGGTTAATGTGGCATATGTAGCCTGTAACATTCACCAGAAGCAGCAACAACAACATGTGCCGACGTCAGCGAAAGTTTCAACCGGCGGACACTCCAAAATGTGTTCAATGTGGCAATGTGGAAAGTGCCAAGCTAAGCAGGAAAATATTCAGCTTGACCTCTGACCCCCACCCCCGCCATATCCACCTCCTACTCCTCCATAGAGAGGTTAAAGCCAAAAACAAGAACCAAGGCAAGGGCAAGGGTCAGTGTCAGTGGCAAAATGAAAAGCAATTGAAAGTGTCAAAGAGGTGACAGCTCTTGAAAGAGGAGAAAGAGCGTTAAAAATGGCCAAAAAAACCAAAAAATACCTGGATATTTAATACACCATTTAGCCATGTTTTAAAGCCAACAAATCAGGCTTAAATCTTTAAAATAAAATGAGCTAACAATGTCATAAACTTTAATTTCCTTCCGTGCTTATGTAGTCTCTGGCTTCTTTAAATTGAAAACTAAATTAAAGCCTACATTTCTTATTAAATAAATATTAAATTTAAAATATTTTAGACAAAAAAATTCTATTCCTGAACAAGTTTTTTTATTTTTTGCTAAACCAGAGCCACAACATCCTTGAAACAAACGCCTTTCGTCTTTTGGCTTTGGTCTTTATGGGTTTTTTTTTTTTGTACACACTTATATACCTACAAATACATATATGTATGTATGTATGTATATTGCACATTTTATTTCATTTAATTTTGTATATAAATTTCCTTTTTTTTTCAACTGCTGCTCCTGCTTCTCCTCTGGCTTCCTGCTCCCCTTTACCATTTTTCGTTTTATTTTAATTTTAATCCAATTTTTGCTCACATATAAAAGGCCAACAGAGGGAGTTTATTTTTATTTTCTTTTTTATTGTATGCATTTGTATGTGAGTGTGTAGTATATTTTTTTTATTTTCTGATTTTTTTCCCCCCTGGCTTGTGGCAAAATATATTAAAAGCTACTTACAAAGTGCAGAGCCAAACGCTTTGGCCCCGTGTGTGCATATATGTATGTATGTATGGTTGCGCGGGTGTGTTGCACACACATACACACTCATACACACACACACACATACCAAGAGATATTTGCAATGTTGTGGTTCGAATATACCAACGTTGCCAACAACGATGACGATGATGATGCAAGTGATTCATGCGGAAAACGAGCAACAATTTTGGTTTACCAGACAGACAACGCCAGCAACAGCAAAAGCAAAAACTACAACAATACACCAACAACAACAACAACAACAACAAGAGGAACAACAAGCTACAATGAACAATAACAACACTAAAAAGCAACAACATGAACATATATGACCAAACCCACCAACAATCAGGCAAGTCATACATGTGTTTACACCATGTATTGTTGTTGTACTTTTGTTGTTGGATTTGTTGTAATTGTTGTTGGCCATGTTTGGTCATTGGGCCGCCTGGCTGTAAACCATGTCCTGCCTCCAGGGTCTTCCCACCTACCCCTTTTTCCGTTTCGCGTCCTTTCCGTTGCCTGCTGTTTCAATTTTATTATGAGTCCATGCATCCCTCCATTCCTTTCTTTTAATTTTTTTGTTCCCTTTTTTGTTGTTGTTGCACTTATTTTTCATTTCAAGGGGCAAGCCGAAAAACAACAAGAACAAAAGAAAACCTCAGAATATATTAAAAATAGATTAAATCAGTTGCAAAGTGTACTTAACCAATGAGAAAAATATGTTTTAAGACAACGTGGCGTATACGTAATGAGCAATGGATGGCTTCTATTGCCTACTTTTTTGGGCAAATTAAGATGGAAGGTTATCTTTGGGTAGGAAAACTAATTATTAGAAGAGACCAGGACACGAAAGTGAGTTATCTGTCAGTGAAGGACTAAGATCCAATTGGAGTGCAATGAAGTGCCGGCAAATAAGTGAGCTTTAGCCAACTGAGTGAGCACTGGGCCACAGGATTTGCAAATTTTCCAAATCCAACTTGATTGCCAGCCAAATAAGCATTGATCTTAATTTATACGTGCACACAGGATATGCACGCATGCACGTGTGAACTTGGCGTTAGAGAGCCTCAGAGCTCGCAGGCCCCACGTTACTATACAAGGATATCCAAGGACACCATTTCGTTTATCGTTGAAACTGAAACTGACAGAGGCAAAGGCAGAGCAAAGAGACAGAAACAGGGAATTGAATTGAAAAGAACAAGTCGAAAGGCACTCATGTGGATAATTCAATATTGAGAACAAATTGTTTAAAACACGTTTCATTAGATTTCGAATTGCAAAGACCATTACCGGCACACGCACACGCTCCCACATCCTACATACATTTGAATTCTGAGCCAGAACCAGAACCAGAACCAAGATGCAGACAACAATCGTAGCAACTGATGCACCACCCAAACCACTTTATCCAACCACCCACACACACCTTATAAACTCAGTCCCATTTTGGCATATTGTTTTTGCCAGTGACAACTGAAAGATTGAATTGAACTTTGCGTTTGAACGCCCAACCCTGAAAGAAACGCAGCCAACTCTGAACTTCAGGGCTAGGAGCGTATAGGTGATCCCTAAGGGACAACATTTCCATGCACTTTCGTCCAGTGTACTGAATAAAACGGGTCTAAAGTGTGGTGGGGTGGGGCTAAGGGTATCGGGATTGGAGCGGCAGTTCCGTAATTGTGAATTGATTGCTTGAGTGTAGCGAATTTTCCAAAAGGACACACAGGACACAGGGACAGCAACAGAGACAGCGACAGAATCAGAGACAGAGGCAGAGACAGAGGCGGAGGCGGAGGCGGGCGGGAAAAGTCATGCGATCAATTCGGGAGTCCCCTCAATGCGATTTGTCTTGTGTCAGATTTGAGTGACAGAGCCGTTTGTTTGCCTTTCGCTACTGCTGATGTTGCTGCATGTGGATGAAAGCAAAAGCAAAAGCAACACAAGCCCCAAAAAGCAACACCAACACCAACACCAAATGCAAAAGCAAAGAAAACCGTCTGCGACACTCACAGATATTCAATGGTTGCCTATATGCAGAATATGCATTAGTCCTTTCACAGGCGACACAAGTTTCAAAGAGAAAGTGCGGTCTGATTAGGTGGTAACCATACCCGGTACTTATAAAGTTTAAGGCTAGACTGTAGAATAAGATAAAATAAAAAAAATAGAGTATTTGAAACGTATATAGTTAGATACATATCATAATTTATTTTATCTATTCTTTCTCTTTGGTAATTATACCCAATACATATAGAATAAAAGTCTATTCTTTTCTCTGAGGGCCTAGATCTCCCAGACTTGCATAGTATATTTCTTCATCTTTAGTATTAATACCCGGTACTCATGCGTAGGTCTCTTAAGAGGAACCTACATCTATCACTACCCTTCAAGGATAAAAATTAGGACAAGAAACATAAGCAGTTCTCTGCTCCTCCCTTGAATATGTACCAGGTATGATATAGTAATATTTCATAAAGTAATCATTAAAAAAGTACCCAGTATCATATAGTAATTTTTTAAATACCTCATCCAATCAAACATCAAACGTAAAGCATATGAGTATTGCCACCTTTATCGGTTACCAATAAACTGGCTTCCTCCTCACTGGCACACACTGTCAATCTGCCAGCCCTAATGCTCCACAAGCCCCACCCGAGGCCATCGAGCCACCCACCTATCCACCTATCCACCGCTCAAGTGGCTTTCAGTTCGCGCGGTGGTTGGACGACTCCCAGGGCCAGGTTCATTGGGAGCCAGTGCATTAGGGCGTTGGATAATGCGCTTTCCTTCCCCCATTCTTCGTCCTTGTTACTTCCTTGTTTCCGGATCCCTTTTGTCCCGGATCGCCCCCTAGTTCGTCCCGGCTCGTCCTGCTTCACGCCAACTTTTGCTCCATAATTTGGAAGTTTTTTGGTTGTTGGTGGTGTAGCCGTTGTTTGTCGGCCTTTATTGTATTATCCTGTATTGTCGTTATCCTGGTCCCAGTCCCAGTACCAGTCCCAGTCGTCCTTCCCCCTCGCTTGTTGCTTTAATCTTCGGCCTACCCCCCTCCTCCGTCTAATTGCAGGGGCGTAGCTTTTTACCTTTTTTTTGTGCGAACCTCACCATAAGCTGGGGCGCCCCCTTGGCAAAGTTGGCTGGCAGCGCCCCTGGAAAGGCATCCTTCCTGCCTCTTCGGCTGCGACTCATTATGCGCTTAATTTTCGCTTTTCATTTTCAATTGCCATAATTTAGTTTTATTTTGCTTCATTTTCTGCGGAGAAGCGAGGAGGGGAATATGATTCACCTGGTGAAAGTTTTTGCCGCAGGATCGAGCGGGGAATATAAGGTGTATAAGGATGGCATATTTTCATTTGAAAACCAAGCTGCGTCTGATTACATCATAAGAAATGCGTAATAATTGCGTTAACATAAAGGTTCTCTAGATGGGAAAACAACAGCAGCAGTAGCTGGGATCTCCAAAGAATGGCGAACGGAAAAACAACTTCACCCTTGGCCACATTAAGAGCCAACAAGCACGCTATGTGCGCGGGGGTCCTTTAATACAACCAATTATATATTTTCTTAAATTTATTTCGCATAATAAGGCGCATAATAAAAAAGTTGGAAATTTAATTTCTAAAGCGCCATAACCTTTTCGTTTTATTGCTGATCCTTGCGGGCCACTAAATTAAGATGCCCAGAGATTGGTCTTAATCGTCTTCCACCTATCTAGTTGCTCCACCTGTTGCTCTCCTCTTCGTCCTTATTAGTCGGCAAAAACTTCTCAGTTTCCTCCTCAATCAATGCACAAAAACCACAAAAGCCAAAAGGGCAAACATCTGACCATAAATCAAAACCAATGAAATATTATTAGTGCCAGGACTCGTAGCCAGCCAGCCAAAAAAGCGAGAAACTGCATTAGGCGAAGGAAGTTGAAGCAGCCGAAGGATACGCAGGACTAGCAGGACGAAACGTGCACCACCCGTAAGTGCAACAAGAACAAGAAACTCTGTTTCCTGGCTGAGTGTGTAGAAACTTGAAAAATTGATTGAGCGCGTGAATAACAGCCAAGTGAAATGGCTTCAAGGAGCCGTTACAAGATGGCTGGTTGGCTGGATGGCAGGATAACAGGCTGGGTGGGCTGCAGGGCTGGCAGGATACATGTTTGCCCTTACAAATGTCTCTGCTCGCGAATCGTTTCGTTTTTTGTTCGTCGAAAGGCAATAAAATGTACAACGTGCAACGTTTTCCACTGTGGGGGAGGTGGCACGATTATGCCACAACCCGAAATTGCAGTTTGCGCATTTGTATGCCACAAAACTACAAGAATTGCAACATTTTCAAAGTCAGTTAGATGAAAAAAAATATACCCTTTTTTTATGGAAAAGAAAATGAAGGACAACACGGCGTATGAGTAATATTTTGGGTGACATTTTCATAATTTTTTTAAGGAGTTTTACTAATTAGAGACTACTTTTAATCACGGTTTACCTGATACTTAAGATTCTCATAAAAAAAAGGCCTTAAAAGTCAAAAGTTATATTATTTTTTTTAAAGAAATAAGAAGACTATTAGAAGAAACCCTTTTTAAAAAACAAAACTACTCCAAGGATAGAGTACAACAATGCGAAATTGTTGAGTGGCAGTATTCTGGAGTTCTTAGTCCTTGCCGAAAAAGTAACACACAGAGCAAGCCAGAAGCACAAACATTCAGACATTCAGACAGTGGAACAGATATGGCAACAGTATCATTCCAGCAGGATCCTTGTAGCAGGACCTCTCGCAACCCTTCGTGGGACAGGACGCCCCATTCCCCAACTCCTTCGGGGTATAAACAGCACGTAGCCGGGAAGCTAAAACACCACGTAGCATTATCGATGTAATCACCGGATAAGCTAACAAGTTGCCAGGATTTTCACGCATACTACGTTGCACTAAGGCAGGACGAGGCAGTGTGATAGTGTTAGTCTTGGTGTGTGAGTGTGAGTGTGAGTGCCAAAACAAAAGAAATAGTACAAACTTTGCCACTCTTTCCACTTTCTCTCCATCTAGTTTGGCCGCAGTTTCCATTCCATTCCATGTCCTTTTTTGTTTTTTAGTTTCTTTGCCTTTTGAGTGGCATTTTATAGTTTTGCAGTCGATGGAGAAGAACGAAACTTATGAGGAAATCGAGCACAGCAGGATGTAAAGGGATATATGGCGGAGGATGCATGTAGACGGTGTAGGGGGCAGACTAAGAAGTCTGTAGAGCATTCTACTTAGTATGGATAAACTGTTTTGATAACTAAAAACGTTCAAGTTATTGATACTGCAAATATTGTGAGGAATTTGTTTCGCTTTTCCTATGGAATGGACTTGATTTTTTGCCTGGTCAGTGGAGTAGTTTATAAGCTATTATTTGCAGTTGAATGATTTGAAATGAATATGGAAAATATTGCAAAAATATTGGCAGGAAAAAGTTAAGCAAATTTTACTTCAAATTCTTATACTTTCTTTTCTGATTTTCTAAAAATAATTAAACTGATACTTTAAAAGTTTTATGAAATTAAAAAAAAAAACCAATAATAGTAGAAAATAGTAGTTTTTGAAGTCTCGATACCCCTAGACCCCTAGACTCCTTAAATTTCCCGAAAATGAACAATTATTTGGTGTTGCATACATTTGGCTAGAATGTTCGCTTCTGTGGGTCTATGACGTGCCGCAAAATATGCGCCAAAAGCATGCAACCTGCAACCTGAAGTGGCACGGGACGAAGGCGTAACCGGATGGCGAATGCCGGCTGGCCGTTGCAACATGTTGCCTCGGCTATATTGTTTCGACGGCGAGCGCATCAATTTCTAGACAAATTTCGAAGGAGGCAACACAAAGGAAGAAAAAACCAAGGATCCGCCTCCAAAGAACAACAACCAGGTCCTGGCTGCGCTTCATGTGTGCAATATCACATTTTGGGTAACACGGGAAGGTGGAGTCGAAGGGTGGAGCTTCCACCCCCGGCCCGCTTAAGAAGTTTCAGACATGAAATCAATTTGTCTTCCAAAAACTCCCACGAAAACGAGTTCAAAACAATGTCAATGGGAATCAGCTTTCTCCCATACTCTATGTCAGAAACTTTAAATAAATAATTAAATTAATTAAATAATTTACAAGACTGGTAGTTACTTGGTAGAGAGAACCATTATAACATTTTGAACAATAGCTGGCTTTGGTTTCGGAAAACTACATGAAGCACTTTACCAATTAGGAGGTCAGGCCCCCGGTTAGGGATATCGAAATCCAATTCATAGGGCATCAAATAAGGCAGCCAGGACCAGGGCAGACCTCATCCTCAACATCATCCTTATCCTTATCCTTATCCGCAAGTTTCGAGTTTCATTCAAAGACCAAAAAGGCAGTCATGTGGCAAGTTACATACAGCACACATGTATGCTACATGTGGCATGATGTCTGGTGGCTGCAATAACTTGTATTTTAAGTTCACTCACTGCTGGGATTCAAAATTTAATTTCATAGTGCGATGCGTTGTTATTATTTTGCATAATAACATTTCTGGCCTCAGTTCCGCTCACTCAACCAGCTCATGGTCGAGCGCATGGGGGCCCCTTTGACCCCCATTTCCGTTTTTCGGGTCATGAGAGTGCACTGAGATTTTAATATTACTTTAAATGTCATTTCGGAAGAGTTATGAAGTGGAAAAGTGGATTCAACTCTTAGGATAAAGCTAAAGACTGGGACTAGGGGGCAGTATAGCTCTGCATTCTCTGAAAAGGTTATTATTATTATTATTATTATTATTATTATTATTATTATTATTCAGTTTTTCTTTAGCAATACCCTATCATTATTTTCTTAAAGTGCAACATTTTTGGGGCCATCGCTGGGGAAATTCAAAATTTGAGCTCGACCTGCGGACCGGAGGACTGGAGGACTGGGTGATTGTGCAATCGAATCAGGCCTATTAGACTCCGTTCGGCGCATTAGCAGTACGGAGTGGACGGACTGCCTGGACAGGATGTACCGGATGAACCGGGGGCAGTGGGGGCAGTACGGAACTGGATCCGGACTAGAACCAGGGCCAGAGCGGAGCACCGACACCAGACACTAAATGCCTCATCAGCATTCCGATGTGTGGGCGGGCGGTGGCGTGTTTATCTGAGTGTGTGAGTGGATTTGCGTTTTGGTTTTTGGGGTTATGCGGGGTTTTCGGGGGCTATGTGGGGTTTTCTGGATTTTGGGTTAATCAAAATGTGACCGATGGCAGCGACAGCTAAACCGCAAATCACCGCAGCCTCCCGGATGGGCCCATTAACGAAATAAACAAACCCCATTTCGAGGATAATTCCCGACAAAACTAACAAATAGGTAGGGCCATTTACCCAGCAGTTACCAGTTAACTAAAACGTAAGGGCTATGCTTTAAATAAAAATTGAATTTAAAAAGTTCATCACGACTAGACATTATGGAGGAGCCACGGAAAGTGTCTTCGCGGAATCGAAATAAAAAACAGCCACAAAACACGCAGCATGAGGTCCTCCAGAATGAAAAGAATCGGGGGTTTTTTTGTTCGGGAAGCCCTCTTAGTCCCGGAATTGTCTATTTATTGACAATTCACAGCACGCGCCATGCAAACAGATCATCAAAGGTTATTACGACTATAAGGAAGGTCCTTTTTCGGGCTTGCTCCTGTGAGTTTCCTTGGAAGTGGATTCATAAATAAAACTACAGTCGCTCACACAAGCAGAAAAGAAAAGTGTAAAAAGAAATTTAAAAAGTGAAAGTGTTACCCAAAAAAAAAAAAGCCAAGCAGTGTAAAAAGTCAGCAGGATACAGGATACGAGCACTGGATATAAGCATACATCTCCGCAGGATAAAGACAACTTGCAGTTCTGAATGTCAAAGTTTCAAACTGACAACACTTTAAAATATTCATGGGAAACTACACTGAAAGGATTTGTAAAAGATTTTATTAAAAAATAAATATTTGATTAAACGATAGTTTCAAGAGAAAAGATTGAGAGAAAATCTTCAAAGTATAAATTTAATTTTTTAATAATATTTTGTATCCATAAAGTCTCTTATTATTTTTAAGTGCATAAAAATGCAGCCAGGATTTCTTTTCAAGGCACACACACACACACACACCGTCATAAAGCAATAAAGCGAAATCATGTGTAGAAATTTTTATAAGTTTCTCGGCTGCTCCTCAAGGATCCACTTGGTAGTGGAGGGACTTTTCATTTTGGTTTTTGGCCAAATCCCAGCCAAGAGCTTAAGGATTTAGCTCAATTGTTTCTGTCCGACTTTATTTTATTGCCAAAAAGTTTCTAGACTAGAAACCTTAAAGTGTTTATTCCCATTTAAAAAGTGTACTTTATAATATATGTATATATGGAATGCCAGTTCTATAGCTGCAAGGTATTTCCGGTTTACACAACTTTCAGTGGATTGCGTTGGCCTTTGTTGATTTGAAGTTATTTGTGCAACAGCAATATGCGATTCCAAAACACCTGCATTTGACGTATCGATAGAGATCTTCTGGGGGATATATAAGGCCGTACCATTTCCAGGTAAAGTCAGTTCAATTTGTTCCAGCAAACTTCTTGAAAGAAATCATAAAAATGCGCGTTCTATTCCTCGTTGCTCTTATCGCCGTGGTGGCCGTGGCTTCTGCCCATAGAGGCGGACAAGGAGGACAAGGAGGACAGGGCGGCCAACAGGGTGGCTCCCAGCAAGGAGGACCTCAGGGTGGCTCCCAGCAAGGAGGACCTCAGGGTGGCCAGCAGGGAGGACAGCAAGGAGGACAGCAGGGAGGACAGCAGGGAGGACAGCAGGGAGGCCAGCAGGGCGGACAGGGAGGACCCCAGGGTGGACCTCCACAGGGCGGCAACAGCTCCGACTCTAGCTCCAGCTCCGAGGAGGATTCCTCTGCCTAATTTCCAAAAGGATAACTGATCCTTAACTAATATCAGTTTGGGAAACATAAATGTATATTTTGTGTAAAGCTGTTTAAAAAATAAAAAACCGTTCATTGCACTTTTAATTGTCACTTATTTTAAAAGATTATCTTAGAAATACTAGAAAAATACTAAAAACATTTCAGACAAGTTCTAACATAAATACTCTTATTAATACTCACCACCATCTCGAAACTAGCCTTTTAAAAACCTTTATTTTGAAGCTCCCCATAATTCTCATGCCACTTAGGCTCCTTTAACTTCAAATGGGGCAACACCAAGTGCCATATCCTGTTAGGAAAAGGTATTCCAAGGAAGAAAAAACAAAATAAATATAAATAAAATAAAATAAGAAGAAAAGTGTAGGAAGGAGAGCAGTGGCAAAGGCAACAAAGTTAAACTGTAACAATAACCAAAGTCAAAGTTTGTCGGCAAAGTTTTAGCCTTTTTCGTAGCTCCTCTGGTTGTTGTAGTGTTGAGTGTAACTGCCTATATGTATTGGTGTATCTATGCCGATGTGTTGGTGTGTCTGCAGGATACAAATTCATTTCAATTGTGTGGCAACTCGGAAGAATCTGTGTAAAATGAGTTTGGTTTTTTGTTTAATTTTTTTCCATTTTTTTTTTTTGTTTTTTTACGCCGTTGTACTTTTCAAGATGAAACAAGTTTTTTCCCTTCCCAACTCCCATGGGTTAAAGGGAATTCTGTCGAGGGGAGGATGCAAAGGGAGTCCTTGTAAAGGATTCTGGGGCAGGACATGCCGCATCGCATACCTGCAGACTTCACTTTCTTTTCGGCAGCGAAATGCCAAAGAAATGCAAATAAAACTTTTCTTTGTTGGTCTTTTTGTTTTGCTTTTGGCTTTTGGCATGACGTTGTGGCTTTAACCCTTATATGGCCGCCTAGACGTAAACACAACAACAACAACAACAACAAAAACAAGATGGAAACACAAACAACACAAGGAAATAAATAAATACAGGCACAATGTGTGACAATTTTAGTTTTTAGAGAAGATTAAGAACAGAGTCCTTTGGAAAAAATGTGATATATAATTAAAATCCTAAAATATTATAAATTTTTAATTTAATAAATTATTAAATTCGAACCATTTTTTCTGCCTGTAAACTATCTTCCTATCTTTTCAAAATTTTCATTATCAACTTTGAACTTTTGCCCTCCCACTCCCACTCCCACTCCCACACACACTCACAAA
Source organism: Drosophila pseudoananassae pseudoananassae (assembly GCA_018153035.1). Classification (NCBI taxonomy): domain Eukaryota; kingdom Metazoa; phylum Arthropoda; class Insecta; order Diptera; family Drosophilidae; genus Drosophila; species Drosophila pseudoananassae. The sequence goes on along the minus strand of JAECXR010000014.1, from coordinate 7,270,682 downwards.
ACACACACATCTACACCTTGGGAAAAAGTGTAGACAAACAATAATAGAAACAACATGAACAAAAACTTAATTAAGCATTTTGTTGCAACACGATGTTGCAACAAAACACATTCCTCTTTAAATAAAGCACCAACGCAATTTATTCCAATTAGCAACAACAACTTCATTGAATATTTAAGCCCAAATGTGCGTATGAGATAGATATAGATCAGGTGAAAAAGAAGGCATTGCTTTGACTGGGTTTCGGAGAAAGAGATAGCACCCACTTTAAGACAAACACATGGATGCAAATAATGGAACAAAATCAACATTTGCCATATTCTGGCAGTGACAGGAGTTAATTGACTTTTTACTTAAATTTTAGTTTACATTTAAAGATTTGTTTCTAATTTTAGACAATAGTTTTAGAGGGGTGTTTAGTTAAATATTTTAAAAGGTCTAAGTAAAATACAAAGTAAAATTTTATAAAAAAGTGTATTTTATATCTTGAGAGTTAATTCATTGAGTAAAAAGTTTATGGATTTATTAAATTCCTTATAAGTGTAATCATAGGTCAGTATTTTTTTAAAGGTATTTCTAGTATAAAATATACCATTCTTTTACCTTTTTTACCCAGCTGGACCAATTAAGATTTAAGGTAAATGTTTTAAAGATGTATTTGTTTATATACTGACTACTTTTGCCTATATAGTCTTTATGAAATATATACAAATTTCTTTGAAATAGATCTCTTAATTAGGAGGCTTTTTTGAAGAGGCTTGAGGTATAGACCCTCTTTGAAAACATTTTAAACCTCTATCTAAAGTTTCAAGTCCAAGCCCCTTCAGTAACCCCCATATCCACTTGTTCAAACCCACTCGTCATCAAATACCTCTCTAGTCTATTTTTTTCTGGGCGTTTCATCTGTTTGCTTTGGCGGTTAAATATTTTGAAAGCTTGTCGCTCTAGCTTATGTAAAAAATAATATATAAGTGGAATTAACTTAGCAGACATGCAAAAACCCAAGCCAAGGCCAATGCCAACGGAAAATACCGGATCCCCTGACTAACTGACGTTAGCTAAACAGCCGCCGGATACGTCATGGAGTTGGAACACTTGTGCCGGTGGAGTCAACTTTCTCCAGAATCCGATCTATAAATATGGCAGGCGGGGAGTTCAGAAATCAGTTGGAGATCGAGTTCATTCACTATCTGATATGCGCACCCTTATCCTAGTTGCTCTTGTTGCCATCGTTGGTGTGGCCTCTGCCCAGGGACCGGGAGGTCCTGGCGGTTGGGGCGGCGGCTGGGGTGGTCCCCGTGGCGGTCGCGGTGGTCGCGGCCAAGGTGGCTTCGGTGGCTTCGGTGGTCCAGGCCAAGGTGGCCCCGGCGGCTTTGGTGGTCCAGGCCAAGGTGGCCCCGGCGGTTTCGGTGGTCCGGGCGGTCCTCCCCGTGGACCCGGTGGTCCCGGAGGCTTTGGCGGACCAGGCGGTGGTCCAGGAGGCCCTGGTGGTCCAGGTGGTCCAGGTGGCCCAGGCGGTCCAGGCGGTCCAGGACCATGGGGACCACCATGCAACAGCACTACCAGCACCACCACCGAGGCATCCACTTCCTCCTCATCCAGCTCCAGCTCCAGCTCCAGTTCCACAACTACAACCGAAGCCACCACCTCCAGCTCCACAGAGTCTACCACTGCTTAATTGTCTCGATCCTCTCAAGATCCAGATGGTGCTGCTCTTGCTTCTGGAACTCGGAAAAATGTGTTGAATAAAAAAAAGAGTTTTTGTGCCTATTGAAAATAGTGGTTATATTTTTTTATAATTTTTTAAAAGTGAAAACAGATGAGTTCATGAATCTTGTAGGATAACAGGATAACAAAAAAAGGATAACAAAAAGACAAGGATATCAGTACTGTTTCTTTACTTCCTCGGGTGATCGAACATAGTTGTATAATACTAGTCTCTCTTAATACCATAGAAAAGTAAAAAAATACCAACCGACAATAGGACTTACGGACAAGCGGACACGCGGACATAACGGACACAACATACCTGAAAATGCAGAATAAATTTCACCCAGCAGATATAATAAGACTATAAATTATGACCAAATGACTTAGTCAGTTAATTGGCCAAAAAACAATGGACCCGGACAACAATGAACTAAGCCACCTTAAATGAAAGGCTCTAATTGGAAATTAATATCCAGTATTCGCGCCTTTCACAAGACCCATTTATTTGCCATTCAATTGTTTTTGGGTCGATTCTGTGTGGAGTGGCAACAACAAGTTGAATGCCACACACACATACTCGCAGTACTTTAAGGATAACAAAATAAGGAGCCATGTCCTGGGAGAGAGCTTATTCGGCTCTAACAGGAGCATAAGGAGCAGCAACAGGATTAGGTGGCATTAAAAGTTATAAAACGACAGGATTATGGGTGTTTCTGCCAAAGCAACCCCCTATGTGGGTTCCAGCTCTGTTTCTATTTATATTTCTGTTTGTTTTTGTTTTTATTTTTAGTAGTTGGTTATTTGTTTATTTAGGGTTTTAATTGGTTAATAGTTGTTTTGTTTTGTTTATGATGATTTTAGTTCAGTTTTCCAAGCAAGCCTTCAAATATTATTCTGCAGATAATCTGTTAAAATATTTCTTGATTAATTCTTTTAGTTATTTCTTCAAGCCTACTTAGTTTAGTATAATATACAACACTAGCTAGCCTCTAAAAAAGCCTCTAATAGGAAGAAACCTTCAAATCCCAAAATGTAGACTTCTGTTCTTAAGAACCCAAAGTTTTTCCTTAAGAATACTATTATTTTTTTTTGCATTTTTTTATTTGTTTTGTTAATCCCGATGATGGGCTGGCGCGGATTTACAGAGATCGCGAAGCTATTAATATCTTCCCGCGCACAGTCACCGGATGAAGTGGTCCGAAATTCTTATGGTTCATACTATCATCTGGATCGTCTGGTTCTGTGTCCTGGCTGGGTCGAAGTGGCTGCGAGAGTGAGGCCTAGTCGGTGCCATCAACTAGGGTTGGCAATGGAATGATGATCGACGTCGAGGAGCTCGGCGGCGGTGGTGGTGGTGGGGGAGATGGCGGATGCCACGGGCCTCGATCTCCCACCATTGAATGCTTGGTCATCAGCTCCTCCTCCTCTTTGTCCTCTTCGGCCTCCGAATCACTTCCCGACATGGTAAAATTTGGGTTGATGAGCAAGTTATACTCGATGTAGGAACCCAGGAGCCAGCTCCTAAGGGCGAAGAAGTATCCTTGCCACCGAGAAATGTCCACCGAAAAGCAACTGCGAAGGGTCTTCGGGAAGGCCAGTTTCTTGGACCGGGTAGGAGCTCTCATTGTGGCAAAGTAATTCAATCGTGGGTAGAAAAATGCGAAAGAATTGTCAGTATTATTGTGAACAAAAGTTGTAGTTCTAGAAATGAATATATATTCTGGAAATTTGGATTTTATTTGTGTTTTTGTGGATGTGTTTCCGACAAGTATTTGTTTAGGAATGACCGAGTGTGGGGCTAGCCCTAGGTGGTAGACTTTTCCAGTCAACGAATTTCAAGTGAAGGCCTACTATTTTTTTGGGAAAAATTTCTACATTTTCTATTTCTACCATATCTAAGCACTTAATCAAATCACGCTTCACCCGTTTAACAATTAGCACCGATAACTAATTTATGGCTTTTTACGCGGCTACTGGCCAAGTTCCTATTTTGGCCAAGTTAAAACGAGAGGGAGCATAGGCGGGGGATTGTTTTCGAGTGCGAAGCACTTACACGTAATAACAATTACCAATGCGCGGGCTCCATAAATCAAGGGAAGCCATCACTAGCACCCATTCCTTCATCAGCTTTGGAGCCTGCCCTCTCCCCTTGAAAATAAACTGTCCAGAGGATACGGCCGCCTCCAGGCACTCCTGCCAGATCCTGCCAGCTCCTGGGCAGCACTAATTACAATTCAGGACGCGTTGCACTCGAAAGTTGTTGCTCATTCAACACTCGAAACGATGGAGAGGGTGGATGGGTCCAATGGGTGGTTAACTTCAAAGCCACCACCCTCACAAGCCATCTTGCTGGGTGTGCGGGTGTGTGCGAGACACCCGAAAGTATTGTTGTAATTAAATTATGTGCCAAATGACGTTCTCGGAGCTGTCCTCAGTTTAGTCCCCGTATACTTTTCCCTAAGCACTTTAACTAAATTTGGGGACTTTACAGGAATCTTGGACTTAGTTTTGAGGGTTTTTTTAGGGCTTTGAATATAAATACAATAGAATACACCTCTTAACTGACAAAAGGAAAGGGTTGTGGGGAAGAAATCCAAAAGAATTCGATTCTTTATAGATTTAGATACATTCTTTATAAAGTAAGTTCGTTAAATGTATTATCTTATGAGAGATATAAGGAAAAATAATCTGATGACGGGTAGAGGATCTTACGAACAAAGGTTTATATAGACGATTTTGGTCAGCATCTCATTTGTTACCTTTACTGGACTATTAAACCCTTTATGAAGACTATTATAAAGCAAAAATTGTATTCCCAATGGAAAGAAGAACTAGTCTTTATAAAAAAAAAACAAAACCATTAAAGAAAGGACTCATCTATTATGATAATATTTTAAATCCAGAACCTGGATTAAAGTATAACTGATCTCTCCCTTACAGAGTTAAGGATATCTTGTAACTTCCTAGTGAAAGCTTTGTTGAACTTACCTACCAAATAACCTACCAATTAACTAAACCTATTTTTCTTTCAGTGTGTGCCACCCCTCAGTCTGTCTGTTGCCTCTTTCGTCCTGTGCCATCTCAGATGTTGTGGCAAATTAAGTTTGCTTTTGTTCTAGATTAAAAAGGCATTGAAATGTCGACAGAGTGTGGGGGAATAAGGACCTAAAGACTACTAGAAGAAACAAGACCAGGACGCAGCCGGAGGAGCAGGAGGAGCAGAAGTACTAAGACAAGAAGGGGGTGGCAGTAAGCGGCAGTTAAAATGACGCCTTCGGTCGAATTTAGCTAACTTTGTTAAGTTTGTTTTGGCCGTGGGTGATGAATGGCGGCCGCATCCAAGGGGTTCCGCCGGATGATGATGAAGTGCCCGGCCCAGACGACAGATACAACCGCAAAATACGGAAGGAGATGAGTACCCAATGGATGGAATGGTTGGATGGTTGGATGGTTGGGGGACTTGTGGGCAGAAATTAAAAATCAACTGCCGCGTGGGAGAACAAGCCGGGCACTCAAGTAGCTGACCGACTGGATAATTGAAGGGACTAATTGAAAATTAAGGGCCGGACAGTGTGGAAGCTTAGTCCTATTCGACATAAAGGATTTAACACTATAATATATAATGACTTGAATTACTTAAAGGGAGATATGGGGGAGAGTCATACCATTTTTGATGAAAAGAATAAAAAAAACTGGCATAGGGACTTGCATGCTAATGTCCTGGATGTCCTAGTCCTAGTTCAAATGCAGCCTCCAAATCGGAGAAAGCAAAATGAAATTAAGAGCAGAATACAAAAAAAAGGATATACTGAATATAGAATAAGTTTGAATACCCTTTTGGATAAGGATTTTAATTCTTTTAGAAAGTATAAGTTGTACAAATGGGATACATTTATTATAAAGTATGTAGTTACTTGGGAAAGTTTCAAAATACAAGGTAAAGTATATAGTCTACTGATCCTTATCATCTGGATAGCTCCTACAACATATTAGTACTACCCTTCTCCTGCAAGAGTATTAAAAACAAAAATATACACTACACTATACTAGCTAGTCGCTTCAATTTTGGATTTCAAATTCCACGCACATATTCCATTAAAGTCGTTGGCGTAATTTTAATTTCGGATTTTCGGTCCTATTTCTGTCCCATCCAAGTAGCAGTAGGGCAGTAGCAGCAGCTGCTTTAAGGACCTTCAAGGATGCGAAAGGGAACAGCTTAAAGGCCATGGCAGCCTTCCAATCAAATTGAAATTTAATTTCCACAACAATGTGACGGTGAGGGGGGTAGGGGATTAACTTGACCGAAGGACAACCGAAAAAAGAAAAATACCCCCACCCCCTGTTGTGAGTCCTTGAGTGGCCAACGATTATTAACCCCATCCCCCATCCCAGCTTCCACCCAACCGTTAGCAGTCCATAAAATTGTGATTTACTCCCATTGAGATTTCAATTACTGCCGCTTTATTGGCAATAAATTTCCGTATAAATTAGGCCCGGCCCGCAACTTTGGACCCGCAAGGGTTAAGGTTAAACAAAGCGGGAAGCAGCCGCACGTCCAAAGGTGATGCCGGTCAGAAAAGGTTCATGGGGTTAAGCAGCCCAAGATGCGGAAACGAACCCCCAAACAAAGACAGTTCTTGCAACTTACAGATACCCTAAAAATACAATTTTTTCTGATAAACAAATATATAAAAAATATTTTTTATTTTATTATTTAACGTATAGACTTAGCATATTAATTTTTTAGTTAATATTTTATATATAAATTAGTTGCATTATCTCACAGCTCTCCATTCTTCTAATCTATATACCTGAAAGTGAAAAACTCACAGGATAACTCGAATAAAAATTGATTGCCATGCAAATAAAAAAATATACAACGATATCTTTTGGGCACGTTCATGTCGTTGTCGTCATCATCGTCCTTTGGAAATCCATTGACGACTCTTTAAATCTCTGCTGGCAGCCGCCACGCCACGCCACGCCACGGCACGGCACGGCACGCCTCCACTTCCCCATTCTCGTTCCCAACCCAAAGAAACCCTCGAGAAAATTGTTTTTGTTTTCGTGTTCTCTAGCCAGTTCCTTGGCATTTTCCGTCTAAAGTCGCGGGAAATATCAAAGCCGCTTCCTAGCCTGCCAATCACGAATTTGCCGCAGGTGGGGCAAACAACTTCCGCTCCGGGCAAACTTCCACGGGGCGCATAAAAAAAGGTGACAGGTCGTGAAACTGTAAGGCGTGAAAATCAGAACCGTAAGTGCTATATTTTCTATCCATAAAAATACATTTTAAAATGCAAAACACAGTTTTAAATGAAATTGTTTCCTCAATAAATATACTACATTTTACAGAGGAGGCCTCTTCCCTCTTCCTTACCCTACAGATACTGCGAATCCGCATAGAGATCCCGGAATTCTAGAAGCTGGTCCAGCGCCGTTTCGTACTCATCCCGCTCCAGGCTGGAATTGTTGTAAGCCAGCAGCTTGGCCAGCTGGATGCGATGTGTCTGGGCGTGCAGGTTATCAAAGTGCTCGCCCAGCTGCGTGGAGTTCTGCACAGCAGCCATCGCCGGGGCAGTGTCCACTCGCAGGGCAGGCTCTCGTTCCGCCTCGCCGGGCAGCCGGAAGCCACTGGAGTTCATGCCGGCTCCAAATATCTCGTACGGGAAGGGCAGTTGCGACTTCAGAGGCAAGGGTGTGGAAGCTGCATTGGTGACGCTGCCGTGGTAGCTGCACTGGTAGTAGAGCTGCAACATCTGGGAGACGCTGTCGCATCCATAGGCGGCCATGCGCATTTGGTCGCCGGCCTTCTCCCTGGGCCGCTTGAGACGCTCCAGGGGAATGCCACGAGCCGTCACAGATTGCACTACATACGAGGTGCCTGGCTCACAGCCTGGACTTAGTTGGGTGAGCAGGGCATGATCGCCGCTTTGGTCCAGGAACTCGATTAGGTCTTGCCCCTCAGCCACTCCCAGTGGCAGGGCCAATCCGGCTGCTGTCATCTTCCTGCCGGAGGGTGTGACCCGCTCGCAGAAGCGCATCAGAGATTCGGGAGTATTTCGCAGCCTGTAGCCCAAAGTGGCCGTGTCCAGGAAAGCGGCCAGTACGCCCGACGTCTGGTACAGATTATCCGCCTGCCATTGGAGGCCAGAGAGACTCCTAGACTTAAGGTTCGTGTTCCGCCATATTGTTTCCAGCGTGGACAGCGGCGTAAACATGGTAGCCTGCTCGCTGAGATTGTGGTAGCTCATGATGGTGTTCGCCACGCGGATGCAGTGCGACAAACGGGAATCTAAATGAGGAAAATCAATGCTACTCGAAGAACTAACACTCGTCAACTCACCTGCTTGTGGATAGGAGGTGGCTCTGGGATAGTGGAGAGGCACTACAAAACTCGCCCTGCCGTATTCATCGTTCAGGTGCTCCAGGCACTTGCCCGCCAATCCTCCAAAGCCATCGTCAATGTCGAAAAGCATATGGAATCCCTGCAAGCCGTCACATTCCTCGATATACAGGCGTATGCGGTCTGTTAGCTCCTCATTGAAGGTGGCTTCCTCCCACAAGGCCGCTCCAGCGGAATATGTGCTTATGGTCTGGTGAACCGGGCTTCTGACCAGTCCCGGCAAAACATTCAGGGTGCGCGGATGGTATCTGGCATACAGGTAATCTGGCCAACTCGTTACAGTCTCCGCCAACTGGTAATCTTTATCGGCAGCCACTGTGTTCTTCATTAGATCCCGCTGATACTCAGATATTTGCGTAGGTGGCTCCTCCTGCAGCTCAAGCTGGTTCGTGGAGGACACCCCGCTCTCCTCCGCCCGCTGACGGGTCTTTGTTAAGTCCTCGCCCGTTCCAAATGGCAACAGATCCTCATACCGCTGCACAAAGTTGCCGTAAAGCTCGCCGCCCAGCGGCAGATGGGCCAGAGTACCGGCTAGATCCACAGACACCAAGCGCGGGGTGTAGGTGGTGCGATTGTGGCTGTTCAAGCCCTCTCGGTAGAGGATGTCATTGTGTAGCAGATGCTCCTCGGCCACCTGGTCGTCTTCGTCGCCGGTGCCGTAGCAAAAGTTTGCCTCCTGGAAGCGAATGTTTCGTATAAACTCTAGATGGACGAAAGTTACTAGCTCACCTGCTGGTTCCAGAAGTGGGCGCCCACATAGTTAGCATATGTGCCGAACTGAAGGGACAGAATCTCGCGTGTGTGGGCCATATTATTTAAAAAATGACTAATTTGGAAGCAACCTCCAGTGGCCGCGCTGCTCTATCGATAGCATTCGATAGATATCGATTGTTCTAGCAAATGTTTGGGGGAATATTTGAAATATCCCCTTTTGCGGTTAATTTACTGCATTTTTGAAAATTAAATACAGTAATCTATGTGATCCGCCTAAATCACAAATGACCTAAAAACCCAGAAACTAAGCAAATTTAAATGTTGTTACTGAACTAGAATACCCCTTGCACATTCCTTCCACAAATACAGCGATCAAAACAAAAACAATAGCACGTGTTCGTCAAAGCCTATGTACATACATTTTACATTTTTATTCGTGAGATTGTCATGGATAGTTTAACAGAGATTAGGACCCTACTTCTTGTTGAGCATCATTGAGAGGTAGCTGTTCCAGATCAGGGCTATGCACTGAACATACATCACCTGGTATTGGAGGGGCACGAACGAAAAATTGACGAACTGTGCCATGGGCCAGAGCATGTAGTTTCGGCTGAGTATGGTGAAGTAGGTATCTCGGATCCTGTCCCGTATCTGTTGCTCCTCTTCGCCGTTTATCTTCGGCACCATATAGGACATGGCCAATGTAAAGGGTGGCGCAAACAAACACTGATCCATGAGCATTTTGGTAATCCCACGACGCATTGGCGAATGCTTCTTCGAGACTCTCGACTCCATGAACATGAACCACGTCCTCAACACCGGTCCAACAACCACAAAGCCGAGGGCACTGAATCTCGCCGTCCGTCCCACATCCCACTCGCTCAGAGGCTTCTTCTCGACCAGCAGCTGGGCGATACCATCGCCAATTCCCATTATGGCTGCCACATTGATGCTTTCCGCGAGGTACGCCCGTAGAGCCATTTCGTATCCCTCTCCTCGTCTGTGTAGGTCTATCGTCTAGTGATTATGCATCTGCTCTGTCGATGCTTCGGATATTTTTGCGGGCCAGGGAAAAAGGGTTGTCAGGTCAACACAAAGGCTCAGATACGTAAACCGAAATAGTATGCAACAACACTGTGACATTTAAAGAAAGGATATCTTTTCAATTTTTTATGAAAAACACTTGGCCTTAAACTTTAACATCCTTTATTCAAGGCCCACCCCTTACAAATAGAGCATCTTCGCAAATAATTTACAATTTTTGGCAACCAAGAAGGTTGTAACCATTTCATTATTATTTATTATTTATTTTATTTTATATTTAAAATATGTAACTGTAGAAGCTTTCGATTTCTCGCGGCTTGGCGAACTTTATACTTTATTACTACATCGTCTCAGTTTGCTTCCTGTTCCTTTCGTTTCTTTTTCTTCTTGGGTGGCGATGGCGAGTCCTCGGGTTCCTCCTTGATCGAAATCTCTTCCGGAATTGTAGCTGTACCATTCACCACATCCCCATTGGCTTTCCGCTTTTGCTTCTTTTTAGGGGATATAGGCTCTTCTTTGATTTTAATCTCCTCCACTTGGCCGTTGGTCTTCGCCTTCTTTCGCTTCTTGGCCGACGCCGTTCCATTCTCCACTGGCTCCACCTTTATCACCACCTCGTCCACAGCGTCCATGTAGCTGGCAGGATTAGCTGGCGACTTCATGAACGAAGGCGTGAGACCCGTCAGCACTGACTGGCGAACATCGAGCTCCTTCTCCTGCAACGTCTGGCTGTTGGTCAGCATTTTTCTCCGAATGGTATAGAAATTGGCTGTGCGGCGCAAGCGGGAAGAAATCTCCAAGCTCTTCTCATCCGCTTTGTTGAGGTTCTCGGTAATCACCTCCGGCACCTCGATCCGCTTCTTGTAGTCCGTTCCAAAGAAAGGATGTCGCACGGGCAGCTTGTACTTGAGCGGTGGCAAAGGCAGAGGGAAGGCGACGTTGCTGTCATCCTCGGAAGGCTCCTGGGCGTTTAGCCGCTTGCTGACCACAACGTAACCGGACAAAGGTAAGCTGCGAAGCGCGTACTTTCCTTTGGAGTTGACATAGCCCACGGCCTCGTTGAGAGGGTCAGAATAGTTGCTGGCCCTGACTTGCAGATCGCCAACATACCGGCGCCCGGGCAGCTTTATTTTCTTTCCGACCAGCTGGTGTGGATCCAGTCCTTTGGGGCACTGGAGAAGCCAGGCATCGTGGGTATGAGCATCGAATTCCTGGATGGCGGTGCCGCAACAGCTCCTTCCAGAGTCAGACTCCAGTTCTACGCACTCATTTTCCTCGAGGAACTCCCGGCGCATCTCCTTGGCCAGCCGTCGGGCATTCTTTTTGTCAATCTTTTCCATAAAACTTTATAAATATTTAGAGTACTAAGAAATAGACGAAACGAAAAATAAAATCCACACGTGCTGTGCGGTGCTGTGCGGTCCAGTGCTGGTAAGCGACTCAGGTAGTGCAACAGCTGAGCATTGCAACTATCGATAAGCAATTTTATTTATTTACAAATTAATGGGGAATGTTTACATTTAAAAAGACTTAATGAGTCATTGAAAGAAAAGTAAATAAAATTAAAAAAAAACAGTCGTACATCTAACTAAGTGTAAAACACTTTTCCCAATCAATGATTTATGAAACTATCGATACTCCCTCAACTCGCTCATTACCTAGCACTGAACACGTTGTTGTTGCTGCCCTTAAGAAAACGTGCGTTTGATCCTCTAACTGCGCATTTTCTTGAGTTTCGTTTCGCCATGAGCCAAAAAGCACAAACAGCGGTGCAGTTCCACGAACTGGAGCTGGACCAGCGGATACTCAAGGTGGGTTGTCATAGCCAGTCTTTGGGATTCCAAAACCTCCGGAATAAGCCACCCCATTTCGCGGCTTTCTAAAAACAGTCCTGTTTAATTAAATTTCCCATATTTTAGGCAGTAGCGCAGCTCGGATGGCAGCAACCAACATTGATCCAATCCACGGCGATACCCCTCCTGCTGGAAGGCAAGGATGTGGTTGTACGAGCCCGCACCGGCTCCGGCAAGACAGCCACCTACGCTCTTCCATTAATCCAGAAGATCCTGAACTCCAAGCTCAACGCCAGTGAACAGTGCGTGAGCGCCGTGGTCCTGGCCCCAACCAAGGAGCTCTGTCGGCAGTCCCGAGCGGTGATTGAACAGTTGGCCGAGTCCTGCGGCAAAGTGATACGCGTAGCAGACATTGCCGGGAGCTCCAGTGATGCCGCCACTCAGAGGCACGCCCTCGCCGAAAGGCCCGACATTGTGGTTTCTACGCCCTCCAAACTACTGAACCACGCCGAGGCCGGTGGAGTCGTGGACCTGAAAAACGTCGAGACGCTGGTGGTGGACGAGGCGGACCTGGTGTTTGCCTTCGGTTATGAGAAGGATTTCAAGAAGTTGATCAAGCACTTTCCACCCATTTATCAGGCCATTTTGGTATCTGCCACCCTCAGCGACGACGTGGTGCGGATGAAGGGCTTGTGCCTGAACAATCCTGTAACCCTGAAGCTCGAGGAGCCGGAACTGGTGCCGCAGGACCAGCTGACTCACCAGCGCATCCTAGCCGAGGAGAACGACAAGCCAGCCATACTGTACGCGTTGCTTAAACTCCGCCTGGTTCGGGGCAAGACCATCATCTTTGTGAACAACATAGATCGGTGTTACAAGTGAGTGGCATATAATGCAACTATTCCTCTTAAAGATCATATGATGTAACTATACTTCAGAGAGTGAGCAGCTGGCAACGGTTGGCTCACGCATGACCAGATTCTAATCTTCTCGCTGATTCCATAAACCATTAACTACATATCTTCCCATAAACGGACCAATACATAATCACATTTTTGCTTTCAAATTCCAGGGTTCGCTTATTCCTGGAACAGTTTGGCATCCGGGCTTGTGTCCTCAACTCCGAACTGCCAGCCAACATACGCATCCACACAATCAGCCAGTTCAATAAGGGCACCTACGACATCATTATCGCCTCGGATGAGCATCACCTTGAGCAGCCGGGTGGCAAAGCGTCCTCCTCCTCCTCTGGCAAGCGAAAATCCTCTCGCAGCGGTGACTTTGAATCGAGTGCGTCGCGTGGCATCGACTTCCAGTGCGTGAACAACGTTCTTAACTTTGATTTCCCTCGGGACGTGACCTCGTACATCCACCGGGCTGGTCGCACAGCGAGAGGCAACAACAAGGGATCAGTGCTTTCCTTTGTGAGCATCAAGGAGGCTGCCGTAAACGACGCCGTTGAGCAGAAACTCCACTCTACCTTTGCTGCCCAGGAGGGAGAACAGATCATCAAGTACGTTTGCTGTTTGGATATCCAAACTGACGATTTTCTTTAACGTTTTTCCTACAAATTTCAGAAACTATCAATTCAAAATGGAGGAAGTGGAGTCCTTTAGGTATCGCGCCCAGGATTGCTGGCGTGCTGCGACGCGGGTCGCTGTTCACGACACCCGTATCCGTGAGATAAAAACCGAGATTCTCAACTGTGAGAAACTGAAAGGATTCTTCGAGGAGAACAAGCGGGACCTGCAGGCCCTGCGACACGACAAACCCCTGAAGACGATCAAGGTCCAAAACCATCTCTCGGACATGCCCGACTACATTGTTCCCAAAGCCCTCAAGCGAGTAGTCGGCACCTCTGCCTCTTCCTCTTCTGGAGCCTCTACAGCTAAACATCCGCGCCAATCAGCTGCCAAGACAGCGTTTGAGAGACAAAGCAACGATCCTTTGATGGTCAGCCAAGTGGATTTCGGGAAGAAACGACCGGCCCCACGGCATAAAAAGAAAGCCTTGTAAAGGACTTAGTCTAAGCTCATATAAGTCACTAAAACGTCTGAAGTTGTTTAGTATATTTTAATGTGTGGAGTTTAAGCAAAATACAAAACTAGTTAATGGAGAAATCTTCTGAATACCTTTCCTCCGTCCAGAAAATCAATATATTCTACAGTTGGCTCGGTGAAGGCCATATCTCGGCCAATACCCATCGCATCCTGAAAAGGAATGCATCAAACGATTTCTGGATTCATTCTCCACCGATCTGCATCATAAAATAGAAACGAAATTTCAGATCCAATTTTTTCAAATTTTTCTGATGGACCCCCTTCGAAAATGGAGGAAATCCAGAAATTCCCAAATATGGACCTTGCGAAGGCCATAGCTCGGCCAATGTCCATCGGATCCTCAAGAGGAGTACCTTAAACGATTTCTGGACGGATTCTCCACCGATCTGCATCATAAAATAGAAACGAAATTTCAGATCCAATTTTTTCAAATTTTTCTGATGGACCCCCTTCGAAAATGGAGGTAATCCAGAAATTCCAAAATATGGACCTTGCGAAGGCCATATCTCGGCCAATATCCATCGGATCCTCAAGAGGAGTACCTTAAACGATTTCTGGACGGATTCTCCACCGATCTGCATCATAAAATAGAAACGAAATTTCAGATCCAATTTTTTCAAATTTTTCTGATGGACCCCCTTCGAAAATGGGGAAAATCCAGAAATTCCAAAATATGGACCTTGCGAAGGCCATATCTCGGCCAATATCCATCGGATCCTCAAGAGGAGTACCTCAAACGATTTCTGGATTCATTCTCCACCGATCTGCATCATAAAATAGAAACGAAATTTTAGATCCAATTTTTTCAAATTTTTCTGATGGACCCCCTTCAAAAATGGGGAAAATCCAGAAATTCCAAAATATGGACCTTGCGAAGGCCATATCTCGGCCAATGTCCATCGGATCCTCAAGAGGAGTACCTTAAACGATTTCTGGACGGATTCTCCACCGATCTGCATCATAAAATAGAAACGAAATTTCAGATCCAATTTTTTCAAATTTTTCTGATGGACCCCCTTCGAAAATGGAGGTAATCCAGAAATTCCAAAATATGGACCTTGCGAAGGCCATATCTCGGCCAATATCCATCGGATCCTCAAGAGGAGTACCTTAAACGATTTCTGGACGGATTCTCCACCGATCTGCATCATAAAATAGAAACGAAATTTCAGATCCAATTTTTTCAAATTTTTCTGATGGACCCCCTTCGAAAATGGGGAAAATCCAGAAATTCCAAAATATGGACCTTGCGAAGGCCATATCTCGGCCAATATTCATCGGATCCTCCAGAAGAGTACCTTAAACGATTTCTGGACGGATTCTCCACCGATCTGCATCATAAAATAGAAACGAAATTTCAGATCCAATTTTTTCAAATTTTTCTGATGGACCCCCTTCGAAAATGGAGGTAATCCAGAAATTCCAAAATATGGACCTTGCGAAGGCCATATCTCGGCCAATATCCATCGGATCCTCAAGAGGAGTACCTCAAACGAGTTCTGGACGGATTCTCCACCGATCTGCATCATAAAATAGAAACGAAATTTTGAATCCGATTTTTTCAAATTTTTCTGATGGACCTTCAAAAATGGGGAAAATCCAGAAATTCCAAAATATGGACCTTGCAAAGGCCATAGCTCGGCCAATATCCATCGGATCCCCAAGAGGAGTACCTCAAACGATTTCTGGATTCATTCTCCACCGATCTGCATCAAAACCTGAAAACAAAATTTCAGATCCAATTTTTTCAAATTTTTCTGATGGACCCCCTTCAAAAATGGGGAAAATCCAGAAATTCCAAAATATGGACCTTGCGAAGGCCATATCTCGGCCAATATTCATCGGATCCTCCAGAAGAGTACCTTAAACGATTTCTGGACGGATTCTCCACCGATCTGCATCATAAAATAGAAACGAAATTTCAGATCCAATTTTTTCAAATTTTTCTGATGGACCCCCTTCGAAAATGGAGGTAATCCAGAAATTCCAAAATATGGACCTTGCGAAGGCCATATCTCGGCCGATGCCCATCGGATCCTCAAGAGGAGTACCTCAAACGACTTCTGGATTCATTCTCCACCGATCTGCATCAAAACCTGAAAACAAATTTTTGAATCCGATTTTTTCAAATTTTTCTGATGGACCCCCTTCAAAAATGGAGGTAATCCAGAAATTCCAAAATATGGACCTTGCGAAGGCCATACTCGGCCGATGCCCATCGGATCCTCAAGAGGAGTACCTCAAACGATTTCTGGATTCATTCTCCACCGATCTGCATCATAAAACAGAAACGAAATTTTAGATCCAATTTTTTCAAATTTTTCTGATGGACCCCCTTCGAAAATGAAGGAAATCCAGAAATTCCAAAATATGGACCTTGCGAAGGCCATAGCTCGGCCAATATCCATCGGATCCTCAAGAGGAGTACCTCAAACGATTTCTGGAGTCATTCTCCACCGATCTGCATCAAAATGTAAAAACAAAATTTTGGATCCGATTTTTTCAAATTTTTCTGATGGACCCCCTTCAAAAATGGGGAAAATCCAGAAATTCCAAAATATGGACCTTGCGAAGGCCATATCTCGGCCGATGCCCATCGGATCCTCAAGAGGAGTACCTTAAACGATTTCTGGACGGATTCTCCACCGATCTGCATCATAAAACAGAAACGAAATTTTAGATCCAATTTTTTCAAATTTTTCTGATGGACCCCCTTCGAAAATGGAGGTAATCCAGAAATTCCAAAATATGGACCTTGCGAAGGCCATATCTCGGCCAATATTCATCGGATCCTCCAGAAGAGTACCTTAAACGATTTCTGGACGGATTCTCCACCGATCTGCATCATAAAATAGAAACGAAATTTCAGATCCAATTTTTTCAAATTTTTCTGATGGACCCCCTTCGAAAATGGAGGTAATCCAGAAATTCCAAAATATGGACCTTGCGAAGGCCATATCTCGGCCAATATCCATCGGATCCTCAAGAGGAGTACCTCAAACGAGTTCTGGACGGATTCTCCACCGATCTGCATCATAAAATAGAAACGAAATTTTGAATCCGATTTTTTCAAATTTTTCTGATGGACCTTCAAAAATGGGGCAAATCCAGAAATTCCAAAATATGGACCTTGCAAAGGCCATAGCTCGGCCAATATTCATCGGATCCTCCAGAAGAGTACCTTAAACGATTTCTGGACGGATTCTCCACCGATCTGCATCATAAAATAGAAACGAAATTTCAGATCCAATTTTTTCAAATTTTTCTGATGGACCCCCTTCGAAAATGGAGGTAATCCAGAAATTCCAAAATATGGACCTTGCGAAGGCCATATCTCGGCCAATATCCATCGGATCCTCAAGAGGAGTACCTCAAACGATTTCTGGATTCATTCTCCACCGATCTGCATCATAAAATAGAAACGAAATTTTAGATCCAATTTTTTCAAATTTTTCTGATGGACCTTCAAAAATGGGGAAAATCCAGAAATTCCAAAATATGGACCTTGCGAAGGCCATATCTCGGCCAATGTCTATCGGATCCTCAAGAGGAGTACCTTAAACGATTTCTGGACGGATTCTCCACCGATCTGCATCATAAAATAGAAACGAAATTTCAGATCCAATTTTTTCAAATTTTTCTGATGGACCCCCTTCGAAAATGGAGGTAATCCAGAAATTCCAAAATATGGACCTTGCGAAGGCCATATCTCGGCCAATATCCATCGGATCCTCAAGAGGAGTACCTCAAACGAGTTCTGGACGGATTCTCCACCGATCTGCATCATAAAATAGAAACGAAATTTTGAATCCGATTTTTTCAAATTTTTCTGATGGACCTTCAAAAATGGGGCAAATCCAGAAATTCCAAAATATGGACCTTGCAAAGGCCATAGCTCGGCCAATATTCATCGGATCCTCCAGAAGAGTACCTTAAACGATTTCTGGACGGATTCTCCACCGATCTGCATCATAAAATAGAAACGAAATTTCAGATCCAATTTTTTCAAATTTTTCTGATGGACCCCCTTCGAAAATGGAGGTAATCCAGAAATTCCAAAATATGGACCTTGCGAAGGCCATATCTCGGCCAATATCCATCGGATCCTCAAGAGGAGTACCTCAAACGAGTTCTGGACGGATTCTCCACCGATCTGCATCATAAAATAGAAACGAAATTTTGAATCCGATTTTTTCAAATTTTTCTGATGGACCTTCAAAAATGGGGAAAATCCAGAAATTCCAAAATATGGACCTTGCAAAGGCCATATCTCGGCCAATATCCATCGGATCCTCAAGAGGAGTACCTCAAACGATTTCTGGATTCATTCTCCACCGATCTGCATCATAAAATAGAAACGAAATTTCAGATCCAATTTTTTCAAATTTTTCTGATGGACCTTCAAAAATGGGGAAAATCCAGAAATTCCAAAATATGGACCTTGCGAAGGCCATATCTCGGCCAATATCCATCGGATCCTCAAGAGGAATACCTCAAACAATTTCTGGGTTAATTCTCCACCGATCTGCATCATAAAATAGAAACGAAATTTTGAATCAGATTTTTTGAAATTTTTCTGATGGACCCGATTCGAAAATGGAGGAAATCCAAAATATGGACCTTGCGATGTCCATTTCTCGACCAATACCCGATTTTTTTATGAAAGTGGGACTGCGATTCTTCGATTAGAAAGAGAGAGAAATCTTTGGAGTTCCCTCCCTTTCTAACTCAAATCGTAAAGGTTCAGCGCACATCACGGGAAGCTTCACGGAACTACCTGACGATCGTTCCGAATCACAGAGACAGCCGGAGATGAATGGCCCATCAGCTGGAGACCAATTTAGGCGATTATCCCAGAGGGCCATAGATCAGCATTGCGGGCGATTGTGGCAATTGAAAAGTCCGAGGGGGTTTCCGTTTTTAACATTTTATTATTGTCATTGAAATAGTTAACATTCATACAATTATTTATTCATTTATTTATAGCGTTTATGCAATACAATAATAATAATAATCATGAGAATAATAAAAAACTAACGCTCCATCGGTTAGCTTTGTTGTGTGTCTATATAACTGTCTAAATGGATCTATGGATGGTCGGAGCCGGCGAAGAACAGAGGACATGAAGCGGTACCATCGACTAATGTCTATCGTAGCACAATGACTTTTATAATATCGCTTCGTTACTCGCTAAATTAAATTAAATAATAATTATTAATTTAGCATACATACATAGATAGGTATGTATATGTATGTTATAAGGTTATCTCTATAGATAGAATACGCTTCGATATCGAGGCAGTTGTATTTGACTATTTCGGATGGAGGAACAACAACAAATATGCGTAAATACGGTACGATATATAAACTTAAAGGGTTATTAGGGTTATAAGGGTTTAAATCAGATTTAATCACATCGCAAATGGAGGAGGTAAGAACTAAAACTTTAAAACTGTTCAACTCATACTGTTATCGTGTTAATATAATGTTATACTGTTATACTGATATACTGAGGAGGTATGCAAAACGAAACACGCGAAAATCAATGAATTTTTAGACTAAAATGCAGCCATACACATTCATGTATCTATGTATATTATATCGTATATGTCTCTATAAAGGTTTCTTCTTTTATTTTCTCAGTATATG
The DNA here is from genome assembly GCA_018153035.1 of Drosophila pseudoananassae pseudoananassae. Taxonomy (NCBI): domain Eukaryota; kingdom Metazoa; phylum Arthropoda; class Insecta; order Diptera; family Drosophilidae; genus Drosophila; species Drosophila pseudoananassae. The sequence goes on along the minus strand of JAECXR010000014.1, from coordinate 7,251,309 downwards.
TATTTATATATACTATATCGATTTATGCTTCATGTTTACGATGCTAAAAAATTTACTTTTTTGTTTTTTTTTTTTGCAATTTTTAACTCAAACCCAACAGTAATATCCTTGCTGGTAGCTTTTTATCCTTTCGGATTTGTTGGATTTGTTTTTCATATCTTTTCTTAATAGTTTTTTTTTTTTTTTTAGTTAACACACATACAGAACTCGTTTAGATTATTGTTTGCAACAAGACGTAAAAATGTACATATTTCATCAAAAAAGTGTATCTTGCTCTCTAATTGAAGTTGTTGTCCCGAAGATCATTGCCGATCCTAATTCGTTTCTATTATTTCTGTTTTTTTTTTGCAGGACCTTGGTATATACACAATTTTTAATAATTTCCTTTTATCTATATATAAACATATATACGTACATATATATATATATATCTATATAGGCAAAATTTCGTAAAGTTTACTTCGAATGACGGAAAGAAGAGAAAGAAAAAATATAGAACACGCACACACAGACACACATTAAAATAGACCCGACGGCGATATCCTTAGCCGATTAAATGGATCTCCATTATTTTTTTTTTTTTTTTTTTTTTTGGATTGGATTTTGTGGGATGTGGTTGTGAGTGCGAGCTGTGGTTAGTGGAGACGACGGTGTTGTTATCCCTCTTAGATGGGCACATAGTTGCCTTTGGGCTTGTAGAACATCTGGCCGCTGAAGATGCGACGCCGGATCTCGCTGAGCAGCAATCGTTTCTCCTTCTGGATCTTCTTGAGCACACCCTTGTTCTCCTGGGCACGGCGCGACAGATACGGCAGCACCTCCTCTACGGGTCCGTACGGGATGTACTTGTAGGCCGAGTATCCCGCTTGACCTATCGGTTTTCACAAAGATATGTAAATATTTTAAAAATATTTTAGTAACAGAAGCACTTACCCAGAGGGAAGGTGATGTAGTCGCACATGCCAAGCAGTTGGCCGAAGCAGATAACCTTGTCCTCCGGCGAGATTCCAATCTCCTTCATCTGCTGGATGGCAAAACGCACTGTGTCCTCGTTGTGCGAGGCAACCATGATTCCAATTTTACGGGCATCCTCACCGCCATCCTTCATCAACTATGAAAATAATACTTGATTAGTATATGATACCCGATACTCTTTGAGTTGAGCCCACCTTGATGCGTCGCAGACACTCGGACAGGGTCTTGTGATACATTTCAGTGGTGGCATCGAAAGTGGGATTAACCGGATCTGGATAGCCGAGGGCCTGAGCACGAGCCCGCTCCTGCTCCATGTAGGCGCCGCGCACCAGCTTGGCGCCAAAGTAGAAGTTCTGGCGCTTGGCCTGCTCCAGATCGGTGCAGACCTCGCGGAAGGTTTCGCGCAAATAGCACTGGTAGGTATTGAAGACGATCGCCTTGTCCTTGTTGAACTTTCGCATCATCTCCAGGGTGATGCGGGAAATGGCCGGTTGGAAATAGGTTTGCTCAGCATCCACCATAATGCGGACATCCAATTCGGCAGCAGCCTAAAGGTATTACAATTATTAAAATACAAGTTTAATGAGGAACAGGAGTTACTAACCCTAACGATGGTGTTTAGGCGACGAATCATATTCCGGAACATCTCCTCCTCTTTGGGCGATATTTGTGAGATCAGTCGACGCATCTGTCCGGTTTGGGGATCGGGAACGCGGAAAGTATCGCTCAGCTGCGAGTCCTCATCTACGATTCCAGACCAGGGGAACAGATGCAGGATACTACAAATCAGATATACGATTAGGATCAATGGCTGGAATGGAAAATCGAATGAAAAGCCTACCCTTCCTTGTCGGATGTAACGTTCTTAAGAAAGTCCTTGACGTTCTTATTGTCGCCGAGACTGGCATAATACTTCTCGAGATCCTTGATGGTCTTGTGGTGGGTGAGCACGTTGCCCTGACCGCCCACCATCTCCTCCATGTAGCCACGTGTGCGCATGATTACCTCAGATAGTTGTAGCTACAATAAGGATGTTGATTAAGGATATATATCATATTTGTTATATATAGAGTACTTACCAACAACTGTGGACGGCCCAGGGCGGTAAGTTTGATGGCCGTAATGCCAGTTCCAAAGGTGGCGCCTATGGTTTTAGAGAAAGCATTGGGAGAAAGAGATCGGTGAATGCGATGTGATGGAAAAGGATATATAGATACGCTCTCAAGGATAAGCGGACATTACAACAGGAGCAGGAGCATAATTAAAAATAAAAGCAAACAAAAATTACACATATGTATATAATATAACTAACTACATGATACGAGTGCAGGATACGGGATACAGATACACAGATATACACTCTATATAGCTACGACAATATCGACAATATTAGCCACACCGATTATCTAAGAACGCACACTAAAATGGCCCAAAATGTTCAAACTCGTTGGCTTTGCTCTGTCGGAATGGATACTCTTGTTTTGTTTTTAAGATATTTTGTTGAGAATACTTGTTGTTGTTTATATTTGTGTGTGATTTTGTTGTAATCGGCTTACCCGTGGCCACTGCCCGGGGCGCCTTGCGATCGTCCTCTTTTTCAATGGAATGGATACGGATTTATGATATAAGGCGGGGGGATTTTTGATTTGATTTTTGATTCGATTTTTGATTGGATTTTTGATTCGATTTTTGATTGGATTTGATAGTGCCATTTGGGGGATATTTGCGGATTTCATTTCGAGATTGCGGGGCAGAAGAAAGAATTAATTAATCATCAATTTATCATAAAGCTCCGATCAAGGAGCTCAATTTATATAAAAAGCGATAGTCGGGGAGAGATGGAGAGAGCAGGAAACAAGTTCTTATCAAGAATATCCCTACTAATCCTAACAATGGCGATGTTTCTGTTAAAAACTCATGCTTTACACTAATATATAATGTTGCATTTAAAAGAAAAATAAATTCAATTTAAATTTAAATCGAAAAAAATGCTAAGAAAATTATTTGCTGAGTGAATTATCATGCTTATGTACAAAATCGTTAAGGACTCGGAAGGAGTGAAGGAACAGCAACATCGTAAGGGCAGATCACAGCAGAGATCGCTCCGGAGACATACCGGAAACAGCCTCCAGACACTTGATGAAGATCTCCATGTTGCGCTCACAAGTGGCCTCGTTGAGATAGAAATAGGTCCGAGCACTGCTCACTTTATAGCGCCGATCGGCGAAGGACTTGTCCACATGATACTGGGGCATGGCGCCCTCCTCCTTGTTGTCGCCGGCACTGGAAACGGAAGATCTAAAAAAAGCAAAAGGATTAGCTATAAAAGCTTAAGTAATATAGAATAGAGGACTTACTCAACTTCACGCTTCTCAGCCTCCTCCTGGGAGATGTCCTCCTCGACGGAATAGTCAAGAATGGGCTTAACGCCAAACGATCTTAGTCTGTAATATTTAAGATTATAATTAATAAAAGCCATAAAACCCGTTTAGTAACATACACATATTAGTAAAATCATAAAATTTTGATTGTGTTTGGATTAGCAGGCGTGGGGAGGCGAGTTTCATTCCGGATGGTTTTGGGGGGAGGTGGGGTTTATAGATCCAATAGATCGAAATATCATGCTGGCTTTTGGATTGAGAATTGCATAACCGATAATATTTCTCAGTCCTGGGGACATTTACAAAAAATATACACACAATAGCGGCAATTTATCGAATTTTTAACAAAATTTTATTTCAGAATTGATAGAATTTGTAATCCGCTAATGTATGTATAAGATTTCGATAATTTTGGGGATGCAATATTATGGTAGTTTTAGTTTTTGGTTGGAGGTTAACCTCTCTAGGGCGGGGACAATCGTGTGGCGGTTCTCGCCGGCCACAAAGTGTCCGTAGAAGCTGGACTTCATCAGCAGGACAAAGAGCCTCGTTCCCAGAACGTTGCGCGCCAGTTTCAGTAGCTGTTTATCGATGTAATCGATGATATCGATGATTGTCGGGAGGATAACCGTTCGAGTGTTTGTGTATTTTTGTATTGGGCATTTTAAGCGGGTGGTTTCGCAACCATAATCGGTAATCGGGTAAGAAAATCGATAACAAAACGATATAGCGCCAGAAGAAAGCATAAAAGAAAGGATATAAAAGATACGAAAAAACAAAATAAAAGAAAAGAAAAGAAAAAGAGAAGAAAAAAAGCGATAAGTGAGTGGGGTTTGTCGTGACAATAAATTACCTTTCCAGTGTGGGTATGATCTTGATCTGATCCTCGCCGGCGACAAAATGGCCATAGAAGGTCGCCTTCATAAATGCTGTAAATATGCGTTGACCGAATACTTGCTTTGACCATTTCATAAGCTGCGAATTTTTCGTTTGTTTTGATTTGTTTTTTAGGCGGTATATTATTTTTTAGTATTTTAGTTTTAATTTTTTGTTAATTATAATATAATTTTTTTTTTTTTATTTGTTGTTTGGTAGGCATTTTAAAATTAAACAATCAATTGGAATTAGTTTTAATTATTCAAGTAAACAAAAAAAAAAAAAAACATCATATATACAATTATTTTCCCATAAAATCTATTACTCTCCCATGTTCCATTTGGCTTCTGGCCTGTCTTTATGGATGAGCCATAAATCATTTGGATTTCGGCCAAAAAACAACAAAACTCGAACAAGTCAAGGCCAAGAAGGCGTTGCCAAAGTCCAATTATAAGCAAAAATGCGACAAATACGTGAGTGGGCGGGAAGAGTGTCATTTAAATGCCGAATTTCGAAAAAGAAAAGCCAGAAAGTCCATCAACCCGGCCGGCCAATAGATGAAAGATGATGAATACAATACTTTCTGGAAAATATCCTTATTCCAGCAACCCTCCTAGCTACCAGGAACCAAGTAATTAAGGGCGTTGCCCTTTCTGGGAAGCCTTATTATGAAACATTTGCTGGGCACGTGTGATGCGGGATCCATCTCGGATGAATGACATGGTGCTTCAAGGAGAAGGCTCCATCTCGGTCTCCGTTTAGGGAGAACCGGTTTTCTCTCTCTCTCTCTCTCTCTCTGGCGAGACGACACTAAGTAATTAATTGAGTGCACAAAGTTGAAAAGCCAAAAAAAAATAAATTAAAAAAACTGGTTACATAAAATAAATTCTCGTTTCGATTCTGGTGCTTTTGTTTCGGTCCTATCGAAATTTTTTTGGCAAACAATTCGAAAAAGTAATCGCATTCGAGGAAATCGAGGACAGGTGTTTGTCGTTGAGCTTTGGCCCCCGCAGTAGCAGCAGCAGAAACGACTACTAAGAGCCCCCCCTCCTAATATATATACTAAAGCCACCCCCCATCCCTGTGGATTCATTTACCCATTTGTTCATATCACGAGACCCGTTGTCGTCGTCGTCGTCCGTCAAAGCAAACGACGCGACACTGCAAATAGAACTAGCAACGCAACACCCGACACTTGCCACAAAAAGTTCAAGGAAATCGTTAAAAAAAAAGCAGAGCCATTCATATTTTGTTGCTTAGTTTTTAAATGGGTGAGGATATAGGATATAGCGGCCAAAACTTTAAAAGTGTGGGAGTAGATTGGGGTATGACAGATGGACGGACAGACGGACACGCGGACAGGGCTCTCTATAGACTGTGGAGGAGGTCCTTATAAAAATAAAAGGTTAACTATATATGATCTAACTATATATGATAAATAACTTATGCTTTGAAGCTCAAATGTATATTCATCTTTATAATATAATAACTAACGGACAGACGGACACGCGGACAGAGCTCTCGATTGTCTTTGGAGGAGGTCCTTATTAAAAAAAAATTCAAGTATATATGATCTAAGATATATAACCCATGCTTTGAAGCTTTAGTCTGGAAAATAGAGGCTATATCTTTGAAATAAAGAAACTAACGGACAGACGGACACGCGGACAGGAGGAGGTCCTTGTAAAAATAAAACCTAACTTTATATAATGTAAGTCATATAGCTTACTTTTTAAAGCTTTAATATAATATATAGAGGCTATATCTTTAAGAACACGCGGACATGCACTCTATAAAGACTTGGGAGGTAGTCTTAAAGGAACTTTACAGAATAGAAGGTCTATCTTTAATTCTAGAAGTCTAATACGAAAAATAATTATAAAAGAAGTCTTGCGACCTTAATATCCTTCCACCTGGAAGGACATTCTGTTTAGGATAGGAATAGTAACCCAATATCCCTTTTAAATATTTATTCCAGTGCTTGAAGGGAAAGCGAACGTATGAATGACTAATGCCGCAATATAATATAATTTCCCAGGAAGCCACCTACACTCCTGTCGTGTGCCTGCGCCTGTGCCTGTCCCCCATGTGGCAGCCATTTATGCAAATTGCATGAAGCGCAAAAAAATAAAAATAAAAATAAAAAAATAAAAGCAACAACAAACAATAAACAAGCGACGCATGCACTTTGGGTAATCGATTAACAATCAAACGACTGCCAACCACCGACGCAATTAGGGGGGGTGCTGCTAGCTGCTTACTTGCCCCATTACGTATTATTTTCAGGAGGGTCTGTAATCTTCTCAATCTCAAAAAAAAAAAAATAAGCCCTTTCATCTTGTTTCTTGGCCAATCAGTCGCCTCATTCACGACACACGAGTTCGCTCAATAATTTGTGTGCGACTGCAACACCTGTCGGGGTGGAGAGTATGAGGTCTACGGAAAGCAATTAGCAATGAATTCATCATCATCCAAGACAGGGCAGAGCAGGGCAGGGCAGAGGAGGACAAATGGCACCTGACACAGGTTAGAATGTCACGGGAACTAATGGGTCAGAAGCAGCAGGTGGACCGGTAAGGCAAGGGTTCTAAACACTAGGATACCTTCGAGTTTCACGGACTAACAGACTAGGAACTTTAAGATCATTCAGATCATAAGATATATGAGTGAAGATCCCTAACAACCTCAAGTAGAACTTATATCTAGATCCTGTCTATCCCCAATCCCCAACTCACCGTCATGTTGTGCTCAACTAGCTTCTCGCTGGAACAGATCATATAGACTAGATAGGCCCGGACCAGCTCCCACGTGGTCTTGCTCTTGAAGGCGGCAATCGGATCATTGAAGCTGACATCCAATGGATCCCGCTGGGGCGAACCGGCCGGCGAGGATGATGACGATGATGGCGGTGAGCATTTGGTGCTCTTCGTCTTATGGTCCACCTTTAGGGCGGGCTCGGCATATGCCGGCTGGGCGACGGTGGAGGCCTGCAATGGCTTGTTGCCGGAGTGAAGGAATCGTCGCGTCCCATGGCCACCGTTGGATGGTGTTAGTCTGCTTAGTGGCGATATAACCGATTCATTCGAGTCCTTGGATGAGACAACAACGGCTGCTGCTGGGGAGGAGCGTGTGGCGGTCTGGAGACTCCTTCGGGCGACGACGGCGGCACTGCCGGACTTGCTGCTATTACGGCCGTAGACCAAACTGATGGCTGTTCGTTGGGCGCTCAGTGAACGGAGTAGAGCCATTACAATCGCTTCTCTTCCAAGGGGGAGGGAGATGGGGGGGCTTTACTTTTTTTATTATTTTTTTTTTGTGTCTGTTTTTCGATTTCTTTTTGTTTTTTCAATTCGGATCCAGAATCAGCAACTTAATCTGCAAGAAAGAAACAGTTACACAAAATAATAAACATCAGGTCGTCTATTGAATCAGCTGTGATTTCGAAAGCTTTCTAACAACACTTAAAAAAATAAATAGTGTTTCTTTTTTTTTACATAATTTTAAACTGAATGGAAGGTTAATTATGAGAGTAAGGGTTCTACATTCACAAATCCTTTTAAGGGATATTATTGCGTCTCTCTCTCATTTATTGTTTTCCGTGTACATGTTTTTTTTTTTCGTTTTCTCAGAGATGTTATACAATTGCAAAAAAAAAAAAAAAAACAACACACGTACGCTATGTACACCTCAGAATTTCAATTAAAACCAAAAAAAAAAAAAATATTCAATTTGTGCGCTTCGGCTGCAAATTGTTAAATGTTCGCACAGCTATTCGATTTTTTCTGTCTTTTCTATTCCTTAGTTATTTATACTATTTATTTTGTTATATTCTTGTCGTTTTTTTCGGTCTGCGTTTTCGTTTTATTTGCTTTTTCGTTTTTTTTTCTTTTTTTGTTTTTTGGCGTCGAAGCTGTGTGCGCCGCAAAAGCACGAAACAAAATGTGAAGCTCAGCGCGCTGCTCTGCTCGGCGGCGAATTCCGAAAAAGGGGGGAGCGAATTCAAAGGCTGGCGAAATCGACGAAAGCGGACGAAGCGAAAAACTTAAGGGCAAAAAAATCCTGTTCGCCTTACATAATAGCTTTCACGTGTGACGTCACAGATGGAATCAAAGCCGAAACTCGAGCCCCCATTTTTTCTTTTGTGATTTTTCTTTTGCTTGTGACTGTGTTTTGGGATTTAATTGAAATGCGCCGCAGCCACAATTAGTAATTGGTGTGTTAATGGGGGGGCCCTCTCACGCTCTCTCTCTCTTGCCCTCTCCTTATTCTCACTCTCCTCTCAATTAATTAGCGGCTTGCTAATAAATCGCCAGACGTGGAGAAGCTGCAATCAAATCACAACTTGGCGGGTTTCATTGAACAGATTTCATTACAGTTCGCGGGCGACAAATTGCAAACTCAGCAGAAAATTAAACCAAAAAATACAAAAAGTAATACTTTTGTGGGGTTGTTGCCAAGCGAGGCAAGAGTCAGTTTGCTTCTCGGGATGAAGTAATTAAGGGCTGGGGAGGGGCGGAGGGGATAACTCACTACACACTGTTACTACACCTATTATATAACACTGGTCTCTAGGACAGATCCTTTTTGGTAACACACGCGCACACCTTTGAATTCGCCGCAGTTGTGGCGAATTTTCCTACCCCCTTTTTGGCAGCAACCACCTCACTCTTCCTCCTTCCTCCTGCTACCTCTGTCGGCTATCCCTCTCTTACACACTCTCTTGCTCGTGCTGTCCTTTTTGTGGGTGTGGGGGGGTGGTGGGAGGCGATGGGGTTTGATAGGGATTGAACACTTAAAATTTCTTAGGTCTCCAGAAATCCGTTAGTTTCGTAAAAACAATAACAGTATCAAAAAAAAAAACAAATTAAAATTAGGCGATTTAGGCGTTTTGGCCGAGAATATGACGGAATCTTCATAGGATTATCCTGTCTTTTTTTTTTTTGGCAATTATTTCTTGTTTTTCTGCCCAATTTTGTACACCAAAATAAAAACACACTTCTCAGTGCCCCGTCGAATGTGTTTGACAAACTTCTCAATGCAAGACACCAAAAAATTAAGAATTTTTGTAATTCCTACCTCAGCAGAACACGCACACACCTTTTTGGGGAGGTCTTTTTTTTTGGTGTTAATTTTTTTTTTTTTGTATTTCTTTTGCGAGGGTTTTTTTTCGGTTTGATCTATTTGTTTGGTGTTGTTGGTGCTGCTGCTGCTGCTGCTGCGAAAGACACACACGAAAAAAACGCTCGCAAAAAAAAACGGCGGAGAGCGAGAACTGCAAAGGTCTGACGCCGCGACGAATCTGAAAAAGCTCCACATCCAAGTGCTTGGCGAGAGTGGTAGCGCCGAATGGTAGACGAGAAAATCAGTCAAAAGCGGTCGTGGCCTTTACGGGCGGTTGGGGGTTTTTGGGGGCTTTGGGGTGGAGAGCAAAAAGGAAAAGAAAAAAAAAATCAAATAAAACTGAGCAGCAGCAGCTGTCTACAGTTGTTGTTTGCCTTGCACGTGAGCGCAGGGCAAAAAGAAAGCTGAAGCGAAAAAAATCGAAATGCAGAAATCATGCGACTGCCGCCATCTTCTTCTTCGGTCAGAGCCCCAATTTCCGGCCAATTGCAGCCAACCGGCTTATCTACATCCCCGGCGGTTGGCCAGTGACACGTTCTTATCAGTAACTTACTCCCTCCTCCTCCCCTGGACATACCTTTCTTATCGTCACTTTTTTTTTTTGCCAGCCGGCTATGCAGCTGTTCAGTGTGACCGCAGCATGTTGCAAAGTTTTCAGTCGCCATCTTTTAAAACTAGTTATCGATAACACGCTTGAGACCGGCTCACGGTTACCACTGAGCTTTGAAATTCAAATTTGAAATATTTGGCGCCAAACTGAAATTTGAAAGTCTCTCAATAAAAACTCAAATATTACATTACATTGAATATATTTGTGTTGCAAATTGCCATTGACAAATGTTGCAATAAATTATATCTAAATATTAGAAATAATAATTAACAGTTAATGAGCGTTCGACTTGTGTTGCTATCGTTGTTGGATTCTTGCCTGTTTTTGGCATCGAACGCGATGAAAGGAGAAACTTAACAAAAAAAAAAAATAAACAGAACAAGTTATCTAAATATATATGTGTATATATATATAGACAGTATGCGTGTATGAAATTGAAGGGGTTCTTGCCCACATCATAACAAAAATACATCTTTTGCTGCCGTCTCTCCTTTTGCCATTTCCTTACCGGCGGCCTTCGCTTCTCTCATCTTTTCATCTTTCACATAATATTATTGACTAAATTGTAATAGATCAACGAATGTCTGTTTCTCCATCATATCTTTGACGCACCGCCAGCACCAGCGTTTTAAATTAAGTGTTCTATGCAAAAGGAGAGCTTTTCTTATTAAAAATAAAGTAATGTTTAAAATCAATATTTCTTGACTTGCTTGACTTCTAAATAGTATGTTACGTATTAGGGTTACAAAATAAAAAGGAACACCTCAAAAGACTCCATTTCATTTAAGGCATAACGTGTTTGAGGAAAAACTACGTTTTAAGACGATAAAATAAAAACAAACAACTAAATGTGTTGGCATTAACAATGAAAATTGGTGATGCTGGTGCTGATGGTGGTTATTCTACTACTGCTGCTGCTTCTGCTGATGCTCCTGCTTTTGTTGTTAGTAGTGCTGCTGTCGCTAGTTGGACTTGGTCAGCTCAGTGCGATTGGCGGCCACTTCGGCCAGAATGAGTAGATCTGAGGTAGAGGAGGTCTCTTCCAAGTTCGGCGAGGAAAAGGAGGAGGAGTTTGAGGAGAGCGGCGACGAAGAGTTGGATGCCACAATCGATACGGGGCCACAGGTCGCCTTGGGAACGGGACTCTCGTTGAAGTAGTAGCACCCGTTGATCGTTAGCGGCAGAATGGAGGCCACCTCCTGCTCAATGGCACTCACGTCCCGGCGTGTGATGCTCTCCTTTCGGGCCTTGCGTCTCTGACTGCCCACGGCAGCTGCCTGTTGCCTCTGCTGTTGTTTCTGCAATTGTTGTTGCTGCTGCTGCTGCTTGATCCGCTCCAGATCGCCGGCAACCACCGCAGGATCAGGGAGAGCCGCTCTTGCCCCACTCGAGCTGCTATTCAGGATGTTCCTCTGCTTCCTACTGCCACTGAACTTCTTCTTCTTTTTGGTACTGCGCTTGCGCTGCAAATATGCGTCCAAACTGAGAGCCGGCAGCTCCTTGATCCTCTCCTCCAGATTGAAGAAGCCACTGCTGCTCGACTCGGACACGCTGCGCTGATGCCTGCTGCTCTGCGGGCGTTCTGGTGGCGAAATTGGTGGCGTATTTGGTGCTGCGTCCAATGATGTGTCCGTAAAATTTCCCGAAACTGTGGAATTCCTGTTCTTGCCCTTCTTATTGATGGCCGCTAACTGGCCGGAGTTGACCAGCTCCTGGTAGATCTTGCCCTTGCACGAGCGTGATGATTTGGCTTTTTTATTCGGCGAACCGGTCGCCCCCTCCTCCTCGCTGGAATTGCTAGACTGGCTGTCGAACGATCGCTTGAGGCCAGTGGCAGGCTGATTGCCAGTAGCACCTGGCATGTGGGCGGATAGAAATTGGCTCGTCTCACTGAGGACCTGTTGCAGGGCGTAGTCCTTCTCCTGGACCTGCACCTGGAGCAGTGAACTCAGTTCTCCCATCTGTGTTTCGTCGGCCAGCTTAAAGTAGTCGCGACGCAACAGGTCCAGTGGTATCTTCTGCAACTGCAACTGAGTAGGATGTGGCGATGGCTGATTATCATCGCCAGAAGATCCAACTCCGCCCGTAGCAGCATTACTGGGACGGGTTGCTAGTGTTCTTAGGGGCGGAGCAGGTAATTTGTACCACTTGAAGTTGGGATTGGCATTAAAGAAGGCGTCCTTGTTCTGTAAAGATCGGATATCATTTAGAAAATGTTTCAAAAAGTGAAAAGCGAACGCGAAAACTCACCTGCTGCGCCAAGTCGGTGAAGCAGTGCTTCTCTTGCTCATCAAGTGCGGCCCACCAGTCACCCAGGATCTTCGTAATGGCTCTAGAATAGGTTAAAACGATGGTGTTAGGATGGCCTTCGTCTGGGTAGAGTCGTGAGAACCTACCGATTCTCCAGAGTCTTGTAGCGCTCCTTGACGATGGCGCGATGTCGCTTGCAGAATATGAGGAACGCGTTCATGGGACGGCGGGCATGGTGCTCGGGTTGAATGATTTCCACAGCTTCCTTTTGATGTTTCTCCTGATCGCATTCTTGCTCTGGTTGCTGGACCGTAACCACATCCACATCTACATGTTCTTCGGTGTCTTCGCGTCGGATGCGTGTTACTTCTTGCTTTGCAGACGCCTGGATCTTTGCTCCAGTATCCCTCTCATCCTCGTCCTCGTCCTCTTCCTCCTCGTCCAGGTCTTCCTCCTCTTCGTCTTCCACGTCCTCGTCTTCGCTGCTATAATCCTGCAACTTGGCATAGTTGTGCACATCCTCGATGCGTCGAAAGGCATTTTCTTGGTCCTCAGTGCGCTGGGTTGGCTGCTGTTGGCCCGCTGATGGGTTTAAAGTGGTGACTAAGGCACTTTTGGTTGCAGCAGGGGCTTCGACCGCTTTTCCCACTGACATTATGGCTTCTGCACTATCTCCGCCGCCCACAGTTGGTGGCTTTCCTTTGGGAATGGGCGCTGGCAGCAACCGAAGGCCGGCGGGAAATCCTGTCACTATTCCCACAGAGCTTCCTCTGGTAACACCCAGCATAGTGCCCGATGCTAGCGAAACGCCACATGATCTTGGCTGGAGTGCCTTCAGGGTCTGCGATAGAGGTCCGATTCCTTTGGTAACTCCCATAATTGTCGATGGTGCCGGAGTTACTAATATCGAGGCGGCTCTGGGCACTGCCCGAAAGGCTCCCAGCGGCGAAGCAGCCGAGACACAGGATCCTAGCGACCGATAGACTGATGCAGATCCATCATTGATATTTTCGAAAATTTTTCGCATTTCCGTTGTTGATTTCTCGCCATTGTTGTTGTTGTTGGTGGCGTTGCTATTGTTATTGTTGTTGGTGTTGTTGTTGCCATTTTTAATGTTCATTTTGTGCTCTACTACTGTTTTAAGGCCAGCGTACATGTTTTTGTTTTTGTTACTATTATTATTATTATTATTATTGTTGTTGTTGGTGTTGTTATTGTTGTTTTTGTTGCAGGCAAAGTGCAATTTAATTGCAGCACCTGCTGGCGTCACCTGCGCTGCTGCCTGCTGACCACCGATCATGTCTTGTATTGTTTATCACATCGGCTGTGGGGTATCCTCGAGCATATCACGCACTGCAAAAGAAATAGGCAAGATATGAGCTTGGCAGTCACGACTTCTTTCAATATCCTAGCCTTTTTGTTTTCCTTCTGTGCTTATTGGCTTGAATTTCACAAATGCAAAAAACAAAAAAAATATATATGGAATGGTGTTGCCAGTGTGGCTGGAAAATGGTTTGGCAACTCTGTTGTTTACAAAAATCGAGAACGCGAGAGAGAGCTTAAAAATAATGAGAGCGAAGCTGCGTCAGCATCAGTGGCGATGTCCCAAACCGATCAAGGGGATCAATAAATGTCATTTAAATATAAATGTGATATTTGATTAGACGAAAAACGAAAATGGTAGAACAAACAAAGGGCTGAGAAAGCTCCAAATGCCTCGATCCCCCTGACGACGCCTCTTATCGTTCACTATCAGTTTAAAAACAACAAAGCCTCTCTATCAGCTGTGTGTGTTTGTGGATCCTTAAACAATAATAACGCCTTATATTTCAAATTATGAAACTTTGCTGTCTCTTTTTTTTTTGCGCAGAATGAATAATTACATATAAAGAAATTTCACTTTTTGTTTTCATTGATGTACATATATACGTATTTATATGTATGTGTACACGATCGGTCGATGAATACATAAGCTTGAACTTGCGTAAATATACTCAACGAGTAGAAGATATTTGCAAAGGAAATGAATAAACAACAAAGGGGACGCACTCACAGCAACAACAACAAAACCAGAATCAGAATCAAAATCAGCGAAAATGAAATGAGAAGACACCCAATAAAAGTTATCGCTTTTTTTGTGTGTTTGTCTTCGAAACTCTTTTCAACACTGTATTGCCAGGCTTGCAAAATTTTTGAGCAAAACTTTGTATAGATTGATTGTATATTGCTAATTGTTTTTTTTTTGTTCATTCCTATTGCACAATTATCTGACAACCAAACAAAAATATAAAAAAAAAATTTTTTTTTTTGAGAATAACAACGCACACAAAAACAACAAACTAATGTCTACGTGTACAGCTGAGCGTATGCCGGTGTATTTGTGAGAGAGAGAGAGAGAGCGGCTAGAAAGAGATGGTCTGCCTGTTGTTATTTATTTTTACTTCGATTTTTGCACTTTATTTAATTTATGTATTTGTTTAGTGCGAACCAATTGTGTTTTGGTGTTGTTCCGGTGGGAGGATCGGTAGGACTGCCACTTGGCGCAAGATTCAAAAGTGCAGCTGTCAGCTGTTGGTTACCGTTGGCTTTTATCTTGTTGTCCCGCTCTAGTGCACTCACACCGATATACACGGTCAAGGCCAAGCCATTTGGGGAGGTGGTGGCGGCGCAGTGAGGAGAGGGGTATCTGCCATAACCTTCAAACGGCCAGTTTCCTAGATTTCTAGGTTATGTTTACGACTTTCATGATTCAATTTTAAATAATAACTTGTACAAAAAAGAAAGCAGCACCCCAACTTATCGAAAAGTTCTCCCACATATATACTATTCACATAAATACACTCACTCTCACACACACACATACACGTATGTACATTCATGCTCCCCTCCACACAAACACCAACAAAGAACAGCTGATGACGTTTGTTATTTTGTGCGCGTCGCTTAATTTTCGCACAAAAACAAAAATCATTGTTTTGTTAAATGAAAAACTGAACCCATCGCGCTGCCATAAATAAAGTCCCGTTTCAAATACCGATAGTTTGCCATTTACTTGAAATAACCGCACCAGAAATATTCGCCGATGATACTGTATTAATTTGAAGTTGCCTCCTGCTCTTGTTTTAATTAAATTTCAATGTTGATGATGTCAAATGAGAATGAAAACTGACTGTGTTTTTGTGCTGGCAGAGCAGCACAGCGTCAACTGCGGCGTCGGCGACGACGACGTTGGGGCGACGTCGTGCCGCACAATGGGCCCACTTATACCGTTACTTCAATAAGGATAGCCACGACAATATTTCAAAAGATCATTTTTATCTCTTAACAAGTAATCTTTGTTTTTGTCTACTTGTTGATTCATACGGCTAACTAGTGTTGTTTTTTTTAGAAATAGTCTCATAAAATGGTATTTTAATTAAGATTTTAAAAACTTTTATATTAATTATAGTTATTTTTTTATCATCACTAGCTATCCCACTGTTCGTGAGTTCAATTGCGCGCAACAACACTGGACAGCGAAATGTATTTTGCTTTACTTTTTCTTTTTTTTTTTCCTTTACTGTTCTGCAGGCGCCTCTGCACTGGTATGTGGCATACATATGTATGTGTGCTCCCCAACACACACATGCACTTCAGCCCCCAAAAACAATAACAAAGGTAACTGTTTGTGAGCGGCAATTGAGAGATGGAGAGAGTGTCATCTCTTTTGCACCTGCGTTTGGGGCTTAGCTCGCACAGCTGCTTTCTGTTGTTGTTGCTTGTTTACAGTTTTTTGTTTGCGAGAGAATTTGCAAAGTGCAGCTGATTTTTCTGACGATTTACAGAGAATGTTAAGAGTTAAATGAAAAATCAGGTGTAAAGAGTTACAAGTTGATAAAAATGGTTCATTGGCTTAATTAGCGGACTGACATTTAACCAGTGTATCTCGTAATGGTTTTTTAATTAAGTCGATTAATGCAACACAAAAAAAAAGGTTAATTTAAAACGATATTCTCGTGATTTTTTAGTTGCATAATAATTTAACAGTTTTGCCCGAACGGTTGCCGATTCGGTTTGTTAGCAATTTGCATTTCTACCGATGCGGCAGGGGAGGAAACAACAATGTTATGGTTTTTCAAGGTCACCCATACACAGGCACAGAATAAAACACCCGACCCACCACCCACCACCCCCCAACCGGCACAACCTCACTCACTGATTTAAAGGTTCAATTCTCACTTTTTCTCTCTCCCTCTACCTCTCCCTCTCATTTAATGTGCGTCCCTCTTCGTTTCGCGTAAACAAAAACAAATCTACAGGCGAGAGAGCGACACAAGCCAACAAACTTGCAATATCTCACACCTACACATTAGCTTTCTCACAGGTATCTCTCTCTCTCTTAGTGTGTGTGTGTGTTTAAGATTTTTGGGGCGGTTGGGTGGAAGGATACATTATATGTTGCTATCTCTATCTGCACTCATCTGTTTGTTGAGTAAGTGAGTGTGTCTGTGTGCCAGTTTTCAGGGTCAGGAAAATTCGATTTTCTGCGCCAGTTTCTCTCACCTCTACTTCTTCTTCTTCTTCTTTGTCGTGCTTTCCTTGCAACAACAAACAGACGGCATTACAAGGTCGCCAAGTGCATTAAAAACGCAACAAGGTGAAGTAGAAACATCCAATACCCTTCCTTCCCATAACTACTATTCGATTCAATTAAACTTTTAATGTTAATGAACTTTATAGGTGTGGGGTGGGGGGGAGGCATTATATTATTTGAAATTCCAGTCGAGAGCTACATATATGCCCGATAAGAGTTACCACAACGGATATGGTGGAGAAAAATGCGGGGTGTGTCGCTGCCACAACGATAACTTATCTCGGACTATAGAAATATTCCGAATCCCTCGGAAAGACAACTCACCTAGTAAGGATGTAGCTTAGTGGCTGGACTATCGCTTCAGGACATTGATGAAGGTCTCGTGCGGCACCCGAATGTTGGCGAACATTCGCATCTTCTTCTTGCCCTCCGCCTGCTGCTTGAGCAACTTCATCCGCCGGGTCACATCTCCGCCGTATAACTTGGCCGTGACATCCTTCCGATAGGCCTTGATGGTTTCCCGGGCCAGGACCTTGCTGCCCACACACGCCTGAATGGCAATCTGGACCATCTGCTTCGGTATGAGATCCTTCAACTTGAGCACCATCTGTCGGGCCACGCCCGTGGCCTTGGACACATGGACTATCCGGCACAGCTCCTCCACAGGCTTGCCATTCAAGTGGATGTCCAAACGCACCAGGTTGGAAGGATGGTAGCCGTGATCCTCGTAGGTGAAGCTCGCGTAGCCGGAGCTCATGGACTTGAGGCGGTCGTGGAAGTCGAGAATGATCTCGCTCAGTGGCAGGATGTACTTCATGAGGACGCGGGTCTCGTCGATGTTCACGCAACTCTGCTGGAGGCCACGACGCTCCACACAGAGCCCGATTATCTGGCCCACGTACTCCGTGGGCGTGATAATCGTTCCAATCACCAGCGGCTCAAAATACTCCTTGATGCTGTGCGGTTCCGGAAAGAGAGCTGCATTGGATATGTCCAGGGTGTCGCGACCCTGCTGCTTGATCAGCTTGGGATTACTTAAAGTCAGTCTGTAGGTGACCGATGGAGCCGTGATAATGGGCTCCGCACCATGTTCTTGTTCCAGTCTTTGGCAAAATACCTCCATGTGCAGGAGGCCCAGGAAGCCCAGACGCCAGCCCTGGCCGAGAGCTGGGCTGGAGTCCACCTTAACGGTGACAGCCGAGTCGTTCAACACCATTTTGTCGATGGCACTTCGCAGAGCCACGTGCTTGGACTGATCCGACGGAAAGACGCCGGCAAATACAAGCGGCTGCTGGGGCTTGTAACTCCCAGCAGCGGTCACTGCCTGGTTCTTCAGATGGATGGTGTCGCCCACGATGGACTCCTTGCTGTTGCGCATGTTGCAGGCAATCAGACCCACCTGCCCGGCCGATAGATCGGGCACCGGAGATTCGGCCGGTCTCAACACAGAAATGCTTTTTACGGGATACACCTTTTTGGTGGCCAGCGATTGGATGTCCTGGTTGAGTTCCAGCTTTCCATTTAGGACATATATAAGATTTAGTGCCCCGCGGTACTTATCGAACCAGCTGTCGAAGATCAGGGCCCGGAACTCGCTCTCTCGCTGCACCTGTGGCGGCGGTATCGCCTCGATGATGCGCTCCAGGACCTTGGAGACCCCTGTGCCCAGTTTGGCAGACACGCGCAGCACCTGGGCGGGATCAATGCCAAACAAGAGCTTCATATCTTGGCAGACCTGGTCGGGATTGGCGTGTTTGATGTCAATCTTGTTTAGAACCGGCACCACTGCCAGATTACGCTGCTTGGCCAGATGGTAGTTGGCCACGGTCTGGGCCTGGACACCGTGGCAGGCATCCACCAGCAGGACAACACCGTCACAGGCAGCCAGGGAGCGGGAGACCTGCGACCAAAGGTAGAGGAGTGGTTAGTTGGTCTTTAACTGGTTTCTGTAGCACAATAATCACCTCATTCGAGAAATCCACGTGACCCGGCGTGTCGATGAGGTTGAGGAGGTAGAGCTGCCCCTGGTGCTTGTAGAAGATTGACGCTGTCTGTGCCTTGACCGTAATACCGCGCTCCCGTTCCACCTGGAGGCTGTCCAGGACCTGATGCTGGCCGGCGTTCCTGGCAATGGCGCCTGTCAGCTCCAGTATCCGATCGGCCAGGGTGCTCTTGCCGTGGTCCACATGGGCGATGATGCTAAAGTTACGAATGCGGTCAACAGGCATGCTGGCGAACTGGCGCAGCAGCTCCCCCGATGACTGTTCCGCCGCCTCCGTCGCTTCGTCCTTGACCCGGTTGGCGGTGCAAAGGGTGCGCCAGTGGGGGGCGTTGGCGGCAATCAGACCTCGACATCGTGGCGGGGATTGGTGCAGCAGCCGGCGAATGGATATCGTCCTGAACATAACCATCTAACCATTACAAAACATGCGGAGTGTGCCTGTCGCCTTTTTCCGAGTTCGCGCCACGAGTTTCTCACACTGCGGTGAAAAAAACGATTTCGGCAGCGTTGCCAGACCGTCGTATGATAACGAGGTTTTCATGATTTTTCCAATTTTAGGGCTCGCATCTAGCGGATTCTTTAACTTGATTGTTTTCTTCGAACTTGGGGGGTTATACATTAAAAGAAAACCCGCCTTATTATGTTTCAAAGCCTCTGAAACCCGAAACTTATGATAACAGAGGCGATCGGACCACGCTACTTTTGGTATTTAATCAGAGGGGATGCCAACCTGTTTTTGGCTCATACACTGTAAAAAAATTTAAAAGATTTTTTTTTTCTAGTTTTTTTTCAGGTCAAAGATTGGTATGGCACTGTGGTATAGGTTTTATTTTATTGAATAAATTGGAAAACATAATATATACATTTTTAGGACCTTCGGGAAGGTTATATCTTGGCCTATATTTATAAGACCCTCCAGAGGAGTACCTGAAACGATTTCTGGATGGATTCTCCACCGATCTGCATCAAAACCTGAAAACAAAATTTTGGATCCGATTTTTCAAATTTTTTTTGAAAATGGGGGAAGTCCAGAAATTACACCTCCGCCCCCCCAGAAGAAAGGTAGATAATGAATAGACGTGTGGTTTATAAATCGTATAAAAAGCATATATATGTATTCATCAGGATTATGTTAGGATAAAAAAAATGTTCAAATACATTAAAAGAGATTTCACATTTTGGTTTTGTTTTAGGGGCTTCGAGAGTGCGGCTGTCAATCGAATTCGTTGCCGAATTAAAGCTGCCTGGTTGTTCGATTCGGAGCTGTTCGCAGGAAGGACATATATATGTAGTATAGGAATCGGGCAGTCCGGGCAGGGACTAAAGGTGCTATCTTTGCCAAAAGTTATCAACAAATTCGAGTTGGCGAGTCGCACTCTGACACACATACATGTATGCATATATACATAAACAAATATATATGAATATATATATATAGGTAATAAAATGAAGACATAGATATATGTAGGATAACCTAAACAACGGGCTACAGAGACGATAAACATACAATACAAATCGGATATAGGAATCGCTTAGCCTACCATTTTAGCAGAGTACAATAATAATTGTTAATCGTTTTTAAATACATAATAGGAATACAATTGTTTTCGTGTGAGTGTTCGAGCTTTTAGGAGTGATATGAAATGAGTTTGTTTCTTTTTTCGTAAATGGAGCGCAATTGCATTGCAGACGTTTTCTTTCGATTTTATATTATGTATATATATATATATATGTATGTGTATATGTATATGTATATGTATAGGGGGTGTATAACTAAGACCTACGATTATTAGTGTATATGTATATGAAGAATGCGAAATTAATACAGATTACATAGCGCCCGTCGTTTCACAATTGAGAGTAGAATTAAAGCGCGATCGCGAACTTAAATCTGCATACAAAAAATATATGTTTATGTATATGCATTGTATACTTAATCATTTGCTTCCCATTTTGCATATATGTAACTATCGATTGCACGACTCGGGTGCTGCTTCTCCGCATCAGCCAGCGTCAGATTCACTGCTGGGCCTGCATGCGCGCCTGCATTTGGGCCAGCATCTCCTGCATGCGCCGCAGCTCGGCCTCCTTCTCCTGCAGAATGCGATCCTTCTCCGACAGCACACTGGCCTGGCCCGGCACAATGCTTTCCCGCTCCGGCTTAACCCCATTCTCGCCGGGCCCCTTGCCGCCCTTGATGCCCTTGGCCAGGCGATCGGAGCGGTAGTTCTCGTAGTGCACCTCCTGCGTCACTTCCTGCAGGTCCTGCATGTGGGTTCTATTTAAGAGGAAAGATTAGGCTTTTAAAAGAGAGTGGAGGAGAAAGACCCTTACATTAGCATAGTGCGCAGCTTGATGAAGTCGCAGTGGTCGGGATTCTCCACCTCGACAACGCCCCACGGATAGAGGCGACCGCGAACCTTTTTGCCCTTGACCTCGAGCAGAGTGTTGGCGCCGCAGACGGCGAAAGGCACAGCTTCCTTCAGTTGCTTCACCTGCTCCTTATAGTCTTCATCCTCGTCGGAATCACAGTCTGGCAGTGGGTAGATCTTGATGCCGTGGCTCTCAATCTCCTGCATGATGCGGCACTTGAGGCGCAGGATCTCCTTTTTGGTGAGGCAGTCCGCCTTGGCGATCACCGGCACAATATTCACTTTTGAGTGCAGTTTCTTCATGAACTCCACGTCGAGGGGTTTGAGGCTGCAGGTAAGAGTAATAAAATGATATCATCAAGATGAGTAACGAACATCCACCGCCAGATCACCAGTACACACCCGTGTCCAAACGGAGATATAAAGTAGAAGCAGCAATGAATGCGATTGTCCACAATGTTGCGTCTGTTTAAGCCACTTTCGTCACGCAGGAAGCGCTCATATTGCTCGTCAATATACTCCAGGATGGCTCCGAAGCTATTCGAGTTGTCGATGGCGTCGCCAAAGCCGGGAGTGTCCACCACAGTGAGTCGCAGCTTGACTCCCCGCTCCTCGATCTCCACGGTTGAGGCTTCCAGCTTAACAGTCTGTTTTTGTTTCTCTAAAAAATAATAAAAATAATTTTAAATTCCTAATAGTTAAGGTAATTAGCTTACCAATGGCATCTGGAATGATACGTTCCGGGTAGAGGTCCGTGAGGAATAGGCTGTTCACCAGTGTGGACTTCCCCAGGCCGGACTCACCCACCACCATGAGCGTGAACTCGAAGCCCTTCTTCACGGACTTGCGGTGCACCTGGTTGGGTAAGTTGGCGAAGCCCACGTAGCCGGGCGTCTCGATGCTAGAAAACTGTAGAAAGTGGAGGACCATTGGTGATAAGTTTAGTGTCCAAGAACGGCGCCAGGGCCCCGCACCCCCATCCCCTAAAGATATTAGCATGCTGGGCACGCACACAGAAAGTTTCTCTGTCGCCACATATTATTGGAATTTCTCCAAAGAGGCACAGCTGATAAGCATCGACATTCCGCCCGTATAATCTGGGTCGCCCATACGGGTATGCTTGTTAAGTGCAGATGCAGTGCATCTGCAAAAACAAAGAAAAATTCTGAAAGAATGCCGACGCCTGGAAAATCGCACAATGGAGCGCGGGGACAACGAACTGCGGGCGCGGTGGCGGTGGCAGAGGCGGAGGTGGCGGCAAACAAACAGACGCAGAGACAAAAAACAGAAGCGGCATCGCCGCACCGAAAATGAATCAGCACCCAAGCCAGAAGATCGAAGATGGCCGGTGGGCATTGTTGGGCTAGTGGATAGTCGGTGGCAGGCGCCACGTGGATTTATTAAATACTTGACTACTCACGCCCTTTGTGTCGGCCATTTTATATTTTTAAATGGTTTTTTTTAATTTAAAACAAAAAAGAAACTCAACGATTGACGAACAAAACTAGAGGTGGAAAAACATCGATGCAATAGAGGTGGACCGCAGAACGGAACGTGCCGGCAACATGACACCCAACGATAATTATCGATATCGCGTTGTTCAAAAGTGGAGACTATCCGTTACTATTTGAATTTCAAACTACAACCGCCAATAGATTTGAACAAGTCGTTGCCCCAGTTATGAAAACGTGCCTTTTGCTCTGGCGAAGATTTCAGAGAATTAAAGAAAATTATATTGTTTAGGGCGTTTGTCACGTCGCCAAGCCATTCTAAAATTAGTTCAGCTATATCTGCATCGCAAGTTGACTGAAATTTATATATTATTTATCAAATTGTATATTCATTTCTTTACCACAAAATAGAAAAGTCATTTTTGTCAAGTGTTTCATCCCTTAATAGATTATCTAAAGAATGCGATGACGAATTCTAAGGGAATATTTTAAAGCAAATAGCATTTATAAATTTTCCCTAGGCGATGGCGTCAATGGGAATTACTGTCTATTGAACATACATATAGTACGTATGAATGTGGATATATGTATTATAAAAGTTCAAATTCTGATTAACGTGGTCTGCACGTTTTATGTAAATCTAAACATTTGCAACGTTTGCAGGATTTTTTGCCTTTTTCAAACAGAAATTGCACAATCTGCTGCAAATATTCGCATTCAAAATAGCAATCTGTTTATTCCAGGAAAAATCTATTTACGTATAGTTGTGTGTGCAGTTTGATAAACAAAATTGGGGTAGGTTAAGCCATTATCGGTCTAAAACAAAAGGCGATTACACGACCTGGTAGTATCTATTACCTGACACTTGATAGTTAGTTCTACCTCATGACTAACAATTATAAGTATTTCACATGATATATCAATGCAAGACATAATCTTGGGACGTGTTCTTAAGATATTTCCTCCATGGAAAATTCTAGAGGTTCTGGAAAATCGGAAAACAACGTCATAAGGTAGTTGGGGGGTCGCTACCCTTTGCTATTATTTTGTGGATACCCCAAACTGTCAATTTATTTTTTCATTTCCCAAGACGAAAGGTAATTTTCTATAATTTATATTGTTGTGACTGCCCCCTGGCTCACTCTTCACGTGTTATCGATCAAATTCACTTGCCAATGCAACAGCTGTTTGTTGAATGGGGCTTCTTAGTTTGTGGGGGGATGGGTGGCAATGGGTAATAAGGGGGTTGGAACCACCCGAGAAGGAGGGGGGAAACACGCAATCAAAAGGCACTCACTCATTCACGAGTGGAAATTTCCATTGCAATTTTTCGAGTAATGTGTTGCGGCTTTTCTTAACCCCACTGGCCGGCAGTCCAAGCGAAATCTTTATTTTGTTTTCAAAATTTACTTCGGCAATTTTCTACATTTTTGTAGACTACTTTCAAATAAATAAAAATGCCACTAATTGATCAAACCGAATCGGCTTTAGTTTTCTTCAGATTTTCATTTTCTTCATTCACTTTTTTGCCAACTTTTCCAGCGCAGCTGGAACAACCCCACCGGGCACGAATGGGTTTAATGGCAGTGCCAGCCAGGTGCCCCCCTTTCTTCCCGCCAGTCGCTCTCTCTTTCGCTCCATGCGATTTTTTTGGTTTTTGATGCAAATGCCATTCGGATACAAAAATGGACGGGGGAGAGTGAGAGAGAAGGAGCGACAGCGCCAAATTGACGGACAAAGTGACTGACTAACTCACTTACTCATGTTGCCTCTCTCTGTTTTGGTTCTCCATATATATAATTGCATTGCCAGCGCGAAATAAGAACACACTGTAAAAAATTTTAAGCGAAAAATATTATTTTTTTTTTAAATATTTTGAATAAAAATGTACAAGTCTATTGTTTTTATAATTTAAATATTTTTATAAACAATTGATTTGAAGATTTTCTCTCAGTGTTCAAGCAAAAACGTCAGTGTCCTCTTTGGTTTTTGGTCTTTATGCCTGTCGGTGGAAAGAAAAAAGCTGAAAACCAAACAATTGCATGACAGAGCATAACTTTTTTCTTTTAATGGGTTTTCTTTCTTAAAATTAGGCACAGGATATACCCGTTAAAAAAAAAACAGGTAAAGTGAAAAGGGGGGAAAGTCACTTTGTAATACACTGGAAGAAAGTTCTTTAGATGATCTCGATTGGAAACCACTACGAACGATTCACCACCACAGTGTCCACTGATTGCATGGCTCCGGGTCCGGAGCTTCCGTTTCCGTTGCTGGTGCCGTTATTGGCAGGTGATTCGCTTGGCGGGGACGAGGGGGGCAGCCCCACCAGTCTCTCACTTTCCCGCCACAACCAGTCGGCGGTGTCTGTGCTCCTCGCCCACGGCACCAAAGGCCAGCGAATACAATCCGAATAGTAGCCGCCCGTGGAGCCCTCCAGCTGCGGATCGAGGGCTAGCTTCAGTGTAGTCTGGGCTCCGGCTTTGGGCGTCTTGATGAGATACACGGAGAGTATCTCGAGGGCGCTCTTCATCCAGGCCGGGCCGGAAAAGTGGCGATTCAGCTCGGTGCGCACCACACCCGGATGGCAGCAGTTCACCGTCACGCCCGTATCCTTGAGCATCGTGGCCAGCTTGCGGGTAAACAGGATGTTGGCCAGCTTGGACTGGCTGTAAGCTCCCAGGAACTTGCTGTACTTCTTCTCGCTCATCAGATCGTCGCGGTTGATCCGCCCCAACAGGTGGGCCGCCGAACTGACCACCACAATCCGGCTGGGGGCACTCTGCTTGAGGCGATCCAGCAGGAGGTTGGTGAGCAGGAAGTGGCCCAGGTGATTCACGCCCAGTTGCTGCTCGAATCCGTCGGCGGTCAGGGAGCGGGGACAGGCCATGACGCCGGCATTGTTGATCAGCAGATCCAGCCGGGTTTCCTCGGCCTTGAAGCGCTCCACGAAATTCCGGACGGACTGCAGCGAGCCCAGGTCCAGGGTGCGGTTGAAGAGCTGCTGGTTTTGACTCTTCTTCATGATGTCCAGGCGGGCGGTCTCGCATCGTCCAGGATCCCGGCAGGCCATGTAGACTCTAGCTCCCCGCTTGGCCAGCTCCAGAGCGGTTTCTTTTCCGATTCCCGTATTGCATCCCGTGACGATTACGACCTGGAATTAATAGTGATATTAGATCTGGGGACAACTTACGGATAGATCCTTTACCTTTCCATCTATTCTGTTGGTCTTGCGGTATATAGGTCCTTGGATGATCTTGCGCAGCAACCACATTATGGCCGAAACGAAGACGACTATGAGAAGAATGAGCACGAACCAGGCCCAGAATCCCCGGAAGCAGAGAGTCTTCTCAGCAGACTCGGCCGCGGGATCAAAACCAGGTGGAAAGGGTGTGCCTGATCCAGATCCAGGTGCTGAGGACATAGCTACAGGTAAGCACTATGTCGAGTAATGTCTTCTCGGGTTTCTTCTCAAGATCTCTGAAAGAGACGGCCGTGGGGGGAGGGGTGGGGAGCGGAGGGAGGCAGAAAGAAAGTTTTTAGAGAAATGGGAAATCATGAATTTTAAGTGCACCTGCCCTAAACTGGTTTTGGTAATTCAGATAAATTCTGAGATTAAATTGGGGAGCTCCGGGCCACTATTTGGGTCAATTATGAAGTAAATGAATAGTTTATTTAATTAAATTTGTGAAAATAATTTGAAAGTTTTTTAAATAAATAGTTTAGATGTTTACTTTATCAATCAATTCCAGTCATTGTTATTCAAATCAAGCTTCAACTTTCATTTCCATTTCTTTCTTTTTTCGGCAACTCACCTTTTTAGAAATTGGACTTTAATGGATATTCCCTTATAATGCCTTATAATACTGGATCTGGAGCTGGAGGTGGTCAGGTGCCGATTTCGCACATTTCCAGGGACACTGGGCTTTCGTTTGCTCGACCAGTTAGTATGATTGTAGGTAGGCCTATAAGATAACTGGGGGCTTCTACTGGGTCGTGTCCAAGCGAGGCGCGAGATCTTGGCCAACTGACTGCCGCGGTCTTGGACTCCAGTTGCTCGGAGAGCTGAGCCGTGTTAAGGCGTCAAAAACAACCTGTCTGTTATTAACATGAGACGCTGCCGCGGCCTCTGCTTGTTGCGCCTCCACTAGGGTGAACTTTCGCGACCCAAATATATATTATGCTCTAATCATAAAAATCTTAATCTTAATTAAATGATTTTATTAATTTTTATTTTATTTGAAACATGAATGAGTTATATTTTCGCATCTGTTGAGGTCCATCCCAATGCTTCTCAGTCGACGTCGCTGCTGCCAGTTGTTGGTGTTGTTGTTTTTGTGGCCAACATACCAAAGAAGAGCTTCAATTTCATTTCTTACCAATTTGGCTTTCTGGCTCTTTGCCTTTCTTATGCGAGTGCACAGGAAACTTTCACTGTTGCCGCCCCGCCTCTTCTGGCCTCTCCAATCGCTCCGTTTGTTTTGCTCCGTCATTCTGCCATTCTTCAAGCCATGCTAGTGCCCCGCTTCGCTGCCTCTGGTGGGCTCCTCCTTTCCCACCTATTGTTGTTCCATCACCTTCGCCAATTTGTATTTTTCGATACTCTTTCTAAAGGTATTCTTAAAATAACGGTAAGCGAGGAGAGTTCTTGAACGAACAGTGTGACCAGCGCTACACCTTCTCGATCCTTTTCAGTTTATATTCGTGAAAAAGCTTTGTTTTTCTTTTAATTTTAAAAATGAAAGAAATTTAGTGTAAGGAGTGATAAGGATAAACTATACAAGAAAGGATATTAACCTAGGAAACATCTTAAAAGTCAGTGCATTTGTGAGATGACGTTTTTTGCTCGTTTTTTTTTAGATAAGTCTAGTTGTTTTTAATATTTATAATCTAAAGTCTTAAATTAAAACTAATAGGTCATTTTTTGCAATCGAAAAAATCATATAATTTATTATTGACAAAAAAAAATTGCATTTCTAGACGTCATTAGAGATGCCCCATTTATGGGGGTAATTTTAATATACTAATATATATGTATATTCATAAATTTGAATAAAAGTCACTTCAGTTATAGAATTTTACTTAGCAATACGAAGGAAGAAAAGAAACAATAATCAATACAAGAAAAAGCAAATCAAAAGCAATCCGAGTTGAATGTCCTTGACACTAGCCGAAAAGCAGAGTCGCAGGGGTCACATGACCTGTGCCGGCTTTTCACGTTTTGTTTTTTTTTTTGCTGTTTGGCTGGAAAGAGAAGGACAAACATTTGTGAAAGAATTTGTAAAGAATTTTAAGACTAAAATCTTTTTGCTAAATCATTAAAATATAATACTTTCCAAAGAATTTCTTAACTTGATTTTCTTTTAAAAACATAAAGACCTCCATGCCTTGAAAGGGGGGAGGCAATGAGCTTAGAGAACCAGAAAGGAGAGTGCGAGAGTGGCGAGTGGAGAGTGAGAGAGTGTCTAAGCAGGGGGACTGAGAGAAATAGCGCAACTTTGACTAGGTCAGGACATGTGGCGTCGTCGTCCTTCCTTTCTTGGCCCATCTCTCCCCCCCCCCTTCTGCATTGTTTAATCGATGAACAGTAGAGCGTAATCCTTGCCATCTCCCGTTTCACTCGCTCCCTTTCTGTTTGCATTGGGCTTTTGTTGGGAATTTTCCACTGCACGATAATGGGCTAAATCGTCGTCGAGGGGCGTGGCAGGCATTGTTCAATTGAGAATATTAATTCCATTCCTGATTGAGTCAAATATATTTCAATGAGATGAGCATGAGAACGAAATAACGGGCCACGTGATAAGAAATATATAGATATATTTTTCAAAAATGAAATAAAAAACATAAAAAAAATACCATTAATGTAGTATTTTCAATTAGTATTTTTACAGGGAAATTGGACACAAAATGACCATGCAAGCAGTATAATTGAATGAAAACAAGACGTGGATGAATTAATCGGAGGCCCATTATAAAACAAAGCATAATACAAATCGTTTTCCATTGTATCTTCGTCCATGGGCAGGAGGGAGGGGGGTGCGGATCGAACTGGAAATTGTTCAATTCAGCATCACGTTGAATGCGGCACGCGCGGGACAACACAACGTAGATGTAGCATGGAATGGTGGTGGGGCCAGGGGGGTCACAAAACCTGTTGCCTGTCTTATAAACTAAAAACAAATAAAAATTTAAAAATAAAAAAAAATAACGCCATAGATCAAACGCCTTTTGCGGCAGGCAGCACATTGTTCCACTTTCATTAAGTGATTCATCAATTAATGAATCGAAAAGTACCACCATAGAGCACCTCGATGAGACAAGAGTTGGATTTATGGATGCAGAACATTATAATATCTGCGATGTTTACGCTCGATATCTTTCCGGCTATTTATGGTCATGTGAACTTGAAAAGCTGCCGCATCGTATCTAAAAAACAATGTAGTAACCGCCTGGAACTGGTTATGGAGCACACCAGAGATAAGAACTAATAAGGGTTTCATAATAATAGAACGGATCTACACTTTCTAACAGAGTTTCAGATCTGGAGATCAGATATGGAGATATATCTTCTTTTGAAATTGAATCTTCTTTAGATCTATTACTTCAAAAACCCGAAAATATATAAAAATTAAGTAGAATTATTATTTTAGAAGATTATATAACAGTTACAGAATATTATTTAAACTTTAAATCTGACTTTCAGATAAAACCCCGAGAGATATGATACATTTTATGAGAAATGACATAAATATGTATCTAGAATCTGGATGAGTAACTACTTTATGAGAAGTATCTGGTATCTGGCTGTATAACTTCTGAAACTCTGAAATAAATACTAATTAAGTAGAATTCATATTTTTAAATGGGACTGCAACTGTGCAAACAAATACTTATATTCCTTCTTATATAAGAGGCAAGACCTTCAAAGTTATATACTGTCGAGTTCTGGACCTTTTCGATTTGAATTTGTGGGCCTATTCCCATTCCAATTTCCATAACGGCTCTGGATGCGGTCGGGTTGCACAGCTGTTCTGTTCTTTATTTAATATGCACCATTTCGCTTCCGCTAATTTGCCGCATGCGCGAATCAGAACAAATCGAAATTGAAAACGTCAACGCACAGAAATTTAATCAGAGTAACAGTGACTGAATCACAATCAGCTAACTGGTCACAGAATCACAGATCGTATAACGTTCATAAAAAAAAATACAATATTCATTTCATGGTCAATGTTCCATCGCATTCTAGGCGATGTTTCCATCCAATTTGTGCATCTTTCGAGTTCTTAATTGAAAATTCTCTCTACATATATACAAGTATTTTTCATACATACATATGTATGTACATACATATTTCACGTAACAATGACATAGATTTTATCTTGCCTATCTTTCTCGGCAATTCGGTTCGACGCCACTGTGTCCAAAGGTCAAGGTTATCGAGGCGGCAGAAGCCGTGACGCTCTCATTTCGGGCATTGAGTGTGACTCAAAGCAACAACACGGCGTATACTTAACGTGACAGTGATCGCTCTGAAAGAGTACAAGTTCTGTGCATTTTTTGATTCTTTTTCCTTTTTTTCGTTTTTGTTGTTTCCGCATACCATTTAACGTTTTTAACCATTGCAGCAGTGCCAGAGGGAGATAGGTACATATGTAGCTAGTCTAATTGCTGCCCCCCTGCGCCCTCCCACACATGACGCATTTTTTGCGCACTTGGCTGCAGTTGCAGCTTTCGCCCTTTCTTTCTCCTCTCTCTCTCTCCCTCTCTCTCTGTCGTGCTCTCTTTCCGACATTTAAAATAGCTTTTCGCGTGCAAATGAAATTACATACATATTCTTGATTTGTTCTTTTTTTATTTTATTTAGTTTTTTGTTTTTTTTTTCTGGTTGCCATTTCGTTTACTGTGTATGCTTGTGTAATTACAAAAAGTTACTAACTAAGAAAAAAAAAATAATACAATAAAATAATCCGAATAATTGTAGCTTAAATGTAGGTTGTTTTTTTTTCGTCTAGGTACATTCTTGTATACATATTTATATAGATATGTACTCATATATACATATATATTTAACTTTATGTGTATAATATTTTAAGTCTGTTTTCAGCTGCTCTTGTTTGATTTAACTTGCTCCGTTATTTTGTTTAAATATTTATTTTTTAGTTTAATTTTCTGTTTTTGCTTAAAAGTATATTGTCAATTGCGCTTACTAATTATGCAATTACAGTGTATAAATAAACACAAAAAAATAAAATCTATTTAAAATCTGTTTTTTGCTTAATTGTTTTGTCTAGATTTTTGTTTTCTTGTTTTGTGGGTTTTGTGGGCTTTGTTGTACAATGCAATTGGCAGTTGCAATTACTGTTCTCGTTACAATATTATATATTATATTTAAAAAAAAATGTTTTTTAAATAAAATAGGGGTTTTTTTGGAAGCCTGATATACATATACAAACATATATAATTTTTTTTGTTAATGTTTTTTTTTGTATGTTTTAATATTACATAATTAGTTAGAATTAATTACACCGTTGATTGAATAAAATATTTGAATTATTTATCAACAACCGTCAACTTTTTTTTTTCTATTCTAATCCAACTCTCTGCTTTCTCCTTTCCCTTCCCTTCTCCTCCGTCGTCGTTTACTCACTCCCAGTCTGTCCTCTCTCTCTCTGTCTCTGTCGCTGGCCGGCAAATAGATCTCAGGTAGTGGTCCTGCTCTGGCCACCTATCCTTCGGACTGGCTCCGGCTAACTATCTAGCCCGGTGAGGAGGTGCAGCGTCGCAGCCGCATTTTCAGCCGGCTGCCGGCGCTGCCGATGCTGCTGCTGCGCCTACGCTTGCCGCCCGTTAGCTGCTCCATGGAGCTGCCCACGGCAGAGGCGGCCGCTGAACCCGAGGCCGAGGCCTCGGCATCTCCGTCACTCTCCCTTCGGGAGTGGAAGGGCGAGTGGGCGAGGAACTTGCAGTAGCGCCGGAAACGTCGCGACAGGCGACTGACCATGCCCCTATGGTGTTCTCTGGAGGCTCCATCGTCCTTGCCGCCCTCGGCTGATCCTGCCTCCTCCCAGCTGTTGTTGTTGCCGCCAATCAGAGTTGCACTTCCGCCTGTGTTGTTATCGTTGTTGTTATTGTTGTTGATGTTGTGGTTGTTGTACTGTTGCTGCTGCTGCTGTGTTTGGTGTTGTTGCTGTTGCGGTTGTTGCTGCGAGTTCTGAGCCTGTTCTCATGACCGTTTGCCGCTGTCCTTGCGGAAGGATTTGCGCAGCTTGTCGACCAACCGCAGGTGGAATTTGGTGTAGTCGTTCGAGGATTCCCCGCCGGTGGCGCCACCAGCACTCTGATTTTTAAGATTTAGCTGCGCCGCTGCCTGGGCGGCCGCTTGTCGTTCCAGAGCCGAGGCGGTGGCCGAGCGACTGGGCGGACTGGACCGTGTGGGCGATATCATCTGCATGTGCTGCATGGAGCCGTGGGAGCTGCGGGAGGTGTTGCGGGGAAAGGCGCGCGAGCTGTTCGAGCGCTGCATCTGCAAGCGATGGGAGTTGGAGCCGCCTACGCCGCTGCCGATGCCGCTGCCACCACCAAAGTGCGACGGACTTGCCGCAAAGCTCTCCGACTTGCATTCGGACACTTTGCGGCGCCGCTGCGAATGGGGGGCACTGCCCGGTGGGGCGGGCGTGCCGAGGGCAGAGGCCAGGGCCGTGGTACCGTTACTGCTGGCATTCGAGCACTCGGACGTTTTGCGGGACCGCGTGTCCTTGTAAATGTCGTAGTTGTTCTTCATTACGGGCATCATGAACGCCATGGCTCTATCTTTTTGTAAACACAAAACAAAAATAAATAATTCGAATTCGCTTTCCGTTTTGCCGCTTTTCGTTTTATTTTTATTGAAATATTTGTTTTATTTTTGGTCTGCGCGCCGTTTATTTCTGTGATTGACTGTCGAACCCGTTAGCACGCCAAGTACGATGGGCAGTTTGTGACTATTTTTGCGAAATCGCCGAGCGGCGTTGCCTTATATAGTCGCCGCTCTCCCGCAACAGCGACTCAACACAGTGGGGTGGCTGAGAGCAATCAAGTGTTAAATACGAAAATTAACATTAATTTCTAAAGCACGGGATATCGTGTTGAAAAGGATATAAATACAATTAGTCGGATTCTGTTGGATTGATGGAAACCTATCGAATATATACCCTTTTTTCTTATTTATTTCATAAATTTATTTATTTCTGTCCAGTAACCCCATTGTGCAGTTCTGTTGCTCTCTCAGCAACTGTTAACCGATTACAACATGGGCATTACAGCATCGGTTATGTTACAGGGTGTTAGTTTATGAATTAGTTACTCAAGAGTTCGTAAAAAATATGTTTTAAAATTATTTAAAAACCATAAAATGATGTATTCCATATAAAGATGTCAGAGACGAGTGGGAACACGTTAAATCAATGTAACAGAATCGGTTCAATCGGGTAACAGTGGTTCAGAGAGTCGTGCTAAGAGAGCGCCTGCGCGGTGAGGGAAAAGTGCCTACGTGTATTTGTGCGCGGCGTCACTGTAGAATGTTTACACGGCGAACAGATAACACGAACATTACAAAAGGTGAAAACAGGTCAACGGCTTACCTTGTTGGACTGAAACTATTGCAGAAATTATATTTGTTTCCAGGCAGCTTGTCAGTCGTCTTGACGTCGCTGTTATCAAAGATATATATCTTCTATATTCATGTTAAATAGCCGTAATCATGATTGATTGCCAACGGCGGGCTGGTTAAGCTCCGAATCGTGATAAGAGTCCAATTCACAAGTCCATGTCGCATGCAAATTGTTTAGACCCCGGATTTCGAAGAATGAAGTCCCCCAGATAAAACAAAATTGTATTTCTATATGTTTTTTTTTGTCACTTTAATGAATAGTTTTCAATTAACGTTCTGTCTGCCTTTACATCAAAAAGCATCCTCTTCGTTTATATGAAATCGTTAAATGATGAGAGTGCATATATGTATATTTATTAATTTATTTCCATTTGCTTTGCCCATCTGGTTTTTTTTTGTTTTCATATGAATGCATTAATTTTTTGATAACAACAATTATTTTATAATTCTTCTTAATTAAACGTTCACTTTCCTTCGTCTTGCTTTTCATTTAAATGCATTTTTTTAACAACAACTTTTCGTCTTTTGTTTTTCTTCTAAGTTACATATATAAAAAAAAAAATTTTATTAAAAAAGTAAGAAAAAGTGTATTCATCAAAACAAGATTCGGAAGCTGGAATGAAACTTATGTATAAATGCATATACATATGTTATCCATATGTTATGTATGTATGTAAATCCATCTATATAAATGTATGTGCGAATATATATGTATATATTATTATTATATATATATTGTTGAAATTATTGTACAATTTGTTAAGATCTTTTATGGATTCATCTATATAAAACATATATGGTGCATTTTGTGCATCTTCACCACTTTCAGCAAGAAAAAAAAAAAAAATAACCAAAACACATAACCCGAATCGAACTCTGTACTTAGTTCTTCCATAAGAGATTCGATTTTTCGTTAAACTCGTTCAGTTCTCTGCAAAAAGCTCCCATTTTCCTTTGATGCTATTTATGATTTTGTTTTTTGTATAATTTACCTATAAGTTTTTCTTAAAGTTGGATTTAATATTAATTTAACTTTACTTCATTATGTTTTTCTTCATTTAAATGAACGTCCGTTGTCCGCTAAGGTCAATAGATTTTTAGGAATTTCAAAGACTAGCTAGATGTTTATGTTTTTATTAAATTTATAGTTTGATTTAGGTTTCGTTTTCATGGGATCAGATAATTGAAGGGTCTAATTCGTGATATCTTTGGCGCATGAACCGAGGGGAATAGTTATTCAACCGGTTGGTGGCCCCAAAAAAAAAAGTCTAAAGAATTCAAAGAATCTTGGGAAATTTTTTCGAAAACAAATTTTGTGTGCTGGCAGTTTTCATTTTAAACATACATATAAATATTTAACTTTAAAGATCTGCAATAAAAAAAAATGCCATTATCCTTTTGTATCCAAATACTGTCATCTAGTTTCGACTTAATATTTACAACAAACTAACTAATGCGTTTCCTACAAACGTCCAACTAAAGGCTACTTTATGTGTGGGCATGACCGAACCTAAAACGAATACAACTTCGTCCTTCGTCCTTCTTCCTTCCAGAATTCTAGTATCTAGATTTTAGAGTATAGAATCTAGATGTAAATCTTTATATATAAATATTTTCTGTGTGGGTGTATGAGCAACCATCACCAGCCGAAAAAAAAACGAATAGAACTCGTTTGTAGATCGTTCTGTTTTTCATCAGATTCAGATATATAATATATATAGGTATATATTAGTAAATAGTATGGGTCGGGGGAAATCGGGGGAACCCCAAAACACACGTTCAGAATGTGCAAGTCTATGGGTTCTGGATTTGTCTGAGCGAGTTAACAAACTACACACAAAAACACCGACTTAAAGCTAGAATCCCATCCGATCGGACAATGTCCGTCGAGTTTCGATCATACAACATTGTATTAGAGAGATCACATATATATAATATATATATATATATTTTAAAATTGCCAGCGAAATGATAAGCGAAAAAAGCGATAGACCTCTGTCTATCTGAATTGCTAATAATGTATCTAGTATCTGGTAGAGTGTAGACTGTATACTGTATACTGTGTTTTAGGTTTAGTTTTTAATATCCATTTTGCTAGATTACCATTTATATATTATATATATATTTATATATATTTATATAAAAAAAACATTATCCTATCCATCATATACATGAGCTCTATGTAGTACCGAGTATTGTATTAATATGTATTATGGGTTCTGATTTCAGTTATTATTGAAGTCGAAAGGAAACACTTCTCCACATTTAACAACCACTCTGCTTGAGGTACATTAAGGATATAGACCCTCTGGCCTTATAGTTTAGTTTAGTGAGTATAGCTACCCTGAAGATCTACTAAGAATAGAACCGCTTACTTTCTATCTGGAAACTTGCGATTACGAGAACTGGATCCATTGTCCCGGCGACTGAACTCTCCCATTTGATTCTGTTTCGGAATATAAAGATATAGATATAAGGTTCATTGGAGTTATAACTAAGATGTCCCGAAACTCACCCTAGAACCCGCACCTCCTTTAACATTATGACCCAAAAGGGAGTGGGTCTCATCCGCATATATCCTGGGGGGGAAGTTACATATCACTTACAGAAAGGATCTTTCACACAAGGACTCGAAACTCACCTGCCCTCCGCCGAGGTTTCGGGATCGAGTAGCGGCAACATGTCCTCTCCATGCTCCGCCGACGTCAGGGACTCGCTGCCCGTTCCTGTGCCAGTCCCAGTGCCAGTACCAGTGCTGGTGTCTCCTGCTCCGGCCGTGGCTGTCGAGGATTCGTCCCGCTCCGCCTCGTGGCACTCGCACTGGCAGTCCTCCGGCTTCACGTAGTTGTAGTGCAACTTGTCGCCTCCATCCGCTCCTAGTTTTGATTGCTGCTGGTGATGGTGGTGGTGATGGTGACCCGACCCGCTGCGATGGCCGCTCCCGCAGGCCGAGGAGGAGCTCGTGGTGGTCACGACGGCACCCCCGGAGGCAGCCCCAGCCCCTGCCAGCGATTCCTTGGGCAGTGCTGTAATCCGCTTGGCGGGCTTTCGCTTCTCCGGGATGTTCTCAAAATCAATCCAGTGCCCCGAGAGCTTCCGCTGGGTGGATGCCTTAGGCTTCGGCTCCTCCAGAGTGGCGACCGCCTGAGGCGGAGGCGTCACCACCGGGAGCAGCTGCTTGGCAGAGTCCTTGCGCTCCAGGTTGTTGTTCGCCCGGAGACCCTCCTCTGCGAACTCGAACCAGGACTTGCCGCTGGCGTTGGAGGTCCGACGGGGTGACTTGGAGTTCTGGATGCGCTCCTTGCCGGCGGACTCCTTGCGCGGCAGGCTGATGCGGAGCTTCTCCCCTCGCACGGGTGCTCCCCCAGCTCCTCCTGCACCTGCTACCGCCGAAGCCGAAGCTCCAGCGGATGCAGCAGTGGGATCTGCATTGGAAAGATATCCGGCGTTATCCTGCGGAACAGGTACTGGAATGCCTGTGCAGTACTCTTCTATGTGGGAAGGATTCAGGGGAGTCGTGGACCGTGGCCGGTCCACCGGGCAGGTCTTCAATTCCATGTTGGCGCGCTCCCTCATCGGGATCAGGGGCACGCCCTGGGCCCGCTCCTCGGGCAGGGTGGTCGGGATGTAGGGCAGCTCGTCGTCGAAGGACTCCTGCGAGACCAGACCGGTGCTCTCGTGCTCCTCGATCACGCACACGTTGCGCGGGAAGTGGTGATGGTGCCGCTTGGCGGCCTCGTCTCCCGCCGGCACCGCCGTCGTCACGGAGGAGCTGCCGGCCATGTCCGAGTCGCGCTCGCTCTCCGACGACTCCACCGGCTCGTGGTCGTCCGTCGACTGGGAGTGACGCCGCTCCGCCGGCGGCGAGGACAACGCCGAGGTCATGGCGTAGGAAGAGGGCGGTAGCTGGTCACTGAAAGGCGTTGAGGATGGGGGCGTGGCAGCACCCGTTGTGGTTGTCGGTGTGGTGGAGGTAGTGGCCTTGGAAGTGGATGGAGGCAGAGGCTGGGTGGCAGCTGGGATGGGCGTGGTAGGCGTGGCTCCGCCCGAACTCTGACTTGTTTCACCTGAAATAGGATACAGGATGAAGGATGAAGGATACGGGGCTGGGATAGGATATATGGGTTACTTACGTCTTGATTCCGAGATGCTCTGCCGCTTGGGCTTCCTGGGAATCGCGGTGGTGGGCTGACCCGCCGGCACCTCCGCCTCCGCGGGCAGGTCGTCCTGCAGCTTGAGCCGCACGTTGAAGTTCTCCAGATACCGGGAGTGCCGCAAGTCCGCCACCGGAGCAGCGGCGGGAGCTTCATCGCCCGAGTCCCCGGCACGTGGCCTGTGCTTGGCGCGCATCACCACGCTCTCGCGCAAGCCCGCCGTCTTGGCCACCGC
Source organism: Drosophila pseudoananassae pseudoananassae (assembly GCA_018153035.1). Classification (NCBI taxonomy): domain Eukaryota; kingdom Metazoa; phylum Arthropoda; class Insecta; order Diptera; family Drosophilidae; genus Drosophila; species Drosophila pseudoananassae. The sequence continues at coordinate 7,213,661 of JAECXR010000014.1, read as the reverse complement.
GTCCGGTTCGTCCTCGGAGGAGGAGCACACCCCGCGGGGCGGCGGTGGTGGTGGGATGGAAGGTTCAATCCTCCGGATGACGGTTCCCTGGCGCTGCAGGCCGTCGGCGCCCACTGCTCCGCCGACCGTGGCCTCCGAGGTGCTGGAGTGCTGCTCCACCTGCTCGGACAGCTGGCTGGACTGGCTCTCCGTCTTCGAGATGCTGAACTGGGTGGAGAAGATCTGCTCCTGGCTGCCAGAGCCCAGACGCGTGGCGAACAGCAGGCGGCGTCGTTCCTTGGCCGCCGCCGTCTCCACGTCCGGGTGCGGAGCGTTCACGGTGGCCACCGTGTGGACCAGCTTCGGTTCGCAGGCGCTCTGCGTCGACTCCACAGAGGGCAGTCGTTGGATCTCCGCCTGCTCCCGCTGCTGGGCGAGATTCGCCGCCCGGGCGCTGACCACCGAGCCCACGGAATCGGCCGTGGTCTCCTGCGAGTCCTGGGAGCTGTGGCGCTGCACTTCCAGGCTCCAGCTGGCCCCAGTGCCAGCCTGGTCACTGGATGGCGGCATCGGCGGCTCGTCCTGGCTGGGCAGCGATTGTATGGCGTCCAGATCCGGTCGCTGGGCCACCTTCTTGTGGGCAACCGGCCGGAGGGCGGCGGCCGCGGCTGCCAACTGGCTCGCCGTGATGTGGGTTCCCGGCGGGGCGGTGGCCACGGCGGAGGAGGGCAGGACACGGTGGGTGGGCAGGGGCGAGGGATCCACGGAGGCCTGGGCGGCGCTGGCCAGCTGCTGGATGCCCTGTAGTAGGGTGCGGGCCTCCCGCTCCTCCGGCGGCGTGTGGAGCGGTATGTGGATGTAGCCCTCCACCGGCTCATCGTAGTAACGGAGTCTGGATCCCGGGCGAGAGGGCGGTCGGCTGCGATTCTCCGACCCGGCAGACCCCGGCACTGGTGGCGGTGGTGGTGGCACCGGTTCCACGCTCGCCTCCACCGGCGAGGAGCTCTTGCTGCTCTGACTGCCGCGCTTTCCGGGCTTGAAGATGGCCAGCACGGACTTCTGCTTGCTGGGCGTCACATTCTGGGAGCCCCCGCCTGGTCCTCCACTGCCCCCGCCCAGTCCTCCCGAGGCGGTCGAGGGTCTGTCTTTGCTTTTGCTTCGCGAACGAGCAGTCTCGCGCGGCGAGTCCGGAGAGTCCTTGCCCAGCCGGAACAGGGAGCTGAAGGAGCTCTTGCGGGACACGGAACCGCCACCGCCTCCGGGCCCAGTGGCCGGCGAGGGCGAGCGGCTGGTGAAGCGCCTGCCCGGCTTGGGACTCGCCGTCGGGGTCAGGTGCATCTGCTCGATGACGGAGGCGGCGGCTTCGCCTCCCTCCCGCTGCAGGCTCAGGGAGGCCGGCTTGGAGTAGACCGGAGCCAGTTGATTGGGCGCCTCCACGACCCGTTCATTGGCGGCGATGCCCTTGTCGCTGTACATGTGATCCGGCCGGAGGTTGATCCGGATGTACTCCGTGCCGCTGGCGGTCTTGCCCACGACCATCTGGCCGGGACTCTTGGTGCTCCTCCGTTGGGCGCCAATCGTGGTCTTGCCCGCGGACTTTGACTCCCTCTCCCCGTTGGCCATCGCGTTGGCTTGCCGGCTGCGCCGTGACGTGGAGGAGCTCGGGGCGGAGCTGTGGAGCTGGGCGGGCGGCAGGACCTTGATGCCCTCGGCCAGGACCGCCTGTGTGGGATCGTGCTTCCGCGCCAGGAGCAGCTGTTCCAGCAACGCCGCATTGGCCGCCACAGTTCCGGCTCCGGGGACACAGTCTCCCTGACCATGTGCCGACGTGGCCACCGTGGTGGCGTTGCTTGCCCCACTGGCTGCTGCCCCTCCGGCACCCCCGGCCAGTTCCACGGGCTTGGGGCCACAGAAGGAGGTCTCGAGGAGCATGCGATGTGGCGAGGGGGAGCGGGAGACCCCAGAGACGGCCGACAAGCGACTCACGGCCGATCCCTGACTGCCGACGCTGGAGATCCGGCTGGTGCGGCCCGAGATGCACAGGAGGGCGGCCACCTCCGAGCTGGCCGAGTCCTTGCGCTGGTGCTGTTGCAGGTAGCTCTGGTGGTCGTCGAACTTGAAGATGTGCGGCGAGGAGCGTTTGGCCTGGGAAGCAGAAAACCAAGAAGGGCTATAGACCGGAAGGACTCGCAAAGGCTTCTAGAGGAAGAACATTCATTAGAGATTCTACAAAAGATTACAAAAGAGGACTAAGGACTCGGAGGGTAGAGAATTAAAAGATATAGCTTCAATTCCGTCAAAAAGTGTTTCGGCCAGTGCTTGATGGGAACAGGCCACTTGTCCAGAGGACTCCGCCAATCAAGCTCTGCCAAGAGGCACATGGAAACGAGGGTCACAGGACACAGAGAGAAAAGAGGGAAGATAGAAAGGGGGAGTCCTATTTACATCATTCCAATAATTATTTTAAAATCATTCCAGAATGGATCTTACCAATTAGGTGCCCCACTTGCCACCATTAACACTGTCACGTGTCCAAATAATCAACTGAAGCTTCTGGTAATTAGCCCAAGGCTTACTTCCTCGAAAAAAGGTAAAGGTCCTTCCATCAATTGATTAGTTTCGTCCTTATGGCACAGCAGCTGACAAAGTAACTCATTTCTCTCGGGAGGGTAGCCAGACCGAGGGGTAAATGATTCGCGCAAAACTTTGTCCCACCAACTTTTGTCCCAACCACCCACTACCCAAAAACAAAAGTTGGCCCAAACAATTGCTGCTGGGAAACTGCCAGGGTTACCAGAGTTAAGGTGGGTTGGCGTGCTCTGGCTTGGGGATGGCTTTCTGCACACTTGTCAGCTGTCATTCAGTGCTCGCCCGCACGATGAGTTTGCCCTTGACACCTCCACCCACTACCCACTACCCACTACCCACTCTCCTCTACTATCTATGTATCTGTGTGCTCCAACCCATCCCATCTCCAACATGCCCCATCCCCATCACCACTTCCGTTTTTCCCATTTCCGTTTTCCCTTTTACTCATCCACCGCTTCCGCTGCTGTTTCACTTCCCAGGCACTTGAATGCAATTTTGCATTATTAATTGAACTTGTGATGCGGTTACTGTCTCCCCCCATTGCATTTTTTGTCCTCAGTCCTCTGCCCCTGTCCCCTGTCCCCTTTGATTCCATCAATGTCATACAACGTCCCTCCCGTTCAGGGCTTCAATATTGGAAACTAACCGTTAAAAATGAATTTGGGGTCCTTTCTCTAAGAGGGGTTCTATCGATGGGATGTTTGTTGAATGGAATAATTGATTAGGAAGTCCTTGGAACGGATTGTTGGGATTTATTCGTTGTATAGTCATTTATAGGTGGTGCTTTAGGGCTCTTAATAGATCTATTTGGAGTAATCATATTATTCATGAAAAGTACTGGGTATGAATAGTTTTAGCTTCGTTCGAAGTTGTCTGTACGATAGTACCTCTTGAAGATCACTGGAAGACCTCTAGAGCTAATGCCATTAAAAGATTAAAGGCTCTATAAAGCCCCTCTCCGTATAAGTCATGAAAAGTATAAGAAAGTACCGGGTATGAATAGCTTCTACCTTGATCTAGGTTTCTTGTATAAAAGAGAAATCCTCTATAGGACCTGTAGTTCTGTAGAAGACCTCTTGATCTCAAAGACTATACCGATTTAAGAATAAAAGGCTCTATAAACCCACTCTCTATAGAAGTTATGAGAAGTACAAGATAAGTACCGGGTATGAGCAGTTTTATCCTTATTCTAGGGTTTCTCGGAACCTCCAGAAGATCTGTAGAGTTTCTAAAAAAAGAACCCCTACACCTCATAGACTATATCCTCTTCTTTAAAATATCCTGTATTTTTTGTAAGAAACCCTAACTGATCCTCAGCTCACCTGCTGCTGCTGCTGCTGGATGCGTTCCTGCTCCTCCTTCTTCTGCTCGGGATCCATGAAGTACAGCTCCTCCGTGGAGCTGCGCAGCTCGAGGGCGCCCTCCTCCCGAAAGCCGAGACCGATTGTTTCCTGTAGGGTGCCAGTGCCGACCTTCAGAGCATTAGTTCCACATAACCACATAAACCAGCCAGTACACACACACATCGAGTATTTCGTTTTGTCAGAGCGATAGTTTTTTTTTTTTTATTGATTTCCGTGGGGATTTAGGGGGGGGTTGGGGTATGGAAATAGGGGGTGCAGAAGCATGCAAGGATGTTGGAAGGAGGGGAGTCGAGTTGGAAAATTCGGAAACGGAATCGAAATCAACAAATCAACAGCCAATTTTGTGTGCAGGATATTTTGTTGTTGTTATTTTCAAGGATGGTGGGGGAGGGGGGGTTGGTAGGGGGTTTAAGGATATGGGGGGGAGGTCGTAGAGAAGGCGTGTTCGCAGGACAAGTGTGTGTGCAAGGGGTGTAGCGAGCGCATCACAGAGTGTTACAAACAGAGAAAGAGACAAATGTACACATAGTATGTAAGATAATCAGATGAAGTGTATAAATGGATAAGGACGATTAAAAGGATCAAAAGGATCAAAAGGATAAATGGATAAAAAGAATAAATGTACCAATAAGCAACTAATAAGCACTTCTAGAGAGGCATTTTGTGATGAAAACTCCCAACCAGTAGTTGTGGGAAAAAGGATAATTAATATCCTTATTGTAATAATCCAAACCAAAATCAAAAGTCACTAAAAGGACATATATATCTAGCATATATATAGTCTTGGCCATCACCATCTAGTATCCTCAAGGATCAACTCACCTGCTCGAACACATTCTCGGGGCTACTCTCCCGACTGTCCTCCTCGTGATGCGACGAACTGGACGCCCGGCTTAGCTCGATCCTGGGCGTTGAGGGCGTGGTCAGGGTGGCTGTGCCCCGGTATGTGCCACCTGGCCCGCCCCCTGCACCATGGCCACTGGACGGCAGGGGCTGGCCGCCCTCGCTGCTGGACACCAGAGTGGTGGTGACCGTCGTGGTCGCCGTTTTCAGGGGAGGCGGTCGCTGCTTGGCCTGGACAATGGTCGCCGAACAGGTGGCCGAGGACATGGACGACGACGAGGAGGAGGAGGTGGATGCGGTTGCTGTGGCGGTTGCGGTGGCGGTGGCGGTGGCGGTGACGGTAGCGGAGGCGGTATTTGGAATGTTTCTATTCCGGTTGGCCATCTCTGTGGTTGGCCTCGTTGTTGTCTGTTTTTCCAAACTTGGTTCCATCATCTTTAAAGAGAACGGCCAAAAGGATATTTTAGATACCAAAAAGGACTATGTAACAGGTGCATCCTTCGCCCAGACACCCCATATAATCCCTTAACTCCCGGCCAGACCTAATGACATATTCAATAATCCCTAGTGTTCTAATTAAAAACCACATGAGCTTCATACAATTGGCCCTCTCTCCCCCCAATGTCCTTGCCACTTTTTGTTGCAAATATCTCCCCCTCGGGTTGCAATTCACAAATTGAAATCAAACGCTTTCACAAACGTGCTTTTTTTTCGTCCTTTTTCTGGATATATAGCGTCGATTTCTCTGTGGATTTTCTCCTCAAACACCCACCCATGTGTCTGTGTGTCCTTTTATTTTCCTTTTTTAATAAAACGATGATTTGCTTTGTCAGTGTCCTTGCCCGACTTTTTATTGAATTGCCATTGCTTTGGAAATATTTTTCATTCAAAGAGAGATATGCACCGTGTATCCCCAAAAACCTTAAAAGCTTCAACATTTTTGGCTTTAATTTCGACCTACTTTTGGCCAACACCTTTAATGGTCTTTAAGTTTTAAGGAGATTTTCAAAAGAAGCTTAGTACCTTCTTCTTCGGAAAGTACAGATCCTGAATCGTTTGTTGAATAATCTATAGCCCCAGGACTTGTTTCAAAATCTTAATGGTCTTGCTTTTTAGGCCATGACGATGCTGTGGCAGGGTTTGCTGATGGAATTCAAGGAATATCCTTTCAAACGAGGTCTAAAAGGGGGTAGGTCGCAGGGATTGAATGAATTGTCGATATCAAATATAGGTTACACCCAAAAAAAAATATCAAAGTCATCCAACGACCCAAAAAAAAGTTCTCATCAGAAATCTACAAATCACTTGATTTTGATAATATTTTGAAGGCTTCTGGGGGGGTTATTGGGGAACTTGGGGGTCTATAGATCTAACATTTATTGTCTCTGCGGGACCTTGGGACCCAAATTAATTTAAAGTTGACGTTTGCAACTATGCAGCGATTTCGAATTGAAGGCAGCGCCTGCTGTGCGCCCCTTGAAACTCCCCATGCCCCATGCCCCATGACCCCATGGTCATGCCTCGTGCCCCAAGACCCCTCTCTCCCCCTAGCCAACCCGCTGGGTCCTTTGGTCTTTGTTTTTGTGGTGTACAGAAAGAAGAATAACGATTCTTTTCTTCTTTTTTTTTTTGGATAGAACGTAAGGCAAGTGTTTTGGGAAAAATCATAGCATAATTCTAGGCATACGAATTCAAGAGAGGAAGAGAGTGGAGAGCGAGAATGGGCAACGTGCTGGATAACGAGAAGGGGGAAAGTATGAAAGAGAATGAGAGAGCACAGGTTTTGGTTGAATGGGAAGAGAGCTGGAGAGGCAGTCACATAATGTGTGATTAGATTAATTAAAATTTAAATAAAAAAGCCAAAGGAGCGTACCACCCTACAGTACAAAAGCAGAAGGAGAAAGTGGGGGGCAGCGAGGACATGGGGGTGCAAGAAGAAAAGGGAACTGGGCCGGGACCTGAAAGAGCCGCGTGCTTTCTATTTAGTTCTCACTTACACACACATGTACACTTAAAGTAAACTCACCGCGAGCCCAAAAAAAAATTCCCGTCTACGCTTGCTAGTTGTGTGTGTGTGTATTGCTTGCCGCTATTGTTTTTAGTTGATTAATTTTCTAACGATTTCCACACTAAACACACGATTGAAAAAAGAAACAAAAAAAGCAATTTTGAATTCTACTTCTGACTTTTTTTTCCCGTTTTTTGGCTTTACTTTTCACTCAGTTATCGGCGATTGCATGCCCCCCGTTAACAAACACACACACACACACGCACACACTTATATACACTACACGAACCAACACGCGCTCTCTTTATTTCTTGCTCCCCAATCACGCTCCGCACTGTTTACCGTTAGACTGCACGCACGCAGCGCCAGCGTCGTACTACGGGCAGCAAAAGCCCTGAAATGTATGCTACAGTCACTCGACTAGCATTCCTTCAAGAAGCAACGAAAGCTTGTCTCGGCTCGGAGTTCGTACACCGAAAGCTTTGTCACGATTACGGTTCGGTCGTGTTGTATAGCAGTTGCGGGGGCGGAAGGGAGGGGTCGGCAGGAAAGCTTTGCTTTGCTTGGACTCAGCTGTGTGGCCTGTGAAGCTTCAAGAGTCAACTGGATATGTGCTAAATATTTAAATGTGTGTGTGCGAGAGTTTGTGGGTGCGACTCTGAGGGGGAAAATATTCGAGGGCAACTAACTGTAAACTTAGGGATGGGAAAATCTAAACTAATTGGTTTCTAATATTTAATTTGTTAATTTAACAAGTTTTTTTTTTTGTTTTGGGAATTTTAGTTTTAAAAATAATCTCTATTATTGTCTCTATTCATATGCCCTCTATTGTTTTTCATTCCCTTTACCTTGGCCCGGCGGAATGTTTCATTTTCGGGTACTTGCTCTTTCTCTGCCTCTCTCTCGCCTCCCCCGTCCTGCCGCTCTATCGCACTCTGTCTCTCTCGGATTTTAACCGGTCTAGCCATCTCTGTTACACCCATTAAATGTCTCTACAAATGACATTATTTTTTTTTTTTTTTGGCAAGGGGGCGTGGATGTAGGGGGGCGTGTTGTAGGTACTTCACATTTTGATGCAAAGGATGCGTGCCAAAGATATGTATTTGTGAAACGCACGCCAAAAATTTTTACCGTTTTTCAGCCACTGATCCTGCGGCGCGTGTCACGGATATTGTTTCCAATTTTTTTTATCCTTCGTTGTTGTTTTTGTTGCTGCTTGTTTGTCGTTTAAGGTTCATTTTGTTTATTAGCCAAAAGCGTTTGGGCAGCTTGCCTTTTAAGTGGCCTTTTGCATGATTGCGGCATACTGACTCCTCAAGCCCTCCTCTGCCCACCAATACACACACACACACTCATCCACCCACACACACACACATAGAGACAGGGAGAATTTCATATTTGGAGTTTGGAGAGCTTTGCAGAGCTTGTAGAGCGCCCCCAGAATGCTTTAGTTGACTCCATGTTTTGGTTAATTAATTTATGCCCTGCATTTGGTGTAAAAACAACATGCTGTTATGCAGGATAAGGCTGTAGAATCAGGCCAGGCTACTGGCTGAAAATTTACACAAGGCTACGGGGCGTATGAGTGATTTGTAGTTTGAAAAGTTTGGGCTAGAATAGTTAAGCCTTGAAAATTTTACAAATTAATTATAGTTTCTTGCAATTACAATAGCTAAGTATGAAGGTTTTTAAAATATATTTAAAATCAAGCCATAAAATCGAAATATTTAAATAGGATAACAGGGCGTATGAGTTATTTTTAAATAAAATATTGAATTAATGAGTAATTTTAACTTGTCTAACCTTATTTAAACTTGAAAATAATCATAGGCCTTAGTTATAATTTGAGAAAGAAAGCCTTATCATGGACCACCCTACTATGGGCAACCAGTGCTCTATAAAATATTGTGGCAAGGCGTGTTTGTGGTATATAGGCTAAAGGACACTCACCGCTGCAGGATTGCCATAGTGATGCTGATTCTGATGGTGATGGTGATGGTGATGCTGTTGCTGTTGCTGAGCATTTGTCGTGGCATTGTCCTCGAATGACTTTTCGAACGATGCAATTGGCGCTTGGCCAAGTCTTTTCTGCCGACGAGCATCCATTCCGAAGCCGTTTACCTCTTCCTTTACTTTTTTTCCCCAGGCCCTCGTACCGGTCCAAAACGTTTGGTTTCTCATTCACCCGGCTGCATGGCCTCAAAGTTCCTTTAATGGGGCACAAGGATATATAGAGAAGAATAGTATGAGGCGGCAATACCATCTACATACATACACATATATGAAATAAAAGCGGGTGGGGGGCGGTGGCTCAATTTCATTTCTGGCATAATAAATGGCAAATATAATGATTTGAAGAACACCATATGATACAAAAAGAAACAAGTACAAGACCCTGATGTAAACGGGTCTTATATGGCGTGCTAACGGTTCATTGAACCGTATAACAACCGTTAGCGAACCGGAAGTGCAATAATAACATCAACAATCGATGAATATTTAAAGGCACAGCCCACGGTCAGCCGTCATGTAATTGAAGGCAATACCCCCTTTATTTTTTTTTTTTTCAACGTTATCCTTTATCCTTGTAACCAATAGAATACTCTGCCAGGGACAATGGATTTTTATTGCCTATAAAACCAATTTGGCAAACAAATATTAATCTCTTCTAGTGCAAACAATTCATCAATTCATTGCCAAACTAAAATTGTGTCACTTCTATGACGTCGTGCCAGATGCAAAAATATAATGTAGATATGTACATATATCTCGCAAAAATTACCTCATCCTGGCAGCCTTTTATGACTTCATCAATTCTCATTGTGGCCTCTAAAGAAAAAAAAAGAGGACTCTAGAAAAGAAATCTCTGCACAAACTGTGAGCCATGACTAAGAGCTATCCTTTGGGATGATGTGTTTCCAACTGGTGGCTTTAAAATTGAAGCTTCTACTTAACACTTGGGTAAGCACTCCTGGGCTGGCGAAGAAAAAAAATCAACAAAATGCAGCATTAAAGGAGAAAATCCTTGACACACACTCAGGATATCTCACACAGGACATCCGAGCGGAAGAGTAGATTTCATAGACGTTCGATTCGAAGGTATAGGCCCTTTTCTTAGGACCCTTGTTTATTTTTGGTATATAAATTATTTATGAGTTAGTATTCTGTATGGATTTTGTAGTTTGGAGCTCCTGGAGCTTCAATTAAGAAGTTTCGTCCTTGTTAAATAATTTACTCAAAGTTTCACTTCCTAATTACGTAAAGATATCATTGTTTAAACTTATTAAACTTGTCAGTTCTGTGTCCTTTCCCCAGCTATTTTTGTGTGCAAGTCCTTCGAATTAGAAACGACTTTGAAAGTTTTTCGCAAGGATATCAGGACTAGTTATGGCCACTTAACTAAAGTGGAATATCAAATGAATGCATTAACTCGAAAGTTGATCAAACAGTAAATCCTTTTGATTAATAAATTGATTTTCGCTCGACAGGACACTCTGTTTGCAATGATTTTTTATTGGTTTTTGCCCAGCAATGGTGGCGCCCAATCGCAGTTTTTAATAAACTTGCCCCGCTTACCCTCCGGCCTTTTCCATTTCACTCTTTTTTTATTCCATTTACCTTGATAAAGTCAAACACCCAGCCGCCCAGCCGCCCAGCCGCCCAGCCACCCACCGTTTGACCTTTTATGAATCCCAGAGTTTAAAATTAAAACAAGCAACGAGAAGCGCCCAACAGTGGTTCCTGTTTTATATAAATAATATATATATTTAACTTGTAACTATAAAGGGGAAATGAAAACTGTCATAAGCATCAAAAATCGATAGCCGAGAGATGTTTTTGGCATTAAAGCCGTGTCTTGGCCCCTTCGCGGAAGCTAGTTGTCCCAAACACCCTGACAGGAACTAAGAAAGCAGAACATGTTTAAACATCATTTAACTTTTATAATCATACTTTAACTTAAAAGGCTTATAAATATTCTGATTAAGAAATCACACTTCTTAAATCCGAGTCATTATCTTATTTTTGGCAAGCTTGGATTCCAAATGGCCGAGTGTCTGGTGGCGGCCCAAAGCCTAGGCCTTGCCAAATATAAAAAAAATAGATAAATTTATATACATTGCCCTTCCCCCTCCCCCACCAGTGACATTGCTGGTGTCTCGAGCCATTAAAGGGGGCGGAGGTCGGGCCGGGGTGTGGTGACGCCGGGCGACGTCGCCGCTGTCGTCGCTGACAGAGTTTCCCACTGAGAGTCGCGGAGGGGGCGCTTGGCGGGCGGCACAAAGACATTTCATTGACCTCATAAATTGGCCAAGAAGGGGCACTGAAAAAAATTATGAGGGAGGAAAATGTCTGGGGAATGAAAATGTGGTTAGGGTACTTTCAAGGGGTATATCTCGGCCAATATCCATCCGATTCTTAAGTGGAATACCCCAATCGATTTCTAGATTCATTCTCCATCGATCTGCATCAAAACATAAAAATAAAATTTTCGATCCGATTTTTTCAAATTTTTCTGATGGACCCCCTTCAAAAATGGGGAAAATCCAGAAATCCAAAATATCGACCTTAAGAAAGCCATATCTCGGCCAATATCCATCCGATTCTTAAGCGGAATACCCCAATCGATTTCTAGATCCATTCTCCATCGATCTGCATCAAAACATAAAAATAAAATTTTCGATCCGATTTTTTCAAATTTTTCTGATGGACCCCCTTCAAAAATGGGGAAAATCCAGAAATCCAAAATATCGACCTTAGGAAGACCATATCTCGGCCAATATCCATCCGATTCTTAAGTGGAATACCCCAATCGATTTCTAGATCCATTCTCCATCGATCTGCATCAAAACATAAAAATAAAATTTTCGATCCGATTTTTTCAAATTTTTCTGATGGACCCCCCTCAAAAATGGGGAAAATCCACAAATCCAAAATATCGACATTAGGAAGACCATATCTCGACCAATATCCATCCGATTCTTAAGTGGAACACCCCAAACGATTTTTAGATTCATTCTCCATCGATCTGCATCAAAACATAAAAATAAAATTTTCGATCCGATTTTTTCAAATTTTTCTGATGGACCCCCTTCAAAAATGGGGAAAATCCAGAAATCCAAAATATCGACCTTAAGAAAGCCATATCTCGGCCAATATCCATCCGATTCTTAAGCGGAATACCCCAATCGATTTCTAGATCCATTCTCCATCGATCTGCATCAAAACATAAAAATAAAATTTTCGATCCGATTTTTTCAAATTTTTCTGATGGACCCCCTTCAAAAATGGGGAAAATCCAGAAATCCAAAATATCGACCTTAAGAAAGCCATATCTCGGCCAATATCCATCCGATTCTTAAGCGGAATACCCCAATCGATTTCTAGATCCATTCTCCATCGATCTGCATCAAAACATAAAAATAAAATTTTCGATCCGATTTTTTCAAATTTTTCTGATGGACCCCCTTCAAAAATGGGGAAAATCCAAAAATCCAAAATATCGACCTTAGGAAGACCATATCTCGGCCAATATCCATCCGATTCTTAAGTGGAATACCCCAATCGATTTCTAGATCCATTCTCCATCGATCTGCATCAAAACATAAAAATAAAATTTTCGATCCGATTTTTTCAAATTTTTCTGATGGACCCCCTTCAAAAATGGGGAAAATCCAGAAATCAAAAATATCGACCTTAGGAAGACCATATCTCGGCCAATATCCATCCGATTCTTAAGCGGAATACCCCAATCGATTTCTAGATCCATTCTCCATCGATCTGCATCAAAACATAAAAATAAAATTTTCGATCCGATTTTTTCAAATTTTTCTGATGGACCCCCCTTCAAAAATGGGGAAAATCCAGAAATCCAAAATATCGACCTTAAGAAAGCCATATCTCGGCCAATATCCATCCGATTCTTAAGCGGAATACCCCAATCGATTTCTAGATCCATTCTCCATCGATCTGCATCAAAATATAAAAATAAAATTTTCGATCCGATTTTTTCAAATTTTTCTGATGGACCCCCTTCAAAAATGGGGAAAATCCAGAAATCCAAAATATCGACCTTAAGAAAGCCATATCTCGGCCAATATCCATCCGATTCTTAAGCGGAATACCCCAATCGATTTCTAGATCCATTCTCCATCGATCTGCATCAAAACATAAAAATAAAATTTTCGATCCGATTTTTTCAAATTTTTCTGATGGACCCCCTTCAAAAATGGGGAAAATCCAGAAATCCAAAATATCGACCTTAGGAAGACCATATCTCGGCCAATATCCATCCGATTCTTAAGCGGAATACCCCAATCGATTTCTAGATCCATTCTCCATCGATCTGCATCAAAACATAAAAATAAAATTTTCGATCCGATTTTTTCAAATTTTTCTGATGGACCCCCCTTCAAAAATGGGGAAAATCCAGAAATCCAAAATATCGACCTTAAGAAAGCCATATCTCGGCCAATATCCATCCGATTCTTAAGCGGAATACCCCAATCGATTTCTAGATCCATTCTCCATCGATCTGCATCAAAACATAAAAATAAAATTTTCGATCCGATTTTTTCAAATTTTTCTGATGGACCCCCTTCAAAAATGGGGAAAATCCAGAAATCCAAAATATCGACCTTAAGAAAGCCATATCTCGGCCAATATCCATCCGATTCTTAAGCGGAATACCCCAATCGATTTCTAGATCCATTCTCCATCGATCTGCATCAAAACATAAAAATAAAATTTTCGATCCGATTTTTTCAAATTTTTCTGATGGACCCCCTTCAAAAATGGGGAAAATCCAGGAATCCAAAATATCGACCTTAAGAAAGCCATATCTCGGGCAATATCCATCCGATTCTTAAGCGGAATACCCC